>CM075668.1:10485866-12885866 GCA_037954105.1 Canavalia gladiata
TCATTTCTAATCATAATTATTATTATAATTATTATTTTGACAATTATATTTATTAAATTATTATTATTATTCAATTATTATTATTATTCAATTATAATTATCATTATAATTATTATAATAATATTTTAATTTTTATTATTTTTTAAAAATTTATTTTTTTAATATTTTAAAAAAAAATTAATTAATTAATTAATTTTATAAATTTATAATTAAATAAATAATATTATTTTAATATATAAATTATATTTAAATTATAATAGTAGTATATATATTACTTAATGAAAAATAAATATTAAATAAAATATAAAATAATATAATAATATATAAAATTATTTATTTTGTATATTAATTATTAAATAATATATAAAATAAATATTAAAAATATAAAATTATTTATCTTGTATATTAGTTATTAAATAATATATAAATATTATATTATATTTTTATATTATAATCATAATAATATTTTTTAATTTTTATTATTTTAAGATAATTTAATTTTTATTAATAATTATTTATTTATCTATTTTATTATAAATTAAAAAATAGATAATATGATTTGATATATAAATTATAAATTATAATATATTTTTATATTATATAATATTATTATATATATTATTTTATATAAAATAAATATTAAATCATAATAAAATAATATATAAATGTATTTATTATTAAATAATATATATAATATATTTTATATTATAATATTTATTTCTATGAATATAATATCATTATTACCTTATCAATACTATTTTTATTATTATCATTATTATTATTATTGTAATAAATATAATTTAAATTATTGTTTGTTTATTTATTATTTATAATAAAATAGAATAATTTAATTTATTTTTAAAATTAAAATATTAGATTCGATTATATTTTAAAAATAAAAACTAAAATTGATTTTAATTTTAAAAATTTAAAAATTAAAAATAACTCTAAATGAGCCTACAATTTTTTAATAAAAAAATTGGTAAAAGATACAATAAATTGTTGAAAATTTATCATTAATTAATTAATTAAAAATGGACAGCATGGTTAGTTGTCAAGGGAATATCCACCTTATCCCAAGGTTTCTTGTGGCTTTTAGCATGGTTAGTTGTTAAGGGAATATCCACCTTATCCCAAGGTTTCTTGTGGCTTTACTTATGGGAAATGGTTCAAAGGTAATCATAATGAGTTAATAATCTGGATTAACAATCAGCACCATCATTTATGTTTTCATCTTGTACAGTACTACTTTCAGTCCCAGCTTGCATGATGAATGGCGCCCTTTGGATCACCTTTATATAAGATTCTGTTTACAATCACCTTAAATCAAAAGGATTGGAAATTTTTATACTTGTATTTCGAAATAAAATAAATAAATAAATATAAAGAAGAAATATAAAAAGTATAAGTATATTAATTTTTATTATTATTTTTAGTTTTTAAATTTTTGAATAAAGAATTTATTTAAAAAATAAAGTCAGGGGTGGATTAGAAATTTTATCTATATTACGGGAGAATACATATATAAATATTACACTAAAAACATAATATATTATTATGAAAACATAAATATATCATAATTGTTTACAATTAAATTCTAACTAATTGCTATATTTTAATTACTAATTTGATTAAAGCTTATAAAATATATTATTACATTATTTATGTAAAATTGATTAATAATTACTTTTTATTGACAAGGATTTTGTTCGTAAATAAATTATATTAGTTTAATCTATATTACTTTCTATTATCACTATACTAAATTGAAATAAGAAAGAAAATTTGAATGGAAAGAATAAAAATTTAAAAAAAAAGTGTCAAACATTTATCAGAAAAAATTCCTCTGAGCTGTTGGGGTACTTGCCTCCAATAATCCTAAGTAGGTCCATTTTTGCTCATACACTAATTGTAGAATACGTGATATATTTATTATTTGGATATTTTATTATTTTAACATTAAAAAATTAACGATAAGTGTATTGTTATAGTATAATTTTTTTATTTTTTTCACATATGTTCATTTTAAAATATAGCTCAAAATTAAATTAAACAAAATATTTTATCATTTTAAAAAATATTATCTTTTTGTGTCAACATGCTTTTTTTATTTTAAGAAAAATCATATTGATATTTCAAATAGATATGATAAAACTATGATAAAATAATTAAATAATAAAAATAAAAATATATAATTATAATAAATAACAATCAAAATAAAAAATGTATAAAAAATTATCAATAAATATATTTATTTATATATCAAATTTTACTTTAATTAATCAATTAATAAAAAATTATAATTAATTATAAAATCAATTAATTAATCACCATTTTGTATAAATATAATTACAATAATTTTTTTAATTGATTAATTTTTAATTTATAATAATTATAAAAAATATTTTAATTATTTCTATACAAAATGATAATTAATTTAATTATATAATTAATTTTATAATTAATTAAAAATTCTGATATAATTAACTAACATCGTAAATTTTAAAATATAAATAGATATAATTACTATAATTATATGTTTGTATATTCAAATAAAAAATATATTATATAAACTCTTCTACAAATTTTGTAACTTTTATTTTCCTTCAATATGGTGACTGATTGTCAAGGAAAGTTAGCGTGGAGGCAGCACCTTTATAATTAGGAGAATATAAGTATAAACAATAGACAAATCCTTCAATATTTCTTTAAAAACCCAAATGACCTGTAATTATTTCTTAACTTTCAGCTCTTTCTAAGCTAAAATCCATATTATATATTCTTTAACAATTTGTCAGATCAAAGAATTAATTGATTATAACTAAGATTTACTTTCCACTTTTATTTAATTTTGTAGTCATAAAGATTTTTTTTACACCACAGCACCATAACTAATACTTTCAACAAAACTTGTTGATATTAACCTTAAATTAACTTAGAGCTGCATGCTTAGGAAAAAAGAAAGGAAAAATTAGAATGAACTGTTGTATTGAAATTTTTAACCAGCAAAGAAATTATGGATATTTTCAGAGAACCTGGCTCAAAAAATCTTGATTAGTTAATTAATTGTTTTAAACGAATTGAAATTTCATTTCCTTTTAAATTTTTTTTCTTTACATAGTTGAATTTTTGAAAATTTATTTTTTTAAAAAAATTATTTAATCATCAGTTCAAATCCAAAACAACATGGTTAATTGCGCTATTCATAAAAATAAATCTTACTTTTATAATTTTGTATAAAAATTTCATATTTAATTTTCTCTAATTTTACAAAATTAAAGGCCAATTAAAAAAAATATAATTGTATCGAGTTATAATCCATAGTTTTGACTTTTGGGAATATCGAACTACGGTGTCCATTAGAGGAAAGAATTGGAAGCAATAGAGAAGAAATAATAAATGGATGAAAATACGGGAACTAAAAAGAAATTAGTAGGGATACGTTTACAAATTTCTATAATTTTCAACGTAATTTTCTGTGGGAAGAAAATGAAGAAACTAAAAAAAACTGCATAGTGGAGTGAGATTTTATTGGAAAAGAATGAGGAAACTAAAAAAATTGCATAGACCAAATGCGATTTGATATGTGTAGACCATAAAGAAGAAGGAAAATTGAAGATAAAAAATTTAGAGTTATTTAATAGGACCCTTATGATGAAATGGAGATGAGAGATGATGGATGAGAAAAATTCCCTTTAATTTCAAGTTCTAAAAAGCTATATATAGCTTGCTTATTATATTCGAAATAAAAAAAAAATGCTAGAAAATGGTAATTCCATTCTCTTTTAGGAGGGCGTTTGGTATGGCCAACAAAATCTCAAAACAACATTTTTGGACTCTATTTAATTTCAAAACAGTTGGATATAGATTGGGAATTTTTACATTGTGAGAGGGTCTATTTTATTTGAAGAAAACTCTTTTCTTGCATATGATATGGCTTTATGCCTAAAACAGTAGACAAATTTTGTTCATAGTTTAAAAGATTTCAATTCCGAAGAAGAAAATTAAATCAGTTTGGGAGCAAAATCAACTTAAATTCAGCAACCAAACATGCTAAATGTGTGTTTGATTTTTGTATTTTCCACCGTTGTTGGATCCATGTTCATTTTAACACTTCTAGGAATTGCTTCTGCGTTGCATACGCGTGGCCATGCCTCCCAACCCTATAACCAGACATTTTTTTATAATTCTAAGCTTTTAAATGTTAAAGCTACCATCCTATTACTTTTTTAAATTTGAGTTTAAAATTCTGTTTACATGTATATTAACAAAAAATTCTTCTCAATATCATATTATAATAATAAAAAATAAAAAATTGGTAAAACCCTTTTGGCAATGTTGCATCTAAAGGTAAGTTTTATTCATATTGTCTACACACCGTTAATTATTTTAAAGTTTCTTTTCAGGTGGATGTTTAATTTTTAAACAAAAATTAATTTATTTTTAACTAAAATCAATTATACAATATTAAAGATCCGTTTGAGATGGTTTTAGTTTTTAATTTTAAAAATTAAAATTAATTTTTATTTTTAGTTTTTAATTTTTAATTTTAAAATTTTTTTAAAAATTAAGATATTTATGAATTTATAAAAAATATTAATTAAAAAATAAAATATATTAAAATAATATAAATTTAAATTTTAAAAATAATAAAATTAAATATTATTATTATTATTATTATCATAATTATGATAATAATAATAAAAATAATGATAGTAGTAAAAATAAAAATAGTATTTATAAAATAATAACTATAATATAAAGAATATTATATAATTATAAATTTATATTTTATATATTATTTGATTATTAATATTTAAAATAAATAATTATATATATTATTATTATAATATATTTTTTTATTTAATATTTATTTTATATAAAAATAATATATATTATTAAATTATAAATTAAATATAATTTATATATTAAATAATATTATTTATTTTTAATATATAAAAATTATATAAATAAAAAATAAAAAAAAATTATTTTAAAATAAAAAAAATATTATTAATATTATTACAATGATGATAATTATTTTGATGATACTGATAATTATAATATAAAAAGTATTATATAAAATATAATTTTATATTTTATATATTATTATGATTTTTACATTATTTAATAATTATTTTATATAAAATAGTATATATTATATTTTAAAAATTATATTATAATATTATAAATTAAATATAATTTTAATATATTAAATATTATCATAAATTCATAAAAAATATAAATAATTAAAATTTTTAAAATAATAGAAACAAAAATTTTAAAAATAAATTTTATTATTTTTATAATAATAATAATAATTTTGATAATAATAAAAAATTAAAATAATAATAATAATAATAATAAAAATAATTTAAAAATATTATATAATTATAAATATTTTTATTTTATATATTATTTAATTATCAATATTAAAGATAAATAATGTTGTATATTATTATAATATTTTTATATTATTTGATATTTATTTTATATAAAAATATTATATATTATAATATTATATTATAAATAATTATATAATATAAATTATATTATAATATTATATATTTAATATAATTTATATATTAAATATTATTATTTATTTTTATTTTTATTATATAAAAATTAAATAAATAAATAATTTTTTAAATAATAAAACATATTATTCTTATTATAATAATAATAATAATAATAATAATAATAAGATGATAGTTTAATAATAATGAGATTAGATAGATTTAAAAAATATTTTAAAATTAAAAACAGCATTTAATAAAAAAAAATTATTTTAAAATTTGAGTTAAAATTATTTTTAAAATATATTAAAAATTATTTTTATCGAATAAATTTTATTTTTAAAAATAATTTAAAAATTAAAAATTACAATCATAATAATATAAAACAAATAATTTTTTTCAATATCATATAATAATAAATAAATAAAATAAAAGTAAAAATTAGATAACACCCTTTTGGCAATGTTGCATCTAAAAGTAAGTTTTATTCATATTGTCTAGACACCGTTAATTATGTTAAATTTCTTTTTGAGGTGGATGTTTAATTTTAACTAAAATCAACTAAATAATATTAAATTTACTAAAAATCAAGTTTGCAAATTCCAATTCAAATCATGTCATAGAGGATATACGAAAAGCAGTATTGTGTTTTTTCCACTCCTTTTGTTGGATAATTTCAATGCGAAGTTATGACTTCTAAACTTCATTTCGTGGTATTTGGTTTATTTTTAATTTATTACAATTTAGTTATAATATATTAATAGTATATTTTTTTATATTATCATACAAACATAAATTGTTATATATATTATTAAAAATTATTATCTTTTATTATAATTAAGTTTGCTGAACATGATTTTCAATTGATTGATATTATAAAATTTTATATTAACAATATATTAAGATTAAAATTTTTAATTAATCTATTTTTATTTTTAGACATGAAAATCATAAATTAATCATTGTAAAAATTTTAAAATAATTAGTCTCTGTTAAACTAATTTTTATAAATAAACTAAATCTAAGTCTCTAATCTCCCTCTCAATTTCTCTCTTAATTTTTCATAAAATTATTCGTCACATCTATTGTTTTCTCACTTTATAAACACACATTAGATGTCAAAGCAGAATCATTGTGAAAATAAAAAGTAAGGAAAATGGGACATATAAAAGACTTTCCAATCCTCTAATGTAGGCCTTTTAAAATTAACACCACTTGACCACTTCATAATTAATTCCAAGTTTCAACAAGAAATACGTAGTCGGCAGCGTACAAGATTAACAATACGTGGTAGTGATTAAAAAAATAATTTTCCTTGATAAGCTTTTTGAAAAACAAAATTAGAAAAGAAAAAAGTGATTATTTTATTCACTAAAATTTGATCAACACAAAAGCAGTAGCACTAAGTGTGGCAGCATGCTTATTTTAGGAGTCTAATTAAGCTGCTACTTTCATATATGTATGGCGCAAAAAGCAATTTGACCCTTTTCACCTTTTTTCCAAATCCTGATTTCAATTGCCACGTTTCCTTTCTCCTATAAATTCCCTTCTCTACCCTCCATTCTCCTTCCTCACCCTGTGAACACTTCTAATCTCTCTTTCTCTCTCAAATTTCTTCAGTGTTGTTGTTGGCTTTGAGAATATTGAGACATAGGAAAAGTGTATCTGCGTAGAGAGAGTAAGTATAGAAGAATCTGTAAAGCTCAGGAGGGATAGCGCCATAACATTTATGAATATGATTTTCATATGATGGTGTATTTGGCGCTATCTATCCTGAGTTTCATGGCTTCTTCTTACTTTATACACCTTCTAAGGTGCTGTATTCAACATACTTTCCTTTCATATCAACTCATTCAAAACTCTCTCTCTCTCTTTCATGGTTCAGAAATCAAGATCTTGTTATATATGATGACGATTAGGTGTTGTACGAATTTGACCTTCATCTGCTAGCTAGCTTTATATGTTTTGACTCAATTTTATTTCCTATATATATCAGGTTATATATATATGCATGCTATCTTCTTCTTCTTTCCTTTTTTTTAACTTGTTAATTTTCTTTGTTTTCTTCTGATCTGGTTTATGTCAAAATTAACAAAAGAATTAATGGTGAACGAGTGGTCTGTACTATGTGGTTAATATTTATGTGCTTGGTGCTTTTGTTTGAACTTCTCTTTACTAATTAGACACTTACCCGTTTCCTCTTTTCAACAGAAGAAAATCAGTTAGCTAATTATGTACAAAAATATTCTAGTGCATGGCATGCATCTTAGAATCATGGGTTGTGACCGTAATATTGCAGTTTTTGAGGTTCTCATACTTGGATTACGTACGATCGCAATTCTGGCCTTATCACCTACATTTACTTGCAATTTCTTACACTATTACTGATCATAACGCGACTGTAACTGCCACCACTGTGTTTCACCATGTCTAGTTGAGTCTATATGTAGTGATATGTATACTCGTTTATCTTCAATGCTTATGATTTCAATGGAAAAAGCCATGGAAGTCTTAATTTGTATCTTGAAACCTTGAGATCTAACTAGTAATATTTCTTTTCTTTTTCAATTTTTTTCTTAAATATGTATATATATAATGAGTAATGCAATTTGTATAACTAATTTTTAGGGCACTTTTAAGAGGATTTAATTATTTTTATTTCTTTGTTAGAATTGTCTAAATCATTCTATAGGATAAATTTTTTAGATTAAATTAATAAAATCACGGTCTTACAAGAAATTATATTTTTACGGGTAAGATTTCATTAATTTATCCAACATAAAATTGTTTATCACATCAAATAACTCAAACAACTTTTTTCTCATCTCATTTATCATATATATGTATATATATATATATATACACATATATATAGTATAGTATAATATAACTTCCAATAAACCTTTGAGAAATGCTATTTACAAATATAAATTCTTTAATTTTTCTGTTTTATCATATTAATCGTTAAAAAAATCTCTTTGTTATATAATATAATATAATATAATAAAATATGAATTTGTGTTAATTCTTCAAGTACAGGATGAGTGATGAGTATTGTGTAGGCTTTTCTTCAGAAGGACCTATTCTGCTTCAAAGTTCGTAAACGCATATTTTGAAGGCAGTTACTGTCTGAAGCTTGACCTGTTGACTGAAAAATATTATACACAAAAAGATACGAGTTTTTATTTCTGAGGATGACAGAGGAGAGGTCTGAATTATTGCTTTTAGATATTTTTTTATATTTGTTATTCTGAAAAGATGTATTGAGGAGTAATGAGTTAGTTCGAATTTTAATGGCGATTTCTGAGGGTAGCAGTCTTTCTCTTTCTGGCCAAAAGCGAAACCCTAGTCTCTCTTTTATTTTACCTTGGAACTAGAAAGCTTTCTAGGGTTTCCATCACTGCAACTTGTTCAGAAACTTTTTCTTCAATTTATATTATAAATAAATGGTGGCTTAATTACTTACTGTGGATGTTGACTTCTTTCCAACTTGGTTCAGGTCCCCCGTCTCATCGCTATCTTTTCTACTACCATAATTAACATTTTCATAATCTCCATCATTAAATTTCCATTAAAAGTAAAGTTCTAACAACAACCAGTTACTACCTTCAATTCCAGACATGGGTACATACATGTAGTTCGCAGGATCAAACTGGGTACAAAAATCTTTAAATAAAAATATTAATCTCAATCATAAGACTGATTTTACATTTGTAAAATTGATCATTTTTTATTAAAATAAATGTTTGTTTTTAATTAAAATTTATCATTTTTAAATATTTAGAATCATTTTTTAACTTGACATAACTATTTTTTAATAATGTTATTTATACATGTGAATATAAAGTTTCTCTATAGCTTTCCACTGAAAAATACATATCAATATGCGAAATGTGTATTCCTTTATGTTTTAGGATCTTTTTATTATTTTTTATTTTCAATTAAAAATTTGTTAATTTTACTTTTATTAAAATAGTTTTATTTAATACTTGATTTTGACAAAAAAATGTATTTTTTATTTCATCTTAGCCGTTAGATCTATTTTATTAAAGAGTGATGCAAGACAATCAAATTGTATTGTATACCACCAATATTTTGTTTATTAAAAACATACTTTAATAAAATTAAGGACAAAATTTGAAGAATGTTAATAATCATTTTTAAGATATTAATTAGAAAAACTCATAAGATTTAATGTTATCATTATATCATTATTGTAAGCACAAAAAAATGTCTCATTACTATGATTTTAAAAATATATTTTAATTAACATTTTTTAAAAGCATTGTTAATAAGATCTCAGAAAAATTATAGAAATCAATATAAGAATTGACTAATTATTTTGAAATATATAAAAAAAAAACATGTTTAAGTCAAAGTTATGATTTGTTATCTACTCTAGTTTTAATTAAAACCAATTTTTATTTTATAACCTTATCACAAGATCCAGAAGCAGAAAGTTACCCTTTCAATTCATTATTTTTCAGTCGCTACTGTAAATCTTTTCTATTGTTCTTTTACTCATGATAATTTAGTTCATGCAAGACAATCAACTTGATTTTCCAGTGATGATGATGCTAAGTTTGACCTTTAGAATTAGGCAATCTATAAAAAGAACCTCACCCACCCTCCCCTCTTTTTATTTATTTATTTATTTTTCCATTCCATATATTTTCCTGTGTTATTAATATAGATTCTGTTAATGCATGCAATGGAAATCATCTGGTTGGCCATTATGTGCGATTGGATGCAATATAATATTCCTGCCTTATTTCAATTTTGATTCAACTTTAGGGTACACAAAGTGTCTTGTTATATGGGGACAAAACAACCAACTTTCATATAATAGATTTGCAAGCTCCCACTGTTATTATTGCATACCTTTCAATTAAATTTTGGCTTTACAATCTTTTTTATAATTGGAATTTTTAAAAGAGAGGATCATGTCCCCTATTTCTTAATTATAATATTTTTACTGTAATTTTTATGGATTTAATAATATTTTTATTAAGTACCAGACTTATATTTTATTTTTATATTAATTTGTATATTTAACTCTTTAGATACTAACTCTTTAATATTTAATTTCTAGGAAAAATTAGTCTTACAATTTTTATTTATTAAAATATTTATTCCTAAAAAATTTAAATAATTAGATAATATTTTTCACCTTTATTCTTATTTAAGCCTTCGATTTAGTTCTTTATAATTTCTCTAATTTAGTCATTTATCTTTTTCTTTTAGTTTCATTTTAATCTTTTTGTTATCAGATTTTACAGTTTTTTAACCATAAATTATTACTTTGACTACTAGTAAAATTAATAACTATTAAAAAATGTTTTAAAAGTATAATATATTTTAAATAAATAAGTGGTATGCGAAAAATATAATTTAACCAGTTTAAATATTTAGTCTTAACAGCCATCGGTAAAAAATTATAAAATTTAAATTCAAAACTGTAAGTTATAAAAATATAAAATCTAAAAAATAAAAATTATAAAGATCAGAATCTTATTTAAACTCGTTGCTTTTCTAGGAAAGAATTTTCAGATAAATTGTAAATCAACTTATATATCAGACAACAACATTTTGGTCCGCTGTGTAAAAGGTTTGTGAGGCTAAAAGATAAAATTATTGGGTAAATTTAGTTTAAGATGATTTTTATAGATGTTTTGATAATTAGATAAAATAAATAATATTTTTAAATAGTATTTTTATTAATTTTAAAAAATTTTAATTATTAATTGAAAGTTATTACTTTACTTTTACTTTTGAATATTTGATAATATTTTATTTATTATTAAATATTTTTTTTTATATTATTATTTAATATTATAATATTTAATTTAATTATTAAATATTTAATTTAAATTAATTATAATAAAATATTTAATTTTTTATCACAAATTTTTTAAAATAAAATAAATAGTTTTACAAAAATATTATTTAAAATTTATTGAAAAAATTTTAATAAAATATTTTTAATTTTAAACAAAATTTTAATTGAAAAACATATTTTTATTAAAAATAAATTATTATTAATAAGAGAAATAACTATCAATTTATTTATATAATATTTTTAATGAAAATATATAAATAAAAATTAATTAAAAAATATTATTTTTAATATAAAAATTTTAATTTAAAATAAATTAATAAAAAATATTTAAACTTAAATTTAATAATTATATTTTTATTTATGATTTTACTTTTATCAGTTAATTTAAAGAATAATTTTATTTAAAATATATTTTACTATAATTAACAAAATTTTCAGTTTATAATTTTTTAATTTTTCAGCTTTCAATTAATATATAATAATTTTACTAAATATATTCTATATCTATTTTAAAATAAAATATAATTATTTTTCATTCCAAAACGTAATTATTGAGAGGATGCAAGTGAATATTAATAAAAAATTGAATCAGCTTAATTGAATATCTTGAATTGAAATTTGAAATTAATATATAATTCTATTAAAAATTTAAACAGCTTTTATTAATTTAATAATTTTACTCAATTTAAATTAAATTATTTTAATAAAAGATGTATATGATTTTTATAAAATATAAAATATTATTAAAAATTATTCGAAAGATTTAGAATATTAAAATATTTATATTATCTTAGATGATATCGACAATTACAAGATATTATTTTAAAATATGATTTGGGATTACTTAAAATATTATATTGTTACAACACACGCCGCCTTTTATCAAAAGATAAAATAAAAATATCAAATTGGTAAATATTATAAAAAAGATTTGTAAAAATTTTAGTCATTAAATTATTTTTTAAAAGTTTATATTATTAAATTAATCTTTAAAAGTTTGATAGATGATTAAATCTCTTAAAGAATACTAACAAAATTGTATATATAAATCAATTTTTGCTGGAAGAATGAAATTGATTTTGAGATCTTGATATTTCTACGTTTTTTTTAGTAAAATACGAAAATGATGAGGATCGAATACTAAATTTTTATATTAAACGATTCTGGATATTTTTACATTTTAAAAGAGGTATCCGGTTGTTGACTAAAATGTATTCTTGATTTACCTACATAAGAAAATTAAATTTCCCCAGATTAATCTTTTAAAATCTTAATTGACATCATATTAGTTTTCAAAAAATTAAAACGATAAAAAAGTATTTTAAGAATTAATTTACGATAAATTAAATTTTTCAAAACTTCAAAATTTTACTAAATTAATATTTATGAAGGATTGAAATAATGAAAAAATAAAAGGATAAATTTAATGAAATTTTTTTAAAAAATTAATATAGTAATAATTTAAAATTTTAAAAATATTAATTGAATGGAAACAAAAAATTTTAAAAAATTAGTTAATGACATTTTATTTTTGAGTAAAATAGGAAAAAAAGACGATTCTCGAGATTTATTTGAGAGTAAAATAGAAAATATTAAAATAAATTTAATTTGTCTTCAAATTTAATTTAATTTAATTCAGTTGAATTCAGTTTTAAATATATAAACTAAAAGTTGAATTAAATCCAACGAAAAACTGCATGTTTTTTTTAATATTTTAATTAACAAATTATTTAGTTTGTTTTTTTTAAAAATTAAATTGTTAGTTTAAAATAATTTAGACCAATACTTAAACATTTATATTACGATTTAATTTATAATATATTTAAATAAATAACTTATATATGTGGGTTTAGATAATTAATTATCTAAGAATGGTTAAATAATTTTTAATTTAAGTATAATATAATTATTTTTTATTTTTATAAATTTTAAAATTATTAAATTATTATTATTATATTACTTAATAATGTAACATATATTTAGATGTATTATATTGTTTGTTAAAATAATATGATTAGATATATACAATATTATTGCAAATTTGTTATAAAAACGATTTCAAAAGATTTTAAAATTTACAAAGATGAAAATTAATAATTAAGAAAACATATTTAATCTTTTTGGAAATGGGGAATAGCTGTGGTTGAATGATGTTTGTGTCTTACAAGAGAGAGAGCAGCTAACAAATTAATTTAGGCAATGGAAAATGGCAGTGGTAGTGGCAGACCAAAATGATTATGCTTCGTGAGAATGAATCATTTCTACCATTAATGGCTCAAACTTTGAAGGGGAATTAAATAATTCTGTTAGCTATGATATCTTCAAACTTTGTTTCTCAGAAATTAATACAACATTTTAATGTTACCTGCATAAATTTGTTTCTGATAGTAACGTTAACACTAACACGAAATTATAATTTCTATAGCCTTCGAATCTTGCAATTAATTATTCCCAAATCTAAAGGATAAGGATTTCTCTAATACGAAAAATTGAAAGTTAAAATAGTTTGATGTAAAAATTTAAAATTCATTTTTATAATTTTTTATATTATACTAAAAAAATTATTTTCAAATCCTAACTCTTGAGATAATATGTAATGCATCGGATAGCAAGAATTCCCAAATAAGAGTTGGCACAAGGCAGCAGCACAAGAAAAAATAAAACAAAACAAAACATTGAGTGTAGTAAAAGTGCGATAAAAATGTTAAAAAATTAACTTTTCAAAATATTATTATTTGATGATTAAATTGATAATATTTAATTATTTTAAAAAAATATTAAACAAACAAATTTATTATAAATTATTTTTAAATAAAAAATTGATCCTTTATTTCTTTATATATATATATATATATATATATATATATATATATATATATTCTCAATAAAAATGAGATTTAGGTAAAAACAATTTTGTCTCTCATACACACACTATCATTAGTCTTTTCCATCTTCTTTTCTCGCCTTAATTTTTCTTCGTCAAGATGGATAACTCACATTGTTCACGTTAATATATATTTTTCCATATCTTTATCATTACAAAATCAATATTACGTATGCAGATTTTATATACAACTAACATTTTTCCCATATATCTTCGTAATTATCATTACAAACACAGGATTGTACTACTAAATAATTTTATTATTTACCGATAATTAATATATTATCAATATATTAATTATTAATAACAATCAGTATTATTGTTAATACAGACTTACATTATTTATATTAATAGCTCTATTTTCCTAAAACGAGTCTGCACTAACAAATGATTAATATTGAATTTTTTGAGGTATAACAAATAATTTTTTTGGATGTATATTACTTCTACAACATATTTTATTTTTCTATTTTTTCCTATCACATGATTCATCTTATCGCTTATCACACGTTTTGTTTTTTTTCATCTCTCCTTATTTTTTAGAAATTATAAGAAAATGTAGTTGAATTTTAATATATAAATTCTCTATATATACACCGATTAAGACTACGTATGATAAAAAATTAAAATAATTTATATAAAATTTTAAATTTAAACTATTTTCATTCTACATAATTTTTTTAAAAAATATGCACATATACAAACACAAACATCATGTATTACATATTTAAGAAAGAATAAAATGGACTATTATAATTTATAGAATTAGTGTGTACAGCATCAATAATTGGTTGGTTTGAGTTTTTCAAAATCGATAACTCACATTGTGGATGTCAATATCAAATTTGCATATATTTATGATTAGAAATCAATATTGTGTATGCAAAATTTGTATACGAGCAACATTTTCCATATCGGTGTCAGTATCATTGGAAAAACTGGGTTCCACCGAGGCTTTAAATTCTGTACTCTGACACTTGGCGGCTAAAGTTGAGCTGCACCGTATTCAATTCCTCTGAACCTCTGATTGTTTGCTGGAAATTCATTCTTCATGGGCCTACAGTTCATTGCGATTAATGGGCCCTACTACTGTTGCACTATTTATATCATGGGCCCTCCTGTTTCTATCCTCTTATCGGCCTTTTACTCTTTTGCACATTTTTCTGTCCATAAAATTACTAGCACCCAAACACCAGAACCAACATTAAAAAAAAAAAAAAATTGACCAAAAAAATATAGTATCCTTCTTCCCAAAAACTTTAAAATAGAGTACAGAAATATTTACATAAAAATAATAATTTATATTTATATATTATAAATCTAACAGTTATAATTTTTTTTTAAAATATAAAAAAAGATCGTAAGATCATAAATAAAATATAAATAAGTGTGATATCTATTTAATATATATATATATATATATATATTTGTTAAAATATAAAAAATATGGAAAATAGATCATTATCAGCATCAATGTTAAACATGAAAAAGAATGTTGGGAAATATATAGATAACTAGTAAATATATCCATCAATAAATGAGTTCTAGATAGAATATCAGAAGAAAATTAACAGACCTAACCACTATCTTTGACTCGGAAATAGAAATTTCTTGTCGAAGTCTTTAAAAAAATTTACAAAATAGTTATGCATAAATAACGTAAAAAGAATCTAACACTGCAATTATCATTTACTGACAAATTAGAAGTTTCAAATATTAATTAGGATAATCTCTGTTAGTAAAAAATTTCAAATATATATTTGACTAATAAAAGTTAAACTATTAATATAAATTTTAAAAGTCTATACTAATACATAATTATTAAAATTTGAAATATTAATATTTTTTCATATCTTCATATATTAATATTTTATACTAGTAAAATTATTTGTTAGTAATATATAATGTTATTAATGTAAATTAATAATATTAATATTAATAATTGATTTTTTATTAAAAATTATACTGACGGAGATTAATCAAATCTTAACGTTTTTAATGGTGCAAAATAGTCTAAATAAAAGCATAAATATTAAAATTATAAATCAATATTCAGAATAACTCAAAATTTTGAATTTAAAATTTAACAGAAAAAAGTTACTAAAAATTAGATTGGCGTGAAGATAATAATAATATAAAAATGTTGCATGAGAATTACAAGAAGAGATATATCCACTTTGAACAAAATTCAACATTAAATAACAAGAAGCTTGTATATGATTAGGCGAACAATACATGTTAAGAAAAATAATAAATAAATGAAAAGAAAAGTCAAGATTATGTCATAAATTAATTAACATAGTTCACAGGAGAAACTAATTAATGTACAATTTTAGTTTATATATTATAAAAAATTAAGCGTAATATTTACCTCATAAAATAAGGAAAAAATGGTTATTGGTTAATCATTGGAATGAAAGGGGAACGCTAATTCTCCCACTTTAACGTATATCCACAATCCTTTGGAGGATCTATTTGGGTTCTTAGTTGGTTTCCTTCTTTCTTTCTTCTTTTTTTTTGCTATGTGATTTTGCATGCATATGGTTTTGAGAAAAGTTGATGCATGGGTAGAATATTCCATATACAGCGTTGGCTGCAAATATCCAATGGATGGAAGCAGCACTTGAATACTTCTCATGTCATACAAGAAAACATATATAACGTTACCATCAACTCTTCAACTAACCATCCCTTTGTGTGTCAGCCAGTGCAGAGTTTTCACGCTGTAGGCAGTATCTTTTATGGTGCCAATCCTCTACTTCAATCCTTCCCACTAATTATGTTCAATCTCCTTCTTATCACCACCATCACTCGCATTCTTCGTTTTCTTCTTAAGCCCCTCAAACAACCTCTAATCATCTCCCAGATAATAGTAAGCTTCTCATTGTTATATTTATCATTATTATATGTATATTTTTCTTATTTTAGTATCAAATGAGAAATTAGATTGGTATGAAGAAACTAATATTATAAAAAAATGTTGCATGAATAAGTGATAAGGTATTAAATTGTCATTGCTGTTTGTTTTGTAATTGAATATATATATGATTAAAATTTTGATGTGTTTCCAAGGGTGGTGTCATTCTTGGACCTTCATTTTTGGGACGCAATAGATGGTATCAACGTCATATGATAACGGACTCGGCACAATTCTTGATGAACAATCTTGGAACAATGGGATTCATGGTTTTTCTTTTCATTTATGGGGTGAAGATGGATCCAGGTTTATACAAAAAAACAGGGAAATTGCATGTATCAACTGCATTTTTTGGTATAGCCATTCCCACAGTAACAGTGTTTATTGTGGGGCTATGCATTAGAAAGAGCATGGACAAAGACTTAGCCAAGATTTCTTCAATAGGAGTGATTGCAGGGTATTTGGGGATCACAGCTTTCCCTGTTCTCTACCATATCCTCAAAGAGCTTAACCTTTTAAATTCGGATATGGGTAGAATTGCATTGTCCATTGCATTAATTGGTGATACATTTGGTGTGAGTGTTGTTGTGGCATTTGAGGCAGCAAGCCAAGGAGAAACAAGACCAGTGAATGCCTTGTGGTATATGATTTCTCTTGGGGTGTTGGTATTTTTCATTTTGTTTTGTATTAGGCCAGCAATGATATGGATTAATGACAACACTCCAGACGGGCAACCGGTGGATCAATCTTTTGTGGTCATCATTCTTCTAGGTATTTTTGTCATGGGCTTTTTGACTGACATGTTCGGCATGGCAATTGGTAATGGGCCCTTGTGGTTGGGCTTGGTAGTTCCAGATGGGCCTCGTTTAGGAGCAACATTGGTAGACAGAAGCCGAACAATTATGACCGAGTTCCTCATGCCATTCTCCTTCATTTTGGTGGGATCACTTACAGATTTTTATGCCATGACTGCTTTTGGTTGGTCCAATTTGGCACCACTCTTTTTCCTTGTTGTAATTGGTTTTTTGATCAAATTCTTTTCCACTTGGATTTGTCTATGGTATTGGCGACTACCATTCAGAGATGGACTAACCCTCAGCCTCATTATGAGCTTAAGAGGCCAAATTGAACTTCTGTTGTTTGTGCATTGGATGGACAAGAAGGTAATTTCCACCCCATATTTTTCCTTTAATAACTACATTTCTTTTATATCTTATTCTTTTTTACACATAATTACATATATCTAGTATAGGTCTACTTTTCATAATTACATAAATATAGTGGTATAATTAGAAACAATGTGAAAATAATAATTTTCACATTTAATTAGGTCACTTTTCAGTGTAACCTCTCATTCTTGTTGATTATACTAATAAAAGGAATGAAAGACACAATATAATAATTTATAATTTGGTATGTGTGAGAAAGTTGAAAATTGCATTACAAACTACTTTTTTTTTCAAGTGTTTTCCTTTTCTATATGAAGGCTAATCATGTATGGACATGAAAACCATATACTGGTTTTAAAGAACTGATTGAAGTTATTGTGGTTTGTGAGTGTGCATACACAGATAATAACGGTGCCAGGCTTTTCATTATTGTTGCTTATTACAACAACATTGACTGCAACTTGTACTCCTTTGATCTCCACATTATATGATCCAACAAAGCCATACATGATGAACCAAAGGAGGAACCTCCAACACAACCCTCCGGATGAAGAACTTAGAATAGTGTTATGTATTTTTGACACAGGAACCATAAATGACTTCGTCCATCTACTTGATATCTCCAATCCAACATCAAGCAACCCTTTTTCAGTTTCTGCTCTTAGACTATTTGAACTTGTAGGTCGTTCTATGCCTTTGTTCATAGATCATGAAAAGCAAAAAGTGCCTCCCATTTATAAATGGACATACACTATAAATGCCCTTCAACGTTTCCAACAACGAATTAAAGAGGTGTTTGTGAGGCTCCAATGTTTCACAGTTGTGGCCCCAAAGCAATCAATGTTCCAAGACATATGTGAGCTTGCACTTGAAAAAGAAGCTTCCTTGATCATCTTACCTTTCCAGAGGGGAATTGTTTATAATCATTTGGTCAGAACAGTGAATTCACAAGTCTTGAATCGTGCACCTTGCTCTATTGCAGTTCTTGTTGACAAGGGTAATGGTGAAATCAAGACCATAGGAAATTCCTTTCATCAATTTGGACATAGATTTGTTTTGTTATTCCTGGGTGGTGCAGATTCTAGAGAGGCTCTTGTTTATGCAGATAGGATGGTTGGTAACCCAGATGTGTCGATAACAGTTATAAGATTTCTCTCTTTCAACAGCATAGGGGACAATGAAATGGAGAAGAAACTTGATGATGGAATTGTTACTTGGTTTTATGTTAAGAATGAGAGGAATGAAAGAGTGTTGTATAGAGAGGTGGTGGTTGGAAGTGGAGAAGAAACAGTTGGAGCAATTCAGGAGATGAATGATGGTACTCATGATCTTTGGATAGTTGGAAGGAAACAAGGGATAAACCCTGTTCTTCTCACTGGTTTATCAGAATGGAGTCAAAGTGAAGAGTTAGGACTCATAGGAGACTTTATTTCCTCACAAGATTTTCCTGGCTCAGCTTCTGTTTTAGTGCTACAACAGCAAATGCTAAGAAGCTAAAATTGCTATGCTTATGCTGCTTATCTCAAAGCCTATGTCATAGGGATTTGTTAACTTAGCATTCAGAGTTAAGATGTTATTTAGCCAAATTAACTTCATTACTGTGAATATTTAAGAACTAGTATTTAGATGAAGACAACTTTTAATTAGTGTTCTTTAGAAAACAATAGATTCATCATGTCTTTGTTAGTTTCCTGTAAAGCCAACTTATGCATCTCTTCATAATCATGAGTGAATAGATAAATTTCAAAAACAAAAATATATATATATATTTTTTATCTGGTTATGAGTTAATACTTTCTATATCTTAATTACACAATCAAAACTCGAGATTATTAAACATGATTTTTTTTTATCGGTATTGAACGTGATGATTATCTACTTACGTAGTTACGTACGATGAAATTCACACCTTACACCTACAATTTGATAGTTGAAAATTTAGAAGAAAAAATAAATCAGCTGGCTTATATATTGTATGCAGATACATCATTTCCATATCTACATATTTATATATGTACGGTAAAAGCTACTGTGTCGTATGTATACATGTAATTTTTGTATCTGCACATTCCTATAGCGTGGGAATGGGAAATTCTAGCAAAGTAAAAAAGATAATTCAAGGAGGATCTCCATTAGTAATTCTAAACCAATATTTTTGTATTAAAAATCATATTTTTTATTATTTTAATATATTACAAAATGATTATTATTTACTAACTTAAAATTTTTAAAATAGTCTTAGTGAATATAATTTTTATCTAAAAATTAATTTTTAAATATAAATTTTAAAGATTTATATTATACAATATTATTTTATATACTGATAAGAAATATTAATATTCTATATTAATATACTTATTTATTAATAATATATATTTTTATTATTAGTATAAATTTATAATATTTAAATTAATATATTAGTTTTTGTTAAAAAAAGATATGTTAACGGAGATTAATCTTAGTAAATAATAATTTTTTATAGCAATGTTTATATAATAAAAATTTAAATAGTAGAGTCAACATGGTCTTCCTCTTTGTTCTTCATTAGTTCTATTGAACTTCAAAATAAACAAAAGTAGAAAAGTGAGAGAGAAGTAAAAGATTAAAACAATGCCAATGCCTAGCCTATACTTATCAAAATATTGGTTAGCCTTTCTAAACACATGTATTAACTTCACATTCCAACTCCGAGACATCATTGATTTATTATTAGCCGTTAACATATTTTCATATTTGTTATAATGTATTAACACTTATAATCTAAATTAAATTAGTATTTAATAAATAAAACTACATATTTAATATAAAAGGTATCATATAACTTAATAATGATTAGAATAAATTTTACAAATACATTTATTCATATATAGAAGCTCAACTTTAATTTATAATGGTAGATTTTGTTAAAAAAATTTAAAGAAAATAATAAAAATTTTATTATATCAATAAAAACTAAAATGATAAAACTCTGAAGATAAAATTATGAAAATAAATTATTAAAATTATAATACATAATGTTTATTAATTTGATATGTCAAAATTTAAAATTTTAAAATTAAATTAAAATTAAAATGAATGACATTTATATTATTTTAAAATTTAATTTATCTAAAAAAGAAAAATATTTTTAAATTTATTTCAGTGATTAATATTAAAAATTAAAACCAAATTATTATTTAAAAAATAAAATAATGAATGAAAAATAAATTAAATATTTAGTATAAAAATACATAATTTAATAAAAATGTGATAGTCCTTAAAAAACGTTCCAAAAGTTATTTAGTATAAAGAGATAGCTTTTCTATATCTCATCAATAATTTTGATCCATGTTTTACGATCTCTTTCATTGTCATGTTATGCATTTAAAAGTAATCTGTACTGTGACGAAAAAGTAGTCATGGGGACGAAAAGCGAAACCAGTAAGATGAAATTGGGTATATGATATGGTAATGAAGGAGCTCTCGGACCAGCAGTAGTATCAGAGCCTTACGTGCTCTAACTAGTTCTATTTCCTCTTTCAAAACAGAGGGTGCATGTAATGGAATAATATCGACAAGTAGGAAAGAGAGAGAGGGTCTCACACACAATGACTACACCAACCACCTCAAACAGAAACTCTATCATTGAACACAATTCCAAAATAACACTCCCAGACTTCTGTAAACAAACCATGGGCAACAAGATAGACAATCTTGTTGAGTACCAGTACGTTCCCGAAGAAGTAAGGATAGACCAATCTATTCCTCCCCTAATGAGTCCATACAACTTATACCGCCGACATAAATCCGGCAACAGATGGCTATCAGCAGCAAAAAAGCTGGTATCTACTCCTAGACTCCATGTCAAGGAACAGATACAGACTAACAAGTTCGATCAGTGTGGCTTAAGAGCCACCTCTCAGTAGCAATACGTAAATCTCCTCATCAGCAAAGATCTCATAAATCTTTGGAAAAGAGAAAAGTATGTAGCGCTCCACATAGGTGCTGTCAGGCTTGTTCTCAGCTATCATGGCAGGAAGGGACTCCCAATCACTGCCAGAGTTACGTTGCTCGACACCACATACCGTGATTATGAGCATGCTGTTCTAGGAACATGCATCACGACCCTTAACAACGGTCAGACTGTTTTCACGATCTTCCCAAACTTTAATGTGTTACTCACGGACCCGACACTCCCCAGTCGGTTTAAAGTCCAAGTTCAAATCATAGGTGCAGAACAAGATGAGGAAGCTTTTGCAGCCTCACTCTGCCACCAGATCATATGGAGGGTACAAGATCACTGCTTTGATCTCCCTTCGAATAAAGAGTTCCAAGAAAACGCTTTAATGGTGATTGCTACTGATGGCAATGAGGCACCATCAATCATCCAGATTCCAAAACAAATTCCTCGAAAGGAATTAGAGAAGTTGGTTCCAACAGAATGGATAACCAACTATGAAAACTTCAAAGCCCATCAGAGACAATTAGTCTCAACTGAAGCCGACTTCAGAAGAAATTCTGTAGACGGAACTGTCAAAACCATCTTCAGCAGACCAGGAGAAAACTCAGCAACTCCTCCTATTTTCCACAACATGATGATTACTCCTGGTGAAAAGGAAGAAAGAATCCCTATCTGGGGATTTAAGCCAGATGGAAGAGTGATTTACTCAGATAAGCTTGATGGTCATTTCTTATGGGATGTAGATCCCACGAATTGTGATGAAGGATGTAGCTGTGATGAACATGGCTACACCGATGATGAAGATGACCTTTTTTCTGACGACGAAGATGACGGAACAGGACGATGAAGGGCAAAACCAAAGCCTTGCAAACCTCCTCCTCCTCCAAAAAATAAGATCAAACACAGAAGACAAACCCTGGGTAGGAATAAGAAAAAAGAGGGAACATTTACCTCTCTATAAAGAAGGGTTGAAGCATCTGGGAAGACAAAGACACTCACCTCCATCAAACGATGAGGACCTAATCACTTGGCCTCCACCAAAAAACTGTTCAAATTCATACAAAGGAAAAACAAAGGTACAAATAGTGCCTACTGTTCCCTGTATGATGAACGAGGAAGATTTCCCACCTCTTGAAAGGAGAGACCACCGGGCAAAAAGGGTGGTCACCAGATCCTACGTACAACCCATAGAGGTCACACCAGATGGTGGCTCCAAACCTACTTCCCAGGCAGAGGAAGTACTAAACTGGCAAACAGAAAACGCACTTGCCCAAAACACCGTCCTCCAGAGAATAGAAAAAAAGGTGGACTCCTTTGAAGGACAACTCACAGGATTTTCTGGAAAGATGCTAAAAGCATACAAAGATCTAAATGGGCGAGTAAACCTGCTTGAAGCCGAAATCGAAAGCTCCAAAAAAGTCAGTTTCCATGAGCAAGTGGCAAGGAATAATGAGCTGCAGAAACTCAGACAAAAGATTGAGGAGTTTGAAGTGCATTTTAAAAGGCCTCACATGTTTCCCGGAGAAACCTTATCTCCATATGAGATTCCACCTAGGAAAATAGGCCCAACTATGATGTTCAACAAACCTCAGCAGCAACCGCCATCTTTATTACCAATGGTCATGCCACACAAGTCAACTCTTTTTGGTGAAAGATCCATAGCAGACAAAAGAAATGTTGAGGAATTTGCTTCACAAACTTCACCAGAAAAAACTCAAAGAAGAACTGACAAGCAACCAGAAACCATGATGACAGTCCAGATTGACTCAGAGGAAGGAGAAGATTCAGACGATGAAAAGGAATCTCTCCAGGAAACTGATAGGGAAGAATCCATCCAAGAAGAAGGGCATCTAGACCTTTTTGGGCCAGAAGAAGAATTTGCAGATATAACCAATGTGTTGATGGCAACCCACACCGGAGAAGCATCAACATCTAGACTTCACCCAGATGAGTTGGTCACTCCAACGCTGCCATCAAAATCGATATACTTCTCATTGGAAGATATTGATCCACAACAATGGCCAAAAAGAATACTTGAATTCAAGGCATGGATGGATAAAAAACTAATCAAGGAGATGGACCGTTACAAAGTCATTGAAGAATTTTGTGCCGGGATGGTCGGCATACTGAAAGAATGGTACCAAAGTCTTGGTCATGTCAACCAAGAACAACTCCACTCCATGAAATCAACAGACGCAGTCATTGCAATCCTTCACAGAGAATTTATTGGAGATGCTGAAGTAGAAGACCAGGTCAACCGACAAAAATTCTATAGCATGAAGTGCTGTTCACTAAAACCAGGAGATCTATCCAGACATTTTGTAAGAATGGGACAATGTTATTATCGACTGAATGGATTTAATGATGCCAGTCTCAAAAGCACGTACATTAGCTCTTTACCAGAGTCTATCCAAGATGAAATGTACAGAAGTGCAACCAAAGACGGGACAGATTTCTCTACTAAGACCTTTGGTCAAATCCATCAGTTTGCGATGGGATGTAGAAAAAAGATCTGTGCACAACAGCAAATGTTGAAGAAAATGCTGGAAGGAGAGAAGGATTTTTCAAAAGCTTGCAAACAAAGTTCTTTAGAGATTGGATGTAAGCAAAAGCACTGCGTATGCAAAACTTCGAGCAAACTCAAAAGAAAGACTACAGGAAAAAAAGAAAAAGAAAAAAGGATGAAGTTCTTCAGAAAAAAGAAGAACAGAGGAAAAACCAGAGGAAGAGACAGATGTTTCATCTGTGGAAAGAAAGGGCATTTTTCTAGAAACTGCCCTGAAAAACAAAATAAAGTAGCCAAGCTAATCCATAGCTTACAGCTGGAAGAAGATGATGATGTTGAATCCCTGTACACTGAACAGGAGGAATTCAACGAAGAAACTGTGTTTGCTCTTGCAATTACAAGCAGTGATGAAGATGATGACCCCCATTTTTCAGTCCTGACATTTGAAGAAGTTGATAAAGTAGAAGAACAATCAGCCATATCTTCTTCTCCAACATTACCGAATATTGAGGTCTCCATCTTGCTTTCAAAATATGATGTTCCAATCAGGGCAATCGCGTATATGGATACAGGGGCACAGAGGACACTCATGAATCCAGCTATCCTCTCATCCTCAGCATGGGAACAGGAAAACCATCACTTTAAGGCCGCTGATGGCCAGACCTTCACTACAGAACTCATTACAAAAAGAAAGATTGGTATCAAGTTCTTCCAAAATTGTGTGTTATGGACAAAGGTGATAGGAACAAATCTTCCTGGCAAGGATATAGTAATTGGCATGGATACCTACACACAGCTTGATCACTTACGAATCCTTCCAAACGGAGTAAAGTTCAAGAGATTCTTCAAAAAATATGTGCCAGTTTTAAGAATCTTTAATCTGGTAGATACACCTCCATATTTTGAAGAACATCGAAACAAGATGATGAAATTATGTGCAGATAGCCATAATGTGTTTAAGCATCCAAGACCATTGTGGACAAACCCAAAATTCCATGTCCAACTTCCATTCAAAATGAATGAAGACATCAACCCAACCAAAGCAGTTCACCCTGGCATGTCTCCAGCAGACCGTGCAGCTGCTTATGACGAATGTCAGCAGTTACTGAAGCAGGGGTTGATTGAGCCCACAAAATCAGATTGGGCCTGCCAAGCATTCTATGTTGAGAAAATATCCGAAAGAGTTCGGGGAAAAAAGAGGCTAGTCATTGACTATAGGCCTCTAAATGATTTCCTGAAAGATGATAAGTTTCCATTACCCAACATAAGGACCCTTTACTCTTACATCAGAAATGCCCATATCTTCTCAAAGTTCGATATGAAATCGGGCTTTTGGCAACTTGGGCTTGAACCATCAGAAAGGCCCAAAATTGCATTCTGCATACCCAATGCACATTATCAATGGACTGTACTGCCTTTCGGATTAAAAGTGGCGCCATCACTGTTCCAAAAGGCCATGACTCGTATCTTCGAGCCCATTTTGGATACAGCCCTGATCTATATTGATGGCGTACTACTTTTCTCTCCAAATGAAGAGAAACATAAAGCTCTGCTCAACAAGTTTTATGAAATTTGTGATTAGTACGGAATCATGCTTTCCTCCAAAAAATCCCAAATTGGCACCACGGAGATTGACTTCTTAGGAGCCAATTTTGCTCAAGGAAAGTACATGCCTCAACCTCATCTGGTTGAAAGACTACCTGAATTCCCCAATGAGAACATGACAAAAAAGGAGATACAACAATTCTTGGGCATTCTAAACTATGTTAGGGACTTCATCCCTAACATTTCAAAGCTGACATCCAAGCTTTCAGCACTACTCAAAAGGAATGCTCCTGCATGGGGCCCTGAACAAACTCAAGCAGTGAAAAAACTCAAAGAGGCAGCAAAGAATCCTCCCCCACTAAAAATTCCCGGAGAAGGAAAAAGGATTCTACAAACTGATGCTAGTGATTATCACTGGGGTGCTGTCCTTATTGAAGAGATTGAAGGAGAAAAATACTATTGTGGACATGCTAGTGGTCAGTTCAAACCAACAGAACACCAGTACCATACCACCTTCAAGGAAACTTTGGCTGTCAAGTATGGAATACAAAAGTTTGATTTCCATCTCAGAGCTTACTCATTCGAAGTCCAGCTTGATAATTCTTCATTTCCTGGGATGTTGAATTTTAAGAACCGGGTTCCCCCCAATCCACAGATTCTCAGACTCAAGGAATGGTTTTCTAGGTATAACTTCACGGGTTAAACACATAAAAGGAAGCCAAAACCTAATCCCTGATTACCTATCTAGGCCAAAGCCAATGACTCTGATCTCCAGTCTCCATGAATTTCCAATCATAATGATGATGCCAGAAGCATCGTCATCAAACCCTTCCAACCCATCACCTGGGATTGAGAATTTTCCACCAGAAATAAAAATTCTGCATACATTCAATCCAGAAAACATAAAGCATTTTGCGAGATCCTATATGTTTCATTATCTTGCCAGACTACTCCAAGAAAAAAAGGTTATTCCAAAACCAACCTGGTTTGATCCTCAAGCACCATACCTTAACATTTATCCTATGTTAATGGATCATTATCCGTTCACAGACATGGATTTATGGTACCTTTGGTATGTCACGGCCCTTTACAAATATCCAATTATTTTCCCAACTTTTAAAATGTTAGAATATTTGGAAAATAAAACAAACAAAGGGTCCTTGCTTTGGAAATGTTTGAAATGGTTTTGCCCTATCCAGGATTGGATAAAGCACTTTTACCAAGATCTTCATCCTTATAACATCTGGAAATTCGATGAAGAACAATGCAGAAAGTTTGTCTCAGTGGTTATCCTTCACAGGCCATATTTTAAGCATCCACTCACAGGGTACATATATTCCCAGGACAATGCAGCTTTCTACATCACCATACCAGAGTTAAGATTATTCTCTCAGAATGAAGAAGCTCCTCGTTACCAAGAAGAGTTAGCCCTTTACTTGCATGAGCTGAATAATTACAAGTGCAGAAGCAAGGGGACAGAGAATACTTGTTTGAATGTCAAACGTCACCAGGTTATGTGTTTTCCAAACTGGGAGATACCTGAAGAACATCGACATGAAGAGACAACAAGAGCTATCATTCCCAAAATGAATAATCAGATCAGCACAGAAAATTCTGCAAATATCTTATGGCAAGATTTTCAAGATCCGAATGAAAGGATAGACATCGAAACTCAATTAGAACAGATACAGCTGGAGGAACAAGTAGACGAGGAGGAACATCACATCATGAACACGTCTCCAAGTCATGAGTGCATCTTATCCAAAAATAAAGATTAAAGTAGAAGATTCTCTGACAAGAGATAAAACATGTCAATAATGTTTGTTTTTAGTCTTTTCACCTTTAAAGTAGTTTGCTTTATAAGATATTGGTTTGTAATGATATTAGTGTGTCTAGATTCCCGGTCTTCATCCAGTAACCGGTTGAACCTTCCTCATGCCTATATAAGAGGCATCTCTCTTCAGTTGTAAAGGTAGAGAAGAGTTTCAATAAATAAATACAAGTGTGTTTCCACCCAACTATGAGTAACTAAATTTCTCTATCTCTCTTGATCTGAAAGTCTTGTTGTGCCATTACAGCATGCTCTGACCATAGCCTAGTATGCTCTATGCTTGCCTCCCTGAGGATCCTGCATATCAGAACGGTTTTTAGTAAAGTTTTGATCCATGTTTTACGATCTCTTTCATTGTCATGTTATGCATTCAAAAGTAATCTGTACTGGGACGAAAAAGTAGTCATGGAGACGAAAAGCGAAACCAGTAAGATGAAATTGGGTATATGATATGGTAATGAAGGAGCTATCTGTCATGTTATATAATATTATTTTTATATAATAAAAAACAAAAAATACATAATTTAATAAAAATATTAACTTAATATTTTCAATTTGTACATAATAAAAAATAAAAATATATAGTGTAATAAACATAAGTTAAATTAATTTGTTAATTTCCATAATTTTGACTATATTTTTAATGCAATACTCATAATTAAATTTTTTTAATTAAATTCTCATAAATTTAAATTTTTTTAATAATGATAAGTGATATGATATTTTTATTTGACAATTTATATTTTCTTTCATTTAATAATAATTTTTAATAATTTTTCATACTTTTTTTAATTTTTAAATTTTACTTTCACCAATGATTTATTAAAGAATGAACTCATTTAGCAGAGAATTGTCCAAAGAGAGATTTGATACGTTTAGTTTTCAAAAACGTTTTGTATTTTTATTTTTAAAAAATCATCATTTTTATCTTGTCAGATACATGTAAATATTGAATTTTAACTAAATAAAAAATGGCCAAACTCCTCTCACATTTTCTTACTAAATCAATTCGGATTACAATTAATTTATTCAAAATGATTGATACAAAGGATCCTATTTTTCAAAAAAAAGATTAAGAATATGAAAAAATATGTATAAAATATTATAAAAAATATTAAAAATTAATTATTAGATAAAATATTAGCTTATTTATATTTAAAAAATTTTAAAATATTAATTGTTTAAATTAATTACAAAATATAGTAACAATACATGAGCTAACAGATTAATTTAAACTAAAAAATACATATAATATAACAAAATTGTGACAAAACTATTATAACTATTTTTTTTATGAAATATAAATGTTTTAAAACGTTAAAAGTATAAGTCATTTGGTCACGCTTTGCTCTGTTTTGCTACAGTTTTGATGGTTCACCGTTCACTCCCTCTAACTTGCTATTCCTATCGATTTCAGTTCTTTCTTCTCAGTCACCGACAAAGGTGCGGCACTCAAGTTTTCTTCAACAACTTTTCATATTTTATTCTCAATTTTGATTTTGATTGCAACTCTCTTCTCCAATTTTGTTGCAGTAAAACTAGTGTCTGAAGTTGTGCCCCGAATCACTCATCACAATTCACAATAAGGTTAAGGCTTTGTTTGGGATCGTGATAATTGGGTAAAATGGAGGAGGAGGGTTCCAACTCAGTACGCCGCATGTCAAGCCGAACCCGAAAGGTTGCGTCCAAAATGGCCGCCGCACTTGCCAGCTCCGACAACCGCACCCAGGTAATTCAATTTTCCCTTTATATTTTATTATTTAAGAAAAAAAAACTGCGAATTGAAATCTGAATAAACAATGTGTAAGAAGCGTGATTTGTTACGATTCAATTTAGGCTGCTCTTGCACGTTTGGATGCCTTGGAGAATGACAATGCGGGATTTGAAATCGCAGATGCCAACAATGACGATGACGATGCTTCTCTAGACGACGACGATCAAGGTAACTTAGGGTTTCCTACTCTCTCTCTTCTTTTATTCTTTCTTAATTCTATTTTTTCCTCAATTAATAAATTAGGGAGGTATGAATTACAAATTTGGGGTTACTTTTAATAGGATTAATATTAGGTATGGTGTCTTATAAATTGGGGAGATTTGTGTTGAGTGAAAACAGGAGGGTATCAAGCGCAATTTGATTGAAATTCATGGATTGTTGATATAATTTCTCCTAATTTTTTAAAGAGCCTTTAGAAATATTTTTGAAAATTATTTGATGATTGTAAAATTTGTAAAACATTTTTAATTAAAATTCATTTATAGGTTTCTTCATTTATAAAAATTATTTGCAGTGTATGTACAGAGAAAACAATCTAAAGGCACCAAGAGGAAGACGAGGCAGGCAAAAGCACTTGAAGCTAGGAAGGCCCCCAGAACATTCCTTGAGCTCTTACATGAGGTCAGTGATTAAAGTAACTCTCATATATTTACTCTTGCCTGCCTTTTTGTTTTTGTTAACCAACCTCCTACAAATGCAGGCAAACTTAGAAGCATTGCCTCCGCATGTTCCCTCTTATTGGAAAGCTGCAGTTGGACCTCCAAGCTCAACCTCCCGTCGCCACTTCTGCACTGTTTGTGGCTTTTCTGCCAATTACACTTGTGTGAGATGTGGTATGCGATTTTGTTCCTATAGGTGTCAAAATGTGCACAATGATACACGTTGCTTGAAATTTGTAGCCTGATGATACATGTCACATTCTGAGCCAAGTATTGGATCCATTCTATTGTAAGTTATGATCCATCAGTATTCGCTAGCACTATGTGAAAAGGCAAATTCTTTTGTTACCCTTTTTGGACTGGCATTTCAGTAATTTGTTAACAAGGTTCTAGCTAAAAAATGTATATTCTGGCCCCTATTGAATCCTGTTGATCTAGGTAACCATGTTATAGATGTGGTTATTTGCAACATACTAAAGCTATTGTTTAGAAGATCATCTTTATGATTTGGTACGAGGATTATTCTGTTTTTATTGTGCTTATAGAGCATCCCATTGATAAGATTGGCTCCAAGGAAGCTTAATTCCTAAAGAATGCCGGATATTTGCTTCATTTACCTAACATTAGAACCTTATAGTATGACAGTTGGTGCATGCTGCTGATTATGGGCAATCCTGTTACAGAGGTGTGAATGTGATGATATTTGCTTATTAGATGTCCAGGGACAGTCAGGATCAGCTTCACATGATTGTTCATAGTAGCCTGCCAAAAATTAAATGTATTTTGTTTAGGCTACTTGGGTGCTTTGTTCAAAATAATATGTCTGCACACTTACAATATGTTGGCACTTCTTCCACCGAAGGAACAAATGCGAATTAGTGTCTGGTCTTGAAATATTTTTCTATCAACTTGTCAGAATGAAGCAGTTTTTCTTACTAAAAAATATTAAATTGGTAATAGTAATGATAAGAAATCATCTGTCTTTTATTTTTCTCATATAGGGGTTACAATTCCACCTAATCAACATATTGCTAACATGCTGCTCAATTAAGCATTGTCTGATTTTGGTATTGGAAACAGCAGAGGGCCATACTGTCTGATTGGCGAATCCATGAAGAACTTGTAAAACAGAACATAAAATTTATTAACTAACGGTATTTTATTAATCTTAACATGGAGGTAGATCTGGTGGTGGAGGTAGCACTGACTGTGAAAGGCCAACTCCATTCTCCACCAAAAGTGCCATTGCCAAACCCCAGTTCATATGTGAGTCTATGTGACAATGGACGAACCAAATACCTGATTTTCAGCAGTGAAAGAAAAATCATGTATTTTATAGATTAATATGTCATCCTGATAGATACAAACAGCAGAAGACAGGTTATAGTAATATAATCTTACCTGGATTGTCGGCCACAAAACGGATAGCCACCCATCCTCCAGGAGGTGTTCCAATGGTGTTCCTCACAGGTGGGTCAACAAGGTTGAAATTAAGGGGATCCGTTTTTGGATTGAAGTTGCCAAAACCTGAACCAACTACAAAGAAGTGGAATCCATGAACATGCATAGGGTGTTCCTCAGTAGTTAATATGTTCGTGTCCTGCAGAACAATTTGCACCCTGGAACCATACTTCACCTTATAGAGCTTAGTTCCCCGAGAAGGTGTCCATAGCCCCCGTGGCACGTCACCAGTATAATCAAATTGTAAAGGAGGAACGGGAGGAAAGTCTGCGGTGAAGACACCAGGTACTCTTTCATAATAGGCTTGCATTAAGGAGGTGGTGCTTGGGAGTATAAAAGATACATTGTTCATGCTGGCTGTGAAGCGGGTTCCATTTGGTCCTTGACACCTGGGGCTATTAGGATTTGTGCAATTGATTAATCCCAATCCCACCGTGGAATATAGATTTACATCAACATTTTTGAAGACTCTAACCCGGGTAAGACCCCTGATCCCAGTAGTGAATGCAGTTGCAGTGGCTATGTCGTTGAAGGCTGGCAAAGATGGCAAGATTGGTCTTGGCCTGTTTTTGTTGCTGCGGCTAGTAGATTTGTATTCAAGGATTGCAGTGGTGGTGGTATTGTCAAAAGGAGCATTCCTGGCTGATTCGTAAGCTCGTGCTGCCATGTAGTATTGACCTGGGGGTTGATCAGCTGTGACTAGGACATTGATTGTTTGACCAGGTCCTATCATGAGGACTGTAGTTGTGAAAGGCTTGGTATATGCAGCATCCGTACCAACAACAGTCATCCTGTGGTTGGCAATCGAGAAGAAGAGTTCTTGATTGAGTGCACTGTTGATGATTCTCAAGAGAATTGTCTCCCCAGCTTCTACCGGGACACGCACAGTTTCTGCATTGTATGTTTGTCATAAAACAAATCTGAAACATCTGCAGCTCAATAGAACTGCTTTTGGCTAGTTGACAATCTAATTGTTGGCACTTATTTAACTAAGTTTTTCTTTTGATAGAATAAAAAAAATACTTTTAAATGATGAGATAATTTGCGATATAAAAACACAATATTACTGTAGGGAATGCAGACCCTCACTGAAGTTATGACTATTTCATACCTTTGCTTGAGCATCTGTAAAGATCACCAGGTTGCCCATTAATGGTGAAAGCAACAGATGTACTTGGAGGTGCTCCAGTAAATTGTGCCTGCCTTTGGAGAAGCACAGGATCCCTGTCAAACCACTCCCCTGTGGCATCATCAGAATACAATAATATGTCATGACACTACAAATGAATAGCTCATTAGCTTTTTAAGTGCTCTCTGGTAAGGAAAATCACAGTGCAAGGAGATTATTGATATGAGTTGAGCAGAACAAGGGATGGTTTTAGAGATATATACCGAGAAGAAGGGGAAATTCTTGCTTAGGCATAGAGAAGGGATAAAGAGAACCCAATCTCGGATATATGATGAAAGCCCCATAAACAGTGGCTCTTAGGAAGCCAGTGTGAGCGTGCCACCATAGTGTCCCTTCCTGGTCTGTGATTGCAAATCGGTATATATAACTTCCCCCTGGTTGGATGGGACACTGAGTCACATAACTAGGCCCATCTGCCCATGGATTTCGCACCATCCTTAACCCATGCCTGCACAACAAAGATGATCAGCTTGTGAGGAAGATGAATTTAAGTATGTATTATAAGCTTAGCAAATTAGACCAAGTATTTATAATCAGCGTACTGGATTAAGAGCCAAGAGAATAGTATGGGGAAAAGTTCCGAGTGAAGTGTAAGATGGTTAACCATGAAATTCACGTGAAGAAGAATGATGATGCTATTTACCAGTGGATGGAGATGTTGTACTGTGCTGCATTTACTACTTTGATTATAAGAAAATCTCCGTTTCTAGCTTCCACCGTTGGCCCTGGGAACTGTCCATTGACAGTGATTATGTTTTGGGTTCTGCACAGCCTCCTCACTGACTTTGCTTGAATCTATTTCAATCAGATTATGGATGGAATGATGGTTACTAACTGGTTCAAATCATATTGGAAAACTGTAGTGGGAATAGTTCAATATGATCAACAAATCAACACTTACGATAAATTCATGGTAATGACTCTCTGCAACTGAAGCCAGAGAAGCAATAAGAGCAAGCTGGCCAAGTAAGAACCAAGAACAACATAACTTGCCAGGGAGGTGGGAAGTCTTCATGTTGTTTCTGATTTTGTTTAATGCAGTTTCATGGGTTATGAGGGATTTGATCTGAAGTGCAGCTATTTCTAGAGTGATATAGCGGGAAATGCCTTGGAAAGAGAAATGTTTGGGCCATTATTTTGAGTCAACAAGATACTTAATATGGAATAATTAGTCTAACAAAGTAGAAAACTTGGTGCACAGCACAATCAACTGTAGAATAAATGCTAGATTATGTGACTTAAATGTAAAGAGGTGCATTAGAGTGAAATTACATCTGATTTAACAAATACTAATAATCATTTAGCTCTTTCACTAATGACTAAACATGCTTGAGAACGAAAGAAGGAATGTACACTAGTCTAGAATAAGTATTATGTTAAGGAAAACTTGATAAAGGAGAAATATTTGCTATGACTAAAAAGCCAAGGAAAATGATGTTACTAAAAATGACCAAGCAAAAATCATTTTTTTCTATCTAATTAGGGAGAGAAAAGGGGAAATTATAACATGGACTTTCTTTGTTACATAATTATCCCTTTTAAAATATTATCTAAACAATCAAGAATTTAGTAGTAGGCATAATATACGAGAACAATTACGTTTTATTTGCCTCCGTTGGTAATACTTATAAGCCAGAGCAAGTTCATATAATTTACCATTTTCATCCTGCCTACTTTCGTTCCCCAACAACTTCATCTTCGAGCAAAGCATTATAAGCATTATTCATAGTCAAAATCAAGTGACTGGAATGTCATTGTTTGACACAGACCATTTTTATTTATTAGACCACATTACCTCAAAATATTTTTTTTAATTATAAAATTATTTTTATTTTCAAAAATTTATATAGAAACATTAAAAATAATAAAGTTATTTTCACTGTTTCATACATAGATTTTCAATAACAAAAAATAAAATAAAAATAAAGTGACAGGTTTATAATTAAAAGTAAAAGTATGCAATATTTTCATAAACAAAACATTAAACGTTTTCTGATAAAAATGTGCTTAGCTAGATTCACCGTTATTTACTCTTTTTTGTGGGCTGGGGGAGCATGGTTTACCTGAACGTTCACCCCCAATGAAACAGTGGATTTTGTGACTTGTAGCACTGCAATTTTCAAAGAAAATGACAGTAATTTCAAATAAGAAAAAGTTACGAATTTCCAACTTGATGAATGGGTTTTATCATGAACAGTGAAAGAACTAGTAATATGAGTCGTCTGATGAATAATAATCCAAGGGCCGGTTTCATGATGTGAACCATGCATTTTCTTTACATGTCAATTCTACAATCTCCATTTCCTTTCTTTGTTGATGTTCTGACACTGACATAGGGCAATAACTCAAGCTGGAGAAAAGTGAGAACTATGAAGAAAGAAGATAATAGGGCAGTTAAGATCGGGTTGAATTTTGTTTTGGTTCGGTGGTAATGAAAAACACCGCTTCTGAGGTTAATTGTTAACGAATGACAACATTTCCAGTAACACAAATACAAGTGAAGTTATATTATTTATGCAACATTTTTTATATTTTTATTTATCTATCTATATCTATCATATTAATCATCTTATCTTACACTTTCCTCTTCCCCTTTTAATCTCTCTTTTCGTTTTATAAAATTTGTACAAAGAAATTAGACAATACAATTTCTCATAAAATCAATGATGGTATGCAGTTTACTCGTTATCCTATTTTGCCTACGTTAACTCTAAGTCCAACATAGAAGTAGGAGCTTAATGTTTTGTTTGGAAGAGACAAAATAAAAGAACAAAAAAGAAAAAGAAAAGAAAAGAGAATAAAAAATAGAATAGAAAATATACTATTTAAATAGGTAAAAATAGGAGAAATAAAAATAAAAATCTTTTTATTTATTTGAATGAGTAGAAAAAAAATAAAAAAGTAAATTATAAGAAAAATACTTATAATAGTTATAAAAATATATTTTATTATATTATTTTTTATAATTTTTTTGAAAAAAATATTATATAAATATTGTTTTAAAAAATCACGATTTCTTCTTCTTCTCTCTTCTCCTTTTCGTATATTTTTTTAGTAAACCTCGTATAAAATAAATTCATCCTCTAACATTTTTCACATATCCAAAGGAAAGATTTTTTATTAATAATCTCACCTTCTTAAATTTCTCTTTCTAAAATCCATCAATCCAAACATAGTATAAGAGTCCATGTCATGTCATGCATGCCATAATTCAAAGAACTCATGCTAGTTTTGTGTAATTTGGAAGTGACGACACTGTTAGATTTATGATTATATTTTCTATTTTTACTTTTATAAAAAAAATATCTGTTTTCATTTAGGAGATCAAATAATAGTGACTTAATAACTTGAAAATCAAACTGAGTTTATTAGGAAGAATAAAGAAAAAAAATTGTTAATTAAAGGGTGAATCTTTGAAAAGAAAGTGAATTTGTTGGTCAAGAAGAGAAAAGAAAATATACTCAATAAAGAGAAAAAGAGATAAAAATGAGAGGTTACAGGAATAGTGTATTGTGTATTCACCCAAGATTATGGCGGAATTAAGGAAAAGGTTGATTTTTGTCTAAAAATATTAAATAAATAAATATTTTATTGATATGACTTGCTTCAGTTTTAATAATATAACCCAAAAACTGAACCAAATTGTAAAAGAAAAAAGTTTTTTCATTTTTTCTATTTTATGGAATCAGTTTGATGGTTCGGTTATTTAAACATCCCTAATACAAATGGTAGTTGTAATATTATTAATCGGTTGTATCCCAACTTTGTTTCTAATGTATTAGGTAGTCACCCGAATGACTTTAAGCAACCATAATTAGATTCGTTGGAGAGATGGAACATTCATAAGTATAAGTACCCTAAGTCACTGAATTTCAAAAGCTCAACAGATAAAGCTTCACCTAGTCCCTGGGCTATTTATATTCACTCTGTTGAATAATATAACACAAGATGACCGACCACAAATTTGCATGCTGGAAATCTAGATGGGTTTCACGTCAAAGGGGTATAACTACAAACAAACTAATAAAAGCTTTGAAATCAAACAGCATCCGAATTGCAACTTGCATCGCAAAAGGCATGCATGCAGTGAAACCATCGTGTGAACATTGCCATAATTCCCACGTAGTTTATATTCCAAGCATTTGAAATTAAAAAACTCAAGTCATAACTATGGAGGTGGGATTTCTAGTATTTATTTCATTCATGCCTAAGATGCATAGATATCTATATATGCATGATTCCTCATGCATATGTCCAATGCCCAATTTGCCCTCCACATAGCTTCTAAAGCACAAAATTTCTTTTCGTGCATATCGCTCAGTAAAACATTACATAAACTCAAATAAAATTCGGATAGAAAATGATACTTGCACCTACAAATTCAGTACAAATTGAACCAAAAACACAAATTCGTTACAAAGTCTATGCAAATCATTGGACACGTTTGTCCCATTGCAACTTTACTTTTCATTTGATTTTGTGTTGTGCACTTGGATCTACCAAGAATTTTAAATTTGGATGAAATATTTTAAGAAAAAAATTAATTTGTAAAAAATTTAAAATTTTAAAAATTAAAATTTATCTTATTTGCATTTTTTTAAAGAAATTTTAAAAATTTAAATAAAATATTTTAATAAATTAAAAAAAAAGAAATTTATATTTTAAATTCTAAAATTTAAAAAAACATTTTAAAATTCTGGAAGTCAGTTGTTTTATTATCTGTTTGTGTTACTTTCTCTTATATTTTTTATTTCGTATCTTTTTTTTATCTCCAATTCCTAAATATAATATTATCTTTTCGTGTTTTTATTTGAATATAGTATTTTTAATATAATTAAATTTTATTATTTTATTAATTTGTATATTTGTTGGATTATTATTTTATTTAAATATATTACATAATAAATATATTTGTATATCTAAATTTTTGATAAACAAAAAAATTAAAATTAAAATTAAAAAATTATATATATTTAAATTTTGTATATAATAAAAATTAAATTATTTAATTTAAATAAAATTTAAAATTCACCTTTTAAATAAAAATTTTATATATAAAAAATTTAAATTTTTTTATCCAAACAAAATATTTTTAAAATAAAAGATTTAAATTTTTTAAAAATGTTGATATTTTATTTAAATAAAAAAAAATTTTGTCAAAATTATAAATTTTATATTCTTAGATAATGATAAATTGTCGATATAATAATAATAATGATAATAATAATAATTATTATTATTATATCAAAAATTTATTATTATCTAAGAATATGAAATTTACAATTTTGACAAAAAAATTTATATATAGATAAAATATATCAACATTTAAAATAAAATATTTAAAATTTTTAGCTTAAAAATTTAAATAAATTTTAAAAATATTTTATTTGGGTAAAAAATTTAAATTTTTTATTTAAATTAAATAATTTAATTTTTATTATATACAAAATTTTATATTTAAATATTTATAAAAAAATTATTTTTTATTTTATTTTTTTATTTATTTAGATATAGTGAACTTTTGGTCAACAAAGTGAAACATTTGAAATTGAAAAAAAATTTTGAAGAGTCAAAATCCAAATTGTGCCAATCTTTTTTGTCCATTAATTTGTCAAAATTTAAATTCATGAACTCCAAATTTATACCTGCGATAAGTTGTAACATTAACTGAAAAAAATTGAAATTGACAAAATTTAAAAACATTATTTAAAAGGAATAAAAAGCATATAATTAAATATAAAATACTCGAAGGTAAGATGAGTCACAAATCTATTACTCATTAAGAAGTAAATATTAAGTCACATTTGATTTGCAAAAACATTTATTTTATTTAAAAATACTATTTTATTTTCAAAATTTTACACAATGAAAATAAAAATTATTTTCTATTTTTATTTTACTATTTTCTGTACTAAATTTAAAAAAATAAATAACATTTTTATAAATAAAAATAAAAAAAATATTTTCACAAATCAACCAAACCCTTCGCTCTTTGGAATGGGAATTTAAAAAATCCAAGTTGCTAACCAAAAATGGGGCTTTGGAATGATGATGTAAAGATCTGATCAGAATATTTTAAAAATACTTTTCACTAAAACAATCAAACAAATAATACATTGCCAAAATTTTTGCTCGGACAAACAGCTACAATTCTGAAAAAATCCGGCAACTCAAAAAGGGAGGAAAATGTTTAATGTACACTCTTCAGAAAATTTTAACAGAAAGACCAAGAAAAACTACAGCCAATAATAAAGCAGCAGCAACCGAATGTGACTGTTCGACAGAAGCTTTCGACCTGGTACTGTGTAGATGAAGCTAATGAAAATAACAGCAGAACTGTAGCACATTTTCTCAACCCTCGGCATTGATGATATATGTCTGGTAAAATAGAAGAGCCGTTTGTCAAGCTGAAATAAAACTTTAGAACCAGTAGTGAATGATGACATTTCTTCACAGTTGAGCCATCTGCTGTTTCATAGACTGTAACAACTTAAATTTTGACTCGCAGATCGCAGAAAATTCCTTCAGTACTTTAAGTTTCCCAGTCATCATTTTTCTGGCAACGTCAGCAGGACTCCAAGACTTAAGTGATTGGGAGATACGATCACCAAGTTCCTCATCATTCATAGAGGAAATAAATGTTTCTAAAATGTGAAAGACCCGCCCTGGTCCATCATTATGCCCGTCTTTCCGAAGAAGAGAAAGAATGTGCTCCAAATTCTCATCTTCAGGTCTTCTGTTCCATTCACTTATCCATTTCATAATATCCTCTAACACACGAGATAAATGCTGGACAGAATCCGTGATTGCATGAACCAGATTTGAGCTAGACTGATAAGATGATCCACTTTTCTTTTTCTTTTTACTAGATGGATGACAGGATCTCAGACAAGACTGAACTACAAGTCCATGCCATGCCAAAGGTTCAGTAACTAACTGTATCATAAGTTCAACGTCACTCCAAGGAGAGCAGAGCTGGGGCTCTAAGGTTTTAACCTTCTCTAAAATATACTTCTCCAGCACAGAATCTATGATATCCCATATGTGAGGCCTACATCCATTCCTCTCTGGGTGCACAAGTTCATGGGAACTCAAGCTCCATGCATTTAAAAATACTGTGAAATTCAACCAGTCTATCAAGTTGGAGTCAGAAACCTGCAACATTTTATTGAAGATATGGATCAAATCCCAAGTTGCAACCATACATGATAAGGTAATTTCATGCAGCTCAAACATGAAGCCTAAAAATAGCTGAAACATAGTTATCAGGTGCAGCTGTCAAAAAATATGTCCTCAAGCTGCAAACCCTATCATTAACTGTAAATTGAATTCTAGCACAGCTAAATTTTCTACACCCCCACATCTAGTGCGCAGGCATCATTTCCTGTGTTCTTAATATAAAGAATGCTTTTCCATTTCACCTGAGCTGTAAAATATCTAGATCAAGGAACAGCAATGTTAATTTAGCTCTCCAGTGGAAAAGAATATGTAACTGTTAGAAACTGAAAATTGACTATTTATTTAAATGAAAGTATAGGAAGTCTGAATCACAATAGCCAAAAAAGAAGACAATTACTCAAAAGTGGACTGATAAAAGGAATAACAAAAGAAAAAACACTCAAGATAGCTCCTAGTAAGATGAGAGACCCTCAAATGAACTTAGAGAAATCTCTGACCGAATATCCTAACCACCCTCTCTACCCAATTCCATCCTACCTCCTTATCTCCCCCCTTCACTCCTTTTATTTGCTCTTTTCATGATTCCATATTTTGCCCCTCCAATCCCAATCGTCCAGCTGTCCATTCAGTTAGGCTCCTCTCTCTCTCCTCTAACAAAATTATCCAACTCACGACTAGCCCTACGTTGATACACATGGGTTAGAGGCCTATCAGTAACATTTGTGGTTGTGAGGGTATAACATGTTAAAACATTAGAGCAATACTATTCAGTTGCAGTTTAATTGATCTCCACAAGATATTTTAACAGTAGCATAAAAATTTAAGCAATCATACCATAGAAGATCTTTCAGCATTAGAGAAACCCATGACCACTTCTATTGCTTCACTGAGAGAAAAGCCCAAAAATTTTGCATAACGCTCCAGCAATAATTTCAACTCTGAAGTGATGTCTGGTGTAACAGAACCATTGACCTCAACATGATCCTTGATCGATGCTGAAGCACTTTGAATTGAAAGATAGATCATCCGTGGAAGTAGGGATTTCTTCTCAATGACTCTCTTTAAACTTGTCTCCCTCTCTTTGATCTACCTCCGTTGACAAACCATGCAATGAAGGGGGAAAAAACACAATATAGATATTATAGTTTTTACTGAAACAAGCAGTATAAACCAGCCACAAATCATCAAGGATAGAATTGACATACCAATATTTCTCTAGGATAATAAGAAATCCCTTCAAATGGCCCTGAAACAGAAGTTAACACTCCACCAAGTTTAATATGGAAATCAACAAACACAAATACATTAGAATACAAGATCAAATTATAATCTTAAGTCTGAACCACAAGATGTGGAACTGCACTTCTTAATTATATGCAAAAAATACATTTCTGATTCCCACCAGCTATAAGGATAACACATCCAATTATTTTCAAATTTATTTGGATTTTTACACACTGTCCACTCAACCATCTAAACAAACTAATCCATTCTCATCAGCATTGCACTCTACCCAACTTCTCTAAATTCAAACAGCTCATCAGACAGTTGTTCAAAACTTGGATTCTATGTTTCAGATATGGACAACGGTTAGCAGCAATATATATATATAGATCCAGCAAGAAGTACAAAAGCTTGCAGCTCATGAGGTCTTAAATTGATAACTATTACCCTGTTTGCATAACAAGAATCAATTACAACGCAATATAGTAGTGGACCTGTGCTTTGACCTCTCTTTACCTTCAAACCCAAAGGATTTTACCCGAGGAAACAATGTGACGGAACATCTTAATGTATTAGGTTAAATGATTTGTAATTGTAAACAACATACAAGGCAGTATTACATATGCTTTCACTAGCTTCTCTTTAAGGTAAAAAGCCAATTCGATATTCATTTTAACTGAGTCATACCTATAGGATTCATATTCTTTTAATATAATGATGCTAAAGCGATGCAAGAATACAAGTTGCATTGTTCTTAATTTGGAAATATGATTGAACAACTAACCTAAAAGGTAATTTTTCTCGGAAGTTGGTGTCCACCAAGGCCGTGACTCCAAGTCTTCGTTGAAGGTCAAAGATTTTGACCCTATTTCATTGGACAGCTCAAGGAAGTGACTACCACATTTCAGGCCTTGCAGGATGCCCTATGAAAATGTGAACCCATTAAACCTACCATCAATTTTATTAAACAAGGTACCTACACCATAGTTGCAAGACATGAATCACCTCTTCTTCTTCAATGTTATCCGCATTCTTCTTTAGCTGTAAAATGGGTGTTTCAACTCGTGCCACTAAATACTGACTAGAGTGTTGTAGCCTATCTTTGAACTGGACAAATTCAATTACCTGGAATATAATGTTGCCTCAATTCAATCAACTCAAATAAGACATGGTGCTTTCAACATTAGAATTGACATGAATGAACAATTATTATGCAATGTATATAGCTTTTTTTATAGACAATGTTTATGTTACATGAGCAGAAACATCTCAATTAAATTATGCACCACAAGAACAGAAGCAAGCACTAGTTATGTTTCGACAGAGTATGGCTCTCCACTAAGAATACAACATAACATGGTTAAATTTTGACTTTAATTTTAACAAGGTTGAGCAGAGATCAATACATTAATTAAGAAAAAGTTCTGTTAAGGTCTTTGACTACAGTAACCACATTCTACCTAAAGAAAACAAAAACTATGTTCCCTGCCTAGTACCAATTATGCAGACATTGGTATAAAGTGTTATGGAGGATTCAACCTCAAAATTATCAATGTTGTGTTTGACATTTTTTTGGGGGGGGGGAGTAGGAGAAGCAAGTAGCCGGGGATTGATAATCTCCTTAGATACAAATACTGTAACTAAGCATAGATTACCAAACAAGTTAGGCATGAAGAATTCTTTAAAAGAAAATAGGCTTGCAATTCCAAATTTATTCATCCATTTGCTTCATGTAATTTAATTCAAAGGAAAGTCTCCAGAAACAATAAAAACTAAAGTATACATACTTTTGAGTAATTTCTGTGGCGATATGCAAGAAATGTTAAATCTGCAGATTCTCTGAAGTGGTCATCCATAAACTTCAGGTAATCCTTTAGTAGATTGTTTAACTCAGACCAAAGTGGAGATACCGACATCTGAGGCAAAATGTGGTGCAAAATACTTTCCATCAAGATATTCTTGACATCCAGTGATTTATACCTGAAGAGAAGAAACGTACACTTTACATAGAATAGTGGCAACAAATACTCTAAGTAGGTGAAATACTTAAACCAATAATCAACATGTGACAAGCATTATAGAAACTTTTTATGAAACAAAGTACAAATAATAAATCAAACTACCTTACCATTCATGAGCCACTGAAAGAGCACCCAAATGGCCATACAAGTGCAACAGCAAGATCTTGTAGGGTGATGCATACCTGCTCAAATACAAGAAGGATGTATAAGTTACTTTAAAGAAGGAAAAGCTTCTCTCATTAAAGCACCATAAGCATTTAGCTTGAGATAGGCTGGTTTGAAACAAACCACTTAATGCTTCAAAGCAGTAGAACAGGCACAACATACAATCAAAATCAAAAGTAACCAAAGCAGAACATACCCATCCAACCTTATGATATCATGCACTATGCCATGTCAAGAATAGAGACTTCATATACATTGTCTCAACCAAATAACTAAATTTAAAAATCCATCTAAGATTAATGAAATATTTTTGGTTCATACACTTAGTTGATAGTAACATGAAGTAGGAGATGACAAAGGAAGATATGGTGCAATAACATAAGAAATGCAAAATCTTTGAATTGCCCATCCTTCTCTATGGTTATCTAAATAAGGCCAGCTGTCCAAGAAACTGAGGAAGTAAACATTCCACCCTACTATCAGAAATGGCAACATCCATACCCATAGGTTCATAAGTCAAAAGCTAACATATACCTAGAGCTAACCTTTTGTAGTGATAAACAAAATCATTCTATTACAAGAAACAATTTAAATGGGAGGTCCTAAATCAAGAAAAAATCATCTTATTAAAAAAAAAAAGTCCAAATAGTAATAATAACTTTTTTGGCATACAATAGAGGGAATGAGGTTTTTATACAAACCCCCTCGCTATCACTAGGCCAACCTAATGGCTTCCAATAGTAATACTATTTTTCTGATAAATCTTAGAAATGTGATTGAATTGTAAATTGTAATGTGGATCCTTTTACAAGCCTTTTCACACCATTATCTTGTGATAAAGTTGCTATCCTCACATTGTTAAATGTGGTAGTTCATAAAAGCATGTGAAAGCACAAAAAGAATTGCCAAATATAGCCCAAGACCTACACGACTTCAATGAAATGCTTCCTCAACTTAATGCAATTTCATGTGAGATTCCAAGATTTAAAGCAAAAACAATTATCCCTGACCTTCGTATTGCCAATCCAAACTCCAAAACCATAATTGCCTCTACCAAATAGCCAACATTCTTGGTTCGCCAGAATAACTATACAAATAATATCACAAGAGGTTAACTATTGTCACAGCATTTATAAATATTTGAAATGGGAAAAATTGACAGTAACACATTTCTAGAACACAACAATGATCAGCAATGTCACATAGCACATGAGAATCATACACAATTCTAAAGCAAAATGAAGAATTTAAATTTTGAAGAAACAAGAATTCTCTTTTAGCTCTAAAATTGAGAAACAAACAAATTCGGAGTTTCAAATTCTCTTACCACTAAAAGCATGTTTGGTTCAGGTTAAAATTCAAGAAATAATTGCTAATTTTTCAAAAGCTGTTCAAGAAGCTGAAAGAAATATGCCATTATTCCTCCAAAATATGCTGAGCCAAACATGCACTTAAGCACATTTTATTTGAGTAAAAGGCTCACAAGTTTTTTTGTTCAAATAAAATCTACAAAACAAGAAGCATTCAATCGACACATTTTATAGGGAATAATATCAACAGAAACAAAATATAATATGGTGTGACCTCTTAAAAGTAAAAGCCAAGTTCAATTTTTAAATTGAGCATATAAGCTCATATCACGTCCTACTAAAGCCATAATTGTGTTTTTTACAGAAGAAATATCAACACAAGAAAAATGGCAAAGTACAAGAGCATAGGATATGATATCCATTTAAAAGGAAAACAAAAAAGCCATAGCCAAAATTGACACACCCACTTTGCATGTAAAGAATTTGACACACCAAATCTTACAAAGTAACCATATCTCTTGTATGTCTCTTCCCACTTCCTGCCCCCACCTCAAAAAACTAAGAGATATGTAGACAACTCCAGCATAACAGTAACATCAATCAGCAACTTGTGGATTCATATATCAATAGGAATAAAAAAATTAAAACCATAACAATAGTACAATATCATTGAATTTCTTTTACCAAAATGCATAAAACATAAGAAATATTACATAATACAGCATACCTGGACCAAAATATTACATGTAATTGAAAGCAGCTCCTCACCGTGCATGCTTTCCTGTGGATCCAAATCTTTTGAAAGTGGAAGGTTTTTGCAATACATTTCAAACATTTGAACACAAGAAACCTCAAGATCTGGAACAAGTTTAGATGAGTTTGTATTAATTACATTAACACTCAATATGGGAAATCAGGCCATGACCTACAAGCCACAAGCTTAAATCTGGCCAAGCTTGTTTCCACCCTCTCCCAAGGGGGGGAAAAGATGGAATAAAATAATTGGGAAGAAGGGGCCATTATGATAATGAGAAAAAAATTATTGTATACCATCAAAGTGGAGATCAATTGCTATGAAATATTATGATTTAATCCAAAATATAAGCAAGCTTGGAGGTGAACTAAACTAATATAACTAGTCTTTTGTATAAGATACATTAGATCTGTTAGACTGAACATCAGGTGTGCCAAACAATAAATTCTCCTACAAGAGATCATTAAAAAAACTTTTGGGCTTGTGGATCAAGCACATTCCCAATCAGCCTTGAGCTGAAACTTCAACTATTATTAAAATTTAATTAAAAGATGGTGGCAAAAAGGATTCGATAATTAATATACTTATAAGAGAATCCAACATTGTTAAAGACAGACTTTCCTATAAGCTTAATTCATAAGGTGAGGGCTCGGGCATGGTTTATATCTCTAACAGGGCAGAAGTAGGATTATCAAGGATAACATTTCATAAATTAATGTATATTCAAATGCAATGGTACGAGACCCACCACTTCCAGAAGACTTGAACATGTCCCCTAGTAATAATTGTTTGATTTTGAAAAGGCTTATAGACAACCCAAGTATCTTGGTTGATGGAGCTGATAAAGTGTCGCTGGCTTTTATTAACTTCTCCAAGAGTTCTGTCTTCTTATCAGTGGTGAGGACTTCAACAAACATCTCAACATCGGAAGTAAAGCAGGCTAAGTGACCAAACCTATGACATTAAACAGACTTCTTAATCAAACAACTGTAAAGTTGCATTTTTGCAAGCACACTTGAAATATAAAAAGAAACCAATTTACAAAAATAAAGCAAATATAGTCTAGCCAACCTAGAGCTGCAAATCATGTTAAAAACTACTAGAAAGTAGAAAATTGGCCCAGAATTCAAACATATCTGCAAACAGCATAAAATTAATAAAAGACAAAAGATAATAAAAATAGTGTTTTCACACTACATAATTATGAAACAAAGTAAGCCCTCAAATAAACAGATCTAAGAACCCATAAGCCTAGATGTTAAATTCTATCGAAGTTTTCCCCAACAGCATTAGTAGATGTTGAATTTCATTCCAGCTGCCTCACAATGCATTTTACATGCTTGACATTAAAGAAGAAAAATAAGAGAAAGTATAAGGATGATAAGTTCTGCGCCATAAGATACCGGCAAAAGTATTGCACAATGCCATCCATTAAGTTGTCATCATTCCCCTTCCCACGTAAATGATTTCTTCTTTCAATTTCTATAGTTGCCAGGTATGGACACCTTATCAAGTCATTAGTAGTATCTGCTTGTAACTTCTGTATAAAAGCTGATGCAATCGATATTCTACTGTCAAACTGCATTCATATAGTAGTTTTTAATTATACAAGAATCAAGTTCCATGCAAATGGTAAATGGCCCCTCTATGCATAAATCACTGTCATAAATAAAGACCACCTGAGATTGAGACAAAGCATTCACCTGGTCATCTGTCAAATGTGAGACTTTGCAATTGACAAACTTTGGGGGATGAACTGGATCATTAACAAGCTCATCGCACCAAATGCTGCCATCTTCTAGCAAACAGCCTAGGTAATGAAGGAAACACTCCCAGTCATCTGGACTGCCAAACGATGAAACAACATCAATGGTAGAAAAATCTGGGGAACAAAAGTAAAAGATATGCAAAAAGAAAACCATGAATGAATTTAATTCAGGAAACAAGCATCTTAAAATAATCACTTCATAACTCAAGTGGGAAATATATAGAGAAGGCACAGTTTAATTTATAAACTATCAGTTAACAAGCTAGATCTTAGAGAACAGCATAATATATACTGCTTAGAGGACAGTTTGAAAGCAAAATAAATAAATGTAACTGGAATTCAAGGACCAGAAGATCAGTTAGCACACAAATGTGCATCACAATTTCCAACTTTATTGCAGAGGAAAAACAAAGCCAAAGAAAATAGAAAAAAATAGAAATCCACTGTGCTTCACAGACAATGACACAACAAGAGATCAGCTAGTGGGCAGCAGTCAAGCTCTGGGACTTGTATAGCCCAGGTAGCATAGGCATTAAGAAGTCCCCAGCCTGCCTATATTGCCCTACTAGCCCGTAAGTTTACAAGTAAAGACCTGATTGAAGATAAAAGGATAGCACATTAAACTAAATAAAAGAACAGAATTACAAGAGGAAAACAAAGCTAGAATAGCTATAAACATAAAAGCTTAATTCTGAATTTCAATTTTGAGCATGATTTCCACATGTCATGTTAGTTAGACACTGAATATAGCCAGACCACCTTTATCTTACAACTACCACAGTGAACAATCTAAGATTTTGAAATTTTATATCTAACCAAGAAGTTGGCATCCAAGGCATACCATGACTCTAGAATTTTGTTAAATATATCGGCAGCAGCAGTGTAGTCACCTGCCCGAGCTAGAAGTCTCCCCTGTCAACTTAAAGACAAAGTATAGAGGTTGATAAGAAAAGTCAAAAAAGAAACAGGAATAATGCTCCAGAATTTCCTTTTTATTTTATAAAAGAATAACAACATTGGAAAGAGAGAAAAGTACAGGTGCAAAGAAGGATGAGATAGAACATTACACAAAAACAAAATTAAAGCCAAAAATAAGTTTTCTAAACAGGTCAAACAAGGAAAAAAATTGAAAGAAGCTATGTGAAGAGCACCACAGGAAGCCATGAAATCAATCCTAGCTCAAAGTAAATTAAATTTCCTTCTGCTTGATTCAATTAGCTTATCTTTTATCTTTTCATACAGACAAAATTGTCTGAAAGACTGATTCTTCTTCTGTGTTTTCCAGCAAAGCATACGCCTAAGCCAAACCTTCTATTGGACAATTCTACTTTCTAGGATTAATTCTAATGACATTTTGCAGTTTTTAAACAATATTTCATAAAGCTTACTCTCCAGATATCTGTGTGATGTGTATCGTTAATTAGGAAAGGGCAGCCACATATATTTCTACACTCCTCGAAAAATAAGCATTTTCAATACTGAACCATAGATCAAATCTCAAAATAATGCACTTCAGTACAGATTTTAACTTTTAAATAGGCATTTGAAAAAGGGTTGCCTAGAAGAATCTATTTTCAAATATTATATCATGATAATGATAATAGAGCATCTGCATGAAATGGAAGATATTCCACTAATTTTCAAACATACAGACTAATATGATTATGACTTCCACCACATCAACCAACAAACAACATCCTCACATATATCAATATCCCCTAAATTTAATTGGATGACCATTTACATTCAAACCAACAAAATAAATAGCTTACCAAATTCAAAAGTTAAATAGAAGTTATATAACAGGAAGAAAGCTATTGAGATTACCTGCATCCGTAGCTTATCAACTTCAATCATCAATAGTGATCCCAATTTCCCAGAGAGAATTTCCAAAGCATCCCCAAATTTAGCTTGCCGTTCCAATATGGAAATGTAGATCATAAGAGCTGCAACCAATTTTGAAAAATTTAAAATCCCTACACATGGCTTGTTCTGACACAAGAATATCTAATGCTTAATCATAGTAGATAAGACAGAATAATTGGGTGGGAGGTTTCTCTCCTAGTCTGCTTTCTCTTGTCTTTTCTGTCTTTCTTCCTAACAATTCTCCTACCCACAATTTAGTGCTCAAGTTAGGATTCCACTATTTTTTGGGAATCTTCACCTCTTTCTTACTTAGATGATACAGAATCCTTTCGGTTGGAGTCTCTTTCTGTCCTATTGGCTTTGTTATATTATCCTCTAGTCCAGATAAAAAGGATTTGATCTATTGATCCTTCTAGGGTTTTTTTGTCAAAATCTTTCTTCCAATTTCTAAATCATTTCTGAATACAGCTTTGCTCCATCTTGATAAACCTATTTGGAAGTCTAAAGCTTCCTCTAAGGCCAAGTCCTTTATTTGGACAGTTGTTCGTAATAGAATATACCATTGACATGTTGCAAGTTCGTAGATCACACCAGGCTATTTCACCACATATGTGTACAGACTGGGTAGCTTTGCTTCATTGACTTTTTTATCTCTTTTGCTTGTATTTTCATTTTTCAGGAGGATCTCCTTATCTCAAATCTCTCTCTAATTGTCTCTGTTTATCTAAATGAGTTCCTTTTCTTGTCAAAATAATTAGTAAAGACAAGAGAAATAAGAAGATTACCTTCAGGCTCATGTAAGCTATGTGAAGCAACATGTTTCTTAAGTAAGCCTTCAGCTAAAAATAAAAGCTTGTCTTCTCCATTGCCACAAAGTACCTATCAGGAGCCCAGTTCCCATGAATTAAGTCCATAGAATATGTTTTGGAAAGAATAATATCAAGCTCACCATCATGAATAATTCAATACATCTGAGAGAAAACCACCAGAACAATGTCACATAAAAACATTATTTTTAAAAATTTCACTTCACAGGGAATCTAGATGCATAAGGCTCGTACAAATAAGTAGCACTGTATTGTTCAGGAGTTCAGTTTACCCATCAAATATGGATATCAACTACAAGTTGCCCAACTCTAGATCATATCATTGCAACATATTAAAGCTAATGGATTAGGATGCCATAGATGGTTATGGCCTTTTAGTCAGATATTCTTTGCTATCCAGGCAACACAGCAATTTCATAATATTAACCTAATAGCAACTGTGTAGATTCTTTGCTGAACACATTACAGCCTTGTATATATATACTTATACAGCTTCGTTAAGAATGCCACCCAAACTTTCTTGAACTTCAACCAGACCAGACTGTTGAGCTGCTGCAAAGGTCAGCAGCTTTGATCTTGACTCTGGTGACCCACAGGCCTTAAGATCAGTCCAAGATGCATGTAAAATATCTTCTTAAAACTATATTATTTTCTAGCACACGTGTGATGAAAATATCTCTAGCATAGATTACAAATTTTATGCACTACTTCATAGTGTGACATGTTCTTAGTGAAATCATGTATTGAGAACTAAGCGGTAAAAAATACTATCATATCTTAAGCCTGTCTTAATCACAACTATGACCAAAAGAAAAGTGGAAAAAAAATCCAGAATCAAGACAACGTTACTTCTAAAATGACCTGGTCAAAATAAAAAATAGGCCAGCACAAACTGCAAAGAAACCAACTTATTACTTATGTATTAGCAGTGTTCATGGCATTCTAAATATACTCTGTGTTCTATTCTATCCATTATATCTTAGCAATGGCATCACTTTCAAGCCATATTTATTCCCTTGCAAACTGACTGAGCATTGAAAACATGAAACAAACACTTTAAATACATGCTGCACAAGAAGTGGGGAGAACCTGTAATTGGATGCTACAAACTGCCCAAAGAAGAAACCTTTCTTCTCCAACAAGCTTGTACATTTTGATGGCTGTCTGCCAATCAGAAGATAGAAAATGATGAAGTTAAAAAGTAAAAAATAAAATAAACACTGATACACACACCAAAAAAGGCAAACCTGTTGTTGCTTCACAAATGAGTACTCACGAACATAGCAGTTAAATAGCCCCATCATTAGCTCCAAGTTATTTGGGAACTTACTACAGGCATGTTCATAACAACCCGTAGCCAAATCCACTGCAAATACACAAACTTCAGTTAATAAACTACACACCAAACATAAAACAACGTTTGAAAAGACAGTAACTTATGAAGCATCGAATTAGTTAGTTGAACCGAACAAACCACATCTTAGAGCTCTCGCCAGTCCAATCTCCAGTTTGATTTTTAAAACATTGCACATAATAATATCACACACAGAAGCAATAAGCAAAAAAGAAAAATAATAACAATAAACAAAAGAAAATCACACTAACAGTGATCCAATCGCTGAAACACAATCTGCAGTGTACTGAGAGTGAGGTCGTCCATCAACAGAGAATCATTGGAATAGAGCAATTCCTTAGCATTGAGTGAAACGGAAAAGGCTTCATCGGGTTTCCCCATTCGTTCCAGTACGAGCGCTTTGAGAGCCTAATTGGAAAATCCACAGGTGAATTAAGAAACAGAGAAAAGAATCAATGTATTGAGGAAGCAAATTAGGGATCTTACGAGAGCGTAGGGAGAATTAGGGTGCTTAGAGAGGAGCGTAGTGACGTGCTTGAGAGCGTTCTTGAACTGGCGAGAATCAATGGCGTCCCAAATGGGACGAACCTTACGCTCAGGGATGCCGCCAGCTAAGCCGAACTTGGAGGCCATTGGAATCGAGTTGATGGTTCTTGTTGGCGAACACAGAGATGAAGAATTTTGAGAGTGGAGAGAGAAAGAAAAAGAGTGTACAGAGAGGAAAACCTAGAACTCAACTGGGCTTGGATGTTGGATTGGGGGTGGCCGAGGTTTAAAACTGCGCTGCAGTGGACTCTCCTATCAAAATGTTTACAAAATATATAGCTGGATAACGTTTGTTACTTTCTTTTCTATTTAAGAAATCGTTTTTTAATGAATATATTTAAAAGATAAAAAGGTAAGAACAAAATTAAAGATATTAAATGGCATTAATTATTTGATGTTGAAATAATAGAATTGGAAGTGTTTACTTCAGTCGAAAATATATTGTTTACAAATATAGAGGGAAATTTTTTTGTTATTTTCTTTAATTTTGAAGGAATAATATTTTAATGTGCCTATAAAAAATAAAAGGTAATCAAAAATAAAATAATTATATACTATATTAAATGGGATCAAGATCAAATGTCAAGTATAAAGTTTAGCAAAATAATATTTTAATAATTTCTTATAAAAATAATTTTATCAATTTAATTTCTAATTTATATAATATTATTAAAAATATTCTATTTAAAATTATATAGATATGTTATTTTGCTAAGTTTTATATATATAATCCTAACCCTATTAAATGTAGTATTATTTTGATAAAAATATATAATTTACAAATTTTAAAGAAAAATTTTTTATATTTTCTTTAGTTTTGAAGGAATTATTCCATGTATAAAAAAATTAAAAAAAATAATTATATATAATATTAAATATGTTGTTAATTTTTTATGTCTAAATAATAAAACTGGAAAAAGTTCAACAAAATATTTAAATTCATAATTACATGAATTTATATTAGGGATGGAAGTGAATAAGGTCGTCCGACAGAGACTTACGCCTCAGTTCCTTTAAAACCTAATTTGGCTCGGCTCGTTTAATAAATAGATAGACTCATGCGTGTTAAAAAGCCTTTTTTAGATAAACAAACCAGACCCAGACTTGTAAAAAGTCTATTTAACCAATTCAGGAGCCTATTTATATTTATATATTATATATTTATATTTCTTTTAATATATTATATTTGTATAATATTTATTTTATATTTTATTTACATAATATTAATATATATATATGTTTTAGATCTATTTAATAACTTTTTTTATCTTGTAGGAATCTTTTTAATCAATTATTTATATAGATTTTAAGTTTATTTATTGATTTTTTTGGTTACCTGGGCTTTTAAACATTTAAACAAGTTTGTAAACCTTGTAGACTTTAAATTAGGCTAAACCTTGACAAAAAAAAAAAAAGTCTTTAAACTCATGCGCCTCAAAATTTTTAAACAGGACAGACTTCAACACTCACATAGGAGAGTGAATATTTTTAAAAGGGTGTTTTTTTATATCGACAAAACAAATCAGAGCTACTATTTAAAATTTGGGATTTGCCATACCTTTCGCTCCCTTTTTTTTACACTCATTTTTTTTATCTAACATACATTCTATAATATATATATATATATATATAAATATATATATTAAAAACTAGTTTACAGATATATTTAAATTATTTTAAATTTTATTTATTTATAATTATGCATATATATATTTTATAAATTAATTTATAAAATATATTTAAATTATTTTAAATTTTACTTATTTAAATTTATGTATATACACCTTTCATAAATTAATTTACAAAATATATATACATATTTTATAAAATAGTTTACAAAATATATAATCAAATATATTTAACATTACTTTTATCTTTTCAAGGTGATGCAAAATTAATATGAGGATGTAAAAACAAACTGCGTTTAGAATTGGGCCTTACTTTCTGCACCCCCTTTTTTCTTTTTACACCCCCTTAATTTTTTGTAAAATTTTTATTCCAAAATTACCCTTAACACCCCCCTCTCTTACCCATTCATTTTTCCGCAAAAAACAACCATCTTCCACATTTTACTCCTCAAGCCTGCTTGCCAAGAACAGTACCTGTTTGCCTACTTCACTTCTGCACTCAAGTTAACCGAATCAACCCAAGGTCAAAGCTTCCACATCCAGGTTAGCACCTTTGAACCCTAAACTCATTTGCTATTGTCCATTGGATAGTGTAAATGTATGTTTTAGGCTACTACGAAATTCTAAGGTAGAAGACGACCCCATGCATTCCGCAAACTAGTTTGCGGAATGCATCAGTTGCATTCCGCAAAATAGTTTACGGAATGCATCAGTTGTATTCCGCAAACTAATTTACGGAATGCATCAGTTGCATTCCGCAAACTAGTTTGCGGAATGCAAATGATGCATTCTGCAAACTAGTTTGCGGAATACAACTGATGCATTTCGTAAACTAGTCTGCGGAATGCATCAGTTTTAAAATTAATTTTATATATTTACCTTTTAAGTTGATTTATTTAGTTAATTTATGTTTTTAAGGGTTTAAGTATTGATTATTTAAGTTTATTTAAAATGTTTACAAAATACAAAAAATATGTTTTATGTTAATTTGTTGATTATGTTAATTTGATTTAAGTTTACAATTTAAGTTAAAGTGAGAAAGTGTGGTTAAGTAATTAATGAACTGTATTTTATTTGGTAAATTTTAGACATGGCCAGGACTAGAGGTTCACATAGCAGAGGTGGTATTTCGCATACTGAGGATGCACACGTTCGACCAACTGCCTCTGCTCGCAGTCGACGTGTTTGGCAAGCCATTGATGAGGAGCATATTGATGTTGGAGGTGATATGCATCATGTAGAAGAGACATTCTCAGGTGGTCCAACGGATGTCTCTGTACTTAGATCATACAGGGAGCATGTAGCATATTACATATGGACAAGAGAGGTGAGTGTCATCACTGTATATGTATATGACATTATAAGAAATAATTTTTTATTTAATTTATTGTTTTGGTTTGTCTGAATGTTATTTTAGGATCGTCCTGCTCTCAAGGTGTTGACCCATGGACGAAAGGTCACTCCTATAAATCAGCCTTACATCCAGAGCATCGTACAAGAAGATGGATTGGCTGACTTAGTACGGTGCAGTCATTCGATAGTAGACAAGGGCTTACTATTTGCTTTTACGGAGAGATGGCATAGAGACACATGCAGTTTCCACCTGCCGATAGGAGAGATGACCATCACATTGGATGATGTGTCATCATTGCTGCATCTATCGATCACAGGGGAGTTGTGTTCTGTTCAGTCCATGTCACGAGATTCGACTTGCGACTTGCTGACAGATCTTCTTGGTGTTTCTGCTTCGGAGGCAAACACAGAGACAGATCACACTCGAGGTGCGTATGTCAGGTTCAGTTGGCTGCAGGATGTGTGTGATTTGTGCATTCGAGAGGGTCAGTTGGATGCAGCTGCTCGTGCTTACCTCCTGCGATTGGTTGGGTGCACTATTTTTGCTTACAAGAGTGGCACCCTTGTGAGTGTGTCATATTTGGAGCTGTTTAGGGATGTTCACATCATCGAGAGGTATGCTTGGGGTGCTATTGCACTGGCATACCTCTACGATCATCTTAGTGATGCGAGTTTTCGCAACACTAAGTGCCTCGGCGGTTATTTGACTTTGTTACAGGTAAATGTCACTTATCGTACATCATTTAAGGGTTTTTCCCCAGATAAACTGTTACTTATTTGTTTATAATATAACTGTAGGCATGGATTGTTGAGCATTTCCCAAGGATTGGGGGACGTGAGCTTAAGGATGACTTTACCCCAGATATGCCTGTGGCGATGCGGTTGAAGATGCTACGCAGTTCCGGGGATGTGAGATCATATAGGGCGGCTCTTGATCGCATATAGGTGGATGACATCATTTGGACACCATATGATGAGTTCAGAGGTCATCGACCCTTCGCCGACGCTTGCTGGTATAGAGGTTTGATCAGATGTGGTGATTTGGTCTACCCTCATTCACCTGATAGAGTGCTGCGTCAGTTTGGGCATGTTCAGGGGATCCCCATGCCTACTGTTGATAGGTTGGGTATGGTTGGAAGTCCTCAGTCCATTGATGATAGTTTTTTAAACTATGAACTATCATTGGTGGCAGACAAGGTTAGAGGTCCTGTTGCTACCACTCCTGGGCAATGTGTTGTTGGATACATGGAGTGGTTTCGCAGGATCTCCCACCCATACCTTTTACCTAGTAGTTGTGTGGGTGAGGGTGAACCTGAACCTCCTGTTGTGGTCACAGAAGCTACCCAATCTCATGCAGTGGAAGAAGATTCACTTTCTACTCAGGTAATCCATTTGTTTATTTGAAAAATCATGTTGTAGATGATATTGTTACTAATATAATTTATTTTTCAGGATCGTTTTGATAGAATAGTTGAATTACTAGAAGGCATCATTGCTTCAGGAAGACTCCCGGATGATTCATCAGAAGCTGATATGGCACGCCAGGCTTTGAACATAGCACGTGTTGGAGGTCGTGGTGATGTTCTTACCTACCAGCGGAGGAAGAGGAGTCATCCAAGCAGTTGATGTCATATATTAGGGATTTATGATTGATCTTTGTATATTTCACAGTTTTGAACACTATATGTATTTGACAAATGATGATTTTTATATTGTATAGTAGTTGTATATTACTTTTGTATATAGCTTTTGAATTGGATGAAAAACAGGGAAATGATTAGCAGGTTACTGTTCATTTTTAGACTTGTATGATTCTGAATTGAATGAAAAACAGGGAAATGATTAGCAGGTTACTGTTCATTTTTAGACTTGTATGATTTTGAATTGATGAAAAACAGGAAAATGATAAGCAGGTTACTGTCCATGTGATTTGTACGATTTTTGAATTCAACAAAATTGTCAAATGATAAGTAGGGCCTGTTCATATCAAATAATGTCAAGTATCAACATTAGAAAGGATATTACAACTAATCGGCTGTAATGTCTGTGACATTATCAACATTGTTTTTAAATAATGAACTAAATAAATCCATCCGACTAATATATGGCCACTCCCACATCCGAGCATTGTCGTCACAATATTTATGACATTGCAAAGTAGTTGGAGGGACTGGAGATCCATCTACCATAAAAACCTGCAATGATAATATACATTAGATCAATGTAAATATAAATAACGTTCAGTTAAACAATAATAGATAGGTGGATGAATACCTGTACAAAATGACAACCATTAACAAATCCTATGCAAATAATACGATGGTTCATCAATTGTGGTGGTTCACCTCTAAGCGGGAAAAATGGCATTGATCCGTGAATGGAAATATGAATAAGTATGAGATTATACCTAGACGCAATTACATAACCCATATCAGGAATCGTCATCCATTTATCAGGTGAAACCATTTTTTCATTCCCAACAAACAAAGAAGTCCTTAACTGTATGTATCTTTCTTCACTGCTAAACAGATTCACATACACATGACGATACTAACCAAGCTCCCGAATTAAATCAAGTCGAACTTGAGCCCAAGACTCTTCACCCTTTCCCAGCAATGCAGCAATTGCACGATATCCATAGTTTCCATCAGCTTCAACATCAACAATGCGTTCAATATAGTTATGTAACTGAACAGGAAACAAGTCTAGCATAGGCATAACCTTTTTCTTCTTGTTGTTGCGACGTTTAACATCAGATGACAAACGAGGTGATGAGCTATCATGGACAGAATACAAACCATCAACATATTCAAAGAAGGATGGTTCACGTTTGGTTGATCGTTCCATCTGCAATGCCTTACCTTTGATTACACCCTTTGTTCTTACTTTATCAGGAGGTGGACGCATTGAAGTTGTATCAGGGAATGCTAACTCATGAAGTTTATTCTTCAGTGTTATCTTTCCACAAACATCAAGCTCTGAGAATCGTGTCTGCAAGGCTTCAAATTCTGGTTGCAACGACAAATCACCCCATTGCTCTGTCATTCCTTGATCAGCAAATGTCAATATCTTCCAATGACGATGAACTGACTCTAATGGTACAAAATTACCCATCACACTATACCTTGCTAACTCGCATGCACAAGGTAATTCATGTGTACTTCTAAGACTGCACCCACAAGTTATACTGTCAATACCTACAATTTTTACCCGCTCATATTCGTTAGCAATGTGGGCTAAAGCATTATTTGATACAAAGCCTCGTAGCTTGGCATAAAACCCTTTGCTGAATCTATGCTCAACAATGATCATGCTTCTTTCAAATGACGCCTTTATGTCACTATGTTGCAGTATTATCATATTATTCATTGCATCCCAGCATGAACACAAGTCACCTCTACTATATTGAAGCAACTTCTTTAACCTTGCATGTGCACTTTCAACCCTGAAAAGGAATAAGATACAAGTCATGAGTCTTTTATATCATACAAAAATCGTTTTGAAAAATTCATTTTAATAATAAAGATACCTGTTTGTGGTTGTATTTCCAAGATGCATCACCCCATCAATCCAGCAACTCATAAATCTTTCCTTGTAAGGATTTAACCAAGTTCTGTTCACATAATCCAAAAAAATAGGGAATTTTGAACACTTAGTTTCGAATTTAAGAAAACGCTCTTCATATTCAATTTCAGTTGACGAATCCATCAGAATAACCCATGCATCCATTACACAATCTCATTCATCAACTGGAGATACTAGTAACTTGCACTTTGACTTCACATTTTTAGAAACATGAAATTGACAAAGCAAGTGTGTTGCGGATGGAAACATTGATTCAACAGCATTCATTAAGGCGATATCTCTATCTGTCACAATCACTTGGGGTATTAATTCATCTCTGAGAAACAAACCTCTAACTTTTTCTAATGCCCAGGTGACATTATCTTCTCGTTCAGACTCCAAATAAGCAAAGCCCATAGAAAATGTCAACTCTGTCGAGGTAACTCCAACAATCTCAAGTAATGGTAACCGATATTTGTTTGTTTATATGTGGTGTCAATGATTAACACAATATGGAATGCATTCAACAATTTAATGCCATCTGGATGTGTCCAAAAAATATCTCGAACAACATTAGACGTTTTAGTCCTTCTATACCAATACACATATTTGTCACGTTCCATTAATTTCATCAAGTGCTGGAGTTCTGTTCGAGGACCCCTTTCTGATTTTCGATATTTATAGCGAGCATTATAGATCTGCTTGATGTTAGTCACATTATGATCATCATGACCTCTTAATGTCAGCAAAATATTCTTCGGCTTAACCATATTCTTTGTCATATTACCTAGTAAAGACTTCTCTTCACCACTTAGTCTTCCAGCATATGCATGACCTTCTAATGTTTTGGCTACATCATGGCTGTGAAACCCACATACAACATTAAGCTTCCACCCTTCACCACTTCTTAATGGCCTTCCTCTTAATCTAAAGGGACACTCACATTTTCTTATTCCACTCACCTTCCGCGCTAATTCATTCTTGTATTATCTATATTTTCCACTTCTTTCACAACCTAATACTAACATTGTTTTCCGTCCAATTCCACCACTGTCAGATCTAATAATAACCACAACAAATCCATGAGCTTTACCCACTGCTCTAGTCCAATTTATTAAATCATCACGTGAAGGAAAAACCTAATTATAACATACAAACAACCAAATATTACTAAATCATAGACAACATAACAATTAAACTTTTCAATCTAAAAAGCATTTACCATATCAGTCAAGAATGCGTTCGTATAATCACCATTGTTCTCTATCAGAGCCAACTTATTTTCTTCAACACTTAACTTATTCTGAGATAACACATACCAAAATTAAATCACGTTACACACTTTTATATAAATGAAAAAATAAAAAACAATTTCTCCAAACTAATAATACTACATCATCATCCTCTAGAGAAATTGGCATGTCCACTTCATCTGAAACATGGTTGGTCAACCTCGCCGAATCTTGCATAATTATCTCTGCATAAAAAAAAGGAACAAAAATATCACATACCATAAGCATTTAATTTTTCAACCTTTTTATTTATTTAATTTAATTAACCTTCCGCAAATTAGATTGCGGAATAGAAAAATTACATTCCGCAAATTAATTTACGGAAGACAAACAATTATATTCCGCAAATTAATTTGCGGAATGTAATTTTTTGTCTTCCGTAAACTAATTTGCAAAATTTACATTCCGCAAATTAATTTGCGGAATGCACTACTGAATTCTGCAAACTAATTTACGGAAGGTATTTAACATTCCGCAAATTAATTTGCGGAACGTAAACTGCAGCAGCTCACCTTCGTCTTCCCCGACGCTTCTCCGACACTTCTCCGACGGTTTTCAGCTCACTTCCTCGTCCAACAAAGAACAACAGCTCAACTTACACTCAATTAACAAATTTTAGTTGGAGTTTTATCAATTCAACAAATGCAAAGAAGAGGAAAATGAAACTGAAACGAAGAAGGGGATATGCTGATAACATATACTCCCAAGAGCAATTTGGACTTTTCACCAGCAGGGGGTGCAAAAAAAAATTCAGGGGGTGCAAAAAGCAATGCCCTTTAAAATTTAGGGGATTACTTTTTGCACCCCCCGTTTTTTCTTTCGCACCCTCCTTCACTTTTTGTAATTTTTTTTCCAATTATACCCTTTAACAAATACATTCCGTAAATTAATTTGCGGAATGTAAACATTTTACATTCCGTAAACTAATTTGCGGAATATATTTTTACATTCCGTAAATTAGTTTGCAGAATGTATATTTTTATATTCCGTAAATTAATTTGCGGAATGTAAAAATTTACATTCCGCAAATTAGTTTACGGAATGTAAGAATACATTTCGTAAAATATATTCCGTAAATTAATTTGCGGAATGTAAAAATACATTTCGTAAATTAGTTTACGGAATGTATTTTTTACATTCCGTAAACTAATTTACGGAATGTATACTAAAAAACGTAAAGGATAAAATGAGAATATTCAAATGTCCAAAAAAACGGGGGGTGTAAGTGAAAAGTAAAGCCCTAAAATTTATCTCTTCCTTCGAATTGGGCTAGTAATAAGCCCATATGAAGGCCCAGTCCAATTTATCCTTAGGCTACATGATTCTTCTTTGGGGATTGCTTTTTGCACCCCCCGTTTATTCTTTTCGCACCCCCCTTCACTTTTTGTAATTTTTTTCCAATTATACCCTTTAACAAATACATTCTTTAAATTAATTTGCGGAATGTAAACATTTTACATTTCGTAAACTAATTTGCGCAATGTATTTTTACATTCCGTAAACTAGTTTGCGGAATGTATATTTTTATATTCCGTAAATTAATTTGCGGAATGTAAAAATTTACATTCCGCAAATTAGTTTGCGGAATGTAAAAATACATTTCGTAAAATATATTCCGTAAGTTAATTTGCGGAATGTAAAATACATTCCGTAAACTAATTTACGGAATGTATATTAAAAAACGTAAAGGATAAAATGAGAATATCCAAATGTCCAAAAAAAATGGGGGTGTAAAAAGAAAAAACGGGAGTGCAAAAAGTAAAGCCCTTCTTCTTTTACTTTTCGTTGATTCTAAAATCAAGCAATCCAGTTTTGTGAACGAACATTAAAAAGCACATGACATCATATCTCTCTGTAGCAACTTATTAGGCAAAACATGCTTCATTCGCAACGATGTCTTCAGAGTTTTGGTGTGTTTGTCGTGTGGTGTCATTCAACAATTTGTTGTCCAAATTGGTGGCATCCATCGTCCTTAAAAAAATGTAGAATATTTTACCTCTCAGGTATTAATGAGGTTTGGATTGATGATTTTTGTTAGGCTTAAATTTGGGTATAATTGTTTAGTGTTATACTAAATCGATGGTATTATCAAAGTCTTTTGGAATGGAAGCTATATTTAAATGTTCTTTTCATGGCTACTCAAATTGGAGGAAAAAATAAAGAAGAAAAAAAATAAATAATAATTTATGATTTATTTATACATCCAAAAAAAAAGGAGAAATTATATCTTCGCACAATACATCTAAAAGTTATTCCCCAAATAAGAATGAAAATTAGGGGAAGATTCAAATTTTAAAATAAAATTTTATTTTTTTAATTAATATAAAATAAAATTTATATTATTTACATGTTTTTTTTCTTTCTCTTTTTCATCAATCCAAATAAAAAAATATTTTTTTCTATTTTAATATATTTAAATATATTTTTTTTTATCTTCATTTTAATTTTTACCATCTTATTTCTTTCCATTCTCTTTTTTCCTTTCCTATTTTTATGTCATTAAAAGTAATATATAATTTCTGACTTCATCCATTTAAAGATGTTTATCCATGGAAGTTAAAAATTTTAATAGTTTTTTTTTTCTTTTAACTTCTATTTTGAAAGAATGGTTTTAAATATATTTATCTTTTATTTTACTAAATGAAAATATTAAATATTTTTTATATTTTTAAGATAATTAATATATAATTTATTTTAATATTTGTTTAATATAATAATAAAAAATATGTAAAACAATATAACATATAAGTATATTTTTCAATACTTCGACATTTCTTTCAGATTGGCTTTGATAGCAAATGAGGTGTTTCTAGGTTAAATAATTAATGGAAGGTTCTGCATTAGGAGAAAACAATAATTCATCTGCTTTAAGCAAACTGGATCAAGCAAACTGGATCCCTTTAATGACCATAATCTTTTCATAGGTAAAAGATCGTCACCATTTTCAAATCCTCATGACAGCATTTATACGTATGTAAAACAACTTCAACAATCAACATGAAATGGTAGGCGATGTTGCGATGCTCCAAGAACAACCGCTTCATAGAATGAATGAGCAGTTAATTCACTCGAGTTTTAATTTATTTTATTAGTCTTTTGAATGTATACTTAACTAGTAACTTCACTCTGCTTTGCACGAGTTTTTTGTTCACCAAGGTTAATCTGAATAGTTATTGATTCTTTTAATTTTGCTGATTTTTTTTAATATATATATATATATATATTAAAACATTAATACAAATATATCTTTTAAATAAACATTTAACACTGTGGTGCTTAAATTCTTTTTGGAGTGAGTTTCAATAGAATACAAAAGAAAAGTTTAGTTACAAATAAAGTGTTGTCATTTTATATGAAAGTTAGTTCTTAAAAGAAAGTAATGGAACATTTAAATCATAACTAGATATATTTAATATTGTATTTTTAATAGGTGGTTATTTATGAACTACACGTATAATTAAGTTTTGATATTACAAATATTGGTAATACTAATTATGGTTGAAATTACATTTTATTATATTTTAAAAATATATTCATTAGAATATTAAAGTATCCAATATTTTTTATTTTTTCTATATATCTTTAATCTGAAACATGTATCGTAATATAATATTAATTATTCTTTACATTTTTTATGTTTGATATAAGTAATATGTAAATGTTAATTAAAAATAAATAATATTTTATATAATATTTATATCTGATACATGTATCGTAATACAATATTATATATTTTTTATATTTTTTATGTTTGATATAAGTCATATGGATAAAATGTTAATTAAAAATAAATAATATTTTATGTAATATTTATATCATATGTGTACTGATTATTATTTATACGTAATAATGCAATTTGTAATTAGTATACTTAATTAATATAACATTTTATATAACACAGAATGTATATTAATGTACAATGAAGTGATAGTAATATATTTTATATTAAATAAAAATAAATTTTAATTTTAATTTTAAATTTTTTTTATTATTATATATAATATATAAAAATTAACATAAATATATTAATAAAAAATATTTTTAATATGAATTAATTTAACAAAATAAATATTCTCTTTTCATTAAAAGGTTTACAGTATATGAAAAGAATTCGTAAATTAATAATTTACATTATAGAAACTTTATGTTCTTAAAATATAACTTTAAAATAAATCTTATTTTAAAATGTAAATCAATAATTTTAAAATAAATATAAAAATAAGTATTTATTAAATAAAATAGAAAATAAAAAATAAAATAATAATAATAATCTTAAAATATAACTCAATTTAAATATGAAAAGAGGTTAGAATTAATAAAGTATGAAAAAATAATGAATTTAGTATTGAAGAAGTGGTTATATTTGTCCGACCAGAGTAAAATATGTAACAGAAGTTAATTTCTACCAAAGGAATGAAAATATTAAATATCCTAAAATATAGTTCAATTTAGACATGGAAAGAATTTAAAGTGAGTAATATGTGAAAAATAGTTAAACATTAGTTATTTTCATCCAACTAAAGAGTAAGTGAGTGGAAGTTAGTTCTTACCAAAGAAATAGAAAAAAAAAGGTAAACAAAGGATCTTATTGAAAAAAAATAGAAAATAAAAAATAAAAAATTATTAAATACTACTAAAACATAGTTTAATTCAAAAATGAAAAATGGTTAGAGCATGTAACATATGAAAAATAATTGGATCCAACAAAGAGAAGATGGTTACCTTTGTTCAACTAAAGAGTGAAATTTATGTATGAAAACTAGTTCCTATGAACGAAATAGATAAAAAGATAAAATAAAATAAAATAAAAAGATTTATTAAGCAAAATAAAAAATTATTAAATATCTCAAATTCAACTCAAACTTAGAAATGGATTAGAGTAAGTAACCAAGGAATACCAAAAAAAATATATAATAGTAAATATGTGGTTAGCATCGGTAATAAAACAAGGTTAGAGTCAACAATATATGAAAAATAATTAAATTCGGTATCAAAGATGTGGTTACCTTTGTTTAACTATAGAGTGAAATCTGCGAGTAAAAGTTAGTTCTAAAATACAACTCAATTCAGACATAGAAATGAGTTAGAATTAGTAATCAAGGAATAGAAAAAAGTAATAAATATTCTAAAGTATAGTTCAATTTAGTTATGGAAGAAATGTTAAAGTTAGTCACATCTAAAAATAATTGGATAATGATTACCTTTATCCAACCAAGAAGTAAAATTTGTGAGTGAAATTTAGTTTCTACCAAAGGAATAGAAGAAAAAAAAAACAAGGATAAGTAAATGGTCTATTGAACAAAATAAGTAATAAAAAATAAACAATTATTAAATATATCTAAAATATAGTTAAATTCAAGCATGAAAAGAGGTTGGAGTAGGTGACATATGAAAAATAATTAGATCTAATATCTTTGTCCACCTGGAAAGTGAATTTTGTGGGTGAAAGCTAGTTCTTACAGAAGGAACGGAAAAAAAATAATGAAAAATAAAAGGTTTTTTTAAATAAAATAAGAAATGAGATAAAAAATTATTAAATATCTCAACTCAATTCAAACTTGGAAATGAGTGAGAGTTAGTAACCAAAATAGATAAAAAACAATAAAGGTAAATAAAAAACTTATTGAAGAAAACAAGAGATAAGAAACAAAAAATTATTAAATATTTTTAAGATATAGTTTAGATAAAAAATAAGTGAGTCAATAATGTATGAAAAATAATTAGTGTTAAAGAAATGGTTAACTTTATTCAATCAAATAGTAAAATATGTTGGTGGAAGTTAATTCCAACCAAAGAAATAGAAAAAAAGAAGCAAAAGTAAATAAAAGGCTTATTGAACAAATAAGATATAAGAAATAAAAAATTATCAAATATAATTCAATGAAAAATAACAAATTATTAAAAATCTTTAAAATATAATTCAATTTATATATAAAAAAAAGTTAGAGTTAGTAACATGTTAAACTCATAAAATCTAAAAATTAACACACAAAAGGAAAAGGTAATAAATCACAAAGTATATCAAAATAGGAAAAGATTCATGAAGGATAAATAAATGAAGAGAATTAAGAAATGAAAGGTAAAAAAAGTAATAGAGAGAACAAGCAATTGAACTGAACTCGATACTTTCAAAGATAGAGTCTTTCTATGCAATAAAGACACAAAACAAAAATGTTGTTTGAAAATAAATTAAATATATTTATGTTTCAACCTATTCACTTCTAACTAAGGAGCCACCACAATTTTTTCCTCCAATGAACCTTCCGGTAATGTGTCTTCTTCAAAATATTTGTCCTAGTCATAGTTGTGCAACATGTGGTCATGATCTAATAAAAAAAAGGGATGGTGACTCTCCAACTTTCAAGTCTAGCATGGAAGGTAATATAATTATGAGTATGGACGTTGGTATTTGTAGTGGAGAGAGCATAAAGGAAGAGAAGTATTCGAAAAAAGAAACAAAGAAATATAAGAAGTAATAAACATATATCAATTACCAAAGTAGAAGCAATTAAAGATTTTAAATAAAAAGCAATAAGCACATGGCACATGGAAGCATTATTTACTACAACCTAAACACAATTAAAAAATGGGTTTGCTTAAGAAAAATATCAAAATACCCACGCCTTTCAACAGAAAAGGAGTTTGCAAAGGTATGTTGTCATTAGGTACATTAACAAAAATTTCTATGTTTTTTTGCATAGATGTTGTAATTGTAATTACAATGAAATAACAAACTCGTTAAAAATTTAGAAGGAATAATAAAATTGTGAATTTGCTACCAAATTTTATTTTTAAAGAAAAAATATTGGGGAAAAAATCCTAATTTGAAAAAGAATTCTAAGTTTAAGAGTCGATTACGAATAGGGAATGTATTAGCACCCTACTCGCTTATTCCGAAGAATGGTACCTTTAAATTAAATGTATGATTTTGATAATTGATCCCTACGACACTTGCAAATATGAAATTTATACTGAATTGGGAAATAGTTGAAAGAACTTGGAATATTTTTGAAGAAAATTCTTGATTCAGAGTATGCAGAGTCTAAGACAAACAAAGGTTACACTAAGACTCAAATGACTCTATGAATATTGAAAGGTAGAGTATGCTGCACATTCAAATTTAAAACTCATTACGTGAAATATAGAATTTAAAAAACATCTGAATATATTTTAAAATTTAATTTTAATTGAAAATTTTGATATGATAATATTTAAATATTTTTCTAAATCCACATATGTTTAGAGTTTGAGACACACAAAGGTTGCATTGAGACTTATATTATTCTTCAAATACTAAACGGTAGGGTATGTTACACATTTGTACGTAGAGCCTACTGCATGATATTTAAGATTTTAAAATAATTTAAAATAATTTTTAATTTTTAATTAAAAATTTTGATATAATAATGTTTAAATATTTTCTAAATCCACATATGATCAAAGTTTGAAGCAAACAAAGGTTGCACTGAGACTTATATGATTTTCCAAATACTAAACGATAGGGTATGTTACACGTTCGAATTTAGAGTTCATTGCGTGAGATTTAGAAATATTAAAAATTCATTTTTTTAATAACAATAATAAATCTAAACTAATAAATAAATATAAATAGGGTAGAATAATAAAAATTAAAATAAATAATAATAATAATAATAATTTAAACTAAAATATAAATAGAATAAGGTAATAAAAGGTAAAATTGCAAATTAACTCAAAAGCTTCCCTCTTAAAATGAGCTTACGCATTTACTCTTCTGCGTATTCTCAAACTTAGATTTTTTCTTAAAAAAAAATCTCTCCTTATTTCTCTCTCTCTTTTTTCTTAAAAAAAAATCTCTCCTTATTTCTCTCTCTTTTTATGAAGGACATCTCCTTAAAAAGAAGAACAAGGGATTGAAGAAATCCTCCCTTCCTGATATGGGACTTTTTTTACTTTTTTTTTATCTTATTATAACAATACATTAGACAAAATTGAATATTTACAATAGATGTATCAAATAATTACGTGAATTAATAAAAATATTTAGAATTATGTGTAGTGGAAAATTTGAGTTGTGATTGGCACACCATGAATAGACAATTTGAATGTAAACATTGTACTAGAAACATTGCTACTTCATATTATAAACAATAACATATAATATGAAGTTATTTATAATAAAATTCTATAAAAATATGCTTCCATATTCGGGTGCTAATTCATAGTTACAGTGAGGGGACTTAAACCACTAGCAGAGAAATTTTTGTAGTCTACTTGCTTTTTATTAGTTTCTTTCCTTTTTACTATTTCTTGATGTTACAAATTTTTAGTTAATTTTTTATTTAAATTATATTGCTGATATATGCAACTATATTCAACAATCAATTAATACTTATATTTATTTAGATATTTGTAGGGTTTAATTTGAATGATTTTGTGTCAATATTAAAATAAACTAATAAAATGCTATCTATTTATTTCATTTTTAGCCGTTTCTTTTAAGTAATGTAGGTTATGTTCTTTTAATTATGTGGACTTTATAAATATTAACCTTGGTGAATTATTCAATTTTGTTTGTAATTATCACATTTTTTGATTTTTCTGCATTTGAATATTCTTTTATTTATATTTCTTTTCAATTTTTATATTTTTGATGATAAATTTGTGTATCTCATTATATTATTTTTTTTTGCATTAAACAAGTTCAAATATATTATTATAATTATAATTTTTATTATTAGCATTATTTTGTTTATATTGTATTGAATGCCGATATAATTATATTCCTGTAATTATGAGTAGAATCTCCAGAATCATTTCAATTGTATAGAGTTATGAATGTATATCTCATGGAATTGAAAAATAAGTGTTAATGTTGAACAATATGATAATTAAGAATTATCTTTCAGTAAAATAAATTGTGAAATATTTTCAGGATAAAGAAATAATTAAAAAAATTAAAGATATTAAAAAATTTTCACTAATTAAATAAATCTATTTTAAATAAAATAATGGTTGCATTTCAGATATTAAAAGAAAAGGTAAATAAAAATACTAAATTTTATTTGTAGCATAACAAATAATGTTAGAGGACTAACCACTGAGACATCATATAAAAAAGTTACAATATTAAAGAACCATTCGTAAACTAATTAAAAAATAAAATATTATAATTGAATCTTCTAATATTATGATATAACGAGGAAAGATACACATTAATTAGATATCTCTTCGTAGCCAAGCTTTCCATTTTCCTTGTAAGACATGTAAGTTTTAGAAGAGGTTCTCTTCTTACATTTATAATGATACAATTTATTGTTATTGGATAAATGATTTGAATATATTTTTTTTATAGCCAAAAGAAAAATTAATTGAAAAAGCATCATAGGTGTAGAAGTATATATACATAAAATATGGAGCACAATACAAATGATCTAATTATGTTATCTTTAAGATCAAAATATAATAATTTAGACTCCTACAACAATAATACAAAAGGATTTCAATTTCCTATTATGCAATCTATTGGATTATTTACTCAATAGTTAAAACGGTAGTAAGATTTGTTATCTTTTACCTAAACCATTGCCAAAATTAGAGTTTGATCAATTTCATAATCTCATTTTGTTCTATAACCTTTGAATTAAATGGTGTCTAATTTTGTGCTAATTATAAAGATCAAATGACAACAAATCATATGATAATCCACCTATTTTTCTTATTTTTTGCAGTAGCAGGCAACAATGTTTAATAATGTTGTTATACAAAATAGAATTATGTCCCAACCATTCTAAAGAATGCATCCACATCTTTGTTGGTGTGTGACAAGTCAAAAATACGTGTCGTATAGTTTTCAGTTGCTCTTCCCAGATACCACATCACACATGTTGTATGTGTTGGGAACACCTCACTTAGTAAAATTGGACCTTAAAAGGTATTCTATGACGCATTAGTTGCCAAAAAAATATGTTCACTTTTAACAAGACCTTCTTGAACCAAAAGATGTTAACAAGTTGATCATCCATATTGTGCTCATATCCTTTAATTCTGAAATAAGTTGTTTTGATAAAAGTTTTCTGTTGCATCTACTTTTCAAACCTATTTATTCTTTCTTGATTCCTACATTTATACTTGTGACACCAATTTGTTAAATATATTTAGTTAGTTAATCTTATATTGAAAAATATTTCTTCTCCAACTACAATAACATGTCCATGCCCCTTTCTCTCACATTTTTACTTTTGCTAATTGAAATTTGAGTTACTGTATCATCTTTGAAAAGTATTACATAACTTGTCTTCTTGTACCCATATCTCATGCCAAAATATTTTGCATGTGTAATTTATTCATGCTCATAAAATCTATTTTATAATAGTAAAAGATAATGATATTATTGTATTATTTTATTACATGGTCGTTCAAGATTTATTATAACTTTATTCTTATGATGTTGAAAAATTATTGGAACATTATTATACCATTATTTTTTATAATTACAATTTTAATTTTTATTTATCATGAATTTAATTTATGATTGTTGCGGTATTAATTTTTTTACCGTTGGTTAGAATGACCAGGATCAAAATTTCCTTTAAATACCATTTGATCATTGCAATTGAGATACAACGTCTCTTAACTCTTTTATTCATTTTCTACTTTCTTTTTATCTTGTGTGAAATTTCAGCATTCATAAATTTTGAATGCATGATGTCTTGTGTGCTTGAGTTAACTTTAAGAAGTAAAATAATTTTTATTTTTTTCAACCATCGATAATAGAAAATAAATACTAGTAATATATTTTTAATTAAATTTTTTAAAATCAAAATACTTAGTTTATAAAATGATATTTTTATATATTAGTTTAACTTTTTAAAAATTTAACCAATCATTAAAAATAAATTGCTAACTGTTATAACCGTAATTAGGACGAGACGACGAGCTTGCTAAATTTTGAAATGAATTTTATGGATTGTGGAGCAGCCACCAAATTTTATTTTAAGGGAAAACATTTGGAAAAACCCTAACTTGAGAAAGAAATCTAAATTCGGGAGTCGGTTATGAGTAAGGAAGGTATTAGGCACCCTACTCGCCTATTCCAAAGAACGGTACCCTTAAACTGAGTGTGTAATATTTTGAAAACTGTTTGATCCCCTAAAATAGAATAGAAAATAAATAGGTTTATAGAAAATAGCCTGACAGGACTTGATCCTGCTCCTACATATTCCCCGGTGCAATGGGAAACTTAAGGCTACGTAGTTCTGGTTAAGAGACTTGGTCTCTTGGAGATTAGGAAATGAACGAAGGATTAGCGTGCTTGCAAAATTCAAATCGTCGTAAGCCGTGTTTGAATTTGCATGAATTAGAACACGTAACAGTAGAGAACGCTACTTACCCGTATTAGAATCCGTTGCACAATCTGAGGAAAATTAAAAAAACAGACGTTTTTGGAAGAAGGAAGAATTTTAGAAAAACAGACGTGCTTGCATAATCCAAATCGTCGTAAGCCGTATTTGAATTAGCATGGATTAAAACACGTAACAGTAGAGAACGCTACTTTCCTGTATTAGAACCCGTTTGCACAATCTGGGGAAAATTAAAAACAGACGTTTTTGAAAAAGGAAGATTTTTAGAAAAACAGATGTGCTTGCATAATCCAAATCGTCGTAAGCCGTATTTGAATTAGCACAGATTAAAACACGTAATGCTAGAGAACGCTACTTGCCCGTATTAGAACCCGTTTGCACAATCTGGGAAAATTTGAAAATAGACGTTTTTGAAAAAGGAAGATTTTTAGAAAAAAACAGACGTGCTTGCATAATCCAAATCGTCGTAAACCGTATTTGAATTAGCACGGATTAAAATACGTAACAGTAGAGAACGCTACTTGCGCGTATTAGAACCCGTTTGCACAATTTGGGGAAAATTGAAAACAGACGTTTTTGAAAAAAGAATATTTTTAGAAACAACAGACGTGCTTGCATAATCCAAATGGTCGTAAGTCGTATTTGAATTAGCACGGATTAAAACACGTAACAGTAGAGAACGCTACTTGCCCGAATTAGAACCCGTTTGCACAATCTGGGAAAAATTGAAAACAGACGTTTTTGAAAAAGGAATATTTTTAGAAAAACAGACGTGCTTGCATAATCCAAATCGTCGTAAGCCATATTTGAATTAGCACGGATTAGAACACGTAACAGTAGAGAACGCTACTTGCCCGTATTAGAACCTGTTTGCACAATCTGAGGAAAATTTAAAACAGACGTTTTTTGAAAAAAAGGGGAAGAGTTTTGAAAAACAGATGTGCTCGCATAATCCAAATCGTCGTAAGCTGTATTTGAATTAGCACGGATTAGAACATATAACAGTAGAGAACGCTACTTGCTCGCATTAGAATCCGTTGCACAATCTGAGAAGAAATTGAAAATAAAGATGAAGATGAACTCGAAAATCCGAGGAGAACCAAGAAAATTAAGCGGAATAAAAGCTAGATCTAACCTCCATTGATGTTCCTTATTCAATCATCTCCAATCCAGCTTAGGTCATAAGGTTCAAAGGTAAGAATTAAGTGTTTTTTTTTTATTTGATTCAAGCATACACTTAACTCTTTAGGCTTGATGACTTAATCATGCATGATTTAAGCTAGACTTAGCATATAGGATGCATGCAAATGGTCACGTACTCTTGGGAATTTTTTCCAAAGGAGGATATACAAAAACAAAAAAAAAAAGAAAGAAATACATATAGAAGGATCCACACATGAAAAATAATACCTAAACAAGGTTAAAAGAACAAGATCTACAAAAGAACTTCAAAGACACAAGATATTTTGGCGCCAAAATTTGAATTCAAATCTTAGAATTTTTCAAAAATATTTTTCCAGAGATATAAAAAATTAAAACTGATCAATTGAAATATATGAATCATAGGAATCAAACAAAAAAGGCTTGACAAAAATCAGACCAGAAATGAACAAGTTATGCACAGATCAAACAAGATAGGTTCATTTTCGCACCAAGACAAACATACCTCAGTAATTCGGCCATAAAAACATCATTTCAGATCCAAATTAGACAAATAATACCATTCCAGAAATTAGAGAGAAAGACGAAGAGAACGCAATAAAAAGAACAAAAATCGGAGATCGTTTGACTGATCAAAAATGAAAACGAAAAACAGAGACGAAGATTAACTCGAAAATTTGGCGCCAAAATTTGAATGCAAATCTCAGAATTTTTAGAAATATTTTTTGGTAGATCTGAAAAATTAAAACCAAAAAATTGAAAGATATAGGTCATAGGAATCAAACAAAACACATTTGACAAAAAACAGACCAGAAATGAGCAAGGTATACACAAATCAAACAAGCTAAGTTCATTTGCGCACCAAGACAAACATCCTTCAGTAATCAGGTCATAGAGACTTCATTTTAGATCCAAATTAGACAAATAATATCATTCCAGAAACTAGAGAGAAATACAAAGATAACGCAACAAAAATCACTGAAATCGGAGATCATTTGACCGATCAAAAATAAAAATGAAAACAGATACGAAGATGAACTGAGAAATCCAAGAAGACGCAAGAAAATTAAACGAAATAGAAGTAAGATCTAACCTCCATTGATGTTCTTGAATGCCACTTGATAGCATCTTGGAAGGTGATGAATAGCTGGTTCCATGGAGGCCAAGGAGGTGCTCAATTGGATATAGATTTCAAGAGTCTCTTTGGTGATCCTCTTAGAAAAAAAAACTAAAAAAACCCCTTTCAATGACTCATAGTGCTCCTCTCTCTTCCTCCTTAGAAATTCTGAATTTTTTTAGAAATGAAGAATCCCCTTGCACTAAAATGAAAGTCCCTATTTATAAATAAAATTTCAAAAAAAGAAAGGGAAAAATTTAATGGAAAAATTTTCTAGAAGTGAAGAAGTTCCCCTTTTGTTTTCTAATTTTTCTCTTTTTTTGTTTTCTTTTTATTATTTTCTTTATTTTTATTCTTCTTTCTTTTTCTATTCTTTTTTTATTTTTTCCTTTTTCTCTAACTAATTCTTAACCATCATTAACTAATCCAACTAACTTTCTAACTAAATTCTTAACTAAAGATTTATTTTTCTTTCATTTCCTTTTTTCTTCTTTTTTTTTCCTTTTTTCTCTAACTAATTCTTAACCATCATTAACTAATCCAACTAACTTTCTAACTAAATTCTTAACTAAAAAATTATTTTTCTTTCATTTTCTTTCATTTTTTTTTCTTTTTTCTCTAACTAATTCTTAACCATCATTAACTAATCCAACTAATTTTCTAACTAAATTCTTAACTAAAAAATTATTTTTCTTTCTTTTTCTATTTTTTTTTTGTTATTTTTTTGATTTTAGACTAAAAATAAAATAATTTATTTTGGATTTTAAATTTATCCTTAGACATAATTTACTAACATTCTTTGAAATCGATACTTGCATGAGTAAGTTATGCAGCTGCCACTTTTAACCTTTCATAGCAACCCTCTTATATCGGTGTGTGTAGATTACAAAAAAGCATGTCCATCTTGTTTCCTTTTTTTTCCCTCTTCAAATCTCCGTTTGAAGAAGTTTATGACTCTCCATAGTATATAAATGCTAAACTAAAATTCATTTTTTTATTTATTTAGACCGATAAAATATAAGGAATAAATGGAGTTGCTTAGTCAAATCGTCGCATAAATAGCATACTTCTTTTGCATTGATATTAGAGCATTAGGTTCCAATCAAAGCATTTGTGCTAGCTCGCGAATTTGCAAAAAACAGAATTGACAAATTTTATTTTCAAACTTAGAAAGCATATAAATAGTTTTTTTAATATCTGATCTCCATGTTAGTTCGTACCATACCCAAGTACGAGGTTTAGCTTTAAGGTCAATCACCAGCATTGTTGAATTTCCATGAGACTTCTTCAGTTCTAATAATTAATTAATTCTTGTCTATATCACTAGTGGAAAATAAGCTTTTTACATCGGTTGTTAAGCACATTTTACATCGGTTATTCAGGCGGTGTTGAAGCGGGCGATATAGAAAATAAGACTTTTTACATCGGTTCTGCAACCGACGTAAAAAGTATGACTTTCTACATCGGTTGGGCAAACAACCGATGTAGAAAGTACACTTTTTACATCGGTTTCGGGCAGAACCGATGTAAAAAGTATACTTTCTACATCGGTTATAGCTTTAACCGATGTAAAAAGTCATACTTTTTACATCGGTTCTGCCCGCAACCGATGTAAAAAGTGTACTTTCTACATCGGTTATGGTCGTAACCGAGGTAGAAATTCCTTTTTTTTTTTAATATTCATTTTGTTTAGGTATACTACCGTATTATTTATTCACATATCTGCATATACACACAGAATCCAGGCAGACAATAGAGAAGCACCAGACAGCCAATACAGAATTCACATAATCTATATATTTAAACTAAATACATCATTATTTATTATCAAACTTTAATTTACAAATGAAATAACTTAAAATTACATCAAACAAGTATTGAAAGTTGAAAAGAAATGTAATAATCAGCCATGTACCTGTTGAAAGCAAAGAGAAAAGATGTTAGAAACTCTACTAAACATAAAAAGCGTAATAAACATTTTAAAATAAGTTAAAAATAAACATACAATGATGAAATAATTAAATAAATAACTAACTTGTATCATGTAGTAACATTTTTCCATATTCCTTCATGATGATCATCTCGAATAGCATGTACATCATCTATTTCAGTTTCTTCATTGATACTAGATATCCTTGATGATAAGGGAGTTTGAGAAATATCAATATTTGAAAGATCATTGGTGTCATAACTAGTGATTGTTGTCTTTCCTTGAAGAACAACTGACCATCTTTTGGAGCAAGGATCTTGGACATAAAATACTTGTTTTGCTTGGTGGGCCATGAGAAAAGGGTCATCCTTGTAAGCTACTTTTTGAAGGTCAACCAATGTAAATCCCAATTCATCGACTTGCACACCACTGTTACTATCAACCCATCTGCATTTGAAAACAGGCACTCTAAATTTGGTGTAATCAATCTCCCAAATCTCTTCAATCACTCCAAAGTAAGATATGGAAGCCTTTACAGGATTTTTATCTTTAGAACTTGCAAAATGCATCGACTCTGCCACCACCATAACCCCACTATTTTGCATGGTACTTTTATCATCCTGAGACTTTGTATAAAATGAAAAATGATTAATATCGTACCCAGTCCAACATATGACATCAAAGTTTGGGCCATTTGCTAGCCACTTCAATGTATCAGAGGCACCATCATCCTTCTTAATTGTTTCACCAAACCAGTTTAAGAACGTTTTGTTATGCTCATTCAACAACCATTTCTCGTTCATTCGAACATTCTCCTCCCTTATCATAGTTTTGTGAGTAGATAAGTAAGGTTGAACCTCATCGGTATTATTCAAAATATACAAATGTGCTTGAAGGACTTCTGTACGACCCATGCTTTTCACAGTTATGCCTCGTGTACCTTTACCTCCGTGTCTTCCCTCATGACGAGACTTAGGAACTCCTATGGGTTCCACCTCTGACAAATACTCTGTACAAAACTCAATGGCCTCTTCTGCAATGTATCTTTCAATCATAGATGCCTCGGGACGGTGTGGATTCTTCACATACCCTTTTAATATTTTCATGTATCGTTCTATTGGATACATCCACCTCAAATAAACTGGACCACATAATCTGATCCCTCTCACTATATGAACAACCAAGTGAACCATAATGTCAAAAAATGATGGAGGAAAATACATCTCCAATTGGCATAAGATAGTGAAAGCTTCATTTTCCAACTCATCCAATTTTAGAGGGTCAATGGCTTTGCTACATATTTTATTGAAAAATAAGCATAACCTACTTATTGTATGTCTAACTTTTTTAGGTAAAATGTCACGAATAACCACTGGAAGTAGTTGTTGCATCAACACATGACAATCATGAGACTTTAACCCAACTAACTTTAAATCTTTCATCGAGACAAGTCTTTTAAAATTTGAAGAATACCCTTGTGGCACTTTAACCCCACGTAGGCACTCACAAAAAGAAATTTTCTCTTTTTTTGACAACGTATGACATGCCGGGGGCAAATATGTTCGCTTTCCTACAGACTGTGGAGCTAACTGATGTCGTATACCCATGTGAACCAAATCCAGTCGAGAATTGACTCCATCTTTAGTCTTGCCCTGTATATTGAGAAGTGTTCCAATGATGCTTATCACACACATTTTTTTCCACATGCATCACATCAATACAATGTCTAACATCAAGTTTGCACCAATATGGAAGATCAAAAAATATTGATCTTTTCTTCCATATCCTTGTCTCCGTGACCTTTTTTTGAGTCTTTCCAAAAACAGTTTTGATGTTTTTAACCCGGTCGTAGACTTGTTGTCCAGTTAAGGCTTTTGGAGCAACATCATTTTCTGGCAACCCATTAAAAGCTTTCCTTAATCTACAATAAGGGTGATTAGTCCTGAGAAATTTTCGATGACCAAGATACACTGTCTTCCTTCCATGATGCAGTTGATGGTAACTTGTGCCTTCTTCACATATGGGACATGCTTTGTGCCCCTTAACGCTGTATCCACATAAATTTCCATATGCTGGAAAGTCATTAATAGTGCAAAAAAGCATTGCCCGCATCTTGAAATTTTCATTACCATATGCATCAAACACCTCCACACCTTCTTCCCATAGATTTTGCAAGTCTTCAATTAAAGGAGCAAGATAAACGTCTATGTCATTTCCAGGTTGTTGTGGACCTGAAATCATCATGGACAACATGATGTATTTACGTTTCATGCATAACTCCGGAGAAAGATTATAAATTGTCAAAAGTACAGGCCACGAACTATGTTTACTACTTAAATTACCGTAGGGATTCATTCCATCTGTTGCAAGTACAAGCCTTAGGTTTCTTGGCTCATTCCCAAAATCGGGATATAGTTGATCAACCATCTTCCATTGCAAACCATCGGCTGGGTGTCGAAGTTTTCCATCAATCAGTCGTTCATCTACATGCCATCTAAGGTTCTTTGCTTCATCTTTATTACAAAACAATCGTTTGAACCTTGGAATTATTGGAAGATACCATAACACTTTGGCTGGAGGCCACTTTGTGCTGTCATTGCAAATAGAATCACCATCCTTCAGTTTATAACGTGAAACTTGACACACAGGGCATTCATGTAATCCTTCAAACTCATTTCTGTATAGTATGCAATCATTGGGGCAGGCATGTATTTTCTTATACTGCATACCCATCGGACACAACACCTTCTTCGCCTCATAATTACGCTTTGGTAATGTGTTACCTTCCGGAAGCATCTCTACCAACAGTTCAAGTAATTCGGTTAAACTTTTATCACTCCACCCATTCCTTGCCTTCAGAGTGAATAATCTTAACACTGCTGACAATCGTGTAAAGGTAGTACATCTCGGATACAAAGGTTTCTCTGAATCAGTAGATAAGTTACCATACATATTTGCCCGCTCAAATGACGCATGCCCTACATCACGAATCATATCCTCTACCCAATCTTCCATATTTATATCAACCTCCACCGTCTGTGACACATTTGTCATGCCTAATAACTCACCATGCCATGTCCATTTTGTATAACTTTTGCAAAATCCATCACAAAGAATATGCTCTCTAATTTGACCAACACCCAAACGTCTCTCATTTAGACAATTAACACACGGACAGTAAAATTGTCCATTACTCTCAGGTAGATTTGTCTGCGCAAAATTCAAAAACTCTTCGACTCCATTCTTGTACTCATCGCTCGTTCGTTTAGCATTTATCCAACTACGATCCATACTATACAAGAATCATCAACACAAGATTTAGGATTAACCTTGTCACTCATTGTTGTTAATTTATTATCCTCCCTATTGGTAAGACCCTATCCCATTCAAGAAAAAAGTTTTTTATTCATCGATTAACATACTTCTAAAATCTTGAATATCATACTTGGTGAAATTTCGGCAGCATTTCGCATCAGTCTCCAAGTACATAACTTCATTATGGTTTTATTTACCATAATGAAGCATGTACCCAGAGACAATGCAAAATGAACTAAACCAAAATTTAATCAAGTACAATTTACAAGATTTATGAAGAAATTGTTAACCACTAAATAAAAAACTTTAGTCCCAAACTGTCCAACTTGGACAATTCAAGATTTAATATAATGAATGATTTACTTATTTAGTAATAAACTCATTATATTCAACCTTGAACGGGAAACTAAGGGTATGCTCATATTTAAACTCAAGAAAACAAACCAACATATTTAAACTCAAAATCAAGACTATAACATATATAAACCCTAAACAAACTTTCACATCTGCAATCACAAAGTAGAGGTGCATAGAACATACCTCATAGTCAACACAAAATGGTTGAGCGGTGGCCAAACGGTGTCCAAATGGAGGCACAATGGTGGTTGAACGACGACACAACACGGTATAGCCAAATAAGAAGCTTAAAAATTAAAGAATACAACCAAAATAAATGTATATTTCAACCATAATAATAGAATGAGATGCATAAATAACAACAAAGACGACTTCGAACCTTACGGTGCGCGACAACGACTTTGAACGAACGAAATCGTTCCAACGGCGACAACGACCACGAACGTAAGCACGGAATGAAACCACAAACAATAAAGATGTCGACAATGGCTAAGACTTAAACGAAAATAGAGAGAACAAGCCGAAACGAGAAACTGGGGTTTTGAAAAATGAGGTTAAACACGAACAGCGTCGAAAAAGAAGTGACAGGGGAAGACATTCTACATCGGTTGTTTCTCAGAACCGATGTAGAAAGTACTTTCTATATCGGTTGAGAAAATAACCGATGTAGAAAGTTTTAAAAAAATTCACTTTCTACATCGGTTCCAGAAAAACCGATGTAGAAAGTACTTTTTACATCGCTTGTTTCGTAACCGATGTAAAAAGTTTGAAAAAAAACTCACTTTCTACATCGGTTGGTAAAATAACCGATGTAGAAAGTTTACATTTATTTACAAAAATGCCACCGCGTTTTTATTTACATCGGTTTTTAAAAAACCGATGTAAAATTCTGTTATAATATCGTATTTTTGCACTAGTGTATGTTGCTTATTAATCTTGCAATAATTTTGTTTCAGAAAAAAAATTGTAAGTTTTTAACTTTCTAACTTGCTAATTGTGTCTTGCTTTAACAAATGTATCAAAATCTTAAACAAGTAAATACACAAAGAGTGAATGGACAAAAAAAGAGTATGAGTTAAGCTCAAAACTGTCTCAAAATAACTACTTTTGTTTAAGAAACAAAAATTGACAAACTTTATTTTCAACCTTTAAAATAAAATTCCACTACTCATTCGATCCTTGTAGCTTCAACCTATATTAATTTAGGGCATATAGTTAAAATATCTACAACAATTTCCTATAATTTTCTAACAGTGCAAAATGATCCTTATTATTATTTTTATAATATCGTAGTATATATTTATCTAAAAATGGAATTATTATACATTTTAAAATAATTTTTTTATTTAAACTACATATACTTTGTATGAAATGTAATTTTATTTAAATTAAAAATATTTTTATCATAATAAAACTAACCTTTTTAATATTTTTTATATACAAGTTGCAAATAAACTTAATTGGTATATTTTAAAAATCACTTTTTCTTAATAATATAACATTTGCTAGTTAATATGTGTGATGCAAATGATGGTGTTGAATATTATATTTTGCATGAAGGATGAGCAAATATATGCACAACATAATTGTATCGTAAATTATCACATGCATAACCATCAAATATACAAAGTTAATACCTATAACAGGACAGATTAGGATTGTTTCACCAACCGCAAAAGTAGAGAGGCATAACTATATTAAAAGTAGACATATTAATAAAGAATGAGGAGCAATATAACTCAATAATATTTACCTGCCTGTTTACTTTATAAGTAAAATCAATTTCACACATTGTCACGTACATTATAATGCAAAATTTTAATTAAAATTAATTTTAACACGCGTTTCAATCATATTTAAAAATTCAAGATCATTTTGACTAAAATTTAAAACAAACAACCACGTAATAATTATGAAGTACATGAGAGAAATAAGAAATTTAACTATAATTATTATCTCATAAATTTATTTTATTCGAATAAATAAATTTAAAACCAATTAATGTTAGCTACAAAGACTATACAGCGAGTAGCATGGTTACCTGTTTGTTTCTCACTTTTTTTGACAAAGGAGACCAAGTCAAAACTATTTAAGATGGTGAAACCTGAAAGTATGAAACTATGGTGAGCCCACTCTAGTAGGCAAAAAAAGTCTATGAAAATTTCCAGGCTTGACTGGAGGTTTGTTTTATCGTGTTCCGTGTATTTAAATAATAAATGGACATATAATATAAGTCCAGTCAAAGACAAAAACACGTAAAAAATGTAAGAGAAACAGAGAAGGTTCGATGAAGGAAACGAAAGAAAATAATGCAAAATGAAAAGGTGTTTTCAACGTTCCCGTCACGTCCATTCCAAGTTCCAACTAGGCCTCATACACGCGCACACACACACACACTCTCTCTCTCCCTCTCTACTATATCCTCTTTGTCTTGTCCTCTTCGTTTTCCTCACTTTATCCTTCAACAGTTAACTTTTTCACCAAAAACCGCGTCATTTGAGGGACATATCCGTCATTCTAATATCAACCTCAAAGAAGCCAGCCACCTTCTTCATGTTCTTCTTAATCATCGTCGTCTTCTTTTATTCTCATGAGTAAGAGTAACTAACCTTCCCAGCTTTCACTACACTAAACTTACTCGTCTGTGACCAAAATGGCTGAAAACGGCGAAGAGAAGTTGCTCGCTGTGGCGCGACACATAGCAAAGACGCTGGGCCATAACAACCACAACATGGCTGATGACATCCTCCAAATATTCTCAAACTTTGACGGTAGATTCTCTAAGGAGAAGCTATCCGACGATGGTGTAGGGAATGATCCCCTGAGCTGCGCCGCACTCGAACAAACCCTTAACTCTCTCGACCGTCGGATCTCGCACCATGTGTCATCTGATCAACCTATCTGGTCCAACTCTGCCGATTCTGCCGCCTTCCTAGCCGCCATCGACGAGCTCATCGCCACTGTCGACGACTGGAGTCCCCTCGCTAATGACAAGACCGTCGGTGCGTGCCTTCTACGCGCCGATGACATGCTGCAGCAGGCCATGTTCCGCGCAGAAGACGAGTTCCGCTCTCTCATCGAACTCGGCGGCGAGTCGTATGACGTGACTAGGAACAACGGCGGATCAACTCGGAGCGGCGATTCGGCGTTTGACTCGGACGATGACGAAGAGGAAAACGACGGCGAAGAGGACCTGATTCCGGTGGCGAAGCCAGTGAACGATTACGACGTGGTAATTGACGCGCTGCCGCCGAGGACGGTGAACGATCTCCGCGAGATCGCGAAGCGCATGGCGGCGGCGGGGTTTGGGAAGGAGTGCTCGCACGTGTACGGCGGTTGCCGGAGGGAGTTCTTGGAGGAGAGCTTGTCGAGGTTAGGGTTGCAGAAACTGAGCATTTCGGAGGTTCACAAGATGCCATGGCAAGAGCTCGAAGACGAGATCGAGCGTTGGAATAAGGCCTCCAACGTCGCTGTCAAGATTCTCTTCCCTAGCGAGCGGCGTCTTTGCGATCGCATCTTCTCCGGCCTCTCCTCCTCCGCCTCCGCTGCCGCCGACCTCTCTTTCATGGAGGTCTGCCGCGGATCGGCGATTCAACTGTTGAACTTCGCGGACGCCGTCGCGATCGGTAGCCGCTCGCCGGAACGTTTGTTCAGAGTCCTCGACGTGTTCGAGACGATGCGTGACCTAATTCCCGAATTCGAATCGCTGTTCTCCGATCAGTACTGCTTGTTCCTCGTCAACGAAGCGGTTACGATTTGGAAGAGGTTGGGGGAAGCGATTAGGGGAATATTCATCGAATTGGAGAATCTAATTAGCCGAGATCCGGCGAAGGCGTCGGTTCCCGGCGGCGGACTTCATCCGATCACACGCTATGTAATGAACTACCTCCGTGCCGCGTGTCGGTCCCGGCAAACCCTAGAACTAGTTTTCCAAGACAACGAACTTTCACTGAAGGATTACCCTAAGCTCGAGGATAGGTTGCAACTGCAACCTAACTCTTCGTTTTCTGTTCAAATTGGTTGGATCATGGACTTGTTAGAACGCAATTTGGAAGCGAAATCTAAAATCTATAAGGACCCTGCTTTGTGCTCTGTTTTCTTGATGAATAATGGAAGGTACATTGTACAGAAGGCTAAAGATAGCGAATTAGGAACCCTTTTGGGCGATGATTGGATTCGAAAACACACTGCCAAAGTCCGGCAATGCCATGTGAGCTATCAAAGAAGCTCCTGGAACAAGTTGTTGGGGTTTCTCAAGGTGGAGAGTAATGGGTCCATGTCAATGGCGGCAAAGCCTATGAAGGAGAAGCTCAAGTTGTTCAACCAGCATTTTGAGGAGATTTGCAGGGTGCAGTCTCAGTGGTTTGTCTTTGATGAGCAGCTCAGGGAAGAAATTCGGATTTCCCTGGAAAAGATCTTGTTGCCTGCGTATGCAAGCTTCATTGGAAGGTTCCACAATGTTCCGGAACTTGGCAAGCATGCTGATAAGTATGTCAAGTTTGGAATGGAGGAAATTGAAGCTCGGCTTAATGATTTGTTTCAGGGAAGCAGTGGATCAAATGGTGGCCGAAAGTGAAGGTAGAAAGGTACTGATTCTTGTGTGTATGTATAAATTTGAAGTGTAATTAGAAAACAAAGTTTTGGATGTCACAGATGTAGTGTTAAAAGAACTTGTGATCTTGTTGTATGTTTTTCTCCTCGGAATCATTAAATATTATTTTTATTATGAAAATTATAATCTGAGTCCAAGTCTGACAAAAATGAGGAAAAGTGTTCTGTTATAAAATTGAGGTTCCAATTGGTAATTTGCTTCAACTGTTATATAGCAAGAGAAGTTTAAAATTTGATTGCTCTGAATTAAGACTGACTATGAGCATACTTGATCATGAAGTTTAGTATATTTTATCAGTGTATGTCCGTTTCCTGTTGTTATTGTTTTAGTTTTCTTTGTTCACGGCTAGAGCCCTGATGGTGACAGGGACTGGGACGAGGATCTCTTCTTTGTGTGTTGGAAAGAGGATTGGAATCTTTTGGGTCCTTTCCATTTTAGTTTAGCAAGAAAGATTCATTCATAAGTATTTGGGAGTAGGCTAACGGTGGTGTGGGCTAAGAAATTTGATAGTTTTCAGCAGTTGGTGGAGTGTGTTAATATTTGTTATGGTAGACTCTTATTGTTATTACCATACCGTTCTTATCTGGGTACGTCTGGTAGTTACTTTGGTTAATCAAATTTTTGCCTTATCACAAAAAAGAAAAAGAAAAAAAAGAAGAGAAGAAAATGGAGCGGGTAAATGGTTAAGGCCAAGAAACTTATTCAGTTGCGATCGTAGGTTAAAACATTGAAAACGGTGAAGATTCATCTAGTATGAATTATAATTTATAAACGATACATAGTCCTAGATTAGTTTAGTCGATGGGGTGTTTTATCAATGTGCTGTGTTGTGAGATTCAAAAACACAAGTATATATTTTTAAATGTTTGTTAACTTTACCCAGATAATAGTTTGGTTTCTTCCTTTATCAATATATGCAAATCCTTGTTTTACCTAGCTAGGGTTAATGGAATTTGATTGGCACCAGCGAAGATTCTATTTTTCTTATCCTTTTGCTTGCTAGTAGCTGAAGAGTTCGAGACAATAGCTAGGATAGCTTGATCCTCAATAAACTGTTTACATGCCTATTGTCATAAGATTAGACTCATTCGCGTATCTATGAATTTATTGTTGATTTCAAGAATATCGTGATCATAACCTACTAAAGTTAAAGGATGAATACGCTACTTGTGATTTTTTTTATAGATAGTTTCATTTAAGAGTAATTTTCTTTATTCTAAACCCTGTTGCACGACTTTCTTTTATCCAGATATGATACTGGAGATACTCAAATCCGTTGTTTTTACTAAATTGTCATCGATCATAAAATTATTAAATCATATAATCACAGCTACAAGTGTTAATTTCTTTTATCACTAACTTAAAGCATGTTTAAATCTCGCAATAATTCGTAGCATTTATATATTTAAAATATTTGAAAAATTGAAAGAAATGAATAATGAAACTTCATAAAGCATTTTTTGATGGGGCTTCCCTTTGAATTAATTTCCGAATAGATTCCAAACGAAGACAAAAGGTTTAATCTAATGACTCTATACCCCAGCCCAATAACAATGGGCCTTCTGTAGATGACCATCAAAATTAATTTCTCACGTCATGATATTTTATTGTAAGCTTTCTAACTAAAACTAACTTATATATATTTATATATATATATATGTTGGTCATGTTTAATAATTTAAAATTAATTTTATTTTAATGATAGGGAATTTCACAATTTTTAGTTAAAGGGGATGAAACATATTTAAATTTGATGGTAAGGAATTAAGATAATTTAGAGGAAAATTTAAATTTAATTTTTTTTTTCATAAATAAAACTAAATAAGTTAATGGGTGGTCTCAATCCATCACTTGAGCGACTTCTCGTTTTGAAATACTTTTCTTTTAGCATTAGAGAGAATGTCATTTTGACAAGATAGTATGTCACGTTTGAGGATATTTAAATGATCACTTGGTTTGTAAATTTTTTTTATTTATATTTATAAAATTTTATCTTTTCATTATTTAATTTTTGTTTTCATTATTTTCTGTATAAAATTTTTAAATAAAAAATAAAGTAATATTTTATAAATAAAAATAAAAATATTTTGCAAAGTAAATAATCTCTAAAAATTTTGGATTTACTGGTGACAGCCAAAGTGGATCCCATGAAACCTATAATACCTAGAGTACTAAAAATGTTGAAAGGTGCTTTTAATGCCTAATATGGAAGCCGAAGAATTAGAACCGATCGAGAAGAGAACACTGTTGTAGAACATCCTATTAACTTTGGAAGATTGTAGAAAATGACATCTGAAGCTATGGCAAGGTTTTGCAACAATGGCTCTGACTCTGATGAAGGATCCATATGTGTATGTGCCTCTTAAGAAAGGATTTAACTTCTCTAAAGTTCAGAGTGCCGAACTTGCACTTGAAAAAATAAAATACACTTACAATACGTGATTAATAAATTGAAAGTTAAAATTGTAATTAATTTTGAAATTATTATATAAATATCTAATTTTTATATTAATATAATTTTGATCATTAATTTTTAATTAATAATTTTATTTTCTAAGTACCTTATTTTCTTTTTTTCTCCACTCCATTCAATGTTGTAGCCATTAGAATAGGCTTTTGTCACCACTCACTAGCTTCATGGGCCAGAACATCTCAATGTTGGTACAATAGTATTCTATGTTAGAAAACAAAGAAGACGTTTTGCCGTACTGTCTTAATATGTTTATCTCATAATCTTTTGATATTTACGATTTGATTTGATTTGATTTAGTTTTAGGTAAAAAAAATTATTTGAACTGATTTATAAAAAATGTTTATGATTTAGTTTGGATCGGTTGAAAAATTTAGGAAAATTGATTTTCTGCAGTTTGATCTGGTTTGATTTTTTTTTTACTTTATTTTTAAAAAAATCTAAAAATAAAGATAAGTTAATAAAAAGTAAAATAATAAAAATTTAAAATTAGGATGAATTAAATAAAAAATTAATATTTATATTTAATCATGCTTCAACATAAAATTTAAATAATCATGAGATTTTATATGTTAATCTTTTGTCTAAATTTTCCTTTTTTTAAAAATTAATTTTTTTTTTTAAATTTGATTGAACAGTTTAAATTAGATTGGTTTGATTTTTAAATATTATTAAAAATTATTTTTTTAATTTGATTGAACAGTTTAAATTAGATTGATTTAATTTTTAAACATTCTTACTCTAACCGTAAAAAATAATCACATAAAAATTAAATAATATCATAATAATTTTTCAATAATCAACAATAAATTGCAATTAAAATGTGCAAACACGAATGAAAAAATAAACTATTTAAATAAAAATTAATATTTATTTATTAATTTGAATAAATAAAAATAATGAGTAGAATAAAAAAATGCAGACACATATATTTTTATCATTTTTCTTAAATTTATCCTTTTCAATATGGTATTAATAAACTAAGATGGTATTGTAATCAGTTATATGACTTATATCACTCTCACCCAAAAAACTTATATCTCATTTTCTTTTCTACTAACTTAAAAACAGAGGAACCGAAGCAATGGACATAGAGTAATTTAACTCTCTCTCATGTTTCCTCTTTAGAAATTGAAACTGTTTTTGACCCACCTCTTAAATTTTCTCTTCCAAATTACAACCCTTAACCCTAATGATATCCTCTTTTCCCTTTTATTTTCTTCATCTTCTTTTATCTATTATCATTTATTTTTTAATTTTTATTTTAATAGTTGAAGGTAACATTCATTATTATTTCTTCATTATATACTATCACTGTACTAGAACCTTAAATATGAGAGATGTTAATTAATAGGAGAGATAAAAATTACATAACTCTTTTAATACAAATGTAAGAATTAATTTTTTTTCTTAATGTACGAAAAACCTTAAATGAGATAAAAAGAAAAGAAATGAGTAACTTAATGAAAGTGGTTTCATTTCACAATCATACAAGGCATAATGATGTAGTTGTGTTTTAGGAGTAAAATTTAATTATTGCTTAATCTTTTAATAAAAAATAAGATACACGACATTTAGTGGATTCATGTTGCCTCGGTAGCACTATAAAGTTTGGGAACTAATCATATTATCTGGCTTTAAAGGCCTTGGAAGAAGAAAGTACATAGCTTGAAAGGTGTCATCATGATATTTCAATTTAGATAAAATTGATTCTATCTTATTTAAATTTGATTTTAATTAAATTTATATTTATATAAAAATTTTAAATGTAAATTATTATTTTTATTATATATAAAAAATTATGTATTTTCAGATTTATTTAAATTCAGGGTTCAGATATAGGTGTAAAAAATAAATCCAAAATAAGACAACCATTATAACTCATTCCTCCTTGGGAGACTTAAATTTTTACTTTGACGAGTACTTGAAAACCCTGACTTATGAATCCTCCTACCCCATCTCAGGTCACATCTATCATGATAGAGGATATATATATATATTGAACATCTTCAGAACTAACAAGGAACTTTAATTAATAGCGATTTGATTGCATATCTCTCCATTGAATTTGATTGTAGCCAATTGAAGTGGGTGCATGCACCATGGAAAATGGAAAATATAGATAGAAAGATGGGTATGAGGAAATTTATATAGGAGCAAGAGCTTGTTAATTTAAATATTAGATTTGATTAGATACTAACCCACTCGTGGATAGAAATCTTATAGGTCTTGCCAGTTAACATCAAGCTTAAAATTGATCTCGATCTCCGTTCTCAAAGATCCCATTCAATGTTTCGAAACATGAAGCAATGCTTACAAAAATATATTTAGATTTGGTAGTTACAATAGCATCTTGTGGTAAAGCTTAGCTTAACATGCAAAGCCATAGATATAGTAAGTAATATGGAAAAGAAAATAGTATACAATCTCACCAACTATGTAATGTGATATATTCCACAGTGCCACTCAAATATAAACGATGTTGATGTGACAATAGCTGGACATGCATTTGTACTTTTGTGCTTTGCAGTCTTTGCTGACCGGACCCTAGATTAGATAGATAACATACAAATATACTCAAATACACCCTTTTTTCTTTGGTTTTAATGCAATAATTGTTCGTGGGGAATCTGCTTTCTAAAATTGATTCTCTATATTCTTTTTATTTGCATTTTTCGCTACTTTTCATATAAAGTAAACTAATCTTATTTGTCTTTGAGTGGAACTATAGAAGTAATTTTTGTTTAATAATTTTGTAAAATATTGAAAATTTTATTAATTTAAATATTTTATTAAATAACTTAAATTAACATATAATATATATTAAATTAAAATGATTTAATCAAATAATAAATTTATTTTACTTTTATAAAATTATAAATTTAATCTGCATAATAAATATTTTTTATTTAACAATTAAATTAATAAAATTTAATATTTTAAAAAATTATTAAAAAATATGTAAAATTTATACTTAAAATAAATTTTTTATATATTTTTTTAATAAAAATGCATATTTTTTTAATATACTTTTTAAAAATCAAGTCTATTCAAGAGACCTACCAGAGACATTTCATCTATTCAGCTCATCAACGTCGTTTAATTCAGTTTTTAGGTATGATTTTTTTTTTTTCATGCAAGCAAAGTAAAATTATTAAAGAGGAATACAAAAGGTACTCAAAATGTTTACATCAGGGGACCAATATCACGCTAGGAATCTTACGCCTGTACAACACATAGGGTTTGTTTGTTTAAAAGTTACAAAAAAATAATTTTTATATTTTAAAATATAAAAAAATATATTTTAACAAAATAAGTGATTCTGAATAATATATATATATATATATATTAAAAAATTTAATAATTTAAAATTATTTTCATTAAAATAAAATCTATTAAACTTTAAACCAAAAGAACACTCTAGATCTAAGACACAAATTTGCCTATGTTGACAATTTACTATCCCGAAAAACGTATGATTTTTAATTATAGTTAAAAAATTGAAGTTTTTAAAATTTATTTGTAATTAATATGAATATATCTAATGGGGTTCATTTCATGTCCATGCTACACTAACTGATGTATAACATTAACAAAATTATCGTATGTATGTCTATGTCAACGTATATACATACGTGGATAATAGCTCGTGGCCACTTTGTTTGGACAACTAGTGTGAAATAATTAACATGATTTTAGCAAAGTAGCTTGTATTATATATTTGCCACAAACGAAAAGCTAACTAAAAAAAATAAAAATCTATGAGATAGTATCGATATGAATGAGAAAGGCATTGACAACACAAAACTAAACTTGGATCTGCGAGGAAAATTAATAAATAGCCATTAATTGGTTGATAGTATCATGAAGGGTCTATTTTAACGATATTCAACCAACCATTTCAAGATTTCGACAGTGCCGGGAATCAAGCTTTACTTGCTTCATATGCCAAGGGATCGACATTTCACCAACTTTTCCCAACTAATTTCGATACAAAAATTCTTGTTCAACATTTGAAATTAGATGATATTGGATTAAAAATTTGGAGATATGAAAAAAATATGTAAAATAGGAGGAAAAATATAAAAATGTAAAAATAAAAATATTATTGATATGTATGATAATAAAAATTGGTTTTAAATATAGTTATTTTTTCAATTAATTATTGTTTTTTTTCTCATGTGTATATACATATATACAAGTTAATTAAAAAATATTAAAAAGGTAAATTTTATTTTTTAAAGTAAATTATTGTTGTTTTGTTTTGAAAAAAAAAACTAATATCTAAGTTTGAAGAAGTGATTAACGTGTGTGAAACTACTAAAAAGATTTGAGTTTTATATATTATTGATATAATTTTTAATGGCACTGTCGTTTAATTATGCATTCTTATCCTATTTTAAAATGTGAATTTTTAATAATTATTATGAGAGTGTTAAAGTTTTGTAGTGACATAATGATACATAATAAATAATAATATTAATAAATTTTATGTACAAAGTGTATCTAAATTAATTTTATGATTAACATCAAATGAGAGGAATCCTCTTATCAAACACATGTAGTTACCAATATGAGCATCGTAAGTAGGAAAAGCAAGCAATGAAAAAAAAGGGGGTGAGAATTTGGTAAATCTTGTAAAATAGTATTAACATGATGAATAATTTAATTCCAAGTTCTGCAACTTATCAGAATTACGGGAAATGGTACTGTAGTACAAATCCTAAATTTGTCGCATTCTGAATCGGATTTGCTATCATTTGGGTCTGTTTAATTATTTACGTGACTTTTGTCGTATGTATCAAATTAAAAAACTTGTTGCCACGTTCACTTAGGAATCATCAACAAGCACCAAACTGTTTCTTTTTTATTTTTTGAAAGATTGTAGTCATTAGCTGATTCTGTACGAAATTTAACTGACTTATACGCATTAATTCTATTAATTTTGTTATTTCAAACTTAATACGTTTACTAAAACAAAATTCAAAACATAACATTGAGTGTATTTCAGAAAACACGTACATTTGAACTTTTAGAATCACGTTAACACTTTATTTTGATGAAGAGTGAAATAAAAAGGAAAAACTAAAAACTAAAAACTAAAAAATAGGATAAAATATATGTTATTTGATGGATAAAATAAAAATAAAAAATTATGTAGAATAAATATAAAAATTTAACTGATAAAAATTACTTTTTCATTATAATAATTTTAAAATCAAAATCAAAATTTTAATTTTAATTTTATAATATTTTTATATTATATAAAATATTATAAAAACAAAAAAAATGAAAAATGAAAAATAAAAAGAAAAAAGAAAAATTAATTGCTCAATTAAAAATCACACCTTACATGGTATGAAGTAAATTTAAGTGAGCCCTACAAGGCTCTCATAATTTTTCTTTTTCTCTCCTGTTACTAAAGACCAATTCATTCAAACAACTATAAATATATTTTTCTCACCATTTTTACTGTTTTAATTTCTTTCTTATATAGTTATAATATTTCAGACAAAGTTTTAAATGAAGGAAAAAGATAAAACGTATCACTGTATAATAATATAGATTCTGTTATATTTGACTGTTTCAAATTTTGTGATGGTTTTGATCGTCATAAATTTTTTAAAAATATTTATAATTATTAAAATTATCATAAAATTTAAAAATAACCAATGCACTATGCCATAATATAAATATCAAAGTTTTTAAATTAAATGTACTTTAATTATCTCAACATATTTTGTTAATTAACTGTTGTGGATTATAACTTTTGTATTATCCAAAAAATTTATATTAGCTATAAACCTAGTTTTAACAGAAATTTTTTTAAATATAAATAATATTACTTTTACCTTGCTTAAAAATAAAATTTTTTACAAAGTTCTTCAATTGAATACTTTTATAAAATGATCTAATCTAATATAAATTAAAAACTAATTAAAATTTTTAAAAATTATAAACTACAAAAATTAATTCTTTTTATAGAATTGGATCAAATTTCAAATTATGTTTAAAATTGATTCAATTTAATCGAAATTTAATTTATGTATATATATATAATTTTATTTATAAATAATTTATCATTTATATTTATATAATTAATTGTTTATAATATTGGAAAATTTAATTTTTTTTTGTAAAATTACATTATAATAATATTTTTTAAAATACATTTTATTAAATTATTCAATAAAATTTAAAATACTTATAATTAGATTAACTTGAATAAAATTTAAATTTTTTAATTAATCCAAAACAAACTATTACATTTATGTTTATGATGATATTAAATAACTTAATGTTTACGTACAAACCAATCGGAACTAAACCAAAAGCACCCATACTTTAACCTAACCAATATTGCCAGCTATTAATTGACAAATATATTATTATATACATATGGCTCCAAGCATCTGAATCTAAATCCTGTACCTAGAGATGATAGTTTCTCGAGATGTTAACCACACAAGTAAAAGAACATGCACTTGACTCAGTTGACTCATACTATGTGAAACCAACGAGCTTCAAGGACATGGTGATGGTGTGTGTGTGCAATATATATATATATATATATATATATTAATATTCTACAATCAAAGGTACAAGATTAATTATGAGCGTATAATAAAGTTTAGTAGTACCACAGTAGCGTTAATTTGGAGGATAGATAGTATATATAAAATAAAATAGTAAAAAATAATGATGATTACCCATCATTTACACATGAATGGCTTATGGCTAGTTACTTAAAGTACACACTTATTTAGACTTAAGAGAAAGATAAAAATAGTAAGTATATATGGTTGATTAATTAATGGGTTTCCACCTTGGCTTTAGTGTAGAGACAGACTAAGGTCACGTTGTTCAATAATGGATTAGTAGTACTTCAAATTAATTAAGGTTCTATCCTTTCTGTTAGATTTAATAGTGCATTAGGAATCTTGTAAATGGCATGCCTCGTGCGTTCCTTTAACCACCACAATTTTTTATGAGAAAAGTTTGATTGAGGTTTTCGGCTGTTGTGGTCGGTGCCGGAAACCTCAAAGCCACGAAGCTTCATCCTCTTCATACACCTACCTATAGCATCTCACAACACTAGCTACCTTCCAAAAATTGCAGTTACCCTTTTCATCTCTCATGAAAACATTAAATAAAAATGGTAAAATTTATTGGTATAAGATCTTGAACGACGACAATTGGTCAATGTCTTTGATTAGTGATTATAATTTTACAAAGAATGTTAACAAGTGTCATTGCAGTTTTGATTAACGTATAAAAATAAACAATTATAAAAAATGTTATAACATATTTTCTATAATCTTTTTATGAGAATAAAAAGTAAAATTATCTTGATTTTTTTATTACATTTTATCTGTATGGATGGAAGAGAAATTATTAACTAGAGATACAATAATTATTTGGGTAGAGAGATTAAAAAATTATATCTTATTAATATTAAAGAATTTTAAAAATTATATAAATTAGTAATAAATTCAATATTATTAAATAAATTAACTATGTATATTTTTTAATTTTTATACATTTTTATAAACAATTGCAGAAAGTACATTGTATAATTTTTAATAAAATATTTTTATTATTAGTTTTTAATCAATATTTCTAAATATTAATTAGCAAAACTCTAATTTTATTTTATATTTTGTAAGTTTTAGACGATATGAGTACCCTTTTTTTTTTTCATTTTCCTTGTTTTTCTTTTGACTAATGATGTAAAATTAAACATTTTTTTTTTGTATGGATCCAAATTATGCCTGTCCAAAAACTGCAAAGAAATTTCTTTTTGACCTTTTATCTCAACTTTAAATTTTCATGAGCCCTCTATGAAGAAATTAATTATAAAGAAAAATAATAAAAGATTGAGACAGCCACACAGCTAGTTGAATACAAATTATAGCTAGCATATAATTGAAAAGGCCAGCCACATAGTAGTTCAATATACGTCGAATTTTCAGTACAATTACAAATAAAACAACAAAATATAAGTGATGATAAATATATATATATATATATATATATATATATATATATATATTAATTTATATTGGAAATTTGAAAAGAAATGAGTTTGAAAAATAACTCAGAAAGCATCTATTTTTATAAATTTTGGGACTTTGAGATCTCTAGTCTTCTCTGTAATATTTTATTTTACAAATAAAATGAATGAAGAAAACAAAAAACACGTATTCTGATCCTTTAAAAATATTGGGCAATGGAGAGATCTGATCACCGAATTTGTATACACTTGATTGATTTGAAGGCCTGTCTAAATTTCACACGCTTTCAACCAAAATTTTCTGATTCATTAATTGGTCGATATATACATTTTTAACTATTAACTATAAACAAAAATTTTATATATATATATATATATATATATGGACCTTATTAGTTTCATCAATTATGAGTTGTACATATCATTACCTAATTTCTTTCATGAAAAAAGGACATACAAATATCTGTCATGACAAGAACTTTTTATTTTTTTGAAGTAATAGAAAGATCACATCATGGTAGTCCCCATTACCTCCAATTATACATAAGAAATAAGAAAGGTAGTTTGGGACTTAGGATATGAACTTATTAATGGTAGTATGGTCCACATTTTAACTAAAAGGCAAAAAAAATTCATGTATGAAGATAGCTAGAGGATGACTGAAGAAATAATTAATTTGAATCATTGCCCAGGCTATTGAGAGATCATATACTTTCCATATTTTTAGACCCTTAATTATGCTTAGGGAAGTTAATCACCCATTACAAACTAACATTCCTTTTAACATTGATAATACCTATATATATATTGATTGACTTGCGTATAGTAAATGTTGTAAATAATGTGAAAATTGAAAGTAATAATGTAAATTTTTTATTGTATATATATGTGTCTAGAACAAACTTTTTCATAGGTATAGTTGAGAAAATAATATTGGTTTAGAATATTTGCAAATGCTTAATCATTTATGATGGGTTTTTAGTTTTTAGATACACACTGCCGTACGTATTTGAAGATATGTACTTTCCCAATACAATAATATACGTACCTAATTCTGTTGATAAACATCCCACCCTTAAACGCGGAGTCCATAGTTTTCTAATTTTGTCATTATCTCTGTCTTTGATTAATTAAGAAACAATTAGGGGGCTTTACTCAGTTTAATTTTTCCAATTTCTTAATCTCTTTAATCGGTGAATGAGTTTCTGGTGAGGTGCCAATATTTATGTATATTTCTTTTTAACATTTCACACAGTTCACACTGCTTCCCATGGTAGCTTCTGGATCTAAATTAATGTTTGATCAACCAGGGTCTCAGTTTATGGGAAATGATATTTTGTTTCTTCTGTTTATTAATTTAATATATATTAACTGTGTATGTGTTACAATAGAAAAATAATAATAATTTTTAAAAGGAGAAGATAATATTGAGTTATATTTCTTATAAGGCAAACAAGGTTAACCCCAGCATGCATTATATGTGCTCGTTCGATATAAAATTATGTAAAATTGATTTTGATAAAACATTTTTTAATATATTTAAAAATATATAATAAATAAATAAATAATAATTTTTATTAAAATTATATTACTAATATTATCAAAACATTAGATTATATAATTTTTAATAAAATTTACTATATATAAATGGTTGTTATTTACATTTAGGTGTCCGTTAGAAAAACTATTGATAAAATTAATTTTAAAATTTATGTTTAAATTAATATGAATCATATGTTTTTATTAAAACATAGTTTGCATTGAAAATGTGATAACTAGTTCTCTAACTTTAACTCAAACAAAATCTTGTATTATTTTTATTTTTTTAACAGAAATGTAGTATATTATGTGAATCTTACCTCATTCTCGTCATTACTTTAGGCTGTAACTAATCCAAATTTAACAATTAGCTTCTAAGTTCATCCTCTATACATACAACTCTTTTAGTACATTTTTTTTATCTATGGATGTTATAGAAGTAAAGAAGCTTAAATTAACTATAAAATTCTTGCAATTTACTACAACCTTTATTACAAGCACACTTTAATGCTTCCCTACATACACATTTATTATCCTAAACTATCTTTTAATAAATAACTATTAATTAATTTAAAGACAATTCAAAGCATCTTTTTAACATATACAACTTAAAGAAGCATTGATATCCTTTTGTTGTATATATTGTGAGTTTTATTCATCCAAAAACATCAAAGTAATTAATCTTATTCTAGAAATTAATACACGTGCAAAATTTATGTACGCAATTTTATGGTGTATATATGAATTATTTTCCTGGGCACAGAAGAAGTTACACTAGTTTCTTTTTAATTATTATTCACTAAATGAATCCATCAACATATGGCGAAGTTTAACTATTTAAAGCATAAGCACAATTCATGCGTTTTGTTTTATAAAATATTTGCCAACATAGTCAAAGCAATAACCCACATGAATCATATGCGTTTAATTTTCCTTAGGAAACCGATATAAGATTGAAAAGTAGTGAAGCAAATAATTAAGAAAGGATTTTTCTTTTTTTTCAAAAACAAAGAAGGATGAATAACCAAACTCAGCAAATTTTACTATATCAATCACCAATATATAGCTGTTGAAGGAATGCAAGGGAACTACAAACCACAAGTTAATTAGTTACGTACATAGGGAAGCCAACCCCACCATGTGATAATCCAAACCCCCAAAAATTGAAGTCACTCTTTTGATATGAAAGGGTGGTTTCGTCAACCATAATTATTATTCTTCTAATTAATTATCATATATATTTTTTTTAATTTTCTATATCTCTTTCTCTATCACATCACAGTTTATATCATATATTATTTTTCTTTCTATCACATTATAACACCAAATTTTGTAATTATTAAGTACAACATGAGCATGACCCAGCATGATTATTAAATCCAGGCTTTGCATTACAAGTAGGGGGTGTTGCTATATATACACAACTCCTCCTCAATCCCTTCCCTTGTTCAAACAATTCCCCAAGATTCAAAGCTTGAGCTTACACACTTTTTTATTTACAATATTAATTATTTTTGCTGATCAGAATTAAAACTCTAGATCAGTTTAATATTTCATCATCCATCATAGAGTACCAATTAAAATGGGAAACAGCTTAAGGTGTTGTTTGGCTTGTGTTCTTCCATGTGGTGCATTAGACTTGATCCGAATAGTCCATTTGAATGGCTATGTAGAAGAGATTACACGTTCAATCACTGCCGGAGAAGTTCTCAAAGCCAACCCCAACCATGTTCTTAGCAAACCAAGTTCTCAGGGTGTTGTTCGCCGGATTTTGATTCTCTCGCCGGAAACAGAGCTCAAGAGAGGTAGCATATACTTCTTGATCCCGGAATCTTCCTTGCCGGAGAAGAAACGCCTCGCCGTCAATGGAACCATCGCCGACACTGATCTCAACAAGAAAGCAACAAAGAAAAACAAGTGTAGTGATGCTGATTACTCATCGTCGCTCAAACTCACTCACAAAGAGAAGAAATCTTCATGCCGAGATCGCCGAAAAGGACGCGTCGGAATATGGCGACCTCATTTAGAGAGCATATCGGAGGATTAGTTGTTTTTCCATGTCGCCGGAATCTGCCATGGCAGGGAGGAGAGGCTGAACCAAAAAAAAAAAAATGGTTCAATTATTGGAATATAGCAAAAGGACTTTTATTTTCTTTTTTTTCTTTTTTCTTTTTTAATTTTTCTTGTTTTATAAGTGTATGTGGGAATTTGATTTTGTGGATAAAAAATGTTTATCTTGCTTTCCTGAATTTATTTTTTTTCCAATTTTTTTTTGTTATGCTGAATTCAATTTGATCAATTTCTTTAATCTGTTGCTTTCAAATGAGGGCGGAAAAAAAGAAAAAAATAATTAGCGAGAGGGAATAATTCAATTGTACCAAGCAATTCCCAACCTCAAGTTCCATGCAATATCTTCCTTTTCTTTTTGTTTGTTATAAGTGTATGCGAGTGAAAAAAAATTAGTGTTTAATTTTAATTTGTAACCCACCATTTGAAATCCAAGTTTATATGATCTAATTATTATCTTTAATGCCTGCTTCAAATGGAAATTTAACCTTGAATGAAAATTTTCAAAATTATAAGATTAATAATGATAAATTATTCAAAAATTAAGTATAAAGAAGATTATAAATGATAATTTAAAATGAATTAAGTATAATAAAAAATTTAATTTTTATTTAGAAAGATATTATTTAAATACATATAATTTAATTTTTTAAAACTATTTTATCCAAAAGAGTAGTTTTGTTTTCTAAGCAACGTAAACAATTGTATATACAATGTTGATCTAAAATAATGGTGTATGAATATGATAGCTCATTTTCCAACAATTAAGAGAGTTTATTTTGGATAATTAATTGGAACATGAATGTTAGGCACATATGTCCACTCAAGGAATCTATAATAGAAAACGAAACAAAAAAAAAAATATTAGACTTAAGCTGACATTATTATTTGTATATAACCAATTTGTTTGTTGGCATAGAGTTTTATTCCAACATTTAGGTGATGGACAGCTGTAACTATTGCATCAATCTAAGTACCAATAATTAGAAAATTAAAAAAGTATTTTTCGTTTTTGTCAATAAGTCAAAGTAAAACTTGAGCATATACATAAGCTATTTTCTTAATTAGGCAACAAAGGGAGGGAATTTCGGGTAACAACTTTATTAAATTTTTAAGCAAAATTATAGATTATGCTCTAATCATAGTTCATGACTGCGATTCTACGCTTGCCCCCTCCCAACCCTTATTCCTTTTATTTTTTAACATTTTATTATTCAATACATGCTAGCTAGACTAGCGGAATTAGATGGATGTTAATTAATTACTACTGTAATTGAAATTATTTAATATAAGGACTTCCTGTTTAAGTGTTTTTTAAAACATGAAAAAACATAATTTATTACTTTGTTGAGATTTTATGTCAGTTATTTTTTTTATATAATTATATTTATATATTAAATTAAAGATATTATTATATAGCAATAATATTTTTAAAAATAATTCTCATTCTTATTATATTGTTTAATTTTTATATTAGATATTTATTTTATTCAAGATTTTTATTTATTTTAAGCCTAAAATTTTAAATATTAGTGGACTCTAATAAATTTAAAAATAATTAATTTTTAAAGTTATTACAATTTTAATTAAAATTAATTTTAAGATTTTATTCTTTCAATTTTTATTAATATAATATACTATTTATTATTAATTAAAATAAAAAATAATCACCAATAAATTAATATTTACTATTTTTTAATTTTTATAATTATTTATGTAAAACATGGACAATGTATTAGTTATAGTTATTAAAAAAATAAATTTAAAAGGTAACTACGATTATAATTTCTTTTAGAAACTACTCAAAATAGTTTATGAAAATATCGAAAAAATAATTTTAAAATTTTTACTGTTATTAAAAGATCAAACAAACATACTAAAATTATTTAAAAAAATATTTTATGCAAAAAAAAAGGTTTAAAAACAGTGTTATTAACTGTTTTTATGTTAAACATATTTTATTTCAAAGCATATATCACTTTACATAAAAATATATATTAACATCTATAAAGATAATACCTTAAATATTAACTTGTGGTATAAGTAATTAATGAGTAGGAGTGTTTATGTTTCAGTTTAAATCAATTTTTAAGTAAAAAAAAAATCTAATTTTAACGTAAAAATATATTATGGTTTGATTTAAATTTATTGAAATAAATTTTTAAATTTAATTTAATTAAAATATATTTTTATTGGATTATAAAATTTAATTTTATAACCTTTTTAGTGTAGTTAAAAAATGATAAATAATTCTCATTATCTCTTTTAGTTTTGATTAAATTTTTTATATAATATAAATTTATATAATTTAAAATATAATAAATATAAATAATTTTAAATTTATTTAAAATTAATAAACATATATATATATATACATATATTAAAGTAATATTTAAAAAAAATAACACAGTATAATTTTATGAATAAAATTATAAAAAGTAATCACACAAATAAATAACAATTAATTATAGACATTAAAATTTTAAAAAATGAAAAATATACAAACTAATATTATAATTAGCGTGGAGATAAAATTAAATTGAAAAAAAATATAGGGATAGATATTTTAAAATAAAAGGACGGAAATTAAAATAAAATGAATTGTTAGTTTACCACCATCTGTGTTGTTACTTACTCATATAAAATTTAAAGCTTCCATGAAGAAAATAAATAAATACAAAAAACGAATAGGGAAGAAATTGTTGAAACAGAAGTGAGGAATAGGGTTAGAAACATCAGAAAAAGAGAGAAGGAGGAATAGGATTCCATATATTGCAGAGTTTGAAAATAAAAAATAAATGTGGGTAGGTTATGTTGTTGTGTCTTGCAAACACATAGTTCTGAAATAGCGACATATCGACGCTACATTGATAAAGAAAGAAAAGGAAACAAGCTGGCATATCTTCCTTAATTTATTTCCTATTAATTACTCACTTCTTCACATGGATTCCCTTCTCCTCTCTCACACATTAACATTACACAATTCTTTTGCACTTCCCTTTGTCAGACTCCAACTCATCCATATACTATTATACTAATTCCTTTGGACCGTATACCTACTTTCCCCTCATTCTAATTATATCATATGCATTCCCCAACCTCTTTTCGTCACTACTTACCTGAAACCCAAATTAACTCATTGTGCAAGAATTTATGGAGTCAAACTTCATCGTTCAAGAATTTATCTTCAAGTTTTTAATTTGTTTCGATATTGTAAGCAAAATCGTTTTAGAATGTAATTTATCCTAATACAACAACACTGTACATACTAGCCTAGCTTTTATTTTATATATATATATATATATATATATATATTAAAAATAATAATTTTTAAATTTTAAATCTCATATAAAAAAATTAAATCTTTTATTATTAGGACGATCTTATCTCTAGTATTGATCTAACTACTTTTTATTTGGATAAGATTTCTCTCGTCATAGATAAGAGAAATAAGTTATTAATAGTTATTATTTACAAATAATAATTATTAATAGTTATATTATTTTTAAAGATTAAGTGGTTTTAATTTTATAAAATTAATCATTTTAATAAATATTAATTATATAAATAAATAATTTAAAATATAATGTCTATTTATAAAATTTTTGATATAAAAATAATTATAGAGTATTTTTTGTCTTCAATTGTCTTTTTAATTCCTAAATATTGTACTAACATTAACATTACTATATGAATATTTGTCAAAATTATATTTATTAGTGGCTCTTAACAGATTCAATAATAAACCAATATTCTTTTGATTATAAATTTTTTTTATTAACATACTCCAATGATATAGTGACCATCAAAATATAAAATAATTATTTAAACAAAAATAGAATTAATAATTAATTTTTTTATTTTAATTTATGTGTTTTTAAACACCATTTAAAATATTTTTAAAAAGTATTTTTTTTTTATTTTTTTAAAATGTGGTTTGGAGACATGAAAATAGACTTTTAATTGATGCCTAGCTAAAACACATGTTAAAATTGATTTGTCAATATATGTACCGAATTTAGCTCATAAAGGAGAAAAAAAATCCATTAATATATAAATAATTTATAAAAAAAATTGATAAACAAAACTGTTGAAACCATATTAGGGCACCTACACGAGATTAGGAGGGGTAGAAATATAGAAAAAAAAATTACAAATATGGTATGGTGTGATGAAATAATTAAGGAGTTCATTCAAAATTTATAAACAATGCATGGCATAAGGTAGAAGCTTAAATGAAAGAAAGAGAGAGATGGAAAGTAAAGGAAAAGGAGTAAGTGTAGCATTTGGTTAGCACAAAGCAGATGAAGACACCCATTACCCATAGTTGTAGTTCATTCATCAGTTCCTTTCCCGGAGTGAGTTGCAATCTCACTATAGTCTTTTAATATTGGACCCTAAATTTTATGTGGAAACCACACTTTTATATTATCTATTACAAGTTCAAATGTCTACTAAATAAAATTAACATTCTCTTTATCTTATTTATTTTCACTTGTTTCATTATTATTTTAAGTGTGTTCCACAATAGATCTAAATTATTTTAAATCGCCAAATCCATAAAAAAAAGTAAAAATAAAAAAGTATAGATAATTGAAATTATTTTTATTTTAAAAAATTTCAAGTTTTATCATCATTACTTTCTTTTTTTTACAATATTTATTTTCAAATTTTGTTTTAATTATTTATTTTATATATTTTTCAATAATTTTTAATAGGATATGTTAAATAGAAAATATAAGTTTGATTTAAAAAAATTGAAAAAAAATTAAAAATTAGTTTAATCTGGATATTATTGATAAATTTGTTACTATTTATAAAAGGAATGTAATAATAAGTTTAACTGATAAAAAATAATAAAAAAACTTACTTAAAAAAACAATAATGATTAAGCTTAAAAAATGATATAGCAAATTTTCTAGAATCTATTTGTAAATTGCTGAAAATTAATATTCCAGTCGAAAGTGGGTGAGTTGATGAAAAAACATAAAAAAAAAATAAAAAAGAGTGAACTGAAGAAACATGATGTTGAATGTATGCCACACATGTAAGCGATGAATGGAGTGAGAACTGAGAAGAGCATGTGTGCCATCTCTCAAACCGTACCATCAGTACTCCTATATGCCTAATTCATTTAAACACCTCTACACCTATAATTCTCATAATTCTTCTCTACCATTTTCTTTTACTATATTATTTTATCTATAAACATTATCATTTATCTATTTATATCTCTTTTCAATTTTCATAATTTTTTAAAAAATAAAATAAATCAAACATATGGATCAAAATTTGTGGGCTTCTTCTACATATTATGAGTTAAAATTAATAAAAATATACATATGTTTAAATATGATTTTTTTTTATTTAACTTGTAGGTTATCAAATTCAACTGCAGGCCATTTTTTTAAAGTATATATATATATATATATATTATAATTTTGAATTTTAAATATTTTATATATATATATTTTAATTATTAAATAAGCTGGTAGTTCGTGTTCGTGGACCAAAATCAGCTAAATACGAACTAATAATTTTTCCAACCCGTCTACTTTGCAAATGAGTCCGATCTAATCTGTTTAATTATGAACCATCATAAATCTGGTTGACATCTATATCTACCTTTAATCATCGCATATTTATGATGCTTCCGAATAAACTTCATTGTCGTTTTTTCTTATGTTTGGTGCAACTTCATTGCCGTTTTTATAATCAACCTCCCAATGCATTTTTCGTCAGTTCTTGAGTCCACAACACTCTCTTACTGGGATATTTAGTTGCATGCTTTTATTCATAAATCCATAGATGACTTTGTTGATTTACACATAGATAGTACTTGTAAATAATTGAGGTATATATGATTAAATAATTGGCCATCTTCCATAATAGTCACGGGTTCTTGCTTCCTACCTTTCATGGTAGGGTCTACATGCAAATCATGGTGACTTCTTCCCAATACACACTACACACGTGTCAAAATTTGAATCCAAACTCACTCATAATTTTACAAAGTATAATAGATACACTTATATGATTTTATTTTATTTATTTGTACCAATATTTAAATACTTTTTTTTAAAACTTTATATACATGTCCGCTAATGATGATTTCTAGCTATTTTCATGATAACAAACTAATTTAAACAAGTTCAAAATCTAAAGAATTTCATGATTAAACTATCATAAGACTTGATAACTTTCTGCAGAGTTAATATTATGCATGATGGATGAGTTAGTGACCTCAAAAATGTTTTTCTCTCTTAAAAAATTCAGGGCAATTTTATGTTTTTAAATAAAATGACAATACCATCAACTAATTAGTTCTTGACTCAAGTAATATATGCTTGATTTTGCGTCTTAATTTTTCGAGGTTTGTGTATTAAAAAATCTTTTGTTGAAAGTCTATCTTGAAATAGAACACACAATAGTTGTAATCTAGAAAATAACAATGACAACAATTAAAAGTTGCTTTTAATCAATTTACAAGGCATGTTTAAAATTTAATTATCTGCTTCTTTAGTCGATTAAATTGGTCTTGCGATCGGTTAACAACTTTGCCAGGTTAAATGTTTTATACATGTTTGTGTCGTTTAATCAATTAACCTTTAAAATAATTGGCTACTAACTGTGTTTTATGGAGAGAAAAAAATGGTTGTTTAAGTGTAACACTCCTAGTCCATCTTAATGACTTGTAAATATTTTTTAAAGAGTTTTTTAAGTTTTGAAGCATACTTTAATTTTAATCAACCTACCTCATCTATTTATTTATTTTTTAAAAAAATTCACCTTATTGATCTATTTTAACGTTTTTTTAGTAATAATTAAAGATTTAAGTTTACAATAGAAATGCATCAGTAATATAAAAGAAAAACTATTTTTTTTTTACCCCTGATCATTATAATTAGAGTAATGATTAACAAATTTAATTTTTATACAGATGTATAAAAACGTATCTTAAGTAATTCATTGAGAGTCTAAAAACACCCGGCAAACTTTGAAGAGATATTAATTATACATTAATATTTAACTTCTTATTATACTCTGTTGTTTTAGCTCATTTACCATATCCTTAATCATTCTTAAGGGTTTCAAGTTGTGTTCTTTACACTTTTTCTAGAGCAATATCTTTCTTTAAAGTTTCAACCTTGTAAGCTTATAACAGGGTGAGGGATCACTTGTATTTTTTAAGGTGAAGCAGTTAGCTGAGGTATATCCTAAGGTGTAAAGATATATCAAATACCTACATAAAAAACTTTGAACATTTGAAGTTAGCATCTGACCCATTATATAATATTTTCATCTAGAGATTCATCTAATAAACCGTAAATCATACTTAAAGGGGGGTTGTTGTTGCACCACCAAAACTGAAAATGTAAAATCTGATGTGGCTAGGAGGTTCCCAAGTGGCCCAAGCTCAGGAAATTCACACCATTCTGCCAAGCCTAGTGTACATGGAGAATCTGCCACATGATGTCTACCAACTATGACCAAATTAAAATTTCCCTCCATTCTTCTGATAACTTGTGTTGTTCCTGCTCCATCATCCACAATCTCTTCCTTGAATGTCACTTTGTTTTTATGTTTAGTGCTCTGATGTATATGGTCCATCAAGTCAATGAAAGAGTTCTTCAAGTTCCTTTGGTAACCATGCATTTTAACCCTTATCCAAAACACAGTTAGTTTTACTTGTGGATGTTGTGCCATGCGTAGACTATAAGAAAGTGCCTCTTGGTCATCACCACCACCTAAATAGGCCATAGCAATTTCACAAAATGATTTCTCATATACGACTAATAGTTTTCCACTCATATGGCTTCTGTCTATTAAAATTCCAACTGAGCAAGGCACTTTGTTTAGAACTTTCTGGTTTAGTGTCCTAATTGAAGCATCAGAGAATACATGATGTTCCTCAATGCCCCATCGCTTATGGAATGGCATGATCACAATGTTGGATTTTGTGTCCATTGCCATGAAGCATATGTCATCATGCACGCTTGCATATGGTGCTATTGCAGTGAAGCACTTCAATGTGACACACCCTGTGTTATGCAGCTGAAATCGATCAAAGACATTGTTTATGCATTGAGATGACTTATCACTGCTGTCGCTTTGGGTAAGAATGGAAGTTGCTCTTCCTGAGAGCTTCATGAGATGAAGGGAAAAAACTGAGAGGGGTGTTGCCTCTGTGGGGTTGGAGGCTTGAAGAAGGTTGATAATTGGATATACATGTTCTTCATTATGGACACACACAAGTATTTTGAGCTCATTTTCATGCTGAGACTCCCTAATTGATTTTCTAGTATAGGCTCTATACCTTCTTGAAGGATCATGTATGAAATAAATAACAAGAGTTGCAAACCCAGTTATAATCACCATACTATATACAGCAAGGGTGAAAGGTAGCTGTTCTATTCTCTGTTGATACACATCAAATAGAAGCAAATTAGCATAATATATATAATCAATTTTTAATTAGTAAGTAGCACAATACTAAATTTTTTTCATGACTTTGTTTCTAAAGAACTTATTGGATCAATAAATTGGATTAATAGCATAAGGGCATTGTTGTAGACATACAAAATGAAATGTGATGTGTATATCAATCTTAAAATCTGTGTGTACGATTATATATATACACTAAATATATTAAATGAGAATGATAAAAATAATTTTTAATCATTAAATCTTATCATGAATGATTAAGACTAAAACATAAAAATCAAAATGAAGATTTTAAAAAATCACATTTTTTTAAATGTGTACAATTACACGTATATATATAATATGTTAAATAAGAATATTTTTTTATATAAAATTGATGTAAAGTTTGTTAGAAGTGGCATAAATTTTTTAGGTGAATATATACATATATATATATATATATATATAGTCCTTCTTGCTATTTTTTAACCTATAAAATGGGAGAAAAGTATTTCACATTTTGACATACCTTTTCATTCAATAAATTGTTAAGAACCAAGAGATCAGCGAGGCCTTTGCAACACATGATTAGAGCCATTGCAAAAGAATCCCAGAAGTCAATTTGATGGTGAAGTGAGGGTAAAATGGTGCCTAAAAACTTTCCTACATATGATGCAATTAAGACAATCTCTATGGCTGCTGACTTAGATTCTGTCAATGAAGGAACATTTGTCCTCAATCCACTAATAGTACAATAAGATGGAACAATCAAAGTAGAGCCAACAACATCAAGCCTTTCTGCCAGAACAGAACCTAAAGGGGGACCATCTGGCAAAATCAAACCAAACCAAAAAGCAACAAGGAAAGGAGGGAACCCTGCAACACTTCCTGAGAATCCAACAAGCAGAAGAATACACATAATTGACACAAAATGGGTTCCTGTCATAGGCTTTCCTGGTGGTTTGCGGTTAGAGATCCATACAACCAATGGTCTTAGAATGAAGAATATGATGGAGAAATAACAAGCTGACATACTCATTTTGATAAAAGGTTTATATGAGTGACTATTCAAGGCTTCAATGCTGTTGAATATAACAAAATAAACTACCCACATACATGCTTCACTAGCCAGGGAAGCGGATAAAGACAAGCGTCCAATCTGTGAATTGAGAATGTTCATCTCAGAGAGGAAGGCACACATAACAGGAAATGATGTCATAGCATAAGTTACTGCTAAAGCTTCAGTACCAGTGTTTGCAATCTCCTTAGGGTAGAGTGCTTGAACAATGTTGTAGACTACACAGCTAAATGCCACAGAAGAAATGTAGCCTACTACACCAATTACTAGTGCTTGCTTTTCAATCTTCAAGAACATCTTCGGATCGATTTGCACTCCAATCTTAAAGAAGTGGATTATCATGCCAAATTCTGCAAATGTGTTCAATGTCATTCTACTTGCTAATGGAAATATCATTTCCAAATATGTAGCATGTCGACCTAGCAATAAAGGACCCAATATCATTCCACCCTGATCAGAGCAAACAAAAAACAACAAAATGCACCATCAGGTGACATCTAATTGGAAATTTATGTCAAAGAATGTTTCATTTTTTTTAAAAAAAATGTTAACATGACTTTATAGAGTTACTTTTAAGTGCCCACCAATTTCAAAACTGGTAAGATTATATTGAAAAAAGAAAGAAAGCAGTTATAGCATCAGAAATACATAATATATTTTTTTATTATAAATCTACTACTTTTGTATGTTTAAAATTAATTTTAAGAACTAATGTTAACAAAATCGTTAATTTTTTTTATCAACTTTGTGATAGACCTTTTAAAAAAATAGTTATTTTCCAGATATAAAAACTATTGCCAAACATGACTTTGTCTGATTATTTCAAATACTTAAGTTGAAATGCATTCCCATGAAGAGTTAATATTTTTAATAATTATCTCTCCCTAGATAGTACTAAACCAAATAGAAAATGAATGGTATCTTTATAAATTAAGATTGATCTTGTTCTTGAATTCCTTTAGTTATTAATGATAATTAATTACAGATGAAATTAATGAACCAACTAGTAGCAGCTGGTAATTATGATGGAAGAAAAAAAAAACTTACCACAATCTGTGCAATGAGGAAGGTTTGATGACATGGCTTGAGCAAGAGATGAGTAATTCTACTAACAGTGAACATAAGAATAATCTGAAATGTTAGGACAGCTGTCATGTGATGGAGGAGATTCTTTCCTTCCCAAAAAGTCGTGAAATGGTGTGTATCTTCTACATATTGACATACAAATTCCTCTTTGCCAATCATTCCAGAAGAACTCAGCTCATTTAAGCTTGCACTTTCCATTTCAACAGATTTTAAGAAAAGTTAATGCTCCAAAAGACTAAACAAAAATTAACAATGGCCAAAACCCAGATCAAGGATAGGCATAATTCAAATAAACTTCAAAGAATGTGTGTGTGACAGAGATGATGGAAAAACAGACTAAAACGGTAGTTTAGATAATGGATGGACGAGGAAGTTATTACAAGCTTAATGGTTGAAAAGTCACAATTGGTTTGGCAAGAATAGCAATTTGAAATTTAAAAAAAGAAAATCCTTTATCATTGATGTGAGATGAGGTACCATGTTAGATATATGTTACTATAATTTAGGAATTTTGGTCCTTTAGTCAAAATGAAGAAGATAGTGACACATCAATGTAGCTTAATGTCCAAAACATACATACACACAAAATTTGTAGCAATACAAAAAGACCATCCAGAAACCATAAAGCACATGAAGAAAGGACCGGAAATAAACAAACTGCAACATGTACAATTATATTAAGGAAAAACAATAAAATTTCATGAATTGCAAATATAGAAAGTTTTATGAGAAAATTTTCAAATTATAAAGAGTTTCATTGTTTTGGTGATAAGATGTGGAAATAAATTTGTCAGGTTTAAATTTTAAAAGTGTAAAATATATTTAAGGATTTTTATTATCTTTGAGAAAATTTGTCATCAAATCTAAATTATATCTAAAAATCTTGTTATTAGTAGAGATGAAAGTCTAAAAGAGAATGCATATGAAACAAATTATTGACTAAGGTATAAATTGGAGGCAATTACTTTCATAGCCTCAGTTTTGAATGCAGGTAGGTTTACAACACTCATGATGTGTCATGGGTCAAAGATTAGAATAAGAAATGGAAAAAAGGGTATTACTAGACATGTTCTTTAATCTATCATTTTTTATGGAAGAGTTAACATTTTTCCCAATGCCATTAAATTTATATAAGAAGATAATCAGGAGGTGACTTTCTTATTGTGAGCAATTTGATGCAGAAATCACAGAGGTTGAACATATTATTAGACTTAGTGTAAATTTTATAATATTTTTTTAAATTAATAATAATTGTAACGAAAAACTAATAATAATTTATTAAAATTATTGTAATTTTATTTGAATTTATGTTTTAGACATTGTGTGATGTGAAATTAATTATTAAAAAATTATTGTAATCAAATTTTTACCATTTTTTTCAATTAATAATAAACTAATATATTTAATCTTTTTAAGATATTATTTGATTTTAGGTAAAATTTTGTTTTTTATTTTTTCAACTGAAACAACTGTTATTGAAATTGTTAAAATTATTTTATAAACAATATGAGCATTTATAAAGGAATAAAGTTTTATATCATTTTCTACTTGTATATTTTCTTTTAAAAATTTTAATTTTAAAAAAATCTAATCTATCAATATGAGTGGTCATTGTGTTTTAAGGAATGTTTAAAGTTTAGATAATTTTTTTAAAAATTCTCATTATCTAGTGATTTTAATTTTTTAACGTTAAATAAAAATACCAAAAATATCTTGTTCAAATCTACTTTTAAGTGCACTAATTGCTTGATCTACTCTATATACAAGAATATGACAGAACCAATGAGTGTCCCAATAAACGATGAGAGAAAAGATAATTTAAAATAGGCCTAATTTTATAAAAAAATATTTAATTACTATTAATATTATTTTCAACTAATTATTAAATATTTATTTTCATTATAAAAATTAATAATGAAAAAATTTAGGTACTAAAGGAGAGACTTGGGTTGCTTGTTGGTTGAGTCAGTCCTGAGCTAATATATATACAACACTAAGGAACAGCAGAGATCTATGTAGCAACACCAATGATTGCAACAGAAAGAATTTGATCTCTTTATCATGATCTGGTTTTTGTGTGCTGAGAAAGCTTCTTGCTTTTATAAAAATTGATGTACTCACTATTGTATCGGTTTATTCTATGAATAAAATTTTAAGTTGAAAAAAAAAAGGCTTTTAGAATACAAAATTCTAAAAAATGGACATAGATATCAAACATAAATGAAAACATCACATAAATGAAGTCACTTAAGAATTAGCAAAAAATGTTGCTATACATTTTCTGTTATCAAATGTGTGGACTCCTCTGGATCACGTGATCCCCAAAATCTTCTTTGTTGTTGCACCACTAAAATTGATGTTTTGGCTCCAATATTTAAGAAAGCAAGAATCTCACCTACAACTCCTAACTCTCCATCCTTCCATTTTCCAAGTTCAGACATTAACTCTGAATCTGCATGCCTCCTTCCAACCATGACAAGATCATAACAATTCTCCATGTATTCAATAACTGAAAGCACATCCCTTCCATTCATTACTGATTCATTTTTGCAAGAAACTCTATCATTTCGGAAGGCTTTAAGTCTAAATTCACTTAAGATCTTGGTATCAAGCATTTTGCTCCTTTCTGTTCCACCAACAATCTCTGTTGAAGATGAGAAATGAAAGAGAGTAATATATACATTAGGTTGATTTAACATGCGTCTTGCATATGCAAGTGCTTCTCTATCATCTGCACCTCCAAAAAAGAGCACAGCCACTTGATATAGTGACTCCTTCATATAGCCACACCAAAACATCTTTTGATTGCCACGATCAATGAGGACCCCAACTGAGCAAGGAGCTTTCTCTAGAACTTTCTTGTTGAGCTGCTTAAAAGCAAAAGATGACTTTGTTGTCCCTCCAACTATCCATTGCTTATGAAAAGGTATGATAATAAAAGTTGTTCTCTTTTCAAGTGCTAAGTAGCACACATCATTGTGCATTGTAGCATAGGGAGAGATGCCTTGATAGCAATGCAGTGTGACCATGCCTTTATATGCATCTTCAAATTTGCTGAATGAACTGAAAATCTTTTCAGTTTGAGTAGGACGTCGACTAGGCTTTTCACGTGGCACATGTGCTACAAGCAGAGAGGAAGCTTGCCCTACAAGCTTAACAAGATGAAGCACAACTAAATCAAAGGGGCTTACTTCATTGGGATGAGAAGCAGCAAGGAGGTTCAAAATAGCCAAAACATTATCATGTTTGTGGATGCAAGCTAGTATGCGCAATTCTCTATCATTGTAGTGATGCATAATTGTCCTCCTCTTGTAAGCAAGAAACCTTCTAGAAGGATCATATAGAGCTTTCACAACAGGTGACACAATACCGGTTACAAGCACCAAAGTAAGAACCAAAATTGCAAAGCATTCATCATTTAAGGCCTGCATATTCATACAAGTGAACTATTTAATTAATCATACAAACACAATTCTTTTTAAGTTGTAATGTACTCATGAATGAACAACATTGCTTACATCTCTTAATTTCAAGTTAATCAATAAGGCCAATTCAACAGTGCCTTTGCAGTTCATTATAATACCAAGAGAAAAGGCATCTCGAAATGGCATCCTAAGGAAAAGGAGAGGTAATACAGTTCCTAGAAGTTTCCCAAAAAAAGCAACGCAAATAATCAACTGAATTACGCCTAAATTCTTCATCTTCTGTATGGCAAAGACATCTGTCCTTAATCCAACCATGACAAAAAGGAAGGGTAAGAACACCTCTGAAACAAAGCAGTCAAACTTATCTACCAATGCTGCTCCTAATGGTGGACCATCTGGAATTGCCAGCCCCACCATGAAAGATACAACAACTGCATTTAGGCCAATAACTTCACCCATGAATCCGCAGATTATTAATGCTAGAATAACCCCACAGATATAAACTTCCTGAACAGGCTTCCCTTCTGGTAATTGTTGAATTGCCCATAATGCAATTGGGTGAATCACAAATGCTATGAACATAATAAGAAGAGTTGTGGAGCAAAAAAATCCAACAGTTATTCCTATTGAATCTGCGAAGGATAACCTGATAGCAAACTTCATTGCCAAAACTAAAGTGAAGCAAACAGCACTCACTAATGAAGAAGAAGAGGCCAACCTCCCAATCTCTGAATTGAGGATTTGAAGTTCAGTAAGAAATCCAGCAATTACTGGAAAGCATGTGATACATTGAATTTCTATCACAACAGGAAGCACTTTAGAAACATCATTATCCAATGATATATAGTTGTTGAGAGTCCAGGCAAACGTCCCAGCAAGAGTGTAAGGAACAAAGAAGCCTAAAATTCCTATGGCATAAGCCCTTTTACCTGATCTAAAAATTATGGTTGGATCTATCTTTACCCCAATTAGGAAGATGAATAACATAAAACCAAAAAACGCTATGGTATCCAGCACATTTCTTCCTTTTAGTGGGAAAACCCTCTCGGTGAATGTTGAGTTGCGCCCAAGAATAGAAGGACCTATCGTCACACCACCCTGGTTAACACAAAACATTCAACAAACAAGTTACATACATGTCTATTACAATAGATAAAGTCAGGTTACCAAATATCAATAAAAAATGAATTATCTATTCACAAAATAATAAGTAGGAAATAAGATTTACTTGGTTGCTGTTGATTAGTCATGGATTCAGTATCAACTACATGGTGCACTGAGTTTAAGCAGATGCATTAATTAGTCAGTTAAAATGGTAAGGAGGACACCCTACTATGGCCAATGGGGCAGTTAAATATATTTCGCAAAAGAATCCGTATCTAATTAATTGCTTTAGTAAATATGTGTGCTTTCATATTAGGCTTCCATGCTAGGTGCTAGCTTGTCAACAATAGTTTAAGGTTTTTTGTCAACTCTCAACTTTGATTTTATATTATTAAATGAAATACATATTAAAATAAATTAGATTTAACTTATTCTCAAAATTAGTTTAAAGGAGAAAAAATGTTCAAATTTTATAAGAAGTATTGTAATCATATTTCTACATTCTAACTAATATGGCGTATAAAATTTACAAGATTAAACGTTTTTGAGTGACTTAACATTCGAATTGAATAGACTTTGAAACTGTGTTAAAAATAAACTATACCTAATACATTTCTAAAAACTAGCTTAAAGAAGAGTATTGTTTAAATGTTATAACAAATGTTATAGACATATTATTAGCTAAAGCAAGACATTTTCATTTTAATAATAGAATTTGTCAATGGACATGATATTCTCTCAAAATCTCCTTAAGAGCTTCATACATTGAGTTTTAACACAAATACAATTAGCCATATCCATCTACATAGACAATAGAGAAATAATCAACAACTGAACAGCAAATGGTACATTAACCTAAAAAGTTAAAGAAGAGGAAAGATTGGAAGCTTACAAGAATTTGAGAAACAAAAGACGATTGACCAAAGGGCTTGAGAATAAGGTAAATGATGCGGGTGAAGATGAAGAGGAGGAGAAGCTGGAACAAGAAGCCAGGGAGAAAAAAGGAAAGAGGGTCATCTCCATACCAGATTCCTCTGGAGGTGATATCATCACCAGTTGTTTGACATATGAAATACCCTCCAAACGGCCTGTCTTCTTCAGTTTCAATGTGCATGGCATTGTGAATGAGCTTGTCTTGGGCTTCCTTCATGGATGGAGCAACATGAGAATGGTTGAGAGACATTGCAGGAAGGAAAAGAGTGAAAAGCATGAGAATGTGATGAGAGAAGCCATTTGTGATCACGGATGGACGAGATGGAGAGAGAAAATCAATGTAGCTCAGGGAGCGCTATTGGTTCCCCTTTTATACGTTACTCTCCTTTGACCATAGGCTGTTTTTTATACAATCCTCATTCAAATAGACTATTTTTCTTCATAATTGTTTTCTACATATAATTAACAAATTTTAATCAGCATATCTAAAAGACAGATTTTTTGTTTTAATTAAGCCAAACTTTTTATTTATAAAAATATTATTTTATTTTATTTTTTATTTTTATTTTAAAATTTTTAAAAAATAAAATAACATAATATTTTAATAAATAAAAATAAAACCAAAAAAAAAATTTACAAATCAAATACTCCTTTCCTTTTGTTTATCTTGGGATAATTTTAATTTGAAAAATACTTTTCTGAATCAAAACTTAAAGTAATAATTTGTATTTCTTTTCTTATTTGTTAATTATTCTCTTCTCTGGGCCCTTCTTTTCTTAATTGATTCTCTAATGTTAATTTTTTAATATAATATTTAAAATTGTTCTCTTTGCTGACGGTTAAGTAGGCTCACCATCTTGTTTTCTAATGGTAGGCTCACTTAACTGCATTAAATGCATGGAATTTTATTAGTACTAACTTGAATAAATCTATTAAAATACATCAGAGACTGATATTAAACTGAATTTTACATGATATTGACCCTGAATTTAAACTGGAAGCAGTAGCTTAATAAATCTAAAATACATCATACGCTGCAGCTTAATAAAAAGTTATATATTTTTTAATTGTCATAAAAATAAAAAATCTAGATGTAACTAAATGTATGGCATTGTTCTGAAGTATATTTAGCGTTTTCCTCCACATATGATATGGTGATGAAACATGTCATAAATTTACAATAATCCGGCTCCAGCAGCTTTGCTTCTTTTCAAATTTCAACAATCATAAGCTGCCACTTAAGCTGCAACTGGGCAAAAGCATCACTTCACAAGAAACTTCATAAAGACACAAATCACGAATAAAAAATGCTATAATTGAATGAAGATATCAAAGTGAATAAACAAAACCTTTAATTCAATCAACTCTTCATTTTTAGGCATGACAATGGACCAAAAAGAGTTGAGAAAGAATCAATTTAATTGTATAGAAATTAGAATGCTATCCTATATGTGGGAAGCAATAAAAAGAACATCTATACCAAAAATGTCACAAGAGCATTAAAAAAAAAAAGAATTAGTACAGGCAAGTTTCTTATGGGTTATCACCACCACTGATGCACAAGAACTCCATTATTTCTTAGTGAAGTAAACAAATCAAGGCATTCAGAATAGGTCTTGTGATACTTTGGACTTCTCTGACCAGGGCAGCACTTCTGCCACCTATTGTAATGGCACTCAAGGAAGAGCTCATCAATCCAACATAGAGCCCCATTTTGAATCAACCTTGGGATCAGATGAAACTCAGTCCCTTCCACATCCATCTTCACAACCACAAAATCCCTACTAGTAACCACACTCTTTAGCCACTCTGCAAAATCAAAACCCTGAATCTTGTCCATGTCACCCATATGGCTTGAAGATGTCTGCACAGGGTTGATCCTCCCCATCCCTATACCTTTCATCATCATTTTCTTAGATGGGTCTCTTGTAATCTCAAAGAACAAGGTCTCATTCCTTACCCAAGCTGCATAGGGCAACAAAGTTACCCCTTTCTTTGTCCTATACTCTTCATGAAATGCCTTATCAGCCTCAATTGCATAAATCTCAAAGGTTCTGTTCTGTTTTGGGTACTGTTTCTTGAACCAGCTTCCAATGCTGGAACCATAACTCCTAGCTCCAACATCAACATACACATACCTATTCTTAAAGCTTATGTCAACCAAGGAAGTTAAGTACTTTATGTTCTTCATATTCCTCTTTAATATAACCCAAGGTTTCAACGGCTCTTCCATTATTAATGCCTCAGCATTTTTAACTATTTCACGCTTATACCCCGGAACAGAGCACTTGTTCACGGAATTGCCATTTGGGGATGAATCTTGGGTTTCAAATTCGGGCCTTTTCTTCTTCATCAAAATCTCAAGGATTGGAGATGAATCAACACCGTTGATTTCTCGGGTTCTGATCAATTCACAGCAATTGAACAATTCAAGCAAAGAGTTGAAACTGTAAGCGTCTCTTGCCACCGCGTGAACCGCCACGAAGCCGCCGGGTCGGAGTGTCCGGCAAATCTCATCGGCGAACTCCGCCGGTTTCAGAGACCGTTCCATTCCGCCATTTCCGGTGAACTCAAAGTCGAAGGCGTCGCCAGAAAATGGATGCCGGCGGCCGTCTCCCTGGACGATCAACGGCGGCGAAGGTTTCCTGAAGATTCCGACGGAATCGACAACGCCGACTTCCTTGAGCGCCAGCACGTCCTCGCCGGCGGGCGTTTCGATGCAGAGAGCTCGGGAATTGGGGGAAAGGAAACCCTCGGCTATCAGATCTTGGAAAACGACGGCGTAGTACTCGACGTAGCGGCGCCAATTCTTGCTGGAAAATGGATCGCCGGCGTCGGAAAAGTGGGTGGGAGCGGTGAGTGTGAGGTTTTCAGAGAAGAAACAGAAATCGGTGGAGTTGCAGGTTCCGCCATGGACGGTGACGATGATGGCGAATCGCGCCGCGAAGACGAGGACGGCGACGGAGAATAAACGGACTAAAATATTCCTGAGGAATCCGTGTTTGGCTACGGTAGGGTCCATGGATCGATGGCAAGAAACCAAAGAGAAGAAAAACAGTGTTCTGAAAGAGAGTCTGGTTTCGAGGTCGAGGGTAAAACGGGAAACTCAATGTTTTACTACGCGCCAAAAAGCTTTCAAAATTGTAGTTGTACGAATGATGTGGCCGTGATTTCCGTCTCAATTCTTTCGCTTTTTTATTTTTTGATCTACATTTCTTCTCCGCTATAAATTCACAAAAAAAAATGATAAATAGTTTTTTCTTCAATAAAATGTGGGAATGTGGATTTTGCTTTTAACTTTATATTATTAACAAATAATAATTTATTTACATTTTGCTTCCTGAAAATTAACAAAACACCAAAGCAACCCATTTCTAATAAAAACCGTCTGTATCCTATCTTAAAAATATAAAAAAAATATTAACCTTACGTTGGGATGACAAATTTAATAAATTAATATTTAATATATTTTAACAATTTTTTTATTTTAATATATCTTAATTTTTTCATATCTTTCTTTCCACTTCATTTTACCTGCGCTCATATATATATATATATATATATATAATATCTTTCTTAGAAAAAGTATTTGTTAATTCATGTTTTGAATTATTAATGCAGGATTTGTAGCTTGCACGGCATTAACGCTCAGCCTAGTAGGAACACTGCCCTTTGTATAAGGAATCTCGACAGAGGGTATAATGGTGTAGGTCCATGTGGATCTTTTGGAACGGAGGAATTTCTATATGATTTTGTAACCATCACATATTTATGATTTAATATGATATAACCAAATTTCTTGATTAAAAAGAGTTATAAAAACTTGATCATGTATAATATGAAAATTAACCAGAATCATAAATACATATAATAATTTCTTAATAGCATGATATTAGATAAGATGATAGCGATTTGTTTAAATGAAAAGAGAAGAAAAAATTAAGATATGGAAAGAAAAGAAACAATTAAGTTGACCTTCACCACCTTACCCAACAAGTAATCAATTCTCAGCACCCTTTCTTTGACTCAGTTTGGCCTTAATCACATACAAAACCATTCACATCACCATCTACATTCCTCAAAACTATCCTCCTCAAGATATTTTTTTCAGTGAGATTGGTAGGGACCAAGGCAATGGCTCCTCCATATTAATAAATAGGTGTCATATAGTATATCCCACACTGTAACAAATTATATAATGCATAGTAGAAATAGACAACACATTTATTGATAAAAATTTCCTATATTTGCTCTTAATCAGGTAAACAGAGGACAAGAAAAAGGATCCTGCAAATGAAACTAATTCTAAACTAAAGTCACGAGATTCACAAAATAATGATAAAAAAGAAATTTATAAACACCTGTGTAACATACAATAATTATGAAATATACAGTGTACCAATCCTGTGATCCAGTGTGGAAATATACAAATATAAAACAAAATAAAAATAATACAATAAATGGAATGAACCTGATCTTATTGGTTATGTAAAATCCTAAACCATCCAACCCCTTCCAAAAATTCCATCCATCCAAAACTATGCAAAAAAAGAATATTCCTTTAACATAGCAAAGATTCAAAAAAGGAATCATCTCCAGGCTCCTCCTTGGCTCTAGAAGTAAACACATTGTCAGATTGCTGATTCATGTAAGACTCCATTGGATTCCCAAACCCTGAGAATCCAAAACTTCCTGAGCTTTGCAGCATCTCAGGGTTAAATGATGCTTGTGGTCTAAGATTTTGAAGAGAATTGTTGGTGGAATTGTTAGTGTACATAGAAGGGGCAACAGTGATAGTGTTGTTTGTGGTATTGTTTGGTAGTGATCTGTTAATAGAATGGTTGCCACTGCCACGTGCTGCAGGCACATCATGATTGTGCTTTCCCTCATAAGTTGTGATCACTGCCCTTAAGTCATGTGAGGCTCTCTCTACGTGCTTCCTCACAGGACATCCTGGGTAGGTACACTTGTAGTAACTCCTACAAGTCACAAGTTTAACACAAAGTAAGACAACACTATCTATGAACACTGTTTTAGACTATAGACATCACATGGTACAGAAGATTTGATTCCCATGCACACATGGGATAAAGAGGGTTGCCAAATTTGACCAAGAAAATTAAGAGTTAATGCTAAAGCAAATCAAAGCAAAGCTGGTATAACCATACTGTAGAAATCCAATAATGAGCCACTATTGCTAACGTACCTAAAAAGATATTTAGTCATATAGTGTGATAGCTCGTATCATGGATTTATGATGTGTGTATACCACATTTGAATAGTCAATGAGTGCAATGATTGTATATTATTACTAAAATTAGAGTTAAGAACTTTATGATGGGATTCTCAATATTATTCTTAATATAACTTCAAAGTATAACAATTAACTTTCTAAAAGTTGGACAATGTTTTTACAAGTTAAGGAAAGAAAGAGAGCTTTCTACCTTGGATTTGGATTTCCCTTGACTACTTTTTGCCCATATTTCCTCCATCTATACCCATCATCTAGAATATCGATGTCACTGGTTGTCTGAACTACAACTCTGGGCTCTTTCACTGTTCTACTTCCTGCTGCTGATATACCCTCATGTTCACCTTCTATTCTCCTGGAATAATATTGAACAAAAAAAGTTTAATTTGATATCTTATTAAATCATTCTAGACAAGGCAATTATTATAAAAGTTAATACTTTTTCTTTTAAAGTAATTATTATTAAAATTAATCATTTTTAATACATGAGAACTTGTAAATCACACAATTTGTTAACACCATACAACTTAATCCGGGGGAACTTTAACATGTTAAGGAAGTGAATCACATAAAAAAAAGTAAAAACTCACCATCTTTTGGCATTAGGTTCATCATCATCAAACTCATCTCCTCCTGATTTACTCTGATCAAAATCATCATCTCCCATTGACATTGATGAGTTTTCTGGAGTGGCAACCGAATCCATCTGTCCAGTGCCATGAGTGGCATCTGGTATTTCATTGCTGACATGATTTGAATGAGGAACTGGATGTGATGAGGCAGAAGACAACGAGTTCCTCCTTGTAGGCTGAGGCTTGGGATGGTTATGAGTACCTTTGTAAACTATCTCAGTGATTTGGCCATCTAAAGACCTCTCAACCTTTTTCTTTGTTGGGCAATTGGGGTATGTGCATTTGTAATAGCTTCTTGGATTCTCACTTCCTTTCACCTGTTTTTGCCCATATTTCCTCCAGTTGTACCCATCATCTGACCTTCTGCTCAAGGTCTGAGCTTGTGGATGATAATTGTTATAACCTGATTGAAAACCACTCTTGTGGTTATTCTCAGGATTGAAACTCTGCATAATAGAAGTGTTTTCAGTTTTCACCATATTCATACTCATTCCTGAAGAAAAACCATCATCTTTAGCAGTTTCCTGAAAACTCCATCCCTGTTGATATATATATATATATATACAAGGAAAAAAAAGGTTAAAACATGTCAGAAAATTAAACTTATTATTTAAACCATCAACATAAGAAGGGAAAAAATACAAGAATTTGCATAAGTGAAATCTGTGCATTGATAATGGTCACTTACGTTAGAAGATTGGAATCCAGTTGAAGATGGAACATGAGGTTGTGTTTGTGTTTGAAAGGAGAAAGTTGATGAGAAACTTTTGACTTCTTCTTTGACATTATTTTGGTGGCTTTCCCCAGAACTGATCTTCCAATTGAAACCTTGACCAGCAAAAGCTCCAGTTGTTGGAGATGGCAAAACCTGAATGAACCAAAAAAGACACACATATTCATCAATCCAATAATAACAACACAACACAAAGTTTATGAGATGATACAAGAGGAATCACAAAACAAAAGCCAGAAAAGAATACAAAAATAAATAAAAGCATGTTCAAAACAGCACACTTGTTTAACATCATAACCAAACCAACGAAGACTGAAGAATCCCCTAAGCTAAACAAGATAAAATATAAAAAAAGTCAACAAAAGTGTAGATAATATTTTTGTATATACAAACGAAAGAAAGAAGGTTGAAAGAGAATATAAGTAGAAGATAAGAAGGAGGTTGAACTTACATTAGAAGAGTTAAGGAGAACTGGAGAATCAAGAAGTTCAGAAAGGCTTAATCCAGGAGGAATAGCAAAGTAAGAAGAAGGAGAAATGGGAGGAAGAGGAGAAAGAGGAAGAGAGGGAGGGGGTGTGGACTTGAATTTGGGAACACCGGAACCTGTTCCATCTGACAACACGTGAGGCCTTTCGGAGCCTCCAAGGTTGTGGTCGGTGGAAGAAGAAAGGAGGTCAGAGAAGGAATTAGTGGTCATGAATCCACAACTTGCTCAGGTATAAAACCTCCACAGTTAGTTCTCTAAGCAACCACAACAAAGAACAAAAGGGTATAATATAAGAGACACACAAAGAGAAATGAAGAAGGAGAAGAAGATGGTTACGTATTGGACATAAGATGAGAATTGAGAAGACATTTCTCAGAAGGTATCCCAATAAAGTGTATATTTTAATTGTTATTATTTTTAAAATAAATAAATTTTTTTTTTTTTATTTGGGTCAAAGCGTGTGGGTTTGACTGGATGGCGGGTGACACACTCAGAGAAATTATATCTTTGCTTTGTTGTTTATGTGAAACTGCATCTCTCCCCTTTGCCATGCCTTCTATTCACTTTTCATGCTATTCTGCCATTTCCGTGCATTTTAGTATCACATGAAAACAACAAATATTGAAATATATTTATATATATAATATAATTAAAATGTATGAGAATAATTGAATATTGATCTCGGTTATTGATAGTCTCATGCCAACGCCTATCTACCACTAATTGCATCGTCCAAGACTTTGGGATTTGGTGTTATCTGCTGATGTTGATTTATTGTGTCATATTTCTACAATTTACAATGACATTAATTGTCATGCAATTTATATTTCATTTATTACTATTGCTTACATTTTCTTTTTCTTTCTATCAATTGTTTGAAATTTCCTCATTTTTCTACTTTCTTGTTGTGTTGTTTATTATTTTAATATTTTGTATTATTATTATTATGTTTTCTCTATATTAGTAAAAATTTTAGTATTACTCTATTTATCTTTTATCGAACACAGTATTGTTAGTCCCAATAAAGATAATTATAAACTTTTGTGAGTAATTAAATTTGTCAATATAAGAGTAAGCACATAAAATGTTAAGCTAATAAGAATATATATGTGAAGATAAATTTTAATATCCATGAGTTTCTCGTTTATTACTGAAAATGGTCATTATTATAATTGACCGGTGGTATTCATGAGAAGGTTTTTATCTGCCGGCGTTACCACTTTCAATTTCAAAGCACGAAAAATAGAAAAAGATAAAGAAAAGGAGATCTATGAAAGGATAGTTAGATATACAAAATTTGATTTGTTGTAATAAAAAAAGGGACAATTAATTAAGATCTAGAGATCCAAATTATTAAAAGTTTAAGTGGATTGAACAATTTCATTTAAGTAGATGAATAAATTCATAAAAATTAAATAAATAATTTAATTATATAATAATTTATTTTAAATAAAATTATTTATCTCATAATTTAAATAGTTCCTATTATACAGTCAGTCTAAACGATGACGCATGACTTATGACGTGTACGAAAAGGGTTGCAAAGTTCTTCTAGAAGAGGGGTTGGAGAAAAGGAGATTCATGCATTACATACAGACAGAAACATTAAATATCTTTTAAATTTTATAAATATTAAAGAGTTGATTTTAGTTTTTAATAAAAAAAATTTAATATTGATAAATTTTTAAATTTTTTTAAAATTGATCCTTCTAAAGATAAAAAAAAAATACTGAGATAAAAATACTATTGAGATATCTATAATAATATGTACCAAAAAGAAATCAGCAATACTGATTGCATTTTTACACTTAGAAATATTGCATAACTGAAAAGTTGGAGACATGGGCATGCAGTGTTGTAAGATGGTGCTGAGGTAGGAAGAATCTTGATTCCATGAAGAAGTATCATAGAGATGATTCTCTTGAGTAATATTTGCAACTGAGTATATAATGAGCAACCAGTGTGTCATCATATTTTCATAATTCTCCACAATTTCTTTACTCTTTCATAAATCAGATTTATCATACTTTACTCTTTCACCAAAGCAAGCCTAATTCATAAGTGTGCAACATTGATTTTTGGACAGTTACTTCATTGAGATTTGTCTTTTCAAAGATTATGCTATCATTTGCAAAAAAAAAAATGTGAGATTTTTAGAGTGTGTGGAGTAATTATAATCTCATGCTAAGTATATAATAGAGGAAGGATTCTGTAATAAGAGAAAAATTTTATCATTACCTCAAGACTCGTCCGCTAAGCCATATAAAGATATAAGAGAAATAGAATAATAATAAGAAGAAGAAGAAGAACTATTTGTTGGCTTCATGCATTGAAAAAACTGTTATTTAATTCAGTTTATTAATAATAATCATGATTTAACAATTAATGTAACTAATAGATTAATTCCATTAAAAAAATAGACATTATATTATGTCAAATGATTATCATATTAATATTTTTGTTATTTTAATTAATTTTGTTTTTAATTGATAGTTGTTTAAAAATATTGCAAGAGAAACATATCTATATGAATACTATATGATATTATTGTAAGCATGAGAATTAACTGATAAGAAATTCTAAATTTAAATTTCAAATATGTAATTTTTTAAAATATTTAAAAGGGGATTCAATTTAAATCACATTATTTTTAATTAAAAATACTCATTATTTAAATAAAAAATAACATGAGATATCAAACATTGTATCCTAAATTATGATTCAAAATGAAAGATGATCAGCACAAGCCATGGAGAAGGTGCATAATATTGAATATACTATTTTATCCCAAGTAGTATCGCGTTTATTTGCGCCAAAGTGTCACTATATAAGATCTAGAAAAACTGTGGGTCACCATAGATTCTGAAAATTCTCCAAAGATGTATGCTTCTAGAAGTTATCATCTATCAAAACCAAGTACCTTGTCCGAGTCAGGAGATTTAAAAAAACAATTTTGGATATATATATATATATATATATATAATTATTTTTAAAGTAATTTTAATTAAAATTATTTTGTTTAATAAATTTTTTAAATAGTTAAATAATTAATTTTATTAAATTAACATTTAAATTAATAAATTATATTATACATATTTTTATAAAATTTTAATATTTTAAAACATAAATTTAAATTAACAAACAATATATATTTTATAATATTTATTAATTTAAATTTAGTTAATAAAATTTTAAAGTTTAAAAAAAATTATAAAAATACTGTATATAATATAATTTATTAATTTATAAGTTAGATTGATAAAATTTAATTATTTGTAAAAATTATTAAACGAATTAATTTTAGTTAAACTTATTCTTAAAATAATTTAACTTTTATTATATATATATATCCAAAGTGCATGCTCTTGGACATCCAGAAAATGATGCCGCTTTATATTGGCCACCTAACAGCTAATTTAAGCAGTTAAATAACATTATCAAAGTCACTTTTAGCAAATAAACAATACCTACACAGTTAATCCCCATGGATTGAGATTCAGCATCAATTGCATTTAATTATGCATCGATCACACCAGCTATTATAATTTATAGTCCTCTTCCATTCTCAATGCCTTAAAAAATTTGTGTAAAAAATTTATGTCTACTACTTTTATGTAAAATTTTTAAAATAGATAATAAAATAAAAGTAAAATAATAATTTTATGAAAAAAATAAAAATAATTTGTCTTTTCAAACCAAACAGGTCCTAAGAAATATTTCACCATTCATTCTTATTTAATCATATTTTTATCAATATTTTATCTAATTGAAAACACATTTTAATGAATAGATTGACACAAAAAGTTGAGATAAAAAAATTCATAATCAATTTGAATTAATATTAGAATTTTATTCACTAATATTTTAAGATCCTGATTAACAAGTAAAATATTTTTTATTAAAATTTGACACTTAACAGAATACCTTATTTAATATTTTTAGTAGCCTAAATAGAATATTTTAAAATTTATATGTCGAACACGATGATTAAATAATTGTAAGAATGTAAAGCATAATGGCCTGTGGAAAAATGGAGGGCGCATATAGATGGTGCCTAATTTCAAGCCTTTATAACATTCTTTGATATTTTATTTATGATAGTTTGTAATTTGGGAGTTAGGTGGAGTCTTCCTGACCGCCATCAAGTTTCTGGAAGAAGAACAAGTCAAATATCATTATCCTCACATTTGGATCTCGCTTTGTAGCATTTCTTCAGAATTACCTATCAATTTGCGTTTATGGTAACCATTCTTTTTCTTATAAATACCATCATCTGTTCATTTATATTTCTTGTTTAATGGTTCATATATAAAATATCTTTAAAAAATATACATCCAGCAACATGGATTAATATTCCTATTTGAAGAAATTTTTTCCATCAATTTATAGTTATCAACTTTTAACGAAAGGTATTGGGATAATTACAAGAAAACCTGGAACAATCCCCCAATATTTTCTTTTTGGGTATTCAGAAGCACACACGTTGACTTCATTAAGATCAAACAGCTTCTACATCGTTTAAAGCTGCAGAATCACTATTTGCAATTTTGCACTGCAACGTTGCATATTCCTATGCCAATGCAGAAAGCTGAATATTCTCCTATTGCGTGAAGGTAAGCAATGCTTACTACTTTAATTAATATACAATAATGATGACATATAATTTATATTTATATATATATATATATATTCACATTTAAATAAAAATTATATAATTGATTATTTGATTTTTTTCATCCATTAGAGCTTTTTAAGCTCATAGAAGCAATGAATTTAAAACTAAACTATTCATTAAACCATAAAAATACTAGTTTATTGGTTTAATTATAGTTGAATTATGATCATTAAAATTAATTAAACAATAATAAAAATAAAGTGACATATTTAAATTTATGATAAATATAATTTAATATTAAATTTTATATAAGTAAATATATGTATATAAATTAAAGGACTTTATAAATGTATGTAAAATATGTAAATATATTGTTAAAAATAATATAATATTGTTTATGTGTTGCATTATGCTTTTTATATTATAGTATGCACATATATTAATTAACAACGTAACATTGTGGTAAGGACCTCGAGTGTCGTTTGGATTTTTATCACGGTATTAACGGTAACCGGTTTGATCATAAACCGCCGGTTCAACCGTTTTAAAGTCCATCCAATTTACAGTAAATTTTCCAGACCAGTCGTTAGGCCGTTTTCCGGCTCAACCGATCAAAGTTCGAACCTAGCGGAGAGATTTTCAGAATAAAGCATTGAAGCCGAGTCATAATTTAAGAATGAGAATCTTTCATTTGCAAAAATATTTTTAATTTTAATTGTAGTTAAGGTAATTTAATTCTACTTTTGACTTTTTAGTTTAATTTATGTATAATTTGGGTCTCCTAATTTTTTTTTAACAATTTTAGATTTATTTACTTTAAAAAATTAACAAATTTAAAATTAATCTTTTGAAGCACCAATTCTTAAGTGAAGCATAAATCTTTGTTGTCTCTTCTCTTCTCTTGTCTAATCTTAATTCTTGCATTATATGCAATTAAATCGATTTAATTCGAAGATAAAAATTTTAATCAATATTTAATGTAATCCAATTTTTTATTTTTATTTATTTTTTAATCTTATTATTTATCTTTATTCCTGATGTTTCTCTAAATTAGTCATTTGTAATTAATATTGAATTCTTATTCATAGCTGAAAATTGGAGTAAAATCTGAACTTAGGACAAATTAACATACTCGAAGATATTCTATAACAATTATACGATTTTAAGGATTATTGAGCTAGAATTCCTAAAAATTATAGTTATTAATTAAAAAAATTGTTAACCAAGAAATTAACCTTCAATTGAAAGAGTGAGTTTGATTTTTAAGTATATTTTTAAATTTTGGATTAGAATGAAAGTGTATATTATTTTGATAGAAATTGGATGAACTCATTCCTAGCACGTTTATTAACTGCGAATTCTTGTTAAAAATATATTACTTTAGTTATTTTATTTTAATTTTTTATTTTATTTAGTTTAAAATTAACAATTAATGCAAAAAATCAATTTATTTTAAGATTCACTTCAAATGATAATAATTATAAAATATTGATAATTGGCTCACAAAATATTTTTTAAAAATTACATTGATTTAATTTTTAAATTTAAATCATAGTGATAAATAATTTATATCATATGAAAATTAAATCTTCACATGAATACTTTTTATTATTTAAATTAGAGGATAAATATTCATATCACAACTAAAATAAACTAATGGATTGGTTTAATGTCAGATTACCATGAAAGTGATTATTATCTAAAATATATACGTAGATATTTTATCATATAAGGATATAAATTTTATTTCAAATGACCTTGATTTCTAAATCATATGATAAATAATTATATTATAGAAGATGAAAAAATTTTAAATATTAGTGTATTAGTTTTGAGTGGGTAAATCTACATTAAGTGAGAATAAATATTTATGTCACATAAAGATATCGTAAATATAAATTTTTTAAATTTCATTGCTTTGTTAAAAGAATATCATAATTTATTATAATGACGTGATTGGATAATATTCTCTCACACACGCTTATATATATATATATATATATATATATATATTAAAAGACTCAACCGTGAAAGGGCCGCACGGCCCAATGAATACACAAAAATGGATTGTGCATTTTTTGTCAACGTATTAACGGAAATAAGCATCAGAAACCAACGGAGGCCCAAAACAGAACACCAGAAATTAGAAGACCTCAAAAAAAGACAAATAGAGGAAAAGACATGAAAATACAACGAAACCTATTGAAAATTGGAAGAGGATCCTCTGGACTTGTAAACTTACACTTCTGACATCTAATGGTTGAAATTATTTTAAATTATGCTAATATAAATTTAATTTCGTGACACATAAATTTTAATGGCTTCCATCTCTTGTAGCTTAATTAGAACCGTAAAATACTCTTATCCTTGGGTTTAAGAATTACGAATCTAGTTATAATAATAGTAATCGAGTATTTTAAATTGATTAAAAAATAAATATTAAAACACTTATTGTATTTTGTATATAAAAAATATTCAAAACTGTTAAATATATTAGAATTCTCAAAGTAGCCTTACGTGCTAACTAACTTTGTCTTTTATTGTGCTAGAATCACTGCATCGGTATTTAGTATATTCTTAAACTCCTTACAGCATATGCCTTGCATTTGTATCACTTTAATAACTTTATTATTTTATTTATGGTATTCTAACCCCAAATCTTCATTGGAATGGAAATCTACAGTTTTAGTTTGAAAGGTAGTTGCTTAAACGAATGGTGTACTTTAAATTATAAAGCGTCACGAGCCTTAAAAGGAAAAGAGCTTCAATTATAATTATTTATAAAAAATGGCCATTAGCATTGTAATAAAATATTTATACATATATATAATAAATTAAAAAATTATTCAAGTTATTTTGTCAAATTTTATATTACCAGCTATATCTTTTCATTCTATAATTTAAAGTTTATGTTTTAGAAGAGCCAAATATTATATTTTACACTTAAGAACTTCAAACTAAACCAATACAATAGCTGAAAGGTATCAAAATTATTTAAAAATAAAATAATAAAAAACTAACTAAAACATAAGAGGATAATTTTTAATCCTAAGTTTAAAAGTTTTAATTATTTTAAAAAATTTATTTTTTAAAAAATAATATAAAATTATAAGTTAATTTTTTAAAAGTCACCAAACAAGATTGAATAGTATTATTTTTCAGTTTTTTTCATGTAATCTAGAAAGATTATCTTTTCCAAACACACACTAAATTATCTCATAGAATAAGTAATCACACTTTAAAAGGACCAATACAATATTAAATAAAAAAATATAAATTTTAATGTAATATCTTAACTTTATTAATTCATTCGGAATGAAAGTATTTATCACGTAATATCTTTTAATATGCATGTATATTAAAAGAATATATAATTATATACGATGCTATATACATTATTAATTCTTCATATTTAAATAAAATAATGAGAGCGACGTGTGCAGGGGCACCAATCTGTGGAATGTAACAATTTTGCTTATGATATATCCAGATTTCTTTTCATTCCTGGCTCACCGTCTCTCCAAACTCCAAATTCTTCATTTTCACTGAAATTAACCGTAGATTGCGCCCATTACATTTTCAACCTAAGTTTTATATATCATATCACTTCTTACATAACAATAGGTTTAGTTCCCATCCAAAAAGACACATATTATATTATTTAAAAATCAATATACCAAAATTATTCCCTCATAAACGTGTTGTAAGAACCTCGATACAAGGATGTGAACGGGATGGGACAGGTACATATTCGTAGAAATTTTATATATATATATATATATATATATATATATATATATAATTTTTTATAATATTACATTATAAATATAAATTAGCATTATTGTTAATAGTATTATTATAAAATCATAATATTTTAAATATATTTAATAAAGGGTATATGTTATAAGTATCTAAGTACTTACAAAATGGATAATAAAATATTTATTCTCATCCATCCTGTAAATATGGATATAGTAAAATAAACATACTGTCCATATTCACAAATATCATTATTTTATGCGGATATTTATTATGGATATATTTACAAAAATCCATGGTACAAATATTTTTGTCATATATAGCTCCATAAAACATGTAACACATACAAACCTATATTCTCATTAAGCATAAGCGTCTATATATACCATGTTGAAGGGCTATAACCGTTATTCTACCATGAAGACCAACACCGGCGAGGTCGTGTCGGAGAAAGTGTCCGGTGTGGTGGCGGAACAGGAAAAGCACAACCGAAGGACGGTAAAAATGGTGTACAAGGCATTATATGATGGTGACACAGAGAAGGTTGTGAAAGTGGTGGGTTCAGAATTGGAATGGTGGTATCATGGACCTCCTCATTGCCAGCACATGATGAAAATGTTGACCGGAGAGTCAACGCCTAAGGGTTTCAAGTTTAGGCCTAGAAGAATGAGGGGCATCGGTGAGCGTGTGATGGTTGAAGGGTGGGAAGGGGTGGGGGAGTACTGGGTGCATGTGTGGACGCTCAACCAGGGGATTATTGCTCAGCTCCGTGAGTATTTCAACACCTTCCTCACCGTCGTGCTTCGTGTTTCCGAGGATGGTGATGAGGCTCGCCTATGGCGGACTCCACATCGGGTTCGGGTTCGGGTTCAAGGGTCGTTACCGGATCTTGTGCTTTCCATCTAAACCATACATTTATATTAATATATATGAATTATGATATCACTCTCAGCCAAGAGCCTTGAATCTTAATAAATGTGTTTTAATTAGTGATTAGAGTGGTGGGAGGAAGGAATTGTATTTAAATGTATAGGCAGAAATGTTTATGCAATATTGCAATTTGCCGGATACAATAATACTAAATAAATTGAGGCCTTATGTACATTTTGATTGATTTTATCTTTTCTTTTAATTTGCTTAACTTCAGAGAGATGCTTAAGAATAGATCAAAATATATAATGAATATAAAAATAAACTATAATATTCTTTTTAAAAACTTATATTTATGTAAAATGTTTGTTTATTGAATTATAAATCATTATTTTCATCTGACGTTTGTAAATTCATTAAGTTTAAAATAAGCTAGGAAGAATATTATTAATTACTTAATATTTTAACTCTTTTAAAATGATAAAATATGTAAACTAAGTAAATAAAGATATATCTATTCATTTAACTTCTACAATGATTCTCATACTTACACACTATAAAAATTTATTTACTAATGAATAAAAAAGTATATAGTGTTCGAATAATTTTTCTTAGTATAATTTAAAAAAATAAATAATATGTTTGGTATTTTTTTCATTTATAGGATTTCATGTTTTATAGGAATTTCTTTCAAATGTACAGGTATTGGAATTGGTATAGATGTGTTAAATATGTTTAAATAATTTCTGGAAATATTATCAAGACAAGTTAAAAAATTTCATTTTGGTGAGAATTTTGGAATGTCACCCCGTTTTACAAAAATATTTTAATGAGAGATATATACTTTAAACAAAATTTTTAAAAATATTAGTTTCTTTTAAATATTTTTTAAAGCATCCATATATATCAAATATTAAAAACTAATATTTTTGACAAATTTTAAAAAATCTTCCTACCAAATATCTCCTAATCTATTAATGTAAAGTTTAAAACTATATATTAACAAATAATATATTATACTATGAATAGAATATACTAATATTTTATACAATAAAATTATTTATTAGTATAATATATTTTATTGTTGGTATAAACTTATGATATTTATATTGCTATAATTTTTAATATATATATATATATATATATTAAAAAAACTAATCCCACATTAAAATATTAGTAGATAATAATATTTTTAGTATTTTTTATTTTATGAAAACCAAATTTATTATTACTTATATTAAAAGTTATTAATTATTAATTTTTTCTAATTAAGAAACGATCTATCAATGAAACATGTCTTAAAAGTAATGTTATTTTAATATTATTTTTATAAAAAATAATATAAAATAAAATAAATTATAAAAAGGATGATAAATTTAAAAAAAAATAAACTTTTATAAAAATTAATTAAAAATAATATTATTAATGTGTTATAACTTACAAAAGAAAAAGCTACGTTATGATGTAGACTTTGTCTAAAAGTTTAGAAGAAAAGGTTAGAAGGGATGATAACCTTAATTTTTTTATTTAGATATTTAAAATTATTTTTAAAAAATTAATTAATAATTTTTTTTATTTTTTTTAATAAATTTTTAAAACATGAAAAGAGAGAATTATAATTTTTTTCCTATAAAAATTAAGATAAAAATCGTATGCTACTAAAAATGAAAATAAGATAAATCATTTTATAAAAAAAATTTATCTGACTTATTTAAAATTTAACTTAATTTTATTTGTTTAATAAATGAATAAGTTTAAATTTTTATAATTTTTTTTAAAATATATAAGTTAAATTTAGGCTTCTAAAATAAATTTATTAGCCTATTCAAAAGTTTCTATATATATTATATATATTTATATTTATATTTATTTTACTATATTATTTAAATATAACATTGATATATATATATATTATTTATTATTAAAATATTTAATTTTTAATTTTAAATAAAGAAAATTTTAGATAATTTTTTTTATCCTCAAATAGAATCTTTTTTGGATTTTTTTTATCTACGTTTCCTATTCCAAAGTTTCACTTGAAACATTTTTTATATATTCATAGTTTTGAATAAGATAAAGTTAAGTAATTTACTTTCATTCAACTCTTAATTTTTTAGATAATTTTTATACAATAAATATATGTTACATATAACATATTATTTGATGTAATATTTTAAAATAGATAACTGTAAAAATAATTATTATAAAATTTATTTAATATTTATTATAAATATTGTAAATATTAATTTTAGTGTAAGTAATGTAATTTTTTTTTAATTTTATACATATCTAAACTTATTTATATATTTATGTATGCATGTATTGTATTTTTTATATATATTGTTCTATTTATATATAGTTAATATTCAATATATATATTTTAAAATTGTTTAATTTATAATGATATAAATTTTCTAAAATTTTTATATATATTATTAAAATTTGATTGAATTTTTGTTCAAATTTTATTAATAAAAGGTTGGTATAACAATTTGTATAACTTTAAAAATATTATAAAAATATATTTTTATAAAAGATGATAAATTTGTAAATCTTTTAAATCATATGTATATACTTTAGATTTATTTATTAATATTTGTATGTTGTAGATGTATTTTTAATTATTTATTTATATAAAATTTAAATTTATTTATTAATTTTTTATATTATAAATTTTTAAATAAATTTATAAGCTTAAGAGATTCTAAATAATAATAAAAAATTACACCAAATAACAAATTTAAATTTAAGTCACAAAATTTTTAATTAAATTACAAACGTATCTATGGAAGACTCTTATTAATCTAATAATTTGGTTATTCCAATAAATAATTCTGATTCTGCCCTGTTTATGAGGTGTGACAGTGTGAGGTATCCATAAAGGGAATATTAATTGACGAGGAGGGAGAACCGAAAGGAACCATTATAAGTGATGGATGGATATATATATATATATATATATTCTATCACAGTGTATGATTTATTAATTATATTAATTTTTTCTTTGTCTGTTTCTATATCTTTTTATATATATTCAATGATGTACACCAAGCTTTTTGCATGAGTTTGTAACTTGGCAGGTGACGGTTAATTAGTTTAACACTTGATAAAAACTACCTAAAGGCCAATATAATATATACTATTGCCTAATGAGAACTGAACCACATACCGACAACAACAACAACAAGCGACAAACATGATACATGACGATGATACGTGGTTAATCTTTATATAACCATCCATTATTTCAACAACCCAAACCAAACATAACAGAAAAATATTAAACGCCACATAAGCAAGCACAAGCACACTCTTTTTAGACGCACAAATTACGTAATAAAACACCAGTCCCTATGAGTAGTAAACTTTTGAAACCCAACAAAGGTTTCCAACATGGAACAATTTCACCGCCATCTTTTTCTAATACACTAGACAGCGAGAATAAGTCCAGGCACAGATTCATCACAAAGCGTGCTTTGCCAAATGCATTGACACTTGTCAGAAGCATGTTGAATCACTTGTGATGATGATGATGGTGTAGCTGTAGCCATTCCTAGGCGAGTAACGGTGACGGAAGTGTTGACATACTCTTTGACCTGAGTTATGACCCCATGTTCCGTAACGGTCCAAGCGTGGACCCACCACACCAAGTTGGTTTCGTCATACCCTTCAGCAATGACCACTGATCCAAACCCCACAACATGTTCAGGATGCAGAGGGTTTGGTGATTGTGAGGAACCAGTGAGGCATGGAACTAAGAGGTGGCGATGACGTGGTGGACCATGGAACCACCACTCCAAGTGTGGCGCCAGAAGTTGATGAAGTGTTTCGGTTTGTTTGGAGGTTAAGGCTTTGTAGAACTCCTTCACCACTCTCTTGTTGCGTTCCTCTAGGCATGTTTGTGACTCTGAGTTTGCCAGTTCCGGAATACAAGTAAACTTTAATTAAGTAGAAGAAAGGATTGTACGTGCTACTTAATTGCTATTCAAGTTTTCTTTCAACCAACAAAACTATGGGTTTTAGGGGATCAATGTGAGAATGGAAGTGGACGCAGTGTACTCAGGGATTATCTTATATAGTAGTCGAGATGACATGGAAATTAATCTTTCAATTTTGGATTGTCATTGATCCCTACAATCTTTTCATTCCAAAAAGATAAAAGAGAGAAACATAATATAGAATGGCTGATGTGATAAAAATATATATTATATAAGCTACTGTATAAATTTATTATATATATAGCATAATTATTTATGAAAAAAACATGATTATATATATATAAAAATATAAAAAATAAGTCAAACAATAGAAGTAATTTTATTACAATATACATAATATTTGTAAAAAAAAAATACAGCAAATAATATCAATTTATGAAATAATTACATTTTTAAATTTTTAAAAAAATTAACAAATTATAAAAAAAAATGTTTAAATTAAGAATATATTGCCACCACATATCGAAAGTGGTAGATTCACGTATACATTGAAAAGTTGAGTTGCACAAACTAGGGACCTACTTAATAATTAATGAAAAATATTTCTCCTACCAATAAAAGACGTACAATAATAAATATAATATAATATAAAAATACAAATAAATCATATAAAAATATTATTATAAAAAATAATATATAAATTATCGTAGGTCTTTTATTATATAAATGCATGACTTGTAATTAATTGTCCCAAGATCAAACGCTAAAAAAAACGTAACTTTGTAATATTTATATAATAGATTAATTTTAATTTCACTAATATAACTTTTACATTAACCATATTATCTTAAAACAATATATGCGCAATAAAAAGATATAAAATATAGAAAAGAGTTTTGGTCCCTCAATTTTAAAAAGAGTTTCATTAATATAACTTTTACATTAACTGTATTATCTTGAAATAATATAGAAATAAAAAAATGGTTAAATATATTTTTAATTCTTTTAAAATATTTAAATTTTAGTTTTGGTTTCTCAATTTTAAAATTTTTGGTTTAGATTCCTTATTTTATAAAATATTATGATTATAATTTTTAAATATTAATTTAAGTTATATTAAATCAAGTTAGATCAATTATTACTGGAAAAAAAATTTAATCATTTTATGAAATATCTTGATTATGATTTTCTATTCATGATTAAAGTATTTTAATTTAACATAAATTAAGTTAATATAGGAACTATAATCAATATATTTTAAAAAATAAAAATTTAAATTAAATATTTTAAAATTAAGGAATTAAAACTAAAATTTGAATATTTTATAAGGATTAAAAACATATTTAACCCAAAAAAAACTTACACCCCTTTTTATATTTTATTCATTTATAAAAATAAAAAAATTGAAATATATGTTTACATCTTAAAATTTTTATAAATTATTATCTATAAAAAAAATTTGTGTGTATAAATTTGCTTGACATAACTTTTTTTCTAATCTATCTTAGCTTGCATATTCGTATATAAGTCGCTTAGTTGGGCTGATAGTTTATTCTTGAGTAAAGAACATTCTTAAATTTAGAAAGAAATATATTTTTTTTTTTGCATAAATTCTCTCATTTTCAATGAGAAATAAAAATGTTGTATACTTTTTTATTTAAAAAATATACTAAAATATATTTTGTTATTTTATTATAAAAATTTAAGAATCTAAATAAATGATAGGATATTAAAACGTAAAATTATAATTTTTTATTTTTAACATATCTAGATAATTAGAAATATTGGTAATATTATATAAGATGAGCGTTTAAAAAAATTGATTGCAAACATGGTGATGTTAGGACAGAGATGGTTACGAAAGTTGATGATGGTGATTTTAGAACAAAGATAAATAGGATAGTTGGTGATAAAAATAGTACTCATGATAAAGATTATAATTGTTTAAAAAAATGTACGAATAATGTTAAAACTTATAAAAATAATAATCTTAATATTAGAATTATGATTCTTATTATAAAATAAATAATTTTTAATATATATTCAATAACATAATAAAAATATATGATAAACTATTAATAAAAAGATAAAATTTAATACATTGATAGTATTAAATATTTTAATTTTTAATAAATTTATACTATTTATTAATTTATTACTATGTGTTATTGAGCTAAATATCATAATTACAATTACTATAAAAATTTATTTACTAACAATTTAATATTAGATTAACCTTTGATATATAGTATATATTTTTAAATAAAAATTAAATTAATAATATGTATATTTATATATATTGTTAATTTATTCAAATAGTGCGACATATTACACTAACAAATAATTCTATTAGTATAAATTAATAATATTTATTATCAATATATTAAATTTTAATATAATATATTACTTATTAATATAAATATTTAAAATTTCTATACTAATCATTTGATTTTTATTAGCCAAACTATACCAACAAAAAATATTTAACACTTAAAAATTCTATTTATTATTAAATTAAAAAAGTTAGTGAAAAATTTTAACGTCCAATTTCAACCCTAATTTCATACTTGTGGAAAAGGAAACTCATAAACTTAGCCTTAAGCATGATGATAAAAAGATAACTTATAAATCTTTCTTAATTTATTTTATAATATATTAAATTTAAAATTTGGAATGTAAAATTACTACATCAATTTTTTAAAATTATCATTCTATATTATAGTATTCTATTTTGATTTTTTTAATTTCTTTTTAAGAGATAACTAACTTCTACTTTTATTGATCATTCTCTATATTAAACTTTTATTTTTTATTACTCTAATTATATGCTTGATAAAAAAATACGTTTTAGTTCTTGATATATCAATTGAAGTAAATTAAGTAAGTCATTAATCAAATTTTTCTTCTCAATTTCGTGTTTAGTCAATTTTATATATATCAACATCTAACTGGAACTAAGATAAAATGAAAAGGAAGTATTAAGGATTTGTTTGGACAGAAAAAAAAAAAAAAAGGATATGGAAAGGTTTTTCTTCATTTTTCGGTAAAGAAGGAATAAATTTTTGCGTTTTCACCAAATTTTATTTTTCTTTAAATTGGTGAAAAAAAAAAAAGAAAAAGCATTTTTTTATTTTAAATTATTATATATTTATAAAAATATAATAAAAAAAATTAAATTTTATACTATTAATATATTTTCTTTTTTCTTTTTTTCTGTTCATCCAAACAATAAAAATCTTCCTTTTTCCTTCTATTTTAATCCATCAAAATAATTTTTTTTTTCTTATTTTCATTCTGTTTTTTTTTCTTTTCCTTTCTTTCTTTTTTATTTCCTTATTACCTAAAAAGACTATATAAAATATGAAGCTTTAAAAACACATAAACAAAAATTAATACTAACCATAAGTATTACTTCATTTTATCTTTTTATATGATCGGTTTATAAAAATAAAATATTAAACAATAGTTTTTTATTTAAAAGATTAAAAATTATTTTTTATTAAAATTAGTGCTAATGTATATATTTTTTCAAATTTTTAGTATATTTTAAAGTTATTTTTTGTTTAGAAATTATTTTAATTTCTTAATCAGTAGTTTTAAAACTCTAGTTAGCAAAACCTTTAAGAAATTTTTAGCGGTTTTTTCTATAAGTTTTTTTTATTATAAAATTTTAGAAATATTTTTTTTTTTATATTTATCGTTCATATTTTTAATACTTTAAAATGGTATACAATAAAAGAGTTTTACTTTAAATCATAATAAATATAAACTATTATATTATTTTTGAAAAATTGATGATTATTTATTATTATATAACTTTTTTTAATATATAAAATTTGATAAGAAAAAAGCTTATAAAAAATATATCGATTGCGTATAAGTAAATCCTGCTACGTAATGTTAATATATCTTTCATCTTATAATTTTTTATTATGATAATAATATTTAAAAAAAAAAAGGAGAGAAATTTGGTGAATCACCATGCTAATGGGGTAGATCCATAACACGATGTACAAGATTTATATGTACAAACTTAACATTTATGATAAATATTAAATTCATCAATGCAATGTGTTGTATTTTATGCATACACAAACTTATAATCAATGTCCCAGCAAACAATGAATTCCTTAACAAATGTTTATGGATTCAAAGGGAGTTAGAAACTAAAGACGAGTTTCAACCTTTAATTTGATTGAAAGGAATTTTATAAAGCAACCTATCATTTTAATTTTAAAAATTTAAAGTTATATGAATTTTTAAAAATAAAAAATTATTATAATTCTTCAAAAATATATATTTTTTTAATTTTTTTAGTTATTATTTTAATTCCTAACAAAATAATAAAATATTTTTAAAAATAAAAATAAAAATTTTATTTTTCAAAAATTAATATAATTAAAAATAAATATTTTAGCTATCAAATTATTTATTGAAGTTTGATATTATACTATTATAAGAAAATTTAATATAAATTTTAAATTTTATCCAAAAAAAAAATGTGGATAGATGATGCCTGTGTTCGAGATTTGCATCAATATACGTGGAAGATTACTAGAAAAGGTGGGGCGCGTTAAATGTTAAGATCGCTTAGTCACTTAACACTTTCCCTTTTTTTTTTTAAACGATGTTAATGCTTTGTCCCGGATATCTTAAAAGTAGGAAAGGAATAAATAAGTAGAAGAGAAATGTAGTAGAAATAGGATAGAAAAATTATTTTGTTTAAATAGCTGAAAAAATATTAATTGCATAAATTTTGATTTAAATAAATTTTTAAAAATAAAATTTATAATTTTCATGGCTTTTAAGAAGACAAATTTTTTTCAAACTTCATAAAATTTAATTTTGTTATTTTATATAATAAATACAAAAAAATAAAAAAAATTATTTAAATTTTTAAAAAAATATTTTCTTTTATTCTAACCAATCAAAGAGTTAGTGTTAATAATTAAGCGAAAAGTTATGATGTCATTTAAATTATATATTTTAATGATAAGAAATATATAATTTAATAAGATTTTAAAATTAAATTTATTACATATTAAAAAATTTAATGACTTAAGCTAAGAATACCTTTCGATAAATGTAAAGAAACGAAATAAAGTGTAAAAAAGAATAAAATGTAATGACATTAATTACGATCGTTGCATTGTTTAAAATGAACGATATTTCATTCTTTTTCATGTAATACTTTTAAAGAAATAATTATAAGGTTATGTTGATTGCACGTTCTTTTGTATTGAATAATTACATCTATTTATTTTGCTTTCATCTCACTTATTTGTTATTTTTATAAGAGTACAACGCATGATTTTTATATAAAAATATGGAGGGAATGTATAAATTTTTCTAAAAAATAAAAAATTGTAACATGTAAGAATAATATATAAAATAAGAGAAGCTTAATTTTTCAGTTAAGAGAAAGGTGCGAATATATAATTAGCACCATTTAAAAAAATAGTGTAGTTGCCGTCCTTTTAATTTTTCTTTTCTCGTAGTTTATATTCAACAGATAACAAGAATAGCACGTTATTCATTAATCTTCCTAATTATAATTCCATCCATTTCATCAATAATAAAAAAAAAATTACATTCCGTTGTAAAATATTTAAACAGTAATATAACTATTTTATTTTACTTTAATTTATTGTATTTAATTGAATCAATTATATTGTTCTGTTACATCCATTTTCATTGCTAGATATTCAAAGTTTCAAGCATAATCTTACCTTCCCAAAGGGAACCTTTGGTGTTCATCAAGAGACGTTTGAGCCTTCAGAGTTTGAAATGGAATATAACGCAAAAGGGTCACTGAAGGGTCATGATAGACAGTTAAGCATAGACTGAAATTCTCATCGGACGACCCTTAAACAGCCACCAGGGGAAATGACAAACAAGAAAGAAAGAAAGGATATATATATATATATATATATATATATATATATATATATATATATATATATATGTCATGAAATATTTTTCATAAACACGTTTTATTCTTTTATATCTGTAATATTTTACCTAATTTATTTCACTTTTTTTATTATTTCATTTTCATGTAACTAAGTATTGAGTGTTTTTTCTTTTATAATTTTCACTACTAATCATATTCAAAATTGATCAGGAATTTACGCATGTTAATTTTATATCTCTTCTATCATTCAATAGGCTTATAGAGATGTTTTATCAATCTTTATTTACTTAAAGAAAAACGTTATCAACAAATCATAAGATTCTTTTTCCATTACAATATTTCTAACTGTGATTATCTGTACATTTGTAAAAATGAGAAAAAAAATCACGATTAAATAAAACTTCTTTGGTCGAATTATGCTTGCTCCATCTCTTTAATTATTTCTCAATTTTGTGTTTAAGAACAAATTAAAGCAGATTTAAATAATTATTGGTTGATATTTACTTATTTTTTTAATTTCTCAGTTTGGTTTGAAAGCACCGAATTTAACATTCAACTTTAAGTATCACTTTTTTCATCATTTTGGAAGTTAGAATAACACATCCTCTGAAATTTGTCGGATATTTTGGTTGATGATAACACTATGGACTTAACTATTATTTTAAGAATATTTTACATAACATAAAAAATTGAAATTAAAAAAATTATAGTTTCCATATTATATCTCATTTTAAAATTGTTTTTCAGAAATTTTCGGGATTACTTTATTAATAAAATTTTCCTGAATATAATAATGATTTGGCCAATTTAATACTTATAGGTCAAATTTTTTTTAATAGACAGTCAAAGAAAGTAGTTTAGAGAGAAAGTATTTGATATTTGCAGTCAATTTTTTCTCTCTTTTATTTTCAGCATTTATTATTATTTTTTCTTTCTACTTATTATATTATTCTTTTTACTGTGAGCCTATTCAACTTTATTTCTTCAAATTTTCAAAATAGAATTTTTTAATCCTTTTCTCTTTTTATGTTTCTTTTCTCTTTTTCTATATATGTTATATGGTAGAGTTTAAAATAAGAGTACATATTTTAGAAACATTATGAATATGTTAATTATTTTTATTTATTTTGATTAGAATGGTTAAATCAACTAGTTTTACTTTATTTAATCTTAATTCTATAGGTTAAGATTAAAAAAGTTTTTAGAGATAAAAAATTTTAAATATAAAATTTTTCTAGGGTTAAATGGGTTAGGGTTAGTCTATGGATCAACCCATGGATAAAAAATTATTATTATTTTAAATTATTAATTATAAATTTTAGTTCAAAAATAAAAAGATTATTAGATGAAATTATAAACGATTGTGTTTTTAAAGATGGTTCTAACTAAGGTTGGTAATGAATCGAACCAACTCGAAATTAATCCGAGACTTGATTTGATAATTAATTCGTTGAACTTAGTTCATGAACTAAATAAGCTGAATTTGAATTAAAAATTAAACTCGTTAACTAAACAAGGTGAACGTGAGCTATGTTATTATATATAACTTTACTCGTTTGGTTCATAAATTAGCTTGTTATATATATAAATTAAATTTATATATTTTTTTATTTTTATATAAAATAAATAAAATATGTGATGTAATCATAATATATAGTATTATAAGTTATATGTTTAGACAATTTTTTAATTTTAAAATTGGTAACAAAATGTAAATTTAAAATGTTCAATGTACAAATGAGTTATTTGATTTATTAATTATTAATAATAATTTAAATGTAAGTATTGATTTATTTTATATAGACTACAGTTGTATTTTTAATTTTTAATTAGATAATTATATAAAAAATATATTAGTAAATTATAAATTTTAAATATTCTATATTTAATTTATTTTAACTTTTAGTTATGTGACTTGAGTTAACGAGTTAGCGAACCAAACCAAGTTATTCACAAACTTAAATCAAGTCGAGTCAAGTTAAAAAAGAAGATTCATATCAAATTGAAGTTGAGTTACAAGTTGGATAAATTTTTATCAAGTCAAGTTGAGTTGAACTTAACTCGACTCGACTCATTTTCGACCCTAAATCTAACCATGAAAATATTTCAAGCAAAATAAAATAATTTGTATTAAATAAAAAAATGTAGTTGATGTTGTATCCTTCACTTTTTGAAGATTAAGAAAAGTAAACCTCAAATAATTATAACGATAAACAATATTTGGCAAGTTCAAAATAATTTATAATCTTAAAAGAACGTTATTCACATAATTATATGTGAATGATCAAAACAAGTTTGTCACAAGGAACAATGACCAATGTTATAAGATCAATTCATTTTTAACAATTTTCTCCAACTAAGATGTTATATCTAATATAGGTAAACACTCACTTAGGTTCTCTCTAATAACAAGTTCTGTTATATCAGCAAATTTAGGTAAAGTTTGTTTAACTTCATAAACTTATATGATTATATTTTCTATTATATCTTCCTACTCTTTTAGAAATTTTGGCCCCTGAAACTTTTGACTAAAGATTGTTTTAGCTTGAACTTGTTTTTTCTTTGTTATTATGATGAGAGCTGTCCTGTTAATAGAAATGTCAATTTAACTCATTCAATCAAACTCAACTCTAACCCACGTGGGTTAAGGTTAAAATGACTCATAAACCCATAAATCCCACATTATAAAGGTCATAAGTTAAAAGCCAATTAAATCCTATGGGTTAGGGTTACCTGTGGGATTCATTTTTTCTCTTCAATTTTTTTTCTATAATTTTTTTTCTCTTTAGTTTATTTTTCTCTCTTAAAATAAAATAAAAAAATTAAAATAAATAAGAAAATTTAGAGAGAGGATAAAGAAAAAATATGGAGAAAATATAATTTCAGAAATAAAAAGGTAAACATATTATAAAAAAAGAAAAGAAGATATAAAAGTATAAAAAAATTGAGAAAAAATTAGAAAGGAAAAATTTTTTTAGAGACAAATAAAAAAATATTTAGAGAAAAATAGAAAATTTAAAAATAAATATAAATAAATTAAAGAATATTTTAATATAATAAAAAATATTGAAGAGATTATTTAAAGAGATAAATAAAGAAATGAGAAAAAAAAATTAAAAGAGAGGATAAAATTTTATAGAAAAATAGTTAAATATAAACTAGGATTACATGAATTAATCCACATCTATCCCACTTATTTTAATAATTATATAAATTAAAGTTTAACAAATTATACTTTTAGACGAATTACAAAACAAATTGTTATAAGATAAAGATGAAGATGGAAGAGTTAGCCCACATCCATTCCATTTAATTTGAGGATTACGTCCATTAGGATTTAAAAAGTCATACTTCTAAATTAGCTATGAAATAAAAAAATTATAAACTAAAATTAGATGAGTTAATTTATATTCATGTTATTTAAATTAAAGTAGATGAATTAATTTATATTCATGTTACTTAAATTAAAAGTTACATGAATTAAGATATTAAAAATTTTATTTTTAAATAAGTTACAAAATAAAATATTATAATATAAAGTCAGATGGGTCAACTCACATTCGTCACACTTAATTTAAAAATTATATGAATTCAAATTTAAAAATTATGTTTTAAGGTAGATTACAAAATAGAAAAAAAAATAGAATTAAAGCAATACCCTTAACTAAGTCTTTTAAATTGATGGCTATGTAAGTTAAAGTTTAAAATTTTTTTTACTTCTAAATAAATTATATAATGTAGAATAAAAATTTAAGATCAAACAGATTGACCCATTTGATAACTCTAAATTTGATAAGAAAAAAACATAAATGAGTTGAATTTTAAATTTAGAATATGCTTTAATGTTAAAAGAGAGTTTTAATAAAAATATTTATAAATCATTTATTAATATAATTTTTACATTGATAAAAAAATTTAAATTTTTATGAGTCATAAATTTAATTCTTATTAATTGAACTATTTTTATTGATTAATTATTTTTATTATCTTATTAAAAATTAAATACATATTTTTGGGTAACCCTAATTATTTAATGTATTTATTTATAAATATATACATTCTATATGAGGTCAAATTTTTTATAAAATGCATTATTATTTAAATTATATATATATATATATATAACAATTTGAAAAAAAAAATATGAAATTTTATTGATAGATAAATTATAAAATAAAATATTTGTAGTAAGAGAAGTAAAAATATTACATATAAACATGTCCATATATATATATATATAACAATAAAATATTTATATCCAAGTAAATAGACATTTTAAATAAAAATTAATTAATATCTAAATTATATGGATAAATATCTATATTATTTTAAAAATATTTTTTTACATATAATATTCACTGCTATATTCCAAAATTCTGTAATTATTTTACTGTATTATAAATATTTTTATTAAATTATAATTATAATTTTATGGTTATTTTTATCTTAAGTAATTTTTTTTATTTTTATTGTTATTCATCTTAAATAATTTTTTATTTTTATTGTTACATTTTTATTTTAAAATTTATATCTTATTATAATTATTAACTGTATAAATGCACAAGTCCACCATGCTAATTCTTTACATTTTAATTTAAAAAATGTTTAAATATATCTTTAATAAGTTATTATTATTATTTATTTTCACTTTTTAAATAATTTAAAATAATATTTTATAAAATTATTTTTAATATCTACGAATTAAAACTACAATCAAACACTGGTTTAGCTTTTGCTTTGATCTTATCTCATCAGATTTTACGGACTTGGACTTGGACTATGTAAATGTAAGTTTAATGTTGTCATCTTCAGAAATTAACGCCCTGCTCTTCCCAAAAGTTTGTGCTATTTCATGGTTGGTCATCGTACATATATAGAATTCCAATAAATTTTATCAAAAGAAATGATATTTCATGGTTGGTCATCGTACATATATAGAATTCCAATAAATTTTATCAAAAGAAATGATATTCTTGTACTTACTATCTTTTCTGCGTTTTCTTCTCTAGCTACCAAAATCTACTACGAATATGTATTTTGTCATTTTCTTACCTACACTCTCTAATCATTTTGGTAGGATTTCATTTGGTGTTCCCTCAATCCTGTCTGTATTATTCTTTAGCATTGGGACTAATTTAAGGTAAAATGAAAGAAACTTTAATCAGCAAGCTATGGCGTATAGCTATATGATCTATCTAGTTCCATCATAATGTAATTATCTTTAAAAATGTTGGGTATGATTTACTTTGTCTATTGAATTTGGTGAAATTTTGTTCTTGATTTTGAGTTTGTGCAAAAACAGTGAGAATCTATTTAGTTTTGTGCAAAAACAGTGAGTCTTTCACTATTTTTCTGAATGTTATCGACTAAGTCCGAAGCTAGCCTTTTCTAATTTTTAAAAAATTATTTATTTTAATTATTTTTTACTTTGTTTCTCACCACTGTACTAAAAATTAAATTAAATATAATAAAAATTATTTTATAAAGTTAAAGACTAACAAAAAAAATTAAAATCTCATAAACTAACTGTAATTGATGCATACAATCTCAAAAACTAGTATCAATGTTCTTTCTGATTCTTTTCATACAGTCAATAATTTTTTTTTTGTCTAAATGTATAAAATATATTTTCATTTTTATTATATTAATTATTAAGTTTTTTATATCCTTATTTTATCAATTTAAATAGTTAATATTATAAATATTTTAAAAATAAAATTAAAAATTTTAATATATTATTATTTCTACTATATTTATTAATTTTAAAAATTGTTTATTTCTATAAAAAAATTGAAATAATTAATTTAGTGTGAATACATTTTTTAATATATACTTATAAGAGAATAAAATAAGAAAATAAATAATTAAATCAAACTGTGCATATCGACTTTAAAAAAATTATGTGAAGAAACCTTTAAAAAAGTTAATGTTCATAATTAAATTTTAATTTTAATTTAATTTTAATTTAATTTATTTTTATAAATACTTATGAAAAAATTTATTCAAATTAAAACCCATTATATTACACCCAATAAATTTGTCTGATAAACAAATATAAATATATATTTTATTAAAATGACAAAACTACTTAACTACTAAACAATATTAGTCCTAACAAATGCTTTCTAACATATCTAAACATATAAGCTTTTCAGAATTGAAAACTTGCAGATTTAAATAGTTTATCCAAATATTTTTTTATTTCAAAAATCAAATGTCTCTGCAATTTGAACACATTAATTAATTCTACGTATTTAATTGGCATTTGAGTGCAGATGTTGAGTGTTAACCTTTTGATAATACCTGGGTAGGCTTGAGCTTAGCCAGGTAATTTGGTAGGATATGAAATCGAGCATTAATTAATTCACAACACGAAAACTCTTCCCTGAACCTTGCTTGAAATAGAGGGCTGATAGATTATAAATCGATGATAAAAAATATAAGGGAATGTTTGGTTTTAGAAAATATTTTTTATTTTTATTATTTTGTATAAAAAATAGTAAAAATAAAAAAATAATTATTTTTTATTTTTATTTTTCAAAATCAAATTTTAAAAATAAAAAATAAAATAAAAATAAGATAATATTTTTATAAATAAAAATAAAAATAGAGAATATTTTCTAAAAGGAACCACACTAAGTGTAACTAATCATTCTGACAATAACAGAATGATTTGATGAGATTAATTATATTAGTTTTTAAAAATTAAAAATACTATTTTTTTATCTTTAAGTATAAAAGTTGGTTATTTAATTTTTAATTTTTTAATTATTATTTTGATTCTTATGAAAAATAAAATAATCAATATTTATTTTTATTCATAAAATAAATTTTTATTTTAAAAAATTATATAATTTATCTTAAATTTTGGAAAAACAAGATAATAATTTACTTCCAAATATAATAAATCCCAGAGGCATACAGTAACTAGGCTATCTCACCTGTCAATAGTATCTTCGTGGTTAAGAAGCGTTTGTTGGCATCTTGATTGCCACAATTTCTCATCTTAACAAATCTTCTGAGTATTTGGTCGAATAAAGGTTAATTTGCTGAATAGGATATAATAGAATGTTTAATTTCTTATTTGGTAAGCAGTGTGAAAAAATAACCCACTTTTATAATCTATTTTATTTTATTAAATTTTTCGTAATTATTATCTTTAAAAAAGTTAAATTAACGTATACAATAAGCTATGATAGAATAGTAAAAATATTTTTCTTCTTCTGCAAATTGTACACATGCAATACAAGTGATTAATGATAATACGAAAGAAGCAAATGACAACGATACTGTTGATGCACTGATCAACAACATTAAGGAAACAAATAATGATGAACAACAATAATGAAGATCAGCTAAGAAAGCACGAAGCCAAAGTACAAAATGAAGGGAACAATCCTACTTTAGGCTTTAAGGATTAAGATTTCACGTTCAGCATCTCTGTTTTTTTATAAATGTCATTTCATCCTCTTGAAAAAAAAAATATACATACATCATCCAAAATGGTTCAATTAAAATTGGTTGGTTCACCAATTTTTATGCTTAGCCAATCGATTTATATGGATTCCTATGTAAGTGCAATCAAGTGGCTTAATCGGACTGATTAGCAAGCCAGTTTACTGGTTTGCTAGTTGAACTAACCGGTCTAAATTTTTCAACACTGATTTATACAATTTAATAGATTATTTGACGTACATTAAATATTGGATAAGATAAAAGCTTATTATATTGGTATCTTCTCTACCAAATAAATCTTTAAGATATTTTCTCTACCCACTAAATTATAATTTATAATTGAAAGTATTTAAAACAAGACAAAATTTATGTATGATATTATAATTAAATATTTTTTTAATTAAAATTAAATCATATTTAATAATATATGTTAACTTTTAATATTAACCTTTAATACATGGATTACTAAAATAAAATTCCAATTTTAATTATAAAATAATATAAAAATGCTTATAATATAGATAAATTTTATCCTCTAAAATAATAATAGTTGTGATAAAAAGACATTATTAATAAGTGAATTATTAACATTTTTTTTTATAAAAGTTAAATCTGTTTTTTTTTTCAACCAATATTCTAAAGGCAATTATCAACATTCATCCTAAAACAGCAAACGTTTTATAAATTATCTCTAGAAAGCAATCAACAATAATTAGTCATAATTGGTTAGAAAAAATAAGATAATATAAAAAATTAATGAGATAAAATGGTAATATCACTAATATATCTAAATATTAGTGACGTCCTTGTATTCATTCTAAATCAAACTTTATCGCACAGCAACAATAATATCTTCTTTCTCTTGACATATTAATTTAGGTTTTGAGTTTAATTTTAATATATTATTTGTATAAATATTGTATACTATTAAATAATTAAAATTTATTTTAAATTTAACTTTTAAAAATATTATAAAATTAATTATTTTAGTTTTTATGATAATTTATTTAATATATTTTAAATAAATTCATTTAATTTTATAGAACTATGGTAAATATTATATTGAAAAACATTGTCATAGATTTAAATTATTTTTAATTGCAAAAGCTGCATTAAGGGAAAAACAATTTAAAAAAATAAAATAAAAGTCAAAGATAGTTATTGCGTGGGTGACATCTGAAGACATGTATGCGATTTGCTACTTTATCTTTCTGGCCACTTTGTCTTTTTAATTTTCATTTGTTCACGGTTATTGTGATATTTAAATATATCTTATTTTTAGCACAAAAAATATTAATAATATATTTTTAAATTTATTATCATGATTAATTAATTTTTAAAAAAATAAAATATTGATAGTTTACATTTTAAAACTTACTTTATTTTTTAAAAAATTAATTAATTATTAAAAATATGTTAAAAAATATTATTAAAATTCCTCTTTTAGTCATTTTGCAATCGTTAGTCACAAATCACAATAAAAACAAATTTAAAGCCATTTGTCAATCGTCATTCGCAATGAAAACAAATTTAAATCCCAATTATTCCTAAAGCGCATGTGGTGTCTTACACGTCACAACCCCATTCTATGTGGCTTGAGTTTATAGTTTGTACTTTACACCAGTATCCGACGTTAGGTCATCTTTAAAGAAATTGTTTAAAAATTACTTATTAAAAGATTCTTATATATAGTAATCATTATTATTTATATAAGTCATTTAAAAATAATGGTTTAAATATTTTTAATATGTATTTTATTATAGTTATCTTTAGATTTGTTGATATCTTATTTTTATATTATTTTTTATTTTTATTTATGATTTAAAATTATTTAATATAAATTAATATTTTTATTATATAATTTATTTTTATTAAAGATGATTGTCAAATAGGTTCGAGTTAAAATTATGAATTCGATTATCGATATTCTAATTTGTATATTGATCTTCTTCATATTTTACGTCAATTTTAACGATTTTTAAATTTATTATTTTAAGATTGAATATATGTTATATTAATGAATTATAAATTTTTTAAGTTAAGTTAAATTTTAAATATGTAAATTTGATTTATTTAAAAATTTAAATTTATGTTTATTATTTGTTATAAATTTTTTTTATCAAGATTTATGCTATTTTAAAATTTATATAAATGATTGATTAAAAATATTTAAATTTTAAAATTAATAAAATAAAAGATTGTTATGCTTAACTATATAATTTTAGAACATGTATAATATTAAATATATATAAATATAATAATATATAAAAAAATATAATGCATATATATACAAATTTAAATACACATAAAAATTAAAGTAAAATATAAAATATTTATTTTAAAATTAAATTAATGTATATAATTATTATAATAAACATTAAATTTTTTTAGAAATATATGATTTTTTTTATTTAAAATTTAAAATTTTACTTTTAAATAAATTATGTAAATATAATATATTAAAATAAATATAAAAATATAATATATAAAAATAAATAAATTTTTAGTTAAGTTAAATAAACTGTTTAATAAATTTAAATCTATTTATTTATTAATTTTTTTAATTAATATAAATCTATTTAATTATTAAATAAGTTTAATCATACTAAATTTTTTATAAATAAATTCTTATTAAATAACTTTATTTAAGGAAAGAGTATTAACTAAAAGAGGAAGCGTTCAACAAATGTTTAATAAAGGAGATGTTGATAGTTACTATAAAATAGGAATACAATAACAGGAAACATGAGAAATGAATTGCTACTTAGAGAAGAAGAACATAATAGTGATAATGGATACATTAATAAGATCAACAACATAACGGAAAAGAGAAGTAATGAAACAATAAAGAAGGATAATGACATAGGTAATAATGCAAATGTATTAGAGTAACAGAGTGATACAACGGATTATTAATGAAAAAATAATATTTTATAACATAAATTTACATTAGTTATTCATAAATCGATGTAAATAAAAATACGGTGGCATTTTTATAAATAAGTGCGAAGTTTTCTATATCGATTCTTAAAACAACCGTAGTAAAAATTTTACAACGATTATAAAATAACCGTCGTAGAAATTACTTTTTACATCGATTGTTTTGAGAACTAATGTAAAAAGTAAGTTTTATATAACAATTTTTTACATTGGTTCTCAAACAACCATGGTAAAAAGTATTTTTGCGAATGGTTATTTGATAACTGATGTAGAAAGTAGATTTTTTATAGCAATTTTTTACATTGTTTGTTAGGGAACCGATGTAAAACTTTGGCGATGACATTTTTGTAAATAAAATGATAAGGATTCTACATTGGTGATTCGTTTAACCGATGTAGTAAGTCGTTTCTACATCGGTTCTGATGAACAATCGCTGAGGAACAATCGATGTAGAATATCGTCCTCTTTCCTTCTTTTTTTTTTTTACCTAGTCGATGGTCATTGTTGTTCATCGTTGCACTCTGTCACTACGTCTGTGGTCATCGTCCCCGTTGTGACCATTGTCTTTGCTCGTTGTTGTTGTTTATCCATCTCTTATGTTGTTATAGTTGAAATTTAGGTTTATTTTGGTTGTATTCTATAATTTGCAAGCTTTTCATCTTACTACCGTTGTTCCTCCACTCAGTCACTACTCGACCACGGCTCTACCATTGTTGTATAGACTGTGAGGTATTTTTTGTGCACCTCTGCTTTGTCATTGCATATGTATGTTATAATATTGATTTCATTTTAAATATTAATACTTGAGTGTTTTGAAATATTGAACAATTTTCATGACTTAAGAATATAACCTAAACTCAGTTTTTGTAAATAAATTGTAACGTTAACTGATATGAAAAGTAGGATTTTCTGCGGTGATTTTGCCTACCACCATTGTAGAAAGTCCTACTATCTACATCAATTTTATATTAATATAAAAAAATTTATTTTCTATATCATCTATTTTAATACCACTTAAATAACTAATATAAAAATTTTATAACAATCAATATAAGAAACTCATTTTTCACTAATGAAAATAAAAATAACATCGCAAGTGCAACCATATAAATGAGAAAAAAGAAATCAATGCTTTCGTGGGTTGGATACCAATAAAACAAGAAAACGAAGAACACATTCGACCCTACTTATTCGTTGATAATCATCTTTTTTCATTTTTTTCATGTGAAGAATTATTTAGCCATTTCGAAGACTAAAATGCAACTTTGAATTAATCAAATTTTAATTGGGTCTCATCCTCTTGCTTACCTCTAATTTTTATAATTAATATTTTTTACAAAACAGAAGTTTATAAAAAAATAAATATTATCTTAAGATTTTAAAGTAATAATTAATTTTTTTAAATGATAAAAATAGAAAGAGTATATCCTACTGAATTTATCTTTATTTCATACAGAAAAGTTATCTTTAAAACACAAAACTCAACTACTTTTAAATACAAAGATGTTTTTTAAATTTTATATATTTCAACAATATTTAATATAATCTTCTTATTCAAAATATTAAATAAAATTTTTTACATTGCTAAAATACTAAGTATATTTATTTTTTATTTAATAGTTTTATAAAAAGTATTAAATAAAAGTATATTTATTTTTATTTAATATTTTTATAAAATTTATTAAAATAATTAATTAAAAATTATAAAAAAATATTAATTTATAATGTTTATAGTAGATGCAAAAGTTAAAGTCGTACCTATGCCTAAATTAACTCTCTTAACCTTGTCGGCAAAAACATGAGTAATATTATAAGAACAGTTCTAATCTTTACAATATTATTTTTATAAATGTTTATTTGTTTAAAATTATTTGTTAAAAAATATTTTAGTGATAATTTAAATGGTATAATTAATTTTTATAATATCATAAATTAATTTATTTTTACATATTAAACTAAAATTTTTGAGAATATAATTTTCTTTTAGTGCATTCTTTTTTTTTCAACGAAATACTTATTTCTTAATTATTTTATTTCTCAAAAATTTTCGAACACTTTTTGATTCCTTTATTAAAAAAAACTTAATAAATTTAATCTCTTATTAAATATTTTATTTTCTTACTTAAAATATTGATAAATTAAATTGATTAAATTATTTTATCAAAATTTATTAAAAAAATTAATTTTTTCTTATAAAATCTTCAAACTTTATCAAAATATTATAAATAGATTATGGTAAAAAAATAGATTATTTTAATAATAGGTTATATCTATATTTGATTGTTGGTACAAGTCATTATATAAAATAAATTTTATATTTGGATATATTAAATGCAAATAATTTTAAAATAATATATTTTATTTAAATATATAAAATAACTATTTTTACGGTAAAATTAAAAAATTAGGTATGAATTTATTTATAATAGATGGTTTTATTTGGAATAAATAATTATAAAAAATAAAGTGAAAATTTAAAGTTTGACTAAAAAATAACTTAATAACTTTCAATCATAAATTTCAAAATTTTATGTATTTTTAATAAGTTATTTTCTTCGAAAAAATAAAAAAATAAAGTTAATTTCTAATAAATACCAATAAAAAATAAACAATATATTTTTCATCTTTTTAAAACTAATCATCCAAGAAAATATTTCCCAAATAAACACTAAGTTTTTAGTTTGATTTGTTTGCGCCTCTAACACAAAGTTATCATCCATTTGTTAAATTTGCAAAGACAGGAAAAGGGTTTCTCAATGAAAATGTGTGGAAAATAATTCATCAAAATACATTATAGTAACACCTTATAATTGAAAATCTATTGAAACAATAACAAACTCTCATTTTCATGAATGCAAGAGTTCCTTTTCATCCACAAGGTCTAGCAACTCTTTGTGGAAGTGTTTACATCATAAATGGCATGTAAACACTACAAATTTCATAATACACCACTCTTAATTATTTGAAATAGGAAAAGAAATTGTAACAAACATAAAATGCACTAAAGGTTCAAGTGAAAAAATTTGTTAGCACCAACTGCTACAATAACTGGGCCAACCAGATCACCAACAGCACAACCTGAAAAATAAGCAATTCAAAAATGGAAATCCAAAAAAGAATGAAAGGCAAAAAATAAAAATGCATATTCAACCAAAAGCATTTCAAATAATTAATGACAATGTGACAATGTTTGCATGAAATATTCATATGCTTACCAACACATTGGCCAACTGAAGGACGGATAAGGGCCCCAATCCCTGCCCCAATTGAGGCAAAAATTAGAGATGCATTGCATCTAACTGTGGCCATCACAATCATTTGTCTAATAAGTCTCTTTCTCTTAGCTTTTTCAACATTGTCATTCCCATTCTTTAACTTAGAATTAAAGCATTGAAATAATCCAATGCCTACTTGCACAAGCCATGATGCTGAAACCCCAAGCAAGTACCCTGCACATAAATATTTGCACTATATAGCTTTAGTCAACAATTCAATATTCAACCTTCTAATAAACATATACTATTCATTAATTGCTTTCACCTCTGAAAGTTGCTTTGCTCACAGAACAGAAGTAAATTGAAATTGGCATTTTCCTTCCAGCCTTGCGAACGGCTGATTGAGGAACATCTGTTCAAAAAATCATATATATAAATCTAATGTTCACATAAGGTTTAAGAAAAAAATCATATCAAACTATATAGTATTTTCCCTTTTTATTATGTTTGTTTCTGGCCATCTAATCCAAATAATTTTGATTTAGAAATTAAATCCACCTTTAATTAGTTTCCATGCCGTTCTTCTTGGAACATGATGGACAGCAATTCTTTCTAAAATGCGTCGAGTTGTCACCACAGTAACCTATGTTGAATTTTAAATAAATCAACTTTTTAGCTAACTTTCAAACATTGTTAAAGTAGAAAGAATAATAATATAAGACTACACACTAGAGCAGAAATTATGGAACACATATTTTATTACTTGGGTTTTTTTTGGTAATTTCATAACAGAAAAATAATGAAGAACCAAAATCATAATTAATGGATAGATCACTAATAGAAAGTTCCCTCTCGAATTGAAAATATAAATAATATTGAGGTCGAAAAAATTAACCAAATTAACATTAACAATGATTTTTTTTTATCTCTCGGTCCTTACATCTAAGATGTCCAAACCTAGATATAATTTAACAATACATACCTATATATAATTTGAGATGATGATTTGCTTCTCTATTATTTCAATCATATGACTTTATAAAAACAATATTATGTTTAAGGATTGTGTCATTTTTTTAAATATTTTTTGGAGATGAACTAGGTTTACGATGAAAATTTTTATTTATTCTTCTGTTGATCGGATTCAAGAACGTTTATTTTGTATATTATTCTTATAAATATTCCTTTATGTATATGAGTTAGGATACTCCTCTATCCTATTAAGAATATATATATATATATATATATATCTTTATTTGCTGATGAAAAAAATACCAATATATAATAGTGGGTTTAATATTAACCTTACTTTGAGCTAATAGTAGATCCTTGTTAAAATTTTGGTGCATTGATAAAGATCAATGATTGATTTAAATTGAATGGAATAAACTAACATCATCTTTGGTATTTTTACCATATTAATGAAGATTCAAAACAAAAAACATACACATACTCATACACATATACATGAGTTTTTTTTTTTTAAATTTAATTTGACACTCTTGGGATATTCTGTGATGCAATGATGCATATAGCATCTCATCACCAATGATTTCAAGATTCTCACAATAAATAACAAATTATTGAATACTAATGGTACTTTCACATTATAATAAATATTCAATGCCATGACTCTTTTGGAACTAATAATATATAGGACACCTAAATAAGGCTCACCTCACGGACGATTTGCAGCATTGACTTTTTGAAGGGATCAGTCAAATTGCCACGAGGATCATTTCGTTTGTGTTGTAGAAAATCATCATGAACTTGTTCCATCTTTGCATGAGGCTCCAAAAGAGGCAAATAGAACATTAGGAATGATCTCAATGTAATCATTGCAAATGACTTCAATTCAAAAGCAGAAAATATCGGTTTAAGTTCAATGTTGTGCTTGGTACTATATTTCAGAGAATCATGGTAGAAATATCTCTGAGGAACACTTCGTATATTAGACGTGTAATCTTCAGAAATTGCCGCTCCAGCATCACAATAAGCAACTGGTGGCCTGAAACTGAAGTTTTAATTTGTGGCTAGAATGTCAATATAAACTTAACCAAAGAAATAAAACATGTAGGGAAAAAAGGAAAAACGTATAATTCACACGAGGAATATTAATGTCAACATTATATTATCTCCTTGTATACTATATATATTTTGTAGACTTTGTACAACAGCATGGCTTAAACCTATTTTTATCAATTTTTGGTTTTAGTTCTTTTAATTATTTTTTTATTTGGTCATTGGTTTTTTTAATGTGAGTATTTTTTTTATCTCTAATAAATCATTAATTATTAAAACAAACTATCATTTACTAACACTTAAATATTGAATTAGCCTTTCTTAATATAAAATTTTTCTAACAAAAATAAAACTATATATTAGTATAAACTTTAGGCATTTATACTGATAAAATTATATGTTATACTTACGAATTCTATAAATATAAAATATTAAATATGTCAAATGAATATTATTATATATTATCTGTTAATATAAATTTTTAAAGTTTATATACAGTTTCTTTTTTTAAGATAAAACTATATTAACAAAATCCTTTTAATGTTTGATAATTTTTATTAGTAAGTAAATGATAATATTTATGCAGTTTACTAAATGACAAAATGATGACATGGTTAATAAAAAGGTTGTTACATGTTAATGATTTATGTGATTATCTCAGTAAAAGAGATCAAAATATTTAAGTTGCACAAGTATAAAGTCCAAAACTATTAAAAGCTAAAAATAAAACGCATAAAAATGTATAAGGTCTAAGATTAAAGCATATTTTAAGTAAATAATGATCTACAATGCATTATAAAAATAAAATAAAATTGACAGTCTATCAAAATTTAAACTACAAAATCGTAAGAAACATGAAAACCAGGAACCTCCTCCCCCCTCCACAACATTCACTATAATATCAGCATTTCTTTTCGGAAAGAAAACAAAAAAGCTGAAAAGAGGAGTGTACCGAAAGGATCAGAATTTTAACTATTTACCATCTATATCCAATGCAACACAGTAGTTCGTATTAATTCCGTGTAAAACAAACCAATGATTATAATAAAATGTTGATATTAAACAATATTTTGTAGAGAAAAATTGGTGAAGGATCATACCCAAAGAAGTCCTTTGAGGCAAAAGAAGTGGCAGCAGCAAAAGAGGCAACAGTGGCAGATGCAGAGAAAAATGAAGATTGATAGGTTGGTGCAGTGTAAAAGCTTTGATTTTTCCTCCATAGATCTAATAGTAATGTTATTCCCGCCATTGTAGGACCGTGCAATTTATGACACTAATCAGCAAATGACAAAACCAAACCCCTCAAACAATAATAATTATATTATATTAAAAATTCTACTAAACCAAAGAATAAATGTTTGGTAATACAAAATTTCAATAGGTTTGATTCGGTTTTGATGGATAAATTCATTTTAGAAATTTTCATGCACTGAAATTATCTTCACATTTTTGAATTACAAATATTTATGTATAACCCAAATTATAAGTATAAGGACTGAATTATGTAAATAGATTCAAGCAACGTAAGAATACCTTGGTGTGGAGTTTGAAACGCAGATTCAAACACAAATGAGGGACACTAACACCAAAAATCAAAATGGGACAACGAGAGAGGCTAGCTAAGAGAAAAGCAGGAACTTGATGAAGAGTTGCGGTAAAAGTGGAAGATCACAGTTATCAAAAGTGATTAATATGTGCGAGGAACTATTTTTGTGGCAATTTAGATCTGTGATTTGTCTCTTTCCAACTTACACCAAGTCTTACTTTGCTACTTTTCACTAACACTTTTTTCTTTTCACTTTTAAGGCTAAATTTTAGTTTAGGTTGAATGTAACAAAAATTTATAACAGAAATACAACCTAGAAGAATGTGAGATTTTCACAATGGTAAAAGTTTGTCTCTTCATGAATGCGTACCTTTTCACAATCATAAACTTTCTTTCATTTTTAAATTGGTCGACAATGGGTTATCTCTTTTTTTTTTTCGTATAAAAATGCTAATAATCTGTTCTTAACATATTTTTAATATCAGCTTGTGATTGTATACTTTTAAAAAAATGGAAAATAAATTTTTAAAATGAATAATTTATAAAATAAATATTTTATTTTTTTAAAATAATAAATCATAATAAATATATTAAAAACATACAGTGATTCTCTTTCTTTGTAAATTTCACAGGAGTGATTCTCTTTCTTTGTAAATTTCACAGGGGATTGCTTTTTGCATCTCCTAAATTTTTTTTACACCCCTTATAGGTAAAAAGATAAAAATATTCCTGTCTATTAATCTTCTTTCTTCTTCCTCCTCTTCCTTCTTCTTCTGTTTTTTCTTTTTTTTTTTTTTTCATTTCTTCTTCTATTTGCCATTAATATACTTTCTTCTTTATTAATCGAATATAGGTTAAGTTTTTATTTTGGTGGAAGAAAGACGAACGAACTTTATATTCCATAAACTAATTTGCGAAAAATTAAGTATTTTCCGCAAGTTAATTTACGGAATGTATCAGTCTAGTCCGTAAATTAATTTACGGAATATAATCTTTTTGTTTCCGCAAATTAGTTTACAGAACGTGAAAATGTAACCTTTTATAGGAAAACAAAAAAGTACATCCTACACATTAATTTAGTAAATTAATCTACATAATAGAAGAATACTTGCAGAAGAGAAAATCTTTTTACGAAGAAATAAATAGATGTTAAGGATAAAATAGTAATAAAAAAATTTCAAAAAACTGAAGGAGGTGCAGAAAAAAGTAAAGCCCATTTCACGCATGATAAAGACCGGGAGGAAGCCAAGCTGAAAACCCAATAAGCACAATTTGTGGCCCAATAATGAGAAGAAAGAGGGAAAAGTACGATAATACCCTCGAAGCATTCTGAGGTGAATTGTCTCTGGTTCCAAAAACCCAAAAGAAAAACCTCACCTCACTCTGCATTTCTGTGTGATCCATTGAAAGGGAAAAGAAAAATCAAAGGAAATGTTGCGGTCCCTTGCGAGAGCCGCAGCAACTCATAAACCATCGCATCAAAAACACTCTAAAATCTCATCTCTCAGTTACTCTTCTAAGCCCCCTAAGCCCACATTCAAACCCGATCCCAAGAAACTCCCCCCCGCCGCTGCCGCTGCTGATGTCCTCTTCGACTTACAGGACCGTCTCCGGCGACTCGCTGCCGATGACAAAGATCCTTCTCTCGACGTGGGCCCCAACGGCCGGCCGCTGTTCTCCTCCGCTCCTTCCCTCTCCCACCTTTCCCGCAATGACGTCTGCACCTACTTCAAGCTCAGGTACTCCATCTCTCTTTCTCTGTTTGCTTTGTTTCTCGTTGTGGCATTTCGTCGAACACCTTGCGTGTGTTTTGAATTTGACCTTTTTTCGGGGGGATTTTACGTTTTTGGCTGGTTTTGGTTTTCCAGGAAGGATGCTTTGAATGCTGCTTTGCCTGAAGGGTTGCCAATGGGTGTGGTGAATGAGTTCCAGGACTCCATGAGAGATGCTTTGCTTGTTCGCCAGAGCTTCTTGGATCTTCGTGATAATTTCAGGCGTGTGGTTGATCCCCCAATGTGGTCCCCGAATGGTAAAGGTGCGGCGGTCTTTGTGCTGTTTTTTATTGCCCCCGATGCTTCATCCTTTCGAATTACTTAAATATGGTTGATGTTGGGTGTTTGGTGCAATTGTGAGGCTCAACTGCGAGTTTTTTCTTTTCTATTTTTACCCTAGGGGTTAAAGTTAGGAAGCAAGTTGTGTTGGATGGTCCTGTTAGCTGTGGGAAGAGCATTGCGCTTGCAATGCTTGTTCAATGGGCCCGAGAAGAAGGTTGGCTTGTTTTCTATGTTCCTAAAGGCAAGGAATGGACACATGGAGGGTTTTTCTACAAGCATCCACAAACAGCTCTATGGGACACTCCTGTCCAGGCTGAGAACGTCCTCAAGGCAAGACCCGGAATTTTACTTTTAATTACTTAGGTCTATTTGTATTGTGCCTTTGCTTCTTGAACTCTGGGATAGTTGGATACGATATGCTAAACCTACATTATGTTATGAAGAAGATAAAATAATGAACCAATAGGCATTTCTTGATGAGTACTTCAGCAACAATAAATTATTAGTTTATAAACGCCTGTACAGTTGCTTAGGGTGGTTGTGACTGTGTTTTAGTATGGCTCAAGTGGTTGGCTATTTCTCTGGTGTTTTGGGACTGTTTGCACTCACCTAGTTGACCCTGCAGTTCACCTACAAGAAATATGTTGTTAATTATTGGATATGTTTGTATATATCTATTTTTAGTGAATAATGAAAGAATGGTTACACCTTTCTGTCATCTACTGCTTTCTCATTCCCTTTTTTTACCTAATACTTAAAAGAGTATATTTATTTCACCTGCTCCATGGTTGTTGCACATAGCCTTTTATAATAGTATAGCCATGAATATGCTGGGCTAGAGGAGTAATTCACATGATCCCATGATAATCATTTAATGGTATTGTAGCTACCATTTCTGCTATCTCAGTACATGTCATGTGAAGTTGTTATTAACTGGCTTAGTATGGTTCTCATTCTCTATGCATATAGGTAGGTAGACAGATAAATGTTTTACAAAGAAAATTTTTAAATTCAGATTGAAGGAAAGAGGAAAAGTTATTGTCCTTGTTTCTATTTTGATTTTACCTGTTTACTTCTGTTATGCATATTAAAGGTGATTATGATTAACACTTAATATTTTGTCTACTGCAGGATTTTTTGAAGTACAATGAGTCCTACCTAAAGCAACTGCCATGCCAAATATTTGATCCAATTCCATTAGGTGAGGGTGCTGGTGTTGGATGGTTGAAAGATGTTGATTCGTTGGCAATTCCAGAAGGTACAACATTATATGAGCTGGTGAAGACTGGCATTGAACAAACACATGCAGCTGTTGGAGTGGTAGTTCGATTGAGGAATGAGTTATCACTTGTTAAAGATATGCCTGTTCTTATTGCCATTGATCAAGTGAGAATATATATTCCTTGATGTGAAAATGATGCTTGTTCTTTGAAATGGTTTGTGTTATGCTATATTTTGATTGTCACTTATTTGTTTGGGTTGCCTGTCTCTAGTATAATAACTGGTTTACATTCAGTGAGTTCGAGGAGCCAGTCACTATTCGTTCTTGTCGGCCAATACATGCTAGAGAACTTACAATGGTTGGTACATTGCTTCTTTTTATTTTAGAACAATTTCAGTAGTATATTGCATTATGGATTTTTTTCTGCTTCTGGATCATTCTTATCTTGTTGTTTTAAGCTTACTTATATGGTAATGTTGGTCATCCATTAATAATGGGATGGGAAAGAGAGCTTTAATTCGGCATTTGTATTGGTTTTCCTTATTATTACTTGGGTCAACAATTAGGCTTTTGTGCAAATGATTAGATGTTTCCGTCAAACTATTGCAGGTAAAGGCTTTTAGATCAATGATGCATAATGATATGATGGTAGGGGCTTTTTCTCATTCAACAGCAGTAGGAAAGCTTCGAAAAGACTTACCAGATGTTCCAGTAGATGCTCGTGTTATGTATCCTCGATACAATTTAGAAGAAGCTGAGACTGTTTGTCACTATTATTTGAGGTATGCTTAAACTGTCTATGTTTGCCTGCTTATGGCATCATGATACCAATTTCTAGTGAATAGCAGATAGAAAGGACATCATTTGTTTATAAAATATCAGTCTAAAACAATTTGTCTATTGTTATATCCTTTAAATTATCATTTCATTCATTTTTTTTCTTCATTTTCCTATTCAAAATGTTTCGTTGTTGGACATTTCCCATATCCGGTCTGCATCAATAATTTCGTAAAAGTAGACAGATACATTGTAGATATTTAACTGATTCTTCTGCAAGCGATGCATGGATTATTGACCTTGTATATTTATATCTTTTTTCTAGTTCTAAAGCAAAAATACTGTTGTCAATGATCTCTTGGTCACACGTTCTCTTATTTTTCCTTCTCTAGTATATCGATCTTCTATATTTGATTATGTTAACCAGAATCTATCATCTATTGGCTATTTTAGAGCAATAATCTTCTGAAAGAATATTGCCTATACCTTGTTTTGGTTGATTCCTGAATGAAAACAATTTCCATGGCTTGACAAATGTGTTTCAGTTTCATGAAATTGTCGTGTTTTCATTTTGACAGGCAAAGGCTTATTCGTCGTGAAGCATTCTCAGAAGAAAATTGGAAGAAAATTTACTTCCTGTGCAATGGAAATGGAACAGAGATTAGGGGGTTAGTTCCTTTCATGCGATGACAGACAACAGATGCATTACTTTTTCACCATTGAGATGTTTTTGACTCTTGTCGATAATAATATTGATGTTTCCTATTTTCTTAAGCTATTATTCATCATACGAATAGAATGCAATTGGTATTTTCACGATCTACTTCAATCTGTTTAATTAACTTCAAGAATTGTACCCAAAGGCACTGTACTACTATGTATTATTAACTTGCATCCTATAGTTTCAGAATCAGTTATAATTTTCTTGAATTTTGTTATTCTTATTATTTTAGTCTTAACCAATATTATGATTTTGTTAATTATGTCCTTAGTGTGATAGGTAAAGATTTGATAAATAAAAAGTTTTTATTAAAAATTATGGTAGGAATTTATTAAATATTATATTTTTAATAAAATTTCTAGCTTGATTTCTTAACAAGGTCATGGTTAATATAATTGATAATACTATTTGTAAATTAAACTCGTGTCCTAGGTATTTTGCAATTCTTTATTTTGCCCCCTTAAATTTGCCGGGCATAGCGATAATGAGAAAATGGACGGACAAATGTGCATGTGTTCATTACTTGAGAATATAAATGTCATCCCGATCAATATATATATATATATTTCGGATTTGGTGTTAAATTTTAATATTTATATTAATTTAATAATTTTATATAAAATATAAAATTTATTAATTTAATTATTAATTTTAAAGTTTTTAATAACTAAATTATGTTAAAATAAAAATTGATAAATATTTTATTTTAATAATTTATTAAATATATGTAAATATTAACAGATAAATAATATATCTACAAAATTTAAATTTTTTTAAAATTTGAAATATATAATCATAAAAATATTATAATATAATTATATTTTATACAAAGTTATATAATTTATGTAAATGTTAAAATTTGATATTTAATATCAATAAATTTTAATTTTTTCTTTTTATATATATAATTAACCACTAAGAAATCAAATGTATGTATAATATTTTAAAATTAAAATATCAACACAATTAGAAGTTTAATTACCACGAATGAATATCCTAGAAATTATTCATTTAATATTCTTTCATTGGGTTGCAAGCTCCAAGGTAAGTTGTTTAGAATGACTAATTTTATAACTTGATATTTATATTGTCAAACTTAAGCTTTAATTATTTTGTTTATTTGTATTTAGGATAAATTATACTTGTAATTTTTATATTTTAACAAAATTTGATCCAATATCTGTCTTTTTTTATCAGTGAAGAAATCATCCTTAAGCATCATTGCTAAAATTATCCTTTTTATAACTTTAACTATCCATCTTCTCATAAGGTTTATAATACCTTAAACTCAATATTTTTGTTCACTTTTTTTGTTGAAGTCCTTAACTTATAAGACAGATCTTGAGAAAAATCATGTCATTAGGCATGACAATTGGTCGGCGGGTGGGTTTCATATTTTCCACCCTCGACCCGTCCCTATCCCTGACACCTTATTCCCATTTTTGCCCGATTTAAAATACTAAACTTCATCCTCCTTCCCTGACTGGGGTCAGTAAAATTCATCTCGAACTTATTTATGATCTTTTTTATATTTATATTTATATTTATTAAATGGTTATATATTTTTTAAAATTTATATAGTTTAGTATTTTTATAATCTTACTAATTTTATATATTATTTTTAAAATAATGAGTTTTCTTGTCATCCCTACATATCACTATATCTCCATCAGGTTGTGAAAATGAGGGTATGAGAGGTTGTGGGAATGTGACGATGATGTTAGAATAGAAGTGGAAATGGTTGGAAGGAGTAACCTAAGAAAAAAAAAATATTGTGAAAATAGTTGATTTGTAATTGTGTTTGAAAAGAGAGTAGTTGAAGAAAATAAGAAGAGATTATGGTTATTTTATGAATGTAGAGAGAAAAAAAGATTCCCAGTAAAAATAATTAAAAAAGGATGGAGGAACATAAAGTGAAATAATGATGATCTCCATTAATTTTAAAAAGAAAGAAGGGGGTTCATTATTCATTATTCAATAATCAATATTAAAGATGGAAATATTTTTTAAATAAATTTATTAATGAACATATGCCTATTACATGATTAGATTCTGTTTAATCTATTAACATAGACAAAACATTTGGTATATGGTGTAATAAGATGCAAATAAAAGTTTTCTATAATGTCATAAAGAAAATGGTATTAGACTAAACTTCATTAAAACATTGGGGTGCGAGTATAATTTGCATTTATATTTATTATACATAATTAGTATTTTAAATATTTATTCTAAATTATGAATTAATAAAAAAATAAATTAAAAAAATATTAACTAACATAATTATTCATGTTTTTATATTTGAGGTAAGTGCTATTTGGAGATTTTACATGGACTTGAAATTCGTTTTAAAGGAGATTCTCAGTTACTCAATGCGTTAACACAACTTATTCCCCACAGAAAATAATAGTTCAACAAATGGAAATTGCTGTGTTTCCAGAAAGCATTCATACTATATGTTTGTTTAATTCTAGTACTATTTATTTAGTAGCCTAAATTCAAATAATATGTATCTCTTGTTTAAGAAATAGAACTGTACAACGTATATATACGAGAGCTGGGTTTGAAAAATTCACATGAAGAGTAAAATTAGTAATTTAAGTCTTTTTTTCAAGTTTGTTATTGGTTTTAATCAAGAATCTTTACGCAACTTAACCCACTATTAAATGTTTCCAATTGCTTAAAAAATACCTTGTAGGTAAAAGAATACATTAATTATTTTACTTTATTATTTAACATTTTCATTTTTTATTCATTAAGTACAATTTCTAAGAGCATTCGATAGTAAAATCCAATTAATAAATATTAATATTTTTAGGAAGAAAAATAATAATTTTAAATAATGATTCTGATTCATTATGATATGCAGAGTACTCTACTAAAATTAACAATTGAACACAAAAATCATTCACAAATCTAAACTATTCAATGAATAACAGCAACTTTGTTTGAATAATATAGATAAATCTAAACGTCTTTGAATTTTGTAGATTTAATTATGTACGTGAAACATCACCATTCATTTCATTCCTCGTTCTCCTAATCTTACCTTGAACAAATAGTAAGGATAAATATCTTGAAAACCGAAAGAAGAAAACAAAAGAATCCAAAAATACTATTTGATATTTCTCAATGCTATAATACTGTCCGGAAGCTTTTCCGCGAAAATTGTTATGAATACCTTGATCAGAACCGGATCGATAGCAAAAATTGGTCTGCAAAATAAATAGCTAATCGATAAAACATAAACCTTTTTGTTGTGTTTATCTTTTAACATTATATCATTTTTGTTTCTAAATTCAACATTTCAACTCGAGCTCATCTCATGTTGGATCTTCCTTTCATCTCCACAACGAGGACACTTGCGTGACAACAATAGAATTGACACGATTATCTCATGGTACACAATTCAGGTTTATATTCACGAAATATCAGAATTCAACTTTGATCTATACAATTCCTCGTCTTGAATTATGGTCGGAATACTCCACGTGCCAAGGGGGTTCCCTGATAACTTTCCACCTAAAAAGTTTGGTTGCCAATAAATAATGATAGTGTATAATTATGGTCTAATTATATTACTACTAGAATGACTTCATTGATCTAGCAAATTACCTTCTTTAGTAGCTTCTGCACACCTTTTCTGATAGCTCAAAGACAGCTGCGGATCCAGTGATTTCAGTAAATTTTCATACTTATCTTCAGCCTCACTAATGCACTTAGCCTAAAATTAAGAATTTGGCATAATATCTTAAAGATACTAAATAAACACACACACATATATATATAGCTACTATAATTACACCGTTAATTAACAGACAGGATCAAAACCAACTGATCCATACAGTAAAATAAACAATGGTCATCATGTAAAAGATGACGTTTTCAAACATTAGATTGAGTTCTCGTCTTTCTCAAGATATAAGGTGAGAAATGCTAGAAACCTCGAAAGCTCTAACAAGAATAATATTATTCCCTTATTCAATCTGCACATGCCTTGTCAACGAGATTTGAGTCCAAACTCTAATCACACCTCTTCTACTTTAAAAGTGAGTGGGAAGAGTGATCACTGATTTGATACTCCTTCACTCCATGTTCGTGACTTGAATCTAAAGGATATGAAAGATACTAAGAAAAACATTATTTTTTATTTATTTAGTTATGTAGTTCACAATCCCTATAAGAAAAAATGAAAGCTGAAACTGTTAAATGCTGGACATTTATACTAATACTATAACTCTTCGAATCTAGATCAACAAATAGAGGAGTATATGATTCTAAGAGAAATGCTAAACACACTTTGGTTGGCACTATTTTCAACATGAGTCTCAGGCAGGTCTCACTATGTAAGTTGGGTCCACTATCTACTAATAGGACTTGCCTGGGATTTCACCTAACAATAAAGTGTGTTAAGAAAATGTGTTGCTAATATTTCTCTGATTCTAATAATATATAGATATTGATCTCCCCACTGTATACAAAATAAACTTGGTTCAATCAATACATTTGAAATGGTTACCAGAAAATGTCAACAAGCCAACCAAATATCTAGAGATCATATTGACATTGACATTCTATGAACAGACATAAATTAACAACACCATCTATAAACAGTTTGACATACTCACCAACATAGCAGGGGCAGTTGAAGCTCCATATATTCTGATAAACATGCGCAAAATGTTGAAATTGTTCTCTAAAACATCATCCTGTGCAAGGTCATTTAATCAAATTAAGATTAAACAGTATGATGCTTAGTGGTTACAAAATTTGGATTATCAAACTCGCCTCGTAGTCATACCTGCAACATTATCAGGACAGAACAATTATGTTCAATAAAATTATAATCTCAAAACAAGCTAGAATAAGACAAATTTGAATATGCTTTTGTTAATTATAGAAATAAAACATGAACAGCAAAGAAGCAAAACAAGGGTGAGTTTGATCTTATTTGAAAATAGTGATGGGAAGCAACTTTTAAAAGTTACAACAACAAAAAATGATGTAATAACTAGATGCAGAAAATTGTGACGTCAACAGATTTTCTTCTATTGGAACTATTTATTTTTGGTACAAATTGGTTTTATCCTTGGTGAGTGTTCCAGAACCTCTGATTTTGAATGGGGTTTATGTACCCATCTTATGTGGATGAATGGGAAAGTGCCATTAATTTAGTGGCAGACCACTTACTCAATAACATAAGATTTTTTTTATTTAAAATTAAATATTTTAAGTAAATTTAATTGAAATTAAGCCCATACGAAGATAATAAGCACTTTCATCTTCAAACCCCAAGAGGCTCAGTCATCATTCTTGTGACCAAGGCTTGATTGCTTTCATATTTACATCCGTCATGTCCACCTAGGAACCATTTTTCAAGCATGGCTGAATTTGCAACAAAGAAGGCAGAGAGAATGGCAGTGACTAATACAATTTAAATTTATCAAGTTCATATAGATGATAATCCTCGTCATTCCAAATAGCATGGCACACAGGGATATTTTTGTGCAATCTAAATCTGTCAATGCCCAATGCCAGGCTGTACTTGGGCAACAGTTTGAGACTCTCAGCCTGTTGGAAGTTGGAATTCACCCAGGCAAACAAAGCACTGAAGGGAGAATCTCCATTATCATAGTCGTCATCCTTGAAGTTTTTAGGTTTTCATAAGTTTTAGGAAATTTCCAGACACTGTTAATTGTCAAATGACTATACTATTTAATTTCACAGTCCTTGCTTTTTAGTTTCAAAACTTCAACAAATAGTCCTTGGATCCTTTTCAACAAATATAAAATATTATATTAACACATTTTTAATTAAACATATATATTTCGGATAATATAGAACTTGGAGAACAACAAAACATAAGTCATTGAACTATTTGTCCACCTATGATGGGTAGCTAAACCCATCCAAAATCAAAGGTACCATAGATTCTACCTTCATATTTTTATTATTGTTACTTGTTAGGTAAAGGTTTTCATTGATCCTAGAGCAGAAAGGATATCTTGGGAGTAAAGAGAATTAAAAGCAAAGCAATTATTATAATGCAATCATTTTTTTCTTTAGGAAAATATAATGCAATCTTTTATTTGCATCTAAGTGCATTCTTAAAAAAAAATTAAAAAGTGTTCAGCAAGTAATCCCTGATGAATTTACTGAGTATCTATAAGCTTTGAAACCTAAAAATAATGTAAATGAGAAAAAAGGGCATTATGTTAGGAGCAGCTACAAAATTTTGCCCAAGAATGAAACCATGCATCGGATATTATGGTACCCAGCACTAACTGAAACATAAGATATTACTTACAGATCATCAGAAACTTCCACTAGGAACTCTGAAATAGAAAGAAACTCCATGTGCAACTCCTCAACCTTCAAAACAGATTTTAGAAAAAAATCAATGACTGAGTGTGTGAGTAAGTAGCGTTAGATGAATAATGTAAGGTCCACTGTATATTCTTTGCTTATCAATTGTACCTTGGCTCCTCTCAATTGATAGAGAAGAAGATTCAGTACTCGGTAATCAAAAGACTTTAAATGAATAGCCTTCATCACATCTTCAACAAGAATCTGAGTAGCAAAATATTTTTAGATTATAAACAAGGAGCTTTGAGAAGGATTTGGCTCAATGTATATCCTTTCTCTGAAGAGAACGGAAAGGGCAAATGATTCATGTTTACCTCCTCTTTGTTTATTAGGGCATAACAGAGCTTTCTTTCAAGAGCCCAGTACTCTTCTCCATGTCTAAGCTCTTCTCTTATCCTTTGCTCATTAAGCAGAAGGAACATAAAAGCAAATTCAGCTCAGCCTTAACTACTCCCCTGGAAATGTAAGGTATAGAATGTGGAATACACACCTTTCAGTCAAAAGGCCTTTATCTTCAAGAACGGTTGTAAGTGGTCTAACTGGGTCATTTGAAAAGCAAGAAACCAATACTTGAGTTTCTTTCTACAAGAAAAATTAAATTATATAAGAACATTAAAGCATGAAAATTCAACTTGCTGCTATTGCATAATTTCCAAATGTAATCAATCACCTCATTGTTTCCACCGATTACAGACTTTCCATTGTTTGGTGTTTGCAGCAATTCCTCATTCATTTTATCAAGCTGCATCATAATAACAATAGATTCTCACACAAATAGGAGCGTGAGGATTTCATAATTACTGTTGGAATATATTTCACTAATTGTCAAATAGCTCCTCTCTCTCTCCACTAACAGAATTATCCAACTCACGTCTAGCTCTTCTTCAATATACATGGGCCAGAGGCCTATCAAACACTAACAACTATGAAAAAAACTTTATCAAAACATGAGCTTCTTGGTGGAAAAAAATTGCCCACAATGCGCTGCTTCACACTAGTGTATCAGTTGCATACAATATTTAGTTAAGAAACTCACTGCTACAAAGTCAAGAACCAAATAACCTATTCAAAGCTTGTGCATAGAAATTTAAGTGTCTTCATACAAAAAACAGACATTGCAAGGCTGTGCAGAATAGTGAAGTCTGAGCAAAGAAATCTTTAATTGCTTCTGCTGAAAATTTGGGGGTGTGCATTTTCTGGTTAATATATCTCATATGTCACAATGCATTACTTGACCTTCAACTTTGCTGAGACAAAATTCTTGACAAAAATAAAACATGGATAAGGTGGAGGTTAGTGCTTTTGCCACCTAGTGTAAACATAAGCCCCCATGTGCACATATTGAGAATAGGAAGTGTCATACGCACATAACAATTGTTCAGGGATGACGACTGATGTTATTATGGCAGTAGAAATGAAGGTCCTTATATAGGCCAAGCCCCAAGACAACAAAAAGTAACACAAGTCTGACTCATCCCAATTATCATCATCATTAATTCACACTCAAGGTATATGCCTTGACCAGTCACTTCACGTTAGCACTAAATATCCATCCTTTCAATTGCCAAAATGATATTAATCCTAAACAGATATCATGTTGAGTGCCTCTTTAGCAAGGTCAATCAGCACATAGCCTGCCTTGCCTTTCATCTGGCTAGAGGTGGTCTATCCATCTTGCCTTCTAGCTGCATGAACTTTTGGACTTATTGATTAACTTTATACATGAACTAGAACCCCATTTATAAACCGCAGACTTTCAAAACAATAATTGATTTTAAAAAAATGTGACTGAATTTAATAACATCAATCTGGCATATACCTGATAAATATAACTCTCTGTAAATGAAAGAAGAGGTAGGTATTTGAAGATTGATTGTGGTGTGCTTACATCCAATCCATGAAACATAAAATAAGATCTGCACTGAAAAAATAAGTTCACATTAACATCTAAATCACAAAGCAACTTTTGGATAGCTAGGCTCATTTGTAAAATAGCATAAAGTCCTCTACCAAACTACTCTTGTTGTAAATTGTTTGTCAATGCTACAACACAAAACCTAATATATGGCACTTTATTCATCTATTAATCAATATGGTAAATAATAGCATAAACCTGGTATTATTTTAAGTAACAATAAAATTTGTTTGTGTTCCAATATTGTCAAAAACTGCTAATTGATATGCAACTACTTGCGCATCTTCCAAATTAATCACCAATTATTACAAAAAAAAATACCAAGACCACAACAAAAAGGTTATTTTTTAATATATACTTACAAAGTCCTCAAGGGTAGAATTTGCCCTTTGCATGGAATCCAGCCCAACCATGGCCATATCTTCATTACAACTTTGCAACACGCTATAATCTTTAGTTTGATGGCAACTATGCAAAGCATTTTCTACAAGATTTTGTTGAAAACCTAAGTGAAAGTAAAATTCAAGAAAATTCCCAAAATATCATAAAATTAGAATTAAAATATGAAACAAACATATGAAGAAAAAACATGAAAAGTATTATATGAATATGAGCAGACACGGAGGTAATGCAGCAGGGGAAGTCATTTTTATTACAGATAGTTAGTAACAAATTTGTAATGTAATACCAATTTCACCTAGTGTCCTTTTCATTTCAAAGAAACATGAGACAAGAAGGAGAAATACTAATATTTTGCAGAACATAAACATACTATTATATAAGGGTATGTTGGATGGCAGAAAAAGGGGGAAAAATAAGATGTATTTCATTTTCAATTGATATATAATCATTAATAGTTACAAAAATATAAAAGTTCTTCCTTCTATTTGGCAGTTTATTAGAAAAGGAAGCAAAGAAAATGAACAATTCTCATATTCATTTTCGAAACCCTCCCCCCTTCATTTTTATAAACATTCCAAAGTTCTCCCAATCTAAGAGGACTTTAAACAAACAAACCAACGAAGAGAAGAAAAACAATTAGTTAACAGTTCTCTTCCTTCAATTTTCTCTTTAATTTCTCCCTTCTCAACATCCAAACACTCAATTCAATTCCAAATATTACTATCTAATTATGTACATGTACGGTTCTACTTCATGTTGAAAATCGAGACAAAATATTTAATACATATAGAAACAGTAAGTGGTAAACCTAAAAAATATATATATGAATATGATAGCATAGCAGTAGAGTACCTGTATTTTGTGGTTTGGCAGTGACAAGGTGGTGTTGATATGCATCCTGGAGGAATGCAGATGATAGCTACAAAAGGAAAATGAAACAATGTTAGTCCGTATCATTCAAATGTAAATGCATGCAAATGAAATTTGGGGAAGTGGAACAGACAGTTGGCATGAACTGGGAAAGCAAGGAGCACTTGTGGTTGATGGGAAGGTCACCACAGGGTTCAATCAAGAAAAGGATGAAATTAGCAAGAAAGCGATTAGAGTGTTGATCAAAATTTGAAACGCCCCGTGATTCCACGAATTCCACCATCCTCTGTACTTTCTCAAGCTTTCGTAACTCTTCCATTCCCTTTCCTCGCACCTTACCCTAGGAAACCACAGTTTCTTGATTATTTTATCACCTAAAACACTTCTAACACACATACCATATTTTCATCTCCAATGATGCTACTCTGAATAATTTCTAATTAGTTGATGTAAAATCTTTATCAAAATTAAACTGATGAAATTATCTCTTATCATCATATTCATTCTCCGCGGTCTGAACAATAAAGCACAAACTTCCCTATATTTCATCGTATTATTGTATTTCTTTCATTGAACTTCGTTCTTTCATTCCACTTTCCTCCGTTTCGAAATAGATATCTAAATTTGAAACGTGTTTGAGCATATGATTTAAAACTAATTATTATAATCATTCATAACTTTTAATAATAAAATAATTTATAATTGAATAATAATTTAATTTATTATTATTAAGATATTTAAATTAAACTATTATTATTATTATTTATTTTATTTGACATAATATTCTTTTTATTTTACTATTATAATATTAATTTATTACTATTTTTAATTTGTATTGAAAATTTTCATTTTTCAAATACTATTCAGATTTTATCTATTATATTAATTTCAGGAAACACATTACAGTAAATAAATAATAATAACATAATATTTAAAAAATAAAATAAAAAATACTAAAACAAAACTTCTTAATTCTTACCTATGTTATTAATATTAATTATTGTTAATTTGAGCTAATGATTTCTATTTAATCTACCTTTATATATATATATATATATATATATAAATAAAGAGAAAGAAAAATTGAAAAATAGGTAAAGAAAAAAAATATTAAGTTTTATTTTAAATTTATGTAAAAAAAAATTTAAGGCATGAAACCTTTTTACTTTATACTAAGGTTATTTTTAAATTTTTCAAAAATTAAATTTAGTTTTAATTTTAAATTTTAAATTTGTAAAATATTGTTGCAAAAGTGAATTTATTTTATTTTAAATCTTCACCATGAATTTATTAAAAATAAACAAATAAAAAATTTATTAATTAAAAGTAATAATAATAATAAATTTAAAATACAGATTAATATAATAATAATTTTATTATTGTTGTTATTATTATTATAATAGTTATAATGACAACCATAAAAGTGATGATAATTGTAGTGAGGTGGTGGGGTAAAGATAGTCCTCACAATGGTAAAATAAGGATGATAGTAATGGTAAGATGGAGATTATAATGAGATGATGTTAAAGTTTATAAAAAAAATTAAAATTAAAAAAACCAAAAAAATCTTTTTTTATTTCAATAATTAAATCAAAATTATTTTTAAAATATGTGAAAAATTCATTTAAAATCATTTTATCCAAATGAGTTTTGATTTGAAAAATTAAAAATTTGCAACCACTCCCAAAATAGACCTAAGCTTTTATCTAACACATGTTATTTGTTTTATCACATTCAATTGAAAATGTGAATTTACAATTTCTAAATGCTTCTTTTTTCTGGTAGCTTGTCGAAATTCAGTTATTCTCCGTTTTCATGTTAAACTTCATGTGTGGCTTGAAAGAATTATCATCCCAACATTTGTAAAAACTTTAATTTCATTACATGAGGATGGATCAAACGAGCATTAAAACAAAAGACCGAGTTCAATTTGAAGGAATTCAAAAAAAAATATAACTTGCACCAATCTTCAATTGCAAGTAAGGAAGATGAGATTCAAGTAGAAATTTTGGAGTAATTTAGATATTTCCATAATTTTAGAGTATAAATTGTTAATTAATACTTTAAATTTTTATAAATTGATTTATTTATATTATTTTTTAAGTATAGAATCAGTTTGAGATTATAAACATTTTACAGTATAAATTAAGAACAATTCAATGCTCTTAGATGTTTAAACTTATATATATGATTAGATGCTTTTAGACATCATTTCAAACAAGTTTATATTAGATAAGTTTTTATCAAGATTTTAAAAATTTGATCGATCATTGAAACGATCAAGGTACTCATTCAAGATTCAATGGTTCAAACCATGGACAAACTTTATTAATTAAATATTTTTAAAATATTTATAATATATATGATATTAAAAATATATAAATACATTGATATTATAATTTTACATGATTAAAAAGTGAAAATAATATATATTTTAATTTTTAAATTTAATTTAAATTACACATAAAAATTAAATAAAATATAACATAATCTATTTTTATTTTTTCTTTAAAAAATATCAAAATAATTTATTTTAAAAATGAACCAATATTTTACCGATTATGACAGTTCACTTTCTGTTTACTAGTTTTTTACTAATTTGTTATTGATTTTTTGTTAAAATAATTTTATGATTCAATTAATCCAGAGAAAGAACCGGTTCCCAATTCAATTGATTTGACCGATCAATTAGATTTTTATAACCATTATATTTATAGACAAGTCTATAGAAGAATTTCTATAAACGAGTCTATAGACAAATTTTATAAACATGTTGATATTAGACAAGTTTTTATAGAAAAATTTGTAGATGAATCAAGATGTCCCTACAATATAAAATGACATTACGTGAAGGTGTGCAATATGATATTCTATGCCCTTTGATTGCTTTCTTCTTTTTTTTTAACTACTTTTATAACAAAATCCAAAATCAAAATTAATAGATCGACAATACATAAATAAATAATTGTGAACTTACTATAGAATCTTAATTGTGTATCCTCTAACACATTAAAATTCCTATAGAGAAGTACATATACACAAGTCTATGGATGGATTTTTACAAATAAGTGTATAGATAAGTTTCTTATAAACACTGTGGTAGGTCAGACAACATTGCTTCGAAATAAAGGAGGTTGTTTCCGACCACTTCAAATCAGATGATCTTTAAGAATAAATTGCTTTTACAAAGGATATTCGAGAAGGTAAAAAAGTCTAAATTAAGTGTTAGATCTAAAACTTAAGTGAATTAATGTTGAATAGAGGAGGAAACTCGAGAGAGAACCTAAATCCAATTATACATAATTAAAATGGTCATGCACAAAGATATGCATGATAATAAGCATGATTTGGAGACTAAAATGTCCTAATTATTAATGAGCATGTATTATTTCGGATAAGATGAATAAATAAATGGAGATTGAAAACCTCATGTAGTGCCTTAAAGACTTTGTATTTAAATTTAATTTACTTCCAAGTAGAGTTTATGCATATGTTGATCAAAGGAGGATTGTGAAGTCTTGAGTTTGAGAATAATGTAAGACCTTCACTTAAAATGAGTATTAAATATAATATGAACTACATATATCATATGCATAAAAAAATGTTGTTTTAAAAATCTTCAATGTGGAAATTGTCTACAAGTCCTTTTATGAAAGGAAGTCAAGAAATCTAGGGGTCAACTCACATGCAAATAGACCATAATTCATGAAAAATGAGAATTTCTAAACATAGGGGTATGTGAGCTAGGTTTGAGCTTTTACAATAGTTTTGTGTTGCTCGATGTAGTCAAGACTGCTCCAATTGAACTTAGCTGTCTTAATAAGACCTTGACGATTATCATTATTAGTCGACCAATTTTTATTTTTTTTAGAAATGATAATTAATGATGTGAAATGATGATAGTGCAAATGTTGTTGAGGGTGCACTATTGTGGAAATTAGATTCTGATGCCCTCCATTATTTTGATAAGGTGATGATGATGATTTGAGTCTACATGCATGTGCATATTGTAGGGATGACGATCTGAACATGAGTACCACGTTAAATAAGAGAGATGATTTGAAAGATCTTTTACAAGAAATAAGAGATATCCTTAATTAGAAATAAAATCAAATGTATAAAACAAGTACTTCAAGGTCTCATCAAGGAAGTTCAAAAAAAGGACTATATTGATCCAAACTCAAATCCAACATGAGTTAATTTAAATAATCATATTATTGAGGATCTAAAGTGATAATATTATGTTTTGTAACTGATTTGCTATAAATTACATTAAAATTTGATATTGATTTACAAGATATTTGTTTTAAATTATTTTCAAATCAAATTAAGATTTTAGATTGATTTGTAATTTAATTAGGATTTTATATTTATTGTCTTTTTTATTAAATTTTTAATGCCAATTAGATTTTCTATATAATATGATTTAGGAATTCAATGTAAACACAAATTTGACGAATAATAATACTTATTTTTTAGAGTTTTCATTTTTGTGTGAGTTGATTTCCTTAATTTTTGAGTAAAGAACTATCTTGATTCTCCAATAGGTCACGGTAAAGGTCATATTTTTCTTTGATAACTTTGGTACTTTTCGATAGGTACTAGTTTGTGTCAGATTTTTTTTACCTTATCTTATCCTAATTCTCAAGATGTTTCAATAATGTTTCTGTATTTCAATTCATTCATGTAGGATGAATTATATCATATGAGTAACTTTAGATTAGTGAGGATTATTGTAGTATGTGACGTTGTAGACATCATCCTAATTCTAAGTTTATCATCAAATGAATTTGAGAAGATAATGTAGAATGAATTCATATGCATACATTGTATTCGTTTAGACCTTGGAGTAGGTCGATGTATCGATTAATGAAGTCTTGTATATGATATACATATATGTATATGACATTGATATGTTGTATATACATATTTTTATTACTACTCCTATTTAAACTATTATTTGAATGAAATGTCTCACTTTCTCATCTACTATTTTCTTGCGAATAAAGTTATTTTCTAGTAAGTTTATGATGTGAATAGTTCTATGTCATAGAGATGGTTGTCGACTTAACATGAAAGTTGAGCCTTGTAGAGAACTTGTGATGTAGATCACCCTCACAAATGTAGAGCTGGATATTGGATTAAGGAATAAAGAATAGTTAGATGCTCTAAAAATATAAGCAACCATTTTGAAATAAAACTATGGTGTGGATGACAAAACGTTATAAGGGATAATGGAATTATGGTCAATAATCGTTCAGTGCAGCTTCACATTTTTGAAAGGTAAAGTCTAATATTTCTAATTTAGTAATACAAACCTCAATTGTCTATGTCTTGAATAAGCTGAAATTAGAGGACTATTATAACATATAATTTTTGTTGTTTGAAATATATTTTTATATTTTATTTTATAAAATTACAATACTAATTTACTATTATTTCTTATATTAACATGATTTTTTATTTTTTATTGTTATTTTATTAATATTATCATTTATTATATTATTTAAAAAATTAACATGAAGTATACAACATTTGTTTCAATAGTGTATCATACATATTGGAGTAGACTATACCATTATTATAAACACTGTAACCATAATGGAAACACTTTAGTAATTATAGTGGCTTGCTACAATAATGTGAGAATATTTACATAGGTGTAAATTATACTTACATCTCTTATGTTTTAACAAAAATTTACTTGACACTCTTGCTTTTTTGACATCTAGGAATTTGTTTTTAATTGTTTGAGCTTTGTTATATCATGTATTTTGTGGATTTGATGATGTTAATAAAGTAAGTAGAAGTTGATCAAGTAACGTGCACAAGTTCATTAATAAATTGTTATTTAAAAAATATCTCTATTTTTAACTTTGAACAATTTTGAAAGTTGGATCTAACATCTTTTATTTCTCATTTCTTCTTCATCAATTCTCTTACATGTAAAAAACTCTATTTCATTTTCTCACTAAAGCATATAAGGGCACATTACCCTTTTTAAATTGCTCCTAATTAAAGTTTTTTTTTATATAAGTATAGGCAAGTGCAACAAGGACACACTACCATTCTTAATATGTTTTTTCTTGTTGGAAGTAAAATCATAAACAACTTTTTTGCTCAACAACAAAATCTTTTTCTTAACATACCTACTAGTAATATTTGGATGCAAAAGAATCAAAGAAGTAATCATAGAGATATCATTGAAAAGTATAACACATGCTCTCAATTTCAAGAGCATGGAGCATGAAGAGTTTAAAGTTATTTCTAATAAATATTAGTAGAAGACATATGTGTAATATGAAAATCAAAATACGATTTTATTAAAACATAAGGATGCAAATATAATTTGCACTTTATATTATATATAAAATATAGATAATTCAAAAAAATAAAAAAAGATGCTATTAAATTCAGTTATTTTAACTCAAATAATATAATTAAAATTATTCATAAAAATATTATTTTAAAATAAATTATTTATCTAAAATAAAAAATTATCAAATCAGGTTATATAAAATATTTTAACAAAATATTGATATGTTGATATTAGATGTTATCATTTAGTAACTAGCATTTTATTATAATAGATTCCAATTTTTTTTTAAATGATTATCATATAATTTTAAAATAATTTTATATTATTTAAAATTTGAGATGTATAAAGTAAAATTTTTAAGATAAATGAAAACGTAAAAAAAAGAAGAGTTATCTTTTTATAATAAAAAAAAGTTAATTTTTTTTTGTTTGAAATTAAAAATTAAAAAATTTATTTTTTAATAAATTATATAAAAATAAATAATTTTTTTATAAAGCTAAATTTAATTTATTTATTTAAAATAATTTTTTAATAAATTTAAATTTATTTATTTATTAAATAATTTAAATTTAACCGATCATAAAAATATCTATTTATTTTTATCTTTAATTATTACATAATATTCTTAAAATTATATACCAATTAGATAATATATAATATGAAAATTGTCCAGATACCTAAAACTGTTCTAATATCAAATAATTCTAATAACTTTTGCATAACATAATTTAACAACTTTAACCAACTTTAGTCAGACATATAATTAAGTTTGAAATTAGGAATGGAAGTAGGTCGAGTCGAGTTAAACTTTGAGTATTTAAGTTAGTTTATTTAAAAATTTTAAAGCCTGAGCTTGAGCCTATACCTGTTAAATTTTTTTTTTTGACCTAATTTAAAGATTTAAAGCCTACAAGGTCCATAAGCTGTTTAAAAACTTACATTACAAAAAAAATCAATACATAAACTTAAAGTCTATATAAATAATTAATTAAAAATCTTACAAATTTAAAGTCTTCAAGATAAAAAAGCCATTAAATAAACCTAAAACATATATATATTAATATTATGTAAATAAAATATAAAATAAATATTATATAAATATAATATATTAAAATAAATATAAATTATAATATATAAATATAAATAGACCTATGAATAGGTTAAATAGGTTTTTTTATAAGTCTAAACCTGACTTATTTATCTTAAAAGGTTTTTTAACGAGCCTGAGTCTGTCTGTTTACTAAACAAGCTGAGCTTAATTAGGCGAAGCCGTAGGCCTTGTTCACTTCCATCCCTATTTGAAACAACGATATTTTTCCTTATTTGAAAACATGAGGGGAGTTTTTTTTTTTTTGTTTTTTTGTTTTTATTTTAAATTATTAAAATTATTATTTATTTTTTAAAAATTAAAAAAATAAAAAAATTAATAAATTATATTTATAAAAAAGATATAATACAAAAAAAATATTTTAAAATTTTATACAAAATAAAATTTATTTTATTAATATATTTCTTTATCTTCTTTTCTTCATTCATCCAAACAAATTTTTTTTTTCTCTTATTTCTAATTATCCAAATAATTTATTCTTCTTTTTTATTTCCATTTTTTCGTTTACTTTTCTTTACTTCCTATTTCTTATATCATCCAAACATAACATGAGTCATAAGAGAACAAATGTTTCTGGCCCAAAAACCCTGTAGTTCCTCTCTTTATTTACCCAATTAAAACATAAAACAAAACAAATAAATTAAAAAAGCCCTAGAATACGGTGTACGCGCTGTGAACAGAGAAAAGGGAAAGGGAAGGTGGTTTATCGGGCGTTGTTTTGGGGCGTCGCCGTTGATGGTGGGGCGTTGGAAGCTTTCCTCTTCCGGTGAGCTTGGGTGGTCACTGTGTGCGGCTCTGATGTTTGTGGTATCATGATGTTTTCGGGTGCTCTGGTGGATGAGGGCTCATGGTAGTTTCTTCTCTCCCTTCTCGTGTTCATCATTTTTGCACTTTTTTTTTATCACATTTGATTACGTATTATGATTCTCTTTCTAGTCAATTTCAAGACTGATTGGAACTTTTGCCTATTGTTTTGGTATTATTGAATTTATGATTTATGCTTTTGATGAGTGTGTGAATTTTTGAGAGAATGAGGGCCTGCATAATGATGAATAAGAACAGAAGTATGTTTGCAGATAGTTTCAACAAAGAAAATAGCATACAGAAGAATCAGAATTCACATATACTGGATGAGGAAGGAACTTTACTTGGTTGTGTTGATCTGAGATTGCTTGCCTTGAAATTCTGCTCTTTTCCTCCTCTTCATTCAATTCTACCCTCAATTTATTTTCAGAAGAAGCTCTCAATCGAATCACTCTCTGTTTTCTTGTCTGAAACCAACTCTCAGTTTCTCTTCCTTCTTCTCAATTGTTTCTACTCTGAATGTGCGAATTCTGCTCTGAATGAATAATTATGTTTTTGCTCCCTATTCTTTTCTCTTTTCTGCAGCACAGATTTAGAAACTTGTGCACGGTACACCAGCAAAAATGACTAGCTATAATAAGTTAGATTAATTTTGAAATTTATAATTCAGTCCTTTAAATAATTTGCATAAAGCTATAACATAAACTTATTATTTGAAGTAAATCCCCACTCGTCTGTTTTGTACGGAGCTAGTCATTTTGTTGTATCCAATTGATACAGGTGCATATATTTGCCGAGGGAGAGTGAACTGGGTTGGTTTAGCGGTTGGAGACAGGGCTGTTCAAAAATTGTTAAGAACCACACGACCAAACAAAAAACAAAACTGTTGGCAGCTGCCACTTTTCTTATACCGTGTCTTGCCTTGCCACTTTTATACAGGAAAAACAGTAATTTCAGTTCTCCCTCCCCATGGCATCAGATGGTGTCTTAAAACTCTGATCCTGTTTGCACTTGAAAAAAGTTGTAACATTTGTCAAGTTCTCTCTGATTCAGCAATATGGGCAGGAGTTTTACCCAAGTTAGAGGAGATGCCTTTGTGCCTCCATCAGAACAGCCACCACCACATTTTCTTTCTAAGCCTAACCCACCTCCTTCCTACTGTTCAATCTGATAGATTCAGTTGGAACAATTAGGCCTCGCTGGTTAGTCCAAACATCCTTCTTATCATTATACTTCTGGCTATTGTTTTCTTCATTTCTGGTTTGCTTTCCTGTGGAGATCCCAGAGTAGAGCTTGATGATTTGGATAATGTCACTGCTCTTCAAGGCCAACTGCAGCAAGTCTTCCACCTCCATGATGCTGGTGTTTGACCTGTCCTTCATTGACACCCTCCATGTCTTCCTTTACAAAGCCGTCATAGGACTCAAACACCCTTGATTGTGCTACTGTTGTGTGAATTTGAGCCAGAAGACAAGCTTAGATTTTTCCAAAACGTTGCCATGCTTTTCAAATGAAGGGTATTGACACCTGGTAGTTAGGTGGCTGTCATTAGGGGAAGGGACAATTAACTAGTGGATAGTTTTATTTTGCTTCTTAGAAGCAGTAGGATATAATCTATCTTTTATATTTTGCAAAATTATGTACATGTGTCAAGGGAGTAGCATAGCATATATGTCGTTTGGTTCTCACTTGTACTGGGGCAAGGATACACAACAAATTCTGTTTGTATCAATCTGATAGTATTTCTGATACTCCTCTCTAATAAATCTTTATTAGGCTGTTTTAAAAAAAAGATCATATACGCAAAATTAAATCCTATTTTCTTTCTCTGAGACATGTTTTGTGAAGAACAGGAGATATGTTTGCTTGTGGTTATTTATTGCTAGATCATTTTTTTTGTTTTATTTTCATATTAACTTCTTACTGAATAGGGTATGGCATTTTTATTGAACTTTGGAGGATTTAGTATTTGTTATGTTATATCTTCAGGAGCAGGAAAGAGAGATCACTTTTCTCAGTTTATAATTGAAGGCTTCTCATTAGTAAGAGAAAAGGAAGAGATAAGGTATGTGACAGTATAGTTGGCAGTTGGCAGTTGTTGTTTCTTGTTTTTTCATTTTTTAGTGATTTTGTCGAATTTTGCTTAGGAACTTTTCTTGTTTATATATTGCTGGCAAATTACTTCTATAACTGTTAGAATGTTATACCATCAAGGCTGAATGTAAGTTGTGTGATTAATGTAATGGATAATTGAAAATGCTTGTATGCTTTAACATACCTATTAATCTATATGTTGGTTGTTCATTTGTCTATACTTTTGCACATCCCTTGCATTATTAGACTGAGAATGGCTGGGTTTGTTCTATGCTGATATTCTAAATTTTGTTGATGTAATTGACATGATGAAGCTTTTCCTATTGTGAAACCATGGTTCTTCAAAGGGGCAATTTCCATTTGTCCCTTGTCAGAACCCTTTGATATTGTTTTATGATATGTGCCCTTTTAAACTTGAGTTTTAGGTTTTAAGAGTTTGGATTCTTAATTGAATTCAAATTTGAGTGAAACCTTAGTTTCTTGGTTAAAGATTCAATATAATGTTTTAACCTCTCATCTGTAATATTTGAGATTTAAGAAACAATTGTCGACCAATCAATGAAAGGTTTCTTCTCAAATGGGATAGGGTCCTGCCATATGAAGAAGATTAGGAATTTGTTATTAATTACAGATGACATCCTTGTATGTTCAAGATGAATCCATGGTGCGGATGACAGCAAGACATTCAACTTCCACTCAACCAGCTGCACTGGTTGCCGCTTGCACTGCTGCTGCTGCCATACCATCTTGTCCAATACGTCATAATAACCTCTTCTTTTCGTTCAATCACTCATCCTCTCTGTCACTCCAGTTGGTTACTGTCATCATGTTCTAGAAGAGTTGTATCTCATGTTCCATCACTAACCCTTTATATTTCAAAACTCTTCTTGCTTTTGCCTAAATGTGTTGATGGCGATAAATTAGACATTGGAATGAAATTTCCCCCCGTTGAGAGACAGTGCTATTCTATCCATTACTATCTATATGGTGATAGATTATAATACTTAGGATAGACACACTGAATTACATTGCATACTATTGTTTTCCTTTATTTGACAATCACTCATGGTTGATCAGAGAAACTCCCCAAATTGTATACATTTTTTATTTTGTGATTAAGCTTTGGTTCATGTTTTGGCCTCAATAGTCAATACCTACCTACTGATTATTAGACGGATCTGTTCTTGGGATATAGGTCTAGGGTTTCCATGGCCAAACTAGGAGATATTGAAGTCAAAAAAGAAAAAAGAACTGATAAAATCTTAATCCTCCTGTTACAGCCAATAAACCACTTCATATAACATATGAACCCTAAGTAAAAACTGAAAACAACTAGCGTTGGCATAACTAGTAATCATATATCCAATGCTCAAATAGAAACTTAACATTTAACTAGAATTGAACCCTTTAACCCTGCATAGTTTCGCCTCATCTTTTGAGAATTGTATAGTTTACAGGATTCTTCTCCCTATTCCCTGTGCCTGGTAAAGATAGAGTAAATGCAAATATACCCAAGTAAATATAATTATGTGTTTAGTGATTTTAACTCTTACATTAAAACTATTCGAGAATTATGTACACAAATAGAAGAAACATGGTGACCAACTTTACAGAAAATTGTCAGATAAAAAAAAGAAAATATACAGAAATTTGTGGGTATGAACAATATCAATTTCAGACATCACCGAAGAAATTATAAATATTAAGAAAAGAAATCTAGTTGCATGTGCTTCTAAGCAATTTGCTTCTTATTCCTCCAATTACAGCAGTCCTGTTTTGTCCTATTTATTTTTATTTTAGTAATCAAGGAGAGTAATTCTTAGCTTTTGTTTGCCAGAGCTAAAATGCATCATGTGTGCTAACATATTCATTTAAAAGAAGAAAGATAAAGAGCACATGTGTCCCTAAAATAAGAGAATAAATGAAACACATGGAACATCCATTTTAATAGTTACAAAAAGAAAGAATAAACCTCATTTGAGAGCAACAATCTTGTGCAACCAAATGTTCAGATGGAGGTTAGGAAGGTATATCTAGTAGGAAACAAAAACGGAATTATGGTGTATGTAGTGATGACATCATCAAATTTTTTTAAAAAACTTTCAAATGAAATGATGAAGTTTGGGCTATATCTCCATTAAGTACTCATGATTTATTTCACTTACTCCATGATGTGCAGTAAAAGTGTGACAACGGAGAAGTTTGATTGACAATTTTGCATCCTTTCCTCTGAGGAAAAAATAACTCAGAAATATCAAATATTTGTTGTTCGAGATCCCATATTCCAATTTTTGTCATTTTTCATCAACTTCTTTTAGAATATTAGGATAACTATGTGTTAGGATGTTGGAACCTTAATATGCTAACAGTACGGCTTTTTTACCAAGGTGGGGTTAAAAAAATAATTATTCATGTAAATGGGGTTCAAAAAATAGTATTCACCACATAGGGGTCGTAACAGTGTCTGTGCCGCATAAATTTATGCGTCACAGAATGCGTCAAACCATAAAATATTAATTAAAAATTAGCTGTGACTCATAAATTCATGCGTTAAAGTCTATGACACATAAATTTATGCGGCACCACTAATTTTTAATTAATATTTTATGATTTGACGCATTAATTTATGTGTTAAAGAATTAAAATAATATTATTTAATGCTGTGACCGTTCGATATATGCATCGCAGAAGAACCAAACGTCTTTTTTCTCGTTTATATTAGGGACATTTTTTTGGTTCTGTTGTATTCTGTTATCGTTGAGACCGCTGAAGGGTTAGATTTAAATATTGTGAAAGAGAACAAGGTTAGTAATATTAAAATGACTTAGAATCATGCGGTTAAGATAGGTTTAGAAAATTTTAGTTTAAAGCTTGGATTGATGAGTGGTTTTGGATATTGAAGGTTCGAGAAAGAAGAAGAAAAGATTCAAAAGAATTTAAGATAAAATTTTAAAATAAATTTTTGATAAGTACATTATAAATAATTTTAAAAATTTAAAATTAATTATTTCTGTACATAAAAAAATATAAGTAAAACAGAAAAAATATAAAAATGAATATTAAAATTGAAAATATAAAAAATTATTTTATGCGTCACATGTTTTCAGAATAAAAAATTATTTTTTATCCTGTGATGCATAAATTTAGGCATCACAGGTGTCCAGAGTAAAAAATCATTAAATTTTTTCCTGTCATGCATTAATTTATGCGTTAAAATCTGTGATGCATAAATTAATGCGGGTGTTCAGAATAAAAAATTATTAAATTTTTCTCTGTCACGCATTAATTTATGCGTTAAATCCTGTGACGGGTAAATCTATGCGGCACAGGCACTGTAACAGCTCCTCTGTGGTAAATACTATTCAATGATCTACATGTGGGTTATTTTTTCTCTCTTTTCGATCCATGACTAATGCCGTTGCATGTATTGTCAAGTTTCCGAAATATTGAGTTCTGTTGTGTCTCCTCCTTTTTGTAATTTGCCAGTAGATAATTTTTTTCCTTTGCCATTTGCATTAGATCGAAGTTTCCTTCTCTTGTCTGTCTCTTCATCGCCAAACTTACTCCTTGTGCACATCACTTCTGGTGTTGTCAAATTTAGACATCTAGTGACTTGAAAAACCTTAAGCTTTTCTTGACACATCCATCATATGATTTTATAGACTTGATGCCTGAACATCAATATCTAAAGTAGAAGGCATTTTACTCCCTGTTTGACAATAATGGAGCATGTAGTTTATCTTGGAAATTGACAACGGAATTTGTTTCCAGAAACATCATATTATCCTTCACATCAGTTCTTGGTTTCAAATCTTATTTTTAAAAATTTTTAAGTTTGACCACTGTTCTGTCAACTGGATGCAACCTAATATCTTACTTTTCAGTACAGCTGGAGATGATTCAACAAGGTGTAGATTCTAAATTTTGTGAGTATAGTCTGGGCAATGGTAAAATGGACTTGCACAATCGTGATAAACAACTGACTGTTGCTGCCAAGAAGACGGCATTGAGAGATCTGCAGAATGATAATAAAATCATGGTGCCTGCTGCTGTTGCTGGCTCTTCATTTTTAAAGGATAAGGATCCTGGTAGTGATTCTAATAGAATTTCTGGCACCAAGAGACCCTCATCTGACTATGCAGTGAACCACCATCTCCAACAATCTCCAAGCAATAATGCTGCAAATGGACATCTTGTGTATGTTCGTAGAAAATCAGAAGCAGAATTGGGCAAGAGCACCGCATTTGAAAATCCAAGTACTAATGGTTATGGTTCACTTTCAAGGCAACTTTGTTGTGAAGAAGAGATTGCTCAACCAAAACTTCAGATAAAAGAGCCACCTCAGATAAAGGAACCAAAGGTTTCTTGTTTCCCTGCATTTGCACCTTTTCCTATGGCTTCTTCAATGAACTCATCTGGAAAGCCTTCAGTTCCTATTTCTCTTGGGAAGTCTGCCGTGAAGATAGCACCAGTTGAGTCCAATTATGTGACGGCTTCTCCTGGCCCTACTACCATTGGTACTCTGAAGGGATTAAAAAATTTACACTGGGAGGAGCGATACCAACAATTGCAGATGGTTTTGAGGAAATTGGATCAATCAGACCAAGAAGATTATATCCATAGTATGTCCAGGAACCATAAAATAAACCTTCAAATGCTTACTTATGAAGTTCTTTTTATTTTATATAGCTGATATTGTTGTCCTTTGACAGTGCTTCAATCCCTGACCTCGGTTGAACTTAGCAAACATGCTGTTGAGTTAGAGAAGAGATCAATTCAGCTTTCGTTAGATGAAGGTAATGAAATTGTTTCACATGTTTCCTTTCTTATAATCGTGGGCATAGAGTTGACGCTAATTTATACTGGATGTTGGTTGTGGAATTAGGCATTAACTCAAATCTTATGATTATTCGGTATCAATCATGCTTGTGGTACTTAATTATTGTTAGTTAAGTCTTTGAATTACGTTAAGACAACAAGAAGCTGATGATTTTTCTCTCATTTTCACCATGATGACAGCTAGAGAATTACAGCGAGTTGCTGTTTTAAATGTTTTGGGAAAATCAGTGAAGAGCTTCAAAGCGCCAGCAGACCATGACGAATGTTCGGACAAGTTAAAGACATAAACATGATGTTCCTGCCTGCAGTAAATTTTCTGACGCAGCGGAAACATTCTAATTGTTTATTATGGCTAGTGTTTATGCTGATAGTTCTATAAGCCTCGTTGTTTGTGGAAATAAAAAACGGGGATTTGTTGGCACTTGTGCTTGTATAGATTGGCTACCCTTGTTTCTTTCTGCTCCTCCATGCAGTTTGTCATCAATTACATTCTCTGTTCTGTTTATATGGAAATATTGTGAAGCTTTGCCATAGGATGCACACTCCATCCCTGCGGTTGAGTGCCATCGTTACCCTTGTTCAGATCTTGTGAGTGGATTAGATATCGATCATAGTGGAACGTGTTTGGCGATGAATCTATTATCTATAATTAGTGAAAGCGGAAATAAAACGTTTTAGGTTAGATTTATGGCTGTGCAAAAATTTCAGTTAATCCAAATCAAATCATATTTAAAAAATTCAATTAATGAAAACTGTCTTTTCAAAAGCCAAACTGATTAATATCTTAATAAACGACTAGCGTAGTGATCTGGCCGTTGCACAGGTTTCTTTATAAATTGAACAAAAATCTTAAGCAAATTATTATTTTGTCAGTAAATCCTACATCAATTTAGTAATTAGTTTTTGAAACATCTTTTTTTGTTTTAACAAATTATCAATATATATATATTATTGTTGGAAATTTTTGTAAAAATTAATATTCTAACAATTACAATAATTATTAATTACAAGAAAATTAAATCCAATTAAAAAAATTAATTAACTTATATCATTTAATGATTTAATTGATTGATTTTAGCCAAAATAATTATACATGTATACTTATTTATTTATTGCCAAAAAAAAAAAATACTTTAGGCAAGAAATTGAATGCGAGAGAAGTTGTTTTGTGCCATGACTACATATACAAAATCTTTTTTAACAAATCAAAATAAGAAATTGTAATGAGAAATAATTATTATACTAATAATTAGGATAATTGATATAATAATATGAAAATATTGACTTATTAATTTTTAAATATTAAATAAGGAGTATTTAATTTTCATATACATAATTTTGTAGGTAAGAAAATTAAATTTAAAATAAATTATTTTATTTAATCAAGAATTTAATTATAAGGAATATTAAATGCAAAATTTAAAGAGAGATTATCTATATAAAAAATTGATACAAATTGAATTTGAAATCTTTTCTATGATTTGAGTGGTGATTTTTTTTAAAAAATTAATCAATAATTTCATAAACTTATCCATATAATATTATGATAATTTTAAAAATTATTTAAATAATATTATTTTAAAAATCATAAAAATATCTAAATAAATTTTGATTATAAGTAAAATCTAGTATATAAAAATATACGAAAAATTTCTATCTCTGTATCATATGCAAAAGATAAGAAGCATAATTGTTAATTTAGATCGATCACTGAGTAATTAAAGTTAAATCAACCATTAACAAATCGGTACACATCGAAAAGTTAAATTATTTCAAAAAAATATAAAAAAAGACATTTTATAAAACAAAATCAGCTTCCCCAATGTCATATTATTATTCTTTAAATATTATTTTTTCTCTAATTTATCTTGAGTTTATTTGAGTGGATAGTGTTTTTTAATTACTATTTAAAATTATATCTATCATATTTTTTAATTGATTGATAATATATTAAATTAAATTTTAAAATTATATGAACCAAAATTAAATTTTTAAAATAAATAAATAAAAAATTATAAAGATATACTTAAACCTATTGTTAACTATTTTGATATTTTCTCTAATATTTACTAGAGAATCGATAAATAAAAAAATAAAAGTGAGTATACGATAAAATACAAATAAAAATAAAATAAATTATAAACCAAAAAAAAGATCAATTTTCAATATATATTAGGATAAATTTTGAATTGGTTATCTAATGATAATTTATCCTTATATTATTTTTCTAAAAATTTTAGTCCGCAAACTAGTTATAAAAATATAACATAATTACCAAATTTATTTTTATGTTATCATTCTACTCTTCATAAAGAATATAGTAAATTTTATATTTGGAAGAGATATATTGAGTGAAAAGAATCATGCAGACTGAAGAGGACTAATGTAGTAACATAATAATTTTAGAGAATCAAATTAAGAGTTACTGTAGGAGAGGAAAGATTTTGGTAATAGAAATGTAGAAATATTGCAAGTAGGATAGCTCATTTAATTGGGAAAGAAAAATGAATAACTAGCACAACAAAGAAAGAGAGAAAAGGACTACTTCAAAAAGAAGAAAATTTTGACTCTTGTTTTCTAGCTAGGCTATACCCTCATCACATGTCATAAGCTTGAGGGCCTCCATCTCCTCTCTGAACTTAGGCATGGAAGCTTTGGGGAGGGAAACAAAGACCCTAACTCCTCCTTTCATTGAAGGATCCAAATTACTAGGAGGCAAGAAAAGGCACAAGTCCACATACCCAAACATGTCCCATGGCACTGGAACTATATTCACTGAAGCCTTCCACCCAAAATCCTCTTCTTCCAACAAACCAAGTTGTCTCCAATCTGTTAATACCATAGATGCACCTGTTCCTTCAATCCTAATGTTCCTTTTCCTCATTGTCTCCAGCATGTTGATTGAGTTTTTTATGTATTCATTGTTAAAAGAAATCTTTTTGCTCTCTTTGATCAGTTTCACTACTTCTGAGAGTGGCCTTTCATTAAGTTCTTTCACTGTTAGCACCACATTTGCACCCACAAAAGCATTGCCATAATACCCTTCAGGCAAAGGTGGATCCAATAGGTGTCTCACCCCTACTGCTAAACAAAACAAAGTCTTCCCATCAGGGCTCAATTTCAAAGCTTTAGCCTTTGACCTCCAAACATAGGCACCAAGTGTTTCAAGAGTTGTGAAGCTTTCCTTCACATTCTCACTTTCCTTCATCAGTTGCATTTTGAGTCTTAGTATGCTTTTACGGTTTAAGTTAAAGCATTCATGTGAAATCTCCTTAGTTGGCCAAAATGGTGAAGCTGCCATTGAAGTCTCATCTATGGGAAATTTAAGTGGTTCTTTAAGAAGTGTCCCCATTAGTCTCTCCCTCTCCCACACAGGTTTCACTGTGGGCTCACTTTTTCCACTTGCAAGTTCAACAAAGGCTCTGAAGAATTGAGATGCACCAAACCCATCACAAACACTGTGTGACAGGCCCATTCCAATTGTGAAACCCCCACAGAGAAACTTGGTCACCTTAAAAACCACGGGATGGTGACTAGTTTTATCTTGAGAAGGGTTATCAAACACCAATTTGTGTGCGGTTGGAACATCAATCCCTTCAAGATAGTTAAGAGAAGAGAGTTCACAATTAGCATTGGCCTCCAAGAATGGAACTCCATCAGCATTGCAATTGATTCCAAGTTTTCCATCATCAAATGTTATATTCCCTGCGAGAGGATAATAGTAAACCAAAGCCTTTGATAGGGCTTCTTTTATCACACAAGCAGGGTCTAATTGAACCTTTGAGGAATCAAGATTTGCTTGGTATACATAAATGGTTTGACAAAGAATATTGAGAACAGGATCATTGTCAATGGTGGATAGAGAAAGAATATCACATGGAGTAGGCTTGGAAGGTTTAACAATCACAACATCCTTCATATCAAGGGTAAGGGGTATCTTTAGGTTTGCCATGGAATTTAAAAATGTGTAGAGTAACAGAAATGTGAGGAGATGATATGAGAATATATGTATGAAGTGAGATGAGATGGTTCATGTAGTTCTCCTTTTGCCTTATCTATATATAGAACTGATTCCACAACTCTCCTTTACCCTTATCCATCCATTGTTAAATCGGAATCATTACAATCCCAACTCAAGAAGTGGCATTGATTGAAGAAATTGACCAGCACCAATTGAATCGGAAAGTGACACCTTGAATAGGAGGGAAACAAGATTTGAAAACGTGCTAGCTAACAATCATGTTACTAACTTGTTAAATTCTAAAAACTAATTAGTATTACTTGGAGCTTAGGTATAAAATAAGATCAGCAAACTGCAAGGTTACGTGTGGTTGCAAGTATCATTTTTATTCAAGTAAAACAATTACTCAACATTATGCCTATGTTCACACCGTTGAATAGGCTTTGAAACTTGAAGCAATTGGTTTTATCATCATCATCATCATCAATATCTATTGTTAACTAGACACGTATTTGTTGGAGAAATTTCAGAAACAATGAGCCAATGAGTCAATGTTGGGGACGCTGAAGGATAGCACTAGAAGCTAATAATATATATTTTCCTTGGTGGACAACTCTAAAGGCACACCATTGTGAGTGGAGATCAAAGAAACATGAACATGAGCAGATAATTCCTGGATCGCACTAAATAAAGTTATTGGCACAGGTTTCATACCCAGAAATCATAAGGGAATTGGTAACACGCTTCAATTCATAATCTCAAAGGGTTTTTTCAGAGGATTTATATTGTACTAAGAATATGTATGCACTATGGAGCAATAACAGTCTACTTCATCAATGATTTTGATTCCGGCAAGCCATGTGACATACGGTCATGCCTATGTATTGCTGCCATATAGTCATACCTACTAAGGCCAATATCATACCATTAGTTTGGATGATGAGTGAAATAAGAAGATATAAAAAATTTTAGAAGTATGAGAAATTAAAAATAGAATAAAAAAATGTATTGTTTGGATAGATAAAAATATGAAGGAAATAAATAAAAATGTTTTTTTTTTGGTGAGATGAATTAAAAAGAGAGTAAAAAAAATAAATAGATAGTAAAAAATTATTATATTAATAAAAATTAATATAAACTTTTAAAAAGTTGATTTTTATTATATTATTTTTATTAATACAAAATCATTTTTTTAATATTAAATATTTAATATAAACCTTCCCCTCTAATTTCACGGATAAGGAGGAAAATTATTTTTACTGTATACCTATGATAAAAATTATTTTCTTTTTGAATATTAGTTCAAACAAATAGAGCAAATAATATCTTTCCTTTTTATTTCTTTCTTCTATATTTCTTCTTTTTATTTAAACAAACAAACCATAAGAGTCATACTTAAAAATAATATTTAATATTTTCTTATCAAAAATAAATTTTGATCCAACTATTAATTTATATGATATTATTATGATAATTATATATAATTTAAATATTTGTAAACATATAATAAAACTTTATCTTTTTATTTATATTTTAATAATACATTATACGTTAAAATTAAGTAATATAGAGATGTATAATTGATTTTTGAATTGTATCAAATTTTGTAAATTTGATCTATTTTATGAAAACTTAAAAAATTTAAAAATTAAATTGATAAAAAAAATTTAATAAAAAAGTATTAAATATATTATTTATTAAATTTAACATCTAATATACTAATCCAAACTTAATAAAAGAAAAACCCAAATACATCAGGTTAAAAGTGCAGAATTGATTCAAACCTAAAAGTAAAAGATCAAATTCTTTGTTTGAACATATTTAATCTAGTTTATTGAACCTCTACTCATTGGCAATAGTGGTTTAATGATACTATTCAAGATTAGTGCCATGTAGCTCTATCTGAAAATGTGGAAAGTGTGGAGAATCAGATGGGATGATCAAATAGCTCAAATTTGGGGGAGAAGATGAGGTTGTGGTGGTTTTTTCAACAGAACCAATTTGAAATAGCAAATGCTCCAATAAAAAAATAAAGTTCCCGTTATGATTTTGTTTTTTATAATGCTAATCAATATCCACAATTGGTTAAGAAAATATGAATAAAAAAGATTGAAAAATATATTATAACAAAAAATTATTAAATATATATTTTGTTTAATTACATTTTTAATCCTTATAATTTAGATTATATACCATTTGATTTCCTGAACTTTTCTTTTAGCAAATTAAGTGCATTGGTTTTTAAAATTAAACAAATCTAGTTCTTTCTTTGATTTTTTTTTATTTTTCCTAAAACTCCCAAAAAATTGTTTTCTATTCAAATAGTTGAGAAATTTTGTTTATAAATTTAAAATATAAAATAATTTTAAAAGTTAGAAATTTAGTAAAAAAATTTAAAACTAGAAGGTAAAGAGAATACAGTTTAGAAAAAGGATATTTTGATATTTTTATTTTAAATAAAATTTGACATTTTGTTTAGTGATTCAAACAATGTTTAAAACAATTTAATAGATTTAATTTGTGAAAATTTTGAAAAAAATATATGAAAGAAGAAGTTAAGTAAATGAAAGGTGATGAAGATAATTAATTAATTATAACAAATAAAAAAATTAAGGATAAACTTCACTCAAAAGCTTACTAAGGGATTAAAATCACACATAAAAATGCTAAAAATATAACTAAACCCTTTTAAATAATTAAAAGTATTTAATACAGTATAAAAGGACTTCCTTTTCCTCAGATTTTCCCAAGACAAATTATTGAGATTGCATAAACCTTTACATTTTAGCCAATTATTAATTTTCGTGACAGAGGGAAAACAGTCCACACGAGTGTAACATCCACTATGGTTCAGTTGTTGGGCACTTTAGTCTTTTTGATGTTGATTTATGCATATTGCATAACTTGAATTTCGGAAAGGTCCAATAAGTTAATATTTAAGCCTTGTAATGATGTCCAATGAATGTTTTTTCTCAATACTAGTTCGCTACGACGTCTCACGTGTTTCTTGCATTTTTATCACTGTTCAGAAACAAATTTAAGTGATGTATTTGCCTCCTGAATGCATTTTTCTATTTCATATCATTATTGATTATTGATGGTTCAGCCCATATATAAGTAGTAAACAACTACCAAGCACAGCCTTTGAGCTTTGACCCATCAACATAAGCATTTTAGAGTTCCAAACAATTGTGGTTTGTTAGTTGAAGTGTAGCACACGAAGTAGGAATAAATGTCAAACAACCTCAGAAGTCATTGATTTTTTTTTTCAAACTGTAAGAGATGAGCCTATTACAAATATGCAAATAGAGAGAGACAAGGTAAAGATAAATTACATTAATAATATTCATTAGTTGTCATCTTTTCTTATACCTCAATAATGAAATGAAATTTGAGAAAGAATCATCCAACCATGGTCCTCTTTCGTCCTCTTTGTCGCACTACAAGTTTTGAAAATGTATGGAATTAAGTACTAGTTCTTGAAGAAAATGTGAAGTTAAATAAGTATAAAAGGGGAAGGTGGCACCTTGCGCCAGCTTGTTCAATGTGGATGACCACTGCTTTGATGACTTGCGGTATGCAGCAAGTATCTGATCCATCTGTTCACACAAAATTTGATATTAAAATATGTCAGTCAACTGATCATAGTTCATAACTTCGGTTTGTCCAAGCGGAAATCATATTATAGAAGAATAAGGCTTCAATCCCTCTCAGCGGAATGCAAACTCAGATGGCTTGGAAAGGGCTTGTTAAGTTAGTCTCAGCCACTTTAGTAGTTTGTACAAAGGAAAAAGTGACTGTTGGTCAATGATAAGTTCATTTGTGAGATTAGGAATTCATCCTATCCAATATTTGTGTTGCTTTTACCCAAACATACCCTAAACCCTAAAATTAAACTATCTCCACTAAGTTTTTGCCAAATCAACCTTGGAGCACAAACTATGAAACCCTGTCAGTAAACAGTAGAAAACAGGATATTAGAAAAGTCCTTTATTCAATTGGTGATTTTTTGGCCAAAAAAGTTATCACAAGCTTGGCAGAAGACATCTCCATTGTCAGCTTTAACTAAAACATTAACTGAAGTGCATGCTTATGAAAATTAAAATGTAAAGTATCAGGCTTAAACTTGGTATACCGACATTTATAATTTATTTGGATAGGAAAATTTAGGTAAAATGTACCACAACTTATGTTATATGCTATCTTTTACCACTGACTCTGACGAGCACTCCTACTCAAATTCACATAACTGACAAACAAAACTCTGTTTTCATCTCCTTAATATTCTATGGCATAACAGTTTAGGACTAAGGGAGAAAAATGAAAAGTTGGCTTACCACATTCCCACATGAAGAATGCATTGAAAGAAGGGCTCTTTCCAGAACATACAAATCAACAGCTTTATCTTCGGGTAGAGTTGAAGTGAAGCTCAAACCAAAATCAATAAGAACCTACACAAAATAACTTGACTTCTGAAACACAAGTTGATAATACTGATAATTGGATATTACAGGATCTAAGAAGAGATGAATGAACTCACCAATTGATTGGTATCATTCTTCAGTAACATGTTCGATGTTGTCAAATCACCATGAACAAGACCACCATCATGTAACTTTCCAATTGCATCACCAATTTGGGATGCAATATTGTCCAGCCGGTCTTTATCGATACCATGTGAGCCGAATTCAAGAAGTACATCTTTAACAGAAGGGCCCTCAACATATTCAAATGTTAAAGTGTGCAACACAGGATCCACAGCAAACAGCACAGGGGTATAAACCCCAAGTCGCCTTGCTTTGGTCATGCACCTGGCCTCCTGCTCCAAAATGATTGGCAAAAACAAAGCATTCAAGAAATGCAACAAACAAAACACTGCTAAACATCTAGAACTTCAGCAGAAATATAAAGATACACAATTTTTTTTCTGCATCTGACCGCATTTAACCGCTTGAGCGTCAATTTAGAATCCAAGGTTGGATGCCTGTACTTCTTTGAGAAGCGTTCCTTAACAACAGACCTCCTTCCCACAAAAGAAGATTCAAAAACTCTCTACAAACAGGAGCATTGAAAAAGGGCATCAGGGTTTGCAAAACAAGATAAACCGAGTCAGTGCAATTTCATCAATAAGAACATTCAAAAAGGTGGGTAGGAGAAGTAAAAAAGAAAAAATTGAAACTTAACACAGAGGATAGCAATCAATTGCCACCAGGTGCATAATTAAAACCACAGAAGATAGATTTTTTACTTAAAGGGTAGGTTTTAATAGCTTTAATCTATAAATCAAGGGAATGACTACACTCACAGCTTCAGCTCCTTGCTTGAGCAGAGTGAGAGAGCTATCTCTTGTGTCAGCTTCAATCTCCATAATATTGAACGTCTATGGCAGTGAAATTCCTTGTGTTTAACCTTTTCAACAACAATTATCTGCCCGAAAAGGAAGAAAGAATAAAAAAAGATTATACAAAAGAAAAAGAAAAAAAAAACATGTTGCTTATTAACTAGTTGTAGTAAGAATTAGGGTTAATCAAATTCTTGTCATTTACAATTAATCAAAAACTGAATAATCTTAAGAAGCAACAGCAATTGCAATGGATATGATACAATTCTAACCTTGTCGTATAAGTAGCATTCAACACTCTGCAGTGCAGCCTCCACAAGTCCCGGAAGCCATTCAAATACCTCAGCTAGGGTAACCGAACTGAAAAAACAAAACGACGCGTTTTGCGGTTTATTTTATTTTATTTTACTTCAATGTGTAAAATCCAGGTCAAACAAAACAGGTCGGGTCTGAAGGCTGAGCGAGTAAAATGGTTTCTTTAAGATAGAGACAGAAATGAAGAAGGTGGTCTCACAAGTCTATGATTTGTTGAACATGGGATAAATTTACGGTTCAGCTTGTTAAACGTCTATCGTTTAAAATTTAATTTGATTTAATATTTATTTAATAAATAGATAAATAAGTTTGTTAATTTTTTTTTAAAATAAATAAATTAGATTTAAATTTATAAAAAGTATTTATATTTATATATTAATATTTATTTTAATATATTTTATTTATATAATATTAATATATATATGTTTTAAATCTATTTAATAATTTTTTTATTTTATAAATTTTAAATTAAAATTTTTTTAATTAATTATATAAATTTTAAATTTATTTATTAACTTTTTTTAAAATGTAAACTTTTAAACGAGTGAGTAAGTTTTAAATAAATTAGATTTTAACAGAAATTTTTTTTAAAATTTTTAAATAGATCAAATTTAAATATTTAAAATTTAGTTTAACTTAATTTATTTTTATTTTTAATTATAAAAAGTTCAAAATATTTTATAAATTTTAAAAAAATCAATATCCATTTGATATAAATGTTAAATTTAATATATGATGTAAATTTTAATTTATTTTTTTATAAATATTTAAACACTTTTTGTATAAATATTCTATATAGACTTAAAATTTGCATTTCTTTTTTAAATTATTTTATCAAAACTCTGAAGTAAAAATATTGGTTAAACAATCAATTTGTAAGTTTATTTTACTTTTAAGATAAACTACACTTATTAATTTTATATTTTCTCAAATGATTTTTTTATACACTAAACAACCTTAGTTTCTCGTATTACTATTTTTTTTTATATATTACTTTACCCCTACGAGAGAATTTACTGATAAAAGTACAAGAAAATTTTTAGAAAGTATAAAAATACAAAAAATACTTTGAGGAGCTATGAAATTATAAGATAAGGTACAATTTACCCACTATTTCATCCAGCGACACCCAACTTTTTCTAATTTATTTTATTATTTAATAAATTTCTTGGGAAACCATTCCCTTTTTTTATCCAGCAACCCACTCTTCTTTTCTTTTTTTATGTGAAAATTAACCTTATGCAGTTTTCTTTTTCATTATATGATTAAGAACTCATTACGGTGAAATATAAAAATTCAAATTACATTTATTGGATGAATACCTTTTTTGTGCTTATGTGAGTGCGTGAATAAAATTAAAATAGAACATGTTTATTCAAAGTAGAAACAAAAGGAAAGAGAGGTGGAGCATGTTCTTCATCCAAGATTATTACAGCATAGACTTCACATCCTTGACATTGCATAGTCCATTACGTCTACAAGAAAATCTATAATAATGGATAAAATAACCTGAATTAGCATTGAAAAAAAAGAGTCTACAAAGAAAAAAGGTAATGATAATGTTGACAAACAACCTGCATCTTCCTTGGTGAAGCAAAGTGGGGGTGTAATCCTCAAAACATTTCCATGAAAACCACCTTTCCCAATCAGCACTCCCATATCTGAAAAAATAATGGCAAGCTTAAAAGACTAAAAACAAAGAATTTATGAGTCACAATGTTTGAATCAGATACACAAATCATATATACTCTTTTGCGTGTATCACACACAACGTTTGAACCAGATAGGAGTATGATATTGACCTTTCATTTGTTCAAAGATCTGCAGCATTTCATCTTTTGCAGGGGTTTTCAACTGACGATCTTTGACAAGTTCAATTCCAAGCAATAGTCCTCTTCCCCTTACATCCCCAATTACTGCCACAAAAGAGCATGCTAGTAGTCATCATAATCCAAACATCTCTCCTCACTATGTGCATGTTTGGTTCAACTTGTTTTGAAGAAATAATCGCTTATTTTTGTCATATAAACCTTTTAAAAAACAAACGATTATTTCTCCAAGTTTAAACATTTCCAAACATGTACTAATTCTCCATCCTTACCCAAGAAACCAAAAATTGAACAAGAAGCTTACTCTCATGCTTTTCCATTAGGGAACTAAGGCGCTCTTTTAAATATGATCCAACAGCAAATGCATTTTGTTGAAGTTTATCCTTCTCAATTACTTTCAAAACAGCTAACCCAGCCGCAGTACTAACAAGATTTCCCCCAAATGTGCTAAAATAGTAACCGCGAGTCAAGACATTTGAAATCTCAGGAGTTGTCACCACTGCACCAATGGGTGCACCATTACCGATTCCCTGAGAAGACATGGACAATGAAATTTAAAATACCAAGAGTCGAAATAAAGTTATCAAGCTTAGCAGGTCCATGATGAGTTGCACTGTTTCAAAATAATGCTTGATGATTTGCATATTCTCCAAACAGCATAGGAAGAATTTCAGACAACTACTTGAATTTGTTCAATGATCCTCATACATTAACACTGCTTTCTATGTCCTGTAATTCAATTCAAGGAAGGCTTAACAAATAACAATTGTTCACTAAATAAAAATACAGGATTAAAAGAGTATTACAATAATATGCAATGTTAGACAAAAAGTAGTGTAAATTCCAAACCTTCTGCCAGTTATAATTTTCTATTTGAATCATAGCTAAAAAATTCAAGATTTCCTCTATCCCGATATCAAATATCCTATCATAGCCAACATTCAGACATACAAAGGCAAGTATCATGATTCATAATATTACCTGACTATTTGGGCTATGGCATATTTCCTTTGTGCTAGACTGCTAGCATATATCATATGACTATGTTCACATAATCTAAGAACACATGAATGCTGTGCGCAGATGCCAAGTCATTACTAGAAATCCTATTTGGATTCCCTGAAAAGCCACTGTAAAAAAATCACCAATGTCACTTGCAGCTAAAGATTAAGGAAGTGTTACCTTTGCCAATGTAACAATATCAGGAACAATTCCATGTGCCTCAAAGCCCCAGAAGTGACTACCAGTTCGACCAAACCCTGACTGAACCTCATCTGCTATAAAGAGACCTCCAGCCTTTTTAATGATGCTATAAACTGCAGGCAAGTAATCGGGAGCCAATTCTATCACTCCACCCACTCCCTGTCAAGCATGAACCTCTTTCACTTCACAATATGCATGCCGTTGTGAGAGACAAAGTACCATTATTATGTTTTCTAGTTTGACTGATAAATGATATATTACCTGAATAGCCTCAGCAATAAACCCAGCTATATGACCACAAGTTCCATAATCAATTACCTCTTGTACATCATTTGCATATTTTACTCCATCTGAACCAAAGACTCCTCTGTAGGGGTCTGGATTAAGGACATGGTGAATTCCAGTCTACTGGCGTAGACACAATGACAAGTATAAGAGGGTAACTTTAATTGATGCTATGAATATACAATATATTCAAACAAGCACTAGTTCTAGCAAGAAAACCATCATTTAGAAGCAAAATTGGCACCTGTACAACATTAAACTTGTGAAAAAATTGAGCAGTGGCACTCATTGTTGAAGTTGCATTGCCATGGTAGCCATTTCTGATGGAAATTATATCATGGTAGCCAGTGTACAGCCGGGCAATCATCAAAGCCAGTTCATTGGCTTCAGTCCCAGAATTTGTGAAGAAAACAACCTGAAAATTTGAAATCAACAAAGTATAACAAAAAAAAAGTATTAAACGGAATTCTCATATGAGCATCTTAGTATTGACTTTTTTAAACCCTTATGTTTACTTTTACAAAAAGGTCATTAACTTTCGTGTCAATTAAAAAAAGAATGAAAAAGCAAAAGTGAACAAGTTAATTGAATAAATGAAGGTTTAAAAAGAGCTTAGGGACTAAAATAACTAAAAGTACTGATATAGAAAGATATAATTGGTTTTTGGACTTGGATACTCTTACCTTGTTAAGTACATAACATGGCCTTGTTAAACATAGAAAGATATAACTTTTATTAAATGTAATTAATGAATCATACCACCATTCAACCAATCAAGGTGAGAGGCCTCATTAGATTAAAAATGGGTCTTTCTATATCATGCACCTTAATAACACAAGAGAATCTAAATTCACGGGCGATATTGTTATGTTGTTCTACTAAATCCAAAAATGAAAAAACAGCAGAAAAGAAAAAAAAAAAAAACCTTGAGTTCACCGGGAAACTTAGCAGCAAGAGCCTCAGCAAAATCAACAACAGCATGGTTTAAATACAGAACAGTGGTATGCTGCAAGAGCCTGATCTGGTTAACAGTTACTTCAACCACATCAGGATGGCAATGCCCACATGAAACAGTAGCAATGCCACCAAACGCATCAAGATATCTGCGACCATTTTCATCATAAAGGTACTGCATTTTACCCTCCACCAGATTTAACTGCCACCACAAGAAAAAAGGAACAATCTTTTTACCCAAAAACTCTTCATATGAGACAGAACACTGAATTTGGAGAAAAAAAATACTTACTGGGTGGGTGTATAAGGGACCAGGAGATGTTGGAAGATACTGTTTTCTCCGCTTCAAAAGATCAGAAGCTGGAGGCCCTGTGTAGGGAGACGGAGTGTGAGTGAAATGTGGCATTTGAGGAAGCAAATGGGTGACACCATCTTCATTGCTTCGGGCTACGGTGGAGAAGAAACGACGCCGCCACCGCCAAATTTTGTCCCTCATTGATTGCTTCCAAAGTTGCTGAGGCTTCATCCTTTGCTATTCTATTCAATGACGTATGGTTCACTGGCTGGTGAAACGCATAAAAGAATAGATAAAACGCAGGAGAATCTTTCTGGTACAGCAGCGAGCTTTCTACCGTTGGAGATTGTTACGCATGATCATGATGCGTTTGTGTTATTCACGACGTCACTATAAATTGGTTGTTTTGATCCATTAGGTCCTACCGGAGCACGAATTTGTCTACTCGCATCGAACTTTCTGGAACCACTTCTTTTAGAGAGAAGCAAACAAGAATATACAGTGTTGCACCTGCTAGAAGGTGCATTTTCATATTATTACACTTTAATTTAATAAAAATTATTACTGTTAAAATTTAGTTTAAATTTTTTATTGATGATTATTTTTAGGTATTGTTGTTATATTATATTTAAATTAAGGTGTAGTTGACTTTTTAAAATTACTGTTATATTGTTAGCTAAAATTCTTTGAGTTTGAAATTAATGTTTAAATTTTTTTTTAGTGTTTACATATTGTTTTTGTTGGTTTTTTTGTTATTTAAACTTTTTTAGTAAATTAGTAGTTATATTAGTTTAGGATTTGGATTATAGTTTTAGCTTTTAGAAATAAATTAGGATTTAGATTATAATCAAGAACAACACAACACTCCAACACACAAATTTGATATATAACAAAATATATTATTACTGTTATTATTATTATAAAAATAATATTATATTTACAATGCATAAAACTTATTTACCGTTTAACAATATTTTTTAATTAAAATTTAAATTTTACTTCAAAAACTAATGTCAATTTTAGTATATACAATTGAATTTAGTCTTTTTATTTATAATTAATTTTAAAATTTTAAATTAACAATATATAAATTCTTATTTTGTGAACTTATAAATTTATTCATTTTAAATAATCAAATTTTATATTACTGTAGTAAAAGTTAATACTTAAATAAAAATTAAAATAATTTTTTAAAACTACTTTCTTATCATAGAATGGAAAAAGGAATACTTATATTTTAGTTTAAAATACTTTACTTTTATTATTTGTATTATGACTGTAGTCTTTAGAGTAAATTAAACAATTTTTTCAATAATTAAAATATATCATGTTGTTAATATTAATTTGTAAGTTATATTTAGTATTTATTTTAAAATTTCTTATCGTATCATCCAATTGATGGTTAATTTGGTAGTTGTTATTTTAATTTTTTTTTTTTTGGTTTAGAGTTATAGTTTTAGATTGCTTTTACTTAGAATTTATTGTATGATTAAATTATTTAAATTTTAAAATTGTTTTTCATTGATTAATTATTTTATTTAAATATAAATGATCTTTTAATTTACTGTTATTTTTATTGGTTAGTATATTTTATTTTTTAATTTTTGGGTTTATATTAATATTAAAAGTTGTAACTTCAAAATTATGTTATAACTTATAAATTTATTTACGTTTTTATATAATTTTTTAATTTATTCTAGCTTTGTTATTTAAAATTTTTAATGATTTAATAGTTTATTTTATTTTATAATTTAGAATTATTTTTAAAGTTTAAAGTTTTTGATTGTTAGGATTTAATTATTTTAAATTCTTTATAAAAATTATGTTAGTAGTAATTTGGGATTTATAATTTTAATATTTATTTTAAAAATTTTAGAAAAAAAAATGATATTGTCATTGCAATCTTTTGTTATATTAAATTCAGTTTAGACAATTCATCACTTTTGAAAGTATAATTTGTTTATAAATCTAAATAAATTTGGAATAAAGCTTTGAATAAGAAGAAAAAAATTATTTAAAATTATAATTTGTTTATAAATCTAAATAAATTTGGACTAAAGCTTTGAATAAGAAGGAAAAAATTATTTTATGAGCATAATAATATTGTTTAAATTTTAAAACAAATAATAAATCATTTAAAAATAGTTGTTTTCTTTGGAATTGTCTAACTCCAATATTTTTAAAGTAATGCATCTTTAATTATAGCTTTGGTAGAACGATGAAGGATAGAAACTTATGCATTTTAAATGTTTTTTTGAAGAATGTACTATTACACTTTAAGATGTTGATGTATTGACTGCATTGCCAATAAATGGTTTTCATGTTATTGACAGTCCATTAACTCGTGTAAGGGAACCTCTTATGAAACAATTATTAGGAATATCCCCGCCTGAAAAGGAGATATAGGAAGGATCAATAAAGATGATATGGTTACTCCATCATTTTGAAAATGTGGAAGATGACGGCATGATGAGGTCCGTCTCGAAAGGTTTGTTTGAGCATATATCCTTCCACTTATTGGTGGAGTAATTTTTTGCAATGATTCCAGTAGCATGGTTCCACTTAGATATCTACCATTATTAGCCGATTTAGATCAATGTGGTAAGTATAGTTGGAGATCAGCTACATTGGCCTATTTATATCATTAATTGTGTAGTTGTATTAATTATGATAAAAAGTTGATGTGCGACTTCACTTTGCTTCTTTAATTATGGGCTTGAGAAAGATTTCTTTATATTATCCGTGATGATTTTGGATTTGCAGATTTTACACACCATATGGAGTTTGATAATTATTTTTTTGTGTACTTTCATTATTAATATTATTAATATTTTAAATATTATTGGAAATATTTACACATTTGCATTACATATGGATGAAAAGGTCATTTAAGGTAGTGCATCAAGATATGACCTTCTACTGACATGTTTTTGAAATGACGAAACATGATTAGGTAAGTTATTTAAAATATAACTAAAACCTTTTATACGAATGATTAAAGTATCATTTAATCATATTTTCTTGTTATGTAGATTATATGGCAATTGTATAGGCATGTAATAAATGCTTTGCTAAAGGAATGCATACAAGGAATGGATTGTTGGATTACTGTTGTGCCACTTTTTGGTTTTGATATATTGGAGCGACATCAACCTCAACATATCATGGGACAATTTAGAATGGCTTAACATTTTTCACAACCTCCATTCTAACCAGAAGAAATACATGACATGACTTTGAAAGATAAAACATATGATAATTGGATGACTATGTTTGCTTTTTTTTTTTCTCGATTTGGCAATAATAAACACATACATATATATATATATATATATATATATATATGTATAAAAGGTAAGTATAAAATTATACTTATATTACACAATTTTTTACAATAAAATATTGCTTACAATTAATCTTAATCTATCTCCATATTGTAGATGGATCAATTGGAGATGATCCATTATTTGAGTACAAATGTTGTTCAATCAAAACCGCAATTAATGTCATTTATCTTTAGCCAAATTCGTCAACATGCGGAGAATATTTTTGTTAATACACAAGAAAGAGAATTGCCTAATTACGGCTTACATGATTGCAACTACTAATATGCAAGAAAGTTCTTAGATAGAGGTCAAAGCAAACATTGCATATACGCAGAACGAATGCTAATTATAACATCACTTTTTCAAGTTTGTAAATTGACCTTGGAGAAAAATGAATAATGTTATGTAACCATCTTGACAATATTACATATGATTCATCCAATCCTCAAACACATTGACAATTGCTTTTTGTTTTTCATTTTAAACTTTTTCATACGATGATACCTTGTATTCATATTAACTTAGTATTCTTTCATAAATCAATGATATGCATACAAATGATTCTTGATTTACCATACTTGGAAAATAGCTTCATAAAATTAAAAATTAGAATCATCTAAAATCAAATTCATTTTTACATAATATGTACCTAAGATGCATGAACATATGAAATATGAGTTCAATTTATTATGATTTTGTAAAAGGAAAGCATTTACATAAATTATGTTGACAACCCATTTTATTACACATTATTTATTGGATTATTTTATTTTATTTTTCTTATTCATTATGGACAACCATTGACATGATTCAAATATCGAAATGTGAATTTCAATTTAATTACAATAAAATTTTGATATATTTTCACTGAGAATGAATAATATTTCGTTGTCAACTACATTTCATCTTTGCTATTGGATGGTAACTCAACAAACAACTCATTACCAATGACCTCCTAATTATGAAGTGCATCAATTGTAGAAAAGTTTGTATCTTCATTTAGATATTCCTAACAAATGTTGGTATAATGGAACCGGTACTTCAAAATATAATTTCTTATAAAAAATATAAATTAACATTAATTTTTATGAATAAAGTATCAAATTTTACTCTATATATTAATGAGTTTTTGTTACCTAATGAGTTTTTGTTACCTGGTTGAGGTGAAACATGTGAACTAGACAAACCATCATAAAATCTTGGACTTGACCTTCCTAAAATATTTATTTTTTCTCCTTTATTTATAATAACTAAATTATCTTAGTTACATTTGAAAATCATTATCATTCTTACTACTTATTTATATTAGTGACTGATCATAAATTTTGACCATCATTATCAAATGTACACCTTCTAAACAATCTTAAAGTTATTTTTAAAAAAATAATAAAGATAATTAATTAATTATGAGACAATTAATTTAATATAACTTAATTAATTCACTTTAATATGAGTGTTAATATTAACATATTCTATTAATATTATGAACTATTTACTTTAATTTTAGCACAAACTTTAAGTACCAATATTAATGATTATTGCACAAAATTATTAATCATACATTTAATCTTTTTATTTTTGCTTATCTAAAATTTACTATATTCAATTCTTTCGACAGAAACCAAAAATACTACTTAATTTAAGATAAATTTTAATTTTTTATGAATTTTTTTCTTAACTTTATTTAAACTTATTTTTATTTTAACTTAAATTAATTTTTATTTTCTTCAAAAGTAAGAACATCTTTTCCTTAAAAAAATTTACTATTTAAAAACACATTAATGATAATTTTATCCATCAATTATATAAATTTATAAATTTATAAATTTATAAATTTAAAATAATTATCAATTTGTATAACTTAAAAATTAAACTTTAAAATAGATATTTTTCAAATAAACTAACTAATTATTTAAAACATTATTATTATTATTATTATTTAGAAATATTATAATTTATTTCAAATTTAGAATGAAGGTGTTTTTTTTAAAAAAAAATTACTTAAATTCAAATTGTATAACTAACAATAAACTATAAATATAATATAAAATTTAAAATATAAATTATTTTGAAAAATCTTTCTTAACTTGAATAAATATAAAATTTGCTAACAAATTTTGCAAAAGCTCAAGCGTAAAAATTTGCTAAGAAATTTTTGGCAAAAATGCAATCGGATGCATTAAATTTGCCTTGAAACCTATGGCAAAAACATTATAAGAGCCTATAAGGCATCTTCATCATGCTTAACACACATGTGAGCTTGTAAAATTGGTATGTAACACATGTTAAAAATATATTTTATTTTCTTCTAGTTGCTTATGTTTTGAATTACTTACTTTTTCAATTACTTTTCTAATATTATATCTTTTCCAATCAAAATGCACCATAAAGGTGCATTTTATGTTGAATGTTACTCCTTCACTATTTGCACACACAGACACAGGTTGAAATCTGTATTAAATGAAACCCACAATCAGGGTTGAAATACATAAAACATATCATGGAAGTGCATTTTATGTTTAAATGAAACGAACAATAGAGGTGTGTTTTAAACTGCTCCTTACCCCATATTATATATATATATATATATATATATATATATATATATATATATATATATATATATAGTTTTTTTAAAATAATTTTTATAAATAATTAAAATTTATCAATTTAATTATTAAATTAATAAATTATATTATATAGATTATTTTTACAAAATTTTATAAAAATTAAAAAAAATTAAATATTTCAAAAAATAAATTCAAATTAATGAATAATATACCTTTTATAATATTTATTAATTTAAATTTTTTAATAAAATATTTAATTTTTTAAAATTTTATAAATTTTGTAAAGATAATCTATAAAATATAATTTATTAATTTAACGGTTAAATTGATAAAATTTAATTATTTATAAAATTTATTAAACAAAATAACTTTAGTTAAAATTACTTCTACAATGATTTAAAATTTACCATAAATTACTTCATTCAATATTTTTTTAAATATTTGAATTTTACTAATTTAATAATTAAATTAATAAATTTTATTATAAAAATTATGTTTACAAATTTTATAAAATTTTTAAAAAATTATTATTTTATTAAATAAATTTAAATTTATATATATTAAAAGTATATATCATTATTAAAATTAATAATATAATAAAATATCAATTTTTTAAAAAAATTTATAAAAATTATTTTTATAATAAAATATGTTAAATTAATTATTTTATTAATAAAATTTAATATTTAAAAATATTAAATAAAATAATTTATAATAAATTTAACTTTACAAAATAATATGCATCACATATTTAATCCAGTTTAGGATGCTTACCGTAAAAATTCCCTTGTTGCAAATTTATTTTAAAAAATTCAATTTATAAAATATATTAAACACTAAACAATAACTTTGGGTCAAACACCGTATGAGTTCCTATATTTGTACCATTACACAGACATATATATGTACGGTCTTTTAAAATTTTGTATTGATTTTGATCATCATATTTTTTTTAATATAGAAATTTTATAGTAATCAAAGTCATTATAAAATTTAGGTAGGATGATTTTTAGTTTTTAGTTTTAAAATTTTAAAAATTAAAAAATTAAAAAATATTTTTTATTTTTTATATTTAAAAATTATTATAAAATAAATTAAGTTATTTTATTATAAATTTATAAAAATATACATAAAAATATTAATTAAAAAATATATTATATAAAAATTATAATTTTAAATTTTAAAAGCAATAAATTAAATATTATTATTATAATAATAACAAAAATAAAAATAAAAATAATATTTATAAAATAATAATAATGATATAATATTTATAGTATAAAAATATTATATAATTATACAATTTTATATTTGATATATTATTTAATTATTAATATTCAAGATATAAATTTTTGTATTTGTTATTATTATAATGTTTTTATATTATTTAATATTTAATTCTTATAAAAATATATATTATAATTAATAAATTTAATATAATTTATATAAATTAATTTTATTAATTTTTTAATATATAAAAATTTATAAAAAATTTAATTTTTTAATATTATTAAAATAAATTATTATTATTATTATAATAATGATGGTTATAATATAAATAATATTATATAATTATATAATTATATATTGTTATAATTTTTATATTATTTAAAATATTTACTTATATAAAATAATATAAATTATATTATAAAATTTATATAATATAAAATTATATTATAATAATATAAATTAAATATAATTTTTTATGTTAAATAAAATTATTTATTTGTAAATTTATAATTAATAAATAAATAATTAATTTTTTTAAAATAAAAAATAAAAAAATTTAAAATAAAATTTATTATTATTATAATATTGATAATAGTAAAAGTAAAAAATAATATTTATGATATAATAATAATATAATGATTATAATATAAAAAATATGCATAATTATAAAAAAATTTATTTTATATATTATTTAATTATTAATATTTAAAATAAATAATTTTATATTATTCAATATTTATTTTATATAAAAATAATATATATTATAATATATAATTATATTATAATATTATAAATTTATCATAATTTATATATTAAATAATATTATTTTTTTTATTATAGATAATAATTTAATAATGATAAAGTTGGATAGATTTAAAAATAAAAATATTTTAAAATTAAAAATAATATTCAATCAACTTTTTTTTTTAATTTAAGTTAAAATTATTATAAAAATATATTAAAATTTATTTTAAAATTATTTTTATCGAACATATTTTATTTTTAAAATTGATTTAAAAGTTAAAACATTGAAAAGTGGCAATGGACAGAACTTTAAAAAAATAAATTTATTGAAATGAATATTACAATGCACGGGTACAAGAATATTTTTAATAGAGTAAATTAAATGCTTTTATTTTATATTTTTTCTATTTTTAAAATACTTATAGAATTCTTTTAATTTTTTAGATGTAAGAAAATTTTCAAAGTTTGTTTACTTAACTTCATTAAGCATGTTATATGCATTGGAGTGGAACAAATAGTCTGAATTGACAATCCTACCGTAAATAAGTATTTTAATTACGTAATCAATTTATCACATTATAACAAATTAGAAATGGTTGATCCAAATCTATTCAATTTCATGTTGAAATACTTCTATTCTTTGAATATATTTTCTCACTACTGGCTTTTTGGACAGTAAGCCATAAGCATTCGAATTAAGATGATAGCTACACGATTTATACAAATCAGAAAATAATTAAGTAAATGATGGAGCTTAAATAAAAAATGTACTAAATAAATGGATTGAGTTAAAAACAATTCAGATACAAACGTTGGATTAACCGATTAACTATATGAAAGTACTTTGGGGAAAGCCCATTATATACACACAGTAATTTTAATTTGAACGTCATGTGATTTCATCCCCCCACCCCTATAAACCCAATAAGTTTTGTTTTTTTTTTAGTTTATTATTTCTTAAATATATTGCTTGGATTAAGCTTCTAAAAAATAACCTTAAATCCCATCACATAAAAAGGTTAACAACTGAAAAATATATTACTTTTTAAAAAAATTACCATACGAAAAAAGAAGAAATAAAAAATAAAATTATATGTAAATTTGTTTACAAGTTCTAAATTTGTATTGTACAAAATAACATTTTGTTCTTGTAAATTTTTAAAATATTTTAATTTGGTCCCTTCATTTATCATGTAAAATAGTTAAATGTCACATTAGTAAAAATTTAACAATACTAATATAAAATTCAACTTTATCAACATTTATAAAGTTAAAAGACTGTTTTAAATAAAAAAAATAAAACTAAAAGATAAACCAAATGATCAATGATATGATTTAACTTAATAAATATAAATATACATGAAATCAATCAATGTACTTTTTCAGATAGCGATTCATTTTTGTTTGTATCATATAAAATAATAATTTATAATATAAAGATTATCATTATTATCAAGATAACATGCACAGAAATGGACAGACCAGAAAATTATATATAATAAAGGAGGCTAGGTGTGTTCTCGATGGCATTCTATTTATTTTGTACACAGATAAGAGAGTAAGAGCTAATTAAAAACATATACAGTATAGGATCTTTGTTTAATAGTAATATTCTCTTGCAACAAACAACGATTATTTCTAGAACATAATAATTAACCAAATCTTAATTCATTAGACTTAATAATAAAAGACTTCCTACACAACAGAAAGACTTAATTTTCATCCACTGTAGTTTTATAAACAATAATAAAATATCCACAAGATTTTTATATTTCGTCTACCATAACCATGAGACACTAGACTAGAAAAAATTAATAAATAGGTGCAAACACTTGAAAGGAATTGAAGAGTAATATCCAAACCATATTCATTTACAGGAAAAAAGTTTGAATCTCGAAGATATCCCATGTAAGGAGGAGATAACCATATTAGCATTTAGATTCTAAAGAGACTAATCTCACATTTTCACAACATGGGAACAAGCTGGAATAAAAGGGTTATCAGATCTGATACATTTATTGCTTTTTCATTTACTTCTTAAGGATTCAATTCAAAAGGCTGAGAGCCTCCATCTCCTCCTTGAACTTGAGCATGGCAACATTTGGGAGGGACACAAAAATCCTAACACCTTCTTTCATTGAAGAATCTATTATACTAAGAGGTGAGAAAATGCATAAATCCACAGACCCAAACATGTCACAAGGGGCAGGCACAGTATTCACAAGTTCCTTCAATCCAAAATCAACCCTTTCCAAGAAATCCAAGTACTTCCAATCAGTCATAGTGGTGAATGCACCAGTTCCTTCAATATTAAAATCCTCTTGTTCTGTCTCTAAAGTGTTGATAAAGTTTCTAACATAATCACTGCTAAAAGCAACCTTCTTACTTTCTCTTATGAGCTTCACAACCTCTGAGAGTGGTCTTTCATTGAGTTCCCTCACAGTTAAAATAACTTCTGCATCCACAATAGCATTCCCATAATACCCTTCAGGCAAAGGAGGATCCAGCAAGTGCCTTCTAACTCCAACTGTGATATTCAGCATGATTTTCCCATCATAGTTCAATTCCAAAGCTTTGGCTCTTGACCTCCACACATAGGCAGCAAGTGACTCAAAACTTGTGAACTTTTCATTCTCACATTCCTTCATCAAACTCATCTTGAGTCTTCTGATGCTCTCACTGTCCACCTTAATGCATTCATGCACAAGCAACATGGTTGGCAGAAAGGGTGAAACTGCAGCAGAAGATTCATCCACAGAATCAATTTGCAATGGTTGTTTGGTGATTGATCCAACTAGTCTCTCTCTCTCCCACACAGGTTTCACAGAAGGCTCACTTTTTCCCCTTGCAAGTTCAATGATGGCCCTGAAGAATTGAGATGCTCCAACACCATCACTAACAGCATGTGTCAACCCCATTCCAATTGTTAAACCACCACATGTAAATTTTGTCACCTTGAACACCAAAGGATATTGGTAGCCATTTTCATCCTCAGAAGGAAAATTAAACACCAAGTGTTTTGCATTTTCCATGTCAGGGTCATCCAAGTAATGAAGAGAAGAAAGGTGGCAATTAGCATTTGCCTCCAAGAATGGAACACCATCTTCACTGCAATTGATTCTAAGTTTTCCATCACTATGCTTTACTAGCCTACCTGCAAGAGGGTAATAATAAACCAAAGCCTTTGAGAGTGCTTCTTTGATTACATGAGCAGGGTCTAGTAGTTCACCATTTTGGTAACCGGATTCAGAATCATGAATTGCTGATCGGTATACATGAATGGTTTGGCATAATCTATTAAGGTCAGGTATGTTGTCAAGTGTAGACAATGAAAGAATAGAGGAAGAAGTGGGTTTTGATGGTTTGATAAGTTCAACTTCTCTCATCACAAGCTTGAAGGGTTCCTTGTGATATGCCATATAAAATGATGGGAAGAAATGTCAAGTCTAGTTCTGAGATCTGAAATGTTGTACTACTTATAATATCTATTTCAGTTTCATCATGATTCACGGAGAAGCATCATATATATAAGGAAAAAGATTGGTGTAAACCAATTAGGTGTATAAATATTAAATATAATAGGTAATGACGTAAAAGAAAAAAGTAAAAATAAGATAAAAAATATATAAATATATAATTTGTGTGGATACAGTAGAATGCCAACAACACACATTATTGGACATGCATATAAGATTTACGTCAACATATTTATATATTATATCTTAATTAGATATGTTCTAAGCATAAAATAAATAAAAACTATGATTTCTGAAAAACATTAAAATAAAAAACAATTAATGAACATAAAACGTATAAATATACTATTTTATTAAAAAATATGGTAGACATATAACATTATATTTTCAAATAAAAATCTAATTTTTATTTCTTAATAAAAATATTTTAAATAATGGATAATATTTTCCTGAATATATAAATTTTCGAAATAACAAAAACAGAATGTTTCTGGGAGAATGATAGGGTGATGGATGAAAGATAATAATTTAAAATGGTAGCACACATTGATTAGTATGGAGGGCATGTTGCCATGTGCTGATCTGGGCAATTTCAAGGTAAGCATGTGGATCCAGTTAAAATGGTAGCAGTAACTAACTACCGGTGCCGTAAATTAATTAGTGAAGGACTCTTTTAATTTAATTAATATTTTTGATTAATGCCAATAGGGATGGCAACTTGACCGTTTTCGACCCGTCCGCCCCATCCCATTTTAAGTTTGATGGGAAAATCCGAGTTGATCGGGATTGGGAGCGGAGGTGAGTAAAACCCGATTTTTGAAGGCGGGGCGGATATGAAGATATTTATATCTGTTCCGTTTCCATTTCCGAACCCGTTCCGCTTTTAAAATTACTAAAATATTTTTATTATTTTAAAATATTATATAAAATTAATAAAGTTATAAAAATAATAAATTATATAAATTTTAAAAAATATATAATAATTTAATAAATTATATAAAAAAAAGTAAACTGTCACTTTAGTCCCTGAGATTTTTATCGAGTTTCATATTAGTCCCTCACTTAAAGAAATTAACCCGTTAGTCCCTCACTTTTCAAATCGTGATTCACGTTAGTCCCCGGGATCAATTTCGGTTGACGGCTTGCTGACGTATAACGTTAAATGACGTTAAATGATAGCGTAGCTAGCTAGATAGATCTCAAACACCCTCGTTTTGTCGCACACAAGGATTAAAGAATGCTTCTAAACGTTGTCGTATCAAATAGTATGAGATTTGTGATTTTAGAATGCACCCCTATTTGGAACCCTAGTTTTTTCAATTGATTTCTAATCAGTAAATCATTAATTCCTGATTTGTAATCAGTAAATCATATATATAAGACTTTCATCTAGTATCATTTGAATTGTCTCCTGTTTCAGTTCTATGTCATTTTCAGCTGCTCCTGTGCAGTGCTGGATTTTTTCTATTTTATTCATATGGACTTTCCTACAACACTCTGCTTACTGAGATGTGTGCTCATGTTTGATGTACCATTAATGCTTGTCACCTCTAAATGCATATGTAAAAATATAGCTGTTGTTGTTTGTAACTGTGTAGATGGAAATTTCTGCCTTACTGTTGGGTGTTAAGAAAAGTCTGGCTTGTACTGTACCATTTTTCTGGTTTGTATTTTAAAGGTCTTTGATTAAAGTGTGGACTTTGAGCTACAATTTTCTGAACCACATTTCTAGTTCTGGGTTGGGCATGAAATTCTATTTTTCCTGATAAAAGTGTAAGTTAATTATTCGAGTGGTTTCAATGATTTGGGGACAATTATGCTTTTTAAGATATGGATTCTATGAAAAAAAAAATGTAGTTTTATTTGAATTTTAAGTACTTGGTTTAACTTGGGAAAATTCTGGTTCTAATCTTGGATTTTTGTACATCATTTATGCTCATGATAGTTCCTAGTTCTTGCACTTTGAAAGCTCTGTGGCTCATGATTTTGTGCTTAAACATAATCTGGTTTCACATGGTCACCTAAGGCAGAGACATTCACACCATTCCCAAACATATAATAATCATGTCCCCTCTCCACCTATGATTTTCGTCTTATAATTAATAATGTTGCTTAAAGGTACATGAAACTGTTGTAATATAGTATGTAACTACATGTTTATTACTCATTTATAATTTGCTTACCTAAATATTGGTGACCTTTTATCACTAACTGTTAGAGTCATTAGAAATGAGACTTTAACCACTTATTTTATAAGAAGACTTAAAAAATGAAATAACAATGTCTCAATTAAACTCAACACATGGATCATTGTCCTCTATGTACTGAACCATTAAGAAAACAAAACCCAAGTGAGAATATTTTGTTTGCGAATTAGAAGTTCGAGTTCTGCATTTAAAAACTAATTAGTCTTTGGAGACTAATGAGGAGTGAAGGATACTTGCTCAAATGAAAAATATCTTGATTGAGTGTTGCCGAGCAAAACCCTTGACTGGTATTTATAATAAAATATTAGCATTTGGGAATGTATTAAGGAAGTATTGGGCTCGGAAATAAACTTTCTTTAGTCAAAATAAACCACACACTTAATGTTCTTCTTTAAGTTGTTGATTTGGTTGCTTTTATACAATGGGAGAGGAGGGAGTCTAATTGTTTGGTTTTTGTGATTGCATATACGCTCTTCTAATGCTTCTTGTGTCTGTGGGTCTTCATTCCAAATCATTTTTTATCTGTAGCACTACTTATGTTTGTCTCATAGTGATGAGTCTGTTGCATGGCCCTACAAAAGTGGAATTAAAACTAGTTTTGGCTACAAAGTTGAATTTAAAACTAGATTTAAAATTGGTTTTAGTTGAGAAATTGAATTTAAAACTGGTTTGAACTATAACTGTATTTGAAACTGGTTTTGACTTACCCGATTGAGAAAAAAAGGAATGGATTGATTTTGAAATCCAATCCATAAATTTTCTTTATAAGTTGAAAAGATTTAAAGAATTTGATAAAAATGATGTTGTCCAGAAAAAGAAAAAGATGGTATCAAGTATCTTGTACAAAACATATTTGGAAATGTTCAACGTTGATTTTGCAATATCAAATTTGCTTTGGGTTGAGTAGCACTTGTGTTTAAGTCTTTATCAGGTAGTAAGCTAAACTTGGGTGCATAGCCAACAAGGATTTAGGATTTACAGGTTATAAATCAATTGCAAAAATTACAAATAGGGGTGTATTCTAAATTCACAAATCTCATACTATTTGATACGACAACATTTAGAAGCGTTCATTAATCCTTACGTGCGACAAAAGGAGGGCGTTTGAGGTCTAACTGGCTGACCATGTTGGCATTTAACGTCATTTAACGTAACACGTCGGCAAACCGTCAACGGAAATTGACCCCAAGGATTAACGTGAATCACGATTTGAAAAATGAGGGACGAACGAGTTAATTTCTTTAAGTCAGAGACTAATATGAAACTCGATAACAATTTCAGAGACTAAAGTGACAGTTTACTCTAAAAAAAATAAAAATATGAAAACGAATATGGGATGGATTTTTCCAAACTCAAGCGAAAACGGAAATCGAATTTAATATTATAAACGGCAAAAATAGGACGGGATGGGGATGAGCACGGATATCGAAAATGAGAACAGAGATGAGAAACGTAAAACCCGTCCCGACCCGGCCGTTGCCATGCCTAAATGCCTAATCATATTAAAATGGGAATAAAATCTTTGCTAATCGTAATGGACGGAACTTATATGCTTATTTCAATCTGAATTACTTTCATGTCTAATGTCATATATCAACAGTTACCGTTATGAAAAAAAATTACGTTAACATATTTTAAAATTTATTGTTCTTAATGTTCAACAAGTGGGGCTTCCTTACGATATATCTGTCTAGTTGACAACGCCATAGTTTGTTAAACTTTAGCTTATACTATGCTGTATATTTACTTGATAATTAAGAGCATATTTCCAGCCACATTAATATTTTATTGTTCGAGATATACAAGAGAACAAAAGCACCTGTATCTCGTGATGGTTACTTTAATTGTCAAGCAACAACTATAATTGCATAAAAAATGATGATTAATTGTGCACATGCTAAGATATGTATGGAATATCCTTTCTAAATTAAATTTCAATGCTAAAATATAGAAGACACGTGTCACTCGTGGTGTAGCAACTGCACTCTTCTGCATAGTTTTATAAGTGTATTATTTTTTAAAAGGAAGCAATTATGCAGAAGTGAGGTGTTGATGTTTTTTGTTTTGAAAGATTCGAATAATTTTGAACCATTCACAAATGGGGCTGATTCCTAATTTGCTGCATAAATCACCATTTTAATCTCTATTATTGTAAATATTATTTATTTAAAATTAAATTTATAAATGTTTCACTTTAGGTTTTATATAAAAAATATACTTTTTTCTGTTTTACTATATTTTTATTAGCATTAAAGATTAAAATAAAGAAATTATTAAATTTTATAAGATAAAAGAATAAAATAAATTTTTTATAAAATTTAAATTAAATATTTACATGCTTTTTATCAATTGTGTTCATTTTATTATTTTATCTTTTTACTGAGAACTGATTGTTTTAACAATTTTTAGCTAATTAGATAATAAAAAGATTGTAATATTTCAAATTAGCAAATTTATAAAATGCATTAGATTTAGAGTTTGTTGTATATTTTTTTTATTAATTTATCAGGTGTATTATTGGTGCTTTATGTTTTTCTGAATTTGATGTCTTGTATGATCAAACGTATCAAATGAATATTTATTTGTAAAAATTTACATATGAATACTAGATATATTTATATACTTTAATATTCATAAATACTTCTATATTATTTATCAATCAAATTCTCATATCCCGAACAAAATTTGGATCTTTGACTTTGTAAAGATTATAAATATAATTTTTACCAATTAAATCAACTTTTGTTATATTTTAACAAAAATATATATTATATATTTTTTATAATTCATGAAAATCTTATATATGGCATATTTTTTTATAATTCATAAAAATCTATGTTTTGTATAGGGATGGAAATAAGTCAAGTCAAGTTAGGTTTTGAACGTTTAAATTTTATTTGTTTAACAATTTTGAAACTTAAGTCTGGATTATTTATTAAAAGTTTTTTTTTCTATCAAGACCTGATGTGATTTAAAGCCTATATTACAAAAAAATCAATAAATAAACTTAAAATTTATATAAATAATTAATTAAAAAAGTTTGCAAACTTAAAATTTATAAAATAAAAAAACCATTAAATAAGCTTAAAATATATATATATATATATTATGTAAATAGAATATAAAATAAATATTATATAAATATAATATATAAATATAAATAGGTCTGACTTGTTTATCTAAAAAGACTTTTTAACAAGTCTGAAGCTATCTATTTATTAAACGAGTCAAACCTAATTAGGTTTTAAACGAGTTGAGCCGACTCTTGTCGACGGCCTTATTCATTTCATCCCTAGTTTTGTATGATCAATTTTATTATTATTCTAATTCATAAATTTTTAAATTTTTTATTATTAATTTAATTTTAAAAATAATTAAATAAGAATAATAATAAATATTTTAAAATGATAACATACATATTCATATGATTCCTATCTAATAATAAAGAATAAAAAATATGATATAATTAAACATTTATTTTCCATCACAACCTTCCAAGTATGGGTATATCTATTACTGCTCCAAATTCTAAGAAATTGCCGGATGGTTTAGGACTACCACACATGTGTATGATTCTTGCAATTTTAAAAATTAATAGATGATTTAGGATTATCGATAAGTTTTACAATTTACAAAAAATATTAATAAAATTTATACATATATTAAATGATGATTAGATGAGATTATACATATCTGGTGTTCTCACCTCCCAATAATTTGTCACATACCCTTTTCAATGAGATTATATACCATGTGTTCTTCACCTCCAACTCCCTCTTTCGTTGTCACTCGCTTTGTACTCCTCCATGCAACGTCCTTTCGTAACGTCCAACCAACTCTCTTATCAAGCTCGGTTATGCACACGACGTGTTCGTTCGTAATGCGTTGATTCATTTCTACTGGGAGTGTTGTTCCAGTGTTGATTCTTCCAAAAGGGTGTTTGAGGAAGAAACTTTTTGCAGTGATGTGGTGACATGGACTCCATGTTGGCTGGTTTGGTCATAAATGGAGAGGTTCGTATTGCTGAGAAGCCGTTTGATGAAATTCCTAAGAGGGATGTTGTGTGTTGGAGCACCATGATAATGGGGTATGTTCAAAGTGGACTCTTCCAAGATGTGTTATAGTGTTTTTAAAGTTAAAATTCATTCTTTTAAAATTTATATAAATAAAAAATTATATTATTAATATTTTTTTTCTTTTTCTTTTTTTCTATTTCAAACAACTTATTTTTTCATCTTATTACTCCCATCTTTATCCTTCTCTTTTCTTTTCTTTTAATTTTTTTTTTCCTATTTTTCATTTCATCCAAGCAAATCATCAGAAAGATGAGGGACAAAAGGGATAAGGTCCAATGAGGTTGTGTTGATTTCCATGCTTTTGCCCTTGTCTCTCTTAGGTTTTGCTTGGGTGTAGGATGTTCATTCATTCCACCCTCGAATCATGGAGGTTTCCAATAACTATTCCCATAAGAATGGCTTTGGTTGACATATATGCAAAGGGCGGTTGCATTGAACAGACAATAACCTTGTTTGATGGAATGTTGAAAAAGGATTGTGGACTTGGAATGTCATGATTTGCAGTCTGGCTTCGCATGATCATGCAAAGGAAGCGCTTGCACACTCTTTCAAAAGTTCGTGCATGAAGGTATTTGACCTGTGAATGTTGACTTTTGTGGGTGTCCTTAATGCTTGTAGTAGGGATGGTTTGGTTAGTAAAGGTATCCATTGCTTTACTTAATGGTGGATGGTTATGGTATTCAACCAGAGATGGAGTGCTATGGGTGCATGATTGAACTCCTGGTTCATGCTTGTTTAATTGATGAAGCTGTTCAGCTGATTGCCTCAATGGAGGTCATGCCAGACCCTGCACTGTAGGAAATACTACATGCATGTAAGAATCGTGGATTTGTGGAAATGGGAGAAAAGATTGGAAATAAGTTGACGCAACTGGATCCAACCCAGGAGGCACAATATGAACAGTAAGTTGGAATATATGCAAAAACAAGAAAATGTGAAGATATAGTTAGAATCCCCAGATTAATGATTGAGAGAGTCACCGGTAAAGTTGTAGGTCGGAGCATGATTGAAGTTCAGGATAGAGTTCATCGCTTTGTTGCATGGGACAGAGAGCATGAATGTTCATCAGACATTTACAAAATGCGTAATGTAGGAGAAGAAAAGGTAAGGAACATGCAATCAAAGAGCAAAATGAAAAGTTAGGAATTGCTTTTGGCATTTTGGTAGCAGTATTTGGGGATTGCATCAGAACTGTGGAGAAGTTGAGAGTACAGGAGGACTGTCATGAATGATCAAGATTATGTCTAAACTCCAAAGTCTTTAGCAGAGAGATTAAACTTCAAGGATGGCAGCAGATCTCAGCATGTTAAGGAAGATATATGTTCCAGTCTAAAATCATTGGTAGAACGTGTGTCAAGTCAACCCTACACTTTACCTGGCTTTTTTTATGATAACTATTTCCAATCCCAGCACAATAAGTAAGCTTCCCTTTTCCCCCATTCCCTTACCATTTTACTCAATACCGTTCCCACTCTCGTAGTCTATATAGGACACAACAGAAATACTCCACTTGCTGCACAGACCCAATGCACCCCCTTCCTCTCTGCACTAACCATCAGTTTCAATGCATACATCCACCTCGTATCTTCAAACTGCACAATTGCCATGAATTCACCCAGTCACCACTTGTACACACTCACTTGATCAGACTTCTGTATATTTCTCTAGCCGGGGAGTGATGGGTAGAGGGTTATTCACCAAAACTTTTTTCAGTCAAGACACTAGATGTATCACTCAGCTAGTTATATTTAATACTGATGTCAGTAGGGTTTTCACTGAAATATAATGTTCAAGGTATTCAACTAGACACAAAGTAGGATAAGGTTATTGTTGTTGAATTGAACCAGATTCTCAATTCTCTCTAGTTCAATAGTAGGTGCTCCCCAGATTTTGTACTCTCTTTTAGGTGAGGGTGTATTGTCATTCTTGTCATTTCAATCTAATAATTTTTTATTTAAATATTTTTTTTGTTAGCTTAATTAAGAAAGGAAAAAAAATATTTAGTGTACGTCTTATTTAGGATAGAGTAGAAGAAAGAGAGATTTGATATGATAAAATGTATATGATTAGATGATAACCAAGATTGACCGGTTGTATATGATTAAATCCTAGGACATAGTGTTGTATCTATTTATTTGTTATGTTTTGTGCGTTTAATACTTGGGAGGCCAAGTTTAGCACGGATAAAAGAAATATTAGGGACATAAAGGGGATACGGTGACTGAAACAAATTTATAAACTCTGATTAAAATATGCTACTAAAAAAGATTTAAATAATGGGTCTTGTTAGAGGTTCATGACTAGATATGTTTCCTTTACTTGTTCACTTACTTAACACTAAGATACCAGAGAAGGGCTATGCTTAGTAAACTGTTTTACATCCCACCAAGTGAAGCCATTTTTTTATGCTGATTTGTACTCACGGGCATGTCAATATATGATCCATTAAACTCTAAACTAAAACTGCCTTCCATTATATATGTTACTGGGAGTTATGTACAATATTCATGAAGAAATGGAACATTTTTGTAAATTGAAAATTCAATTTGATTTATGTGATTACAGATTGTTATTGGTAAAAGAACATGATTAAGAATCTCAACGTCTTTCGGCTTTTTTTCTTTTTAGTTTTTGCTCCTCTTTCTATTTAGAAGACATTGTTAAATAAATTTTGTTGTTATTTTTAATATAAGATTTTTTTACAAAATTATAAAACTATTTATTATTTTCTTATATTTATCCTTCGTTAATATTCAACCTTTCTAATTCTTATGTTTTGATTAATAATTTTTCTAATGCATGTTTAAGAAAACATATTAAAAATTTATATATAATAAATTTCTACTAAAAATTACATAATCTGATATATTAATAATATTAAATGTTATAATATTTAATAAAAAATTACATTTATTGATTTATTATTGTATATCCTTGGATATTCCCCTTCTCTTGTTTCCAGATATTGAAGATGTAATTTTTAAAAAATATTTTGGAGATGAATATGATAGTGGAGTTAGTCGAATTAATTAATGTAGTGTGGGTATTTTCTTTTTTTCATTTTCCTTTTTTGGTGAATGTATAGTGAGAGTATGATGTTTAAAAAACATAGCAATGTTAAATTAAGTAATATATATTGATTATTGAGGGTTCAAATTATTTTAATCGTGACGTGATCCATTGATATAGGTGTGGTCATGGTGATGTTTCATGTCTAAGTGCTTCTGGGTTGAACAATTTACCTCCATTCCCCCTCAATAGGAACCATGATTAATTTAGCACATCATTTTCAACTAAAGTCAAAAGCTTTCCACTGAAGTGATTTGATAATAGCATTAGGCCCGAAGATACCCCGTTAACGTGTACACACATAAATCTATTAGGCGAAAGTGAGAAAGAAATATATATATTTTTCAATCTTATTTAAAGTAGTTAGAATTATTATCAACGATAATTTTTTTTAAAAAATTAATATATATAATTATATACTAAAAATTTAATTTTATTTTTAATTATACAATTATATATAATATTGATCATTCAGAACTGATTATATGATAATGATATTTTTTTCTCATATTTTTTACATGATATGCTCTACATGAATTTGATCTGTTTAAAATTAATTTCTAACATACTAAATAATAGCATAGTCCCAATTTCTCAACCTTAATTGACATAATAAATAAGCACATGGAGAAATGGTGTGAGAAACATCCTGGTAATATTTATGAAGTTTGCCATATACTGATATCATGTTTGAATCTCACATTCTGTGCCACGTTCTTAACCTAAGAACGTGATTTACAATAAAACCTTAACGGAAAAAATGGCCTAGTTCCTCCCTTGGCTGGAATAAGCACATGGAAGATTGGTACGTGGAACACATTGTGTACCATGATCTTAACGTAAGCCTTGCAACAATAACTGGCTCTGCCATGAACAGTCCTGTATTTTGATAAGAGAAAGTTCTATTTTTTAAGCGATTTTATTACATTGAGGATAGTTTTTTTTTTTTTTTAAGTCAACTAAATTTGTTATTGCAATCACCATAAATAATTTGTCTTTTCAAGTAAGATAATTCTTATTCAAAGAGAGCTTTATTTATCTATAATAATTTTATTTAGTATGACAAAAATTGTCTCCAACAAATGATAAGGAAAAAAAGGTAAGATAATCCTACAAGTTTGAAGTTTGAAGTTTGAACACAAGTACTTGTATCTCCAATTTTCAATTTTCAAATAACTATCAATTAGAAATCAGACGGCTAATAGCTTTATAATCATTCTGCTGCTCAGGTGCTTATGTAAAAGAACATATAGCAAATCAGCAGTTATAGAGGCACAACACTAACTTAAAACTCATCAATTGTTGTTCTTTCGTTATGTCAATTAAATGTACAAGGAATCTCTAGCTTGAAGAGTACAATTTAGCCTGATATTTTGACATTGTTCTTTTACTTACGTTGATGGATAGGATAAAGTCCATGATTAAATTAAAAGATACGATATAGTTGACAAATAAAATTGTAAAACAAAAAAAATAATAAAGGAAAAGATAAAATATGATGAATAATATAATAAAAAATAAAAATATATAATATAAATTATAATTTTATAAAAATATAAAAAATACAATAAATAATATAATAAAAATAAATATGTAATATAAAATTATAGTATGAATTCTTAAATGAATTATATAATTTATGGTATTTGAGTTACTTAATATATGTGATAGGCAATTAAATGATTCTATAAATTTTAGACTTAAACCATGATGTGGATGGTTCAACAGCGACCTTAGTGCCTCACATTCACGTCATATTGACGCAACTATGGCACAATCTCACAATAACGTATGATGAACCCTCAAATTTCACTGCAAATAAGATGATGCGTAAATTTTGTATTTATTTTTAACTTCATATATATATATTTAAAAAGGGGCCGTGTAAATAAAAAGGAAAATAGACACCAGATTTATGATTCAATAAATAATGTTTTCAGGATGTGAGATGAGGTACGAGGAAATGAAATAGAAAGAAAATAGAAAAAAAAGGAGAGAAACGTAAAATAAGTGTAAAGGAGATGGAAGAAAGTAAATATAATAAAAAAAAGTTGAGATGTTAACCTATCATGAATATGAGTTTAAAGCATAGTCCTATGCGTAATAAGGAAGATAGTGATCTAAGATAATAAATTCAGTGGCATTGTTAATTGTGATGCACAGTTCACCCACAGGCACAAGTTCAAGTCATGGTTGCTAGTTTCACCCCTTCATATAATTTGACTTTCCCTCTACCCCTTAAAGCCCAAATGAGTCTATTTTGTGTTCAAATTTCACTTAAAAATGCTAACTACCCATAAATGTCTTCATTATAACATAGGCTCTCCATTCCTCTTCCACACATAATATTTTCAAGCAGTCCATCATTGAAAGCCACATTTTAGTCATAAAAAGAAAAGAAAAGGAAACAACATTTTGTCATCTCATTAAGTGGCCTTATATTCGTGACTTTGGTTTTCACACCTTATGCTGTAACCTTTACTCCACTTCTTTTCATTAAGTGGCAGTATATATTTCTGAATTTGGTTTTCACACCTGAAGCTTTAATCCCTACTCCACTTCTTCTCAGCATATAAGAACCAACACCCCATACCCTCTTATTAGCAATAGAAGGGTATTTCAAGTTTTTTTTTATTCAAGCTTCTTTGCTATGCGTTTCACTACACTTCAATGGCTAAGCCTTGTGGGCATCATTTGGCTCCAAGCCATAAATGGAACAAACACCAATTTCCCTGCTTATTCTTCTGAACTAAAACAGCTTCTTTCCATCTCTCAAGTGCAGCTCAATAACCTTGCTTTTGCCTCTGATGCAGGCAAGCTTTTTGGCTGGTTTTCTGGCTTTGCCTCTCTTTACCTTCCTCTCTGGCTAGTCCTCATCATTGGTTCAACTCTTGGATTAATTGGTTATGGTGTGCAATATCTCTTCATAACCAACCAAATTTCCTCTTTGTCCTATTGGCATGTTTTCTTACTAACTTTTCTAGCTGGCAATAGCATTTGCTGGATTAACACAGTTTGCTATGTTGTTACCATAAGGAACTTCCTATCTCATCGCCAAGTAGCTGTAGGAATAACAACCAGTTACCAAGGACTAAGCGCAAAGATTTACACCAACATTGTTGATGCTGTTTCTCCTCACAATAAAGCTAGAACCTTTCTATTCCTCAACTCTCTCTTACCTGTCATGGTTGGCCTAATAACAGCTCCTCTAGTAAGACAAATTGAAGTCACAAGTCCCAAGTACACAGGTGTTGGGTTTGCTGTGATGTTTGTTATAACAATTACCACTGGAATATATGCTGTGCTGAGCAGCTTGCAATTTGTCACAAGCAAAATATCCTCACTGGGTATCCTAATTGGTCTTCTAATATCACTTCTCTTCCCTCTACTAGTCCCAGTTTCTGTGAAGATCAAGGAACTAGAAGGGTTATGGCAGAAAAATAGAGAAAATTTAAGAGTATACAATTTTACTATGGAGGAGAATACCAATGAAGAGAGAGCAGAAAATGAGATAAAAGAGGGTGAAGATAGCAGGGAAGTTCAAGAAGATGTTGGTATTATAGAAGAAGTTGGAGTAAAGTTGATGCTGAGAAGAATAAATTTTTGGTTATATTTCTTTGTTTATTTTTTTGGTGCAACAATTGGTTTAGTATATCTTAATAACTTGGGACAAATAGCTGAATCCAGAGGCTGCTCTGGTACATCATCTTTGGTATCTTTGTCTTCATCATTTGGTTTCTTTGGCCGTCTAATGCCATCTCTCATGGACTACTTCTACAGGTAATTGAGGAACAATTTCTATGCCTATATCTAACATCAACCTAAACAAGTGCATTTACACCTTTCATTTAATGCATATAATGACTAGGCTATGTTAGTTGATCTACATTAATGAAGACAAACAAAGTTTACATTTAATGCACCGCTTCTCTTATTGACATGGTTCTTTCTTACAATTTTCTTGTACTAACTATTTTTTTATTTCAGGGGAAAGCATAAAATTTCAAGACCAGCTTCTATGTTGGCAATGATGGTACCCACATCAGGTGCATTTTTCTTACTTCTTAACAAAACTGACCTTGCTCTCTACATCAGCACAGCCATAATTGGGGTATGTACCGGAGGAATCACTTCCATTGCTGTTTCCACAACCACTGAACTATTCGGAACTAAGCATTTTTCTGTGAACCATAATGTGGTTGTGGCCAATATTCCCATAGGGTCCTTTGTTTTTGGCTACTCAGCTGCACTTATTTACCATAAGGAAGGGTATGGACAGGATCATGGAAAATGCATGGGCATGGAATGCTACAGAAACACTTTTGTCATCTGGGGTTCCTTTTGTATCCTTGGAACTTTTTTGGCTTTCATTCTACATGCTAGGACTCGCAAGTTTTACTCACAAAAACAATAGGGTATACATTTTACTTTTTTTCAATATACACAATGGAGATTGTAACTTGTACTTCAATCAATTTTCTCTAAATTTTACACATAGTAGATAAGGCTATTTAAAAATATGATATATTGTTTTAATTTTACTACATCCGCAAAAAGGTATGTTGTATCTTACTAGTGTTATTGATTCTCTTTGACATAGTCAATCAATCTATACAAGTGTTAATCAATTTTCAAAGATATTGGACAATAATTAAAATTAATTTTTTAATTAAAAATATTATTAATAATATATTTTAAATTTCTAATACATCTTAATATAATTTTTGATGAAAAAAATCTATAATTTATTAATTCTTAGCCAATATATTTAGGATACTAATTAACAAAATCTATTGTTTCATAATCATAGCATAAATTCTCGGTTAGAAAGTGCTGTCAAGGATCAATAGTACGGCCAACGACCACAATGTGCAGCAAACTGCTGCCTCTAAAATAAATGAGTTGTTTTCAATCAGTCTATTAATGAGTCTCACTTCTTCCTTTGAAAAACCTATGAAAATGAAGCGCTGGCTCAAGCTCCACTGCTTTTTCTTTTTTTTTTTTTAAAAATATATTTATTTAAAGAACAAATTAAAGGCATATGTTATTAAAATAAAATTTTAATTTTGATTGAATACTTGAGATACTGTATAACTTTATCCTTAATTAAAATACTTAGTTACATGTTGGAAAGAATTTTTAAGAGATTTTTTTAAATAATTCTCTTAAAATAGTAATTTCATATTCTAAATAGACTAAGTCAAAGACACTACACATTTTAACTTTTAAGCAGTTTAATAGACAGAAAAGTTGATGAGCAGTGTCTAGTGTCTAGTGTCATGTCCCTCATAATTACAGGTGAAAATAAATTGGGTAAGACTAGTTTTCCTGAATGGGATTATATTTATTTTAAAATATTGGTCTAAGTTTATTGGTTATCATCGGTTTTTCCCTCTTACCATCATAAGAAAAACGCTTTTTGGAGAGACGGTTCTGTAGCAGATATAACTCTCTAAAAACAACTTTAGTTTCAGCATTTAATGTCGTTTAACAGCTCCTATAGCAGACCCTCTTTCTAAGAGAAAAAAATTAGAAGGAGAAATTTTAATTTTAATTTTAATTTATTTAGTTTGTTAATTATGTTTATAGTTATGTATGTGATCATTTATTAAGTATGGTGGTATAGATATAACATCGGGACATGCATATGGTAGTAGAGATGAAGGATAAGTATAGGTTAGATACTTATAGGGATAAGAATGAATTAGATTATTTTACATAATTTATTTAAAAGGATAAATTTATATTTTTTAACTTTTTAAAAATATATAGATATATATGTCAGATTTATATTTATTGAAAAGTTTTTTGAATTTATTGAAGAATCTATTTATCTATATATCTTAATTTTTATGAATATAACTACTCTCATTTCATGAAATTTATTTGATTAATGCTTATATAGATTATATAGATCCTAGAATGCTGGGAAATATTAGATAGTTCTTCGTTTTCCTTCAGACTTGAAGAACCAATAATCATTTCTAGACTGTCATCGAAAAACTCAAAATAATAAATGGTTCAATCGAATAGTGGTTGTCAATATATCAATCATTATGCCCTGATAAGATTACAAGATAAAATAAAGAGCTATTATTTCAATGTGTTTAGAATCAGTTTATTTTATTTCAGTAAAAAATCATAATCAATTACTGAACATGATAAAAAGAGTTTTTGATTGAGACTAATTTAAAGAAACATAAATGTAAACCGACAAACATGAACAAATAACATTGTCAAAGAAAACCCATCTCTTTCTTTTATTTTATTTTCTATCATTAGTTTAACTCTAAAATATTCTGAATTGATAATTAGTTTCGTGACATTTTAGATGTATACACATTTGTGATATTTATGTTTGATTTCTCCTATACCTCGTAGCAATATTTTATGCACATACTTTTAGACTTTTAAAGAATATTAATTTTACATATATATATATATATATATATATATCTTTTATACGTTGAGGAAATTTATATTCTTTATTCTTTTCAATTATATTCATATTTTATTTAAATGATTAGATAATAAGAAAAAAAAATAGAAACATATTTTTATATTAATTTTAAAATATTAAATTAAAACTTAAAAATATAATTTTTATTATGTTCTTTATTGTTCATGTAATATATATAATTAATTTTTTAAAAAATAAAAAACAGAAAAAATTTCTTCATTTTCATGAATATTAGAAAAAATTAAAAAAATACATACTCTACAAAAATAATTTTATTTTCTTCTATTTTCATGTGTTCACAAAACATCCAAAATTATTTTTATCTTTCTTATTTTTTTTCTATTTTTTGAACTACTTCTAAGTTTATTTAGAACATAAAATATATTCAAACATTTCAAAACACTTATATATTTTTAATTTTTGAATTGGTATGATTTTTAATAAATTATTATGTTATGTAAATAAAATTAACATACAACTTCCACCATTTTTTATTTGTTATCATATTTCTTTTAAAAAATATTTTCATTTTAAAAATTTAAAACATCATTTATCATTTTTTATATTATATCTTTACTCTTTACTAAAATATTAATTAAAAAAATAAATAAACTAATAAAAAATTAAGAACATATATAATAAAATATTATATAACAGTTTTAATATAAACGAAGATATTAATTAACTTTTTAATTTATTTGAAAAATTTTAAATAATAAAAAAATTAAGATAGTATTTTAATTTATGATTAATATATTATGTAAGCATGATAAATACTTAGTAATTATATTTAAATAATGAAAAAGAATAGATAGGCCATATATGTTTTGCCTTTAAGATTTATACTCTAACTTATTTAATTAAATATACTTTTTAAGAAATTTAAATCAAACTTATTTGTTATATAAATTATATTATATGTCAACATTAAAAAAACTAAAAACTATTAAAAAAATTTCAAGCATTAAAATAACTTTTATTAATATAAATTTGGGTTTAAGAAAAATTAAATTATTAACATAAAAATTTTAAAAGTTTATACTAATGTATAAAATATTGTAATAACATTGATATATTGATAATATATAGTACTTTACTATTAATATAAACTTATGATGATTTTAATAAAAATGAATTTTGGTTAAAAATAATTTATATTAATATAATATTAAAATGTGAATAACTGATAACTTTATTTAATGAAACTAGGTTAAAAATAGTTTGGGTTATAATTAAGTCGTTGATAAGAAATTTAACCATTTTTTATCTCTATTTATAAGACTGCCATATGTTATAGTAAAGACTTATAATTTGTAGCTTAAAAATCGAACATAAACCTTTTAAGAAAGTAGCGAAATTGTTTCATTCTCTACCACTATCAAGCTTGATGGTCGAGTATTATTTTTTAATCTGCTTGGTAATGAAAGCAATGAATGTGAAAGGCAAAGAAGGGTATATATGATGATATGTATGGTTCAAAAGAGGTTGCCGGTTCTCTCACAACTCTCTGGATTACCCGTCATATCAGTTAATGTTAGAGATAATGATATGACATGAATGTAAGAGCATTATTTAATTGTTTAATATTGTTTCAGAAGGGAAATATTATATTTTCTTAAAAATGAATTACTTTAACAATCCTCACAAGAGTTAATATATTTTTATTTTTTAAAATTTTAATTCTTTATTTTAAAAATATTTTATTTTATTTCTTAATTTTATAAAATTAATTAATTTTAGTTTCTGTTTATTAAAATATCAAACATTAATATATATTATTTGTTAATAAGTTATTTTAAAAATTAAAATTAATTTATTTTAAAAATAAAGGACCAGAATTAAATATTTTAAAAATAAAAATTTTAAAAAAATAAAATTATATTTGACTCTTTCTCGCAATTATCCAAAGACAGAAAGTTAAAAACACAAACATTAATAATATTTTTTTAACAAAACTATCAACGAAAGTTGGGTCTAATGAACTTTTTGTTGGAAAATATATTGATGTTTAAGTATCCCAATCATATTTAAAAAAAATTACTATTTCTAATAATTAATAAAAGATAAATTTTTTGAAATAAAATAAAATAAATTTTAAAATACTAAAATTTGTTGTATATTATTAAAAAGTTGGCATTTATCACCATATATAGATGAGTAACTTAGAAGGAAATGAAGATGCATAGTTGACATGCATGCACCGCCAATCTGCCATGTGTGGTCGGTTTAAAAGACACATCGCCCATATGAATGAAAAGAAATTTTCATAACATACATTTATTTATATTTAAATATAGGTTGTTAAATTTATTTTATTTTCAAATTTAATTAATAAATAAAATTATTTATATTTAAATATAGATTGTTAAATTTATTTTATTTTAAAATTTAATTAATAAATAAAAAGTGTAAATCACTAAATGATACTGCTGATATATAAAAAAAAATTATTAAAAAATAAAATAAAAAGAGACATGTTGCCGTCCAATTATAAGAGTTTGTATTCCATGTTGAACATCCAACAGCCATACACGTATGGAGACTAAGAAGGATGGGTTATATTTATTAACAAAACGTACACATTTTTAATATTATTTAAAAATTTTAATTAATAGGTAAGATAAATATACTAATACTCATATTTTGTTTTTATTTCAAGAAATTAAGTGTCTCAATTAGAGTAAAAAAATATGAGTCACCACCTTTAAAATAATTGTTTAACTATGATCTCAAATATAAAATCATCTCTTTTCATTATTAAATATAAATTCAAAAACATGTGAACCATGGTCACTGCACTTGATTACTTTTTTAGCAACGAGTGATCCATTTCTAATAAATAAATAACAATGTTCGTAGGAACATTTTTCTTTTTTAATCTTTAAACCCTCCCTTAAATGGATATTTTTTTGAATTTTTCTAAAGAAGATAATATAAAATAAGAATTTAATAGTATAAATTTTTATATTATTATTTAATTATATAGATTATCATATCATTGTAAATAATTAAATTTTCTAATAATAATTTTAAAATTTATATTTATCATAATTTTAATTGATTTACAGTATAAAAAAATTTATACAAGACAACATATTAAAACTAAACTTATAAAATTATTATCTGTTACATTAAAATTAATATTAGATATTCTCTTCAATTGATAAAGAGGTTTATTTTAAAAAATAAAAAAAAATATGTAAAAAAAAGTATAAAAAGGTAAAGAATAAATAAAAAATAATTTTATCCAAAAATTAGTGGAAAAATTTATGGTAAAATTTATATATATCTATATTAAATGATGAAATTATAAAAAATTATTTATTAAATTTATAAAATTAATAATTATAACTCTGCATTTTTTGTTTTAAAGGTGTGCCTCTTCCTTAATTGGAAGAAAAAAGAGGGTAAAAAATTCGAGTGAAAGTACCAAGACAAGGAAGTGAATAGAAATAAATATGGAAAATTTCTTTATGATATTGCTTTATATGGAACGTGTAATCAACATCATAAAATTGAAACATGGACATGGATGAGATTCTCGAGGGTAGTTTAGAAGATACCTAGCAATTATTACTTTCATCTTTTCAACCATAAAATCATTTCATACGATCTAGCATTGATATATAATTTTTGTCGTTATTTTTTCAAATTATGTTATAGTCACTAAATATAAATTATATACATTAATAGTTAAATGTTGAGTTTGTTTTATTTAATAATTTTTATTTAAAATTAAATTATTAATACTTATTTCATTTTATATAATTTTTCTAATCAAATTATACAAATTAAATAATATAAAATAAAAGTAATTAATATATTATTTTTAAAAAGTTAATACGATCATCTACATATACTCTTATTTAAATTAAAATTATTAAATAATTATATTAATTATATCTTAATATTCTTTTAAAAATTTAATAACCATAAAGGATAAATATTAAAAAATATAATAAGTAATTCTAAAATTTTGTAAGAGATTTCATATTAAAGAAATACCAAAAACGTCCCTAAAAATTTTATAAAAAACAAATAAAGTCGTATTATAAATTTATTAAATAGTATATCACACTGTTAATGTAAATTTAACTGTAATATTTATGTTAACTATTAACTTTCATTAAATAAAATTGTATATTAATAGAAATAATTTTGACATTTAACTATTTTTATCAGTATGTATCTTCTTCGGTTCATTTTTTAAAATATTTTTTTACCAAATTATATATATTAAAAACATATAACAATATTAATTAATATGTGGGTTTTTTAAAATAGTCCAGTATTTTAACTTTATTCTTATTTAAGGTAAAGCTCTTTACATCATATGTTAATTATATCACCTTAAAATTATTAAAATTATAAAAAATAAATATAAAAATAATAAATACTTTTAAAATTTTATATTAAGGACCATTATTTTTTTAAAAATGATCTTATAAAAATATTAGAGTAATATTATTTGTAGTACACGTTTTTTTTTATCAATATATTTACATAATGTGAAATTATATTTATCATTTGAATTCGTAAGAAAAAAAATTAAAATAATAAAATGTCATTTTATCATAGTTCGATCATCAATATCATCTTTCCTTTTCAAAACATTGATGTTATTAATGGGCATCCATATTTTGTGACATTAATTATATTGGTTTTTATACTCAAATAAGAATAAGAAACATCATGCTTCCAGACTGGATGACATAAATTGTCAGCAAATTTAATTAAATACCCTAGTGATTTTGATAAATATGTTAAGCTCAATTTTTAAAATTAATTTTAAACATTTAAATGCATTATTTTTATTTAAAAGATAAATTTTATTATATTAAAATTGTAAAAGTATAATAAATCCATTTCAATAAAAGTTATTTTTAAATATTTAAAATCGGTTCTAAAAATTGAGGTTAACAAAAACAGTCTATTTTATAGAACATACTCTTTACAAAAAAAATTTATTTGTCATCATTTGAAAAATATTTATTATATATGTTATTTTAAAATATTAAGATAATATTTATTATTTTCTTTATTATACACTTATATTTTACAATATTAATTTATAAGTAAATTTAATTGTAAGAAAACTAAGTGTATAATAGAAAATTAAAAAAAAAAATTCAATCTAGTATAAATTAGAAGGATTTAAAAACTATGTTACAATGTTTTAAGAATGGTGAAGAAAATTATTATTTTGCTAAAAAATTTAAGTGGATGATGGATAGTGTTTATAATGGCACTCCAATGTATAAATAAGTCAATCTTTATTTTAGCTAAGTAATAATAGTAGAATTTGAGCATTATCATGGAAGCTTTTTTATAAGGATAAAAAACTAGTGAAACATCATAAGATAAGGGGTTGATTTGTGGTTTATTAGTGAAAAGTTTCTAACTTCAAAAATTCTATAACCACTTAAACATTTTAAGTAGGAGTTATTATTATTTTTCTTATTGTAAGGGTGCACAAATCCTAATTTGTTATTGTAGTGAGGAGCAAGGATCATGTGTTTTTTATTATAAGAATATCATATGAGAAAAGTATATCCATAGATGAAAATTGATTTAAAAGATTCTAAACTTAAAATAAAAGATTTTTTTAACTCAATTATAAGTTAAATATGTCAATTTGTCTCATACAATTTAATTTAATTTTAATTTATGTAAGTTAGAGTTAAAATATTAAGAGTATCAGTTCATATTTGTAAAATTCATAAAATTAAAGGTCCAATAAATTTTATAAATTAAAATTAGTTTTTAAGATTAAAATTAAAAAATATAATTTAAATAAATAACTAAGCTTATTCTATAAAGGTTAGCCTACAACATGAAAAAATTGATCCATTATATGAATGTTAACAAATATTGATTAAATTTACAACTAAAATTTTGAATAGTAAAAAAAAGGAATACAAGTAAATAATAAGTTTAATTTATTTTATATCAAATATAAAAATTTTGCATTCTCTTTAATCTTCTAGATATTCTTCTATTTATTAAAAAATAATAAAATCAAACAATTATTTTATAATATAACAATAAGATCAATCTTTTATAAACTCTAATTTTTATTTATAAATTTTTATTTATTTATTTAAATTTACTTTCTCAATTTTTTATTTATCAAATTTTCTTTCTCTTAAATTTTTTTTATCTCTTTCTATAAAAAAAAATTATTTCTTTAATTTCTTTTTGTATATTTAAATAAAATAAGAATGAAAAATTAAAATGAATAAAAAATTTTATAGATAGAATTTAAAGAGAAGAGGAGGAGGAAAAATTATGAGAAAAATAATTTTAGAGATAGAAAAATAATATATTTAGAACAAGATATAAAAATATAGAAAAATTTTAGGATAAATTAAGAGAGAAAAATTATAATACATATAAACAAAATATTTAGAGAAAGATAAAATTTATTTTAATACAAAAATATTAGAGAAAAAATTTAAAGAGAGAAATAATGGAAGAAATATTAGGAGATAGAAAAATAAAATTAAAAAAAAAAATAAATGTAAAATAGGATTCTATGAACTAACTCACACTCATGATACCTAATTTTAGAATTATATGAGTTAAAAATTAAAAAAACTATGTCTAAATAAACTACAAATGATACCTAATTTTAGAATTATATGAGTTAAAAATTAAAAAAACTATGTCTAAATAAACTACAAATAGAACCTTATAAGACAAGGTTAGATCACCTAATTCATGCTTATTCCATTTAATCTAAGATTACATTGATTAAGATTTAAAAAAATTATTTTTAAATAAGTTACAAAATAAAAGATTATAAATTATGAAATGGATTAACTTACACTTATTTCACTTTATCTAAAGGTTATATAAATTAGAATTTAAAATTTTTATTTCTAAATAAACTACAAAAATAGAGAATTATAAAATAGAGACGAATAAATTGATCTATGAATTATTCCATATTAAATTGTTTAAATTGAAAATTTATGAATTAAAATTTAAAAATTTTACTTTTTAGTGAACTACATGATATTAGAAAAAATCTAAAGTTAAATGAACTAGATTATAAATTATAAATTATAAGTTAATTTAACAACTCTACTTTAAATTTTGAAAGATGTATTAGGTTAAAAGAATTTTTCTTTAAATAGTTGAGATAAAGGATTTTTTAAAAATATTTATGACATAAAAAACCTCTTAATTTATTTATTTTTAGTATAATATAAAAAATATGAATATTAAATTCTAAATTTTTATGTTAAATTATTCTAATCTTCAACATTTCATTATTAAATATATTCTAATAATTTTATCTTTTAATTTATTTAAATGTTAAAATAAAAAATTCTTAAAAAATATTAAAAGATAGTTGTTATTTATAATTTTAATTTAAGTTTAAGTTAAGTTTATTTTATTAAAAAAATTATTTTTATCTAAAGTTATTTTATTTTAAAGATGACTTTTAATTTTAATGAAAATTTTTAACTTTTTAGCATAATACATTTAAAAAGATGATTGACTTTAATATCATCTTTAAATGGATAATTATCACATTTAAATCATTAAAAAAATATATTTTAATAACAATTTTAAATGATAGAAAATGATAATTTTAATATTTATATGATATTTTTAAAATTTTTATTTTTTAAAAATTATTTATAAAAAAATATTTTAAATAATTTAAATATTATAATTATTAAAATTTAATATATTTTATTTAAATTTATAAAAAATCATAAAATATAAAAAAAAATTATTTTTTTAACGAGTTGTTGAAGTAATCCTCACTTCAATAATAAAAATTTTATAATTCTAACGACAACCCATGTCAATTTGAAGGAATGATGTAATGTCAAATTAATAGATATTTAACAATATTAAACTTAAAAATTTAATTTAAAATTAAAATTTTTTAAAAAGTTTAATTTAACAATATTGAAAAAAATAATAATTTAACAATAGTGAAAAAACACTACCCCTAAAATGAAAGTAAGTGGGATTTTATTTACTTTTAATGTTAAACAAATTTTAAACAACACAGAAATAAAAAATATTAAGAAAAAATTAAGTATAAATTTTAATTTTTATTAAATTAAATTAAATTAAATTAAATTATTTATTATTATAAATGTAATGTTTTATATAATCTATTTATTTTTAATTTCTTTTTTATTCATTTATATAAGCATAAAACTTTTTCATTTTTTTTTATTTTTACTCTTTCAAGCTAACATATTTTTCTATTTATTTCTAATATATTTTTCATCGCATTGTTTTTTTTTATTATTTCATCCTTCACCCAAAGTATTAAATTTGAGCAAACTTGTTCTCGGTGAATAATGGTGATGTCAAAACTTCCATTATGTTTAAAATATGAGACAAAAATCAAGATGTCAGCAAATTAAAACTCACAAACATTAAACACTCACGGAGTTATAAAAAGAAATTCTCATTTAGTCAATTAATTTGGGTTAGGGGAACCTTTAACTTGGAAGCAAAAATGAAGTTGACACGTTCAGCAGGCCATGTTTGAACTTTCTACCTTCTATAACGCGTTACCGTCCCCATCTCTAAGCAACACCATAGAGTGGAGACGGTCCATTACCAATTACATATAATAATTTATAGAGAAGAAAAAGAATTCATTAATTAACCGTAAGATGGAATCCATATCGAAAAGGGAAAATAATTCATAAAACATTTTAAGTTTTTATTTTATTTATAAAAATATTTTATTATTTTTATTTTTAAAATTTTATAATAAAAAATAAAAAATAACTATTTTTTCTTATTATTTTTATATAAAATAATAAGAAAAAAAATGTTTTCTAAAATCAAACATACTTAATATGACAACTAATGAATAAATGAACGTGAATCCTCCGTTGAGTCAAGATTTATCGTTTTATAGCATGCATCATATCTATTTGATAATTTATCCTCGTACGAACGAATAAAAACACGATTAAGTAATATATAATAACAATTTATACATAATAAGTTTTTTACCAAAGATTATAAAATTTAATTTTTAATAAATTTTATTATCTATTATATATTTTAAACACTTTTAAATATATATATATATATATATAACAACTATTCTTACCTATTTTTGTGGGGGTGTAAGTATTATTCTTCTCGGTATTATAATTTTTTATTTTTAAATGAAAATAATTTTAAACATTATAGTCATCTCCATTAAAGTTATATGAACTTTTCAAATGGGATATTTAATTTAATTTTTTATACCATCTTTATTTATTTAAGTTATGTTATTTTTCATTCAATTTACTTTTCTATTTTTATTTTTCCTAAATATAAAAAATTGAAAAAGGTTAACGGAGTTAATATTATAATGCTATTTTTTTTTCAAAAATAAGGATTAAAATATATTTTTATTCTTTATAAATATGTTTAAGTTTAATTTTAGTCATCTAATTTTTTATTAATTTTAATTCTTATAAAAAATTTAAATATATTTTTATATTTTTTAATGAGATGTTAAACATCTAAACACATATTATATATCGTCATTGTTGATATAGCATTAGATAAATTAAAAATGTATTTAAACTAAAATAATAAATGTTATTGTTTATTCTTAACATATTGATAAAAATAAAAATTAGATATGTCAAGTAAAATATTCGTTTTTAAAACAATTAACATTTATTACTTTTATGTAATAGAATCCAATACAAAAAACATTTTATATTTCTTAAATATTATCATAAGGGCACTGGTCGAAAAACTGATGAATCATTATGTTCTGGTGACTGAATTGGACCTTGACTAGAAGTTGAAAGAGAAATCTTTATTTTTTTCTGCTTTTCCTGATTGAATTTGACTTCACGAAAAAGTATGTTTGTATATTTCTTAATTAATAAAAAATGATTATTTAAAGTAGTGCTTATGATATCGATTTCCCTTTCGTAACCAAGAGAAGGTGGTGTTGTAGAAGCAAATTTCCAAGAACCATTTTAATGCGAATAAGATCACAATTGCCTTAACTCTTAGATTTAAATTTCTTACTACTATTTTCCTTGACATTATTAATTTTGCTAATAATAGAATTTTCTATTATGTATTTAAAATTAATAAATATTATATATATATATAAATATTCTAAAATTCAAATAAAAAATAAAATGTTCAAAACTATTAGAATGACATGACTAATTAATTTAAAATATTATATTTTAAATTAGAAAATTAATAATGACATGTGTTATTCTTTACGAAAATTACGTAAAGAAATTAAGAGATTATATTTTTTTTTTCTAAAAATACATTTTTCTTTTAAAATAAAATAAAATAATTTCTGGATGAGTAAAGTTTCTGAAAAATATTTTAAAGTTTTTTAAATTTTAAGTAAAATATTAAAAATTATTTTAATCTATTTTAATTTCTATTATTTATATTCTTCTATATATTACTCTCTCTTTTTTCTTACTGTTTTTTACTTTCTTTATAAAAATAATTTTATAAAATAATTTTTAAAACCTACAAATTAAACACAAATCAAACATCTGGTGTTAAAATAATATATATATATATATATAAGTTTTTTTTTAAAATGGTCAATTGAAAAACATAAGAAATTAAATTTTTAAAAAAATATTTTTAAAATAAAACCAAATTTAAAAAATCAATACATGAATTTTAAAAATATAGAAAAATGTTTTTAACAGTAAAGATGAGTAATTTAAAAACAGAGCAATAAAATTTATTTCATTCTTAGTGGCACAAATTGCATTTCTTTAGGTGAACCAAATGTTGGAGAATATCTAAATAACACCATAAATTTCCATTTAAACACTTGATTTAATGACAAAAGAAAAATTGGACCTAAATTATACGATAGGATTGAGTTGCTTGATCATGACTTCTTAAATTTCCATTTAAACATCTGGCCAGATGACCAAAAACAAATTGACCTAAATTACACACTAGGATTGAGATGCTTGATCATGACTTCGTAAATTTTCATTTAAACACTTGATTTAATGACAAAAGAAAAATTGGACCTAAATTATACGATAGGATTGAGTTGCTTGATCATGACTTCTTAAATTTCCATTTAAACATCTGGCTAGATGACCAAAAACAAATTGACCTAAATTACACACTAGGATTGAGATGCTTGATCATGACTTCGTAAATTTTCATTTAAACACTTGGCCTATTGACCAAAAAAAAAAAAAACTTGACCTAAATTGCATGCTAAGATTGAGTTACTTGATCATGATTCCATAAATTTTTCATTTAAATACGTGACCTGATGATAAAAAAAAAACTTGACGTAAATTACATGTTAGAAGTGAATTATTTGATCACAATTTCATAAATTTTCATTTAAACAGTTAATAGATGATAAAAAAAAAACATTTAACCTAAATTGCAGTTTAACACTGAATCATTTGATTATGATTCTATAAATTTTCATTTAAACATTTGATCTAACACAAAAACAATTTAACCTAAATTACATGCTATATTAAGCCACTTGATCGTAACTAAGTCCATGTGTCTCTATTCTTGTTGGCCATCAATGGGTGATTTTTATGGTTTGAAATGTTGTTTTCCATTAAAATTCCAAATGATGTGACGCGCAGTGGACAGAGTCACACACCCGTGTTTGGGGACCACCCCAAATCAATTGATTATGTTATGGCTAGTTAGATGTTAACCATGATATCCATACATACGTATATTTAAATGCATCATTCAATTAATATTTAAGATTAATTTAATATTTTTAAAAATTATTAAATTGAAAATTTTATATTTAAATATATCTAGATATAAATTGTTTTATAAATATGTGTTTAGTTCATGATTATAAAAATTAAATTGGTAGCAAACTGATAAATTAACAATAAATTGACTAAAACTGGTAAAAATCAGTTTATATATAAATTAATATTTTTTAAAAATAAAATAAAATAATGTTATATTTTATTTTATTTATATGTATAATTTAAATTAAAAATAAAATAAAATACATATAATTTTTTAAATTTTAATTATATAAAATTATAGTATTAATATATGTTATTATTATATTTATTATATTTTTAATATTATGTAAACTATAAATATTTTAAAAATAATATTTAATTATTATTAATTTAATCATGATTAAACTATTAAACTTTTTACACCAGTATCTTAATTATTTCCATGATCTGTTCAATTTTAAAAATTTTAGTTTAGCTTTTTCAATACATAGTTCATAACAAGCACAACACTAGTATTTTTTCCATAAACAAAGTCTAGCCTCTATACAACTGTGAAAAAAAATAAGGTTTCACTTTGCGTTCATTGTGAATTTTTATTTTTGTTTTTCAAAAATATTTTTGATTTTTTGTTCATTTTAACTTTTGTAAATTTAAATATTTTAAAAATATTTTTCAAATTTTGATCTACTAATAATATATAATGTATTTAAATTATATCTATATAAAAGAAAAATCAATTCATTTTCAAGTATATTATGTAAAAATAGTTATCTATTTTTTATAATATTATTAAATTATTAAATTTTATTTATCTAAATATCAAATTAAAAACTTTATTATGTAAATTAAATTTACAAAATATTATCAAATTTAAAATAAAGTTATACTTCATTAAATAATTTTCATTTAACATATATTATACATCTTCTAATATATATTAAATTAAAATTATTTCATTAAATATTAAATTTATTTTAAATTTATGTATAATATACATCTTCATTAAATTAAAATTATTTAATTAAGTATTAGTTTTTTTAATTTTTATTATAAAATTTTGTAAATTTAATCTATATTAAAAAAATTAATTTGATAGTTAAATTAATAAAATTTAATAATTTCAAAAGATTCTTAATTAAAATAAATTTAATATAATTTATATTTAGAACAAGTTGGTCTTTTATATATATATATAATATTAAATTGGGCTCAATAAAAAATAAAATATTAATTTAAAAATAATAAAATTATACTAATAATATGATATATTATATAAATTTACAATTTTATTAATATACAAGATTGATAATATTATACATATATTAAATATTAATATAATTTGAAAGGTTTATGTGTTTTCGGAGTAATAATATATATATATATATATGTATATATATAAAAGAAACATAAAAATAAAAAATATTGTTTTCTTTATTTGTTTAGAAAAATTTCTAGAATGGATTTTTATAAAATTATGTTTTTTCCGTAGAATTGGGGGAAGTTTTTCTTAATTTAAACTATCATTTTTATAAATAAAAATCATAAATTTTATATTAATATAAAAATAATATAAAAAATTAAATTTTTGAATTTTATATTAATTTTTATTAATCTAATACTTTTTATAATCTATTTATTTTTTAGTCTTTTATTACTTATTTCAATTAAAAATACATTTTTGTTTGTTTTCTATTTCTATTAATCTAAATGGTAGATCTTTTTCATTATATTTATTTTATTTAATTCATCATATTTTTTTATTTATTCTTCCAATTTTACTTATTAAAATATATTTATTGAAAATATTTTAATTCGTCATATTTTATTTTTTCTATTTTACTTATTGGACATACGTTTAAAAGTTATAAAATTTTCATATGAATCATTTCACCAACACCTAAAGAATATAGCTTTGATTAATATTATTTTAGCAGTATCTGAGTATCTGAGAAAGAGATCGGAAACTTTTTTTTTTTTTTTTCAAAAAGCTTTCTATACGCACTTCAAGTCTCTTAAGAGCACAGGTAAGAATATTTTGCTTGATATAGGGATGTGTTTTATTTACTTAAAATAAATGTAAAATAGTAAAAGATTATAATTTTATATTATTTTTTAAAATTAATCACGAGATAATCGGATCATATAAATTTTTAAAATTTTTCCTTGTATTAAATTAAAAAGATTATGACAAAAATAAATTTTTATGTTATTATTAATTTTCTTTTTTTTTTCATTCACATTTTTTTCTCTTATATATATTAGTATTATGGATTAAATTTTATCTCTTACACTAATTTAATAATTTTATATAAAATATAAATTTATTAACTCAATTATTAAATCATGTTATTATATCTAATAAATTACAAGTTATTACCAAATTCAGGTTAAGTCAAAAGATATTTTTAAGATTATATTTCGCACATGCTATGATCCCTATGAATACTTAGTGATACATTTTGAAATGATCAATACTCCTGCAATATTTATGGATTACATGAATCAAATATTTTACCTTTATTTGGACAAATTCATTGTGATCTTCATCAACGATATCCTTATATACTCCAAGAGTTATGAGGAATATAAAGAGCATATTAAGTTAGTATTGAATATCCTAAGAGAGAAATAGTTGTATGTCAATTTGTTGAAATGTGAATTTTAACTGGAGCAAGTAAATTTTCTAAGACATTATGATTAGTCAAAGTGGAATTTCTATTAATCTTACAAAAGTAAAGATTGTTCTAAAAAAGGAAAGGCTAGGAACTATTACCAAGATCCAAAGTTTCTTAGGCTTGGTAGGCTATTATTGATGATTTATTGAAGAATTATAAAAAAAACATTACCACTAACAAAACTTCCACGTATGGGTTCTAAAAAATAGCATTGCCACTAAAAAAAGCTAACACATAAGAGATAACCTTTTATTTGGACAAATCAATGTGAAAATAGTTTTCAAGAGTTAAAGACAAGGTTGACATTAGCACTAGTATTGATTTTGTCAAATCCGTATGAGAATTTGTATATCTAACTATGGAGATTTGAGGAAAATAATTTTGGATGAGGCACACAAAAGTAATTTAAGTATTCATCTTGGTGCAACTTAAATGTATGAAGATCTGAAAAAAATGTTTTGGTGGCCAAGAATGAAGTAAGAGATAGTTGAGTATGTGGCATCATGTCTAACCTGTTAGAAAACAAAGATCAAACATCGAAAGCTCTCAAGGACTTTGCAACCTCTAGAAATCTTTGAATGGAAGTGAGATAATATAACTATGGACTTTGTCGTTGGTTAACCAAAGACTCCTACAAGTTATGATTCTATATGGGTGATCATTTATCATTTGAGTAAAATGGCACATTTTCTCCTTATCAAACTTGAGTATCCCTTAAACAAGTTGACTCATCTTTATATAAAAGAAGCGGTGAGGTTACATGGATTACCATAAAATATTATGTCTAATAGAGATCCAATGTTTACGTCTCAATTTTAGAGAAGTTTACACAAAGGCTTAGGAACAAAGCTTAGACTTAGTTCATCTTACCATCCCTTAATTAATGGATAATCTGATAGAACTATTCAATCGTTGGAAGATTTGTTAAGGGCTTGCATTCTTGAATATCAAGGAAGTTAGGATCAATTCTTGTCACTTGTTGAATTTACCTATAATAACCTCCACACTAGCATAGGCGGGTAAGAACTTAATACTTGGACCGAAAATCATATAATAAAATACTGACAAGGTCAAGATGATTCAAGAGAAAATGAGGATGGCACAAAATTGATATAAAAGTTACTATGATAAAAGAAGAAAACCATGTAAATTTCAAGGAGACCATGTTTTCTTGAAAGTTACACCTATGACTAAGGTCGGTAAAGGAGTGAAATCTCACAAACTTATTTCGTATTTTATTAAACCCTATTATATCTTAAAAATGATTGGACCTGTTGCATATGAGATATCTTTGCCTCCATTCCTTTCTAATCTCCATAATGTGTTTTATGTTTCCCAACTTCAAAAGTACATACCTGACTGATCACGTGATCCAGCTAGACATGATTCAGTTAAAGGATTACCTTACATATGAGACATCACCAATACAAATTGTCGATCAAAAACTTGAAAATTTAAGGAATAAGAAGATCTCCTTAATTAAAGTAGTATGGAATTGAACCGATTGCAGTGGTGAAGACTCAACTTGGGATAATAAGATAAAATGAAAAGATGATATCTGCAACCTTTTACTTAAGGTACATAAATTTTGAGCGTGAAATTTATTTTAAGGAAGAAGAAATTATAATACCCTCAAATTTTGCTTTGTATACACTTTTAGTTTATATTTCATAGTTAGTATTATTTGTCATTTTTCAAATGACAAACGAGAAATTTTAGAAATTAATAGAGAAAAAAATAGAAAGAGTTAGTTTATACCAATTTAATTAATATGTTTTTACTGGATTTAATATAAATTTTAATTGTAGAAAAGAAAATCTTTAAAAACCATTTATCTGGCAATTTCACACATATTTAGTATGAAAGAAATGTGGAATTTTTATAAATAAAAGCAGAGAAAATTTGAGGTATCTTCTTCTAACAAAATTACTTAGATTAACTTTTAAAAATTTTATATAAATTTTCTTTCTAGACAAGAACACCTCGAAAACCATCCATTCGAAGCCTATTAAGACTTATAATTGTTGATGAAGATTTTATAGAAAACTTGCTAGTAAACTTCTGAAAAAATTCTTATAGAGTATAAATGATTTTATATTAATTAAAATATTTCTATGGAATTTATCTCACAATATTCTAATTTTTTCAAAAATAAGAAGTTTAAATGGGTCTAAAATGCATATGGACTTTGTTTTCTCTTGCATATTGTTTTTCAAGTAAATTTTTAAGGAAATTATCCATCCTAAATAATTATTTGACACTTTTAAAATGATACAAACCTTTATAATATCTCAAACACACGAATTTGGTTGTAATAAACCTGAATAACTTAAAATAATATAAAATATAAAAATATATACTTATATATATAACAAAAGGGGATCTCATCTCCATAGAGTCAATTTGAAAAAAACCTAATGCATCTTTTATTTTTAAATTTCAAGTTTCAATTACTTTTGATTCATCCAATCATTTTCAAATTCAACTCAGGATTTAATTTATCTACCAATAAGGAATGTTTAGACACCAATTTTTCTTGAAAATTTTCATATTTTTCTCTTCTTCTCTGTTGCTAGACCACATCTTGCATGAGGGGATAAAAGTTGAATTTTCCGTTGCCCTTTGATTGCCTTTTACTAGCCATTATGAGGTTTTATTATCAAATGACCGGTATTATTATTCTTTATTGAGTTTTTATTATAAAACTTACCGGTATTATTAAACTTTATTGGGTTTTATTTAAAACTTATCAGCTATTTATTTTAGTTTAAAATACCATTAAAACCTGTTTAATTAGCAATTCAAAAGTCGTCTATTATTTTCTATATGATTAAATTTTATTTTAAATTTTTAAATTCAAAATTCAAATTTTATTTAATTATAATTTAAAGCATTTTAAGTACCTTTGAAGTGTCTCTTCCATAAATAGAGACACATCTTACCTTTTCGAAATCACTTCAACACACTACAATTTTCGCACACTCTGTTGGGTTCTCTCTGCTTTGCTAGTTTTGCTCCTACTCCCTTTAGCAGACGAGTCTGTTAAATCCTGGGGGATACCGTATTCCGGCGCAAATATCCTTTAGGATAGTGCTACCACATGCCTCAGACTACTACTTTTCTAACAATCTCAAGGATATTTCATGGCAACCGAACCAGCTCGCACTCAGACCTCAAACAACGTCGCTGCTGCTCCTCCTACTCGGCCTACTGCTCCTGTTGCATATGCCAAGCCCCTTCCCGATGTCTTTAAGATTGAGGTCTTTGGAGGACAAGTCTATTATCGCTGGCAGGAAAGGATCCACTCCATCCTAGATATGCATGGAGTTGCATATATGCTCGTTGATGACAAACCCAATGATCCAAAATATCCTGAAAACTGGATCAATGCAAATAAGGTATATCGACACACCATTCTAAGTACTTTGTCTAATGAGTTGTTCGATGTCTACAGTTCATATAAGGAGGCCAAGGCAATTTGGGAGTTTATGCGTACAAAGTACACTGCTGAAGATGTTGGGAAGCAGAAATTAATCATAGGCAACTTCTGCCGGTGGGAAATGACCGATGACAAAGACATCAAAACGCAAATAAATCAATATCACAAACTCCTAGAAGACCTCAAAGCTGAAGACATCACAATGCAAGACCAACTAGTAGTTGGCTTCCTCATCGAGAAGTTACCCAAAAGCTGAAATGACTATAAACAACAAATAAAACATAAACATGAACAGCTATCACTTGTGGACCTAATAACACACAACATAATTGAAAACACCAATCGAAAAGAGATCAAAAATGCAAGAGCAAAAGCCTTGGCCACTAGAGCAAATCTGCTGCAAACAAAAAGTCTCCAAAGACCAGGAACGACCGTAAACCTTCCTCTCAATTCCCTAAGCCGCCTAATCCTACTTCCTTATAAAAGAAGGGTTCTTGCTATGTTTATGGAAAGTCAGGGCATCATGCACCAACATGTAGATACAGAAACCGAAACGCTGCCCCTCCTAAAGTTAAGGCAAACTTGACTGAAGGAGATGATGTGGTAGCCGCTATTGTTTCTCAAGCTCTTATCGTGGCCAATGTGAGCAAATAGGTCGTAGACTTTGGGGCTACCAGGCACATATGTGCTAACAAAAACGTGTTTACCTCTTACACTTCTGTAGGGGAAGGAGAAGACATTGTCTATCTTGGAGACTCCCGAATAGCACCCGTGCTCCAGAAGGGAAAAGTTCTTCTCAAGCTCACTTCTGGAAAAACTATGGCACTTCAAAACGTACTACATGTACCGAGCATTAGGGCCAACCTGATCTCTGTGGCTCTTTTGGGAAAAAGTGGGGTTAAGGTTTCTTTTGAGTCAGATAAAATTGGGATGACCAAAAATGATATGTTTGTGGGCAAGGGGTATTATGACCAAGGTCTATTTGTATTGAATGTTTCTGCAATTCTTAATGAGAATCCTTCATCTTCTTCTGCTTATATGATTACGTCGTATGATTTGTGGCATGCTAGATGAGGACACATAAATTCTTCCTATATAAAAAAGTTACAAAGTAGTGGTCTAATTTGTGGGATTAAGGATGAAAACCTAAATAAATGTGAGATTTACATAGAATCGAAATCAACCAAAAAGACATGCTTTGCAGTAAAACGAGAAACATAATTGCTTAACTTAATTCATACAGACCTAGGAGACTTAAAACAAACTATGACTAGAGGAGGTAAGAAATATTATGTAACCTTTATAGATGATTGCTCTAGGTACACCAAATTATATCTAATTAGGAACAAAGATGAGGCCTTTAACATGTTCTTATCATACAAAGCAGAAGTAGAAAACCAACTTAATAGGAAGATTAAAAGAATTAGATCCGATAGGGGTGGTGAATATATAACCTTTAATGAGTTTTGTGAAAAAGAAGGTATAATACATGAAACAACTCCTCCTTACTCACCTGAATCAAATGGTGTAGCAGAAAGAAAAAATAGGACACTAAAATGATGAATGTCATGTTCATTAGCTCTAATGCACCTGATAACCTTTGGGGTGAAGCCTTATTATCCTCATGTCACATACAAAATAGAATTTCTCATAAGAAAACTGGAAAAACCCCTTATGAATTGTGGAAGAGTTATAAACCTAATTTAAATTACTTTAAAGTGTGGGGGTGTCTAGCTAAAGTTATGTTGCCTGATCCTAAAAAGAGAAAGATAGGCTCTAAAACTTCTGATTGTTTGTTCATAGGATATGCTCAACATAGTGCAGCTTATAGATTTCTAGTCTTAAAAAGTAATATGCTTGACAAAAATTCTATGATAGAGACAAAAAATGTTGAATTTATAGAAAATATTTCCCTTTAAAAATCAAAAGTATGCCTAAAGAACCTAATCTATACAATAATGAACCTTCACATGAAGAGTTAAGAAGAAGTAAGAGACAAAGAAAAGAAACCTCGTTAGGCAATGACTTTTACTTATACCTTATGGAAAATGATCCATTAACCTATAATGAAGCTATCTCTTCTTCAAATGCTCCTTTTTGGAAAAATACGATTAAAAGTGAACTTGAATCTATTAGAAAAGGTAATACATGGACTATAGTAGACTTACCCTTAGGGGCTAGACCAATAGGTTGCAAGTGGATCTTTAAAAGGAAATATAGTCCTGATGGTTCTGTTGAAAAATATAAAGCTCGCTTAGTAGCAAAAAGGTTTACCCAAAAACATAACGTAGATTACTTTGACACTTTTGCCCCTATAACTAGAATTTCCTCCATTAGAGTTTTGATTGCATTAGCATCTATGTATAAATTAATTATTCACCAAATGGATGTTAAAACAGCCTTTTTAAATGGAGATTTAGAAGAGGAAATCTATATGGTCCAACCAGAAGGTAGTGTGATTACCGGTCAAGAAAATAAAGTGTGTAAACTTCACAAATATTTATATGGACTAAAACAAGTACCTAAACAATGACATGAAAAATTTGATAACATTCTTGTAAGTCACGGGTTTTCGTTTAATGAAAGTGACAAGTACGTTTATACTAAAGTAGAAAATAATGAATGTGTGATTATATGCCTTTACGTTGATGATATGCTTATCTTTGACACTTGTATTGATGTTGTGAATAGTACTAAGACATTTCTTTCTTCCAAATTTGACATGAAAGATATGGGTGAAGCAAATGTGATTTTAGGTGTTAAGATTATAAGGAAAGGAGATAATATAATACTATCTCAAGAACACTATATCAAGAAACATCTTAAGAAGTTTTGTCATTTTGATGCAAAACTCGTGAGTACTCCTTATGATCGAAGTTGTCACTTAAAGAAGAATTTGGGAGAACCCATCTCACAGACAAATATGCACAAATTATTGGGAGTCTGTTGCACTTAATGAATTACTCTCGACCAGACATAGCCTATGCTGTGGGGAGATTAAGTAGATATACAAAAAACCCTAATAATGAGCATTGGACTGCATTAGTCAGACTAATGAAATACTTAAGACATGATGTGATAAAGCAGCTGCTAAAGATTGGAGTTATTTCCATTTATTATGTGAAGTCAGAGGTAAATTTGGCCGATCATGTTGGGTTCTCTCTCTGCTTTGCTAGTTCTGCTCATGCTCCCTTTGGCAGATGAGTCTGTTGAATCCTGGGGGATACCGCATTCCGGCGCAAATATCCTTTAGGACAGTGCTACCACACGTCTCAGACTACTATTTTTCTAACAGAATTTAATCATGATTATGGAAAGATTTGAGTTTTTCGAACTTAATTTAGATTGATTTAGTTGAAATTGAACAAATCTCCTTTATTTTAGTATTTAATTATTAAATTTGGTTATCTTTTTTATTAAAAAAAATATAATAATTAAGTTTGGAAAGACTTTAAGGATATTAATTGTGTTGGTAGTTTATGAGGACTATATATAATTAATATATTTAACATTATGTTGTAATTGAAAGAAAATTGCTTGTTGAAAGCAGTTTTGAGAAATTCTAATTTTTTGGAATGCTTTAATATTTCTTGTTATACGTCACTCTAAATTTTGAGGATATCGAACTATAATAAAAGGTATTTTTGTCAATAAAATTGACTTGGGATGTTACATATTTAGCTGTATAATATCTAGTTGGACCATAGATAGTAGGATAAAAGATCATTGGTAGAACTGAGAATTTTTCTAAATAGGAATCTTACGTATTATTTGTAATTTTGTGATAATTAAGGATTAAAATATTTTAGTTAGTGGATAATGTGTATGATAAGGAAATTGTTTTTATGAAGTTACCTTGAATTGTTTCTATGGTGATATGATATCTTATAAGAAATAAAAATGAGTTTGGGTACAAATGAAGGTATGCTAAAATTTTGTAGGAACCATTATAGAAAATTAACCTAAAGGTACAAAAGAAAGTGGACTATGAATATGTGACTTGTCAAGTGAATGTATTGAGTTTATTGTAAGCATGCATCATGCATATTAAATGTAATAAAGCTGGGAAATCATTGTTGTTTATGCCGAGAAATCATAGGGACTCGTTGTTTAAGAGCCTAGAGCGTTAGTGACCAAGTGTGATGATTTATCGGGGACCTGAGGTAGCTCTTTAGTGTTGATGTCGTCATGTTTCACAACTTAGCCATCTTGACTTGCCTCAAAGATTGTCATGGTCAAATAACTGATTTTCTATTGATTTGTCAGTTGGACATTAATCTTTGGTCTAAGAAGTCCAATAGATTTGATGAAGTGAAGTAAGAGACTACATGAAAATTTGGGATCTTGACAACTTTTCAGGATGATAGACATAAACCTATATTCATGACATTTTGAGTCCAAGATATATCGAAGGTTTAAGGAGGCTCACTGATAACTGATTTAAACTTGAGTTCTTCAAGAATATAAAGGTCCGTCATATGCATTCATACATGACATAAACAGTGCATTGACCCTTGCATATGTTAAATATTAAATTAACTTTACTTTTGATGATAGTAGAATAAGCACTTATGTTGGTATGATTATCAATTCTAACCTTGTATTCTACTATTCATGTGCATGAATATTTAATAATTCTCACTCCTTTTGTTTGTTTTGTTGTTGCTATTTCACTCTATGTAGCTTCTACCTGCATTGAGAAACATAACTCGACTATCATTCCACCCTCAGGTAAATTCATGCTCTGATGATCAAAGAATTTTTGGGGAACAAAAATAAACTTTTGTTTTGAGGAAAATTAGTTTTTATGTTATATGTATGTGTTTATATATATGATTTGCTATGACCCTCTGTCATTAATCAAGTTCTCATAATTCCTGTATTTTTTTGAAAAACTAAAGAATTATGTGTATAAGTAATGTATAGAATACTCATTTATGTATATCTATGTATTTGCATGTGTTAAATTAGTATTTTATTATACGTATGAGATAAAATTTAAGATATCCCCTACTATGATGGAGAAGCGCATACTAAGTATGAGTTTATGAATGATTATGTTATGAATAGATATTAAAACAACGATCGTAGATTTGTATTGGTGATACACATAAATAATTATTTAGTTGATAGTAAGAAGTGTCATATCGAAGCATCAAAATTTTTATGAAAACATATCCTAACTTGGATGCATTTATTAATCATATGAAAAATATAATCAAAAGAAAAACTAAGAAGACTCAAATAAGAAAAAATAAATCAAATGTATTTATGTTCAAAATTCTCCACCTCTCTACTGGGAAGCAATCACCGTTTGTTGCTTCGACTAAACCCTAACCTAATATTTTTTTCTTCAAAGCCTACATCAAGTCAAGATTGTGCAAAGTGTGGCCGATCATGATCTCATCGGTTATGACAGTTTGATACAAAAAGAGGGATGATGACTTTTCAACTTATGAATGTAGCATAGTTGGTGATATAGATGAGAATGTATGAAAATTGACATTTCTATTAGAAAGAACTTAAAGGAAGAAAATTATTTAAAATAGAAATAAAAATGTTAGAAATAATAAGCACATAACAATTAGTAAGGTAAAAATAATTAAACATTACGGATAAAAATCAATAACCAAATTTATATAGTAGATATATGAATAAAAGATAAAAAAAATTATATAGTTATGTTTTACAAAATTTTTAAAAGTAATAATCAAAATTAATATATGATTATGACTAAATACATCTTTTATTATTCATATTTATAAAAAAAATGATATTTTATATATAATAACCAATAATATATATTTAGAAGTATTAAAATATACTTATAATTGAAAAAATTAAAGTCAACTGCTAAAATAATTTTTATTTTTTTCATATATGATATATAATTCAATTTAAAAATTTTTTTGAATTATTTTAAAATATCCTCTTTTAAAATTTATGTAATTATAAAATATATTTTATTTTACTAAATTATATGGTATATAACCATCAATATATTTTCTACTTGCAATGAAATTTTTTTTTAAGATGAGTTATTAAATGTTTTCACTAAAAATAAAATATTAGAATGGATTCTATTATGGAAAAGTAACATTGCAAAATTATTTTTTCATGAGTTTAAAATCTATATACATCGTAATAAATTATTTTATTTTTTTAACGTTATACTTTTGGATAGAATATTTCTTAAAAGAAAATATATGTGACCTAACCTAATGTGCTAGTTAATTTAGGCATGTATCTATCTTTGCATGTACACCTTCATACTTATAATACTCCCCAATGCTAAATAAACCACAAAAGGTTGCAACCAAAATTTTTAACCAAACTAATGTGCTAGTTAATTGAGGCATGTATCTACCTTTGCATATACACCTTCATACTTATACTATTCCCCAATGCTAAATAAACCACAAAAGGTTGCAACCAAAATTTTTTATGGCATAAATTAGTGTCATGGTTGAATCATTTTTATCATGGTCAAGGATATAGACACGTTTATACGTTCTTCGTTACGATACAGAGTTTTTTGAATCAGGCAATTTTAAGGAATTTCAAGGCAAAAACATGTCAACATCAAATAATGTAACATGTGTTTAATTATTTTAGTTTTTTTAGGTTAAAAAGTATTTTCAACCAAATTGAAACCAAATTAAATATTGTATTAAATTTTGCATATATCAAATACAAAATCACACATAAACCACTCTACTATAACAAATAAAGTACAAAAAATGTGATAAAATGATGACAATGTTGTCACAATACATGTTTGGGTGATGCATAATAGTTATGGCTAGATCATTTATACCAGCTAAGGTTAGATTATTTGGTATGATAATAACCATTTTTTTCTATTAACCTGTCCCTAAAGGATATTAAACGTAAGTTTTGTTATATTAACATCTATCACCTAAGTTTAAGAAAGATTTTAAGTATAAATTAGTATCTAGTTTTTAAAGTAACAATTTTAAAAAATCATAAGTCTAAAACTATGATAAAAAATAAAGACGATAACATGTGCTTAAATATCTTAGTATTTTAAAGTTGGAAGAATATGATATTTTTTTTTAGTTTGATGATTATCCAATTTTGCTTACTTTGAAATCAAACTTATATGAAGATTGTATTTATATTTGCATATATTAAATAAATACAAACCCACATGTATACTATTCTAATGTAACAAACAAATAAAAAAGAATAAAATATGTGAATGAACAATAATTCATATATGAAAAGAAGTTAGAATTAGTAATATAGAAAACTAATTCTACCGAGTAACGAAATGGTCGTTATTTTTATCCAACTAAGAGTGAAGTCTATGAATGGAAGCTAATTTCTACAAAAAGAACAAAAAATTAAAGAAAAAACAAGGGTAGATAAATAAATTTTTAAACAAAATACGAGATATGAATCAAATAATTATTAAATATACATAAAACATATTTTAGTTCAAGAAAATGTTCGAATCAATAAGTAAGGAATAAAAAACGTAAGAGAAAAAATTATTAAATATCTTTAAAATATAGTTCAATTCACATATGAAAAAATCAAAGTTAATAACACGTTAAAAATAATTGTATAATAGTTACTTTTATCCAACCAAAAAAAGAAATGCAATTATTCCTAAAAGAAAATAGAATAAATAAGAAATCATTAAAAAACACTACAATACAATTCAGTTAAGATGAAAAGAGGATAAAATTACTAAATCAAGGAACAAAATAAAAGTTGATTGAACAAAATAAAAAATTAGAAATATAAAATTAATAATATTTATAAAATACAAAATTATTAACATGCGAAAAAATAATTGGATCAATATTAAAAAAATAGTTATTTTTGTCTAACCAAAAAATTGAATATATAAATAAAAAAAACTAGTTCTCATCAAATGAATAGAAAATAAAATATAAAAAAAACTTTTTTAAAAAATAAAAAATTATTAAATATTATTAAAATACAACTCAATTCAGATATAAAAAAGATTATTGTTAGTAATATATGAATAATTGGATGATAGTTATTTTTCAATAAAAAAATAAAATTTATGAATGAAAGCTAATTTCTACAAAAAAAATTAAAGAAATATATAGATCGTTAAATAAAAAATAATTAAATATACTTAAATTATAGTTCAATTTAATACATAAAATTGAAAAGAAAAATAAATAAATACAATATTAAATTTACCTTCTTCTAATTTTAGGATTAAAATTTATAAATAAAAATTAATTTCTACTACAGAAATAAAGAAAAAAAAAGGTAAAAATGATAATAATGGATTTATTAAATAAAATAAAAGATGAAAACTAAAAAATTATTAAACATTCTTAAAACAAATTTTAAATTTCTTTCATCACATTTAATGATGATATAATTACACAAAATTTAAAATTAAAATTAAAATTAAAATTAATTATATTTATTTATAAAATATTATTGTGTTTCATATTAAATACATAGTTTATAGATATAAGTAATTTTAAATAAAAAAGAATAAAATTTAATTCAAATATTTCTTAATTATTTCAAAATTTTCTATTACAATTTTTAGAAAAAATAAAATAAAAATTAATATTAAAATGAAACTAAATTTAGGTATATGTTTCTGAAAAAAAATTACATACAAAAATTAGATATTTATTATAAGAAAGTAAGGTGATTTAAAAAATATAATAATTTATAAAATAATATTTGTTTAAGAATGAAAACTTAAATTTATATATCAAAATTAATTATTTATAAAAAATATATTTCAAATCCTCCGATATGAAAATTAAATTTTTAAAAGTATATTTAGATGATTGCTCCTTTACTAAATTATTTCTTTTATTTTTGGATGAAAATTTCCTAAATCACTCCACTCCACTCATTATTAATGGAATTTTCAAATAACAAGATAAAAAATTATTAAAATTTAAACTAATTATGTTGATTTATATAAAGTGTACATGATAAACTGGTTTCTCTCATTAGCTTGCAGCATACTATTTGAACGTATAATATAGCTTATTAATTATTATTTTTTTCATTTTTATCCTTTAGTATTTTAATAAAAATTTTCATTTACCGTCCCCTTTAATATTACACAATTTATTTTAATTAATATACTATTTATATTATATTGTTTCATTTTAATTTTGAATAAAATATTAAATATTTAAAAAATATAATAAGAATTTAAAATTAACTAAGGAAGTTAAAGCTATAATTACCGAACCATATATTTTTTTGTTTACGAGATAAAAAAAATATATAAAAATCATATAAATATATCCTTTATATAAAATTTTGTATTTATTAACTAATTTTATCAAATCTTTAAAATTTAATATGTTAACTTTATAATTTTCAGATTTATATATATAAATAAATTTTTAATTTTTAACTATTTTTTTTACTTTCGAACTGACTTTTGATATTTTTGCCAAACATAACCATAATATTAAAGATATTTTTATTAAATTTTTAATTATTATGCTTAATATTACTAAATTTTAAAGATGCCTAAAAAGGAAAAAATTATTTAAATACAACATGGTTATTAAATTTTTTTGGATATAAAATTTTAAATTATTTTTCAAAAATAAAAATTGAAAGATGATATTCTAAAAAATATACCGGTTATTTTAATACTATATATAAAACTCTTTATCTTCATAATTTTGTTTTTTGGATCCAGGTTCATAATCGACTTTCACTCTTGGGCTCCAAGTATCCTACTAGATCTTGGGCCATCTAAACTTACGGGCCAATTAGTTATAAAAGATCCAGCTCTCAAAAAGTACTTTTCGTTTTTCTTTTTTTTTTTATGTTTTTTTAAAGAGAAGCACAAGTACATAATATACTAGATTATTAAAAAACACACAAAATTATGGAGAAAAAATGAACAAAACTGCACATTTCTTTATTATTCAATTACTTTTTAAAATTACTCCCCTAGTTTTTTTAAAAGATATATTTTAAATTAAAATCTTTATTTTATTTAGTTAGTTTTATTGATAGTTGTTTATTCTACACTATTTGTTCTTCAATTTAGATATATTTTTAGTTAGGTAAAAAAATTATTCAATCCGATCATAAATATAAATTTCAGTTTATAATTTGGATCAATTTTTATAAAATTTTAAATCCAATCTAATATGATTAGTTGAATGTATTGATTAAGATTGTATTCAATTTCAATCTAATTGATTTTTTAATTCAAATTTTATTGTTTGCACTAGGCTGCAACTTTTACTCAATTAAACCTAACCCTTGTTTGAAGATTGACTAGCAATGTATTTAGAAAATGTGATATATGTAATAAGTAATGTAAAGAAAAAGGAAAATATAAAGAGTGAGTATAAAGTGAATATACAAAGATGAGGGGAGATGCAAATGTGTCTCAAGTTGCAGTAGTTGCATCATTCAAACATGGTGAGGAGAGTTGAGACTTTATATTATTCTCATTCTGACGCAATGAGACATTTTGCAAATGTACTTTTCTTTCTCCCCTTTCTATAAGTTGTATACCACATATCACTGTTTCTTTTCTTTGTCTCAATTGCATTCTTTCAATTTTGATTGATCATTATTTGTGTTGATGACTTGAATTATCACATAAATTGAGACAAAAATCCTAATACAATTTGTTATTTTATATTTCCATTTTTAATCAACCATCACAATGATCTTAGATATTACATCTTTTTATTTTATTTCTTTTTTATTTATATCTTTCTTTTTTCTTTTTTCTTTCATGTTAATTTCCTAATAAAGTATAAAAAAAATCTCTGAATTATTGATTTCAACAATGAAAGCTTCCATATTCCTTTTACTCAATCTCTTTAATGTATTTTAAATAAAATTCTAAATTTTAAGAGAAAAAGTAATTTAGTAGATAATTTAAAATTCTAAATTTTAAAAATTTTATTTCTATATTTTAAAAATTATATTTAAAAATTTTAAAAAAAATTTAATAGATTAAAATAGATAAATTTAAAATACTACCAAAACTGATCCCAACCCCTTTCTTGGACTCCATTTGCTAGCTCCTTGGGTGACTTTTCTGTTTTAAAATAAAATTTTACTTATCAGTATAATAAATTTTAAATTTTAAATTTTTTAACTTGTGAAACAAAATTAAAAGTTTGTAAAAAAAAATTAAAAGTTTAATGCAAATCATACAAAGTACAAAATTCAGTTTTTTATACTTTCTTTGATCTTTCTATAGAATTCTCAACCAAATTATAAAGATTAAAAAAACTATCCAAATTAAGTAATATATTAATTTTATTTAAAATAAAATTTGTATGTACAAAAATTAAATTATTTTATTCAAATAAAATATTTAAAATACAAAAATTTAAATAATTTTAAATATAAAAATTTAAATTTCTTTATCCAAAAAAAATAATTTTAAATATATAGTTAAATAAAAAAAAATTAAATTTTCACACATTTAAACTTCTTTTTAAAACATTAAAATGCCCTATTCACACATAACCTAATAAAAAATAAGAACTCCCAAAACTTGGGTGTTGTGCTACTGTGGTACCATGTTTGTCAAGAGTACACTTCAATTTCCTTAAGATGAAAATAAATTTCATAAATTCGTTAATAACATGATAGGTTAATTATATAAAATAATATATCTAACTTCTAAAATAAAGTTTTATTTTAGAAGTCACTTTCATCCTATCATTTTTGACAAATAATCTTTTCAACTTGCACCATTCCAAAAAAAATTCTATTGAAATTACCTTAGTGTGTGGTCTTACACCTTTAGAAGAATGGGCTTAGTTTCATCTAAAGTGGCATATTGGTTACACTTTCTTACAAGTTAATTATTTTCAGTACTGTGGACTTATTTCATTCGGCTATGTATGTGCATCATTGGCTACTTATCAGTTCTTTTGTCTATTTGCAACAACTAAAATCCAATTGTGGGAACCACGTGAACCAACAGCAACCATCCATGACAATAATGTTTTATTTTATTCGTTTTCTTTGCAATTAGCAATTCTAGGAATCTACTGTTTTTTTGTCATTTTAAGTTTTTTTCAGTTGCTCTTATGCATGTGTACAGTTTCTTTTTCTTTTTCCTTTTTTTTTTTTTTTTTTGAGCAGCAACATGAAATAGTAACATCACTTGCTCATGACAGTTTTGAGAGTTTAATTGTAAACTGCAGATTGCGCCCAATAGGAAAAACAAGAAACGAAATAAGAAAAAAAAAACTAACAAAAATTTCCATGATTGGCCAAACTCATAAAACAAAGATATATATATATATATATATATATATATATATATATATATATATATATATATATATATATATATATATATATATATATATACTGTTTTAAGGATATAAGATTTTTTTTTTAAACTTATCCTGAAATAGTCTAAATACCCTGTCTACGTAACGGAGTTGATATATATTTCAATGTGTTTGAATTCAGTCTCTATAATACAATCAACGACGTTGAGTCATAAATACAGCATGGAAAGTTAAGACTAATTTATCCTAAAATTATTTTGTTCTATAATATTTTTAAATAATTAAATTTTATTAATTAATTTATTAAATTAATAATTTTTATGGTGTCAGTTAAGCTTATAAAATTTTATTAAATAACTTTAGTTTAACGTATTATATACATCTTCTAATCTATTTTAATTAAAATTTTTTAATAAAATATTATTTTAAATTTATAAAATTTTATAAATTTAATCTATACAATAAAATTTAATTATTTAATTTCTCATAAATTTAAAAAAATTTAAAATATTATGTTTAACTTATAACAGAAACTAGATTAATATGATAATAGAAAAATTATCTATGCATACAACAGGATAAATAATCTCATCTTAAGTATATTAATGAATTAAAAATTATGTTTACTTTTGTTTAATTTTCTATAAATAAAATTTCATTATTTTACATAAGAGGAAGTTATTTATTGCATGATACAATTTAGACAATATTAAATGAAAATGAATTAGAATTAGCTATATATTATCTCACTCATAATATATTGCAGAATACTATTTGTCATGATGAGAATTAAAATAGAGCAATTGTGGAAAATTGGTCTCAAACTGTGAAAGTTAATTGATCCGATCATACATGACACATACCTAAAATTGAATCAAAGACTTGTTGGAACCGGAAAAGGGAAACATAGATTTAAGGGATTCTGATGGATGGTTGACTTAAACTGTACGTGTTGAATACTTTTTAAATTTTGGAATTAAGTTTTCTATCTAAAAAATTTTTGTCGAGAAAAATAATCTCATCATATTATCATATACTACCAATTTAAACAGATTTTGTAAAATAAATAAATAATTAAAATTAAAGGATTGAGGGGACAGAGGGGATAGCGATGAAATGGGGAATCTGTGGGTGTTTGGTCATGGTCATTAATAAAAGAGAGTCGAGTGAAGTGATTGTTATTATTGTTAGTACATTTTTCTTTTGCTTTTTTAATTTTTTTATGTCAAAGCTAGATTGGTAATTGCTTGAGTTATCGTAGCTGAGTGCAGACATCTCTGGAGACAAATCCAAAACTAATTTGACGCATGAACCACCAATTTCATCATTCCGAGAAATAATTCTCCAAAAGTTGAAGATATTATTGGGAATGTTTTTAGTACATTCTGTCATTCTCTGAAATAAAGTTTTTGGTGGAAGCGTTGTTTGGTTAAACCTATTTTCAGCCACCTTAAGAAACTAGAATTAGGGGTTCGAAAGTGAGAAGTTCAAAAGAAGCAATGAAATGGTTGGTTTACATGTGTCCAATTTAATCCACAACACCCACATATTATGTGTATATAAGAGACAAATCAAGTAACAAAATCTTTTTAACATATGAGAAAGAATAATAAAGATTGATCATTAATTTTATTGTAAATAGTTCAAATTAAAATTTATAACTTATGAGGACATTAACTTATGTAAGAAAGTTACATACACTTAAAACTTAGTATATAAACTAAAATCTGCGGATCGATTTGTAAATTTACAGGTAAGTTTAGATTAATGAAATCATTGATTCTTTTAAATGTATATCTTTTTAATTTAACTTTTTAACTAGTAATTTAAGTAAATTTGACCCGAAGGTTAGTGGATCAATTGATAAATTATTTTTTATTTTTTAAAATATTAAAAAATTATTTTTTTATATATTTTTTATTTTTTAACCATTTTAATATATTTAATAATTAAATAAATTAAACAGCCAATTTATTTACCCAACTATACATACACATACACTCATGCTTACACTAAATAGAGATGTATAATTTAATTAGGTAAAGAAAGATGAAGAGAATGTTAATTCTATAATTTTAGGTGTAATTTTGAAAAAAAGAAGAAGATATTATTAAAAAGTTTAATATCATTAATTAAATTAACTAATTTTTATAAATTAGTTATAGAGAAGTATAAAAGTACTAATTTTAATGATTTGTTATTTTTATATTGAATAACAAGGAAGGGGACAAATTTGATCAAGGACACAGGTGATTTCCTTAATCCGAATACAAGATGTCCATTCTGTAGCTAAAACAAGAAAATTAAACTTTGATTTAGATCTTTAAGCAAAGGTTTATGTATGATGTACAGCAATAATTTGGGCAAATATACCTCTCAGCTACCGATATTAATGAAATTTCATATAAAATATATTTTTTATATTCAACACAATTTTTTAATTTATATAATACTATAACATTATATTTTTTCAATTATATATATTGTTCATAAGCTTTTATGTAGTTATATAAATAAATGTAACTTCGAAAAAAAAATAGAAAATATTAAATAAAAAAATAAGGTAATTAAAGTAAGGATCTATATATTTGAGATGATACTATTTACAAGATTGACAATCATAGGTTTTGATGGTAGGAGCCAAATGGGCAACAAGTTTTGAAGTACAATAATGTAAGATTATAACACTTCTGGTCACCAGACTCAATCATATCCAAGCTAGTTAACCTTATAAGTAAATATTCTCATTCTGTGGAGCATATTCAGTCCTAATTATTCGCTTCAGTTGAATCAGATTAAGTGGGTCATGTCTCATGCTTCAATATCCACCATCAAAATATTCATGTAACTAAACAATTAAAATTGGTTTAATCATAAAAAATTTAAAATTAAAATTTTTTTTTATAAGATTTTAAATTCAGATCTTGTTACGTTTCATACGGTATAAAAAAAATATTCATTCGACTCCTCCATTTAGATCTTCAATGGAATATGGACGGTGCAGGTTTGTCCCTATAGAGTGAATAGAGTCCTACAATGGAACATTATGATAATCTATTAGGTGCATAGAATTTTTAAAAATTAGTTGCATGCAGTCTGGTGGAGTTTATCAGTTTTTATTATTTTAATCTTTAATTACATATTTCATTTAAAATTTTTATTTGGAAAAAAATTAAACTATTTAAAACAATAATATTTATTTTTCAGATTTTACAATTAAAAAATAAAAATACTTTTTAAGTTGTTTTGATTTTTAATTCATTATTTATATTCTTTGCTGGATTATTTTATCTTTTTCCTACACTTACTTTGTTTTAAAAATAGTTTTTAAAAATTAAAAACCGACAAATCAAACATCCCATTACAATCATTATGAGTAAGCTGGAAAATGCCATTCTGTTTCATTTTATTTTTAAAATTTTGTATAGAATTTTTTTTATTTTCTATATAAATATTTAAAACAAATTAAAAATAAGACAACATATCTATATTAAAAATAAAAAAAAATTATTTTCTCATATCAAATAATCCTTAAAATTCTTATCATTCTCATTATGTTCTCAGATCAAATGATGACATGCATGTTTTTTCAAATATTAAACAACCCCTATTAAATGCATTGCATAATCTTTTCTTTTCTTTTTTAGAAAAATATACACATCATCATTTGATTAGAAAATTAAATGACAAATATACTAAACTTTATTTAAGTTTTATCGTCTTCTGATTTACTCAGAACTTGCTTTATTAGGTTTAGAAATTCTTAAAATTATCTCTTGTAACATAACCCGAAATTAATACTAACTACGGTAAAATAAAAATAAAACATGATAAGGTATTTTATTACAGTTCAAGCTTTGAGGATTGGAAACGAAGAAAGATTGGAGATTAAAATAATTTTATATAAAAATTTTGAATTTAAATTTTATTATTTTTTAAATTATATATAAAAAATCTTATTATAGTTCGAAGATATTTACATATTGAAAATAATATGTAGTATAAGAATATATATGATGTGCTAACATTATTCCATCACATGCCAGAGCTAAACGCTGAATTTCACATTGTGATGCAAGTTTCAAGACATTCAAAGACAAATATGATTAGTTTATTTTAGTTTAATTTAGATTACCTTTAAAAAAATTTCCAAATCTAAACTAATACAAAGCAAGATACTTTAATAGTTATAGATTCTTTTTCACCTTTAACTGTTCCAGTGTGACCCAGTTACACCCCTATTTTCGCGTCATTAAATCTATTAACATGCACAAGCTGTTTCTTTTATATAATTAACTATGAAAAAAAATTCACATCAATTATAATTTCTTGCTTAAATATGTCAATTATTTTTATCAGCAAGTAAGAAATAAATACAGATTTAATTTAATTAAAATATATTGATAATATAAAATTTTTTATATTGTTATTAAATCATAGATTAATTTATCATTAAAAATTAATAATTTTTGCAATAATTATTTTACAAGTTATATTCATCATAATTTTTAGTTGATTGATGGTATAAATTTTTTACACAGATAATATATCAAAATTAAACTCATAAAAATTATAAAATATGTTAAATAATTTATAAATAATCATATAAACATTATTTTATGTAATAAATTAAGAAATAATAACCAACACATAATATAAAAATTATACCATCAACCAATTAAAAATTATGATTACTATAACTTCTAAAATATTATTAAAAAAATTAATAATTTTTAATGATGAGTTAATCTATGATTTAATGACAATATAAAATTTTTTATATTGTCTATATTTTAATTAAATTAAATTTTTATTTTCTGATAAAAAATAATTGACATATTCAAACAAGAAATATATAATTGATGTGAATTTTTTCATAATTAATTATATTATCTACGGTAGGAAAATAAAGTAATTTTATGTTCAAGTTGTAAACTAATCATAAAACAAAACAAGTTGTAAAATAATCAAAATTAAGAATAAAAATTGAAATTAATTATAGATTTGTTTTTTTAATTAATAAAAAACATAGTTTAACCCAAACATAAAATTGCCAAGAAGCAAAAGCAAGTTTTATAGTGATAAAGACTGTCTTATAGAATAATCATAAATATGTCCTGATTATATTGTATCATAGAAGTCTAATTAATAATTAAAAAAATCTTAGGAAAAAGAGATAATAAATTCATGATGAAAATTATTTAAGAAATATAACAAAAGAAGAATGTATGATTTAACGTACATTCCTTACAATACATTTACATATATATATATATATATATATATATATATATATATATATATATATATATATATATATATATATATATATATATATATATATATATATATATATATATATATATATATATATATATGCTTACTTCCCTAATGAACTTATCATTTGAGAGTTGCTAATTGTAAGTAAATGTGGCTTTATTTGACACGTGAAATTGAAATAACTGGCCATAACGATGATTTCATCTTTATGAGTAAACATATCTCAATTTGTCTATGTTTCATATCTTTCCAAAAGATATCAAACCGTTTAAAATATCTTACTAACACAGTCATCTCCATATTGACTATGGTATCGTTATTCTTCCGCTGCTATCATTGCTACGTTTACTTGTATTAATTATTAAACAGAACCTTTTCACAATTACCAATTTACCACAATCGTTCATGTCAGTTTCATATCTTTTTACGCCGCGATTTGATTTCACAGATTTTCGTTTTGATAGCAATGACAATGTGATGGAAAATGGATTTCTAGTATATATATTATTTGTAAGTTTCTTTCTAAAAGTAATGTTACGTAATACCATTCGTTTCTTATCCCAAAATTCATAAGTTAACCATAGAAAATTTCCACTATCACTCTATACTATTCAGACGCACAAGTATGCAACCCTAGTAGGGTAGATTCTTCTATTGAACAAAAAAGTCTTCATTTTATGTTCATTAAAGAAATTATATTTATTAAAATAATTTATAAAAATTATTAAATAAAAAATAAATATAATTGGTCTGATTTAATATTACTTTCTGTATAAATATTAATTATAGATGAATGATATTATAGGTCTCATTTTAATAAATGATTTTACATCTAAAAAAACCTTAAAATTAACTTAAAATAATTTTATTATTTTAAAAATGCCTTGTTTTAAAATTTGTTTTAAGCTTATAGATTTAACCTTGATGTAACCCAAGCATATAAATTTTGAAGAAATTGGTAGTGAAGGATTTCGTAAATTTTAATTAACTCAAAAACTAGTATTTACCAAATCATTTATTAAAAAAAAAACTTACATTTTTTCCATCCTAAGAAGACAAATAAGAACTCAAACTTACCACCTGTTAGATGCAAGATGCTGTCTTACTTCACTCAATTAATCATTTGGAATTTTCTGAACAGAGGGATTTTAATCAGTGAACGAAATTATTTTTTAGCAAATAATTTGAACTTTTCTTCTATTTTACATTTGTTACACAAATTTTCTCTATTTTTTAAACTTACATAAAACACCTTCTATTTAATAAATATATTACATTTAGATGCACCGTTTATTTTCAATATTTATATTTAAATATTTAATAATTTTATTTTTTAGAAAATTTAATTATAATGTACTTAAAAAATAGAAGGAAGTTTGAGTAATATTTAATATATATAAAAATTTGTGTAGTATGTTTAAATTTGTTATAATGATATTTTTATCAATACAATAAAAATAATTTTTTGAAGATCTAAATATAATATCTTAAAATAGAAATATTTTATGTAAGGTTTAGAAATAGAGAGAATTTTGTGAAACAGGTTCAAAATACATGGAGGGAAGGTTTCACGAGCATAAAATTCTTTGGAAAATGCCATCCAAAAGTCCATAACTGTTACCTTTATATATTATATATTTGTGCATAACATATTGAAGAGTGCAGGGAGATAAAAACGACAGAAAGAGGAAGACGAAGAGGGAAGCCTTTTTGCTGTTTGTTTTGGAAGAAGTGGAAAATAATTAAGAAAATGCACCGTTTATTTGGTTCTTTTTGGAGCACTTTATAGTAAAACCAAAAATAGTTTGAATGTGTATGAGTAGAGATATATAGGGAAAGAGAAAGAGAAAGAAGAGAGAGAATCCCTTCCCCGTGAGGAAAGCTTGGAGGCATCCAAAGAAGACACCTAAAGCTATAACATGTTTTTGACACTTTTTGCTATGCGCTAAGCTATTTCCTACTCTCAATCAACCATTCAGATTCCTTTGCCAGTTGCCACCTTCCAACTTAACCCCACTCCTGCCAATGCATTACCACATTCACCATCTCTTTCATCACTTTATTTCACGTTCCCATGCACAAGAATGTTTCTTTTCATATATATTCAAAAAATAATAAATCTACTTTCTAATATTATTTATATCTTAATATATTTTATTTTATAAATTAAATATTTTTAATTTTAAAATATTAACTTTTATTTTATAATTCTTTAAAATAAATTGTTTTTAATTTATGTTCAATATTGATGTATAGTTAGTATCAAACATTAATCAATTTAACAATTAAAAATAATTTTAAAATTATAAAAATTGAAAATATATTTAACCCATATTTTTTTTAATATTACATATTGCTTATTATATTTCATCTTTTTTAACTTTCTCTTTTTTACCATCCTATACAATTCTATTTGAAATGTTTTCCTTTTTTTTCTCTTCCAATATGATCCCATATGCCTCTTCTTTTATATATATATATATTAGACAGGACAAACTTACACCAGCTTGCACATGTTGTCCTTTTCTTTTTTATCCACTTTGACTGCTATAGAATGTGGCAAATCAAACTCCCTTCCTCCTAAATGATTACACCTTTACTTTTTTCATCATATTACTTCATTCTCCTTTCTTATATGAATTAAGTTTAGGTGAGTTCTCATATCGATTATGTTAAAGTATTTGAAGAAGTAATGGGTATCTATTGATAACTACAGGAGTAAATTTGTATATGTTTTATTGGTTTTGTTAATGTTAATCTTTATAACTGAATTTAAACATTAAAATGTAATTTAATAAATTTTTATACTCTTAATTAAATATAATAAATATTTACCTTTTCAATAAAAAATTATTACTTTTAGATATTTGAAGTAAACTTATAATAAACTTTAATATGAAATCTTCAACTTAATGCTAAGTTACAGTTTATTACATCAGCCCAAATATAAATTTGTTGGCAAAAAACAATTTTGTTATGAAATTGTCAAACAAGTTAGCACGAATTTTAAATCACTTTTGCATCTTTATATTTGATTTTAGGGACTCTAAATACCCTTAGACATGCTATTAATCAATGTTTAATTTTTTAATTCGTGTATATAAAAAAATTATATTGAAAGATGTCTTGGTGGTTTCTTTGCGTCAAAAAAGAATTATTTTCTTCTACCATCAGTCTCTAGAAGATACACTTGGTTGTCGCAGAAAAAAAGAAATCAAATTAAATCAAATCAAAAGAAGTCGTGATTAAGTTTTATAGTTCTTTTTTATTAAAAGGAAATCATATTTAATATCTCTATACTCTATAAAATTAAAACTCTAGTCTTGATTAAGTTATTTAATAATAAATTTAAGATTTTTTCCACCCAGTATCTTTAAAATATTAGTTGAAATTAATAAATAAAATTGAAAACTTATTGAAAATATATTAAAAATTACTAAAAGAAGTGAATTATTAACAATATTTTTAAGTATTTTTTCAAACTTTTTTATTTCTAACCAATGTTTTAATATCTTAGTATAATAATTTGAGGTATTCTAAGCCCCCATTCATTTTAGTATTTTGAAAAATAAAATCTCATACTTTTGAATAAAAAAAGTTATTCTCTTTATTATTTTTTATTTATCAACTTAGAGAAAGAAACACATATTAAAAATTATAATTAACATTTTTAATTTTATGAAAACCACTATTTATTTTTTTCTTTACCCATTATAAATTTTAAAATTATATTTTATTATTTATTATTATTTTCATTAATTTTAAAGAAACACAACAATATAGTCAAAAAAAAGTATAATTAATACTCTCTAATAAATAGATAAATAATAATTTTTCTATTTGAACACTTGAAAAGAAATGTAAGAAATTTACCAAAATTTAAAAAAACAAATGGGCCATATTAAAGCATGTTTAAATTGCAGTTGGACCAATCAAATATCATTGTGATTTTTCCTACTTTTACTGGTCAATTTTGTTTAGTTATTCTTTGTTATATATCTTCCATTTTAAAATTTAAAAAAATTCCCAATAATTTAATAGTTGTACTACTGTCCCCATAAAAATATGCCGTGTCAAAGTAGGTCTTAATTAGCTGAGAAGAACAAAATTGGTTCAGTGACAATGAATATCTCACGAGGAAAACAACAAGAGCCTTGAAGTTAAAACAATATTCATGTATATATGGTAATTCCAAAACTGCATCACATGTGATCCATAAGATTCTGTGTCCTCATCCTCTTTATAAACCATCAAATATTGTTTAGATTTCTTTGTGTATAGTTTCTCTCTTGAGTGTGTGTGTGAGTGAGTGAGTGTGAGAGAGAGAGAATGGTTTCCAAGGTTCACAAGAGAACAGCCATCTACAGGAACCTACAACTGCTTCGTTCAATCACATACTCTCACTCCGTGATTACTCTGAAACATCTCTTTCTTCCTGTTTTGCATGCCATTTTCTCTTCATTCAGTTTCTGGATAAACTTTTACATGCAGATTCCACTTTAAATAGAGGAAACATCCATTTCATTTCTATCAAAATCATCATTTTCTCTTTCTCTAACTATCCAACATATTTCATCCTAAATATTTTAATCAAAATTTCTAGGGAGATTTCTCCACTCAATGTTAACATTTGAATAGAAGCATGAACTCACGACTTTGATCATTTCTTTTCTCAGTAATAGTAAGATATATAAATTCTATTATCCCATCTCTTGCTTGTATTTTTGCCTCTATTGTTCAACAGTTGAAGATCATGTTGAGATATGATGGAATGTTTTCCGTGTTTGTGCAGCACCATAGTAAAGCCTCGGAGTTATTGGATGCGTCAGAGTACATACAAGGTTTAAAGAAAAAGTTACAAGAATTGAACCAGTTAACAGTGGCAACAGCACGAAAAATAGTTGACTATGATCCAATGCCTAAGGTACAAGAACCTGATCCTGTTTAATCCTTTGTAAAAGATAGTGTTTGTTTATATTAAAAATATAAAATTCATTTTTTTTTAAATAATCAAAAGAGATTAATGTTCCATTAATTCATACCAACATGAAGGATTTTGCTGCAGAGCAAAATACATATATAAATTTATCTCAGCAAAATAAAAAGTTGTTGGGATTTGATAAGCTTTTGTTGGTAATCATTTGATATTGTTAACAAATAATTGTGCTATTTCTAGTGACAATCAAAGTCACTGAGATAAGTCTATTTTTTCTATCACCAAATTTGTTGTTGAGAAATGAACAACTTGTATATTAATCTATTTGATGATGTTAATTGGTAATAGTAATTTGTGCTTGTTGTTATAATGATTTTGTAGCTTAAAGTTGAAGCAAAAGAAGAGGGCTTTTTGATCAAGGTGCTGAGTCAAAGGAGTTGCCAGGGGCTGCTTGTGTTTATATTAGAAGCCTTTGAAGAACTGGGTCTTGATGTGCTCCAAGCTAGGGTTTCTTGTGCGGACAACTTTTGTTTAGAAGCTGTTGGAAACAAAGTAATCATCATGTGATAAATACTCATAATTATCTAAACCAGCAATAGTACAATGTTTATATAACCACAATTAATCAAAAGCTCAAGATAAAATTAAAATAATTTCAATGCATAGTTTACTGTAGACTTCTTATTAATATTAGTTTAATACATCTGGAGTTTTATTATTATTATTGTGCTTATGATATTGTACTGATAGAAGAATTACTGTATCAAAGGGATTATAATCACTCCCCTTGTTTGTAGGTGTAATGTGACCTTTTCGGTGCAGACACTGACACAAATAATTATTTATTATGTATGTTTCAGGAGAACAATGAAGATACTCGCCCTTTGGATGCACACTTAATTGAACAAGTAGTGTCTCAAGCTATTCAAAACTGGAGGGAAGTTTCACAGATATAATGATCAAGCAACTATTGTCTCATTATTAGAAAGATTATGCTTGCTTGTGTTTTGTAATTTCCTCCTTTAAATATTAGGCCGAGAAGTAATTTCCTTTCTGATGAAAATATTAATTATAAGATAATCATTATCTTTCTTGAGATATCAAACACCTGATATATATATATATATATATATATATAATATAATATAATATAAAGTTCTTTTCTCTCGTTAAATTCTTAGCGAGGGATCAGAATAGAGTTTTTAATTTCAGAACATGTATTATTATTTTATTCTCTCCCATTATGTGAATAATGTCCCAATAAATAGATAAAATAATTAAAACCAAGATTTATATAGGGAGAATCTTAAAAGGAGAGGAGGTAACACCATTATATACCATAGTCATATGAGATTTTGGTTTTTTATCAGAGTAATATTATTATTTCTCTGCTAGAAATAAAAGGTAGGTACAGAGGGAAATCTATAAAAATATATAATATTTTTACTTTTTACGTATCTAATATGTGTTTTTGTTGAAACAAATTCCTTTATAAAATGAATTAAATTTTTACACAATTCTTGTAGTTGACAGTCCTTTACCTTTTATCATTATGGGTTTGCTTATTTTTCAGTTGAAGAATTAATTTATAATTTTTTATACAAAACATATTTTTGTTAAAAATATGTAGTTTACATTAGTTAATGTACATATTTAAAAAAATATATAACAATTCAAAATCAATTTCATGATAATTAATTCTAATCAACTTTAAAACAAACAAACAAACATATATATGGTTAAATCTAATGTTAAATGGTTAAATCCAATGTTATAGCAAGAGTGTTTTCAGCATTAAGTTAATTAAAGTTAATTTTTAAAGAAAATTTCGTACTGTTCATTAACAAGTTTTCAAGGATAACTTGTTATTCAACAAAACTATTCGCAAGAAGTAATTAATCTCAATCTTCTTTTGTCGTTCTTTTTTTATGTTTCAACCAGTTAAAGGAAAATAAGGATCTGAAAAGTGCTGCTGCCATTAAAGTCTTAAAATATTACAAGCAGACTAACCATTACATAGTTTATACTTATTAAGTGGGTTCCATATGCAAATGTATACAAGGGTTGATCATGTTTCTGCAGCACGAATATATAAGAGATTTTCTTTAAGTTGGAGTACAAGATTTAAATTAGGAGTGTTTTCACATTGGATTGTATTAGTTTTGAGAAATAATGGTAACCAATCTATATCACAATTATTTTTAATTAATAAGAATCAATATATTTTTATTTTTAAAAATATGATATATTTTTTTGTCTTAGTTTGTGTAAAAAATTTATTCACTTTTAATCTTAATATTTAATTCAAATTATGTGATTTTAGTTTCTCATCAGCTATTCATGTTCTTTTTTATAATTTTTAACGATTAAAATTAAATAAACTTGCATGGACCGAAATTAAAAAAAATAATATCTCTTAAGAGACTAAAAATATATTTAAACATTTTAAATATATAATTTGTTTATTTTGTTTCGCTACAAATTTGATCACTATAATTTGGTATGTATTAACATATTTTAATTTTTAATATATATATATATATATATATATATATATATATAACTATATTAATAATCAAAATTGTAAATATAATTTCAAACTTATTGTCTATCCTACTACTTTACTATGAATTTAATTTGAATGAATTGTCAATTTAAAAACCTTTACATTATCAATTAATTAGAATTTATATATAATAGATAATTTTTTTAAAATAATTAGAATAAAAGTTAAATTTTTAATACAATTATGATATATAATTAGATGATATTATAAATTGATATATTTTAATTAAATTATTTTATTATATATTTTCAAATACAGTAAAAAAAAGTTTGACTTGAAGTATATATAATAAGAAAATCTCATAATAAATATATGAATGATATAAAATTTTATTATTTTATAATGTTATGTAATAAAATATTATGTAGAATTTTCACCTTTTTGAATTTGTTTCGAAAACTAATTTAATCTATTTATTTTTTATTTTCAATGTTATATGCATTATTATTAATCATCCAATAAAACTAATTGAAAAAAAAAATTGGGTCACGTGTCACTCTTTCACCGGTCCAAAACCAATTTACTCTTTTGTTTTTTTGGTTCAGACTCTTATATTTTTACTTTCAGTTTTGGAAGTGTTTTGTTAGTTGGGCCTTTTCATGTCTGATCCGAAAGCACAAACCCAATAAGAAGTTCTTTTATTTTATTTTTATTGGTTAACATGTTCAAGACCGAACAAAATGGATCTTAATTAGAGAAGAATAATTTGGTGAAATCAAAAAATGAAACGAGTTTGTTTGAAGAAAAAAAAAATTAATTAAAAGATGAAATCATGGAAAAATAAATAAATTTGTTAGCAAATAAAAAATAAAAGAAAGAAGATGAAGGAGAATTAGTGAACAGATAAAAGATAATTTTTGTATAAAAATATAATAAAAAATAATATAATATATTATAAATATAAATTTTGTAATAGAAAGATATGATTTTATGATTTTTAATTTTTATTTTCATTTAATGAATTTTTTATTTTTAAAAATAGTTTGGTTTAGTTTTCGATACATTGACTTAGTGACAACAGATTCATGATACATTAAAGGATGTCATTCTCAAACCTACATGACTATTAATGTGGAATTTAATTTAACATGTAAGGATGCTGTTAACAAAAAATAAAATATAGATTAATTTAAATGACAGATAATAAAATAAAAAATTAACAATTTAATTTTAATAAGTTAAGGAAGATTTTAAAATTCATAAAGAAAATCAGGGATGAGAGGGAGAAACCTGGTTGCTCCATGTTTTTTGTTTCTTTCTTTTTGGGTTTTGGTAGAGAAAGATAAAAGTGGGTAGGGCAACCATCATCATGGTTCATGCATGCAAAGCAGTAACTCACGTAATATAACATCTTGGCTCCTGTCACATTATATATATATATATATATATATAATCAGTTCCAATTTGCTTAAATTAGTAAATTAAAATTATTTAATTTATATATTTTTAGTTTTGATTATCATCCAATTAATAATCAAATAAAATTTTATTTAATATTTTTTTAAAATATATTTATATTTATTATAATATAATATATTTGTATAATATTTATTTTAATATATTTTATTTATATAATATATATTATATTTATTTAATGATAATATATTTCTATATTTATATTATGTATAGATTTAAAAGTTTAACTCGAGTTAATTTATTTACATCTTTATTTTTAGTCAAAATTTTTAAATTTTTTTAATGAATTAATTCATTTATAAAATTGAAAAGATGCATTTTTTTAAAAAAAAACTTTAGAAAAACAATTGTCATTAAATAATTTTGTTTGACTTTCGCGTGAAACAATTTATTATAAATTCAAAATGTGAACACATTCTCCAAAACTCCTACTATATGATGAACAAATATATAAATATATTTTAAAAACATTTGATATTTAAAAAAAAAATTAATTGAAACGTACCGACATATATATATATATATATATATATATATATATATATATATATATATATATATATATATATATACTAATTTTGATAGACATGCCTTCCTGATGGTAGTAGCAAATTGCAACAGCTACTACGATTATAGGGTTTGTAAAATAATTTCTTCAAAATATGCATTTGGGAGTATATTGTTCGGTTTAATTCCTGGAATAAACAACTCATTAGTCAATAGTCACTCTAAAAGGGAGAAAAATACACATTATGTAATGTAACGTTGCAAATTGCAATAGGTTTCACTTCAACGAAGAACCATCACACAAACAATTCTCTGTATGTTTGTGAATAAAACCAAACCCCATTTTCCTCTGCCAAGGGGTAGACATCACATTTCAAATTTTCAACCATCTCCACCTTCCCTTCGCCGAATCAAACAAACCCATGCACACGTCGTCGTTTCAGGTCGTGCCCAATTCATCCTTCACCTTCTCTCTCTACTTTCTCTCTCTTCATTCGTTCCGTTTCCTCTTCACTACTGCGTCTCCATCTTCAACTCAATCTCCTTCCCCGCCGTCTTCGCCTTCAACTCCCTCATTCGTTGCCACGCCAAGGCTAACTCGTCGCCCTCTCTGTCTCTCGCTCTGTACTCCTCCATGCGACGTCGTTTCGTGAAGTCTAACCAGCACACCTTCACCTTCCTCTTGCACGCGTGCAGCAAGAATCCCAACAGCAGCAGCAACAACAACCCAGGTGTTCAAATTCATGCCCATGTGATCAAGCTCGGTTATGCACGCGACGTGTTTGTTCGTAACGCGTTGATTCACTTCTACTGCGAGTGTTGTTCCAGTGTTGATTCTTCCAAAAGGGTGTTTGAGGAAGATACCCTTTGCAGTGATGTGGTCACGTGGAACTCCATGTTGGCTGGTTTTGTCAGAAATGGAGAGGTTCATGCTGCGGAGGAGTTGTTTGACGAAATGCCTGAGAGGGATGTCGTGTCTTGGAGCACCATGATAATGGGGTATGTTCAAAATGGACTCTTCCAAGATGGGTTGGAGTGTTTTAGGGAGATGAGGGACAAAAGGGTAAGACCCAATGAGGCTGTGTTGGTTACTGTGCTTTCTGCTTCGGCTCAGTTGGGTTTGCTTGGGTGTGGGAGGTTTATTCATTCCACCATTCAATCATTGAGGTTTCCAATAACTGTTCCCATAGGAACGGCTTTGGTTGACATGTATGCAAAGTGTGGCTGCATTGAACAGGCAAGAAGCTTGTTTGATGGAATGTTAAAAAGGGATGCATGGACTTGGAATGTCATGATTTGTGGGCTGGCTTCGCATGATCATGCAAAGGAAGCACTTTTGCTCTTTCAGAAGTTCATAAATGAAGGTTTTTGTCCAGTGAATGTGACTTTTGTGGGTGTCTTAAATGCTTGTAGTAGGGCTGGTTTGGTTAGTGAAGGCAGGCATTACTTTAAGTTAATGGTGGATGGTTATGGCATTCAACCAGAGATGGAGCACTATGGGTGCATGGTTGAACTCCTGGCTCGTGCTTGTTTAATTGATGAAGCTGTTCAGTTGATTGATACAATGGCAGTTACGCCAGACCCTGTGCTGTGGGCAATACTACTTGATGCATGTAAAATTCATGGATTTGTGGAAATGGGTGAAAAGATTGGAAATAAGTTGATTCAGTTGGATCCAACCCATGATGCTCATTATGTACAGTTAGCTGGAATCTATGCCAAAGCAAGAAAATGGGAAGATGTAGTTAGAATTCGCAGATTAATGGCTGAGAAAGTCGCCAATAAAGTTGCAGGTTGGAGCTTGATTGAAGTGCAGGGTAGAGTTCATCGCTTTGTGGCAGGAGACAGAGAGCATGAATGTTCTTCTGACATTTATAAACTGCTTGAAACAATAGGACTGAGGATAACTGAAGCTGGTTACTCGCCAAAACATCTTAACACTGTTGCATAATATAGGTTCTTCTAAACTTGACTTGTATATTTGGTTTATTTTTCTTTAGTTAAACACTTATTTATTAAAAGACATTATTTTCTAATATATTTATCATATATTTCAGCTTGCTGCACTAAATCAGTTGAAGAATATATTTGGGTTGGGTAAACAGTAAGCTGAAACCCTTAAGCTTGATGTGATACGTCAAATGTATATCTCAAACAACTTTCACAGGCTGTCTCAGGTGGTGATTTAGAAATGGCTGATAGTAAGGCAGCATTCGTGCAGAATATGTGTGATGAATTACACTTTGATTCACAAAATGCCAGTGAAATTCATGAAGGTAATTTGTTCTGTTATCCTTGTCATGTTTACAGTTAGCTAGAATTTTATTTTATGTAACGTGGGAATTTGGAACATGTTTAAGGTTATATTTATATGTGATTCTTAATCTTAAGATTGTCACAATAGTAATCCAATTATGTTTTTACTTTCTTAGTTGTTGTGATGGTTAGCTTTTTGCATAATGTGATTGTTATCTTCCTTGTATGTCAAATTTACTTTATTGTATTGAAATCTAACAATATTTCCTTATATTAAGAATTTATGGGCAAAAGCTTCAGCAACTGGTGACTGATGGGGAGCTCAGTGAGGAAGGTGTTGCTGTTTTGTTAAAGTTGCATGTAATGTATACCTCAACAGACTATTGAAGCAGCTCACTCCGATATATGTGGCAGTTTGTTAGGAACGGTACTATGTTTTTCTTCTTCTATAGTACATTGATTATGTCTACTGAAATCCATGCATCCTTTTCACAAGGTGTCTTCATCTCATTTATTGTTTGAGATGCCAGTCTTCTCCATCCTCCATGACCAATAGATTAAAGTTTGTCCATTGTGGTTGCCGACATGTCCAATTAGCAATTAATTAAAATGATTTGTAGCTTCAGAAGGCAGTGGAACAGAAAGGTTTCTCCCGGCCATTGTGGTTTCTTGCCATTTATCACACTTTCGAGAACAGTTTTCCCCCCTTTTGTTGGCTAAGCTTATTCTACTCCCTATTTGGATTCGTAAAAGGGTAAGCCACATTATTCTACTCCCTATTCTACTCCAGGCCATTCGGTGATGATGCATTGTGCTCATTTAACTGTATCATGGAGCCTGAGACCCTGAAACTGTATGCTGTATCTTTTATCTTTTTACATAGGATACTTGTGCTACCATAGCTTTTGCTCATGATAGAGTTGTCAATATTCTTGTGAAGTGTGTTTGTTTGGTACTGTTGGTCTGAAATTCTTGTTATTTGTTTAGGTTCTTCTTCACTCTGTAGACATTCATCTATATGTTATTAATCTGTATTGGCTTTATTCTCTTTCATCTAATCTGAAAAGGAACACTTAGGAGGTGTTTGATTGGGCATTTGGTTTTTAGTTTTTAGAACTTTTATAAAATAATTTTTAGAAACTGTTTTCGATAAGATAGTGAAAGAGAGTCAGTAGAGAAAAAGATAAAGTAATACATGCAAGAACATGAATAATAGAAAACTAAAAATAGCTTATAGTTGTTTTGGATTTTTAATTTTAAAAACGGAGGAAGAGATACTGTTTTTTAAAATAGTTTTCAGAAATTTCACTCATTAAACAAGTTTTTTGATTTTTTAGTTTTCAAAAATAGAAAACTGTTTTCCAGATCAGGAAGCAAACAAACCCTTAATTTACATTTAGTCTATGGCAATGGCATTAATACTCGAAGAAATCAGTGTATTCTTCTGTTTTTATTGTGTTGCAAGGGTATGTTTCAATTTATGCTGGATATATTGAAGAATTTAAGTTACTTATTCACAGATGCAATTGTATCAGGGGTTGATGGATATGATGCTGAGATCAAGAAATCAGTAAGAAAAGCTGCAGATGGCTTGTGATTAACCAAGGAGACTGCTATGTCTATTGCAAGCAAGACCTTGAGTACCCATTTGCCAGGAAATTAGATACACACGTATGCCTGATGAAATAAATAAATTAATCAGGTAGTAACTTATCTCTGGAAATTGGTCTGTAACCTACAAGCTTATAGGGATGATCTACAAAACTGACTTATTATTTATTGGTGTAAAATCTTATGTTCTAATTTGAGCTTTTATAAAAAGGCAGAATTAAGTTTCTTAGGTCTTTGTCATCTGTTCTAAAATCAAATAATATTACAGGATTTTTTTTTCCAATTCCATAACATATTCTTAATGAGTACTATTTAATATTGGAAGAAAATATACATGCTATGATGTGATTTGAAATTTTGATAACAAGAATATAATGTCGTTTTTGAAATTATATTTTCATTACATATTATCTTTCTTTATTAGTAGTACTAGTAACTAAAATCATTCATAAGAAGCTATTTCAAGAAGCCGAAGGGTCCGCCTGTTTAAACTTAAAAAACATAAAAAGTAATTTATGTTTTTGAAATTTTATAAAAAGTAAAAATTATACTTTATTTGTCTATAATTATAAAAATATTTTTATTTTAAAAGATAATTATAATTTTTTAACTTTTTTGAAAATTTATTCAAAACTTCTCAAAATAATTAAAAATATGATTTTTTTTTCAAATTTTAAAAGATTTAAACAAACAACTAAAACAAAGTTGAGAACAATTAATTTTTAAAACAAATTGATTTTGTTATTAAATAAATAGACTTTTATGCTTTATTTGATAAGAAAAAATTTAGAAAAAAAAATATTTATTTTTAGAATTTGTATGAATTTTATTTTCCTATTTTTATTTGCTTGTATTTATCTTAAATAGAAGGAATGAATTAAATTTTATAGAATTAGCAAAACAAATTTATCATTTAAAAAAAAAGAAAGTAAAAAGAAACTAATTTATTTATTTATTTTTAATTATTAAAAATATTAAATATTTTTTATTAATTAAAAAATAAATATTATATCAATAAAAATATAGTAATAAAATTAATTTTTTTAAATTAAAATTTATTTTTAAGATTTATACAAATAAAAATTATATTATTAATATTTTTTTTATTCTGTCTAAATAACTTTTTTTATTTATTTTTATTTTAATTCTTATCATTCTATTTTTTTTTTTCTTCAAATTTTTTTCTTACTATATTTGATATTATTTAAACAAAATATTATTGAATAATATAAAAGAGAAATGAGTGGAAGATCTATTGGGGTTAGTTACCGCTCACTTATTAGAATCCAACTGTGAACTGGTTATTGTCATAACGGTACGAAGAGTTCCTTTTTTATTTTTATGTTTTGTTTGGTCAAAGCATGGGAGACTTCTGAATCACTTACATTCATATGGGGGCTTCCTGGGCTGCATAGACTGCAAACTGCCTTGCATATTGGGCTGTAAACTACCTTACAAATCTTGAAAACAGATATCGTATTTGTTGCCATTTTCATCTATTCTTCTTTATACATCTAATTATAATATAAGCATGCATTAATTTCGGTAGATTTTATTGTTTCCTATCTCATACATAAAGTTAGAATTATTAGAATTATTTTACTAGTAAAAGGTTGAAAATTAGAATAGTTTACATGATATTTTTCGTTTGAATCTCGTTTTTTCTGATTGGACAAAAAAAAAATTACATTGAAAATAATGACAAACTTTTCTTTTAGCCTTCCTCCCCTCTCCACTTTGAATCTTTAGCATGAGGTTATCAATTTCAATCCTTTGCATAGGTAAATAATTAAATTAGTCTTTAAAAGATAAGATGTCGATCATATTAACTTGTGGATAATAAAAATTACACTCAGCCACTTAATAGGTATTTTACTCGGTTTAGGTAGTCTAAATATGTATTTTCAATTGTCAATTTAATTATTGAGATTCCTGACATGGACTATCTGTTTGAAAAATTGCACATTCAAGAAATAATATATCACTCATTTAGGGAACAATTTAACTAGTTACTCATATTTTTATACTGGCAAGGCTGCATTATGGAAGAGCCGAAATGAAAGATGTAAACCATGAATGTAGTGGGGAGCGTTGAGCAATGGTAAATAGGTAGTCGTCGTCTTGCACCTTATTTTCCATTTTCGACTGCTTGCTTGCAAATTCAAATTAATGGAGAAAGTAGAAACCAAATATTCTAACTTTATCAAGATGAGACACAAAGGATAAATGGTGGACCTCACATGAGAAATTGAATATGCTAGTGACGCATGAAAAGTCAATATATGTATAATGCTAACTTTTAATTTGTTAGAGAATATCAGCTTATGATGTAACTATATATTCTTCTTTAGCTTGGTCTGCTCACAAATCCACCTCCAAATATGAACCTTTTGGACCCTTTTTTGTATTTAACGTTTACTTTTGTTATTATTATAATCAATATTATCATATAATTAGAATGTTCTCAAGTTTGGCAGATTGGCAGAACTGGGTTCCAAGTTTTGAAATTTTTTTTGTTGACTAACTTGATTCCTTTAATCGCATGTTCACATTCCAAGTTGCAATAGTTTATCAAAGGAAGCATCCCATGGGTCCTTGAATTTATTTTCCTATAGTCATGAATATATAATGACCACTTTTCGTTTGTTATTAACATTTAAGTTTACTTATTAGTAAGTGTTGTATATACAAGTTGGTGGCTAGCATTTGACTATTATTGTTGAAGATTAGGTTATTATCTCCCAAGCATGCTGGCCTAAATTAATTGTTGGAGTATGGCGCTCTAAAACCAAACTGTATATGTCAAAGCATTAAACCAAATTTGATTAATTAAAAACAACAATGATTTATTTTTCTTAGGTCACTACCCAGTATTTCTACACCCTAATTTTGAATGCGAGATTTTTATTTCAAATATTGAGAGTATCCCTCTCATCAATTCATTTTCACATGCACTACAGAAACCCACCAAGAGTTAATTAATGATAAAGCTAATGGCAAAAAGAAAAAATGCGATGTGCGCAACACAAAGTCGTTAAAGTCTACCTTTTGCCTTCATTATACAAGTTCAATTTTTCTTACGTATCATCTAGTGTATAGTACATATTACTACTAAAAAATGGCTCTTTACTAACAATTTAGCATTTGGTTAACTTTTATTAGTATAGATTTTTTGTAAATAAAAAAAAAGTTATTAGATATCAAGAGTTTATATTAGCAATATATTATACTAATAAATAATTTTGGTAATATATAATATTAATACATCAAATAGTAGTGCAATGTATTGTGAATATAAATCTTCAAAATCCCCATTAACAATTTAATATTTGTTAAACAAAAACTATATTATTAAAGGTTTATTAATAAAGGTTATGCTTATACTTATAATCTTTGTTTGTTACACAACAGAATTTTTGTCGTGTGATCCCTCGTACACTGTAGTTCTTAATCCATCGTACTCTGCAGTTCTTAATATATTATCACTTTAAAATTAAAATATAACGTGACATTTAAAGTTATACAAGTGTATATTATTAATGGGTTAGTGTAGCAAAGAATTTCTTAAAGAGAACAATTTATGCAAAAACCTTCTTTTTTTTTTCATTTCATTACATTACAGCTTGGAAAGCAAATTTTCCAAATCTAAAACTCAATAAGGAACCTAGCTATTTCTTTTTTCCACCACCTTTAATATTAATACAACTCAAAATAAGCAACTAACCAATGAATAATAAAATGGGAGAATTTGGTTAAAACCCAATAACGCTTTTGGAGGGGTTATGTTCATTTTCTAGTTTTTTGACCAAATTAAAGTTGATCATAACCACCAAGATACAAATGCTATGCATGAGGTCCAAAATGGAGCGCGCATGCCTTGCTATAAATTAAGCTTGAGGATGAGTGTTTATTCAAAGAATAACAGTAGTTGCAAAACTTAACCTGCTACTTCTGATCGCTAGTGCTGGTGATTATTTGGACAATGGCTTTCCATTCATGTTATGACATATTTTGGTTCTCTATTTTGTTTTCCCTTTTTGGCATAATAGCTTCTGGTCAGCTATCTTCAGATTTCTATGGAACAACATGCCCCAAAGCCCTCTCTACCATAAAATCTGCGGTACTCAGTGCAGTTGCCAAAGAGCATCGCATGGGCGCATCCTTACTCCGTCTTCATTTCCATGATTGCTTTGTTAATGCACGTTCTATCTTCTTTCCCTCCTAATATGTGTCACTCTCTAACCCATGCATAAGTGCATGCATTCATATTCACTCCCTTTGCATGAACATATATGCATGCATTACTTACTTAACATATAGATCAAATAACTTATACTCTCACATGAGATAATTTTTTCAATCATAATTTCTTGTGTTCCTTTCTTGGCTGTTTATTAATACTATGATATTTGTATTTTTTTTATAACAGGTTAATACTGAGATATTAGTTGCATTATCACACCTTGTTGGGGATGAAAGTGAGTCTTAAACATGTTACATCTAATTTTTCAAACTTCAAATTTGAGTTTGAGTATATATTTATCTAACTACTTTTTTTTTAAGTTTAATTTGACCTAAAAATCTATTTAAATATTTTTTTAATATTATCCTAACAAGGTTCCTCTAATTAGGTTAACGTTATGTTTGTATATTTTATATAATTCAATGGTTTAAAGCCTTTAAACAAGGTAAAAAGTTCTAATTTTAAGATTTATACTGAAAATTTAATAAATAATATTAAATTTATTATAATTATTATTTACTTAAATAACCATATTTTAAGTTTAAAATATTTTTATATTTCGTAAAACTTAAAATTTTTAATTAAATAAATTTTTAAAAAAGTTTTGAGGTAAATTAAGTAAGAAAAAAGAAAAAGAAGCTAAAGCATTGAATTGTGACTGTAGGAATGACTGCACCTGCAATACTGGTCCGTCTACATGAGTGCAATGGTTAAAGAATCTTGATATTTCGATATCAATTATTTTCATATTTATTATACACGCATTTGTAAAAAGGCATTTTTTATTCTGTCCTCTCCTTTTTTTTAATGATGTGGCATTTTATAATGGGAGTGAAAAAGAGTGTAAAATGATATGAAAGAAACATTTTTTTCAATTTTAAATTCAAGTTGCTTTATCTAAGCAGAAGAATAAAAAAATTATTTTGTGTATAGTAGTTGTAATTAAGTTATTGTTGAACTCAGTTACAGCACTCATGCACGGAAAAATAGCTAAATGCATGCAATCATAGGATGTCACGCGTGGTGGTTACTAGAAAAACAGCTTCAGCTTTAGATGCTTTTATAAACATTTCCTCTCATCTTTGACTTTGTCATGAAATAGATTAAGCTAGCATGTGTTTCCAAGCATTACACATTTAATTTACTAGTATTGTTGAGAACATTGTGTTTGTGTCTATATTGAATGTTATGAAACTTGTAGGGATGTGATGCATCAGTGCTATTGGATGACACTTCAAGCTTTACCGGAGAGAAATCAGCTGGTGCAAATGTAAATTCTCTGAGAGGTTTTGAAGTCATTGATGACATCAAAAGTCAGTTAGAGACTGCTTGTCCTGGAATTGTTTCTTGTGCAGATATTGTTGCTGTTGCTGCTCGTGATTCTGTTGTAGCAGTAAGTTAATTTAATTACTTCAATAATCAATATGAAATAGATTCAGACCAAGATAAACAAACAAGAATATAACTTCAATTTATATACTCTACTAATTGGATATTCATACCTGTTGCACTCATACATTAATTGACATTTTAAACATTTTATTAGTAGATTCATATCTTGAATTGTTTAGATATGATTAATTTTAAAGCTTTAACTAATTAGCATTTTCATTATCTCAGTTGGGTGGTCCATCATGGACTGTTGGGTTAGGCAGAAGAGATTCAACCACTGCAAGTAAAGATGCTGCCACTAAGGATATCCCATCCCCTCTAATGGATCTTAGTGATCTTACATCTGCCTTTTCAAATAAGGGGTTTACCACCCAAGAGATGGTAGTCCTCTCAGGTAAATAATTAAAAGCATATTTAAAACAAAAATATCTAAATCTGCAGGACTTCCATTAGTATCTAATCAATCAATTTACCTCATAATTAAGATTATGTCAATGTAATCACTTGTAGCTGTGAATGTAGGTCACTTATTAATGATTTTTTTTTTATTTCTTATCCTAAAATTTACATATAGAATTTGATTTTTGATTGAATCTAATGATGTCATGTGATTCATATAACCAATGCCACATAGTGGAATAACACTATTGTTGTTGTTGTTGTTCTTAAAATATATGTATAGGAGCTCATACAACAGGGCAAGCCAAATGCCAGTTCTTCCGGGGCCGAATTTATAATGAAACAAACATTGATTCTGATTTTGCAACTTCAGTAAAGTCAAATTGTTCAAGCACTGATGGTGACAGCAACCTCTCCCCACTTGATGTCACAACCAATGTGTTATTTGACAATGCTTATTTCAAGAATCTAGTAAACAAGAAAGGGCTTCTACATTCTGATCAGCAACTTTTCAATGGTGGTTCTACAGATTCTCAAGTCACTACCTATAGCACTAGCTCTTCAACTTTCTATTCAGACTTTGCTAGTGCCATGGTGAAAATGGGAAATCTCAGCCTTTTAACAGGGAACAGTGGCCAAATTCGTACTAATTGCCGCAAAATCAACTGAAAATTAAAATCATAGAAAACATGAACTCATACAGTCACATTAATCTTTCATGTATTATGGTTCATTACTGTGTGTCCAGTCATAATTAGTGATCTAAGAATCTTAATTGTAAGGTGTGGTAGTCGGTCAGAAGTTATTGTAGTTCTTCATAAATTTATCCATTATTGTTCCATTAAAAAAAATGTTATCACTTCTTATTCAGAATTTTTGTCTACAAACGAAACTAAAGACTGTTAAAAGGGATATTAAGGATTGGAACAGGACGCTTCTATTTCCAGTAAATAAATAATCTATTATGTCTAAATTATTATTAGAATTTTAACGATCAAAGCACTGCACATAATTTTGCACAAAATTTCTCTCACACACAAATCTTCACTCTAATATTCTTTCTCTTCTAAGCACTAAGCACACGAAAAGCATTTCCTCACCTGGTAGCTGCAAACCCCAATCTCTTCCCATTGACACCAGCAAGAAGCCGCATCTACTGAATTTTCAACTTTCAATTTTTATCTTTGAATTTTCAAGAATTTTATTAAACACATTCTATGTATCCTACATATCTACTGAATCAGTTCTACTTTGATTTGACGTATTATTTATGTTTTCATTTAATTTACAATTTATATTTTTCTTCTACAATTATCTCGATCTTTTAAGATTTTATTTTTGTATTTTTGATGAGAAAAAATAAATAAATTGAGAGAAAATTTTTAAGATTTAAAAATAAAACTTTTAGAAAAACTGAACTTCCCTGTTTTTAGGATTTTTATTTCCAATGATTTTCATTATTTTCTATTAAAATATTAATTATCTTTTGTTATGTTTATTCTTCTATAGTATTTAAAAAAAGATATTTATGATTATGTATTAAACTTTTTTATTTTTTATTTTATTCATTTTTATTATATTATTTATCATATTTTTATATTTTATTTTATCTTTATATTTCACTCTTCATTTATTTTATGAATTAGAATAAATTTGTTTAATTTAACATTTTGAAACACATTGTAACAAATTTATTTATTTTATTTTTTATTTAATTTATTTTGTTTTATCTTTTATAAAATAGTTTCTCTTGTTACAATGCTTCCAGACTCATTGTTATAAGAATTAATTTTAAAGATTTAAAATGATACTTTTATTAAAATAAAATAAATATTTTATAAAAAGATGTGAATATTTAATAACTATTTTTTAATAAAATTTATTTTTAAAAATTTTAAATTAATCTTAAGATCTGAGATTTATAAAGTCATTTTTTATATAGACAAAAAAAATATATAAATTTGGATGATAGATCCAATTGGACAAGAGAGAAATCTCTATATAACATCCATAGGAAGGAATAGAATAAAAATGTAATGTGGTTTGACACTTCTTATCTCTGTATTTGGAATATTTTAAAAATAATTTAATTATCATTTATAATTTTTATTAAAAAAATTTATTAACAAAATCACCGATCGACATTAATTGCGAATTTGATTCCGGCGTTGAATAACTTGGAAGAAAAAAATATTTGTCCATGCATAATCTTTCTTTATAATTTTTGTACTGGTAAAATTTATAAATTTATATAATTTTTATAAGAATAAAACTCTAAAATCTAGAGAATGCTATAGTAAATAAATTCATTAAATTTCTCCGTATATAAAATTTTTTACACCTTTCTTTTTTAAATAAATTGTGTAATATAAAATTTGGATAAACAGTACCATTTTAAGCCAAGAATTTCCATAATAAAAAGAAGCATTATTTGAATGAAAATAGATAAAAAAAAATATATTTGGATGAGTGAAAAAGAAATAGATAGATAGTAAAAATTATTATATTAATAAAAATTAATATAAATTAAAAACTTAATTTTTATTCTATTTTTTATTAATATATATTTATTTATAATTTTATATAAAAATATGTAATAATTTTAAAAAAAATTAAACAATTTTGCCCCAAATTTCACAGTTGAGGAGGAAGAATTTTTTCTGTGGGATTCATTCTAATTTTTTTTTTCTGAATTTTAATTTAAACAAACAATACAAATGATATTTTCCTTTATTTTCTTCGTTCATATTTTCTTCCTTCTAAACAAATTAATTATAAATATTTTTTACTACCACTTTTTATATAAGTAATTTTATTTTTTGAAATCATATTAGAGAAAATTACTTGTATAGGAGTCATAATAGACATTCTCCTGCGAAAATATAAAATTAAATTAAAATATAATAATTTTTATAATATCATCATTTTAAATTGATATATTATTAAAAATAAGTTCAATTTGATTGAATCTATTTTAATATAAAATTCAAGTTTGAGTTAAGTTCGTCTTTCTATTTTATATTCCACATTAAAACAATTTTTTTCTTCCAAGCCTATAAGTTTGAAGCCAATTAAGAACCTTTTTGATTTAAAGTAGAGAAAAATTGTCTTTTGTAAAATTATTTTTTCTGAAATTAATTTTAGTCGAATTAATTTTTATAAAATAATTTGTTTTAGATATTGATTTTGTTTAAATAAAATAATAAAATAAAATTATTTTTAAATCAACAATTACTATAATATGTATTTAGTGTGCTAAAGAAAACATTATGCCCCACATTTACACAATAAAATTAAGAATTGACAAAATAGGAGTTTGGACAAAATGACCTCAATTGTTGAATTGTCAATTTCATCCAAACATAATTTAAAAATTATAATTTCTTTTTAGTTATATGAAGATTTATACATGTAAAATTTGTTTGATATTTATAAACACACACATTCTAATTTCATACATATTTTTTATTTTCTTCTCTCTATTTGTGAGGATACCCTACTGGTTCATACACTGAATCCGCAGGCCAAACAGGCTCTAATTATCATTTAGTCCATTTTAATGGGGTCTGTTTATGTTAACGACCCATAAGAACATCCTCTCTTATTCTCCATTTGAGTTGATGCAGATTCACCTACTTTAATACGATGTAGTGTTACTTTTTGTAGTCCCAAATAAACAATCCAATAAAGCAGCAATTTTATTTAACATAAACAAATTTTGAATTTGGAAACAATATTTTGAACCAGGTCACATCATCATGGAAATTAAACTGCATCACTTTGAAAACACTTTAGTTGACTCTTCTACAATTAATTCTGATCTCTCCGGCATTCCCAGTAAGAGGCTTCATGTTACCCATCTTGATCATGGAAGCTTTAAAATCACTAGCAAAGGCAAAAGGGTTCTTGCTATAGAGCTTCACCAATGTGTCACTTTCACTACCATCCCCTTTGAAGAGCTCTTGATCAGAATGGAGGAGACCCTTTTTATATAGCAAAGCAGAATAATATGAAGTGTCAAATCTTGTGGGAGTGGCACGATCCAATGCTGCCAAATTACTATCTCCACCACTTTTGGGGCATATCCCCTGCATAGCAGATGCAAACTTGGGATCTATATTGGTGTCATTGTAGATTCTGTTCCGAAAGGTCCCACACTGTGCAAATCCAATTGTGTGGGCACCGGAAAGAGCCACAAGATCCTTAAGGTCAAGTCCATGAGACTGAAAATTACCAAGAAGCTGAGAGAAGCTGAAAAATGGAGGAGGAAGATTGGAGTTTGCAGCATCTTTGCTAGCTGTTCTTGCGTCTCTTCTTCCAAGCAACACTTTGTACCAATACACTGAACCTCCTAACTGTTCACAAAAGATCACAATTGGTTACTTTTGGAATACCAAACACATCATTTCCCACCTCTAGACCCTTGTTAGGAAGAGAGAATAACAAATATAATCATTATATAATATAAAGTAGATATAAAAAATTGCAGTGTAAATAATATTGTGTTCCTAGTTTTTAATCAGAGTCTGGCATATAAATAACAAAAAATGAGAAAATAAAAGATTTTGTATGTATGAGACTCACTATTGAGACAGAGTCACGAGCGGCTATTGCTAAGATATCAGCACATGAAACGACAGGGCGTTTACAAGCTTTGTCAACGGCTGCTTTAATCTCATCAACGACATCAAAGCCTCTTGCTGAATTAAGATTTGGCAAAGCAGTCTTCTCTCCAGTGAAGTTAGGAGTATCATCCAGCAGAACCGATCCATCACACCCCTATATTTAACAATCATACACATAATTCTTTTCAACCATTAATCATAATAATACTTACTATATTAGAATTATTGACATGGTTCTGTGCAATTAATGCAACTCTCTTCTGGGGGTTCTCACTTGAACAACCTTTCCTTATTAATCATTTTGGTGCTTGCTTATAAGTTTAAACTAATAACAGTTCTTGTTTTCATTCAGCACCAATCAAAATTGTAATAAAATCAACTTGACCTAGTCAACTTGGCTACTTGAAAATGAATATATTTGTCATACAAGAAGTCAATAGGGAAACAAAAATAAAAGGAAATTATCATGAATGAAGAAACCTCCTTTACTTTTTGAAACAGTTATTAAATTTTTTAAAGCTCAACAAATAATTTAAGATAAATTACATTCATCTTTGAAGGTTTACTAAAATTTTATTGTTTTTAGTCCTATAATTTTTTCCTAATTTATATAACAATATAATACTGCATATATTTTGCAATTTCATAAACCATTCTTATAATTTTATGCAATTATATAAATCAAGACGAGTCAAAATAATTAAAATTAAAAAGATTAAATAATTTTTTGTTCAACTTCATAAAGTGAAAAAGTAATTTCTCCAACAATGTTTCATTAATGAAGCAGAGTGTAACAGCAACATACACACAATGTTAAACACAGTTATTTGATAAGTAGCAAAAAGAAAATTGATCCATTAGAATTGACTAGAATTGACCGTTTGTAGATTGGTGTGTATTGCACACAGGTTCTTTTAGTATAATATTTGTTTTCCATCAATTCGTTTTATATTACATTTTTTTTTTCTAAAAAAATATATCGAATCACTCAATAGAGAAGAAGGTATATCAGTACTGAATTTTTTCATGTTTCTTCTTTCACACCCACTCTTTACTTCTTTTATTCTTTTATTTCTCTTTTTCCTTTTGCTCACATGCTTGTTATTATATCACAAATTTTCAATTCAACTAATTTACATAGGTGTAAATATGGTATCTCCCCCAAGGGAAAAAAAAAACTAGTTGCCAATGAGTGTACGGATAAATAAATATAAAATAGGTGATGTGAAATAATATTTAGGATGACCTTTCTTTTAATTTAAGATTCATATATGCATCCTTTAAATGAAATATATATTATTTATTTTATTTTAAAATTTCTTGAAAATACTAATTTTTTTTTAACTCTAATCTTTATTCTTAAATACTTTATATAGTTATTATAAATAAAAGAAATATAATAGTAATAAAGTTCATACATATTAAGAGTTAAAAATAATTTTCATATGCAGGTAGATACTAATTACATACATTCTTCTTTTAGTGTGATAATTTGCATAGTGGATAGAGAAGAAAAGAAAGAAAAAAAAAAAGAAAAAGAGAGGGAATATATAGTATCCCAACATTGGAGAGGTATTAAGGGAAACTAGGGAACAAGTATAATAATTATATGTAATTAAAGAGAGTGGAGCAATATTTGTGATGGATTTGTAACTCACATTAACAAAACAATCATGGAAATGCAAACGCAATAAGGATGCTCCCATGCGGCGTTCATGGAATATTGCTCGTTGAACAATTGACTTAATGATTGGTAGTGCTTGAGGGCAAATTTTGTTGTAAAAATCAGGAGTGAGTTGTGAATGAGAAGGGATTATGAGAAGTGTGGAGATCATGGGAAGTAGAAGGAAATAATATTGGATATGAGAAGCCATTTTGTTTGTAAGAGGGTATCTTAAAAAGGGTATTGATTTGAATTCATCTTCGTAAGGGAGGATTTATATATAGAGAGCCAAAGCAGCTATTGGCTTACGTGCTTCAATTATATACATAATATTTTTAGATCATTGTGTTCCAACTGGCTTTGCCTCAATACCATTTACTCAAACCGTGTGTGAGAAATGTTCAAATAAATAATATTATTGCCCCCAGGCCCCATGCACACAACTCTATACATTTGCATGCAATTATCAGTGCATAATGCATGCCAGAAGTGAAAGGGAAAAAGTCACATACCAAGTCCAAAGTAAAAATGTTTAACAAAAGAATAATTTATTTTAACCTTTTTTTATTTTGTATTTATTATACACAATTTTCTTTATTTTTAAAATGTTATGTAACTAAATCTTATACTATTTTATGAACATATTATATTTAGATATCCTAAATCTTTATTTATTTTATCATATAAAAAAAATATTCTGGTAGTAAATTTAAACAAATTATATAAATAATTATATATTAAACATTATATAAATTTCCTTCTATTTTTTATATATATTACAATTAAATTCAGAAAATTTTAAATTATTAAATAGTTTAATATAAAATTTTTAAAATAAAAACTATTGATAAAATAAATTATAATTTCATATGTTCAAAATGATCAAATTTACATCACTTTTATTATATTATAAGAAATTTTTAAAAATTTAACCACATAAACTATTATTTGTTTTTTGAAAAATAATATATTTTTTCTTTTTAATTTTGAAAAAATATTATCATAAATTAATTTCATTTTATCTCTAATATTAAATATTTAAAACTAACTTATATTATTTTTTAGATTTAATTATAATAGTTTTGAGAAATAGAAGAGAATTTATGTGATGTTTAACATATAGAAGGAATTTTGTATAATGTGTCAAGAATTATCATAAGATTATTTTCATCAATATAATAAAAAAAATAAAGGTTTAAGATATAATTAATGTAATATATTTATAAAATAGAAACGATAATAAAATAATTTACTCTTAAAAGAAAAAATTGTAAAATAATCCTCTTCTCATGAAATAATTTTGAAGAATTAGTTAAGCTTGGTTTGTTTTTAATATGATATTAATAAGAGCATATTCAATTTTACTATTAGATGATATGTAAATGTTCAATCTTACAAATTTTAGATATTATATTTAATTTTTAGTTAAAATATAAATGAAGTGTGTTAAAATGTATTAAATATAAATATAATAATAATATTTTGTATACTAAATTTTAGAAATAAGACAGACATGATTCTTTTCACAACAAGGCTTAAAGTAATTTTTACAATATGTACAAAAATATAAAAAAATATTTACACAGTTAATGTTAAAAGACGAATCAATTCACGAAACGAAAAGGAAAATGATAAGAACGATAAATAATTCAGAAAGAAAAAAAAATAGAAAAATATAGAAGAATGAAAATGTTAAAAGTAATGCGGGTCAAATAGAATTTTTATTTGTGCAAAGAATAGAACTCATCAAAAATTGCGATCGTGATTTGAACGTATTATTTAATTTAAACTTTCATTCATGAATCTTGAATTATCTCAAAATTAATGATATTTCAAGTAATTATGGTCAATAATATAATAAGATATATTATGTCCTTTCTTATTAAAATGTTTGTGTAAACCTTGTCAATTATAAACATATCAAATTAAGAGCAGGCAGCCAAAAGCCAACTCCAACTTTTCTTGTGTTTTGAGTAAAATGATCATAAACATGGATGCATGAGAATAGTTGTACTAGTTGTTATTTGTTTAATATTATTATTATGTATATATGAATATAATAAGAACATATTGACAAATTTTAACCAAGTAAAGTTGAAAACATTTGGCGGAAAACTCGACCAATTCTATAAAATAATTAAGAATATAAACCGTGTCTTATGCTTTCTTTTTTGTCCAGTTAATAAAAATAAGGGGATATTGATGTACTTATTAGATTGCCTCAAGTGAGTAAAAGATAACAATTAATACATAAGTAGTTCAGTTGCAACTTTAATGATCATATATAGAAGAAGTTTGAAAGATGGAAGAGGAAGAAATGATGGTGGATGAGGAGGTTATGGGAGAGAAGAGGGCTGTTAAGAAATTTAATATATATATATATATAATTTTTTAATGCATGTGTTGTACGTCGAATAAATAATGGTCTTCTATGATTTATTTAATAACTGTTTTTAATTAAGATTTTTATTTTGCGGTTTATTTTATTTCATTAATTCCATCATGATTACTTTCAAAATTAAACATAGAATAAGTATTTTGTATATTGTTCAATTCCTCTTGTTAGCAAATTATATAAACATGCTTATAAACTGTTTTATTAATGTATCGTTCCTTCTTAAATTTACATCTATATACTAAATAGAACATATTTAACTTATTTTATAGAAACTTAATCATTATATTATTCCTTTTTTTTAAATAACACGTATTTCATCATCATCATCGTATGTTTCCAACTTTTAAAATTTTAGTTTTAAATTTTTGGTAGTTATAACAACAAATCATTTGTTCTTATAACTACTTTTAAGTCTTTCAGCTAATTGTAAGAGATAGATCATAAAATGATAATTATAAATATTGTGATTATTTCAATACTCCATTTAAATTCTAAAGTAATAAAGATAAACATTTTTTTGGCAATACATTCTCTCTTTCTCTCCCTCTTACATCCTAAAACAGCTATTACAAAAAAATATGTGCAAACAACCCTCATAATTTGAAAAAACCAACGTAAGAAATTGGATTAAGCCCAAAAGGAAAGTGTCTATGTCGTTTCCGATAATTATTGTAGTTTGTTAAAATACAGAAGGATACGGAAAACAACCTTCATAGGTAACCGTGTGATTTTTTAAGATTGATCCAGCTTAGCTTAGACTGGCCAAGAAATATATTTTACATGTATGTGTTTGAATTAATGTCTTTGGATTTAAAAAGGAAAGACTAATTAAAATAGTTCAATTATAATGCTTTCTTAAAATGTCAACGATGCGTTCATAATAATAAGGTAAGGATATAGAATAAAAAGCTATTACTTTGACATTGAACTTGAATTGACGTGAATATGTAAGCCACCATATTTTTTCACAATTAAAAAAAAACCATAAAATCTAAATCAAAAATTTTAAACAAAAATAAATATTCTTTTATTGCAATTTCCGTCAAAACTTGGATCTTCCATGAAAAATTGGGTGGTAACGGTCTGCTACTTATATGCATTGGACGTCACTCTGGAGTGAGTCGTGGAAGTAACAAGGAAAAGAAAGTTAGAAATTAACTTCGAATAGGATGAAAGAGGTTGAGAAGTCATAATGTTGGTCATGATTTGAGTTGCGGTGGGTATTTTTGTTTTACAGACTTGCTTAGATTTCAATCAACTTTTACTTAAAAAATTATTTCATTTGATTATTCAAAAATTTTAATTTATTTTTTAAAACAAAATAATAAAATTTAAATTTAGATCTCATATAAAATATTTTAACTTTTTAATAATCTTTTAAATTTAGTTTAAATTTATTTAAAAATATTAAAATTAAATTAATCAATTTTTTAATAATTTGAATTAGAAATAATTATTTTAATTTTTAATTTGTATAACTTTTTTAAAGGATAATATTTTATTTTTTAGTAAAAAACAAATAGATCTCGTTAACTAGAGTAAAGATAGAATGTTAAATTAATACATATAAATTTTCATCATAAACTTTTTAAATAAAAAAGTTAAACTAATTGATTATATATATATATATATATGTATATATATATAATATAAATTTTTAAAATATTAAATCTACCATAAATTATAATTTAATCTGAATCATAAATTACATGTTAAAATAATTTTAAAATATATATTCATTAAAATATTCTTTAAATTGAAATTTAATATAATTTTGATTTGATTAGTTTAATTTAATTTGAACAAAATAATTAAATATTTTTTATTTTTAATTAAGATTTGTTCACTATTTTATATTAACTTAATAATTTTAAATATTTTAAATCAAATAATTTTTATAATAATAAAGAATATGAAATTAGAATAATTAAATCCTAGATTCAGAGCTTGTAGTTTCCATACAATAAAAATATATTTAAAAATAAGGTTCAAATATTTTAACTTTATGTTTAGATTATATATTTTAAAAATAATTAATTTTTAAAATAATTTAAAATTTTAATAATTAAAATATTTTATTTAAATATATATTTTAAAAAGTTAAATTTTATAAATTTTAAAAAAATATTTTAACATATTAAAATAAAAAAAAATTTAATTTTTTAAAAATATTTAGAATTTAAATTTTTTTAAAAAATTTCAATTCATTCTCATTTATAATTTGTGTTATTTTATTTATTATCTTATACTTTTTACTATAGTATTGTTTTTTATCATTCTCTATATTTTTTGTTATATAATATTTTTAATATTAAAGGGTATAATTATATTTTATTATATTTTAATTATGTATATTTATTAGATTATTATTCTGTTTAAATATATTTTATAATAAAAACGGTTATATATTTAAATTTTTTGTTAAAAGAATAAAAATAAAAAATTTAAAAAATATATAAATATAAAATTTTGTATTATAATAAAAATTAAATTATTTAATTTAAATAAAAATTTAAAATTTAATAAATTTAAAATATTCATCTAAATAAATAATTCTAAATATAAAAAAATTAAATTTATTTATTTAAATAAATATTTTTAAAATTAAAATATTTAAAATTTTTAAAAATATTAAAATAGACACAGGGGGTAACAGTTACGAGTATGATTAAGATATTGCCCAAAAATATTGGGCAGGTATTTAGTAATTAAATAGGCAGAGCGTGTGGCATGCATCTCCGCTTAACTGGTCTTCATCAATTACATGTTCCTATAATTACTGTACTTATTGGACCGTTCTCTGTTCATTCCTTTCCTTTGACCACATTTAATAATTATTTTTAAAATGTTCCATAAGGTTACGCACTCACCATAACAGCTTGTTAATTTTTCCATTTTATATGATGCCGGCCAAATTGTCCTCAAAATTGTATAGCAACCATATAAATATAAATTTATTCTCTTACTTCTCTAATCTAATGTATTTAAAATAAAAAATTTAACAATTTAGATGATGAGATAGCCGAATATAAACCATTTTTGCTATTTAAAAGAAACTTTTCCAAAAATTGATGGGTAATATAAACCCCAAAAATAGGTTAAGGCAATGAATGATGCAATATCCTTTGTAAAAGGATGGAGCACTAAGCATATCATATTAACACGGTCGAATAGTTAAGCACAACATCAACTAGAGGTATTTATGGATGATAGTCTTGTCACAAGCTATAGTTTAATTAGATTATTTCTTTGAATTTGGGCGAAATTTAATAATGACTGGAACAATCAAGTAGGGATCAAAATTAGTCCAATATATTAGAGATAGTTAAGGCAAATTTTAATGCAAGTATTTAATAAATGACATTTTATTGAAAGTAGTGGTGAAGGCCATGAATGATCAAAGCACTAAAATACAGTTTGGTATTGGAGCTGAATGGCAAACTATATATGATTATGATAGGAGACAACAAATGCAACGGCTACCAAAATTTGTCTTATGTAAATCTTGTCGGTGATATTCATGTTGCTGGAATCCGAGACCGAGTCAAAATAACCGCGGAAGTTGAGAGATTGCCAGAAATTTTTTAAAAATAACTTGTCTCTCTCCCCGGTTTAATTCTAATTTATTTAGTAAATTTTTAATGTAACTTCTTCCAATAAATTGTAGGTGCCATTCGGTAACTAAATTGATCAAATTGAAATATAACAAAAGTGAATATTTTGTGTACCGAGTTTGGTTGTTAAAGAATAAAACAGACGCAATTGTCTACTTGTTGATGCTTGTTTATCATTGTACTGTTTAATTTTTGGTTGAATATAAAAAATTAGGAGTTGATTATTAGTTTCTTAAAAAATAAAAATAAACATTTTGATTATGAAATATAAGTTAATTATTTTGGTTCTTGAAAAATAAAAATAATTCATTATTTTAATCCCTTTATAAGGATTATCATAATTCATTAATATTATTATAAAAATAATTTTAATTATCATATATTTTAATAATATTTTAGATATATTTAATAAACTAAAGATAAATTAACTAAAAATTAAAAATTGATAAATTATTAATAAAATAAAAAATATTTAATAAAACTAGTCGATGAAATAATTGATAAATATATTTTTATTTTAGATATATTTAATAAACTAAAGATAAATTAACTAAAAATTAAAAATTGATAAATTATTAATTAAATAAAAAATATTTAATAAAACTAGTCGATGAAATAATTGATAAATATAAAAATAAAAATAAAAATATGGTTAAATAATAAATTAAAATATGATAAGTATATTATATTTTTAATAAAAATATATTAAATTTTAATTAAATAAATTTTATTTTTTAAATATTTATTTTTAATTTTTTACATAAATAAATTTTAAATAAAATATTTTTAAAATAATATTTTATAATTTTAAATTTTTATCAAATAGTTTAATATTTTTAATAAAATAATTAAAATAAATAATATATATGAAAAAATAATATTTATGATAATATAAAATAAATTTATCAAATTAATAATATTATAAAAATTAAATAATATTAAATTTATAAAAATAAACAAATAAATAAAATATAAAAATATATTAAAAATAAAAATAACAAAATATTCCTATTAAAAACTATAAAAATAATTTAAAGTAACTTTTTAAAAAAAGTTAATAATATCTAAAAAAAATTAAAATATTTTACCAAACATATTTTTTATGTGTTACATTTACATAGAAAACAATTTTTTTTTTAAATAAGAAAAAAAACATAGTGGAATAGAGAAAGCTATATAAAGGCATGCGCAAGACTAGAAGGTGTGATTAACTATTTGAGAGTCTTGTCCTTTATATAATCTCCATACACAAGATACTCCCTACTCTATGAATTCAAAAACAGGGATTCTGTTTTCTTTTAGCAAGCCTGTTAAAGAAAACAAAAACACACCTTCTCTAACTTTAACAATAATCACGCACACACCGTAATTTGTTTCTAAAAATGTTTTCTTATTTATAAAAAATATTACTTTTTTATTTTTAAAGTTTTTTATAAAAATAGTAAAAATATAAAATAAAAACAAAAAATAACTTTTTCTTATCTTTTTATTTTTATACAAAACCTTAAAAATTAAAAATAAAATAACATCTTTATAAATAAAAACAAAATATATATTTTTCCAAATCAAACCCAACCTTAATCCCTCCCATTCATTTCACTTACATTGTCACAACGGACAAACCCATCAAGCATCAACTCACATTTTCACCCTCTCACCCTTCACTCATTCTCTACAATCAAACACGGTATTTTGAATCCTGGGAAAAGGAACAGCAGCGGCTTTTGTTTTTTCTTATGGTATTAGGTGATTTATTCATTTTCTTTTTTTATGGTCATTTCATGCTTCTTCATATTGTTCTTTGAGAAATCCAATGGCTCCCTTTTATCTGATTGTCTTTAAAATGGTTAAAGCAAAGTAGTTGAAGAATAGACTTCTATTAATAATTGTACAAAGATTTACCCTTAATGTATTATTTCACTTTTTTTTATTTTTTATTTAACATAAGCTAATTAAAAATATAGTAACAATAATATTGTCATTTAGGAAAACATGAATGAAGGTGGGCTATATTTCATATAATAAAATATAACGTAAATAAATAGAATAATTTCCTTAGTGCACGCATCCAATATTAACCTCTAGATATAGTTCTTTTAATTAGAATAAGTTATTCTGTTATCAGTTCAGTTCTATTATTAATTTCATCCCTTGAATTCCTTTTCTTGTATATATATTTCTTTTATGACAAGAATAAAGACATGAAAGATATCCTCTCATTCTAGTGCACTCTGCATGATTTTCTATTCTGTTATCCAAAACATACAAATTGTTGAAAAAACACTCAACACCTGACCTTTAATATTCTTTAGCTGATTTCTTTTTCACACTTTTAATTGATTGGTTCAATATAATTTGAACCTAGCTTTATTAATCTCAATAATCAACAATGTTACATAGCACAATCACCGACAGATAAAAAATTTAACATAAATTATAATAGTACTGTTTCTTAATCTTTGAATCTTTAATGCATGTGGTTCAGACTTGTAATTATTAGTTAATTTTTCTGCAATTGCGTCTGATCTCTCCCTTGTTATCAGTAACAACCTTCATGTTACCCATCTTGATCATAGAAGCTTTAAAGTCTTGAGCAAAAGCAAAAGGGTTCCTGCTATATAATTCTACTAATCTGTCACTTTCAGTGCCCATTCCTTTGTAAAGTTCTTGATCAGAATGAAGTAGACCCTTTTTGCTCAACAATTCCCTGTAATATGAAGTGTCAACCATTGCAGGAGTTGGATCCAATGGAGCCAAATTGTTATCACCTCCAATTGGAGGGCAATTTTTCCTCAAAGAGGCTGCAAAGGTGTGATCTATGTTGGTGTCATTGTAGATGCGATTCCTGAAGGAACTGCATTTTGCAAACCCAATAGTGTGGCCACCAGAAAGTGCCACCAAGTCTTTGAGGTTCAATCCATGAGCCTTGAAGTTAGAGAGAAGCTGTGAGAAGCTGAAAAATGGAGGAGGAAGATTGGTGTTTGCAGCATCCCTGCTTGCAGTTTTTGCATCTTTTCTGCCCAATAATACATTGTACCAAAGGTGTGGACCTCCCAACTGTTAACACCAACATTTTTGCTGTTTCAATAACTAAACCATCACATAATACTATATATTTATATTTTACAACACGCCTGTTAAAAATATACATAAAATATAAAGGTAAAACTAAGTTGTTCCCTAATAAAGAACAGAAACACAACACTTTAATTCGGTCTTTTAAAAAATTCTCATTTTAGTATTTGATTCCATGAAATGTTATTTACTTTAATTTTATATCAATGAATAACGTAATAAAGAAAAGGGTGAAAAAGAAATCACATTTTGTAAAATTAAAAATTAAAAGGAGAGTTTTATAAAGTTAAGAATTAAAATAAATCATATTTAATTACAATCTCAAGAAGCTTTATTAAAGCAAGGATTAACTTTATTAATTAAAAACCTGAGGGAAAAACTAAACTTTGATAATAATCAAATCATAACAGAAGAATATTTTTTAGAAAGTAATTTGCAATAAAAGTGATTTAATATTAAAAATTCACATTTAATTTTTAAATTCAAGAAAATTTTAGTAGTAAGAAAATAAATAACCTAATTTAAGATTTTAATTATGGCAAGAAAAAGCACATTGGTAGGTGGAATGAAAATTGTTTATTATACTTACAATGGCGACAGAATCACGAGCAGCTATAGCTAAGATATCAGCACATGATACAACAGGGCGTTTGCAAGCTTTGTCAACAGCTGCTTTAATCTCATCAACCACGTCGAAGCCTCTTAATGAATTAAGATTTGGTAGTGCTGTTTTCTCGCCAATGAAGTTTTGGGTGTCATCTAGCAAAACTGATCCATCACAGCCCTGTGATTGAATAACTCAGTAAATTAATATATCATATATAGAAAGTGATATATGCATGTTCATGCCTGTTTTTGAAGGTTAATTTCCCTTAATTAATGGTATTTATATTATTTTTATAAGTCATGATGGGTGGGTTGTGCTCCTATTTCCACCTTCCTGTTCAGCATAAGATTCACAATAATTCACCAACTCTAGTTTACATTGAACAATGAAATTATTGAAAAATTAGCTAGAAGAAAAGGATTTATGGAATTTATTAATGTTTAAAAACACTTTTAATTTTGATGTAATGGACATTATTTGAATAATATTGATAACACTGACTTTTAAATGTATGATTCTAAAGAGTACGAAACTATCTTAAATTATATTTAAAATTAATGTTAAATAAAGAAATTACTGGCCATATTTTTAATATTGAGTTAAAATAATTTATCTTAAATCAAAATTTGATATCTTCACAAAACTAAATATCGTAAAGTATCAATTTTATTATAATAAAACATATTTTTTATTATATTAAAAATTTGAATTCTTATTTGAGTACAACTAAAATAGTGATGTAATATCTTAATTATAAAAATATTTTGTTAAATACTAGGCGTGGAGTAGATAAAAAAAAAAATACTAGAGATGAAAAACAGGTCAGATCAATTAAAGTTTAGCTTAAATTGGTTTGATCTATTTTTTAAATTTAAAATTTTGAACTAACCTTTTAAGTTTCTGATGCAACTTAAAAATCTACTTAAAAAATTATTTTATAATAATATATTTTAAATAAACTAAAAAACCTATTTGTATATAAGTTAATGGGTTAAGACTTTCTATAAGTTAATGTTTCTATAAGTTTTTAAATTTAAAAAAATCTTAAAATATTAGTAAAAATTTAATATAATAACATTGATAATAATAAAAATAATAGTATATTATTTATATTTATTTGAATAAATCAGTTTTTTTTTATAAAAAAAAGACAATTTATTCAAAGGAGTAAAACGAGTATTCTAATCCTTAAATGCATAGGCCAGTATATTTTTAAAAACTTCTTGAATAACACAAAACTTATTCACAGTTTTAACTTAATAGTTTTTTAAAACACTTTATTCTAATATATATAATAAGTAGGTTTAACCTAACTTTGTCATGAGTTAAGTTGAAGGCTTAGTTCCAATTATTAACATATTTTCATCCCCATTAAACATGCATATAAATTAGTTTTCCACCGCAAAATAAACGATATAATCAGCGAAATATATATTGATTAGTTTGAAGTTTTGATTTGATAGAAAATTAATCTATGAAAGTAGACAACAATATTAAGTAGTTGTGTCTAAATTGAAGGTACTTACATTGACAAAGCAATCATGGAAATGCAAACGAAGCAAGGATGCACCAATGCGGCGTTCACGAATGATTGCTTGGAGAACAACAGACCTTATGATAGGCAGTGCCTGAGGACAAACCTTCTTATAGAAATTAGGAGTCAGATTTGCATTGGAAGGGATCATCAATGTAGCCAAAGTGGCCACAACAACCACAAACAATGATTGCAGATGAGTAGTAGTCATCGTGTGTTCTATGTGCTCTTACACACCGTTTTCAGCTAAGTTATATTATTGCTTTAACTACGGTTCTGCTTTATATAGAGGAACTAGCTACATGCCATCCAGCATATTTAATTAATTAATGAGTTTACTTTCTTGGTTATCCCATTTTTTTTTTCAAATTATCAATTTATACCTAACTTAATTGGGTGTATTTTCGATATATAATATAACGAGAAAAAACAAAAGATTTAAAAAGTAAAATAATAAAAATAATAAGATATGATAATTTGTGCTCAAATTTTAGTTCATTATATGCATAATACAACTGGATTGTGGTTCATAGTATATACCCACGTTGCGGCTAGATCCAAACTGAAGTCAAGTGATTTCTTTTTTATATATAAGCCTCTAAAGTCAACTGATTTTATATATATCTTCGAATAAATGAAAATTTTCGACGAAAAAAAAAAAAGCAAAATATAAAAGCAAAGTGAAATAGTAATATTGATGCCGAGGAAAAGAGGAAGCCACGTATTTAAGCCTTAAAATAAGATACCAATTGCTTTCGCAACTTTTTGAACACTATTTCATTTACTAACTTTTTTGTTTATTTTCCTTCACTTTATTCCATCAAATATTGTTTTCGTTGTCATAGCAAATTTTCAAATAGATTTCTATGCATAAAAATGTTTAATCATTCAAATTACAGCCTATAATCTTCAAAAGTCAATTGCAAAATGTGGCTCCCATCCGTTCCTCAAGCTTTTAGATAAGAAGAATTCCATGCAGAACTATTTTATTTGGCACTGAGCTGGCTGCTATGACCCAAAGCCTTTTTTTTTTTTTTTTGCAAATGAATTTTATCGGCATAATGGATATTAAGAGACACAAGGATGTTGTCGGCATGATTGTCTAATGCCTATTATTAATATTTATAGATTTATTAATATATGATATGTGCCAATAAATATAATACAAGAGGTATATATGCCCCATTTCCAATGAATAAAGTTCAAAACATTCGACTGACAATTGAAAATATTAATTAGTTAATCACATTTTAGTTATTATCACCATATTTTAATATGTACATAAATATATTACTGATGTCTTCCAATTGCAAGGGTTAAAACATTAGAAAGTAAATATTTTTTAATATGGTGATAACAGTACTTTTTTCTATAGTTGTATGTGAAGTAATTAAAATAACATTATTATTATTATTATTATTATTATTATTATTTAATTTAAAAACTTAAATATGTTCATTCACTATAAAAATAAATTAGTGATAATTTTAAAAGATAAATAATAATAATTTTAATTTTTATCATATTTTTTGATAAATTTATATTTATCAAAAACTATATGTAAAGAGATAAATAATTTAAATGATATAACTAAATGAATTTAATATATTTTATGTTAATTTATATAATTATAAAAAATAATTATCGAAAAAACTTATTTTTTAATGATTTATATACAGATTTAAATTTATTAACCTATTTAAGAATAAGTTTTTATCTATTTAAATTTTTTTATTTTAAAATAGTTTTTCTTACACAGGCTTGCAAGCTTTTTATTTTTTTAAAAAAATTATTTAAATAAATTTTAATAATGGATCTCTGTTTTTATTTTCATGTTTATTATTCATCATAACTTAGATTACGAGAGATTAATTTTAACTGGACTTGATTCATATGTTTTATTTTACAGAACTTTCTTGACACTAGTACAAAAATAGGTTTCTATAACAGGATTTTACATCGGTTGTTTAGAAACCGATATAAAAAAAAACGCGGTGGCATTTTTGTAAATAAATGTAAATTTTTTACATCGGTTCATAAAAGAACCGAGGTAGAAAGTGGATTTTTTTTAAACTTTCTACATCGGTTACATAACAACCGATGTAAAAAGTATTTTCTACATCGGTTGTTTTGTAACCGATGTAGAAAGTGGATTTTTTTTCAAACTTTCTACATCGGTTACAAAACAACCGATGTAGAAAGTACTTTCTACATCGGTTACATAACAACCGATGTAGAAAGTGAATTTTTTTTTAAACTATCTACATCGGTTACAGAACAACCGATGTAGAAAGTACTTTTTACATCGGTTCTAAGAAACAACCGATGTAGAATGTCTTCCCTTCTCAGTTATTTTTCGACTCTAGTCGTTTTTAACCTCATTCTCCAAAACCCTAGTTTCTCGTTTCGGCTTATTCTCTCTATTTTCGTTTACGTCTTAGCCATTGTCGTCGTCCCTGTTGTTCGTCGTTGCACTCCATTCTTACGTACGTGGTTGTCGTTGTCGTTGCAATCATTTCCTCCGTTCGAAGTCGTCGTCGCGCACCCTAAGGTTTGAAGTTATCTTTGTTGTTATTTATACATCTCATTCTGTTATTATAATTGAAACTTACATTTGTTTTGGTTGTATTGTATAATTTTCAAACTTCTTATTTGGCTACCACTGTGCTGTGCTGTCGTTCGACTACCGTTGTACCTCCATTAGGACACCATTTGGTCACCGCTCAACCATTTTTTCTCTGTTTTCAATAGGTACATGGCTGGTTACGACATTTTTTTTTCAACTTTCAACACTTGTTTGACGTAATTTTAAGTTATTTCCTTTGTAAATTAAAATTTGATAATAAATAATGATGTATTTAGTTTAAATATATAGATTATGTGAATTCTGTATTATCTGTCTGATGATTCTGTGAATAAATAATACGGTAGGATACCTAAACAAAACGAACATTTAAAAAAAATGAACTTTCTACGTCGGTTAAGATTATAACCGATGTAAAAAGTACTCTTTTTACATCGGTTGGGCCTACAACCGATGTAAAAAATGTTATTTTCTATATCGCCCGCTTCAACACCGCCCAAATAACCGATGTAAAAAGTCCATAACAACCGATGTAAAAAACTTATTTTCCACCCGTGTGAATATATATTAGGCTTGTTATATGATTTAAAATGTGTTTAGTTAGTCTGATGTGATGGTGGGTTCACGAGATCATTTGTGTGGGGCGATATGTATTGTAAATATATAAGAATTGGTTATAGTTTGGTAATTTTAACTTATGTTTTTAACTCTAATTTTAACTTGTTATATGTTTTTTTCCATCGCAACAAGTGTTACCCAACTTATAAGAAAAATATTAAAATGCAAGTGGAAACAATTTAAGTTTGATTTATTACACTGGGAACACAATTGTTGGAAACTTGTACTTCAACTACTCAAGGATGGAACTTGCAAGCAAAAGTTATAACATTGCAAATAAAATGTTTTCATTTTTCTTTTGGCCCTCCCTGATCCCTTTCCAAATTCAAAAAAGAAAAATAACATAATAAAATTGGAGGAAATTAAAAAGGGAGGCTCTATATTTCAAAACCTAAAAAAAGATGGGCTGAAAAACCAGTTTATCTTTATTTTTGATGATATGCAGAACATCAACATATCTCTATTTGGTATCCACCGCCATAGATGTTACCTCCTTTACTATAGTCATCAGCCACCATCATAAGATCATTTCTATTTCTCGTCTTATAATGCTCTTCCCATTCGTAAGCCACAGGAACATAAGCCATGCCTCTCTTGTGAAGGTATGGAACCCTAGCAATTGAAGGTACTGATTTGAAAAGAGGCATCATAGAAATCATGTTTTTTAATAGAGAGGTTTTTACATAATAATAGAGGTTACATTTTACATCGGTTAAACTTTAACGTGTAAAAAATATTTATTATATTGGTTAAAATTAACCGATATAAAAACTGAAATAATAAATTTTAAAAAATCTACCGTCATTCTTTTACACTAGTTAATTAATAATCGATGGAAAAATTTATTATAAAAACCTATTTTAGTATTAGTGATTTTTGTTCTTATTTTTTATTAAAAATTTAAAAATATAAATATTTTTATTGTACAATATATTTAATTAAAATAATAATTCAAAAATTATATAATTAAAAAGATAATAAAATATAATTATATTATTTTATATTGTGAAAGAAATAGTAAAAAAAATAATACAAATAAAGAATAATAGAAGAGAAAATAATATCAAAAATTAAGAAATTTAGAAAAATTTTAAATTTTATCTAAGTTAAAAAAAGTTAAAAAATTTTTATTTTAGTTATTAAAAATACTTTTTTAAAATTCATGAAATTTTAAATTTTTTTATAAATTATTTTTCCCTTTAAAATATCTTATCCATACACAAAATGGAAAAAAAAAAGATAAGTAAATAATCACTCGTTTTAACTGTTAATTAGCTTTTAATTAAAATAAATGGTGAATATGTTAAATTGCAAAACGAGAGGATCCGTTTCCGTTTAATCATACTTGTTTCAAATATTTATCATTTAGTTTATAGATTACATGTTCTTTCTATTTAAAAAAAAAAAAAGAAAACAATAAACACTGTTAATTAATCATTGCTCTCACTAAGTATAATATTTCAAGGTTACAGATATAACAGATTATTGAAGTAGTGTTTGCAATAATGGCATGCGGATTAATAATTAGCAAGTGTTCTGAAACTAAGAACTAGAAATGTCAACCAAAACTGTTAACCACCACCATGTTCTGACCTTCACTAATTGTAACATCCATATAACCTACACCACTTTGTCTCAATATTTGTCATTCCTTGCAAAGCGTAATCGTCACAATGGCATAACGCATTCCCATCCAATGATTTCCATGAAATTGATCCATACAAATTGTGCATAAATGCTAAGATATCCAATTAACCATTGAAGAACCCATAAACAGGACACTCCAAAAACAAATGACCTTTGATGATGGAACCTCTCATGGATGGATTCCGTTATTCTCACATATGTACAGTAATGATATTCGGTTACATTTTAATAATTATATCGGTAACTGATTAATTATAATTTATAATTAATAAATCAATTTTTACATCATTAATTATATAAATAACCAATTAACCACATATTTAATTAATTGACGATTAAAGTTTTTTATTCATCATTTATATTAAATAATTAACCATATTTTTTTATATTATTAACCACGATAATCAATTACATACATATTTATTGATTAACAAAATAATTTTTACCGAATGTCCAGGTGAGTGAGAATATCTTTTCACTTACTGCATAGCCGCTACAAAGAAAATTTTTCGCTTTAACAAGTGGCTGCTTGCTCTGAAAAAAGAATATTTGTTATATATCTCATTTTGAATATATTAGATGAAAAGAAAGAAAAATAGAATAAAAAACAAAAAAGATAAAGATAATATATAACATAATATATATATATATATATAATATAAAAATATAAAAAATTGGATGCCTCTATATTAACTAGCAAAAGAATTAATAAAAATATTAAATTTAAAATATTTTTTAATGTTTATATAAAAAATATATATTTCCTCTATTTCTTTTTATATGTTAAAAAATAGAGTATAAAATTTGTTTTTACTTATCTGTTTACTTTGATTTTTAAAAAAGTATTAATTATTTTATTACATATATAACTTATATATATATATATATATATATATATATATATATATATATATATTTCTTATTAACTGTAATAAATTTTTACACCAAATATTTTGACTATTTCTATGAGAGAAAAATTGAAATTATAATAAAATTGAAGATAAGAATAAATTTTATAAAAGATAAATTTAAAAAATAAAAGATATATTTTAAAACATTAATAACATTAATTATATTTCTTATCATTTGTGTTTTTTTCTTTCTCAATTCTCAACAAATAAAAAGAACATGAAGAGTCTTATTTATCCATGATAAAAAATTATAAAGTGTTAAGATAAATTTTTTTAATATAGCTTTTATGTTAACATTAATATAGATTTTAAAAATATGTATTAAAAAATATTTAATGTATTAACAATATATGTATTTATATTTTATTTTAATAAAATTATTTATTAGTATAATACTACAAATATAACTTTAAAATATTTATACTAATAATTGATTTCTATAATTAAAAAATTATATTAACAAATATTTATACTAATAATTGAGCCAATTTTATCACTAATTAACTTATAATCATATTAGTGGGGAAAAAATGAAGTACGTGTGCAATTGAAATTTGAAGTTGCTATGGGGTCGCAAGATTTGAATTTATCACTTTCTTTTTGGAGCATGATGGGACACTTTCTTTTTAGAAAATGAAATATACTTCTTCTATTTATTTTTATTTATCTAAAAAATTTTAAAAAAATATTTTTATTTATCTATCCATTTTAATTTTTAAAAGAATATTAATATTTTTTCACATATATTTTTATCGTTATCTAATTATTATCAACTACAATAAATTATTAAACATAATATTTTTACTATTTTTATATGAGAAAAAAATTATAATTATAATAAATAAAAAATAAGAGTAACATTTAATAAATTAGAAAATAAATAAAAATTTATAATATTAATTAATTTTTTAAATAGATAAAAAAATAGAGGATGTGAATTTTTCGAAACACGGCGGAATATAAATTAAGGTCATTGGACATCCGAAATTGCATGATATATAAAGTCAATAATAATGGTAAATATGTACAGCATCTCACCATAATAAACCATAAGAAATTGTATATTCTTCAATCATAGATGCTGATGAAGGATTCTTATTTTTCTTCGGTCAAAAGCATCCTTCCGATGGATAATTAACCCCGAGATAGTGTTCACGATTACAATGAACTCAATTATATATAAATAGTTGAGCATTAAAAAATAACATGACATACAAACAAAGATATACGCAGTCTAATTGATGTTATCCAAAATGTTATCAAAGGTACTATTAAAAGCAAGTATTATTAGGAGCTATATAATGCAATATATATATATATATATATATATATATATATATATATATATATATATATATATATATATATATATATATTCTTCTACAATTTTAAGTGAATAAAAATTCGTTAAACGTTAGTTAATTTTTTTCTTAATCTCGTGCCAACCTGAAATAGGTGGATTCAGATATAGTTGTATCTCTTTTTTTACATTTTTTTTGTCTCTTTTATCACCTCATTTTATTTATTTTTAAAAACGCAACAACAATTTTTCCACCATATATAATTTGAATGGAGAAAGAATAAAAGACATAACTAATGTTACCAAATTTGCCCCCGCTAATTAACATGTTATCATTGTATGGTAGGTAACAAGAAACAAGAGGATACAAGTTTGGGAATTAAAATTAGCATACACAGTCAACCATGCATGAGTCATGTGTTTGACCTCTTTTGTGTAGCCGCGACCCACGGAGGAGGGGTTGAGAGTAGTAGGATGAAACATACAAACACAAAATGCAGAGGCTAAGGACAAAATCTTATATCTTTCTACTGCAGGGTAAGACAAAGCTGTTAAATGTAATATAAAGAAATTAGATATCATCATTCTCGCATAATAGGGAATCAATAAAAATGTATAGTTAGGATCCAACTTTGTTTATTTTTTATCCTTTTGATTTTTTTTTTTATCTTAAGTTTGAAGGAAGCATTTTAATATTTTTAAAAATTTAAAATATTTGTAAACTTAAATGTTTTTATTTTAAAAATATTTTCTTTAAATTAAAGAAATTTAAATATTTTATATTTAAAATTATTTATTTAGATGATGGATTTAAATTTTTTATTTAGATTAAATAATTTAATTTTTATTATATACAAAATTTTATATTTAAATATTCATAAAGTTTTCTTAATTTTACTCCTATTTTTTGTATTTATTGAATAATTTAGATATACAAATATTTTTATTGTACAATATATTCAAATAGAATAATAACTTAATAAATATATATAATTAAAATAATAATAAAATACTATTTATATTATTTAATACTAAATATATTGTATCTAGATGGAAAAAAAAAGATGAGAGAAAAAAAAATAATATCAAGAAAGAACAGTAAAATGAAAAAGTAAGTAGTATGAAAAGAAGATTATTGTTCATAAAAATAAGTTAAAAAATTTTAAATTCTACCTATTTAAAAGAAATTTTAACTTCTCTTATTTAAAATTATTAAAATATTTTTTAAAATTTTTTAAAGAAAGAAAAAGGAGATGAATTTTTAAATTTTAAATTGTAATTTTTTACTAACTTTATCATTTTTAAATGTTATTTTTCTGGGATACTATATCAACTTGATTTGTGTACTTACAACTTTCTTAATTATATTCTTGCTGAGCGTGCTTTTGTTTGGTCGTTGTGACCTATATAGCTGATGGAAAATGAGTTATAATTTGTAAGAAAAAATATATGTATAAAAGTCATTATCGTACAAATTATAAAGTATCAATCATTGTTATTCTTAATATTTTTTCATATCATTTATAAATAGGATCTATGAAAATGTACAAGATTTGGATAGAATTATAATTAATAGAACAAAACTTAGGTATATAGTAGCTTAAATGTTTTTGGTATATTTTGTAATCAAAAGTGAAATCTGAATTTGATAAGCATTGCTTAAGAGCTACCTTTCATCATTTTAAAATTTTTTTACATGGTTTCCGAACAAGCTATACTATACAAAGAAACCGAGAGGCAACCGATCTCCTACGTCAAATAAACAACAAACATTCAAGGAGAGAATAATGCTGATGACATTTTAGTGCACATTTCCTCACATTATGCATACAAAAATGGCAGCGTATATATATAAGAAGGAAGGCACACCTTTGTTTTGAAGAGATAAGTTGGAATAATGTATGAATATGAAAAGGAAAGTATTGGCTCATATTCATACCATTTTGTTTGTTTCTTTTCTTTTTTTTTCTTTTCTTTTTTTAAGAGGATGGTGATCAAGTTTATATAAATTAATTATAGGCATGCTATTAATATTTTTTTTAGAGATATTTTGGGAGAAGTTCATACAATTATTTCAAATAATATTAAAAATAAAAGAAATTGAACTACGAAAAATTTAATGTATGTTTGAAAAAATATTTTAACTAATTGAAAGTTGAAATTATTAATTTTAAAAGTTGGTTAAAATATTTCAACTTTTTAATAAATTTATTTTAATATTTATTAGTACTTTTTGAAATAGCTATTAGTATTTTTTTTAAAAGTTAATTCAACTAGTTTTTATTCTTTTTAACTTTTAATTGAAATATTTTTTTATTTTTATTTGTAATATATTTTTATAATTTGATTTTTATTTATCTATTTTTTTTATAAATTTAATATTATTTTATTTTTCATAATAATAATATTATTTTTGATATATTTATTTTTATATTATATTAAAATATTTATATTTAATATATAATATTTATTTTAATTATTATATTATATATTTTATTTTATTAAATAAAATATTAAACTGGTTGATAAAAAATTATAATTATAAAACTAATTACTATTTTTTAGAAAATTAAAATTTATTTATATAAAAATAAATGTTATTTTTTTAAAAAAATTATTTAATTAATTTTTAATATATTTTTTAAAAAAATAAATTAATCTAATCATACTTATCAAATTTTAATCTATTATTTAACTATGTATTTATTTCTTATTATATATATATAAGTTAGTTCAACAATTGATTTTACTAAATATTTTTAATTGTATTATTTACTTATTAACTTTATCTTTCATCAAGTTTTTTAATTATTTTTCAACTTTCAAGTAACTTATTTGTTACTTTTATCAAATATACCCTTAAACCAAACAAAACCAGAAGGTGTTCGAACCTGGCTTTAAGCATCAAACAAATACTTGCTGTCGAGAAATTTGTGTATGACCTAATAAAAAATAAATTATATTAAATAGATATTAGTATTATAATATGTGCAAAATTATAGTTGTTATAAATATAATCTTTAATTAAATGGGAAAAAAATTTCGATCCATGTTTAACTCTTTGACAAACATATCAAATTGTTCTAGGTAATAAAGAGTGAAATAAGTATTAAATGCAACGAAGCACTATTTCACTCAATGCTAGTTAGACAATCGCGAATGCACTGAAAGGTAATCCAAAAAAAATGAAAGATTAAATAAAAATTGCAGGAAATTAACAAGTGAAATAAAAAAACAATTGGAAACTCTAATGACAACGGTGAACAAATTCAAGAATATTGAAGCATTAGGATATTTGTTTCAATAATTCTTTCGCATGTAATAGTATTTTTATCCACTCTTAATTCATTTTCATACATTTCATAATAATCTTCCAAATCAGCCAATTACCAATTCCTTAATTAATTAATCCTCTGATTATCAATTCAAATTACTAATTTTTTTTTGTTAAATTAAATCAACAACAGATAGCAAGCGCAAAGATTTAATAAAGGTACACCAACCTTCAAACCCATTCCCACATCCAAATAATATTGATGTAACAAAATTTTAGATCCAATCCTTGATTGAAATTTTCAATCCAAATAGGAGCCCAAAAACCAATCCAGGGGTAAATAATCTAAAGGAAACATATTAAGCATGTATAGAAACAGACTTATCAAATGAAAAAACTTGGATTAAGAATCATGGTCCACTCACATTAACAAATCATGAAGTAGCCATGAGAGAGCACGAAGAAAACATCAACAACCAAAACTAAGGAAAGAAAAGGTTGCAACAGAGGAGATGGAAGAAATAGTACCCTTTGTAGTCTTTCAATATTGGGCCAAGGCTAATTGTTGGGCTTTTTTGTCTTTATAATGAGTCCGTTGATTTAAAATAGTAATCATAAAAAAAAAGTGATAAAATAATAATATTATAAAATTATAATATTGTAATATTGTAAAAAAAAAATTTAAAAAAATTTAAATATCTTATAATTATATTGTTGATAATATCTTATCATAATGATACTAAATAAATAAATTATATAAGTGACTTGTTGAATCTATCCAAATTATTAAAAAATTTATTACTTATAAAAATATTTTGAGTTTGTTTCATATCTTTCAAGTATCATTACAAGAATTTTTTTTATAATTCTAGAATCAACAAACTCAACATCCAGTAATCATACCTTATTAGCAATATTGAGTAATGTGTCTGAGTATTCTTTGATTGTTTCATATTCCTTCATTCTTTATAGCTTAAATTTTTTTATTAGATTCAACATCTGAATGTTTTAAATTCTTTCATTTCTAACATACTCTTCTTTAAGATATTTCTTGGTTGTCTCTATTGTTTTAAGAAATTCTTTCATTTCCAACATACTCTTCTTTAACATATTTCTTGGTTGCCTCTATTGTTTTAAGAGTTATGATTCTGGTAAAAATAGTTTGTAAAGCATGTTTTTACCTTTAGCTTTTACATTTTTTTTGTCTTTGTGATTTTTGATATAAGTCATGGTGGGATTATCTAGTAGCGGAAATATTTCATAGTCCTCATCCATAATTTTTTACAAATCCAAATATTTTAAGTATGGGTCCATTCCGACTTCTTGGGGGTTGTAATTTTCTCCATCAAAGATAGAAAAAAAAAAAACTTACTTCAGCATCAATGACAATTTACATATAGGTTCTTTAAAAAAAAAAATTCTGATACTAACTGTTGTTTTAATAAACAGAGTAGATGATACAAATGAAAATAAAAGGTTAAGAAATATGGTTACTAAGATGATAATATTATTAAATAAAATTAATATTTCATGATTTAAAAACCAATAATATCAACAAAATAAATCAAATAAACTTATCCAGTAATAATTAAAAGATAGATATTGATGTATTCAAATTCAAATAAATTTAATAACATTTAAAAATATATTTTTAACAAATATTTTAGATTAGAACATCTATCAAATAGGAGGCTTGCTTTGTGAAAAAATAAATATTTATACATATTTGATAAAACTTATAAAATTTGACATTTTTCATTTTGCAAGGAAAAAATATTTATCTTTTAAAATTAATAATTACATGTTAGTAAATAGATTTCATTTGCTACACATGAATATATGGAACTGTAACTTTAGTGCAAAAATATAAATATTTTATACTATTTAGGATGATTATAGTAGATTTTTGTAGGTCATTTTAATGAAACAAAAATCCAAAGTTAAGTTGAAGGCAAAGAAATTTATCCAGATTATGAAATCATAATATGAAACCAAGGTTAAGGTGATTATAATAGGATGGACTTTTTAATAATGAATTTTATGTATAAAAGAGATTCAACTTTAAGTAAGTCGTAAAAACTGTTAGATTAATTTACATTTTAGTTTCAATTCATTTTTTTTTGTTTTTGAAGTCAAATTTAATTGCTTAAAGTTAGCTATTAATGACTTAATGATAGTTTTATTTTTGCATTCAGTTTTAACCACTTTTGAAAGTGGTGCTTAGTGGCTTAGTGACTTAGTGGCATAGTGGCTTAGTGGTAGTTTTAACCACCTTGAGAGTGGCACTTAGATAGGAAAAGCTCATTATTTTTCCTCTATTTAAACTCTCATGTTTCACAATTATGAACAAAATTCAGTTTTAACTCATTCTCCACTTTCCTATCCCTTGAGTTATACCTTTTTCAACTTATTTATTTTCTAACAGTGGTATCAAGAGTCATAGTTGATCTTAAGGGATCCATATTTTCCTTTCTTTTCAACCCACAAACCAATGACTTATAACAACCTTCCTTTGAACTCACATTTTACCTTCACCGGTGAAAATTATCACATTTGGTCAGTGAAGATGGAAGATTTTCTAAGATCTTATGACCTTTGGGAAATAGTGCTTGAAGATATCTCATTACCTTCCCAACCAACAAATCCTACCTTGGCTCAGATAAAATCTCACAGTGAAGAAAAAACAAAGAAATTCAAGGCCAAGTCCCTTATACAAAATTATGTGGCAGATTATGTGTTTTATAGGATCATGGCCTGTAAAACAACAAAGGAGGCTTGGGACAGATTGAAAGAAGAATATGAAGGCAACGATAGAACACGTCGAATGCAAGTGCTGAACCTGAAACGTGAATTCGAATCTCTGCATATGCATGAGGATGAAACGATTGGTAAGTATGCTGATCGAATCTCCTTAATTGTTAATAATATTAGATTACTTGGTGAAGACTTTGCAGACAAAAGGATTGTGGAGAAAGTTCTAGTAGCTCTTCCTGAGAGGTTTGAATCCAAAATTTCCTCTCTTGAAGAATCCAAGGACCATAGCAAAATCTCATTAGGTGAACTAATGAGTGCTCTACAAGCATAAGAGCAAAGAAGGACCTTAAGAGAGAGCAGGTTCACTGAAGGAGCCTTTTCTGTTCAAAAACAACATTTTGGTAAAGGAAAACAACACCTTTACCAGAAGAATAATGGTAAGCATGATAGTGGAAGTAGTAGTGATTCAAAACAAAGTTCGTTTCCTCCTTGTAAGCATTGTAAAAAGACAACACATATGGAGAAATACTGTTGGTGGAGGCCTGATGTTGTATATGGAAAATGCAAACAATTGGGGCACATAACCAAGGTTTGCAAATCTAAAAACAAATTCTCAAAGCCTTTACAAGCACAACTAGTAGAAGCGACGGATGCACAGGAGGAGCAACTTTTTGCAGTTTCTTGCATCTCAACAAATGACTTATTTGATGTTTGGCTTCTTGATAGCGGTTGCACACACCACCTGCGTAATGATCCCGAGATGTTCAGTTTCCTTGATGGTACTTACAAGTCTAGAGTAAAGGTGGGAAATGGAGAATTTTTAGAAGTCAAAGGTAGAGGATCAGTGGCTGTTTCAACAATCTCAGGTATTAAAACTATTCCTGATGTTCTATACATACCTGATATTAGCCAAAATCTATTGAGTGTTGGACAGATGCTTGAAAAGAATTACTCAATGCACTTTAAGGATTGCAAGTGTATTGTTTTTTATCCCTCTGGTGTAGAATTATTCTGCATCAAGATGAACAAAAGAATGTTTACAGTAGACTTGGGGAAAGTAGTCGAATAAGCCTATATCAGTGCTTCAAAGACGATTATAAATTTGTGGCACAAAAGGCTCGGTCATCTCAATCATAGAAGCATGACAGAAATGAACAAGGAGTTGGCGGTAAATATGCCTGAAATCTCATATGATGCTCAAGTTTGTGGGACTTGTTAGCAAGGTAAGCAATCAAGACTAGTTTTTCAAGCAAATCAAGCATGGAGAGCTAAGCAGAAACTTTAGCTTATCCACACTGACGTGTGTGGCCCAATGAAAACTGAATCCTTAAATGGTAACAAGTATTTTCTCCTCTTCATTGATGACTACACCAGAATGTGTTGGGTTTATTTCATTAAACTCAAGAATGAAGTCTTTAATATTTTTAAACAATTTAAAGCTTTTGTGGAAAATCAATGTAATTTGAAAATTAAAGCTTTGATATCTGATAATGGTGGAGAATATACCTCTGCTCAATTTGTAGAATTTTGTAATAGTGCAGGCATTGAACATCAACTGACCTTACCATATACACCACAACAAAATGGTGTATCTGAAAGGAAGAACCGAACAATAATGGAGATGGCTAGGTGTCTTTTGATTGAAAAACAGATGCCAAATCTGTTTTGGGCAGAGGCAGTCAATACCTCTGTTTATTTGCTGAATAGGCTTCCCACAAAAGCCTTACAGGATAAGACTCCGTATGAAGCTTGGAGCGATAACAAACCTTCAATGCACTATCTCAGAATCTTTAGATGTATATGTTATTACCAAGTGCCAGAACCTAAAAGAAGTAAGCTGGACAACAGGGCTCACAAAGGAATTTTCATGGGCTACGGTTTATCAACCAAGGGCTACAGAATTTTCTGTTTAAAAATAGAAAAAATAATTTTGAGCAGAGAAGTAAAATTTGATGAGGAAGCTGTTTGGGATTGGAAAAATCAAAGGAATTCTCATTTTGACTTGTTTCCAAATAAACAACCTCAACTTGACATAAATGAGCTAGTGGACCTGCCGGTGAGGGGCACAAGAACTTTGGAATATGTTTATCAAAGGTGTAGCTTGGTCATCTTTGAACCAACATGCTATGTTGAAGCACAAGACTCTAAAGCTTGGAGGGGAGCTATGCAAGATGAATTAGACATGATTAATAAAAATGGAACTTGGCTGCTTATTGATAGACCCACGAATCGCAAGGTGATAGGTGTAAAATGGGTTTTCAAAACAAAACTCAATCCCAATGGATCAATTTGCAAACACAAAGCTAGACTGGTGGTGAAAGGTTATGCACAACAGTATGGTATAGATTACCAAGAAAGATTTGCGCCGGTAGCAAGGTATGACACAATCAAGCTTCTTCTTGCCTTTGCAGCTCACAATTCATGGAAAATCCATCAACTTGATGTCAAATCAGCTTTCCTAAATGGGTTTCTTGTTGAAGAGATCTATGTAGAGCAGCCTGATGGTTTCTCAACTCCTGGTAAAGAAGATAAAGTCTATCTTTTAAAGAAAGCCTTGTATGGACTAAAACAAGCCCCGAGAGCATGGTATGAAAGAATGGACAATCATCTCATCCAACTTGGTTTCGACCGAAGCCAAAATGAAGTCACTTTATATGTGAAAGTCACTAGTGGCGAGTCTTTAATTGTTTCAATTTATGTAGATGACATCCTTGTAACAGGAAGCAAAATTGAACTAATCCAAAAGTTCAAGGATGAAATGGAGAAAGTCTTTGAAATGACTGATCTTGGAGTCATGAAATACTTCCTTGGCATGGAAATAATGCAGTCCAATGATAGCATCTTTATATGTCAAAAGAAATACATTTCTGATATCCTAAACAAGTTCAAAATGCAAGACTACAAATCAGTAAGCACTCCAATTACCACTGGTTTGAAGCTTGGCAAGGATGAGAATTCTGAAAAAGTAGATGAAAGTATGTACAGAAGCTTGGTTAGCAGTCTCCTATACCTCACTGCAAGTAGGCCTGACATTCTATTTGTTGTAAGTTTGCTCTCTAGGTTTATGCATTCACCTAGAGAAACACACTTTGCGGCTACTAAAAGAGTGTTAAGATATATTAAAGGAACCAACATACTTGGAATTTTCTTTGCAAAATCTGCAGAAAAAACCATGAAACTGGTGGGCTACTCTGATAGTGATTAGAAAGGCTGTATTGATGATTCCAAAAGCACTTCGGGATACTTATTTTCCTTGGGTACGAGTTTTTTTAGTTGGAGCTCTAAGAAACAAGAAACTACAGCTCAATCAAATGCAGAAGTTGAGTATATTGCTGCTTCCTCTGCTGTGAATCATGCAATATGACTAAGGAAGATGCTAACGGACTTGGGGCATGAACAAACAGAAGCTACCAGGATAATGTGTGATAACATTTCTGCTATTTCAATCTCAAGAAATCCAGTGTTTCATGGACGAACCAAACACATCAAGATCAAGTTTCATTTTATTAGAGAAGTTCAACAATCTAATGAAGTGCTGCTTGTTCATTGCTCATCTGAGAACCAGCTAGCTGAAATTTTTACTAAGTCAACACCAAAGGAAAGATTTGAAGATTTGAAACAAAAAATTGATGTTTGTCACCTAAATGCCAAGGAGAAGTGTTAGATTAATTGACATTTTAGTTCCAATCCATTTTTTTTGTTTTTGAAGTCAAATTTAGTTGCTTAAAGTTAGTTATTAATGACTCAGTGATAGTTTTATCTTTGCATTCAGTTTTAACCACTTTTGAAAGTGGTGCTTAGTGATTTAGTGGCATAGTGGTAGTTTTAACCATCTTGAGAGTGATACTTAAATAGAAAAAATTCATTATTTTTCTTCTATTTAAACTCTCATGTTTCGCAATTATGAACAAAATTCAGTTTTAACTCATTTTTCACTTTTTTATCCTTTGAGTTATACCTTTTCAACTTATTTATTTTCTAACAAAACCATCCCTCAAGAGAGTGGGTGGATGGAACGAAAGCACTCCATATATTGATCGTAAGTCGTGCATTAATGCTACAATCAACCAATATGCCCAAAAAAAAAAAGTTTGGTGTTACGTTGTTAAACATGCTGCATATCTTATAAATAGGTACCAACTCACATTCTGGATTTGAAAAATTACATAATAAACTACCAGGCTTGAGCCATTTGAGAATCTTTGGCTCATTATCCCATAAATAATATTCGTTATTTCAATTTTTTTTAATCATAGAAGTGTATATTTTGCGTATTTCAATTATTTAACGACAGAAGCATATAATTTCTATTACAATACAATTAATTAGTACATGAAGGAAATAAAAAAAAAATGTTAACAATCAATGAAGTTTACAATTCTTATATGTTTATTCAACCAATTAGTAAAGAATGAAAAACCTTCAAGTACGTAGAAGGAAGATAAAAATGGTCGCAGATAGTAAAAACTGATAATGGTCCACATTCATTCTTAGTCTCGCTTCTTTCATTTTCGATTTTCATATCCAAAATTGTTACAATTTATGAATATATTCTTTCATATTTATTATATTTTTCCTATTTCTGATTAATTTCTTTTGAATATTTACTTGTATTTTTCTCGAAGACGCTATCATAATTTAATGTGAACGGTGAGTGCTATCAAACTTAAAAGGATCCCTTCCCATTTTGGGTGAGGATCCATTTATAAACTCCAAGAAAATGTTTATAAGTAATAAATTTCATCCATCAAATTATTTAGCAAGTTTACAAAAATTTATGTTATTTAAAATTAATAGTTCATCAATCCGTTTTATTTTAATATATAATAAATATAAATAAATATCAATTATAAGATTGTATATTTAAAATTTTATATATATAATCATTACAATAATGTATCATAATTTTATAGTTAGGTCAATAAATTTTTATTTATTAAAAATTATTCAGTAAAATAATTTGTAAAACTTACTCCTAAAATAAGATTATAAATAAAATACATAGGCAAAAGTTACACCTATAGTAAAATTTATTTCCATTTATATTCTATCGAAATTTATATTTACTTTATTCTTAAAGGGAGATTTTCAAATGCAGTTCTTATTACAGATCTAATCTTTGATTATACAACTTTCACATTCATAATGTCAATGGAAGAGAAAGCCCTCTCATTTCTTGCACTTGGTATTCTAATTCGATCATGAAAAAAGAAAATACATGCATTCAACTTATAAACAAAAATAGAAGGTAGCATTATAAGAAAATGGAAATTCATTCTTAATTGTGTAAAAATTGGAATCTTATTAACCAAAAGATTTCCTTTTTTCTGGTTAATTGATTATACAAAATGACAAATGAGAATACAACAAGCTGGCTAACTAAGATTTTGCCGCTTATACTTATTGCAAAGTTTCATATCAAATATTTCACGCCATATGCCAGATCGAGTCGGTAAACCAAGAAAACAATATTTAAAAATAAGATTGAAACTGTAGACATCATCTAAAAGTCTATATCCAATTAATTTGTATGGCTCAAGACACACCATCTTCTATTAATTACGTACATATTTGGGTCCATCTGGTTATTTTATCACATTTTAAAAGATGTTATGTAATTTCAGTCAAACCTCATATAAATGAAGATTCCAACTTTTTACCTAACTCATAATTATATCAACATAAGATTTAAGCTTCGCCAGAAAAAAAACTTCGAAATTGCTTTTCTATCCATCTTTCATCTACATATATAAAAAATATTTTGTTCAACATTGTTTTCACTTATTGAATATATAAAAAAAACTAATATATATATATATATATATATATATATATATATATATATATATATATATATATATATATATTAACCATGATATTGATTGGGTTAACGAAGGGGAGTCATTATAGATGCGAGTTAAAGTAAATGTTTCCCCGTTTAGAGACTAAATTTATTATTAAGCGGAAGGTCTACATGCTGAAAACATATTTTAGTAGCCGTAATTTAAAATAGATCATTTAATTTTTATGATTTTTTTTAAATCTAAAATTTTAAAAGTTTGTTATTTTTAATTTAGATTTTAGGATATCGTTAGTTTATTTTTAAAATTTAAAATAATATTAATAATTGAAATGAATTTGAAATTTATTACTTTAAGTTCTATTTAAGTTCTATTTGCAGAGATACAAACAATGAAAGATGATCTCTATATAATATTTTTCTTTATTCTCTGGTTATATTTTGACTATTAAAATAATAATTGATATCAAAACCTTTATCTGGATGAATATGTAAGATTGAATAAGTTAATAAAATCTTTTTAAATATGAATTTAGAAATTTTATTTGTTGTAATTTTATCTTTAATATTTGATGAAAAAATTATCATATATAAATTATTAGAATGAAACTTATTTTTATGTTAATGATTTATAGGATTGAACAAGTATATGATATTTTATGCAATAAATTATCATTTATTTAATATATTTATAAAAAATTAGTTATAATTAATATATAATTTAAAATTATTTAATTATAATTTTTATTTTTTAAAAAAAATATCACAAAAAGAGAGAATAAAAAATTAGGAATATTTTAGATTAAAAAAAATAAAAAAATATAAAAAGAATAAGAGAAATGGAAAAATCTAAATATCTTTGAAGGAAGCTAACAACATTAGGAAGGATTCAAGCATGTCTTCGTATCATTGAGTTTTCTAACACAGTCCTAAAGAGCACAATTATGTTAACCTAGATCAATATACTCTGTAACATACCATGTTCAATTCATGTCTATAAAAAAAATTATGTCTTAAAAAAAATATGCCTCACACACTTCAACATACTTTCATAAACTTTTCTTCTTTTTATTTTTTTATTTTTATTTTTATTTTTTGTTTTAACATCTTTCAATAGAATTTTGAAAGCAAGATCATCTTTCATAATATGAATTGTAGAGCTTCTTTGTTAGCTTTTCTAGGACTACAATTTTGTATTCCTTTCTCAGAATTAAAATTATAAATTATTTTATTGAATTAGTATATTTTATTTATTTATATCTATCATATGTAACTAACCTCAAATTATGAAGTTTTAAGAAATTTATGATTATATGTTCTTTCATTCAATATATTTATCTTATTACACTTAGTTAGTTGATAGAAATTAATCATTTTTATTAATTTTTAAATTAATTAAAGAAGAGATAATTGTACCATTTTTCAATTAATATAATTATAAGATCAATTAAATTTAAAAATGTTGAAGAATTAATCAGAATTTTAAATTTTTAATCAATTATTAAATTAACGGGTTTGAGTGTTTTTTATTTTTCTCTTATCTATATACCTTATATTATTATTTTGCATAATATTTAAGAAAAAAAAATATTATTATTAAATTATTATTAGATAGTAATAAAATTGAAATAGATGATTAATTATTAACATTTAATAACATTATAAAGAAAACATAAATCTAATATATATCCATAATTAAATTTGTATTTGTATTTTATTTTTTATTTTTTATTTTTATTTTTGTACTTTCATTCCAATACGTTGGAAACAAAAATCTTTTTAGCAAAATCAAAAGTTAGAAATTAAAACTATTTTCAGAATGGTTGATATAGTTTTTATAAAAATAATTTTGGAGGTTTAAAATATTTCTTTATATATTAACGGAATAGATAAATTTATTTATGAGTAAAACTTTACAACATAACCAATCTAACTCTATTATAATTAAAATACAATAAACAAAAAAATCAAAATAAAAAAAGCTATGTAATTATTTTCACCTATTATCTTTAAAATTATTTTACTTACCATCTTCAATAAAATAATGACGTTAAAGGTGGATAATAAAATTTAAAATATTTTAAAATAAAAATATAAAAAATATAATATGATGAAATACAGGTAAATAATAAATTTGATCCAAAATTTTGAGTTAAATTTGATGAAAAAAATCATAATCAATTAAAAATATTAACAAACTTTTCATTATTACAAATAATGTAAAAAAATTTAATATTAAATATTATAATTCTAGAATAATTTAAAAATTTATAGGGACAATTCCTGAACAATTTTATGTAACAATCTCATTATCAGAGATGTAAAAAACAATTGTTATACATCATCTTTCTAAAAATTTTGAATGCATTATAAGCACAAAACTACAGAAAATTTTTGAAAAAAAGAAAGATATCTTAAAAGTATTTTTCAAATCAAACTATAAATAAAAAATGAAGATAAGAGCAATACCAGAATAAAAAAACACTAGAACTTTTTCTATCTTGTTCTTATTGCAAAAAAAAAAAAAAAAAAAAAAAAAAAAAAAAAAAAAAACTAAACATCCATCAAGAGAAAATTTGTAGAGGCCAAATATAATAAGATATCACAACTATGATCAATCAAGTAAGACACATTTTAACAATACATAGGTGCAAATGTATCAATTGAGTGACTCCAAGCTCTTTAAGTGCTTGATATTGTAGTAAGAATTATAATAGAAATTTCATTTCAGTTAATGAAAAAGAAAAATAGCTATAAAGATTAAGGTTCAATGGGCTTGAAGTATATCTTCAAAGATTCTTTTATACCTTGATAATGGCATAGATGATGTTCCAATCAAAAGAAGACTAAAACTAGAGTTGCAACTAGTATACAGGAATGTTGGATAACATCGGGAAAACATTTTTAAATAAATTAACAAATTCTTAAATGAATTAATAAAATATGACTTAAGCTGATATTACTTTTGAAGATCTTTAAAAAAAGATTATATAACAAGAAAGAAAGAAAAAAAGAAAGAAAAGAAAACAAAAAATTAAAAATAAAAATAACTTGGAAGGAGGAGATCAATTGCATAAATGTTGTCTAATGTTAAAACAACAAGGAAGGTTAAAAATATATCTTAATCGTTGTAACTTTGAAATAAATAATTTAGTTTTTCAAAATTTATTATTTTTTATTTTTTTATTTAGATTTTATGGATTTGTTATTTTTAATCTAGCTTTCAGGATATTGTTAATTTATTTTTTTAAAATTAAGATAATATTAGTAATAGGGATATATTTAAATTTTGTTCCACTTTAATTCTATTTATAGAATCGTGCAATGAAAATTTAGATGATCCTTCATATAATATTTTTTCTTTAATTATATTTTTTCTGCTATAAAACAACTATATGACCAGCATAATTCAAGTTAATATGACTAATTATTTGAATATATAACGTTTAGCTAGAAGTATCATCTTCTTTAAAAACTAATTGAATTAAGATAAAACCCTCTCTCCTATGCAAGATTAGAAAATACTATATATAGAATTATATATATTAATATTAATAAGTGATCCTAAATTAAACACAAATTTTGATTTTTCGAAAGTAAGATATCAACCATTTAGAACGAATTTTTCATTGCTAAAACAAGTATTCTCATATGAAATAATTAAGATACATTATGCAATTATTCAGGCTTTTGCTTGAATTACCGTATAACAACTAATAGTAATTCCCTAGTCAATAAAATTAAAAGAATCACCGCCGTATTGATATAAATGCCCTTTCTTAGACTTGTATTGGAAACACATGGATATAAATATGATATAGATTGCCAACTAATACTTGACGCGTGAGAATTGGGAAGAATACCTAATTGGTTCATGCCACTTTCTATTTAACACATCAACATAAATTACATTGAGTGTCATTAACTTTTTATATTTTTTGCTATAATTATAGATATCATACACACGCCTTTTACACATATATAATAATGCAAATTAATTGAGTATAAGAAGTATTTCAACTCAAATGTATCAATGGACATAATGGACATAGATTTATTAGCTAACAACGTTGCTTTTTACACACTCAACAGGATCAGTACATCAATCAAGGGGAACGAGTAAAGAAAGAAAATTAAATGGGTTTACGTTTCATTTCTTATTTAGTGGGACAAAAGTTCAGTTTAATGTGTATTAACATGTATTAACCCAAATGTTAGTAACAATTTTTATATAATTTGTTTGACATATTATTTGATAAAATCTATGAGAAACATTAAATAAGAATTAGAATCTATTAAATAGAAAATAAGATCTACACTATTCAATGTTTATTTAACTTCTCAAAAATGTACCTATGTAAGGTTAATTTTATTGGTAAATAAATGTTAAATAATTATTATTAATTAAAAAATCAATAATTAAAATTTTAACAATTTCTCAAGTTATTTTATACTATCCTTATTTTTATTTATCTGTTTAAAAAGAGAAAAAAAAATTGCAAACCAAGATCTAATTATTATGTTGAGTTATCGGATAAAAGCTTCAGTGTATCCTTATCCTTTTGCTTAATTACATTATATTTTTATTTGTATTTCTTTATACATTTTATATTATTTTAAAATTTTATATAGATAGATAAATAAGAATAAAATTTATCTTCTATCTATAATTAAATAAATAAAAAACAGGTATAATAAATACATATTTATTTGATCACAAATCCAACCATTAATTCTTCAATTACTAGTTATTATTACATTTTATCCTTTTAAATACAAATCATATTTTAAAATTGGACTAATCTTAACAATATTCATATAATTTTTCTCAATATTAAATAAATTAAAGAATATGATAAAAAAAATATTTTAAAAAGTATATTACTATATATCATTTCTACTATAACTTTTAAATGATATTTATAGCGTTTATTTATATTTTAAAGAAAAAATCTATTAATTTGAAATTATTGCAATTTTCACATTCAATTTACAAATTCTAAAGCACATGGTCTTGCATTCTATTATTTAAATCTAATATGTTTATTTACCATTGTTACTAAGTGCATGTTTAAATTATAATTAATGATAATGATAATAATTGAGTTGAATTAGATTAGAAGATGATGAATTTAATACTTAGATTTGAACCAATCAAATTTAACCTTTTTTAATTTATTTTATTTGAAAATTTGAACCAACTTGTTTATTTTTGTTTATATTAGATTATTAATTGGATATTCTTTCTAATCCATGAATATCCTTACTCAAATTCAAAATTTTACTTTTAAAAAAGAAAGTTATATTGAAAAATGGTTAAATTTTAATTCTTCGTTCCATTGTTTCTAAAAGGGTTCAATAGTTTTCTCAGATAATCTGATTCCCTTTCTACTACTTAAGAGTAAGAAAAAGGCAAAAGAAAATCCTGATGATGCCTTGATTTGTAAGTTTATTTTTTGCACCAAACATGTTTCCGGTCTCATAATCAAGGGACCAGAAGTTGGTTTCAAAGGCAACATATTTCTGCCGTAAATAATTCATGTTTAGTGTTAATAGTTCTATAATACGGAATAGATTGAGATACACAAATTTTGCTCATCTGGGTCGTGTGTTTGAGCACCTTTGTCTCAATAGTTTGAAGAATAATCTGAGTACGAAAATTAGCTAGAACTTGACCAAACATATCCTTTTCACAACACTCAATTAGAAACTAACAATTTAATTTTCATAACTAATAATATGTAAACCGTTGCAAGCAAAATACAAAGGCATGTGCGATCAATCAATGCAGATCATGTTCATGCATTACTTACAAACCAAAGAGTACAAATTTCATAAAGGGTAATTATTATTATTATTATTATTTCTTTTCTTAGCTTATCTTTTATTTCATTTTTATAATATTTCTCACTTCTTTTATCAATTGTTTATTATATTTCTCAATTTTCTTTTCATTTGTTTGTTTTTGGGTGAATCCACCTCAATTAGATGAACAATACCATCTTGTCTTTTATAAATCTTTAAGTCAATATTCAATTATAGAGATCAAAGATTTTAAAATTTTAATGTTAATCTTTTTTATTAATTTATTATTTTATAAAAAATCATTTATTTTAAATTTTTACTTTTATTTTTATAATTAATTTATAATAAATATAAAATAAATTTTATCAAACAAAATTAAAGATTAAAAAATATTTTAAAATCTCAAAAGTTAAAAGTATTCGAAAAAGAAAATGTAATATAGAAAGGCTAGGACAATTGAACCATTTCATTTTCTTTAACAGGAAGAAGAAAACTTACTATTTTTACATTTACAACTATTTGAAACTAATTATGTTAGAGTGAGACGTGTCAACGAAATCGAAAAAAAAAAAGTGTTAAAAACAATCGATCAAGGACGAGAGCGTGTACAGCTATTATAATTCCTCTGTTGTAACCATCAACTTTATCGTATGTTATGGAGATTTAAACAAATGTCTGACACCAATATTTTTTATCAACATTTTCAAATATTTTTAAACTTTATATTAATATCACAATAATTGGATAAATAATTATAATGTCGTATTATTACCTTATAAAGTATTAATATCTTTAGGTTAATTTAAAATATTTTTTTAAAATTTATCATACTGATGTGTCGGCATTCAACATTGCGATATGTTTGTTAGTCACCGCTTATCATCATCATCATTATATATATATATATATATATATATATATATATATATATTAAAATTTAGATTAATTGAATTTTAATATAATTAATTATCAAAAATTAATAATCGATTACATATAATTACATAATCGATTATATTTTTAATAATTATTTATTTATTATATACATAATTAAATTAATTATTATTTTTTTACCGTTAACTGTAATTTTTTATTATCGATTACTTGATAATTATCAATTATCTGTAAAAAAAATATTACAATATAAATGAAGAAAAAGATTGTAAATATGGTTGTTAATATTTTTCTGTTTTATTATATGTGGCAATATGCCTTAGTCTGGGAATCACATCTAGGCCATCAGGTTCAAGCAAAAAGTGCTGAAGCTAAGTTAAAAAACATGAACACCGAAAATAAAAAAGGAGAACACTATTAATCGAAAATCATTTTTTTAATATGTTTGGATGGGAAAGAAATTAATATAAGAGATATCAATTCCAAATAATTATTTTTCCTACTATTCCAAAATTTTACGAAAAGATAAAAATAAAATGATATATTTTTGTGGGTCTGCAGTAAAAAATTTATATGTTAACATTTAAACAAAATTTTAAAATATAAAAAAAAATAAAAATTTATTTTTCGTACCAAATATCTCTCTTTTGATTTTTTTTTCCTTCCCTCATTTACAAATATGTCTAAACATAATTAAGGATGCACATATTAGCTGACATGAAGAATAACTTTTTTTTTTATGTTTTCTAACTCTAGAATCAATATTACAATTCTTATCTGAAAATTATTATTACACTTTTTATTGCCCATTATCTCCTATCTAACAAATTTTATATTTACTTTTTAATTTTCTTAATTAAAGATTCATGAAGTAGTTGAAAATAAATATAAAAATTTCCATTAGAGTTTTTTATTGTTCCTCTTTGAGCATGTCCTGAACAGACAATGAATGAAAAAAAATGTGTTATAGAGAGGAATATATTGGGTTGTGTAACCTTTTTTGTCACTTTGGGGACTCTTGTCTTCTCATGGTGTTTTCCTTTGTCAACATTCAACAAGGCAAGTTATTTTTGACCAAGAAAAAAAGCAGGCAAGTTATTTTATATATATGTTTGTACACACATGGGTAAAATTATAAAACCTTTACAGGTTGGAATTATCATTAATTTTTATTAATCACATCTATCATGAAAAGCCAGCATTTTTTCTGTTAGCCTAATATAAATTATATAACATCAGTTAAATATAGGTGGCATTTTTCTATAGGTAATATAATGATAATAATAATAATAATAAATAGCATAGATATAGGCTTTTTGTAACAGTCAACATTAGCATATGTCCTTTCCTAGAAGCTACACAACAAAAGAAATGTGGACCCTACAATTTTGAAAATAGAAAAGCATTGGATATAAAGATACCACTGATCCACTTTATCAATCGGTCAATTCAATTCACATTTTAAAGACATAAAATTGTAATTACCATGCATTAGCTATAATTGGTGCTATTGATGATTAGGTGAGTGCATGCTACCAGCTTCTTGCACTCTCTATATAAAGATTGGTATGTTGTTTTCTCCATACACAGTATAGCTAGCTACATAGCTTCACTTCAAAAATGGCACTTTGTTCTATTCCTTCTTTCTCATTATCTTCATCAGCTTTTGTTACTTTATTAGCAATCTTGTTGCTTCTTACAGGTAGCTCTTCAGCTCAACTCTCTGAGAACTTCTATTCAAAGAAATGTCCAAAGGTTTTTAGCACTGTGAAATCTGTTGTCAAATCTGCTGTGGCCAAAGAACCTCGCATTGGAGCTTCTATTCTTCGTCTCTTCTTCCATGATTGCTTCGTTGATGTAATTTACTCCTTCTCATATTAATTTCTCACTTTAATATATATATATTATTTATTAGGACTTTTGCATATGCCTCATATATACCACTTTACAAAACTTCACTTTGGTTTTGAGAAGCTTAACTCTATATATCTTTCTTTCTGAGATATAATATTCTGTTTTAACAATCTCTATGTGTCTTGGGTTGGATTAGGATACTTGTTTAAGAAAAATTTAAAATGTAAACGTTCTAAATAGATAATAATTTTATGACATTTCATGATTAGTAGTGCAATTTAGTTTTAAGTTTAATATATTTTTATTTCTTTAAATATTACTGATTTTTTTTATTTGATCTCTAACTTTAGAAAGTTATAATCTAATCTTTATCAGAAAACTTTGTTTCTCATACTGTTAGTATTTTGTTTATTTTGTCCATTACATGTGTCACTTTCCTTATCTTTTTAATATCTCTGCATATCACCAATTTTTTATTTATAATCTTTTTATTTATTCACTTGTTAACTAGATTAAAGATAACAGTGAATATGAAAAATTTTCCAAAAATTATAAATTTTTTAAAAAATAATTAATTAAAAAATCGTAAGATATAAAAGAATAAAAAGATATTCTTAATTAATCCCTAGTTTTATTATGTAATTTAGGGTTTATGTTGCTGTGTTTTTCTTTCGTTATAATTTAGAACAACGATTTCACAAGGGGGGGATATGTGGACAGAAGTGATTAAAAAATTGAAAAAATAATAATATCACAAATGATATATTATAAAGAAGAACAATATAATATATATATATATATATATATATATATATTGTGTAAAAAAGTAAAAACTAGAGTTGAATAATTAGGTGTTGAATGACGTACGGTTATGTCCCACTTCTTTTACTTTTCCGTGTCATTGAAGCACGTTGGATAGTGCATTGATTTGACACTATCTACAAAATTCATTTAGTTTCTTTCAGTAATGTACTTTATAAATAGAATAAAATGTTTCAGGTCATAATGAAAATTAAAAAATACATTTTAAGAAATTTACAAGTATAAGTATTTCTCATTAAAGATTAATTTTTTAATTTTTTAAATGATTATTCATTTTGGAAAATTAAATTCATGTAAAATTATATTTTATTGGTTACTGACGTTACTTGTATTTTTTATTTTTTCTTAAAATTTAACACTTTCAATTTCAATTATGAAACTATTCCTAGAAAAATATATCCACATTAAAAACAAATGTCTTAAGTATGTTTTGTGACTTTTATTTTTAGTTTTGAAAATATTTTTTAATTTTTTAAAATTTTTTATCTTTATTATTATTTTGTAGTATGATACTTTCGTAACAAATATCTATCTATAATTTATCACATGTATCATATATACTAAAAAAATTTACCACAATAATTAATTTGAATGAAATATCAAAATAATATCTTATGTAATTTAATAAAATTTATATAATTTTAATATATACAGCAAGTTGATACGTATGATAGAGTTTAGTTGGACTGTTAACAATCAAATTAACAAGCATTTGGCGTAATTTAAACAAAAATTTTAAAATAGATAAAAAAAATTATTATATATACAAAGAGTATAAATATATTTAATACAAATCAAAGTAACTTTTTTTTAAAATGTACCTCATTTTTTTAATTAATTATAAGAGGTTAATTTTAATATACCGTAAGTATAAAATTTTTTACATCATTAATTAATTATAAATTATGATTATATAATTTTTAAAATAATTATTATAAAAGTCAACAACTTTTAATAATGTACAATTTATGATGAACGAAAATATATAACATTTTTACATTATTAATATATTTTAATTGAATTAATTTGAAATGCATCATTCTAACTAATTTTTTGGCCTAATAAAGCTTCAAAATATCTCCGGTTTTTATGGGAAGTGTATTGTCATTGTCATTAGCGTTAGCTTTCATATATATATATATATATATAATGGGTTTTAGGTTTTAGGGTTTATATATATATATATATATATATATATATATATATAACTTCCGTGGATTTATTGTCATTTTAATTTAAAGCTAAAATAGATAAATATTTTTACTATTAATTTGATTCATAAAGAAATATTTGAAAAGGAGTAGAAATACATATCTTGGAATGATAATACATATCTTTTTTATAGGATCTATGATAAATTCATTGGTGATGGAGCAGAAAATTTCTTGTAAATTAAAATGTTTGTCCATAATTTACTTGTTGTTTGATGGTACATGGAAATAGGGTTGTGATGGGTCACTACTGCTTGATGACACTCCATCCTTTAGAGGAGAGAAGACTGCTGCTGCTAACAACAATTCTGTGAGAGGTTTTGAAGTAATTGATAGTATTAAGTCTAAGGTGGAAGCTAAATGCCCTTCTGTGGTCTCATGTGCTGATATCTTGGCCATTGCTTCTCGTGATTCTGTTGTGCTTGTGAGTTTCAAACCAATCTCCTCAACATTCAGTTTCAGCAATTTCTAATAACTACATTACAAAAAAAATATATTTATATTAACGATTAGTAATTTGACTTATTCTCCCCCATATAATTTTTGTTCAATGAAAAAGTGCAATATTTACATAGATGTTAGAAATTTTCATTAATAGTATAATATATATTGATTTTGTATACCAACAAAGTTGTATATTAATTAATAAAATATATATGATATATTAGCATAAAAAGTAATAATATCTATATTAGTATTTTCATTTCCGTTAGACAAAATATATTTCAATGAGTAAGTTTTAAACCTAACCATTACAATATACATTTTGTTTGTAGGGTGGTTTTCTGAACATAAAAGCCCTTAAAATTATTTGAGTTAACTTTTATATACCGTTAATATAAAAAATTTACATTATTGATTATTAAAAATTATTTTTAATATATTATTAGTATATTTTATACTACTAATTAATTAAAAATGATCATAAATATAATTTTAAAGTTAAATATTTTTTATAATATAACAATTCATGATTGGATAACGATATAAAATTCTTTTACATTATTAATGTATTTGAGTTAAATTCTATCCAAAAATCAACATTCAATAATATGATAGTTCAAAATTAAATAATAATATAAAAATTAAATAATAATATAAAAATTAAATATATACATTTATCATGCATTCCAAGTAAATTAAATATTTATTTGTGATATTATTTGATTTGGTTACATTGTGCAGCTTGGAGGGCCTTCTTGGAAAGTAAAACTTGGAAGAAGGGATTCAAGGACAGCGAACTTCACTGCTGCAAACATTGGTGTCATTCCACCTCCCACTTCTAACCTCAGCAACCTTATCTCAACCTTTCAAGCTCAAGGCCTTTCTGTCAAAGACATGGTTGCCTTATCTGGTATTTCTCTCTCTTCTTTTCTATCTTCCTCTAGTTTCCAACTTCTCCCTTCCATTATGATAACAATTAATCCTTTGTCTCTTATTAGGTAACACATTTTAATGATTACATATATATATATATAGAACATGTTATTTCATGAATAGTTTATATTAGTATAATTAATTTAAATTTATTTTATAATGAAGTTAAAATAAAATTATATAATAAGTATAAAAAAATTTAAAATTTTTTATAAATATAATTTTTGTAATAAAATAGAATCTATTAATTTAACGATTAAAATTAATAAAATTTATTTATTTAAATAAATAACTTTAAACATAAGTTCTTTTTAAAACAATTTGATGTATTCTCTTTATATATAATATAGTAATTTTTTATTATAAAATTCATAAGGTGGACCAAGATGTGACATTTAAACAACCACTTGCATTGGATCAAGTTCCCTCTCTAAGCTTAAAGTCATGTCATTCCATAATAACAACACAACTATGCAGCAAGAAAAGCATATTTAACTAACTGAAAAATCATCCATAATGTTTCAATGTCTCGAGAAATAAATGAAACTTAGCACTTGCTACACCATTCATATTTAATATATAACTAGAAAATTGGTTAACATGCATTTTTATATATGAAATAAAATTAGTTACATTATAATTATAGGATTTAATAACCCCTCAAATTCTATTTTAACTTCAGGATCTCACACAATTGGGAAAGCAAGGTGCACTAGTTTCAGAAGTCGCATATACAATGAAAGCAACATTGACAGTAAATTTGCTAAGGCAAGGCAAAGGAACTGTCCAAGGACTAATGGCACAGGAGACAACAATGTAGCAGTTCTAGATTTCAGAACTCCTAATCATTTTGACAACAATTACTATAAGAACCTACTCATCAGAAGAGGACTCCTTCATTCTGATCAGGTGCTTTTCAATGGTGGATCTACTGATTCACTGGTTAGAACTTACAGCAAGAATAATAAGGCCTTTGATTCTGACTTTGTTACTGCAATGATTAAGATGGGAAACAATAAACCCTTAACTGGGTCACATGGGGAGATTAGGAAGAATTGCAGGAGAGTGAATTAGAAGACACACATGAGTTTATCTGTTGGAAAATTGTTGCCCCAAAAGTGGGAAGTTGTTTGGTCAGTTCAGTTGTTTTAAGTGATTTGTGGTGGAATGGAAAATTGTGAATTGTTATTGATGTACTCATGTAACTTTGTCATTGTATTATGTAATAAATTATAAGGCATTTTGCCTTTTGTACCAGGTGGAATGCACCTTGGTTTGCATTTGCTGCACGTGTGATTGCATACACTAATTAACAATTCACTTAAAAGTTTGGTCAGTGTATGCGAACTATGATTCGGAAAGATTATGGATTACAACACAGTAATTTTATTTTATTTGAGTGTTGTCATATTTTTTAATAAAGATAACTTTTCAAATCATAGGATCATAACTTCTCTTAAGATAGGAGAATACTTAATATATAAGGGGAACGATTTTTCAAGTACTATCATCTGTTCTCTCTTTTTTCCTTTTTTGTGCTTGTAAATATTTGTACTAATGTAAGCATCGAAGTACCCTCTACAAATAGTCAAATACATCCTCCACTCACTTCCAATGATCATACATTCATCACTACTAAAATTCCCTCTGAAGATGAAGTAACAACAATAGTTAATATACATTCATGAAGCATACGCTCCTGAATTTATATTTGTATGTTGCATATATATATATATATATATATATATATATATATATATATATATATATATATATATATATATATATAAAAGGTTTGAGATGAGTTTGTTTTTTGGGAATGTCTTCCAATCCATTCTCATAAGTTGGTAAAATATTTTTATTATAATTTTTCACACTTTTCCATAATATCACCTTATGTTTACTACTTTAAACAATTCAATGAACTCTACTCTAACCCAACAATTTTTAAAAGTTTCTTAAATGGATCTCTTAACTTATTCCGCACTTTCATATTTTATTATTCACCTCTATTTGGATTTAATATATTTCGCTTACAATTGTCATGGTGTTGAAAAGGAAAGGCAAGATGCATAATGGTTAAAAAAAACAGAGACCTATTGAAAATAAGAGTAACCAGAGCTAACTGCAGCAGCGGTTGCTAGATTACTCTCCAGTAGTTCATTGTTGTTTTTGTGTTATTCAGTTAATTTTCAAGAGTAATCAACAATAGAAGTGTCCTAAGATAAATCTAAAAGTTTATTATTTATTATAAAAAAATTGTTATGACACCATTAAATTGTTTGGGTGAGATTTTATAAACTTATTCGTAAATTTTAATTTTACAGTTCACTCTCAGTTTTTTTTTTCCTTCCATTTAATCTGAAATTTCAGATACAATTTGATGAAAAATACTTGATATTAATTAAATCAAAATTTATTTTCTCACAAACTAGGTGTATTTTTTATAACCCTCCAACAACTAATTGTAATTTGATTTTTTTTAATTTCCAAATTTAACCTGAGTCAGCTTCGAGTGAGATCTTACGTAGCAATCATCAAGGATAGAGTCTGTCATCCAATCACAATCGTATCCCTCGTAATCACATCACAGATATACAAACTTCATTAGCCAGATGATAAATGAAACTCGGTATGCCGTTGATTCTTACTGCTTACTTTTACAAATTCTCGTTGACTTTTTGAATCGTCATAATCATTGTTAATAACTATCACTAGGTATGAGTGTTCCAAAATTGAATAAAAACAACGAAATTAATTATTCAGTTCCATTTCCTAACTGATCTGATTTGAAAAAGAAAAAATAATGTGTATAAATTATTCACAATTTCCGAGTTCAGATTGACTTTTTAATTAAATCAAATCATAAACATACACAAGGATCTAGTGAATATGACTTGTAATAATAAGTTAGATTAAATTCTACTAGTAAGATTGCTTGACGCGTATTTTTTTCGTTTATGATGCATGAGTACAAATAAAAGAAATAAAAAGCAGCACACCAGAGTTTGATGAAACTAATACAAATAAATACTACAGATCTAGTTCTGTGGTCAGTTTAAAAGGCTCACATTTGTACAATTCAATTTCTAAAATCTATTGATTAGTAGAACCAGAAAGACCCTAATACTGAAATAGAAAAATAGAAGTTGTGTCTTTTCAAAATAGGCAGAGGAGAAATTATTTGACAAACTATTTCTTTTATATTGTAACATGAAAGATGGGACGGCAAGAACCTTATCTACATGTGGGATCAAGCATCAATTGGACATATAATCATGCTTTTTCAAGATGCTTTAAAATCATCACGCATGAACATAACACCCCGATCCCTATCTCAATGAAGGGGGCAGTTAAGGGATCACTAAATAAACCAAATGATTTTATTTGTTCACAACCATCATGACCTAGCACATTAACAAGAACTAGACATTCTTTTGATAAAACAGATGCTACACTTACATGTGTAATTTTTCTTACATCACAAAGGTTTTTCAAAAGGAGGACGCAATTCAATCCTCCATAAATATTTTTTTCCCTTTACATGCAAGTGAAATCAATTCAAAACACCTTTACACACATTATTTGCACCATGTAATGTATAAATTGGAGACGTTCTATAGGAGTTAATTCAAAATCTTTGGATACCACAGGAGATAGGGAGTTCCAAGTCAGCCCCTCCCTGCATTCCCATGTCTTTGACTTCTAAATTGATTAAGGAGAGCCTGGGCCTAAGCATAGAAGAAAATCAATCACTTTTTTACAAGAATTTGAAGTAGAATAGAAGCAATTAGATACGAAACTGTAAAGAAAGAACCATACCTTTTCTTTGGCCCTTGGGGTTCCTGACTGTGACAAAGCTACTAATGGTGGCACAGCTCCTTGTTGGAGCACCATGCTTAAATATCTGCTACTGTGCAAGCAAAGATGTAAAAGAGCTGCTGCTGCATTCTCCTTTCCTCTTGCAGAACCCAACTCGACAACCTCAACCAGAACAGGAATCCCACCTTCCTGACCAATTGCATTTCTTCCTTCTGGAATTGTCGCAAGATTTGCTAAGACAGCAACTGCCTTGTCAACCATTCCTGCTGCTGGGTCCATTAACTCCACAAGGTGCTTCACAGCACCGGCTTGCACAATCCGACCCTTGTTTTCATGAAATATTGACAAATTAAATAAAGCAGTGGCAGCATCTTTCTTTCCCCTAGGGGTTCCATTCCCTAATAAATCTACTAGGGGTCTAATTGCCCCAGACCTCCCTATGATAATCTTGTTCTCCTCAATCACTGATAGGCTGAAAAGAGTGGCAGCTGAATTCTCCTTGGCTTCTGGGCTCCCAGTCTCAAGCACATGAATCAAAGGATCAATTGCACCAGCATTTGCAATTGCAGTTTTGTTGTTATCATTGATTGATAAGTTGAGAAGTGCAGTAACAGCATTTTCTTGGATTCTTGTATCAGCTGATCTAAGTAAATCAACTAATACGACGATGGCTCCACAGTTTGCAATTGCAATTCGATTATCCATATTGTGCTTAGCAAGAAGACGTAGTTCTGCTGTTGCCTCTCTCTGAGTATCAAGATCAGAGCTCCTCAAACCTTCAACCAAATTCCGAACCTGGGTTTCAATACCAGAAAGATCAGCTCTTGTTTCAATAGCAGGAGAAGATACTATCCTAGGAACAAGCCTCTCTGATGGCCGCTTCCATATGGCTTGATTTCGAGACCTTGTCTCCATCAACCGGGGTGGGAACTCAGGTTCTCTATGCATCAATGGTATAGCAGCAGTGCCAGCAGTATCTGGCCCTGAATTTAATTCGCCAGAAGCATCTCTGCTGTGGCCTGCACTTGTTGACAGCTGAGGAACATTACTGTCATCACCTTGTGTTTCTTGAGGAAAATTAGCAGCAGAAAGGGCATCGGAATCAGAAACAGCTCTAATATGAGCTTGAGATTGTTCAGAGCTAAAGGCACTAGAAGATTCCCTTCTAGATGGTGACATAGATGGTTGGCCAATTGAATCCACACTGCTTTCATCTGAGCTAGCAGACCTGTCGTCCAGACCTGCAGGCGATACTCTTGCAACATCCATACATTGGCCATCCATATATTGCCCATTAGCGATACCGCTTAAGGAACCTTCTGAAGTTGAACGGGGATGCAAAGGTGATGATCCCTCTCGCTGAATTCCACCAGAAGTTATGTTATTACCTGGTGAACTGAAAGAACGAGAACGGGCCGACTCAGGTGAGGATGGCAGATTGCTCCTGGAATGAGAAAAAACAGGTGATTCCCTAGTTGTACCAGATTCCATATACCCATGAAGGACAGATGCTTGATTTAAGTTTGTGGATTTAGTGGGATCAACCAGTTGCACATTGTTTGATTCACACCAATTAGCAATTAGTGCTTTCACAGTATAGTTAGGTATTAAATTTGTGTGAGCCAGAGTCTGGCGTGTCTTTGGACAAACAGTAAGCCCAAGATCAATCCAGTTCTTGATAAAAGTACGCTCATATGTTTGCCCTGATGCCACAATCACAGGATCGGTCATCAATTCCAATGAAAGAGGACAACAAAAATCAGCAGGTATTGGAACTGGGCTGGAACTCTGAGCTTGCTTAAGCATAACAAGACGCTCATGCATACGCGTTACAACAGCAATCATTTGATCAATGTATTCAGCTTCTGCAGTCTTTTCGGTTTGTTCAGCATTTTCCTTCAACCTTTCAAGAGCCACAGCCTCAATCAGAACCTCCTGATTAGACCTTAGGCCTAGGCTATCAGCAATTTTTGCCAGGACCTCTGAATTGGGTCCTACATTTTCCAGTTGTTCTGTAATAGCTTCCTTAATGACCGATGAGGTTTCTTCATGTCCCAAAAGCTTAAGCTTTTGAGCACAGTGCTGCAATTTTTACATGGATATTATACATCCCATGTTCTTTTTCCTATAATTAAAGTACATATCGAACTAAATGGGGAATCTTAACTACTTGATCAGTAGAATATTTTACCTGTAAATATTCAGAACTCAATTCATCAGGGAGAGATTGCTGAGAAGCTTTCAGCTGTTGGAAAATATTAAGCCCTGAAGTATGAATCCTTGATATCAGGGGTTCAACCTGCATAACCTAGCAATCAAGAAATAGGAAGCAGTGAGAACTCGACGAGCAATTAACATGGAAGAATCAAACCATGGACATCCACAAGATGCAGGCACAAGAAAAGAATTACTATACATTCCAATTCTATACCAGGTGGCAACCCTACCCAGGCAAACATACTTGCGTATTGCTCACTTCAAACCTAATCACATCTTGAAGGTGGAGAAAAAAGAAACAGCAAGCCTTTATGAAGGCCAGATGCCTGGCTATCAACATGTTTCCTGGCTATATAAACAGCATTTTAAACATATAAAAACTCATGCGTTACTCTACTGTTAGATTTAGTTCTACATCTGTGCAGTAAACTTTTCATTATGAATCCACATGCAATCAAAAGACTGCCCACTAATTGTCTCCTTAAGGAATCTGTATACAACTATGTCAGAAGATAAAATAGCCCATCAAGAATCAGCATGGTTAATTCCATGCATTTGAGAAGTCAAATCAGAATCCATCCATAACAAAAGACCAACTTGTCTTCCCACTCAAATTATAAGGAGGCTTCACGCATTCGCTCTATTTTCATCTAAAATGGAGGCTTCATGCATTCACTCACTCACTCTATGCACAGCTTATTGGGCTATATCATTGCACTGTTTTCATTGAATTCTGACATATGACTTGTGATGTTGTTCTGTGAGAATTATGGTTAAGTTTCTTTGCCAATTTCTTGTTCAAAATTATTAGATCTAGCACTATACATCATTTATATGATGATATATTTCAAGCTATTTTTCATTCTGTTTTTAAGTATTATGATTCAATACAAGTAATGATTCACAATTCAAAAATTCACCAGGTGATTTACAATTTGAATCATGATTTGATAACCATTAAGTAATAGATAAGGAATTTGATCTGTCAATTAAATTCTGAAAAGGAAATACATCTTGCCAAATCGCATATTATACTTCACATTAAATTAGACGAAGCAGATAATTATGATCATGTGGAAAGCTATACAAATATGTAAACTTTTAGTTTCTAAAAAACTTGATCTTCTGCAGATCTTAAATAAAATGAGAGGTACACATTTTCAAAGACAGCGGAATTACTTATTTCTCCAAACAATACATTAGAAATGATGAGGCATGATCATGACCAAAACAAAAGAAAGATGATGAAATAATAAAATACAAATTCGTATTTAATAAAAATCACTCCATCTTGAATGTAACAAACAAGCTACCATGTTATCAGATCCACCATATCTTCTCCATTCACCACTAAATAGTATTATTATACCATCATATCTTCTAGGTAATTAGGGTCCAGAACCTTTGATTCTCCAGAAGTAAAACCACTAATTATTAACAACAAATGAACTTGAAAAAACAGTTATAATATGGGTGCAAAGCAAACACAAAGCAATCAATTGATTGAGCAGAGAATGAAACACCATGATGTAAGGTTGAAAGAAGAAGCACAAGGAAGATGATAGAAAGGTAGTAAGGGCATGATGGAAACAAAAAATCACAAAATACACCACTGCTATCATAACTGTGATCCTCTACAGGAAACAGCAGTAAATAGCATGATTTCCTCACCAACCACCCAAAAAAAGTTGCAGACATATTTATCCTAAAATTGAATCTGCATAAAAAGAAATGACAAGGACAAGCATCCCATAATTGAAGCTCAGCTCATTTTATGTTGAAGTAACAACTAAGATGAATTTGTCCTCTATATCTGCAAACTAAGAGTTAAGATTTTATGATACTTACAAAGTATATTTTGCTAGATAATAGGTGCCAGTTCTCTACATGCTCCTTCAATTCATTAACAGCATGGCCAATTTCTTCCAATATCTTATTAAGCATTTCATTAGAAGCTAACTCCGAATCAACAATTGCATCAATGATTGGCTTCAACAACTTGAGTATCTCCTCTGCCTTCTGGTAGTACTTTGAGACAGGTTCAGGATTCATGTTTCCAGAAAACGACAGACGCAAAAACGAGGATATGCCATTAACAATCATTTTTAACAAAGATATCTCCATAACACCTGCATATAATAATAATAATAATAATAATAATAATAATAATAATAATAATGATGATGATAATGATAAAAACAATAACAACAACAACAACAATAATAATAATAACCTGCATGTAGACACAATAAAAAAAAAGGGAAAATAGTCCCCAATCTGTGATTCAATGTTCATTTAATTTTTACAAAGCAAATTGAGTACAACAGCATATTACAAGTTGTAGATTAGACCCTCCTCATACTCTCCATTACATGCGTGTGAAAATAAAAATAAAAATAAAATCATCATCTCATAATTCAGCAAATTAATAAAGGACTTCTAACAAGTTATGCTCTGTTTCAAAGGCACAAACTGAAGAAAAAGAAGGCTTGGGCAAAGCAAAAAAAGAAGTTAATTGGGATGGAAGGATGATGGGCAAGAAAAGGCATAGAAGGCCTACCATGAAACACAAAGGCTTCTTGTTTGGATCTGACAACGGTTTCTTTTAAAGGTAAGCTTTTGCTACCAGCCTCACACAGATCAAAAACATGTTTGAGGCATTATTAAAAAAACAGTTCAATTGAGCACTACATGTCTCATTTATATACTCTAAGCCAACATCCTATTCTCATAATCAAACCAATGGACACACACAGTCATAGCAATAGTAAGAATATTTCTAGAGGAACATGTTTCACAATCCCTGGAGAGATAGTTCACTATAGACCAAGGGATAAGTAATTTGACTCATCCACATCCAGATCATTGATGTTTGGAATCCATATTATGCAAGGAAACATTGCTTTTGCTAATTTGAATTGAAAGGGGATATAAAATGAATCTATTTCTGACATCATACCCATAATAAGCGTATTCAGGATAGTTAGAAACTCCACTATGAGTTGTTTAGAATATTCATAATATTTCCCACATATTAGTTGTTCACAATTTTAAAGCTGTTTTTAAATAGCAAATAAGTTGGCCCCTTTAAATAACAAAATTATCCTTCAATCACGATAAAATTTAATTAAACTTAAAAAAATTAAGGTCCTATACAATTCATAAGTCATAACTTCACATAAGTTTTTAATAAAATAAAAGCAACATTACCACAGCCAGCTGTCCCAATAACAACAACACCTATCATCACAACCGAAAAAACAAAAGCACATGACAGAGTACACCAGACACAGCAAAAAAAAGGAAGGGAGAATCAAAGAGAAAGATGCATGATATAAGGGTGTTCATAGGACTGGTTGGGAAGGGTTTATCTTTGTCCCTGCCCAGCCCGAAATTTGATAGGGTCAATTCATTGAACCCAACCCGATCAAGTCCCAATAATATGTGGGACAAGATCAGGTCAGCCCAATTTGTTGACAAGATATATCAATCTTAACCTTATATACAACTAAATTATAGAATTTAAGTATAAAACTAAAACTAAATATTGAAGTGCAATTTTGACAACCTTGTTATTTATTTCTCTCATCCTGTCACCCAATAATATTCCTTTTATTAAAAAGAAATAAATATGATTTACTACCCTGCTAAATAAGCTTGAATGAGGCCACGACCAAAGAGTATACAAGTATTATTTAATGAACAGGAATTATGCAAAGGGTAAGAACTTTACTCCAATATGGGATTTTTGGGAGATGTTTGCTTGAAATGTAGATTTTCTCTCTTACAAAAATTGGCCTAAATTAGTGGGTGAGTTTTGGCTTGAAACATAGAAATTGGAAGAATGTTGCCTGATTGAATCACCTTATTCAAATTTGGAAAGACCAACATGCACCCAATGTTGTCAAAATCAGGATCCTAGTTAGGATCGGGGAGGGGGGTATAAGACTGTAAACCGTAGGATCCTAATAAAGGTCATAAGCTCTTGCCAAAAATACAAAATTATATGTAAATAAATACATATGAACAAAAAATAACAAAATTAAAGAAAATAACCTCAAAGTCACATAAAACTGAACATAAACTAGAAATTCATACAATCCATATAAGTTTTTCATAAGAAATATAAGGTGGACCAAAGTCACCAAACACTAGAAGTCTAAAACTGCAAAACACAAGAAAATAATACAATCCACATAGACCCAGTCCCTGTAGCATTCAAATCCATGTCTTTAGAGAACCCATGCAGAACACAGCCACAGAGAAACCGTAGAGCACAGCCACAAGCCCACAAAGAAACCCAGCCAGAGAGCACCCAACAGTACCCAGCAGCACCCAACAGTCCCCAACAGCAGTGCAGATCAAGAAGAACAGAAACGGAAAAAAGACCCAGTAACACCCAATGATGATGGAGCAGGGAAAACGATGGGAAGATGAACAGAAAAAAAAAACAAGACGACACTGCACAGCAGTCACATGTTTCTTGGCACAAAGAAGAGAAAAGTTTGAGACTGAGAGCTGGGGCAGGGTTGACAACATTTAAGGGTGAAAAAGATTGGAATCGAGACAAAGCTTGAAAGAAAAACTGATTTCTTTGTCACAAAATCCAACCCGATTGCATTTGAAAAACCCCACATGCGAGATCAAATCGGATCGCCCATCTCACAATCTCACCCAGAAAGATCGCAATCTACGGCGATCCAACTGTTCTGTGATCTGGATTGCTACTAGTCCAGAAAATCATAAGATCCCACAATCTTAATTGGGATCTTGACAACAATGCACGCACCTGAATCTCCCAATTCCTTATTTGAAAAAAAACATCAGACTAGAAGGAAAAATTAGATAATTCAGATGGGGGGGGGGCATAAATGCATAAAAGCTATTAAAAAAAATTAAAGAGGCAGATTTCATTTATTTGAGGGGGGTTGTTTAAAATAACATACACCCCAACAATTAAGGAAAAAAATAGTTCACAGGGGTGGTCCCCTCCACACAAAAGATTGGTTCCACCCTGGGTCAGAGCCCAAATGAAAAGCCCTTCAGTTTCACAGTCAGCCTCCACATCCAGCATAAATTTTTGTAATCAATTAGGAGGATTTATTTCAATTGGGTATTGAGCCCATTTTGGACTATTAAATAATTAATTGTAAAAAAAGACAGACAGAGCGAGTAGCTCATCATAACTCTAATGAACGTTCATTCTACTTTGACCAGTAAGATTATGAACATAGAACAGCATTCTTTCTTCTTCGGTATAAAGGGAAGTACTCTGACCAATTTTCTTCACCTACATGCTGCTTCTATTATATGGCTTTCTGCAAAATAAATTTCCCTGATAAAAGACTTTATACAATGTATTGATCGAGGAGAAGCACCCTTGATAGCCTACAGCTAAAGGCAACAATGCTGAAAGGTACCATGTCTACGGTTAGGTACACGTCTATGAGATCTCATACTTTTACTTTAATGACCTAATTGGATGCAAATGTGCAATGAACTAATTGCAGTCAATGAAACCTAAGGTAGACAGTCAATGAAACCCTTTTGGTGGTGTTTGTCCCATCATAAAGAATAGTATAATATAGGATACAAGGAAATGATAAGACTTGAGAGCAAGGTAGTCAAAATCACGATCTGAATCGTAAAATCGTAACATTTTAAGATCTTGCACCCAGTTTCCGTGTTGAATTGTGGCTAAAACCAGAAATTGGTGGGATCGGGTAGAATCGCAACTCCAGCTCGTGAAATCGCTGGGATCGTGCGATCGACTGGGTTTGCCCAAAAACCCACCCAACCCACAACCCAACCTGGTTTCCAAAAAAACCCTAAATAACCAAAAGATGGGCGGCTTCTCAGTTCTCTCCCCACACCCTGTTCTGCATCTGTTTCTGCAACTTTGTGCTGCACCTGCTGTTGCTGTTTGCTTTTGCTCCAATATTTCGCCTCTGTTCTGCATTCCCATTTTCTGCAACTTTGCTGTTTCTGCCTGTTTGCACATGCTGTTCTGCTCCTGCCATTTTTCTCATCTATCATTTGTTCCTTTTTTGCTGCCCCTGTTCTGTGTTTGCTTTTTTCTGAAAATGGCTTCTAGTTCTAGGCATGCAAGTAATAGTGCTACTGGAAGCTCTATTGAGACAAATGGTAGCTTTAAGGATATTATCTCTATGAATGTATGTTTAATTAAGTGTTTGTAATGATTTAAATATTTATATATGTTATTTTACATGCACTTATATAAATTTTATATGCATATATAGAAAAATATATTTTAGGTAGGATCTTACGATCCGAGTTTACGATCCTAGATTTTACAATCTTACATCCCCTTTCCGATCTTAGGTAAAATCTCGATTTTGACTACCTTGCTTGAGAGTACAGGGAAAGGAACCAATATCCATTTGACATGGTATCACATAAGCTACCAGATAGAGTTAAGATATATTATAAACTGTTCAGTTTTAGGATTGCATATGACCTACTTGTACAATTAAAAGTCAAGATAAGACTTTTAAGCTTAAAAAGAAAAAGAGCATTGCAATAAATGAAGAAATCAAATAAATATAAATAAGGAAGACGACAAACTTTTAGTCGGTATCAATAACCGATCGTTACAATCGAATGTCAGGTTAAAAACAGGCCTGATATGCAAGTCAAACTATCGAATCAACCTATTAAACCACAGAATGGTACTGAATCAACCTCATTGGTTCCAGATTTTCAATTGACATGGAGGAAAGACCCCGTCTAAGAAGAGACTGTCCACTTTAAGTGGAGATTCTGCTTCCATCTCACACCTAACAAAAAGGCAACTCGTGTTCAGCATCAATCTTCCTACATGGTCTTGTAACGTTTTTACTAGTGTACTGCCATGCAAATGCACCAAGCATCATTATCAGATAACAATTTTAACCTATAATATCCATTCCTTGTACTATGCGTCAAACTTGGCGTTCAAGATTACATCTGTATACCTAGAGCTTGAAATGCTAGCGGAGTCAAGCTAAAGAAATCCAGGCACTCTACACTCTAAAAAAAATTAATGTAACAATAATTAAAAAGAAGAAGAAGAAACTCAGTGTCGCCAAACCAAGTTGAGCTTATCAAATTAAACACCCCTGAAGTTAAGTTGGTTTCGCATGACTTGAGATCAGTTTTCTCGAAACCACCGAAACTCCTTGATCCAAAAACATCCACTTAGAGCTGATCCATCTCAACAAACAAATTGAACGCAATTCCGAGCAGAAAACGAATTGAAACTTCTCTAAACTATCAACTATATTTCAAACTTGATTTTAATTCTTCCTACGTTTAAAACGGCAAACCACAGTTGCAAATTCACACAAGCAAACTTTTAGGCTTGGTCAAAGTTAAAATTTCGAGAAAATTTTAATCAAAAGTGGAATTTACCGATGGAGCGAAACCTGGTGCTGCTCTTTCCAGGACTCTATCCGCTTCTCCAAGTGGTTGAAACTAAGAGCTGAAAATAATGAAGGAAGGGAATTTTCTCTTCTTCCACTTGCTCTTGTTCTTCTTTCTATGTATTACTTAGTCTCCAGCAGGTGAAAGTGACTAGGACCACCACCGGCAAGGGAGCGGCGTGACTTGATTTTCTGGCCGGCGACGGTGGCGATCCACCAGAGGAGTGGAACGAGTAATTAGGGCAAGCTCCTCAAAGAATTGGGAAATTTCAGAGACTCCGTTTTCTGTTCGCGTTTTTTATTTTCAAATTTTTTTTCTTAAATCTCACATTCTCTTGGGATGATTTCTTAAATTGATTATTTAACAAGGATTGATGAAATGAATCACATGACTCTATGACTAATAAATAAAATAAAGCATGCCATGTTTTATGCGCAATATTCACATTGAAATTTGATTAGAAGTTATCATAAATTTAAAATACTTATTATAAAAATGAATAATAATTTAATAAAATGATGATGCAAAAATTTAATGTTAATTTTTAATATTTTATTTTAATAATATGATTTTATTTTTTTATAATAATTTTAAAATCTTAAAATTATCATTATTTTTTATTACTTTATAATAAATTGTATATATTATTTGAAAATGATTTATTTTTTATTTATGAAATATTAGGATGATGTAAGAAATAGGAAAAAAAGTAAATAAAAAAAGATTGAAAATATAAAAAAAGAAATTGAGTTGTTTACATTGATAAAAATATGAGAAAAAAAAACTCTTTTTTAAATAGGTATAAAAAAGAAAAAATATATTCATAATATAAATTTTATTTTATAAAAATTTTAAAAAAAATTAATTTTTAAAAAAATTAATTTTTTATTATATATTTTAATTAATATATTATATATATAAATTTTAACAATTGAACATAAATACATAAATAAAAACATTCTTCCCTCAAATCCTCACTTAAAAAAAAGGAAGGGATTTATTTTTATACAGAGACAAATCATAAAAAATATATACTTCTTTTTTTTTCTTTTTTCTTTCCTTCATTCAAATATGCTCTTAAAATTTTATCTAAAATTTTAATATATAATTTTATTAAATTAACATTATTTATTTTATATTTTCATAAAAAAAAGTTTGAATATTAGTTAAAAAGACAAATTTATCATATAGGTTATGATAGAAGTTATTAATCAGCCTGTGATTATCAAGTTAGGAAATCCTTTTAAGTTTATATCTTTTGATAACCTAAATATAAATTGGTTATTCTTAACATGTGTATTTATTTTTATTTCTACTTGTATTAATCGTTAATATATAAAATTATATTCTTTTACAATATATCTATCAAATATTTTTTTATTATAAAATATCATGATAAATATATTCCAACATGTTAATTTTTCCAATATGCTAATAATTGTTGTTTATAAATTTCACATATTTTAACTATATGTATAGATTGGTTATACAAAATATTTTCAATTTTTATTATTTATAATTATGATAGAATAGTTTGTTTCTCTTGAAATTTAATCCATATATGTACATAAATTACAATCTAATAAATATATATATTATAAATTCAAAATATTTAGTTAATTTTATTATCATTTAAAATATAATCGCAAAAGTTTTAAAATTTCACATATATAAATTATGTATAAAAATTATAGATATTTAATTTTAGTACAATATAAAAACAAGTCATATTTAAAATATATTTGATAATTTTTTAATTAAATTTAAAATTTAAAATTAAAATTATTATGATTGATATAATAATAAAAGATTAAAGATTAAAATATTTTTACATAGGAGTTCACTATTCAAACTTTATTATTGTTTAAAAAATAAAACTAAAATTAGCAACTTAAAAAATTATCAAGAAAAATATTTTTATCTTGTAAAATAACTTTTAATAATTATTAAAAAATTTAATTTTATTTTAAGTAATATTTAAAATTTCCTGCTTCTATTTAAAATTATTTTTTATTTTTTCAATTATTTTCAAAAGCTTTAACATGACCTTACTCTCCTCATAATAATATTGTTAGTTTATTATAAAATGTTAAATGATATATTTTTTATTTCATGAAATATGACTTATTTTAAAATATTATTTAATATTATGATATTATTTTACTATTAGTTTTATTTTTTAAATAAAATATTTGACCTTTATTAATAAAACTTTAAAATATAAAATGTAATTACTTTGAAAATTATTTTAAATTTATTTGTATAATAATAAAAAATATTTTAATTTTAAGAAAATAAAAATTTATTTAATTAAAACTTATTATATTGTCTTTTATAAAAAATACATCACAATTATTAAATTAAACATACCTTTAATTACAATTTATATTAAAAAATATATATATAAGCAAGAGCACCATTATAAGCAGATTCCTTATATTGACAAACTGACAGAAAACCCACATCCTTCCTTAAAATAATAAATAAAGGAGCAGCACTGAATTTTCTTTGTCTGCTGTCATCTATGCCGTCATGTCTCAAATCAAAACTTCGTCACCATGTCATATGTATATAAATAACAAAGATTTTTAAAATCACCGGTTAAAATCTCGTTTAAGTTTCATCAGTAACTAATTGAATATGATGAAAAATTAATTAAATATTATTTTTAAAAAATTTATAATATATATTAAGATTAAAAATATTTTAATTTTTTTAAAATATTTAAATTTTGATTTTGATCCTTTAAATTTAAAATCTTTGATTTAGATTCTTCAATTTTTTAAAATACATTAATTATAATTCTTATATTAACTTAAATTATATTAAATTAAAATAGATTAATTATGATTTGAAGATTATAATCAAAATATTTTATAAATGATCAAATTTTTTTTTAATAATAATTGATTTAATGTAACTTAAATTAATATTAAGGATTATAATTATGATATTTTAGAAAATTTAACTTTATATATTATGTTAAACATATATAATAATAAAATATAATTATTTTATAATTTATAATTATTTTATAATTTATAATTATTTTAAAATTTAAATTATATATACAAAATTAAAGAAAATACTATTTTTTAAAAATAAAATAATAATATTTTAAATATAAATTGATTTTATCAATTTTACTAATTTGTTGTATTTTTTATTAAATTAATTTTATAATTCAAACGGTAAAAAAAAATATATCAGGTTGAACATGTCCAATCAACCGATTTCAATTTTTAAAACCATACAAATAACATATTTTTTCCTAAATAAATATTCAACATAATCTTTATAAAAAACCATTTATTCAAAATTATTTCTGGGAAATAATATTAATAATTTTTCAAAATACTATAAATATAAAACGCTTTATTCTTTCAATTCTTTCTCTTTTATATCTAATATTCAATTAGTCCCCGGAAAGCAAATTGTATATTATTTTTTTCTTGACAAAATCATTAATAATCTATATTGATCTTGAGAATATAATTCAAATAAATGAAAAGATTAAAGTATTTTATGTTTGTAATTTTAAGAGATTATTTGGTAATTTTTTACTTTAAATAATTAAATTAAATCATTTTAAAGTATATTATTATTTGTTTACACATTATTTAAACATAAAATCAATGATGTATATTAAAGGCATGAATAATATCAACGTTTATATACTAACGTGATAAAAATTTACGACCTTTACGATATAGGTTAACAAAAACAAATATAATAAACAATATAAAAGAATAATATGTGTAAAACAATTAGGCAAATAACGTTATCTAATGTAACCTGTTACTTTGACATTTTACCTAATTATCATATTAAAAATATATATATACCGAAAGATTATTCGAGTTTACGTTTGGCTTTACTTAAGTTTACAAAAAAAAAAACAGCATTAGTTAAAAGGTTACCAACATTTTAGTCATATTGTTAAAATATAAGTTAAGATCGTCTAAGTATATAATAGGAGTAATTAAAAACATTTTTTATCGTCAAATGTACAAGTATCATCAGTATAATCTTTTTGTTATTCTTTCAATGTCATTTAACATCGATCAAGTATTTAGCTTTTCACTTTAGTATATTTATTATTAAGTAACTGATTAATAGCATTTATTCTTTCAATCTAAATGTTTATTCAATGACCATATTCGGATATTTTTTATTGGATTTTACATATAATTTGTAAAAGTATGTGTGTATATGATTATTTGTATAACATAACGATAAATTGATTTATTTTTAGCGTAAATTTATTTTATGGGTAAGATATCGCCATTTTTAAATTATTTATATTTTTTTATCTTATTGATATAAGATTTATATATATATATATATATATATATTAATATGTAATATTTTGATATATCTAATATTTAAATTATATATATTTAAATAATTACATTTTTTATATGTATTTATACATTACTATCAAATCAAAATTACATTGGTTTGATATTTTTTAAATATAGATAGTTTGGATAAATACAATATAAATAAAATACAAAATAAGATATTATACTTAAAAATCATATTGAAGGTAAACTATTCTATTTAAATGCAATTCTCAAAACCATAAAAATTTATCTGTCTAGTACTCGTTTTGAGTAGCGAGAAGTTATGTATTATTCTACTAATATCTGGAAAGTTTGAAGTTTCGATGGATCTTCATCATCATCATCTCTGTTTCCTTTTCCATTGTCGTGCTCCTTCTTAAAATGTCTACGATGCGCATGAGAGAGACCTACTTCATTGTGGTGAAGAATAAAAAATGTCGTAATGCTGAATTCGTCCCAATCTGATAGTAATAAGGTATTCCTTGAAAAGAAAATATGGATGGTGCAGCACAAACCTTAGAAACATCTAATGCAATAGAAGGTGGCTCATGATGTTGAGGAATGTCTCTCGACAATATAGAAGAAAGAGGTGGAATAGACCTTCTACAATATATCTACCTAGGAATAGGTACTGTGATATTCATATACATAATCATTAGGGCACGTGGTGGAGGATGTAGTGCAGAAGATGCATCAACCATCTAATTGATCGTCATATCTCAAAAAGTACTCTCGTAGTGACTTACAATGTTAAATAGGTGTCGAACTCATTCCTTATTATCCTTATATACCTTAATCAATAATCTACACTAATCTGAAGTTAGTCATTCCCACAGTATGCAATACATGTGAACCCAAAATCATCATCACCACTTGATTAAAACAATGAGGGGTATCGGTCTAATTTCCACATCAGCAGTGTACCCATGACAACACTCAAATCATCATCATCGTCATCATGATTTACTTTTCTCAACAAGAGAAACTAAAATTGATTAATTGATAATGATAATATTTCAAGATTTCATCGAGACGACTAAGTCTAACTAGAGTAGTCTCAATTATAGAGAGCAATCACAAGCCATTGGAGAGGTTCAAACTTAGCACATGTACCCCCTAGGTTTGGAAGTTCTTATTTCTCGTGAAATATGATCTACTGTTACGTGAACTAACCCTTAGATTTCTCATATCTCTTTCACATAATGGCTCAGAGATTATCTCCACCTTGATGATTCTCAAAACATTCATTTTTTTTGCATATGATGCATAATAATTAGCCACTTCATTACTCTTTCTCTTCTCAATTGAACATCTTGTTTTCTTGTCAAACTCAGGATTTCACTATCCTTTTTCATTCAACACACACACACACACACACACACACACACACATATATATATATATATATATGAATTATGCTTGAGAGTAATTTATATTAACAGCCTCCAAGGTAGTACATGAGATTCTCAACCTCAAGACACCTATTCGTCGTAATCCCCACACATCAATGATTGATGTGGTTCAATCCTCAAACATAATTACTTTAAAATTATTATTTTTCTCTATAAGAGTAGCATGATGATATCACTTTTCTACACCTCATGGATTAGCCCTCTCAAGGTTCATTAATTAACCATCTTTGATTATAGTCGATGTTTAACTCATATTTTTCAATCTCCCTAAATTCCTCATAAAATATTATTCTTTCTAGAAGACTCTTGGGGTCTATTTTAGGGATGTCTTGAGACAACAATATTTTCTGGTTGTATAACAGTAGTGTCTTGTCTATAAGCGTCTTGTCTAATCATGTTGTTTGATCATACCGTCTACTCTGCAACCATCTTATATAATCGTGTTGTTTGATCATATTGTCTAGTGTGCAGTCGTCTTGTCTAATATGAGGGAACCATGTTTGGTCTAAGACACTACCACCATCTTGTCTACAATCGTCTTATCTAACCATTCTGTCTAATTGTACTGTCCAATTTGTAACCGTCTTATTGTCATGTTTATAGTAACACGTCCAGTGTCTTATGCATAGTAACATTTTAATGTCTTATATACAGTAACATTATAATGTTTTGTATACAGTAATATGTCTAGTGTCTTGTATATAGTATTGCGTACTTGTAGACAGTAATACGTCTAGTGTCTTGTATACAGTAACACATCTAATGTCTTGTATATTGTAACACCTCTAGTATCTTATGTGTAGTAATGCGTCTAATGTCTTGTATACTGTAAGACACCTACTATCTTATGTGTAATAACGTGTCTAGTGTATTATCTACAGTAACATGTCTACAGCAGCTCATCGAAATTCTTGAAATTGAAGTGTTTAGAACCTCATAGATAGCTTTAGACTTTAAGAATAACAATAGTTGATGGAACTTTAATAATTTCACAACATCAATGGATAAACTATATTTTAAAATTAAGGAAAAACTTTAGACTTCTCATAAATTTTACTTAAGTCTATTTCTCTTTACCTAGATTAAAGCTTGTGAAATAAAAGATGGGAGATAAATTTCTCAAAGTTATCCTAACTTTTCCATTCTGAAATTTGCTTACTTCAACACTGTGTGGCTTGAATTGATGGTATAGTTTAGTGATTTGTTGAACTTGTTTAGGGGATGGAAAATAAGAGATGAAGAAGAAGAGGAAATCAAGACTATGACGGTAGTTTGTAAGCTACCATTGTGATTCATCCTATTTTTCTTTTAAACTTAGATCGTTACATAAGATCATATCTATTTTATAAAATAATTTTGTTCAAATTGATTAAAATTACTATAAATAAAAAGCTATCCTAAATATATATTATCATGATTCTGTTTTAATTTTTTATGTTTTTTAGTGTTTTTCTATCCTTGAAATATTTTTATTTTTATTTTATCAAGAATATAAATTATGATATTTATTTATTTTTCTTAATTTTTAATAACAAATATTTAGCTGATGAAAATGAATGCAATACAATAAAATAATATTAATTTTTTTTTTAAAAAAATATAATTATAATTACAAAATAAATGTAAAAATATTATATTAAAAAATTTAAAATAATTTAATATTTATTTTTTAAGTCATCCAAAAGTTTAATAATAACGCATTAATTTTTTTTAATCAATATTCTAAACTGAGATTATAACATCTTGAGTTCTTTAATCATAACAACCCATTTATATTTATGTATCTACTAAAGTGGAGATGATTAATTTAGGACAATTATTTTTTTAAATATTTGGATGACTTTAATTTTTACTTATCTATATTTATATATTTTTATATATTAAAAAAATAAAGTACTGATGAAGTTATTAAATGTTCATAAAAAAATAGATAATAAAGTTACCAAATAATAATTTTTGTTATTTAAGTTACCAACACAAGAAAGTTTATTACCATTTCTGTATAATTTTATATTGGATAAATTTAATTTTTTTTACTTATTATCCAACTTTGTCCTAATTCTCATCTTATAATTTAAGTCACTTATTTAAACTATGTTATATTTAAGTTGTCATTAGTTAAATTTTTTTTTATTGATTCTAATAAGAGTATAGAAATAGTTGATATAGAAAATAATAAATTTTTACACCGACTATTTGTAGAATAATTAATGTAAAAAATAAATTTTTTACATTAATTTTAAACTTAATTAATGTCAGAAAAATAAATTTTTACACTAATTATATTATCTTTTTATATCACTTAAAAAGATAACGGATGTAATAAGTTAAAAAAAATTGTAACAATTTTAGAAATCACTAATTTTAATATATATATATATATATATATATATATATATATATATATATATATAAACTTGGTAACCTTTACCCATTAAGTAATCATCCCAACTTGAAAATACAAGAACTTTAGCTTTTAACTTTATGATTAGGTGTAAGTTAAAAAAAGGAAAGAAGAAGAATCATGACTTCCTATTGTTACAATTAACATAGAAAACACAATATCTTATTAAAAATATAATTTTAAATAAATATTTAATAACAACGTTGTTCTTTTAATATTAAAATATTTAGAATTCAATTAAGAATAGAATAATGGTTAATTCTACTTCAAATTTAGAAAAAAATTATTAGAAAGTTTCACTTCATCCTAAAATAATTATTTGCACTAAGTCATGTGATGATGTAACCTAAAATGTCAAATCAAGAAGATTCTACCAAGAAATTAAGAATGCTCAAAAAAAAATTATCAAGAAGTTGAGAATGACCAAAATAAAAAAAATTAATCACAGCTAATTATTGATTTTTCTAATCTAACAAGTTGAGAAAAAAAATATTTTTTTTGATAATTTTGGATTTATTAATCACATCAAGTGTCTTTAATTCAAAGACTAAGATTTAACTTCTATGATACAAGTTAAAGTTCTTCCATGTTACATCTCTTCTTAGAAAATTTAGATTACAAATACTAACTTTTAAGACTTAACTTACATAAAAGAAAATGATAAGAAAACAACTATATAAATGTGAAGTGTTATTAAACATATTGCAAACCCAAGCCCTTTGAGAGTTCTTGAATCTTTTAAATATGACAATCTTTCTAAATATGTGGGCAACTACAATTTTTTATCAAATTAATAATAGATCAAAAGAAGTTTCTATAGATCACTCATGTCATAAACCAAGCTTTTATCATCAAGTAAAATAAGATGGAAAGACCACGATGACGATGAATCTTAAGGTTTCTTGTTTCATCACCTTGACCTGTTAATAAGCTCAAAATAATAGTATTGATTCTAATTGCTAAAAGCCTAAAACTATTACATTGTTGATAGCGAATTTTAACCATATAAAAGCTCTTGATAAATCCTTTGACAACATTAATATAGGTCACTTGAATGCCATAATTTATTCCAATAATCATAATGAATATCTATTTAAAAGATAATACATAAAAAATAAATCATATCATATTTAATAGATAATATCACAATAATTAAACAATAGAAACATGAAAGTATAGATCCTTTTAAACTAGTTAAGTATTAATTAGTAAAAGAATCAAACCTAACATACATTTTCATATCAACTAAACTCAAATAAACAAATCCAGCATAATTAAGCTAAAATAGGTCATATATAATATATCTCCCATACTTCACTCACTCTAATTACTTAAAATATAAAATAAAAATACCATCCTATATCATAACATATTAAGATTAGTCTAATTATAAAGATTTAAAATGTTTTACATCATGTTTAAAGTTTAAATTTTATTAGTTATATTACTATATTAAAATTTATGATATATTTCTAAAAAAATAAGAAAACCTTATTAATATTTTAAAATTATTAATTTAAGTTTATTTAGTAAATCAATCAAATTTGACCAATTTAATAAAAAATGTTTACATTCTTTTAAATATGAGAATTAAATTTAACTGGTGAATAATCATCTTATTTCGATTCAATGCTGATAATTTTTTTTATTTTAATTGAATTAAAAGAAAAATTAAATTAGAATATCATCTTAATTTATAAAAATAAAAATAAATTTGGAGATGTAGATTTTTAACGCAGCTCCATATTAAATTCATTTTAATAATTATAATAATTTTTACATAATAGTACTGAACTTCGATATTTTTATTAAAAATATAATTTTATTAATATTTTTTATTTTTGTATACATCTTATATATTTTATATATTATTTAAATTAAAATATTTTTTATGTATAATTTATTTTAAAAATATATTTATAAATGAATATAACTATAAAAGCTAATATTTATGTTTTTTTTAATTTTACTCAAATTTGATAAAGTAAGGTTTAAATTTTAGTTTTTTATTATTTTTCTCTTTCAAAATATGCATTTGAATCCATCTAAAATTTTTATAGAATGAAGATAGAGATGATAAACTTTGTTTTATTATTATGATTATTTTTTTTACCTAAATATAAAATACGTTAATAATATTATAAAAAAATTAAATAAAATGTTATCATTAGAAGGATGTAAAGAATGATATTTCCTATTCAAGTATAATAAATGTTTCTATTTTTTTAATTTGATAAAATTAAGAGTTATTTTTCTACAATCTTATTTTTTTCTAAAGTAAAATAAAATAATAATATTAATAAAAAATCAAATTAATGGCAGAAAGATTTAGAAAAATATATTTTCCATATAATACCATAAAAATTTCTGTTCCTAACTTAACAAGTTTCTAAGTTATTTCATTACAATTGTGTTGAACATGAGATATGTAAACCAAATAACATATAGTCACGATAAGGTAATTTTTACCCACTTAATATAAGATCATATTTTTAATGGTAAAGTTTTAACAATAAATTGTGTCTAGTTTAATAATAATATTTAGTAAACTTTAATAAAGAGTACACATATAAAAATAACTTGAATATCAACATTCTTATCACAAACATGTATACAAATATGTTGAATAAAACTTGTAAGGAGCACAGCTTCATTAGTGAAGTTTTTAATGATTGCACACAACGCATTAAAAACAATCTTGCATCTACATTTAACTTCAATTCACAAGATATTAGAAAAGTTCATTTTACATGTTTCCAAATATCAAGCTTCATTCTTGTTTAGGTATTTAACAATGGATAATTATGGACCAAAAATATATTTATATGGATTTTAATTATTAGTCTTTGTTACATTATTATCACTTTGTCACCATTATTATCCATTATCATTCTTACTTACTCATCAACTATCACCATTTACTATTGTTTTTGTTATCTTTAAAATTGCAATCATGACTATTCTATCATCACTCATACTTTTTCTTCATTAATATCATTTTTATTACTATTATTTTATCCCAACACTACTAGTCAATCATTATTATGATTAGTATTGTTGTTATGAATTATCATCTTTGTTGTCACTATCATAAACTCTCTTTAATACAAACTATCATTATCATTAATTATCATTATCACCATTATATATTACTATGATCATGATTATTATCATTTATCACCATTTTTATTATCTTTCTTAATTATTTTAAACATTTACCACTACTATTATTATTGCCATCATTAATTAATTACTTTCACCATCAAATAGATCGAAATATATAAACAGATCTATACATTTTTAATATTAAAGTTTAAAAATTAGAAAATTATGAAAACTTTGGAACTAAATTATAAATTTAAAAATTAATTTTAACTTTTAAAAAATTTAAAAATTTAAAAAAATCATGAATTTACTATGTCTTTAAAATTTTTATTTTCAATTTATCATATCTTTAACTATTTTACCATAGTTCATACGAAATTATTTAATTGTGTAATATGAAAATGCATTTTATGTTGTATTTTTATATGCTTTCATTGATTTTAAGTGATATTTAGTATAAATAATATTTTATTTTTAAATAAATTATTATTTTTAGATCTTGAATGAATGATAAACTTATCAATTTTTCTTATTTAAATTTAAAGTTTTTAATTATGTAAAAGTTTAATTTTTATTTTTTTCTATCTTATTAATTATAATAGTTCTACCTGATTTAAGAAAAATTGTTTCTAATAAAAAAAATTAGGATTAAATAAAAAACTATTTTTTAGTAATAAAAAATTTTCAGTAATAATTTTTTTAGAAAATTTCTAAAAGGCATTTAGTTATTATTTAAATTTCTTAAAAATCATAAATTCACTATCAATTGCTATATAAAAAAACAACTTTACATTCAATTAGTATGGGATTTTTTTTCTCAGTTCGAAAAATAAAAAAAGCTTACTTATTTACAAATTACTACTCTTAAAAAATTATTTTGAAAAACATGTTTATTGAATTCTATTAAACACTAAAACTTTTACTCTCGTATCAATTTTCTCAAAATATTAATACGTGAGCTTATACCTAAAACATCTAAAATAATGTGTAAAATCCACACCTTATAGCTAGGGGAACTTATACCTATTACAGTATATATTCTCTTTCTAAAAATTAAAATAACTACCTTTCTATAGTTATTAATTTTTTAATTTAATTTTCGTAAAAATTATAAATAGGGAAATTATTAAATGGAAAAAGTAACTGCAAGGAAGTCCAGCCTTATCTAAATTTTGCTCCCCAGTCCCTATTGCACTCGCTGAATTTATTAAGAATTTCTGATTACAACTAATCAGAACCAATGATTGTTGGATGTTAAAAAAATAGGGCTCTCCAGGAATCGAATATATATGAACGACGCGAAAATCCAAATTGCGTCGTCTACGAGGGTAATGGTCCACAAAACGAATCTCAAAATTCCCTCTCAACTCGGTGTCATGGCTCACCCTCGACTCACCAACTCGCTCTCTCTCCTTCCCAATTCCAAGCTCATTCCTCTCTGCGCTTGCACATGCAGCCCCTTTTCTCCACAATCCCTAATTCTCCACAATCACCAATACCCTCATCCTCCCTCTTCATTCGCTCTATTCTTCGCCAAACCCAAACCACTCCTCCGGTTCACTAGCCGAACCGGTTCACCTTTCATCCTCGCCGCCGTCGGCCAGGCTGAACCGGAACGCCTTCCTCAACCCAATGCCCCCAAGGTAGTTGCTCCAGAAGATGAGGTATTCAATTCAATGTCCAAATTTAATTCGTTTAATTTGGTTGTGTATAGTTCCCAGTTAATTAGGTCAATAACTTGATGAATTTAGGGTTCTATGGAACATTTAGTTAAGAGTGAATATACAATTTTGTTTTCCCTGGAAAGGTGTTACTTGAGTTCCGAACCAGTTTGTGTAAATTGAAACGTTAACATTTCTTTTTCTGGAAAGAACAAGTTAAAAATTTACGTGATTTTGTTACGTGTAATTAATGTTATTTTTTAATTGAAAAAGATGAAATTGTTTATGCTACAATCATGTGGTATGTTACATTTTTTTGTGTGTGAGGAGTGTAGTAGGGTGCGCAAGTTTTTGGTTTTGTTCCTCGGAAAATGATGAAATTTGAAGCTGGTTGAATTATGATTTAATGAATAAACTTGCTGAAGCTTTTATTATTTATAAGATTTGAAGAACCGATGAGAAATTATGTTAGGGGATTTTTAATTTCTGAGAAGTTGATGGAAGTTCTAAGTTGCCCTTGTAGGAGGATTTGCTCTTCAAATCTCAACAGCAAGTCAGCCAGTTAAGGAACAGGGTTTTTTTTGGACTTGGAATTGGGCTTACTGTGGGTGGCATTGTTTTGGCTGGAGGATGGGTTTTCACGACTGCCTTTGCTGCTACTGTCTTTGTTGGTGCACGGGAGTATTTTGAATTGGTTCGGAGTCGTGGAATTACTGCAGGAATGACACCACCTCCACGCTATGTGTCACGAGTCTGCTCTGTTATTTGTGCCTTAATGCCATTGTTTGTCATGTAAGATTGGTTAGTGTGCCTTAATTTTCTTTAAGCTCTTCCATCTGGTAATCTTTAGTATTTGCATTTTGTTAGCCATCATGTGCATTGTTTAATGAGGAAAAACTAGTTACATTTGTTTTACACGTTGAATGCAATTTATTCTCCGGATTTTATGTTATCATACCTGTTGGAACTGGATACGATATCATTTAACTTCTGATTTCTTTTGTAGCTAATATACTCCTTGTAGTGTATGTTTTAAATTATAATGAAATGAACTAAAGAATGGTAGAGGAAAGGATACTGAAATTTGCCCTCTGCATATTTAAAGTAAATGGCAAGCTTGTGGACTCCGTAATCTTTCTCTCTACCCCTCCACCCCCTTCCACAAATTAATTAAGAAAACAAAATGTAAAACCTGAAATTTATAAATGTTCATCCCCTTGAAACTTGTTAACATAAACCAGGAAAAATAAGACAACCCATGACCTCAAATAATCTACTGTTTACCTTTTAAGCCTGTTTTGTTTTCCTGTTTCACTGGAGAAGAAACCTAATGAGGACAAAGTAATAAGGAATCGTCCTGTATGGTAACATATATTTTAGCTGCAAATCTAGATCAGTCATTTTTCCACATTGCGCATTGCTATTTTTTATAGCTGTCAATAATGTGCTATAGTGACAGTGGCCCTGGACTGGTACAGAAGCAATTTGTTTGCAGCCACAATAGCGGCCAAAATCCTGGCCTTTTGCATGCAACATGACACAACTCTGATAGGATTGGAAAACCCAATTTTATCCTCCTATAACAGTCTTGCTTAGGTCTTGTGATCCTACCCCCTTTAGTGTGAATAGCCCTACTTTCCCCTTGTTTCCCATCATTGAATGTCACTATCTCTGTAATTTGGACAAAGCACAAGCATCCACCCTTTTCCGACCTTATTTCCATGTTTTCAGCCAGTCCATGACAGTTTTTGGCCACAAAGTTGATGTCTGCAGCCCTCCTCTGTTCTGTTACATCACCATCCTGTTACCTGTTACCTGCTATCCTGCTTTTGGATTTGGGGTCAGCTGCTTTGCACTGCTATTTGGGATTGACAACTATGCTATTTATAATAAACTGAAATTATCTCATTTTGAGGCCCTTCTTTAGCTTGGCAACTGAGACATTTGGGTCTGTTTCAATTTAGTTAAAGTACCTTACATCTATTCTACAAAAAGATGGGTAAATTAATGAGACATTACACATTGAATACAGGCTGGGTGGTTAAAGTGGAGAAAGACATCGGGAGTTATTTGTGACCGCAAAGTACCAACAAAATTGAATCTTTTATAGCAGTGAATGTTGGATTTTGAGGGACATGAGAAAAAAGTAGAAGTAGAAATGAGAATGTTAGATGAATGTGTGAACAGAGAAAGGACAGGATACATTATGCCTATACCAAGAAATATTGGCGTGACACCTATTGAGAAGAAAATAACAAAAAATCGGTTAAGGTATTTTGTATATCTGCAAAAAAGGCCACTGGAGGCACAGGTGAGAAGGATTAGTAGCATAGTTCCTTGTCCTGTAAAGAGGAATAGAGGGCGGTCAAGAAGGACTTTTAGAAGAGATTAAGTAGATCTCATAGTAAATAATATCTCAGAAAATTTGGTTTTTGACCAAGCCCATTGACATTGTGCGATCTATTTAGTCGACCTTACCTGATGGGATAAGGCTTATGTTGTTATTTGGATTTGTTTGGGTTTGTTTCAGTTGTATAGGGACAGTGGCATCATGTTACCATGTCAAGGTTTCACTCCAATTAGTTATTGATAGAACTAATGAAAACTTGTAGTTTTGATTCATGTATATTAAAATGATAGAAGTTTTGATAGCATTAGTGTGAACATTTATTTTGATTTATGTGATTGCACCAATTTATTTCTGCAATCTGCATTTTAATTGTTAAATTTATTTCCTAAGATAATAAAACAGCTTATTAATCAGAAAATATTTTTGCATAAAATATGTATAATAATTATAATTATATTCCATTAATCCTTGTGAATTTATGTCATTCTCTGTTGCTTCTTATTCATTTTTAAATAGGGTCAAATGCAGATTACCTTGAAACTGTTGAGTGGGGTTCTACATCTATCAGCGGGTTACTCACACATCTCACATGTGGTCAATTTTGAAATGTCTTCTTGCTACATTTTCCAATGTCCCCCCACCCCCTCTAAATTAGAGGAAGGTGAAATCAAAAACACTTCGTTGTTCCCTCTTGGCTAATAGGTTGTCTACTTTACATGATTGATTGTCTTGAAGAAGCCACAGGGTTTGATGCTGGAAACAGCCACATAACAAGTCCTTTACTGTTCTCTTAGTTACCTTGAGAAGGTGGAGTTGCTCAACTTGATTGGTTATATACTGTATGGCATGGTGCTGGAAGTGATACATCCAGGGCTTGATAATTTCACCAGTTTTTCACTATCTGATTACAATTTTACACATGGGACCCTGGTTGGATCTTGGTTCAGAGAGGAGCTATTGATGTTTGAAACAATGGCATTATTTGATCTACCATTCTAGGGATCTCAAATTAGTGGCTGATTGTGCTAGCTTTATTTGTGTACCCAATAACCCTTTTATGGTCTCATGGTTTCCTTCCCTCTAAGCTTCCTTTCCAAAACCCCTGGTCATTGATTTTGGTGATGGTTCTTTATGTTTTTCTCCTTGACCTTCCAAGTTTGCTATAATGCTAAGGCATGCATTGCCATTCTTTGTGTTTTTTTCAATTTTATTGGTCATGTATAATGCACAGTTATGCTGAACTTTGTATCAAGCATCCATTTTCTAATCTACACAGTTATCACCAATAGCATAGCTTTAGCTATCCTATGAAGAAAATGACCATATCATTAATATCCTCCTTTCTTCTTCTCATCTACTTGCTCTTCCTCTCACAGTTCTTTCCTCTTGTGTTCTGTTCCTTCCACAAGACCTGCCTTGGCAGGAACCATAAACCATTTGCTTAGGATTAGCCATAAAGTACTGTTTTTTTCTACTTATCTTGATTGTTCCTCCTACATTACCCACCTTTATTCAAATGGTATCCAAGGGACATCAACCTACCAACAAATAACCTGTTTTATCTTTGGGAAGAAGACACTTGAGGATTTTAGTGCAAGAAGGAATTTTGGTTATCACTGTTGTGGAAGAAGGTGACCATGGTTTAAGACCTTCCACATGGTCTAACAGCATGAGTGATAATTTCAGTGTTTTCTATACATCAAGGGGGTTATGTGAAACCAAACGAAGTTTATGTAGCAAAGGTAGAAACAGTCCAAAGGGGTAATCTGATTTTTCCCTTATAAGGTTGCTTTGTATTTGTTGAAATTATGGGATTTTGGGTATGGAGAGAGGAAGAGATAAAAAGAAAATGAAACACTGAATTAGTATTTACTAAGATGTTTATATATATTGATTTGTTGGATATGTTCATAAAACCTAGAGCACTAATTCTTATTTATACTAATCATAATCCTAGTTAATTAGGGAAACAAATCATGATAAGATGAAGAAATATGGTAACCAACCTAAGAGATAATGAGGAAATAGGGAAACTAATCCTGGAGAATATTCTAAGATATGATCGAGATAATATTAGATATGTTCATATATTCAAACGACTTTTATCTAATTTAGAAGACTTGTATAGGGAACATCTAAAACATATTTGTATGTCCATTACTTATGGTGTGGAAGGCTGATGGATGTTGCTTGCTGATGGATTTGTATTTCTGGTTCGTGCCAGGTATCATGGTCATATTGATGTTTCTGTGACTTCTGCTGCCTTTGTTTTGGCCACGGCATTATTCTTACAAAGAGGAAGTCCCCGTTTTGCACAGCTAAGTAGTGCCATATTTGGGTTATTTTATTGTGGATATCTACCTTGCTTCTGGGTTAAGCTTCGATGTAGTTTAGCAGCTCCAGCCTTGAACACAAGTAATTGACTTTTGTTTAATTCCTCTTTTCAATTTTATTTCCACAGATTGTGGGGCTGGGAAGGGTCAGTTCTATTTCTTAATAATCATTAAAAAAATCACTGAAGTCACCAGTTCTACACTTAATTGCTAGTCATTTCTTTTTGGTAGGAGTTGTAGAATTACTATATTTTTGACAAAGTAGTTATTAATTAATATGTTATCGGTAGCATCTTCAATCACACTTTCATTATACAATATTCTGATGGTTATATCAACCGCTTCATTTTTAAGTAGGATTTCAAATTTTCTTCCAATAATTTTATGTCACTGTATTTGCTAAACTACAGTATTGATGCGTGGAAATATGAATAACTCTAATCTGGATATTGAATGGAGAGATTTTATGTTTCTCTAACTTGGTTAAGTCAAAGGTTTGCTAAACATGAACAATATAATTCATTAATGTAGTATGTACTCTTCAACTTTGAAAAGTAACTGAGTATGCTTGTAATTTATGTATCATTCCAGCTGATATTTGCGAATCCAAATGCAATCTTGTTTTGGTAAAGTTTAGTGGAAAATTTAAATACTTTGTTTGAAATGTGTCCTTGCCCTTGGCTGAAAGTAAATTAAACTTTAGAAGTATGGTATTACAAACCAAAGGAACCATGGCCACAAGTATGGTATTTTTTTCTCCTTGTATATGATTAAGTATCTGGATTTCTCTAATTCAGAAACCTGTTCGGTTTTATGATAAGAACCTTGGAAGAATCACACTCCAAAAGCTGGCCATTGTAGTTGGAGAGCCCAAGGCCTTAATAACCCCACATTAAAATTCCATAATTCTAATTTGGAACTCAAGTCTCATACTTTACAATTGGATTCTAATTTGGAACTTTAGTTATTTTGGTTCCGCATACTGTACATTGTTGTGATGTGGAATTCATATTTGACTTGCTGTAGTAGCAACTCTGATGTGCAACAATGAATTAAATGTCTTCTTTGACATTATTCGGGAAGCTTATATCCATTGGTCAATTTTCCATTCACTATTTTATAGCACAGCCATTGATGTCTGATCCTTCAGATAGAATTTATCTATGAAAGATAATTTCTGCTTATATTAGCATCATTTTGAAACTCCCTATTTTCTAAGTGGCTTGAATCAGGGCCTCTATGTTCTTAATGGATTATTATTATGTAGGAATAGGAGCAACATGGCCTGTTCTTCTTGGTGGACCAGCTCATTGGACAGTAGGTCTTGTGGCAACTTTGATTACCATAAGCAGCGTTATAGCAGCTGATACATTTGCATTTCTTGGTGGCAAGGTATACTGGCTTATTGATGTACAACTTATCTGTTTTCTCCTCCAATTTGGTCCCAACTTGTCTGGTCATTTCTTTGAGCCAGCCTGATTCCTAAGATTTTACTTGTGAAGTTTCTTTTCATATGTGATATTAGGGGTGTTCAAAGTTTCTTTTTAATATTTAGTATAAAATAAATTGCTTTTAGTAAGATATCCTGGTCTTGCTGTCTCAGATCTCGTAACAATCAACCAAGAGCACGGCAAAGGAACTATGTGCTGATTTTTTTCTGTTGGAAAACATACAGATATAAATATGTCAAATTTTATTTATTATCTTGTTTATTAGTCCAAATAACTGATTATCATCAATGGTCTATAATGGTAATTGTTGCCAATTTGTTGGTGAGAAATCAAATTGTAATGTGTCTCCACATTATCTATGTCAAATTCATCATAATTCTTGAGGTTGGCTGGACTTACCTTTTAGTTCTTTTGTGTTCTATGGTTTGAAGAGTGGCATGCACTTGGTTAATCAATTTTTCAAAGTATGATCTTTTGATTAAAAAAATATTCTATGGCAGAAATAAGTGAGTAAATCTTCATAGACACAATTGTCTGAAATTTTGAGTTGTGATAGATTAGCATGCTAAGCTGCATTAGTTGGTTCATACTAAACGAAATCAAGAATTCTGGGGGAGCTAAAGCTTACATTTACAAGGACAAAGTTGAGAAGTTCTAAGTCAGAAGATAACGATTACTTTTAACAGAAACTAGATTGAGAGAAAAAAGAACTATTTATATTTTTGCCTTTATAAAAGTATCCTATCATGGATGTTGTATTTTTTAAGTCAAAAGTTGTGTCTACCTGATTGCTATGAATTTTTCATGAGATAAATTATTAGTTTTCCTAAATTTTACATTCAGACATTTTAGTTTTTTATCTCTTCCAAAAGTACACCCTTAATCTGGCCTTCAGTTATGGCATTTCTCTTTTTACCTTCATGCAGGCATTTGGTAGAACACCACTTACCAGTATAAGTCCAAAGAAGACATGGGAGGGTACTATTATAGGCTTTTGTGGGTGTATAGGTACTTCTGTTGTACTGTCAAAAGTTTTCTGCTGGCCAATATCATTATCAAGGTAAACTTCCTATCCTTTAAGTTATGTTGCTGTGTGACTCATTTCAATTATGCTGTGCCTTTTTTAATTATTTGCTTGATAAGATTTGTTGGTAGAACTTGCACAGTATTTAAGAATTACGTTATTTAGTTAGATCATTTTATTAGTATTGATCAGTGCTGGAGAAATTGTGTAAAAGCCAACTTATGCAAAGATCACCTTCTTATGGGAAAAACCTTTCCAACTTGAGAATATGGGGTTTCTTAAAGTTTATAGACATGCTGGCAGTCAGTAGTAGTACCATGATGGAGATTCTAGGCATTAGCATATTAATCATATCGTTATTGCTAATCACCCTGCTTCGTCAAGTATTGGATATCTTCATCTGGTGACATGGTTCTTACTCCGATGTATAGTGTATATATACAGCTTATAGGTGTGCTCATTTGTTATTCCGTCTGCCCCACCTTTTTGAGAATTAAAATGTTTGAATAGTATATATTTTTTCTCATTAGTCATTACAGGACACGGATCCTCTCCTGGAGAGGTCTAGTTCCAGGAGAGAAAGAGACAAAGATGTGTGAATAATCTACAATGTATGTAAGAGAGAAAAAGGAATAGAGAAGGAGAAATGGAGAGGAGTTTTACTTGTCGTTACTAGGTTACTCTAGTATAAGATGAACACTCATACATTCACCATGCAACTTTTTATATCCTACGAACAGTTATTGACACTTGTATTTATGATTTCTACACTGGTTTTCTCAGCGCAATAGCTCTTGGTGTTCTGAATTTCTTTGGGTCTGTTTTTGGTGATCTCACTGAATCAATGATTAAACGTGATGCGGGGGTGAAAGACTCTGGCTCGCTAATACCTGGTCATGGTAATCCCTCTTCACTTAATAATATCTGTAATAGATGCTTTATTTTTTATTTATTTATTGTTTTGCTGAAGAGTAAAGAAATAGCAATATATAAATAATCCTGTTATATATCTTATCTCCGAATCATTAAACAGTAGTTACTGGTCATGTGGTCAGGGGTGGATCTATAAAAGAAAGTTTGGGGAATAGCTGGGGCATGGCCCCTGCCCTCGGCCTTCTCCATCCGTCTCTGCACGTGGTTGAAATTTTTGTTTAATAATGTCATCTTGTCACTAAAGAAAAACACCTCATTCAAATCCGACCTCGTTTTGTTATCCATTAGAAATTACTTGAAAGATAAACATTTTATTAACTCCATTTAATGCAGGTGGAGTGCTAGACAGAGTGGACAGTTACGTGTTCACGGGTGCTCTCGCATACAACTTCATCAAAACCTTTTTACCGCTTTATGGAGTATGACATGGAATAGTGGTCAGTGTTTCTTCAAGTTTGAGTTTAAACTTCATCCGCTTATACTTCTAAAACAATGTATTATCAGCAGATAAAAAGTACCACAATCTTTACCTGAGTAATTAAGGTATTTTATCGGCAGTAAAGTTTTACAAGTTAGGTCATAGATGGTATGTGCGTGGCATGTTCACTGACAGTGTGACATGTTATTGACAGAAAATTGAATTTAAATATTCGTGGAAATTCTTGGATATTTTTCATGGATCAAAATACAAGATAACGGTTTACATAAATTTGGGTAAAGCTTGGTGGGAAAGAGATTTTTTCTTGTGATCCTCAAGGAGCAGCGGGAATTTTCTTATCATCTCAAGCCAAGTTAGCCACATCTTATTGCAGTTGCTCGTTCGATTTCAAATGAGGTCACAGCCATGAGGACTAAACGGGTAGCATTGGTTCTATTTTGACTTGTAAATAGCCACAATTGGCTTTGAAATAAAAAGCACGGTTGCATTTGCTCCAGTACTAAGGATACTGTAGAACAATCATTAAGAATCATTTGATGCCTAGTATTGTTTTATTTTTTTATCATCGGTATTCTTAATTGTATTTTGGTGCCAAAGTTATTTATATGTTGAAGGCATTAGGAAATAAGGTCTAAATTCCATTTTCAGGTTTGCAAAAAGAGAGTAAAGTGAAGAAAAAAGATTTGTCAAAATAATTAAATTTAAAATCAAGATTATCGTGTAGTGTGACAAGATATAATTCAGCATATATTGTTAGTGTTGGAACAGTATTTGAAAATTTAAGTTAGGTGGCAAATGGGGGCATTTGGATCAAGCAAACAAATTCTGTTCCCATAAAAAAGTCCAGGTGCTAAGTATTTGAAGATTATATGACTTGCATTCAGATTTCAGTTCCTATTCACTTCTCTTAGAAATGAATCACCTGTGCAGTCTGACAGAAGCCTGTATCAGGGAGCTAAGCCACAAGATTTGGTGGGATTTAGAATTTGCTTAGAAATATGTTTAGGGCTTAAAAATATATCGAGTTAAGTTAGATTTTAAATATTTAAATTTAATTATTTAAAAATTTTAAGATTTGAGTTTAGATTTAATATTTATCGAAGTTTTTTTTTATTAAGATTTGATCTGTTTAAAGTTTAAAAGGTTTACAAATTTATTTAAAAGTTTATATCATAAAAATAATAATAAATAAATTTAAAATTTATATAAATGATTGATTAAAAAGATGTAAACATTAAAAGAATAACATAAAAAGTTTATAAATTTAAAAATATAATGTATATGTATGAATACAAATTAAATATACATAAAAATTAAATTAAAATATGAAATATTTATTTTAAAATTAAAATAATGTATGTAACATTTTTAATAAATATTAGAAAATTTTACAAATATAAGATTTTTTAAAAAAATAACAATTAAAAATTTTAATTTTTAGTAAATTATATAAATATATTAATATTATATAAATATAATATATTAAAATAAATATAAAATTTTTTAAACAAATTTTTTTAATAAATTTAAACTTAATTTGTTTATCTAAATTTTTTTTAACAAATTTGAACTGTTTATTTTTAAATATAGAATAAGATCTATTTGCAACTTTATTTTCATCCCATGTGTTTTCTTTGAATTTTTTAGAAAGATTTAATGTTTCTTTTTATAAAGTATTTTACATTTTTATGAAATATTTATTATTCTTTCCTTTAGTCTTCTTAATAATTGAAGTTGTTGAAAATTTAAATAAAAATTATTAGAAATAAACCATGATAATCTTAATAATTGAAGTTGTTGAAAATTTAAATAAAAATTATTAGAAATAAACCATGATAATGAGATTAAAGTCAAAGATATTAAATGATAATAAAATTGATAGGTTGTAATATTTTATAAAAGATTAAGAAAATTAACTTTAACTATTTTTACTAATTTGTGTAATTTAGTTAAATATACTTTATAAAAAGGATCAGGAAGTATACTCCGCAAAGAGGACACAGCACACAAGTTTGTCAACCACCATAATTTGCATCTTCCATCCAATTCTTTTGGCCATCAGAAGTGCAATCAGATGTTTAGATAAATATGTTCTATTTGACATATTGGCGTTGCTGAAAGACTTAGGCTACAGATCAGGTAGCCTTAAAACTAGAAAGAAAAAAATTGTTACTGCTCTCATGAATATTAATAGAAGATTAGGTTCAGCTCCTAACAGCTTCAAACCTCAGGCAATTTGGTTAGACAACATAGAATCAGAATATCATTATCAACAATAACCTATATTAAAAGAAGAGATAAGTGCATTACAAGAAGCACAATTTTTCCTTCCAATGATAAAATAAAGGATATCAATATTAAAGGCCATCCAAATCATTTTATTACTAAAACATTCTTGCTTGGACTGTGTCTGTGCACACCATGCCAGTTGTGCACCACACCATTTGGCACAAGCAATTGGACATGAAGATGTTAAACCAAGTAACATGACATAAAGTATATATCATTTACCAAAAGCTGATTTGTTACCATATCCACAAGCTTAAGTTCCTGGGTACATTATATTCAGCAGCTTGTCTGTCTCAACTTCAATCATTGAAGGCCGAAACTGTGCTGTCCTAGGAGCAAACCATAAAATTATTCAAAAATACAATATCAGAATCATAAGCAGTATAATTAAAGAAGAAAATAAATAAAACAAACGGAACACTAAAAGAAGCTGAAAAAAAAATTAACAAGATGGGGGGGAATATTCCCATTACTAACTCTTGAAAGGGATAAATGTTGCTGGTGTTGCTTCTCATAGAAAGGGATTTTTGTAACTTGTAAGGAAAACTCTACTGGATGACTATAGACACCATCGTGTTGAGTGTCACCTCAACAAAAATCTTTCACAGCATGCCTCTCCATGCCCACCAAAATTATATTGTTAATTAAGACTTCATAATATTTTATAAACATATTGCGTATGCTATCCGTTTTGTCATACAAAACTCCAAGTTCCAGTTAATCATAAAGTGTAAATCCAAGGAAATGATTAGGGGGAGAAAATATTGAACGACCATGAAAGCTTCAAAAGCACTCAACACAAACAAAGAAATAAATCAAGTGTTTCATGAAGTACATTAAAAAAATATACTGAACACAAAATCAATTATTTTGCCATAAAAAGTATCCTTTTTCTATTAACCAAAAAAGCATCCTTACTTGCAGAACTCATGTGAAAAAGTATCCATCCATATTACATACCACAGAACATACACACATAAAGCATGTCCACTGGCAATGAAGCAAAGAAATAAAGACAGCATAGCATGTATAAAGAAGTAGTTTCTTCAAAAACATATTCATTGGAAGATAATTGTCCAAAAGGGTTTTCTAATAGTAACATTTCCTTACACTATTATCCTTTTCTCTCATTCATTTATTCCATTGAAGACGTCTTATCCTTGTAGTTAGTTGATTATGAACAACACATGCGAATACAAAGGAACAGAAAAAGAGTATTCAACCCCAACTTTCCATTTCCCTACCTCAATTTTATACTCTAAACAAATTTTCATATGAGCATGTGGTTATCAAAGTTTAACTATAACTTTCCATCAAACCATCATCCCTAGCCATATAATTTTCCAAACGGACTAACAAGAGTAACATGAACATGCGTGAATAACAATATTTTTTTAAAAGATTTTAGAAACATAAAAATAAAGAAAATGTATTTTAAAAATAATAAAAACAATCTGTTGAAATATAAACTATAATAACTTTTAGTTTATTTAATAGAAATACCTATTAAAATAATACTTATAATTTAATAATCAATTGAGATTAATTGAAAGTTAAAACATTTACTTACAATAAATATAAAGTTTAAGAATCTATATATTCTTTTAAAAAAAACTATAATTAGATCTTAAATTAGTCCAATCAAACGTTTGAACTATATTTATTATATTAAAAATATAACAAATATTTAAAATTTATTTATTCATTCATTCATTAATTAAAAAATTTAATAAAATATATAAAATAATCTTAATCTTACTCAATTCGAATATTATAAATCAGATTCCTAATTCTTAAACTATGAGAAATTTAATTTATTTGAACTCATCATTATTCAGCACTAAGTTAACTTCTATATTATTTCAGATCTTCATTTCTTGGCACAGCTACAGCAGTGAGAACGAGTTGGATTTTAGGGTTTGGTATGTCCTACCTGTTCAAGACATTGTTTTTCTTTCATTCGTTTATGATTAACTTGACAATTAGTATCTGATTCTGTTGTGAATATTGATCGTTGTGTCTGATTTTACACATTTGAAAGATCATATTAACAGCGTTCGTTCAACCCCGTGGATGGATTGCGATGCAGGAGGAACAATAAGATGCCTTACGATTGTATGTTTTGGTTTAAGCCTCATATAAAGAAAGAAGCTGTGATGGATTCAGTTGTAAGAGTGGGAAAACATGTGTACCGAAGAAATGGAGTTGTGAGTGGTGTGAAGAGTCTCGGAACAGTTCAATTGGGCTATGGTGTTAAAAAAGCTTGATGGCAGATATTATCAGGTTAGAGTTCATTCTTCTATTGTTTAGTTATATTCATGAACTCAATTAATTCCTATTTATTTTATTGCTATTTCAGATTAATGATTTCAACTACCAATCAGTATGGTTAAATTTTTGTATCGTTACACCTCTCGTGTTTGAAGTGTCCCATTGTTAGGTCACGTATTTGATAATGACACTTGTTCAATATGTGTTCAACACTTGTTATTAGGTTGGATATTTGTGTTGACACCTGTATATGAATGGACACACGCCATTGTTATTTGAAAAACAAACTACTTTTTTTATTACTTTCAAAAAATCAGTTTAAAATAGAAAAAATTAAAAAATAATGTCTTTTAGTTTTTTGTGTGACTCATTATCATAAGAGAAAGGAGAATATACAAGAACATACAAATACAGATTATGTTCATATTTCATTTCATTTGGGTTTTCCTTTTATGTGTGTGTTTGGTGTCTCAGTGTCTTTTAGTTTGGAAACTAGCCGTGTTGGTCCATGTCTAGGTCTACATGCATGACATTTTTACCACTTGCTAGGTAACCTTGTTATAGTAAGTGAGCTACTTGAGTGTTGGTACTCAGTAATGTGTAGTCAAAAACCATATTTTATTTAGGAGAATACTTCTTTTTTCTTTTCTGTTTAAGTCAAGGTCTCACTGCTTAATCTGTTCTTGTTATCAGGGTAGTATTAGTCATGGACAGAGCATGCTTAAAAAACCACCAAATTAATGTAACATAGGTTGATGTAAAAATGCCTTGGGTGGTATGTTATTATAAGATTTGGAGAGATGTTTCACATAACTCAAGGTTTGAGTTGTACTGTAGAAGTTGATTTATTGGATGTGTGCATACAAGATTACAAATTATGAAATGGAACATCCTATTGAAAATTCAAAGAATGAAATGTTTATTGACTATGCTGTTTTCAGCATGCTGCCCAACTAACTTATTTTAGTTGGAGAGTGTGGTGAAACAGGACATGCACATTCTGCTATGATATGAGTTTGAATGGAAATTATGCGATTTTAATGTAACATGTTTTGTCATTTTCTGCTTTTAATGGATGTAGGGTCTATTGATGCAACTGAGCATGATGGCTACTCCTGAAATGAACAAAGAGGATCGGCTACTGCATTGGCTTTTGGTCTGAGCTCAGCAAATTCTCTCAAATTGGATGATGAAAACAAGAGGAACATGAAGTGAACCAAGATGAAAACAAGGTGTGTAGTGTACTAAAAGATAGCCTAGTATTGTAGGCACCAAACATGTGCTTACTGATAATATTAGGTGGCTTTGAACATGATATTCTTTTCCTATTATTTGTCCAAATAACATCTCTTCCTATATATACACACCCTCATAACCTAAACTTTAATAATTACATTAATTTAATAAGATAGTTATCCTAATTTAATAATCTTAATCTAACTGTTAATTTAAATTTTTCTATTAAATATATTATGCACATAAAATTTTACATAAAATAAAAGTTGATTTTATTATATAATTTTATTTTAATAATTCATATATTATTTAAATAATAATTAAAAAATATATCTATAAATTTTTAAATTCTTTAAAATTTGATATACATAATCATAAATATATTATAACATAATTTAATAATTAAATTAATAAATTTTATATTTTATATAAATTATTAAATTAATATAAATATTAAAATTTAACATGCAAGTTAAGAAGCATATATTTCTCGGAAGCAAGAGTGAGTTTGAGGGGACAAAGGCGAGCTGGCATTGAATGTGTGAAACGAAAGGTGGTGGCTGAGGCCGAGGGATACGCAGAGCCGCTCGATACGTTTGTCTGAATTAATTAATTCCACAGTCTTCATTTTTTTTATAGCTTATATATTCTATTATTTATATATCACTTCATTTTTTTTGGTAATTTATTTATTTTAATAATTTTTAAAAATAATTGACCAGATATATTGGGATTTTGTAAGATTGACCTAATATACTCACTAGTTTTTTTCAATTTTTTGGAGGGTTTATGATCTTGGTATTTAAATATCACATTAACATTTAACTATTCTGATTCTAATCAAGTGAGATCATTACACGCAATTAAACTCTTATCAATTTTAACGTATTTACATTCGTTGATATTTACTTTAAAAATGTATATATTAAATTATTTATATTTTAATATAATAAATATTTTTTATTTATATTTTAAACGCACTCGTTAATATCAACACATTCGGAAAAGAAAAAAAATAATTATGTCACCGCTTAAGGTTATAACTGATCAACATTCAAATATTATTAAGGAGACTCATCTTTTCCTTTTTTTAAAATTGTATTGACAGTATCGCCAATATTTTTTAAATTATTAATTTCTTAGATAATTATGTGAATAAATAAAAAAAAAATTTCAAGAGAAATAGAAAATAATATCCAATCCTCTCGCATATCATGTATAACATGCAGAGATATTTGAATGGTCGAAAATAGTTTCTGTACAAAATCATACCCTTTTTTTTCCACTTAGATTGGACCTACTTTAATACAATATCGTATAATCGTATCCAACCACGTGCAGGATTATTCTTATCCAAATGCTGAAAAGAACCCACTTATACTTTTGCAGACATAATATTTGTAGTTTATTTTCTTTTCTCCAGTTATTTGATAGTTTTATTAGATTGGAGTGATTATTAAGTAATATATATATTTAATTTTTTATAAATTATTTGGAAAGCAGAGTTTTGAAAAAGAAGAAGAGAAAAGGATAATTTTTCTTTTAAGAAATATATTTTAATATGATAATTTTTAAAATAATAATAAATTAATATTTTTATCGTAAATATATTTTCTTAATAAAAAATTATCCTTTGTTATTTTTTCAAAAACTTCCTTCTAAATAATTTTTAAACAAGATTTTAGATTCAAATTTTGTATATAATCGTTTATTAAAAATTTATTTTCACTATATTGTAAATATTTTTAATTTAAAAATATTATTCTTATAGATGATATTTGCAATTTCGGAAAAAAAAAATGGAATTATGTTACTCCCTAAGAATAGGAGAAACATTGTTATATTAATTTCTCTATATATTTTGCAAGGCACGAGGAATGGCATTGTTTGTCACTAAATGCATGTGTTCAAAATATAATGGCTTCTGGTAAGTGGTGACGAATGCAGTTTCTAAAGTTTCAACCAAAGGGGAAAAGAAATAAAAGAATAATTGTGACACGTGTGACACGTATGAGAGTACTTACAATAAGTTAAGAAGCCATGAAAGTGCCATTAAAATATTATGCTGAAATGAAAGTGGAGGGTGTGTTCGTGAGTCGGCGACTATGTCTCTTCCATCAAAACAATAGCGTACAGCCATATGGTACTTGTTTTTCTTTGTGTACAAGCATGATAATTATAAATTATCTTTAATTAATAATTTTTCAGTTAGATTAATTTATATTATTTTAAAATTTTTATTAGATATTTATACTTTAAAATTTATTTAAATCATTATAACTTTAAATGTTTTTTAATTGGATCACTATCATTAAAATCATATAATGGAGCCTTTAGGGTAGATTAAATTTAAAGACCATTTTTTTTAAAAAAAAATAGACAGAATTATAAATGTTTTGGGTTTGACCTATTGTTGAATATTTATAACGACGCTCAAAACTCAATAAGGATATAAATAATAAAAAATAAAATTATAAAATTATAAAAAAATGTGGGAACTCAATTATGAATAAATATTATTTTTAAAGAATTATTCAACATTAATTACTGTTAATTTTGGAATAAATATTTACGAACCTATCAAATATAATTAATAAATAATAAATAGTTGGCAAGAAATTGGTTATTAATAGCACGTGGGTGTCACGTGAAAAATCATTTATTTATTTACTTCTTTCTATTTTTTATAAAAATATTTGAAAATATTTTTTATATTAAATATAAGAAACATATTATTATTTTTTAGTATATTATTTATTAAAAAAATTTATCCTTTACCTTTTTGTAATATTTATTTTAACAAAATATTTATCTATTTTTCATAATATTTAAACATGTAATATTATGCATATTTTAAAAATAAAATTTAAATTTATAACACATTAATTATTTGATCACGTATCTCTATAATATTTATTTTATTAAAATAATTGGAGAAAATATTTATTCATTTATTAGTTTTTAGACATTTTTAATTCTTTTGGAAATCAAATAATTGATATTTCTTTCATAGTTGTTTTCAGTCGTTCAGAAAGTTTTTGATTTCTTTGGTTGAAAATTAGATAGAAAAACAAGAAAAATTAAAAGACAAAATATCATTTTTTGAACTACAATTCAAAGTGTCAAACCGAAACGAATAAATTTGTAATTTATCCATACTTTTATTTTCCTCTGAGCACGCCAAGCATGGATTGGGTCACACGTCTTGGGTCGGGCCCACACGCATTTACTCGACATTTTGGTGAGAGATACAACTACGACACATGCCACAATCAAATAATAATAATAATAATAATAATAATAATAATAATAATAATAATAATAATAACATAATTACAGTAATAATAGTAATAGTTTTTCTAACTAGGGTTATTATTTATTATACTTAATAATTAATTAACTAACCATTTCACTTTGGTTTCCTAACTAATCCTGGATCGAAATCTTTGCTTTATATTTATGTATCAAAGTTTCGGGGTTTGTGTTGCATTTTCAACCTGATCTCCCCCTGATCCTCAAGGTTAGTTCATTATATTTTCCGTTTTTTTTTAAATATGTTAAATTTTATGGTTATTCAATATATAGGTGTAGGTGCAACTTGAACATGTTCCTGATTCTTCCAGATGATATCACCTCTCTCTCTAGCTCCTGTACAGTGAACTTAGGTTGGTTCTTCCCAGTTTTGAGACTGATTTTAAAGGTATTGCATTCTAGGAAGCAAAATATAGTTATGATTTGCAAACAATTATAGACTAAAACTGTAACTGAGCTTCTGAGTGTTTTTATTAGTCTACCACTGTTAATCTCTTCCCCCTGACCCCTTTTTGGGTTCTTGTTGAATGAGTATAGTAGAATTGTTGTTTTTGTTCAATTCTCATGTAGACATTCATATAAAGATCATAATTTTTTAGAAGATCAATGGGTTTACTTTCTGAATTTTTCTATTTTCTTTCATATTTAACTTCAAAACATAGATATGTCATGGTCATTCTTATTTTTGCTCTAATTAACCTGTGTGTTTTGAGATCAGCAGCTGCTGATCTGTATTCATAAGTTTAATATGTCCTACTTAGTTTTTATTTTTACTTTTCTTTCTCAAATATTAACTTTTTTCTTCTTTCTTTTTCAGATTCTCTCTAACAAAAGTCATCTGCTGAAGATTGAAGGCTGAAAGTTCATTGATTTACAGTTGCCGGCACATACTCTCAGTTGTGGTTGACAGAGACACCACTGGGAATGCCGAAAAGATGTGCTTTCTTGATTGCAGCTCTGTCTCTGAGATTCATAAGGTGATACCCTTGCTATCAATGCCCCTCTTCATGCTTGACAAGAGTGGACCACTGATCTATAGTTCATTCATTAGCTATTCCTTGATGCTCAATAGGCACACAAGTTTTTTTAGAGTGCCTGTTCTGCTGATACACGATCTCTGTGAAGACGGTTGAAACACTTTCCTGCTGTATGTATAGTTATACACACTTTATAATAGTAGTAAATGATTATATAGAATTTAAGTGAGCTGAGGAATTTTTGTAAAATTTAGTGCTACTTTAAGGTCTTATTCTCATATGGAGAGTAAATCAAATGTCTTAATGCAAAGATATGAGTTAGGAAGATTACTAGGCCAAGGCACCTTTGGAAAGGTTTACTATGCAAGGACTGCAATAACTAACCAGAGTGTGGCTATTAAAGTTATTGACAAAGATAAGGTTATGAAAACTGGGCAAGCTGAACAAATAAAGCGCGAAATATCTGTTATGAGACTGGCCAGACATCCCAATATTATTCAGCTTTTTGAGGTTATGGCAAACAAGAATAAGATTTACTTTGTTATGGAATATGCTAAAGGTGGTGAACTCTTTAACAAGGTGGCCAAAGGAAAACTCAGAGAAGATGTAGCACACAAATATTTTAAGCAACTAATCAATGCTGTAGATTTTTGTCACAGTAGAGGCGTGTACCACCGAGACATAAAACCTGAGAACATTCTATTGGATGAAAATGGGAATCTAAAGGTCTCAGATTTTGGTTTAAGTGCTCTTACTGAATCCAAACGGCAGGATGGCTTACTCCATACACCATGTGGCACTCCAGCTTATGTTGCTCCTGAGGTCATCAAAAGGAAAGGATATGATGGTATCAAAGCTGATATTTGGTCTTGTGGGATAGTTCTATTTGTCTTGTTGGCAGGTTATCTCCCTTTTCATGATCCAAATTTGATAGAGATGTACAGGAAGATAAACAAAGCAGAATTAAAATGCCCTAATTGGTTCCCACCAGAAGTATGCATGCTATTGGGAAAGATGTTGGATCCCAATCCTGACACTAGGATTTCCATATCTAATATTAGGGAATATTGTTGGTTTAAGAAAGTGCCAAATATTAAAAATAAAAGACCTGAAGTGGAAAACAACACTGTCTCTTCTTCAAGTACAAATCTTCCTGATCAAAATGATGAAGGTGATGGTCTAGCAGAAGAAGCAAAGGAAGAGTCAGTTGTGCCCACAAGTATAAATGCCTTTGATATCATCTCCCTTTCTGCTGGTTTTGATCTTTCTAGATTCTTTGATGACAGTTTTCAGAAAAGGGAAGCAAGATTTAGCTCAAGGTTACCTGCATCAGTCATCATCTCCAAGCTGGAAGACATTGCTAAGCAACTGAAGCTGAAAATAAAGAAAAAGACTGCTGGTTTGTTGAAATTAGATAGGCTCAGTGAAGGTAGGAAAGGGGTTTTATCCATTGATGCAGAGATCTTTGAGGTTACTCCTTTTTTTCATTTGGTGGAGGTGAAAAAATCAAATGGAGATACATTGGAATATCAGAAAATATTGAAAGATGATATAAGGCCTGCACTTCAGGATATTGTTTGGGTCTGGCAAAGTGACCAATATCTCCAATCACAACAGTCAGAGCAACAGCCACAGATAAGTGACCAGCAGCAACAACAACCACAGTCATAACCAATTATTAATTTTGAGATATCATGGTTATCACATTTCTTGGCCATGCCCAGTTTTTCCTTTCCTTTTTTGTTCCTCTTATTTTTAGCTGTTTCACTTTTTCATGATGGTATGATATGACCTTGTTGTAGCATATCTTGTGTCTCAAAATTTTGTTTGCAAAAAATTGAAGTAAATTTCTCAATTTTTCTGTATAACACGAGTCTTAGGAACATTTGTCCAGTTTTGATTTCATGATAATCGAATCTAAATATATATATACCAACTTTGTGTTGAGGCTATTCACTCAAGCCATATTATTACTTCAAATGGAATAGCAATACTCAAATGGATACAATGTTTAAAGTATTGGCTCCTCATGTTTGAAAGAAATGAAAACTTGATAGTGAGTCATGATGACCTCAATGTTTAAAGTATTGGTTGTTTTTGAACTCTCTCCGGAGGAAACTTCCTCTTTTCATGCTACTTTTGAAGACCTTCGTTCCCTTTATTAGTGTTCGCACATCATGGACTAGAATTTTGTCATGGTTCAAGGAATTCATTGACATGAAGAAGCAGCATTTAGTGTACTATAATATAGCGCTAGGGGTAGGTGGAGGAAGCAACAAAAGCTCATTTAGCCGCATATGCAGAAAGCTAAAGTACATTGTGTGCTCTTCTAAAGCTAAAAACTTTATTTAGCGCAACTCTCAGGTAGCCATTTTTAAGTCTTCCTAAGGTTTGTCTCTGTCTTGATGATTAACAAGTCATTATGTTGTTATTTTAAAGATTTTGAGCATTAAATTAATTTTAACAAAATTAATAGTTTGATCCTCTAATTTGTTTTTTTTTTTTTCATTTTTGCTGTCTTATTTTAAATTTATTTTCATCTTAAAATTTTTAAATGTCAAACAAATTAATTTTTTCTTAATAACTCTATTAAAATAAAAAATAATTTTTTTTCCTATTTTATATTTTATTATTTAGCATATCTTTTTTTTTTTTATCTTTCCTCCTCTTCCTTTTCTCTTCTTCTTGTTTTTTTTTTTTCTTCTCCTCTTACATTTTATTTCTCTTCTTCTCTCGAAGAGAGGAAGAAAGAGGAAAAGAAAGAAGAGGAAGGAGAAAGATAAAATGGAGAAGATTTTTTTTAAAAAAAAATTAATAAAGTTATCAATAAAGTTAATAGAAAGAATTTTTTGTTTGATGTTTGAAAATTATAAAATCAAAATAAAAATAAAAATTCAGATGATTAAAGAAAAAATAAATAAATTAAGAGGATTAAAATTTAAATTTTTTTATTAATTTTCAGTTTGATAAGTGTTTTATGTGTTTGAAAAACTGTTTTAATAATAAATTTTTGGCATAATTAATTTCATGATAAGTAAAAATTTAAAATACTAATTTAATGATAAGGTAAGTAATTTTTGAAAAACTATACTTAGAGTTGTATGCTTTCTTTTTTGAAAATAGTTTTCTATTTTTGAAAACTAGAATCCTTTATTTATTGAGTGAAGTTTCTAAAAAATATTTTAAAAGATAATATCTCTTAGTTTTTAAAACTATAATTTAAAATTATTTTGGTTTTCTATTTTTAATTTTGTAATTTATTTCTTCCATATATTACTTTATCTTTTTTCTTCTTTCACTTCCTTTTTAAAAACAGTTTCTGAAAATTATTTTAAAACTTTTTAAAAATTAAAAGCTCAACAACACCTTCTATCTATCTCTTTCATTTTTGAAAAAAAAAAAAAAGCATGTTATGCTATCTGGCCAAAGTTTTGTGGCGCCTTATCTCAAATTTTCATTTGGTGGAACCTCATGAAACGCACTTTAATAAAAGTCCATTCCCATGTGCCAAAAGCACAACAAAGGAAAGAAGGTGGGGATGAAAGTATTTGCAACTCAACTGCGAGTCCTTAATCAACGGTCATAACATCAGAGTGGGTAAAAAAATTGCAAGAGTTATTATTGGCTTTTGTTAGTTATTTATCTCTCAATAAGACTCGAATATGAGTTAAACATTGTGATTAATTAATTGGTGTAAAGAAACAAGATTACACCTTATATTTCTCATTTCTTACATTACTGCTTTGTGTGGTCCATATCAGAGAATGATAATGGGATCAATAATAACAACTAATGATCTCTCACCACATTGGTCTGTTAAATGTTCAAAACCTTACAATTGGACAAAGTTGGGGGACTTTGTTAAGTCAATATAATCCGCACCAACACCAACTCTTCTCTTCTTCCTGTCCAAAATGCTTCTGCAGCTAGGAGAAGGGGTAGACAAATCAATAATCTCAGCTTCTTGGGGCACAATAAATGTGCTTCTGACATCGCAATTTTTATAGGCCACCGCAGGTGTAGCACTCCATTGTTCAGATTCTTGTTGACTCAAATCAACACTACTCTCCACTCTCTCCACTCTTTTTATTGCTGATGGTGATTGACTCGGTTCTTGCGAAGCGAAAGAATGATCTGGTGGTTCTCTTGCTTCAGATTCTTTGTTCCACTCAAATGCTTCACTAACCGTGTCCTCATGATTTGGATTTTTGGGTGAATCAGGATTGACAAAAGCATTACTTGCATCTAGAACAGAACCACTAGTGTTGTTATCATCAAATTCTACTTCTAATTTATCAATACTATCATCTTCATTTTCTGACAAACCACCAACTCTTTCAGTATAACATGGAAGCTCATCCATTGAGCCAATCTCAATTTTCATGTGGTCTGGCAAGCTTGGGCAACCGGCACAATGTTTTGTGTACTTAGTGGAGAAGAAGTTCACAGTGATATTCATGCTGTGATCATTTATACCATGTCAGCACCATAAGCTAAATCATACCATTCAAGCCAAAAAGAATGTCCATTCCTAACACAATCAAGATAGAGACAATACCTCTGCCAGGATGGAAGGGTGAGCATTGTGTATGCAAGTTTAATCTTATTGCCAATTCCTGAGAGGGATTTAAAACCAGCAGCTGCCTTCCTTACAGCCAAGGATTCAACAGGGTGCTGCCATGCCCATTCAAACTGCAAGCCCAAATAGTTAACCACATGGAAAAAATATCTTAAAATTTGGGATTTAAATCCAATCATGCATGCTTCTGAGGCAGGTAGGAAAGACTCATTTTATAGTAGAATGCAGATATACAAGCCTAAAAATTAAGTTTACAAAGAATAAAAGGGTGAATTGCAGCAGCCAAAAATACTAGCTTTAGATTTTTGACATCTGGTCTTTCCAAATGAAATTGCATTTGCATAGGTTTATCACATACTGCATGAGTTTAGCAAGTGTATTTGTTTAGTAATAGCATGACTAGTTCCTTTTAGAAAACATGCCAATTGCTAAGTTCTACACATCTAGAAGCAAATTAGTCCTGTCGGCAATTGATTCATAATATTGGTAAATGGTAAGCATTGTAACAGATCAATATTCAAGCCTATCAATGTGTAAGTCCATAAACTCAAACTTTCAGCATTCGTATGTCCTCATGCTTAGCACTTCATAAAAAGGGGAAGAAAAATTCAGTACTCACAGTCACACTACAATGAACTTGCTCAAGCAAACAACAATCTCAATCATAAATCTTCAAACATATAGTGAACAAACACAACACATATAGAAAGCAGAAATCAGAATCAGACCTGAAGGGCAGAGACATTTGTTGGGAAGCCATAGATACACAAAACCATCTCCCAAGGCCGCCTCTTCTTCGTTCTCCAAGCCCCACACCCAATTTCCCCATTGTGTTGTCTGATTCGGCGTCTGGGATTCACCGTAAACCTGAAATCGCACACATAGAGACATAAACACAGACAATTAGTATAAGATCCATCACAAAATAAACTAGTAGAAGCACAAACCTTTAAAAATAGTTAAATACCCAGCATTTCTACCAAAGAAAAATTGAAAAATTTTCAACAACTGAGCAGCATAAGAGAATCATCACATCTCAAAGATACCAACTTGAAACGAAACAAGAACCAAATAAAATATTACAAACCCAGAATTTCAACAAAGGAACAAATAAAATGGGTGTGTTTGATTTTTGGATTGAGTAATAGGGTGTCATCAAAATTTGATCTTGAGAAATGAAAAATAAGAAAGATGAGAGAGGAACCCGATGTAAGTGTGGCCTTTGTAACGAGGGCTGAGAGAAGCCAATAGGTAGCAAGCGAAGAACCTATCTCCTTCACAGTCTTCGTTTTCGTTTTGGTTATGGCTATGGTTTTGCACAGCTTCTTCTACGCAAGATGCAGATGCAGATGCAGAATTGATGAGGGTTTTTGAGGCCTCGGAATCAGATCTTGCACCCTTTCTCTTCCTCATCTCTCTCTCTCTCTCTCTCTAATGAAATTCGACCGTTGACACTGGATGCTGATTTGACTATGTATGTATGATCATACCCTAGGGATATATTAAATTAAATTCGTAAAACTTTATTATTAAAATAATTTAACAATATCAATAACCGTTTAATCAGAAAAAGATTTAAATTATCATTTCTTACCTTTTTACAAGAAAATGATTGTATTTTTTTAATCCTTACATTTTTTAATAAAAAATAATTTAATAATATTTTATTTTTTTTGCTTTAAGCTAAATCTTACTGAAGCTAGCTTTTTTAGGAGAAAATTTTTTTCATACATAAAATTTGAAAAAAGTATCTTACTTTAAAAAAAATTAAACATGTATTACTCGAATCAATCCTTCGTTTATAATAATTTAAAAAAAACACTAATTGGTTAATAAAATAAAATTCTATATCATAATGAAATGATGTATTTCATGATAAAAATTTGATATTTTTTTTTTAAAAAAATTTCGTGAAGATTTAAGCCTTGATAAAACTGAATTTACTAGGTTAACATTTATGCTTTTTTGGTTTAAAGTTTAGTAGAATTTATTTTAGTAAAATTAATTTTAAACTATTAAATATTTTTAAAATATATGTATAAAAATTAACTTAAATTACGTATTTGTATTAGAATATATATTCTATATTTCAAATGAAAATATTGATTTTGTAATTATAAAATAAACAGACGCTCAAATTATGTTCAACCGTACGTTTAAATGATTCATTCATGTTCAAGTAAGAGGCAATAGATATTGAACAAAAAATAATAATAAAGTACAAGGCTAAAGATCAAAATCATGTAACAAAAGCTTGATTAAAAGAAAATAATACAAAACGTTATGACTACTATCATATTAACCTACCAAGTACTCTTAAAAAACAAACATGCCAAATACATTCTTTTTACTAATACGGAATAATTGGAGTGTTTGAAATAAATTATAACTACAGAATGAGAATTCGATGCCTTTTGAAATAATAAATAGCCCATTATTATATACACAGTTTTTGAGTTTTATTAGAAGAAATGCAGTTACAAGACGAGAGGTTGAGAAATATTTACAATGTAAAGCAATGAATATATAGAATTTAAACTTTTTGTAATTTTTTCTGTTTTAGATATTGTTAAACTTAAAAATATGTTGGATAATATATTTCAATTAGTTGAAAATTAAAATTATTAATAAAAGAGTTGGTTAAGATATTTTAACTCTATTTATTAAAGTAATTTTTTAGCTGCCATTAATTTTTTAATATACTTATCAACATTTTTTAAAATATTACTCAGATAGCTTTAAGCTTTTTAGTTCTTAACTAATTCTATAGCTATAACATAATTTTGATATATTTATTTTTATATTATCATATAATATTATGATTTAAATTATTATTTTAGCATACGTTATTTATTTTAAATAAAATATTGAATTTTTTATATAAACTGAAATTATAAAAATAAATTTTTTAAATGGTTATTTAATAATTATTTATATAAAATTTATTTAAATAAATTTTATATATTTTATTAAAAAATATATTATGCCTATTAAGTTTTAGTCTATTAATTAATTATATTTTTATTTATCATTTTATATTTATTAATTAGTTCAACTGTTGTCTTTTTAAATACTTTTAGTTTTCAAATTTTAAATTTGAATTATCTTTTTAACTTCTAATTTTTATCTTACAACTTTTAACGAATTTTTCAGTCTTCCTTAAAACTATTTGCTAAGTTTCCATATCATATATGTGACTGCTGTCAATTAGTAATTTGATTTTATTTTATTTTTTTGTCAGGGGAAGGGATAAGGGCATATGAGTTTTTAAGGATAACAACTTTGAATCTATATTCTTAATATCTTATACACTATGTAGTTCCACCACTTTCGTTATTATGCGAGTGCATCAGGTTCATCAACCAAGTTTGATTTATATATATATATATATATATATATATATATATATATATATATATATATATATATATATATATATATATATATATATACTTATTTATTGGCTGGGGTTGTGACTAAAGGCAAGAATACTGTTTATTTATAATGATATAAAATCTTTTAAGCCAGAACTAAGGACTTCAATTTAGAAAGATAGGTGAGAAATATTATAAGTTTTAAGTAGAAAAAATAAAACGAAAATAGTCCATAAGCATCAGCATTTTCATCCCATTTTTCACTTTTATCTGCTCATATAGATGGAAAATCAGACATTTTGGTTGCAAACGTTTGAAAATCCATCATTCATGTTTTATTCAGTCCTCATTCACTGGCCGCTTGAGGTTTGATACAAAGAAACCAAGAAAACGTGTGATATGATTTTAGTGATAACTGATGATAAGGACAGAAAGGAGACAATTCAAAATATGCAAGATGTTAAGTAATCAGTATAGTCTAGTCAATTGAAATTGTTTAATAACTGGGCCAATGGAATTAAATTCCCTTACAATAATATTCATTAGCTACAAAAAATTTAATGGAAAATTATTATTACAGCATTATGAGCCAACTTGCAAGGGTCTTTGAAACTAAGACATGGACTTTTCCAATTTTCCTCAATCCACACTACTGTTACCAGGTTTTTGAGTAGAAAATGAATGAGGGTATGATTTTACTTCATTCTTGATAAACAGTTTTCAGTATCGATATAAGGGGGAAAAGTGAATTAGCAATCAACAATATTTCCTTTTCTGAGTTGGTTTGGTAATATGGCCATAATAGTCAACTTAAGAATTAGCAATCACACCAACATTGAGGAGCATATCTCGTTCCAAATGTAATATAACTTCATAATGCTGCACCCTTCCATAAGACATCTCCCACACTTATTTATTACCATCAATGCAACGTTATACAACATTTATATGCCACTGCTTAAATTAGATAATTCACCTGGATAGAAATCTTCCCAATTAGAAACATCATTTGACACTCCTACCTATGTTTCATACAATATAGGCATTAGTCACCATTATAATGCTGTATCAAATATGATACTCGTCAAAGATTAGCTTCAGATCTTTCACATTTGTGTCTTGTCTACTCCTGCAATCAATACATTCCATTTCGCTAATATTTGGACACTGGATGCAAGAGATTTGTTAGAAATTAAGTTTTAGATCTAACTTAATCCAAAAGCTAGCTCATGATATGAAAATTGTCTTCACTTTATATATAGTTGGTTCATCTTTATCTCTAGAAAATGTGAAATTCTAACAAAATTCAAGGAAACACAAGCCAAAGAGTACAGAAATATTGACATTTAAAAAATTAAGACTTCATTAGCATGTTAGCAGTGCAAAAAGTTGCTTGGACAATTTATTTTCAATGTGAAGATGATTTCAGTTTAAGCTACGTCCCTGGTCCAAGATGAGAATTTGGAACGGACAGAACTAAGTTGGATAAACTTTTCAACATACGCCAGAAAATAAAATGAAGCAAACCTCTTTTATAAGTTAAAATCAACTTACACCTCTTAACTAACGGAAAAGTTAAATGTGGGAACTTCTAAAAAAAATTGAGAAGCATAAATTGATTTTAATTTATAGGAAAATTTTAATTCATTTTACTTCTTTAATTCTTATTATTTTCTTCTCTTACAAGTATTTGTTGAGAAGTTCATCCAAATATACTCTCATAAAATGGTGTTTTTGGATGCTGTTAAAAAAACAGATTTAAGCCATCTGACAGAAGCTAAGAAAAGCTAATATTGACAAAAAAAAAAACGGTGATACCTGCTTCTGACTCTAGCAAAAAGTATACTGTCATTTATCAAATATAATCAGACTAAACTACCCTGGAAATTATGGAATTGAGACCTAACTAATCACTCCAATTTCCTTTCTAGAAAACTATTTTTTTTACTTATAATACCCAAACAAGCAACTCACTGCATTTCTCAGAAATATAATCAAACGTGAAACTGATGTTCAACATGAATTCTTCCAAGTCAACTCTGAATAAGGTCTCTTTCTCCATCAAAAAAATACTTCATAGAATTTTCAAGCACAAAGTTTAGTCTAGTTTTGTAGAAAGTTTAAATTCTCAAAAGACTGAGAAAGCGAGAACCTGTTCCAAATTCTTGTAGAACAAGTTCTGGAAGTTTACTTTTACAAATATAATAGCATTTTTCAAGCAGCTGTCAGTTTCATGAAGAATTTAAGAAGCTATGTTTCTAAGCTTATCTTTTATCCCCCACTACTCTTTGCCTCCATATAGGCATCTTCAGTTTTACTCAGGGCAGTTTCCTTTTCTAAACACCATCAGAAATTATAATTTTAGAATAGAAACCAATTTGTTCTTCCTTATCTACCTTAGAACCAGCTCATCAGCATCTGAAAATACTCTCTCTTTTTTTCACATGTTCTGTTTATAGAATTAACATCCACCAACTTGGCTTGCTATCATTATCCTGCTACACTTGCGAACCAGTTTTCCATGTTATTCTACCCTGAAATCCCAATCCTATCATGTCAAAATTTTATTGGGTCTGCCAGTGTCATGCCTGTCTCATAACTTTTTGACTAGAAAAAATGCACAACTTACCTAACCAATTCCAACATTTATACCAGATACCTTGTGTTGCTAAACAATAATAATGCCTATAACTGAATCTCATTGCATCCAGCAAGATAAATTGATACCGCGCTAAGTAGCTAAACACTTTTGAAAAAACAAAATGTTCCCCTTAATGGACATCACATTTGATTAAGCCAGCAGAATATCAAATTCCTCTGCTTCACCTTCAAAAATCTTCTATTTGAGCTGAGAAGAAACAAGCATCCCATGTAAAACCGATATTCAAATTTACAGTTTTCCATGAAAAAAAGAAGCAGCAAGGCATATTCAAGTCATACCAAATCCAGAACAGAAACAGTAAAAGGGCAAACTTCATATGATGATATGTGAAGAAATTAGGGATCAAGATTATTATTATATTATTGTCATTGCAGTTATGACTTTCACCATTCACTCAAAACCAACAACAAAGACAACAATACTATGAACAACACCTATGATACAGAGCATTCAAATAGACCCTAAAATTACAATTTCAGTGACAATATTCAATCACCCATTTGGGTCTACAAAGATCACGAAGCTGAACAAGTGGTAACATACAATCACATCAGCATGATTGCTTTGAAGAGGCTGAGACTATATGCCTCCAAAGGTACCGCCCACTAGCCATGTCAACGAAAGTCCAGAACCCAGATTCTAACACAGAGCGAACCTGAATCCACAAATTTAGGGTTATGAGAAAAGGCCAACATTTATATGAAATTGAAGCAAAAGGGTGAAATGGGTCAACCTTGGAATTTGCATTTGAGGCAGGGTCGGAAGAATCTGAGATTTTGGGGTTGGTAGGAATAGCGTCATCGTCGTCGACCTTAGGCTGAGATCTGAGGTTTCTGAAAACGAAGAAACCGGCAAGCGTTGCGGACAAGAATATGAGAATGAGCCTCAAAGGACACATTTTTCTCAATCCCTTCTCTGAAGAATGCAATTGAGATATGAGTGTGTGTGCTGGCACAGTCAGACCCACGAAACCAAAGGATTAATCTTAATAATGTCCTCTTAATATTAGTGCTGTTCTTAAAAAACTCATTATTATATATATAAAACTCGTTATTATTGTGCTTGTGTAGTGGACACTGCACACCCAATAGAAATGGTCACATGTGGTTGGTAGCTTGGTTCGAACGAGATTTAGTCTAAATCTTCAGAAAATTATTATGATATTGTCACTTACCATAAGTTGAATTTGAGCACGGATCTATTCAGAATCGGAAAGGTTCATTTGAAAACAAAAATAAAAATAAAAGAGTATGTGTGAAATCCGATTTATATGTTAAGAAAAATAGGAAAAATAATGAAAAATTAGAAAGAAAAAATAAAAAATAATTTTATCCTTCCTATATACGTTTCTTAAAAATGTCTAGGTTTCTTTAATGGTAATAACAATGTGACTTTACTTTTATGACTTGTGCCAATTAATCTATTGACTTTTGAAAGGGCTGTTCTAGGAAAATGTATAATTGTATAATAATATTTTGGAATATTTGGTTGGAGAATTTCTTATTGAAGTGTTATTTCACAAATATAAGAACCAAAATATGTATTTATATTGAAAGAAAACAATTCCTTTATTTCTATTTATTTATCCATTAAAAAATATATCTACAATGATTCAGATTAAAAAAATATAATTAATATTTTTATTAAAATTATTTTAATTTTTTTCATGTTGATATGACTTCTTATGTGAGTATAGAGAATGACAATAAATAAAAAATTCAAAAAAATGAATAGATAAAAAAATAAGCACTTTTTAAAATTAAACCGTTGAGCGTTTCCACCATGAGGTGGGGATGAGATGGAATAGCAGATTGCTGAAAATCAAACGTAGGTTCTCTGTAGAGTTTAGACTCTATATATTACAAAAATAAAGTACTTTTGTTTATCTGAAAAAGTAAAAATATTAAAAGATATAATTAATATTATTAATTTTTTAAAAAAATTAATCTTTTATAAATTTTATTTTTATTTTTTTATTATTATAATTTTAATTTTTCTCTTATATAAAAATAGTAAAATTATTAGATAGAACAATTTAGATGGTGTTTGGTTTAACATTTTCTATGTTCTATTTTCAACATTTTATATAGAAAATAATGAAAACAAAAAAATAGTTACTTTTTATTTTTACTATTTTTAATACAAAATTTTAAAAATATAAAACAAAATGAAAATAAGGTAATATTTTTATAAATAAAAGTAAAAATAGAAAATATTTTTTAAAATCAAACATCAAATTATACTTAATAATAATTAAATAGATATAAGAATATATAAAAAATAATTAATATTTTTTTAAAAAAACAAATATATAAAAACAAATTTTTGACTCTCTAAAAAACAAAGAAAAAAGTACCATAAAGCAATTGAGATTGAAATTGGGTATTGAACCAGTTCTATCCGTCTTTAATGTGGAGGCCTTATGTTTTAATATAGAAATTGCCGCACTTAAGTTACAATCAGCATTAAATCCCAATAAAATATTCATTGCTCAGACGAAAAATAATAAATAGAAACCCAAACCAGAATGTCAATGTAGGGCGGCGAAAGATTAGGTATCCACGCTCAAAACTGGAGTGGTAAGCATGCATTCACCCAACTTTTTGACCAACAAAAAACTAAAACTGAATAGTTCATCAAATTAATTCCTAAAAATATAAGCATACTCAATTTAGTTCCTATAATTACAAAAACATTATTTTAATTCTTAAAACTATTAGATATAGATAGTTTTAGTTTTTATTGTTGTAATTTCAAATATCAAAATGACTAACAAGAATTTAAATGACGATCAATTGATAAATGCAAGGACTAAAATGTTATTTTTGTAATTTTAAGTAATAAATTGACCTGGATTCATAATCTTAGAGAGTAATTTGATGTATTACTAAAAAAATTATTTGGATAAAAAGGTCCAAAAAGTCCTAAAAAAATGTTTATGCAAATTAGAACCAATAAGTTTTTACAATGCCACTAAAAATTAAGAAATAATGGGAGACAACAAAAATTAGGTTTGGCCTGCCATGCGGCAAATGAAGTCTCCACCTCTAGCAATTTTTTGGTACAATATAGAAAGTAAACCCGGATGCTATGTTAACTATTTTAATTCTCAATCCCTCCTAGATCAATCTTAGAATGCACTATGTTATGTGCCGTCTTCTTATATATAAAATATCTGCACCAAAAAGAGAGCATGGTTAGCAAATTATGAATAAAAGCAATATTGGATGTTGTTGGAATGAAAGTAATTAAACATTACAATATGTGATAATTATGTTTTACCAATGAAAAATAAAATAACAAAAAATATGACTGATGATGGCACAAATGTTGCACCAGGTATACACTAAATGGGGTTCGTAATAATTTTAGTTAGGTACATAAAGAGTGGAGTTTTTTAGAAAAGAAAAAAAAAAGGTAAAGTTTTCATTTCTAATAAATATTTTCTAATCTAATAATTTTCTTTTAAAAAATGATAGATTAACATAAATGATATGTCGTACTTATTTATTTATTTTTATAAATTTTATATAACCCTCTTAATTTATTTTTTTTAAAAATACCCTCTCTTTTCCTTTTCATTCAAAATCTCACTTCCAAAAATATTTTAAGGTCACAACTTTTAGTAAGCCACAAATAATAATAAGAAAGGATTAGATTTGTTGCACCATTCAATAACCCTTTTAGGATCCATTATTTAACTTCAAAATTCACCTTATAATATCTTACATATAAACATGTGCCTGGGCTTAGTTCAAATGGTTAGGAAAAGACTTGAGGTCTTGGTTTCAACCTTCAAGACAGTAACTACTTTCCTATGTACCAGCCTAACCTCCCCCCAAAAATAATAATGATGAAACAGCACATTTCAAGAAAATGAGAACTTAGGTGTAAAAACAATTGGTTTTATAGTGGAAAAATCCGTCCCCTTTATATTTGGTTTACCAATAAACATGTATAATTCATTTATACATACATGTAGCTACGAGTCAAAACTTGCAAGAAACAAAATAAGACCATCTTACTATATCCTTTATCTTTTGGCAAATCGAGTTATGTTGGCTAGAATCGTTCTCAAGCTTCGGATTCCTGCTCCAGATTTTGAGCTTACCATCATCTGCAAAAAGGCACAATGCAAAACACAAAGCTTACTCCTGATGTCAGAAAATATAGTATGAGAAAATCTGCCAAAAGAATCAGCATACCAGAGGCTGAACTACAGACTTGTTCTGCAGGAGGCTCTGTGATCAAGCATGTAGAAACTTGTTAATCTCCAAAATAGAACATCAATTTTCAGACAAAAGGTTAATGCGTATAGCCAATATTTACCTCTTCAATTTGCATGGCACGCCGTGCCACATCAATTGGAAAAACCACATCTGTCTTAGTTAATACTATTTGATATTTAGTTTTTGATCTGCAAATTGATATAACCCATCAAATAAATTTAGGTATGACAAAACCTATTTTGAGTCTATGATCAGAATATAAGGAACAATTATATTTGTAACTTGCCAAGGGAAATTAGAAATAAAGAACAAAGGTGCATGGCACCAATTGCCTATGTATGGTTTACCTTTCCATTAATTCAATTAGTTCATAATCTCTTGGTTTCATACCCCATTTTGTATCAATCAAAAGGCATACTCGTTTGAGACCAACTCTTGTGGAAACATACTCCTTCACCTACAATTAGAGAAGTGTTAGTTACTGAGGGGAAAGGATCGTGTCCATATAGGGGGATGGTGAGAGGAGAGAGGATATTTGGAGAATCATTATGTTAGTGTGAATAGAGAGTATTAACTTTCTCTAGGAGCTTGGCACTGGGCAGTAGTGGTTTACCCTACCGAGTTATTTTATTTCAATAATATACAAACTGTTTCTTTTTCTCCTTGTTATCTCTGCTTTTCTATTTTAAATTCCACCGATGGACCTGGTTTGTGTAACTATCTAACATGATAAATCATAGTCATGGCGGCCTTTAAGTGTAAAACTGGAAGCAGCATAACACCGCAAGAAATTGAGTTCCAGGAGACAACTGAATTAGTTTAGAGCAAACAAAATCAGTTAACACAACTTTTGTCTTCGTAGGTTAATAAAACAGTCTGAAAGCTGAATCAATAGCTCTCCATCCCCCAGGGCCTCTTTCTTGTTCTACTAGTACAATAGTTATGAATTGGTATATCACAAGTCAAAAACCAATATAGCACGACAAGTGCCGAGTGATGTTTTAATCCAACAAACTAGAGATTACGTATACACATCACCTTGAAGCCTCAGAAGATTACTGAGAGTTGAATATAATTTGCATACTTACAAGCTCCTCCCAAGCTTCTTTCACTTCTTCTTTTGCATAAGCAAATCCATATCCTGGCAAATCAACTAAGCAAAGCTTTGTTCCCAGCTTGAAAAAGTTAATTGTCTGCAGAGAATTCATCATTTGTTATAAATGAACATTTCATCTTTCAAATCTCAACATGGGACAACTTTTAAGAACTCAGGATACCTGTGTAAGGCCAGGCTTGTCTGATGTCCGTACAACCCCCCATTGTCTAGTGAGTGCATTGAGAAGAGATGACTTCCCAACATTTGACCTTCCTGGTAATCAGAAATATCATTTCACTTGTTTCTCTTAGCAAGTACATTAATATCTTCCTTAGATTCTACTTTCTACCTAGATTTTTTTTACTTGATTATCTGACATTTTAAGTAAGATAGTGACTAAAACAACCCCAAACCCTTCTGCTATAAAATAGCTTGAACTCCCATTGTTAGAAACAATGGTACTTAATGGACTTAGGAAATAGTAGATTCATGTAATGCATTTAGTGTCATGGTATGAGTGTGTAGGAAGTTGCACTCAATTAATATTAGCCGAGGATGTAGTCTCCACTAAGTCTATTAAGAGCCTATATACATGGGTGATGGATATCTCTTGCATAACCTATGTACTCAAGAAGTCAAGAAGCATAATAAGAAGTTTTTCCATTCTCTACCAAAGCCTAAACTTCCTATCTGTAGGCTCAGTTTATAGCCCTAAAATTTACCCTCATATGCAAGCTATATAGAAAATGTCCTACATCACAATGACTTGACGATAGATCAACAAATCTTGTATAACAAAAGAAAAAAACAATAAAAAGGGCAGCTTAGTTATGAGGCTACCACCATTGTGGATTTTGGGAAGATCAGATGTATGCAGACCATGAATGGAGAGGCTATTTTCCTAAAACACATGACCACAAGATCACCAGGCAGCAACCTTACCATTGCACCAAGGCTCAACAATAACAATCATTATTAATTTATTATTAATATAAGCACATCAAATTAAGTTATAAACTAACTTTTAGTTAATGGGAACAGAGCAGCTAAAAATAATGAAACTGGAAATAAAAAAAACTATCAAGTATAACACATTGACCAAATAAATGCAACAATGCAATAATATAATTTAAGTAAACTGAGCAAACAAACAGACAAAGAAATAAAGATATAATGAAAGTGGCTTAAAACTGTACCAGCAAATGCAATCTCTGGAAGATTAGGAGGTGGAAATGATGATGAGACCTTTGCAGCAGCAAAAAAATCCAATTTATTCCTAAAAATCTGTCACAGTTAATCGGAACAGCAAGTCAACATTAACAGGGGACAAAGCAACAATAATCAAAATCAACAGCATTGTTTATTCTATAAGAACATATTATTGACTTTTATTGCATCAAACAAGCACATACATTTTCTTCAATTTTCTCTCTTTCCGAAGAGGAAGAGAAGGGAATATTATCTAAGGGTGCAGAAAGATCTATATTGTAGCCTGCCCTTCTTATGTCAATCAGGCGTCTCCTGCCCAATAGCTGTGAATAATAAATATAGTACAAGAAATCAAAATACCTTCACACAGCAACACTTGAACAATATAATCAACACAACAATCAAAATCCCTGCTCATACAAATTACATTTTTTTCCACAAAGGAAAGTATTGAAGGGCTAGGCTGTATTGCACGGAATTGAGCATTCATTGACATTTTAGGCTCTTTCTCAGACTCTTTTTTCTTCTCTTCTTTACTTCCTGAAATTAACTCTGGGAATCAATCAAAGAGAAGAAGTCTTCAAAACCGTAAAAAACATCACATTCAAGATAAACAGTGAAAATACAAACAAACAATACAGAATAATAGTTAGCAATTAGCATTTGAACTTTTAACATTAAATGTTCAATGGAGGACAATTAGTTGTTGATTCTGTCCCTTCAATGAACAACTTCTCTTGTGCATCTTTTTTATCAACTTCTAAATTGAAAATACAAACAATACACAGAGCATATGTAAAGCATATTGTCCCAACCTTCAACTTCATCCAAAAATTTATATAATTAGTTCATTGACACCTGCAAGTCCCTAAAATATGTTTTAATTTTGGTGCAAAATGCAAATATGCAAATATAATTCAGTTGAATATATAATAAACTTAGTACTTATATTTTCTCAACAGAAAAATGTTAGATTAGATGCACACTCGAGTGCGAAATCTAGACTGAACAGATTGCAGAAAAAGTTAAAGTGGTTCCAGTGGAATTCTAATCTTGCAGTCTGTTGCTCTGTGCTCATGAGAATGGCAAAAAGGTAGTCTAAATAACATAAACCTTCATAGCTCATTAACTAAAAAGAAGTTTATTTCACTATAATTTGTTCATATGACTCATGTCATCTGACCAATTTTCATATGGTGCCTAGCAGTGTTGGAAGTTAAAGACATTTAGAATTTCAGAATTTTTTGTCTTCTCTAAATAAATATAAGCCATTATCTCATTAGAGCACTAAAGCTCAGCTCACAGTTACCATCATAGCTCATCTTAAACATCATAGATAAGGATGTAAAATTACTAGCACTATTTTATTATCCAGAATTAAAACATATATTAATCACCATTTATAAAAATGAAAAGTCACTAGCAAAGTTCTCCCACTTACCAGTATGATTTTAGAATACATCTGAGGTCCCAAGGCATATATTATCATACCAATAATAAAGAATAAATGTCAAACAGCAGCTATGATTATGCAAAGAGAGGTAGATAAGCTACTTACCATCAATACCAATGCTATCATCTAGTCTCTTGTTTGAGATATCATAGGGGTCAATCTTAATTACCCTTTTCTTCTTTTTTGGGCGATTATCCAGTGTCTCAGCATCATCGTCCAATGTAGCTTTATCTCTGACCTTTTTCTTAGCAGAACTCAAAGGAGACACAACCTCTTGGCTTTTCCCCTTGCTCAATTCAGATTTCTTTGCTCTATTTTTCTTCACTAAACCACTTCCTTGATCACCATTCCCAACAAATCCCATTCTCTCCACTTCCTTTGCCTTGGCTTTATGTCTAGCAGCAGATAACACAACATTTTCCTTCTTTTCCTTCCCATTGTGAGCCAAATGTTTCGCTTTCGAACTGCCATTCCTTGATTTACCTGGAACCCACATTGTCCGGTGGCCAGTGTTTCCTTCAACAGCTTCATCTTTGACCTTCTTCTCACCTTTCTTAAACAAAGTTTTCTTCTTGGATGTTGCTACACCTACACCATTCCTTACCTTCACATTTTCATACATTCCCTCCTTGGCATACACTCTCTTCTTCTTCCCACAAGAATCCAATGTTCTCAACTCTTCTTTCTCACCCCTTTCTTCACCTGATTTCATTCCTTTAAATTTCACCCTTTTCTTCAACTTTCTCTCAGACACATTTTCTCTACCACAAACCTCATTTTTCTCAGAAGAAATTACATCCTTCTTAGTTCTCATTGAGTTCCTTACAACAAGTTTAGGCCTTTTTTTTAGCTTCTGCCTTAAAATATCCTCAGCAGGCATTTTTCCCAATGCTACACTCTCTTATGCTTTCTCAACAAACACAACAATCTCAGAACAACCCCACATGAATTTAGTGTTCAACAAAGCAAATAACAGGTTCAGAGCTACATTAGAGTCTTACACAGTTTGAATTCCCTGAAAAGAAAGGAATTAGAAGAAGAAAAAACAACTTAACCTCCGAATGGAATGGCTTAGGCGAGAGATCAAGTTCCAAAGTTACGAAATTTCAGTGAACATTTGAGAGAGGAACTTCCTGGGTTGCGGAGGCAGTGAGTTTAAGACATCGGAGGAAACAAAGGGAAGAGGGCAATGTTATGTTGGGTTTTTTTTTTGGGTCCAACTATTGTGTTGGGTTTTGTTTTTTTGTTTATATTCTTTTATGTGACCAGGTTATATTTTAGATGATAAAATACTGTAATAAATGTTGATTAAAAACTAATAACTAAAATTATAACTACTTTTAAACTTTATTATATATATACTTAATTTTAAGAATAATCTAATTGGACTTTATCGTGTAAACTCTAAGAGTGCATGCATTAATTTTAGAGGATCCGGGTTCTGTAATATTTTTTGGCAACTTCTAAAATGTTTAGGATTTTTGGTAATTTAGAAAAAACTAATGGGCCTTAAAAGCCCACCTAGATGGACTCTTGCAATTCTTAGATTTTGGGCCTCCTCTCACTTCTTGTCTTCCCGCTCACCTCTTTTCTATTTATTTTGAAAAATTATTCTTTCCTCGAAATAGGTACAGCTTTAAATGAGCCTGATTGAAGTCTTTAACAATATTAGAGGGTAGGATTGGAAGTGAAAGATGTTTGATAAGGATTTATGATTTGATTTATTTGATATATATTTTATTTTTACATATTTATTTATTTTTACATATTTATATTTATATTTATTTTAATGTATTATATGTGTATAGTATTTATTTTAATATATTTTATTTATATAATAATTAATATATATATATATTTTTTTTTAAAATTATTTAATAATCTTTTTATTTTAAATTTTAAGCTTCCAACAAGTAATAAATCTAATATGTCCAAATTTAAGTCTCAATTTTTGAAAGAAAAAATAAAATTATATTCTGTTTATAATAATTTCACAATCATGTGATAAAAATATGCACATAGAGATATTAGAAAGCTGAAGTAAATTATAACCAGTTTCTTAAAATATTGGTTAACAAAATAAAAAATAAAAAGTTTGTATACTTTGAGTATTTTAAATTTAAATAAATTTATAAACTAAATAAATTAGATGAAATAATAGATACTTTAATTATTAACAATAAGTGTAATGTTTTATTAAAATAACAAATTAAATAGATAGGATTTTTAAAATTAAGAATTAAATTATTTGAATAAAAATACATTATTGTTATTAATATGATGTTAAAAAGTTAAAAATTAAGATTAACTAAAATTATAATAATATCAAATTATGAATTATTTTAAAAATATTTTTAAGTTGAGATTGTGTTGAATTTTTAGTTAAGATTAAATAAATTTAAACAATAACATTTAAAAATAAAAAAATTATAAAATAATAGATATTCATTATAAAATAGGAAATATTGTTTATCTTAAAGACACATAGTAAAAATGTCCATCCATCCGCATACACTCAAATCATATAGTTTAGAATTTATAAAAAAAATAAAAATTGAACCGATGAATGTAAGGTTTTTTTCATAAATAAGAAAGTATTTATTTATTGTAAAGAAGAAAAATTAAAACATTTTATTTTAAAAATTCAAACTTAAATTTATAATATAAGCATAAATATTTACTATATTTAAGGTAAGAAAATTATTCAGAATTTTTTTAAGTATTAAAAATATATAATCTAACAAATTAAGTACTCCTCAATAAATATAATGTATTTAATATAATTTTAATGTCTAATCATGTATAGAGTGAAATTATCTCTCTTAACTCCTTCATTCAAACAAGGCATATATATAGACAATACTTGCAATAAAAAAATTAAAGGAAAAAACCTCAATAAAGGGATTTGTTAACATGATCCAAAAGGTAATTATTAAGCTATTAGCAAGTGGTACTTACTCATTACTGATTAGAAAAGCTTATAGAACATGACAATTATACTACCACCACAGTCCTTCATGAATCATGCGTTCACTTCGAAAAAATTTCACAAAGAAGCTTCTTGAGAGTCGAGACAAGAACCCTATAAAAATTAGGAGAAGAGGAAGGTTAATTTACTACTTTTTAATATATTATTTACACACAATATATCAGTAGAAACGAATTTTATTAAATAATAAATAGAACTTATAAAAAAGACTAGAGGATGGGAATCACATTATTGAATGAATTTTACATAAATTTCACTCAATAATACATAGTGTTTCTATACATAAAGTAAATAATTTAGGGAGATTTTTTTCATCCAAATTCGGGCCATTTTCATAATTTCTATTTTATTTTTTAAAATTATAGTGTTAATTTAAATATTTTCAATTAATGAGAGTAACTATTCGTTTTTTATATTTTTAAATTGTTATTCTAGTTTAAAGATTTCCATAGATGAAAAGTATTTAAGTTTTTTATTTTTTAAAATATTACAAGTATTTTCCGTTGAAAACAATTCTTATTAAGTCTGATAAAATAATTAAGAGCATATTTGATATTTTAATATGAAAATATCTAGTTAAGTTCAAAAAACTGCCAGCAATTAATTCATGTCCTCGGTGATTTTCAATTTTGTTTTAACAATGTATGAAACAAAAGTAAACTTACAAATTCGTTATGCATGCTAATTAATAGTTTAATACATTTTCTGTACACAATTATTAATTTTGTTTTTTACTCAACAGTATTTTTATATATTTTCGTCTTCTTGCTTATTTAATTTATAAATGTATATCCTCTTCTTTGTTTTTTTTTCTTAAAATACGTAATGATCAATCATAAAAGTTTCAAATAAAAAATTACATTATTATCATTAATTTATATTACAATATAAAAATATTTTATGTAATTTCATTCTATTATTTAAAATAAACATTGTAAAGTAAAATATCCGTTTATCGCACAAGTATCTTACTAGTATATTAATAATAATAAGTTGCTAGACTTTCTCCTCAAATGTGTTTGGTAAGGGTTTTACGTTGGCCTTTAATTTATTTCACAAACTTAAAATTTTGGTAGCTTATATTGATTTGATCACATTTAAGCTTATAAATTTACATATTTTTTTATTCTCACTATTTTGTCATATTTATTTCTTTTGTATTTTTTATATTTATCAACTAATTTAATAATTAATTTATTAAACAATTTTCATTTAATTAAGCTATAAATTTTTAATTTTTAATTTTCAAATAATTTTTAAAATTTTAAATAATTTATCTATTAATTTTGACAAATACATTCTTTGTAAAAAAAACAAAACGAAACTAGCTAATTTAATTGAAAATCAAGCTAGGATATCCAAATTATTCAACTCAAACATTGACTGAACTACTTTAACATTTTTTTTTCAGTAAAATAAATGCTTAATGTCAAGTTATAACAGCACACATAAGTTTTTTATTGCTTATAATTTTATTATTGACTTAATTACATTTTTAGTTTTTCAATTTTTTTAGGAATTTTGATCTCTTTAATTTTAAAATTTAATAAATTTGATCTTCTGTCAATTTTTTTATCTAAAATTTTTTAATTCTCACTTTATAGTCAAAATATCTATAAATTAAATTGACAAGATTATCTTATTGTTAAAAATTCCCAAATAAAATATTAAAAATTTTCTAAAATAAAATAATAATATAAAAAGTTTATTCCAAACTCTAATAGCACATCTTATAAATTTTATTTATTTTTATCAAGTTTTACAAAAAAAATTTAAATTATTTCATATTCCAATATCATTACAAACTCTTTCAAAAATGGCATAAAATTATTAAATATTTAATTAAGACCTTATAATTTAAATTTTTTTAATTAGATTCTTATAATTTTAAATTTGTGATATTCCGATTTAAAAAAAGGTATGCATCACTTAATTATATAAAAATTTGTATGCATATGTTTCTCAAATGTCGCGTACAATTGGTAGATGGCATAAGGCCTTGAACAAAATCCATTGAATTTGGTTTCGACAAAGGAAGAAATAGTAAAAGAATCTTGCTTGAAGTTGGCACTTGTAAGCATATCTTTCACCCACACTTGCTGAGTGCTTTGCAAAAGTTTAATTTAGTGGTCATGTATCAGCAAAAGGAAGAAAAAAAGTGATTCCTTCTGAAAGTTTTTAGAATTATTTTCTTCTTTAAATTTCCCGTCAACAATTTCCACCTTTCTCAACATACACCAAATAAAATTCAATTCAATGCTCTAATTATTATATGTGATGTAGAAGTGATCTTGGAACTGAAAATTGAGTTGAATTAGAAATACTTAGAAATAGATTTTGGATTCTTTGATGTAGGAGAATGAAATTTAAGTAAAATTTATGAGTAGTTTAAAAAAATTTAATTTTAAAATATATTTTTAAATTATTAATTTAAATTTTAATAAATTGATTCGTTTATATTGTTTTTAAAATTTTAAATTATTTACGAGATTTTAGATATTATATAGTATAAATTAAGAACAGTTAAACGTTCTTATAATTGAATTTATACTTCTAAATTTAAACGTTCTCCGATATCGTCTTAGATGAGAAGATGTTATAAACAAGTATATAAAATTTTTATAACCGTGCCTATAGGTAGGTTCCTATAGACGAGTTTGTAAAAAAAAATTTATAGACGGGTCTATAAACAAGTTTCTGTAGGCAATATTGTAGATAGGACAACGTTGTAAACAAGATTATCCTATAGATAAGACAAGTTTATAGATGGATTTTTATAGAGGAATCTATTATAGACAAGTTTGTAAACTAGTTTTCTATAAATAATACTATAAATGAATTTTTTGTAGATAACGTTACGAATGACTTCACTTTAGACGATCATTTTCTAGATAAGATTTTTTTAAAATAGATGCAGCTACTTCATACAAAGGAGACTATTTTGCACGAGATGATGTTGCTTAGACGATGTATCATCAACACATTCTTAGATAGATCTCAAAGATATTTTAGAATAAATTGCCTTTGCATAGGATATTCTAGGAGGTAGAAAAGCCTAAATTAAATGTTGACTCTGAAACTTAAGTGATTTGACGTTGAATAAATGATGAACCTTGAGAAGCATGACAATGCAATTTTTTTTTTAATTAAAATAATCATGTAGGAAGATATATACGATAATGTAATACCTTTTTAATTAAAATGTTAATTATTTTATGATTTGAGGATTGAATATTTTAATTATTAACAAGTATAGATTTCAAATGAGAAGAACATATGAATGGAGGGTAAGAATCTCATGTAGTGCCTTGGAGATTTTGTATTTAAATTTAAAGTGCTCATAAGTGAAGTTTATGCCTATACTGAATGGAGGAGTAATGTGAATTCCTAAATTTGAGAAGAATGTGAGACCTCCTCTTAAAATAAGAATTATATTTAATGATTGGTTGTCATGCATTATATAAATAAAATATTATTTTTTGAAATCATTAGTAGATAATCTGCAAGACCATTTAAGTGAGGTAGTTAGAAAATGTAAGGATCGGTTTACATGAGAATAGACCATAATTCATGAAAAATAGAAATTTTCAAGTTTCGATGGTACGTGGGTTAAGTTTGGGCCTACTAATGGTTTGATATTACTTCCTGTAACCGAGACTGCTCTAGTCATACTTAACCGCTTCTGTAAGATCCTAAAGGTCATCATTACTAGTCAACCAATTATGGTTTCTTTTGTTGAAAAATGTGAAATGTAAAATGATGATGATGATAATGTTGTCAAGAGCACACTTTGATTTGAGAAATTAGATCCTGATACCCTTGTTATTTTGATAAAATAATGATGATGATTTTGATCCACATTCATGTGCATATTATAGAGATGATCAACTCCAAATTAGTGAAGATTATTATGATATAGAACATAGTAGACTCAATCTAATTCTAAGTTTGTCATCATAAAAATTTGAGGAGAGAATGGTGGAATAATTCATGTGCATCGATTGCATTTATTTTAATCCTTGGTTGAGGTTTATGTATTAGATAGTAAGATTTGCATGTTTATGTATGAAGTTTATTAATGCGTATGACTTGTAAAGTGAATAATGGAACAATCATGCACATACATGACATACCATGTTGATTTTATGAAAGGGTTTTAAGATTATCAAATAATTTGTATGTTGTTTGTATTAAAATGTAATACAATATATTACTACTATTCAAGCTAGTACTTGAAAGAAATGTCTAACTCCTTTATCTACCATTTTCTAGTGTATGAAACTAATTGTTAATTGATCTATGATATAGAAAATTCTGTTAAGATGCAAGAATGTTTGTCTACTTGATATGAAAGTTAAGTCTTACAATAAACCTGTAATGTGGATTGCCCTTACTAGATTTTGAGATAGAGGTTGAAATACTGGTAACACTCCAAAAATACTAGTAACACTCTAAGATGAAATTGTAATATGAACAAAGATAAATACGAGAAATTATAGAGTTCATAGTCGTAAATTTTCCGCATAGTCCCAAATTTGATAGATAACTTCTATATTTCTAGTTTAGTAACACAAATCTAAATTGCATATGTAATGAAAGAATTGAAATCTATATAAAAAATTTAGAGAATTATTACAAAATTTTTATAATTAAATTTCTATTAATAAACTCCGTTAGATTTTGTTAAATATAAATACGTAATATTTGTATTTAGTTAACTTTTTTTCTCAATTAATAATTATCAAAATCTAATTGTTCTAAGCATTTTTTTTCTTGTACATATTTTTTTTCAAATTTCTAAATTTTATTTTTACTGGATGAAACATTCAATCGAAAACTCGTGCGAATATGATAGATATTTACAGCAATTAATCATAGCTTTTTTCAATACTTGAAAAACCAAAAAAAAAACCATTATTTGTTGCTTTTATTCCATTTTTTTAATCGATCTTTTGAGAAATTTATATTGTATCTCATGCATTTCTCACTCATGTTACTCCATAAAAACTCTTTATTTATGGTGTTTAAGTTTTATGATTCATGAGTAAAATTCTGGCTTTGTTATGATGGGACTGTTGTTTGGAGATTCCACAAGAATGTCTATGAAGCTTCACCTGTGTTAGACAAGGATATTGACAAAGTGTAACAGTGTCAATTTTTGAAGATTTACTTAAAAAAATTAAAATTATAAGAACAATGTTAAATAATTTTAAATTATAAAGTTATAAAAATTTTAACCTTTTTTTTTTATCAGGATACTAGTATTCTGACCCGTGCATTGCATAGAGTTTGAAGATATATTTTAATTATTGTTGATATTTTTAACTTTATTAATAAAAAAATATTTGATATAATTTTTTAAAATTTATAAATTAAAAAATAAAAAAGAAACTTTCTATTAAATTGATATAAAATAATGATAAATTATGTAAAAAATTTCAATACATAATATTTTGATCATTTCATTACATAGGTTTTTTTTAATGTTTAATTGTGATATATATAAAGTATTATTGACATTTCATGCCTATAATAATTTGTAATTAACAAAAATATTTTAAAATTATATTTTCTTACAAATATGAAGGTTTCATCAATATACATATAACATTATGTAAAATTTGATGGTACATTAATTTATTCATAATACAATTTAAATATTATGTAAATTTTTTACATGTACATTAAATAAAAATTATAAATTCACAAATATTATTAATCTATTCATGATACATTTAAAACACCAAATAAAATAATAAATTAAAAATTATTAACAAACTGTTTAAAATGTAATAAAAATAATTACAAAAAAGGTAAAAGAAAGAATAAATAAAGTTCAACCAAATGCAACCGTGACTGAAATAAATTGATACTATTATCATCATATAGCATAAGACTAATAATACATTAAATGATGGCTACTATTATATCTTAGTTATAAAAATTATTATTTGTTGGACAGTTGTTGTCCTTTGACATCCTTATTTTGAATTCTCTCTCCCCACACAACTCTTTTCCCTTAAAAGAAGAGAACTCACGGTTAGAAATCCAATATGAAAAATATAATTATAACAAAAAATAAGAAGACTCAAATTAGAAAAAAATAAGAATCAATATAATACTTAGAAATTAAATACAAACCTCAAAATTGTCATTTATTAATGCATTGCAAAAAAAATAGGATAAAGAAACATAAAAATTAAGATTATGTAACCTGTAGTAAGAAAGTAAGGAATGAGACAATACCACTTGTAGCAAGCAAAAATAACAATCATATGAGAAATTGTAAGAAGAAAATCTACGTTAAACAAAAGTTTAAATTATAGGAATTTACTTCCTGCAGGTTAAATTGACAAAAATTATAGGAATATACTAAAACAAAAAAAAATAACTAAAGAACTAATATATGATATATCTTAGCAGTAAAAAATAAATAGCACATGTAATATTTAATAGAAGGATAAAAGAAAAGAAACCATGTTACATATGAAAACTTTTATCAATTAACCTCACATTCTAGAATAACATTTTTCGTAATTTTTTCAAGCATAATACCCAAAAATTCTCTCTCAGGTCATAACATTTTCTCCTGTTTATCTTCATTTTTTTTTTCTTTCATTCATCGTAACAAATAAAGACCATGACTTGTCATACTTTGACCATTGAAGGGTATCTTTGATTTCTATCCGACTTCAATATTTTGCAGGTGAAACTACATTAATATATTAATATGTAAAATTAAACCAAATCTAATTTACATAATTATCAAAATAGTCCCTATACAATGTTTCACATCTATAAAAAAAATAATGGAAAAATACAAAAAACATTAAACACAATAAAAGGATATTTAGATATGAAAATGGTACCTCGAGCATTACAACTTTATGCTAAGCGTAATGCACAACTTATCATAAATAAGGATAAAGGACATATGGTCGGAGAAGAGAAATATACCATAATTACTACTTTGTATTATAAAGAATTAATCATAAATAATAAACATATCATCTGTCTAATAAAACAACACACTATCTAAAAATAATAATACATAAAAATAATTTTTTTTAAAATGATTAAATAAACCCACTTCTATATATACATTTGATGTTTGCAATGTCAAAGATGGGTATATGTTTCAACAATAACATTAATCAACATCATCTTTTCTTATAATACAACAATGTCACTCTTACATTTCTTTTAAAGTGCTAAACAGACTACTGCTATAAACCAAGAATTTGAATTGATCTAGACAAAATCCATTATAAAAATATGATAACTTTCATATATAAAATATTACTTTTAACAAATAAATGAGTAGTGGAACATGGTGGAAAGACACTTGGACAGTAATTACCTCTTTCAAACCAAGGAGTGGAATCTATGAATGAAAGTTAGTTTTCAACAAAAGGAATAAGAAAGAAAAAAGGGTAAGGATAAATAATGGGCTTATTGAATAAAAAAGGAAATGAGAACAAAAAATTAGTAAATATTCATAAAATATAGTTCAATTCATATATAGAGAAGACATAGAAAGGGGTTAAAGTTAGAAACCAAGGAATAGAAAGAGAATTAAATAAATGACAAAAATGTGAACGTATAGCAATTAGGCAAGTAGAAGCAATTGGACAATATAAAGAGAAAATACTAAATACACAATAGTAAGTTAGAAGTTTAAAAGACATTTTAAATATAATAGAGAAATTGTCATGGTATCAAAAAGATGGAGAAGTAGAGACAGGAGAAAAAAAAACATGGAAAGTGAGATGATGTTACATGTGGCAAGCAAAAAGCAATCATATGAAAAATTGTAAGAAGAAAATTACCTTAACCTAATGTTCCCAATTGACCTACAACAAATTCATGGAAAAAAATTCATAAGTAAAAAATACATGGTACTATAAACAATTAAAAACAACAATGAATACTTGGTATGAATGATGGGGAATAGAAATATGAACGATCCATATGATAAATTTTTAAATGAAACCTAAAAATCACACTTTACATCCTAAAAGAGCTTAAAACCTGGTAACTCATGAAATCTAAAAATGATCATAGAAAAGGAAAACATAATGAGGTATCAAAATAGAAAAATGGCTTGAAAGGTAAATAAAGGAATAGTGTAACAAAGAGAACAACATTCCCACCTACCACAAATTTTTGTTTTCTAATTTATATCAAAACATTGTAAGTTAATACCAAAAGGTTATACCTATTGAAGAAATTTTTGTTATTCGACTATAACCTTATTGCATCAAAAAGTAAATCGTAAAAAAAACACAAGAAAGAGAAGGAAAAGTATAATAAAATTTTTAAGACCTTTTGACCACATACCAAATGAAGTAATACTATGAAGTAATACTATATGGACATAAATACCATAAACAATATCTTCCAAAGCAAAGATAACACAAAAAACTTATGTAAGGCCAATGATACTTATTCATGAACATGATATGTGCACAAGAATGCATATTAACATTGAGAGATAAATGAATGAAATTATAAAAAAAAACAAAAGGTGGAGAACATGTCTTAAAATCTAGAATAGAAACACTAATACCTTCATTTTTCTCTTCAAGTCATAAAAAATGTAAAAAGGCTTAAGTGTAAATAAAGAAATAGAGTAACAAAGAGAACATCATTCTTACATACTTCAAATTTTGTTTTCCAATTTATAATAAGTATTATTAAGAAAGCTAAAAAGTTATTGATCCATAATAAATTCATGAAAGAAAAAAATAAAAATCATCACTAAAAAAAAGTAGGTATAAACAATCAAATATGTAAAAACAAAATACATGAAAATATCGCAAGTTGATACTAAAAGGTTATGTCATTTTAAGAAATTGTTGTTATTGCCTTGTTACATTCATACCTGCGAAAGTAAACTGAAAAAAAAAATAGAAAAATTAAAATAAAATCTAAAATTTTTTCACAACATGTCAAATAAAGTAATACTATATGAAAATAAATATCACAAACAATATCTATCAAAGAAAAAGATAACATAAAAAACTTATGTAAAGCTTATGAGATTTTTTCATGAACATGTGCCTAAAAAATGCATATTAACATGAGAAATGAATGAAATTATATAAAATAATAGTGGTGGAGAACTTATCTCGTAAGAAGAAATAGAAAGTATAGGATGAAAAGATACTAATACCTTCATCTTCCTCTTCAAGCCTAGTGAAAATAAAAAAATAGAAAAAAAAACTTGAAGGTAAATAAAGGAAAATGGTATAAGAGAGAACAATATTCATACATATAAAAAAATTTATTTTCAAATTTATTAAAAGTACTGTTGAGAAAGATAAAATACTATCTGTGTAAAATTACCTTAATTTGCAAAATTTTCAATTGACCCATACTATATAATAGATTTATGAAAGAAAAAAAAAATCATTGTTAGAAAAACAATAGGTATAAACAATTAAGCATGTAAAAATAAAGCATATGAAAACATTGCAAGTTGATACCAAAAGATTGTACCTTCTTAAAAAAATTTTTTTATCAATATATTACTTTGATACCTACTTGAGAAAGTAAAATAGGAAAAAAGATAGGAAGAAAAAGAAAAGTATAATAAAATTTAATACTTTTTCGCCACATAGCAAATGAAGTAATATTATATGAACTTAAATAACACAAACAATATCTTCCAGATCATAGATAACAGAAAAAACCTATGTAAGACCTATTAGACTTTTACACAAACATGCTAAGTGCACAAAAAATGCATATTAACATTGAGACCAAAAAAATGAATAAAATTATTATTTAAAAATAATAATGGTAAGAAAGCATGAGTAAAGAGAACAGAGGAAAAAGATACTAATACCTTTGTCTTCATTTTCAAGTTCGGATAAGATACAAAGTGGTAGAGACATTATATGGAACACCACAGTAGGAAAAAAAGAATACACTTCTTATTTCTGTTCAAGTTTAGAAAATGCTTTCAACACATTTGTGATGAAACAAATTAGAGAAATTTGAAGAAAAGAAGAAGAAAAATCATTAGAAAATATAACCTAAAAATAGAACCATCAAATCGATGGTAAAGAAAGAACGGAAAGAATGGGAGAAAAAAACACTAATACTTTTGTCTTTCTCTTCAAGTCCAGAAAAGATAGAAAATGGTAAAGAAATCATATGCATATGCAATAGGAAAGGAGAGGATCCTTATTTCTTTTCAAGTTCAAAGAATGCTTCCGACACATTTATGCTTAGACAAATTAGAGAGATTTAAAGGAAAAATAGAACCATCAAATACATGGTAAATGAAGATGATTTAAAAATGGAATGTAAAGAAAGTAACAAAGAGAGCAATACCTGAACTTCGTAATCTCCAATCAAAGATGAGGGGAGACATTATGGAGAAAGCGGAGGGACCAAAGCGGAGAAGAAAGAATAAGAACAACGAATAAAATTGAGGGATCAGAGAGAAGTAGAAAAGACAGAAACAGACATTGGGACTCGACAGAGTACATACCTTCCTGCCAAGAGAAAGCAAAGGACCAGAGAGAAAAAAGAATAGAAATAACGGAGAAGTTGAAGGATCAAAACAAAGCAAAAAGGATAGTCACAGACATTGAAACTGGGTAGGTAGTGAGTCGAACAGTTCCAAGATCCAACTAACAACGACGGGAAGTGGAATTGGCAAAAAATACTCCTAAAATATGGAGCAAAATATTGCTTTTAGTAAAAAGTTGTATTTGGCCAAAATACCCCTCAAATGTGGTATTCATTCACTAGAAAGTGAGTATACATTTAGATGAAAATATTATAGATAAACACTTCTATTTTATATTATAAAGAATATATAATTATTTCTTGTTATTTTAATTTTTATAATTTTATGTTAATTTATTATTAACTATTATATATTAAATTAAAAAATATATTTAATAATTATTGATTTGGCTATAACTCAATGAAGGTGCAATTAACAAATTTAGAAAATAATCCCTGTTTATTCTGTGTGCGGAGGTTTTTTCAGCTATGATAAAAATTAAATGGAAATTGAAATAATTTAACATGGTCCTATAATCTCTTTTCTCACACACACCTTAAGCAAGGTCTTATATTTGGAATAATTTAGCATGGTCTCATATTTGATTTTCATTATTGCCCAAGGGAGTCAAATGCTACTGCTCACTCATTAAGGACATATGCTTTTATTAGTCTTTACTAGTTCAATTTTTTTTTTAAAATTTGTTAATCATCAAATAGGAAACTAATGATCAATTTCCATTTTTTTCTCAGAGAAAGGAACACATATACATCAAGAATTAGGATTTTAGATCATAGCCTTATTTAAAAAAAATTAAATATATACCATCTAAATTAATCATCTATATAAATTTATTATTATTATTATTATTATTATTATTATTATTATTATTATTATTTAACTGATTCTTATAAATACTTTCTTTTCAATTAACATTTCAAACTGTAATTTATGAATAATAGTTCTTATAAGTATTAATTCATTAATTTTGTGTTTGAATAAAATTTATACGAAACTGTACAATTAGGATTTTGAAAAAAGGGATAAATCATAGTTAGAGATAGGAATCGCTCAGGTTATTCGGAAAGTTGGACAGCCTGTTTAGTTTAATTTAAAATGTTTAATAAAGTGATAAATTTAAAATTATTAAAAAATATTTTTAAATAAATTAATTAAACTTAAACTTATAAAAAATTTGTTTAATTTATTTAAAAATTGTAATATATTATATTTATATATTATATATTTATATTTATATAATATAATATATAAAATATAATTATAAATATATATTATATTAATATTAATATATTAAATTGATAAAAAAATTTAATCATTTATATATATATATATTTTAAATTTATTTATCGATATTTTTATATTATAAATTTTTTAAACAAATCCCTATATTTAATAAATTTTAAATAGGTTAAACTTTAATAGAAAAATGTTACAATTGATAATAAATCCATGTTCAAAATTAAAAAATTTTAAACAACTCAGATCTAACTCTCTGAAATCTAGACTAAACATATTCTTACCTAAATAACAGTTTTATTTTTTTAAAAAAATTAAGTTCAAATCTAAAATTTCACGTAAAATCGATCTAATTTTCACCTTCACAATTAGATCAATATTAATAGCCTAAGTAACGATTCTACTTTGATGATTCAATAATTAAAAGAAGGGTTTTTTCCTGAAATACCAAGGTGACTTTTGACATAATGCATATGAACCGGAAGAAAGGGGTATAATATAATCCTCACAAGCATTTGGAAGATTACAGCCATTGTTTACACATTGCACAGCAACAAAAACACATCCTCCAAATATTATTTAGTGGTATTATTAATAAGCTGAAAGGAGAATGAAAAAGGCCAAAACAAACTGATAATAAAGCAAAATTCTGGGGGCTACTGAGGAAACTTAGTCGTCAGCCCTTTTAAATTACAAAGTTTAACATACTCCTCCATTGATGGAGGAGAAGGCTTTCCTTTACTTTTATTGTATAAATAATGAGTAAATTTGATTCCCAGCATCAATGTCTTTATCTCCCCCCACCCAAAAAGAAAAGAAAGGAAAAAACTCTTTTTTTTTTATTTAATTTATTAATATACAAAACAGAAAACAAAAGCAAACATAAAATGATACATAATCACTACCTTCCAACTGGGTCTTCCATCCATCGGTGCAGAGCAAACACCTGCCCACCGATTTCAATTTTTGGTATCAACAATATTCATATGTTTTCGCCCTTTTTTAAAAATATTTGTACAATTTTATTTTAACAACTTCGGGATTGAACCCAATTTTTTTTTAATTAATTAAAAAATGGGAAGAGAATTTCATTTGACTTCAGTCACCAGCAACCTGCGATTCAGGCTGTGACTCAGGTTGTTCCTCGTTATGATACGACGTTGTTGCACCTCCAAGTAACATCGGCTTGAGTTTGTTGTCCCACACATTCCCAAGGGCCACGGAGTCGCTGCCCCTCTTCTTAACCTCAACCACCGTCAATTCCGCCGTTAACCGGTAAACTTCAATCCCAATTCCGAAATTCCCATTCAGCCCTTCCAACTCCACCCCACATTCCTTCTTCCACCTCAACGCCATACTCTCTGCCGCCGCAACCTCCTCCGCGTCCTCCAAAATCTTCTCCGGAGACCCCCGTACTAGCAACCGTTCTCCCCCACCCGAGTCCCCGAACAACCCAGACAAATCCAAACCCGACGAAAAACATATGATATCAAACGCATTCAAATCCAACACCCTCTCATCACCACCCTTAAACCCGGATCCATAATCCTCCTCGGAAAACTTAGTTTCCTTGTACCCTTTTCTAAACCACGGGTCCCGGGTCATCTCATCAACGGTGATTCGGGTTTCAGGGTTGGTATCAAGCAACTTACACAAAAACCGCCGGAGCTCCGGCGATATCCACCGTGGACACCGGAATTCACCCTTGTAAATTTTCCGGTACATAACCATTAAATTCGGGTCGTTAAACGGTAAGCAGCCCGCAGCAAGAACGTACAAAACGACGCCGCATGACCAAACATCTACTTTAGCTCCATCATATCCTTTCTTAGCTAATATCTCGGGTGCCACGTAAGCGGGTGTTCCGCAAAGGGTATGGAGCAACCCGTCGGTTCGGATCTGATCCCGAATCGCACTTAACCCGAAATCAGAAACCTTCAAATTGCCGTTCTCATCGAGAAGGAGATTCTCCGGCTTGAGATCGCGGTGGAAAACGCCGCGAGAGTGACAGTACCCGACAGCGGAGATCAATTGCTGAAAGTACCGGCGACTGAGATCCTCGGAAAAGCGACCCTTGGAGATTTTCGCGAAGAGTTCGCCGCCGCGGACGAAGTCCATGATGAAGAAGATCTTGGTCTTCGTCGCGAGTACCTCGTGGAGACGCACGATATTGGGGTGCTGGAGGCGACTCATGATGCTGATTTCGCGTTTCACGTTTCCGGCGAGGCTTGTTCCGGCGAGCTTCTTCTTGTTAATGATCTTCACCGCCACGCTCTGACCCGTTTGCACGTTGCGCGCGTAGTAAACTTTAGCGAACGCGCCGCAGCCTAGGACCCTGCCGAGCTCGTATTTTCCGAACAGGGCGGTTTCCTCCACCCGTTCGATCTCCGGCATTGTTGTCCCGTCGCTACCAGAGACCGAACCTTAATTCTGACACGGCGAACGAACTCGGAATCTAAATTGAGGCGTGAATTCCACGAATTGGAGGGACGAATTGAAATGGGTCACTCGCAAATTTTTTTTTTTGTTCAGAGGGAAAATGGGATTGCTACCTTCTTTTGGACAAAAAAGAGTGTTTTTGAAGTTTTAGTTTGTGAGGTACGGCAACTTCGGAGGGGGGAGAGAGAATGAGAAGATTGTGCGGTGTTGTGGGACACACGTGCACGTTGGTGAAGGTGACTGATGTACTAGGATTTTCCCATGGCAGAAGGGTCCCTTGGTGTTGTTTTATGTCGTCTGAAACTAGCTATTATACCCGTGCACGGTTTAGTTATCAATGAAAAAACTATAATTTAATATCTTTGTATATATTAATTATAATATAAATATTATTATAACTTTAAGAAGGTAAATTATTTTTCAAAATTTTAAGTAAATGAAGTTTTGAAATCCGTTCAACTAGATAAAAATTGATTTAATTGTAATTATTCAATTTTTTTATATTTTAGAATTTTAGTATAGAATGAAATTATTATTCTATTCTATTATAAAAATATTTAAATAATGGTTTATAATTTAATTTCTTATATTTAAACATTTTAATACTTGAATAAAATGAATTTCAAACATGTATTAAAGATATCCAATAAAAATAATAATAAATAGTAAACTTTTACTCAAAAATTGTAGTATTTAATATTATTATGCATTCGATCATATGATTTGTAATAAAATTTTACTATATATAAATTTTTATGGTATGCTCTCAAATGCTTATTAAAAAATTAAAATTAAAATATAAATAATAATTTTTAAAGAATAAAAAATATTTATTATATTATTTAATATATGTATTTTTTATTTAGATAATGGTAAAAAAATATTTAAATAATATATATTTTTTCTGCAAAATACATATATCTTCCATAATAGTTAACCTTGTTTTTTTAACAAAATTTTATATTTAAATTTAAATTTATTAAAATAAGTATATAACATTTGAACTAAATATTTATTAATAAATACTCTCTCGTTCTTATTTATGATACTCTCTTAATTTAATTTTTATGTTTTGTTTATAATATAAAAATAATAAGATTCGACAGAATTTATATTTAAAACTATTCTATTCTTTAATTGCTCACTATATTTTTATGTTCAAGTAATAATTAATTTATATATAAAAATTATTCTAAATTTAGTAGTTAATAATTTTTTTTATTTTTTTAAAATATAAAATATAATTGTACGGTTATAAATGAAATAAAAATATATGTATAAAAATTATTTCACGAACTTCATTATAGAATTTTAGAAGTATTTATTATTTTTTAATATTTATCCTTTATTAATATTTAATCTTTCGAACTTTTATGTTTTGATTAGTAAATAAAATTAATAATTTTATAGTGAATTTTAAATTTAAATAAGAATAAATTTGAAATCTTGTATCAATTTTTAAAAATCAACGAAGGTTTTTTGTTTTTTTTTTAAATTATGTTTTGAATAGAAGAGTTTTGTAGAAACGAAGGGAGGAAGTAGTACTTTAAACTATGGATGGTTGGTGAATATACTTTACTATTTTTAATAGAAATGTTTTAGTGAAATTAACTTATTTTGGTCACAAAAGTTGATATGGCTAAGAAAAATTTCTTAATACATGCGCATTAATATTAAATGACATTTAAAATAAGATATAGAAGATATAAGATTACTCCTTTGTTTCTTTTTATAAAGATCATGTTAACTAAAATTTGATGTTTTCTAATATAAAAAATTTTAAAAAATTTATCATATATTTTTTATATTTATCCTTTATTAATATCCAACCTTGCTAATTTTCCATGGTTTGATTAACGAGAAGAATTAAGACTTTAACTGAAAGTTGACTTTAAATAAGAATATACTTAGAAGGTTTGTAATAAGTTTTTAAAATAATTAATATTTTGTTAATTTGTATGTTAAGGATAAAAATGATTTTATAAACAGGGATGGGGAAATATTATAGACTATAGGTACTATATTTGAGTTAATAGTTATTTTGTTCTTGAAAATTTAAGAATCAATTATATTAATATTTGAAATATAGATATCATTATTTCTTATCTATGAAAATATAAAAAAATTTATTTTGATACATAAAAAAATGATAGTCAACTGTTTTAATTTTTAAAACATAAAAATTTAATCAATTTGACTTTTATAAAAAAATAAAAAATTATTATTTTTAAAGATGATATTAGTGATTTTTATTTTTTAGATACTAATATAATTATGCTAATTGTTTCTATATTCAAATGACTAATTACTCATTGTATCTGTATGATATATTGGATCAAATGATTACTATTAGATGGTCAAGATTTCTAATGCATGACATAGTATTAGGTATATGTTCCACCATCACAAATCAGTAAGAAGGACGGTTTATTTTTTAAAAATTATAGAAATCAAAAAGAGCAAAATTGGTAGATGATTAAAACTAAATTTAATTATATTTGTATAAATTACAATATATTTAATTCATATAATTATGTAAAGAAAAAATAATTTGAGTATGATAAATTTTGAGAGGATTCCATTCATTTATAGTCTTGTGTTTATATCTCTCTTTCAATGATTTTTTTTTACAAGAGAAAAAATTTATTTAACAAGACAGGTTAGAATCATAATTTTATATTTATCTATTTTAATGATTTTATTTATATTTTTATAATATATATATATATGAAATTATTCAATTTGTCATATTTTATACACATATTTTATTTTTCAAAAATAGCACAGTCAGGATAAGCTGCTCAATTATGATTTTGACCGCGCAGCTTGACATTGATAATGCAAATAAACCTTAAAATCATTTCAAACCGCATCCCAAGGCAACAATGAGTCTTGAGCTTATTTTGTCCGAAAATTGAGAAACATGTTCCTTCAAAGCTAATAATTAATATGGTAGGAACTTGCTAGGATGATTTGAAAAATATGAAGAAAAAAAATAAAAAATAGGATAAAAAATAAATAAATTAAATTAATGAAATTTTTTTTTTATTGTTTAAATGAATGAAAAAAGAAAAAAAAAACATTAGTAATATAAAATTAGATTTATATATTTTTTTAAAAAATTAATTTTAAATAAAATTAATTTTTTTATCATATTTTTTATTAATATAGTATTTTAAAAAAATCTAATAATTTAATAATTCAAAATAAAAAATAAAAAATTTCTCCTTTTATTTTTACATGTAATCAGGAGAGAAAATATTTTTATGAATTTTACATAAATTAATTATTCTTTTTATATAAGAGAAATGTAAATAAATAGAAAAAAATTAAAATGTATCCGATTTCAAAAATAAATTATTTTCTTCCTGATTTCTATGTAACCAAACACTGCCTTAAGGGCCGCCATGGAAGCAGCGCATTGCACAACTCCCAATTAGGATTATCTGTTTTAGGACATGGTTAAGGAATGTTTTGAAAATATTATTAAGAAATTGAAAATATATTTTATTGACAATATGTAAACATATTAAAAGTTATACAAATATGTGTTAACAATATTTCTAATTTTAATTCTTTAACTGGAGCTAGATTCTCGTGTTAACGGGGAAATCCATGAAAAAAAAAAGTATTCGTGTAAGTTGCATATGTAAGTCGGTGAGAAAGAAATAGAAAAAATTTCTATTCTAAGAAAACAAAAAAAAAATAGTAAAATTTATTATTATTATTTTTTTCAATTTTTCTACAGTCATTTCTTGTTGCCATAATTGTATGAATTATATCACCAAATGGATGAAGTTATTCGTAATGGGGTTTGATTGTCTGTATTGTGCTAATGATAGTTACAACTTGTTAATTTGGACATTAGCCAGCCACACCCAATAAATGCTGAAAATCTACAATAATTTATAATGCATCCATCTAATTCGACTTTTGGAAATATTTATCATCATATAAGGGTATCAAAATTGCAGCTACTTCTTAGTTTGTCATCAATATTAAATTACTTATATAATCATTAAGGAACCACATTCTAAAAATTAATCGGATAATGTCCACTGAAAAAAATAGATCTTAAACATCCACATTTTGGCTTCTTTAAAATATAGAAATGCGTCTAAGAAGGTAAAATTTATCAATAGTTACTGATTTTTAAAAATTAATAATTAAAATTATGAGAAAAATCAAATATATTTACTAAATTTTTAAATTTTATTTGTAAATTTTAAATTAACATATGACATATACCAATATTTGATATGTTAATATAAAATATTAAAAATAATCTATTTTTAAAAATAAAGAATAAAAATTAATCATTTTAAAAATAAATGATTAAAATTTTAAAAATTAAAATATATTTAATTCTAACATATACTATTAATACATTAGTATAATACCTTATTTATCAGTATAAGTTTGTAAATCATAAATCAATTACACGTTCAAAAATAGCTTTTACTTCTAACTAAGTCATGTTTTGAAGCAGGAAATTTTAAATTTACATTGAATAATAGAATAGGTAGGACCCTTTATGGTTTAAAAGTTGTACAGTGTTTAATTGAAAAAAAAAAAGAAGAGATAAAGATTTTTTTTCTTCTTAATTTTACCTTATTTAATTCAAAATTTTGAAGGAAAGAAGAGAAAAATGAAAGGGTTAAAATCCTTCCTTTTTTCTTATTTTCGTCTCTCATCTATTGGAAAGATTTAGAAGAGAAAATGTATACATTTGGATTGCATTGACTTAATTATTTTAAAATTTTATTTTATCCCATTTTATCAATTTATTAATATTTATAAATATATAACAGAATATTACTAGTATTTTTCCTTTCTTGTCATTGTAAAAAACCCTCTTATTCTCTTGTCTTGAACTAAAGTAGTAAACTAGACAAGAAGACCCTTTTAAAATTTTCATTCTATCTTTTAATCCAAATGTGCTATTAAAGATAAATTAATTAAGTGTAGGAGCCAAATTATAGAAAATTTTCATTTTATTTGATATTGTGTGAGTGGCATAGTTAGCTTGTTTGTTCCTGGCACCAAGCAATACGAATGAAAGAACATGGATATGAAATATGCGGTTTGGTCATCAGCAGACAAGCGTGAAGGTGCACAGTATGTAAATCAATCATGTCATAATAGGAACATGGTGGAGTGGATCACATTTATAAAAACGTGCATTGAAAAAAAAAAAAAACCTATTATAATAAATTATAAGGATTATAAATGAGTTAATTTTTAAATTAATTTTAAAAAATAAAATATCATCAATTATTTAATTAAAAAAATTAAAGTAATTTTATATTAAAAGTATCTTTACTTCATTTCCTTTTATAAAATAACATTTAAAAATTTTGGGTGATTTTTATTTTTTTATATTTTACATAAGATATTTATTAAATTTTTTGTTCTTAATAAATAAAGTGGATAAAAATCTAAATTTAAATGGGTCAAGATAAAAATGGGCAATGAGATTAAAGTAACTGATATTAAATGAGGTTAAATTGACAAGTTATATTTCCTTGGATTTATAATATAACATCTAAGAGGTTTTTGTATTTTTTATTATAAAACAATTTACAAATTTATAAAAAAAAATTCTAATTTCTTATCAAATAGACCCTGATGGAAATATATATAAACTAAAACTAACAAAGATAAATTTTATAATTTTATTTAAGTCAGTAATATTAAATGAGAATAAAATTCATAAAATTATATTATTTTAATTTATACAATTAGTCAAAATTAGTAATTTATAAATTAGTTAAAATTATATTATAAAAAGATAAAAAAATATTTAGTAATATATTTTTATTGTAATTTTTATTTTTTATTTTTTTATTCTTGTCTTAAGAAACATGTTAAGGAACATAGTTAATAACATATAGTTCCTATAGGGGCTAATGTCATGTTATTATAAAGTGGTGGTAACCGTTTTTTTAAAAAGTATAAGAATTAAAATTTTAGAAAAAGATTAAAACTAAATTTAACTATATTTATAGGGGTTAAAAATATTTAAGTCTAAAATTAAAGAATAAAAAAAGTAAATTTTATATTTAAAACGAATATAGAAAAAATCAATCAAAAGAAACATAGAATTTGTTTTGAATTGTGTATGAGAAAATAATTTGAAACTAACTTCAGACAATGAAACTTGAGATGTCTGAGAATTTAGACACCTTTAAAAACTTGCTTAAAGAAACACTTTTAAAAACAAAACAAAGTTAAAAGAATACAAACCAGTTTATCCTAATTCACTCTTAGAGATATGTTTAGTTAGTCCACGGGAAAATGCGATGGGATTTTCACTATTAGTTGGAAAAAAAACTTTATATTAAAAATAAATTTCTAAAATATTTTTTAAAATAAGTCTCTTTAGGGTTTAAATTTAATTTCTTTTTCTTAACAAACCTCTTCAAACTTTTTTCAGAGATAAATAAATATTATAAGATTATATTAAGATGTGAACAGAAGAACACTCTGAAAATATAAATCTAAAGAAAAGTATTCGATAATGTACGGGAGTGTCTAAAATCCTTTTTATATTATTATGAGTAATTAGCAACTTCTTTCGATTTGAAACCTTTTATTTTTGCTTTTGCTATGTTTTAACATTCTTCAAGATTTTTTTTGCAAACTTTTACAACAGAACAATTACACAAGTTTCTTAAAGTCAAAAATGTATCATCATTAAAATTTATGAATTCAACGATATTTAATTTAGTGAAAATCAATACATAGGTCTTATACAAATTTCATCGGTAAAGTTGATACTTCTTTATTTTTTTTTTTTACGTTTAAAATTATAAATAAATTAAAAAAGTAGGTTCCATTTGAAATGATTTTAATTTTTAATTTTTAAAATTAAATTAGTTTTAATTTTTAATTTTTAAATAAGATTAAATTTAATTTTTAATTTTAAAAATTTATTAAAAATATAAGTCAATTTACTCTATTCTATCATTTTATTCTAAATTTTACAAAATAAATAATTAAAAATAATAAATAAAAATTAATAATTTTTATTATTATTATAGTGATATAATAAATATAATAATAATAATATAAAAATATTATACAGTTATAATTTTTATTTATATAATATTTAATATAATCAATAAATAAGATAAATATTTTTATATATTATTATTATTATAAACTTTTAATAATTTAACATTTATTTTACATAAGTAATATATTATAAATAATTATATAATATAAAATTATATTATAATATAATATTATAAATTAAATATAATTTATATATTAAATAATATCATTTATAAAAATAAATTAAAAAATTACTCATTAAAAAATTAATTTTTTTAAAGTAATAAAAATAAAATAAAAGAATTATTATTATTATAAATAATATAATTCTAATAATAATGACAAAGTTATATTATAAAGATAAATTTTTGTTTTATATATTATTTAATAATTAATATATAATATAAATAATTATATATATAATAATATTATATTATAAATAATTATATAAAATTATATTATAATTTTATAAATTAAATATAATTTATTTATTAAAATTATTATTTATTTAATTATAAATTTATAAAAATAGATAAATAAATAAAAAGTTAATATGTGAACAATTTTTTAAAATAGTAAATAATTAAAATTTTAAAATAATAAAAATTAAAACTTAATATTATTATAATAATAATATAACAACGATAATATAAAATGTTATGGTAGTTATAAATATAATAAAATAAAGATAATAATTTATTAATAATAACGTGATAATGATAATAATAATTATAATAATTAATGTAGTAGTTATGATGGTGATAGTAAAGATGATTATAATAAAAATATAATTTAATAAAATTAAAAATAAAATATTTTAAAATTTAAAATAAAATATTTTTTTAAAATTTAAATTTAAATTTAAATTATTTTAAAAATATATTAAAAAATAATTTAAAATTATTTTTATTAAATATTTTTTATTTTTAAAATTAATTTAAATTTTAAAAATTAAAAATTGACAACCGCTCCAATGGGAATCTTAATATTTTAGTTTTAAAAAATAAAATTATTATTAATTTTTCTATTGTACTCCTTATCTTATCAATTATTTAACATATTGTTTAACAAACTATATTAATCATTAACGATCAAATTTGAAAAAAAATATTAGTTTTTTAATTTAATAAAATAACAATAAAAATGAATGAACTGAAAAATGTTAAGGTTCCAAACATTAAAAAACCAAAGAAATACCAACGAGCATTTTGCTTTGACTTAATAGAGTTAGGTGACTTCGCTTGATGATTTCTAATTTGGCATAAACAGAAAAAAGTAGACATGACATGGTGCGATACCCCTTAGAAAATAAATCATGTAGATTAATTAACATGAAATTAATTAAACTCAATAAGTGATCTTAAATTTAAATTTTAAATATATAATTATGTTAAATATTTAACAAATAAGCATTATCTTTATAAATAATTTAAAAAAATATTTTATAATAATATTATTTAAATTTTAAATAAAAATACGTTATACATAAAGCATATCTATACTCTCTTTATATAGAGAGAGATTAAAAAGATAAGAACGAACTTTGTAACTGAGCTTCAATGCAGAATGAGACTATATGAAGCAGGATCGATAGAGACCCAAGCTCGTTGGTTTTTTCTGTGGCAGGCAGCAATGAATGGTTTAGTAGAACTTTCCATCCTGTTCCAACAATTTTAATTTGGAATGCTATATCTCCCATTTTTAATTCTTTTTATCTCCTTCTCTTTCTTCTAATTTTTCACAATTCATCAAAGTAATTCGTTGATTTTCTTGAATTCCTTCATTTGGGATTCAGCAATGGAATGATTGAAGTACTAATTAGGTGTCAAGCAGTTTACATATGAATATGTGTAGATATAAATTGTCTGATTTTTTATTAAAAAAATTCTTAATCATCTAATCTGCTCATGATGAAATATAAAAATACTATTAAGATATGAGATAATCACAACTTCATTATGTGTTGAATGGATTACGGATCGAATAATATTTCCCTATCAATAATTTAAAATTCCTCTTAATTATCTGATCGATGCAACCTACATAGGGAATGCTCCTCAAATGGGTTTTTTTTTTTTTACCTTATTGATATGATTTTTTAAATAATTTATTAAAAATATAATTTTAAAAAATCATCAATAAAAGATTAAAATATAGATGTATATCCGTATTACAATAAGACATCACACATGTTGCACATATGTTACTTTATACTATAAGATGTGATATTCATTTAATATGAACTCATACTTAATTAGCTTTCAGATATTGAATTATGTGTTACTTATTTAAAAGAAGATATAACACGAACATATTACACATTCTTTAAATAAATAATACATTTCCGATATCTAAGATAAGCTAATCTTAAATCTGTGATATACTTCCTAATAAGAAACATGTATGACATCGCATAGTATTTAGGTGTTTATAACGTGCATATGACATCTTTTTATGATGCGATCAGTCACTATAGTGATATTTTTCTGTTAATTTCTTCAAATTATATTTTTTATAAATTATTTAAAAAAATCATATGAGTTGGATAAAAAAGCCCCTCAAATGTTGTCTTAATTGAAAACGGATATAGGAATGAATTTATAGATAATGTAGGAATCAATTCGGGGTTGAGTTTACACATGCCGTGTGTACACATCACAGAGGTGGAAGCGATAATGGTATATATATATATATATATATATATATATATATATATATATCCTTCTAATTAATATTTATATCGTTGTATTGTCTTTGTCCAACGACATTTGTGTGTCTCATCCATGACTCTGCAGAGTGATGACTGAACTAAGAAGCTAGTAATGAATAGAAAGGAATGGACTCAAAGCCATCTTATGCAATTTTGCTAAGCAATAGCTCTTAATTAAAGCTCAAACCCCACAAATCAACAACTATGAATTTAATTAGATAGAATTCGGGGTCAACACATCCATGCAACCGTAATCGTTTTGATCTTTTTCACCAAAAATCCAAAACTGAGTTATTAGATGATATTATCTTTATATTTATCAATAAAAGAATTTTGTTACGAAAAATTTAAAATAATGTTAGTTATTTTTTATTAAAAAAATTTATTTACACACAGAAAGCAATTAAAGTTAAATAAGATATAATTTTGAATGAATTTAAGAAAAAAAATTATATAAATTAAAGTTTATGTCAAATCAAAATAAAATACATTGAATTTTACATATGTGAAGACATAAATGTTAACTGCATGATGTACTTTTTAGCAATTATATGCTACTGTCGATGTGATAGACGATTCAATAATAATGGTACAACAAATGTTATTGATATCTATATTGAAAAGTGTATAATTACAATAACTAGCCATCATTATAATTTGAAAAGTTTGCAAGTAGTTTGATTTAAAGTTAAGTTAATTTATTGTAGATAATTATATGCATGTATTAATATTTTGTGTCTTGTTAAACTTTTATTTTATAAAAATATAAACTTATTAAATAATAACGATCTAGATTATATAATATGGATAGTCCTATATAGATGAATAAAATTAATAACATTAATATTAATAGATGTAAAAATATGAATTTTTGATAATCCAAAGTTATACAAACTTCTTGTTATCATTATCATTGATATTGCACATGTCATGATATAAATAATTTAATACAACCAATTTTCAAGTATATTATTCATATTGATTAAGATCTCTTAGAAAAAAAAGTTACTTGAATAATGTCCAACTACTCAATTGGTAACAAAATACAACATTACCAATTAGCTTAAAAATATATTATTGTAGATCTTTCAAATTGAACAACATTATGAGTATAATTATTGATATTGGAAAAATGTTGAAACAATGAGAACATTTTCATCCATGGTTCATGCAATTTTTCCATGTAATTTCTTCTCTGAAGAAGAAATGTAAACTAATGGTACCATGATAGATTCTCAAACTATGGTATGCATTTTGTATCTCCACATCTCAACAAAAATTGGGATAAAATTTCTTGCTCAGTTTTAAAAAGAAATTACAAATGTGCAAATCCAAAGAATCTAGTTCACCTTAAGTCTAGAATAATTTTATAAGAAATATATTATTACGTTAATAAAAATATTTTTCATATCAAAATTTAAACTTATAATTTAGGTTTTATCTAATTTTTTTAGATATGTGAACACTTCAAAACTTAAGTAAGGAAGGATTATCCATCTTAAATTTAATGTACGAGAGTGTAGATATTATAAACTAACCTCAGAAAAAGTTAAAGTAAATAAATAATTTTAACTAACATTAAATTTTTTAACCAATAATTTCAAAAATAATTGATCTATTTTAAGTAATAATATCATATTTTATCTACAATTAATTAGTAACTATCTTGTATTATATATTTACATTACCCACTCTTTAAATATTATCCAAAAAATATAATAATTCAACAAAAACTTATATTTAATAAAATTATATATTAACAAAATATTTTTTTAAGAATAAACAAAATTTTGCATGCTTTTTTATAAAGCATTTTTACTATATTTTCTAGTACATCAATAATTCTATACAAAATATTATATATTAATACCATGCATATTTTAAAAATAAACGAATAATATAATAAAAATAAATAAATAAAGTTAAATTAAATTATTATAAACCACTAGAATTACAACTAATAATAAATTTATAAATATAATTAACAGTCCTACACAATATAAATTATATTATTCATACTTCAAAAATATAATAAATTGAAATAGCATATGTTCACAGCAGGTAAGTGCGTACATTGAACGTTTTCTAATTTTATCATAGCAAAATGTACAATTAAACTTATAACAAAAATTAGCTATTTATTCTACTACGTTAACAATCCTATATAATAATATAACTAATACTTCTACTATGTAAAAAATCAATGCAAAATATTGTTTAACTAAAAATAAAATAATTTAATTTAAAATATCATTTGCTAATATCAATTTTTAACAATTCAGCATATTAACTTATTTTACTAATATTTTTAACATGCATTTTTCCCCTATTTTACCACAGTACTTCTATTCTATAAACAATTTTAATAAATCTCAAAAATATATTTCAACCAATGTAATGAATTGAGACAGAACAAAAGATTCAAACAATAAATATAATAGAGAATTATTTAATAAACACTTATACAATATAAAAAAATATAAAATATAAAATAAACTGTTCTTAGAAAAAACAAAATTAAAATAATAAACAGAATATATTTACATTATACATATTTTAAAATTATTCAAGTAATGTAATGACTTAACACATAAATATATCTTATTTATAAATAAATTTACATTAACCTAAAAAACTCTACACAACATATATTTACATTATATGTACCCCTATTTTTTTAGTTTAACTATTTTATATAATTATAGATTTAAAAAATTAATATTTTTCAATAATTATGTACAACTTAATTTTTCATACCAAAAAATTATAAATATAGTAATTTTTTGAATAAATAATAAAATTTCGTTTTTGAAGTGTTAAATGCAATTCTACAAAGTATGTTATTTTGCCATATTCACCTTTGTTCTCATTATATGAACTCCCTATCCATAATTGAACTATTGAAGCATCTCTTTCTTGAAGTCGACCCTAAGGGCCTACTTCCCTAATAATTCACCTTTCCAAATCTTGCCATCATGACATTTCTCTTCACTTGCTTTTTGAATCATTAATTGGTCTCTTCTTTTGAAATTTGAGTTCTTTTATTTTTTATTTATTTATAAAAACTATTAAAAGAGCTAGTAGTACTACCTGTTTCATTCTGTATTTTTTTTTAAACTTATGAATTGGTTTTCTTTAATTTACTACTACTATTATTATATATTCTACTTAGGTAATATAAATTTGTATTTATGACTAACTTACATATTACAAGTAATGAGAAGGCAATTTAAAAGATTGGTATGATATTTGCAAGATTGAACATATATATGAGAAAAGGGTTGCATAATTTAAACTTTCATTCTCCTTCATGACATGCAATATTTATTTCAGAAAACAAATGTTTACAATTTTAATTTAATGAAACATTCACAAGATTTATTGAATATTATATGTATCCCACATATAATAATAATTATTGATATTAACGTATCCTTTTTCAAAATTGATAATTAATACAGTGCAGCAAATGAATATTAGCAGATATCTATGATGAAATATTTATTCAAAAATAAAAATTGGTCTTGGATGGAAATGAAGATTAGTATGGACATTTGTACACCAAAAGAAAAATTAAAGATAAATCAAAGAATGACTGTATCTAAGCAAAATCTTCCAAAATATTATATATGTATTTTGTGTATAATTATTATCCCTTAAATTAAGTCTTTCAAAAGTTCGAATTGTTGGATAAATGCACGTGTATTATAATTTATATTTCTAACTTACCCTCGCGTAGTAACATTTTGAGTTTGAAACGTAGATAATATTCAGACCTATTTTAATCATCGTATGCTAAAATTTAATTTTTATTTACAAAAATGAGAATAACAAAAATCAAGTTGTAAATTACTTGATTAAATACTTTTTTTTTTATCTAAATGACATATACATTTTACAAAATATAATATCATTTAAGTCGAAAATTTGTACATTATAATGAGGTTAACTCTATCCTATTTTAACAATTTTTTTATACAAAATTTAAATATAAAATCCTGTTTAAAAAATTAAATATATACCACTTAAATCAGCCTTCGTTAATTTTATTATATAAACTAATATTAGAAACTAATTCTTCAAAAAGTCTTAATTGTTAGATAAATGATATTAAGTTTGTGTATTAGTATATGCCACAAATTATAAATAAAAAAATATAAAACTTAAAAAAAAAAATATGTGTGCCCTAATACTTTATTTAATTAGCATATGTAGCAATATTGCAGATTCATAAGGTCACGTATTATATAATTTTAGATTTCAGGGTGAAGGAAGTGTTTTGCTTCCTCTAACATGATTGTTCATCCTTACCTATTTGTATATATTTTTAATCTTTTATTCAAAATATTTGATTGATGTATCTAATTACTTTGTTTCAGATAAATAAAAAATAAATGTAAAAGAAGATGCAGATAGAAGGCAAAGATGTTCACTTTTGAACTAGACCACCACTCTGCCAACCAAAAAAGAACTGACGCTGGATTTGGGTCTTTTAAATGAACTTGTCTTCACATATGCCATCACTTCATCAACTATCCATTTCAATAAAACAGAGGAAAAGACAAAAAGGAGGAAAATTCCAAGCCTCATATCCAAATGTTACAACATAATTTTACTGCCACTAACTTGGTGTTCAGATATATTTTCTGTTTTTTTTTAAAAATAAAATCATGCTCTTTCTCATATTCAATGTCAACCATATACTAACCCCTCTTCTAAATTGTGATCCTTAAATACAATTAGCCTATGTTTGAATTTGAATAGAGCAATGTTTGAATTTGAACAGAGGAGAGGAAAGTAAAATTACTAGATTTTATATTTTTAAATATTGAAACTTTTATTTAAATAATTTTTATATTAAATAAAAAGAATTTTAAATGGTTTCGGTTTAGAGAGAATTTTTAAAATTTTCTATTCTGTTAATTTTTTATTGTCAGTCATAATTAATTTTATATTTTACTCTTTTTTAAATAATTATTTATTTTTTATCTATAAATCTTTAAAATTCTAAAATTTTCTATCTAAACGTAAGGTTAGTATTAAACTAATGATAAAAAATTACAATAATTTATATAAAATTGTATATTCAAATCTTATTATTTTTATTGTATAATAAAAAATTGTAATTCAGAACCATAATTTTAACCGCAATAGTAAGATTATTGTAGTTTATGTAACTGAATTGCAACCATAATTACAAGTACATGCATTTATCTGCAATTTTTCATAATTATGGAGTGTGACATACCCACAATTTAAAACAATGACACTAAAGCTAAAAGAACTAATTAGAGATAAGTTTCTAGATAATTAATAAGAACAACCTAAACAAAAATACATAAACATCATATATAACATATGATATATAGAGAAAATATATTCAAGGCATGTTTAGCTTATTCCCACACTTGCACCTCCATGCCTCCGGGTAATACTCTGCGGTCACCGGAGTACCCGGCGGCACAGGCACATGAACTGGCCTGCATGGTGTACACTTGCCACACTTGGAGGTGCATTGTGGTGGGGATGATCCGGGTCCACCTAGAAACCTCCTTGCCCAATCTAGGGGAACTTTTCTTTTGCTTTCAAATACTATGCCTTGTCCATTTCTCCCCTCATATTTCTGCCCAAAAACATTATTTGCTCCAATAATTAGTACTCAATTAATAAAATTGGAACAATTAAACCAACAAATTAACAATAAAACAGAAAAAAAAAATTGAATTCAATCATACAAATACAATTTTGGATGTAATTTGTAACCTATAGTTCTCTAATCTCTACAATGTGATGTGGGCCAGTGTGACTATGAGGAGTTCATGATCCTGAGAATGAATGAATACTGAATAGTCAGTGATCACTTCAGCGTGGACCCAATAAGGAAGCACATGGTCCACTGACCCCTTGTGTAACCCAATCACAATGGATTTTCAATTCTCTGCATCTATTTTGGCGCATTATAGCCCTGTGTCGGGAGAGTAACATGTTGGAGATTGTAAAAACTCATGTTTAAGTCTTCAATTCTGGAATTAGAGTCACACTCAAGGTAGATTAAAGGTTAATTACCCAAAAAACAAATTTTGATATGGTAATTTCTAGTTTGATGGCACATTAAGTAATAGGAGTCAAGGTCCTAGCAAAATAGTAACAAAGGACATAATCTTTATTAATTAAAAGAAAAAAAGGGTGTTAGGTGAACAAAAACTATGACCTATTATACCTGATAATCTGTCTTAGCTTTGGCAAACATTGGACACTTTCTTGCATCTGCATTGGAGAAGGGATGAAAGGGTGAGTTAGATAAAGCCATGAAAGTGTAGTAAAATTATGATTTGAATTAAGTTTCATAGTGTTAAGCAAAAATTAAAGGGGAGAATAGTGATGGAATGTTAGAAAAGAGTAGTGTTGCATACCTAGACATGAAATGGTGGTGGCAGTAGAAGTTTTGAAGGTGAATGTGGAAATTAAAAGCATGAGAAAGAAGGAAAGTGTGAGATAAAGATTGGTTATGTTTGTGAAACTGTTATTGTTTCTCTTCCTCTCCATGAAGAAGAAGAAGAAGAAGAAGAAGAAAGATCCTTGAGAAAGGGTGTAGATTAACAACACTATGATGGTTGCAGGTATATGCCTGACACTCTTTCTCTGACCCTTTAAAGAGCCTGTCTCTACTCTCAAACTACAAGCCAGTAATAAGGTTCACAACTTCAGGGACTTGTACGTAACATGCAAATGTCAAGCTAAACAAACACCTAACACTTGAGCCCATTTGTCTGATTTGTGTAGGATCAAATTGCATGCTATCATCAATTTTTAAAATTATAGGATGTGACATGGATTTAATTATAGCATCAATTATTACAAATGTAATAAAAACTATTGCTTAGTTGATTAATTTAGTTTTTCTTATTAGCAAAAATACTAAATTAATGGGTACAAGGGTACTCAAACCTAATTAATTAGTGTGGTATTCTATGCATATGGATATGAAAGTTAAAAAGCTAACAGTAAAAGATTGTAAAATGCAAGAATATTTGAAGTATATTTCATCAGTGAATGTTGGAGAGTATGATTCAGGTTCCACATCTTGAAGAGTACAAATATTTCTAATCGAATTAGAAATCACGCACGTTTCCCCTACCACTTTATCACTTCACTATATATCCTGATTGGGATAAATAGGCATGCTAATGCAAACCAGAGAGAGTAAAGAAATATGTTCAGTTTGGATAAATTATTGAACAAATGTTTAATTATACAAGAAAAAATAAAAAGATAAAATGAATTAAATTTTGTTTATAACTTAAAATCAATTTATGTATATCAATTTTTTTAAATAAATGTTTTTTTAGAAATAATATTCATAAAGTATTTTTAGTTTATAAAAAGTAATTTGTTATTTTTCTTATTTTCCTCTTAAAAATACTTACAAGAAATTGGATGATAATAATAATGCAAAATAGAAAAGGTGGATGACACGACTTATCTACCCAAGTGTATGGCTTATGGCAGAGGAATTTGCATTATGCAGTACAGTATATAATGGATGATGTGATGAGAAGGAAGAAAAATAGGGGAGAAAAAGGATGAAAAGTGAGAAGAAAAAAGTGATGTATAATAATAATTGACTATCTCCAGAAGAAAACATATTATTTATTTTAAATAATTTAAAATATAATAAAATATTTAAATAATTTATTTTTTTTATAAATCATTGATATAAATAACTATTATTATATATAAAAAAACTTCTTTACACAAGCAATTCTTTTAAAGGTAATCTAAAAAATTAAAAATATAAAAAAAATATAATGAGAAGAAAGATAAAAATACTCTGGAGGTGTACAAATGTATCTCTGGTAAAACAAGTGATTCTATGCAAACATGGCTTTTTAGACTGGACAATGATACTCTTCATTTACATCCGTATATATCTTAAATTTAATGTTTACTAATTTTTTATTTTTTAAAAAATATAAAAAATTTGTATGATCATAAATGAGATGAAAATTTGAAATTATATGATTTGATTTATTTAATAAAATAGATAAATTCAAATTTGTTAAAAAATATTTTTAATAAATAAAATAGATTTAGATGATTAAAAAATTCTATTTATCATATTTATGAATCTATTTTATTTTTATATATTATATTTATATAATTTGTTAAAAATTAAAATTTTAATTTTTTAATTTCAAACAAAAGATATTTTAGATAATTTTCTTTTTATATTTAAAATAGAACATTCTACCATTTTCATCTATGAGTTTTATAAATTTATTCTTAACATTTTTAATTTTAATTTTAAGTAAGATTCGATAACTTACTTTCACTCTATCACTAGTTTCTTTAAGTGATCTCATATAAGAAGGATATGTTATATATAATATATTATATAATATAATATTCTAAAATAAATTATATGAATTCTTTTATATTTATTATAAATGTCATGCACGTCATTTTAATTTTAGAATAAATATTCTATATTTTATTTTAATAAACTTTTATATATATATATATATATATATATATGATATGATGTTATGTCATGTTAAATTTTTATCAAATTTATTATGATATTATAAATAATATAATATTTATTTATATATTTTTATTTTGTATATTATATTTTATTGTATTTATTATATATGTGATACAAATTATAGTATTATTTAAATTTAAAATAATATATTAAATTTTTTTATAAATGATACTGGTAAAAGTTAGATCAATAAATTTTATAATTTAAAATATATCTAAATTTTATAATTTAAAATATATTTTTATAAAAATTTTTACATTTACTAACATTTAAAATAATATATATATATATATATAAGTTTTAGATTTATTTAATAATATTTATATTTTATAAATTTTAAATTTTTAATCAATCATTTATATAGATTTAAAGTTTATTTATTAACTTTTTTATATTATAAACTTTAACAACAAAATTTTTTATAACAGGATACTCATATTTAGACATTAACATTTTTTAATATACCAGACTTTAACATTTAAGATGTAGTTCAACTCAATCTATTTTTAAATGCTATCTTAAATTTAAATATTAATATTTTTTAATATATTAAATTAAAATATTTTTAACATATCAGAGTTTAACATTTAAAATGTAACTTAATTCTATCTATCTTTATATAATTTTTATTTTAAACCATGTTTAAATAATGAATTTGTTCAAAACTTTCAACCCATGCTATTTAATATTAGAATACCAGTCCACAAAGTAAAATGAAAGGTAACACATTTTTATTTTTCATGATGAATAATGCTTAATCATATTTAAGATCATCTTCACCGTGCTCAATTTCTCACGGCAGTTATTCGATGGGACAAATATGAGAAGACAAAAAGGACACTACTAAATGGCTACCTCTCTGCACTTTTGCTTAGATAAGGGACCATTGCATAGGTTACTATATTTCCCCATAACATGTTTGGACAATCTTCAATCCATCGTGCTTATTGAATCTAAATTCTAGCCTGTTCATAAAAAATATATCAAAACGTGGTTATCATGATTTTCGAGGCAATCAAACGTGGTTATTATTAAAGGACAAAATATTCTATTTTAAAAAATGGAGGTGCCCAACATGAAAATAAACATACTCTTAGTTATTCAACAAAGCTTATAAAATAAAGATATCAAATTCAATATAATTTATAATTGTGAAGGCTAATATTTATGAATTATCTTATGAGTTTTTATGAAAACATTATAAAATAAAATTTATCAACGTTAGTCCACACTCCACAGAAAGTAAGGACAACCCCAATCCTTTCCTCCGCCGCTTTCAATTCTCATTGCAATTACCCTCTTTCGCTCTCTTACTCTGTTTTCCTTTTTTATTTTGCCTTTCCCTTTATCTATATAGTTTCTGTTCTCATGGAAAAACTTGGCAGAAACTCTTTATCAACTTCAATTTTAACTGCTTGTCCACGTTATTTTATATCAAAATTTTTCATTAATAATTCACAGTTCCACACAATCTGAAATTACATTTAAATTAGGACAAATACTAATAAGTGCACTTAAATCACTTTTTTTTAAAAAAATAATAAAATTAATCTAATGATAAGGGTGAATTGGTTTGCATGAGTTTTTATGTTTAAATTTTACTATTTTTATTATTGTATAAAAAAAATCACTTCTTAAGGACTCCAAAATAAACAAAAAGTTAATAAAAGTGATTTTAAAATTTATTAATGGTGAATCTCCTTTGGATGATAGATCTTTCTCAAGCCCTCCAATTTTCTTAATGGGTAAAGCACTTACCTTAGAATTAGAAAATCTAGCTTGTATTTATAATAGGCCTTATTACCAATATTGGCTTTTATATGAATTAACCATGAACTCATTTTTATATAAAAAAAGTTCAAATAAAATCAAATTAGTGACCACCCATTGCAGTTCCATATTCTTACAGATTCCACCTCGTGTTTTCATGGATTAAAATATGGATTCAAAGTTTATAGATTGGATACATCAAATTTATTTTGAAACAAACTTATGTATAAATTAATATAAGATTAATGCTGTGTAAATCTTCATGCCTATACGGGTATGATGATGGGTACCTCTGAATGAAATCTCCCAAGGGAAAATCTTTGTTCTCATGTGAAACATATTGTTTGGTCCTATCAAGCTTTTCCTTTACCATTTACTACCTCACTATGCAAAGATCACATGCAGTGTTTCCTTCCTTTCATTTGGTATGGACTGAATTTGAAAGTCAGCATTGTTGTGGCGCAGAGTACTCTGTTTTTCACTGTAGTTTAACAATTCACATAACATGCACGACCCAAAACTTGTTACTGAAAACCTTATGAAGTTTTTCCCCCCTCTTTTCTCCCTTATTTTGAGATCCTCAATATCAAAATAATATTTTCATAGCAATTTCATACCCATATTTTTTTAACAAAGAGAAAGATAAAAAAAATAAGTATAAAATAAGATGAGTCATATGATAAGTGTTTTGATTATCATACATGACAATAATGTTTATACGTTAATACATTTTATTGATAAAAAAAAAAAACCATCAACTTAAAACTACCACATCGGTCTTACACATAAAAAATCTAATTCTTTATGATAGTAATAAGAGCATCATGCATTTTTATATTAGGTTGACAGTGGAATTAGAATAGTTTACATGAAATTTTATTTTTAAATTATATCATTTTTCTAATTCTACCAGAAATTTTAATTAGGTGTATGGAATAGACTATGGAGACAAGCAACCAAAGTCCAAATGAAGTAAATCTAAAACATGACCCGCATGTTATGGACAAGTAGAGAGCACATTAAATTTAACACACAAAACACAAACACAATAATATATACTGCAGGCTTCATGTGTTTTTTTGTTCTTCTATGTGCACTGTTGTGAGTGATCAAATTTTGGTGAAAGATTGAGTAAGTGATGAAACTTGACGGATGATAGGATTACGGATGTTTATAAAAGGAAACTCATTACATTAATTGTTGGCATCCTCTTGTTTTGATGTAAGGTTCTTGTCCACCAAGATATTGTTGTCTCCAGCAGTTTCCTTCGAATCGCATACTTTTGCAAGTTTAAAACTGATTCCTACCCCACCACTTGTTAGATGTTTGATACTGATTGCAGAGGAAATGTGATGCTGACATGTGCACCCAATTGTCCTAATAAGGTTCTCATTCTCTCAATTATTAAACTTTTTGCTGACACTTTTCATTCTTTCTTTGTTTTTTTTATCTTGAATTCATTTGAACTTCACAAATGAATATATCCTTCCCTATCTCTTTCTCTTTCTCAATTGTGGGCTATGAATTTTATATTCCATTCTTAGAGGAAAACGTTTAATCCATAAGATAATCATGGATTGTAGCGCTTTATCGGCAATTTCATCAGTAATGACTATTTTGTCACTGAACTATCACTGAATACATTTTCTATTAGCCGAATGGTGCCAAACTTAAATATAAATAGAATTGTTATTTTTGAGGTTGGTTAACCTGACATCATAGGCTTGATGTTCTTTTTTTCAGGGTTGAATATATTTTTTATGTCTTGTTTTTTAAAATGTTTTAATTATAGTTTCTATAGTTAACTTAAATTAGATTATATTAAGTTAGATTAAATATGGAAAGAGGAAGCATAATTAAAATATTTTAAAAAATATTAAAATTTTCTTTAATCATAGTTAATCTAATTTAAATTAATATTAAATATTATAATCAATGTATTTTATAAAATGAAGAATTTAAACTAAAATTTTTAAATAAAAAATAAAAATAAAAATTTGATTATTTTAAAGAAACTAAAAATATATTAAATCTTTTTTTAACGTTAGTCCTCATGGCTTATTTTAAGTAAATAAAAAGGTAATTTTTTATTGAAGAAGAAATAATTGTTATATAAAAAATAAAAAAGCTTAGTTATATTTTCTTTGCTCTAGACTATATATAATGCTGGTCCCTAAATCTATTTTGAACCAATTAATTTTGTCAACCTTTAATTTAGAAAATTTGATTCTTTATAGATTTTCTTCTACTTAAAATTTACAAATTCTTATTTTTTATCCAAATTTTTAGGAGGATTTGTAATGGAATTGGAACATGAAATAATTTTAAAATTTAAAAGTATGAATTTGACAAAAAAATTGATCAAATTTAAAGAATTTTATAAATTGTGAGATCAAAGTTTGAAGAGAAATTTTTTTCTCCAAGAAATTGGATATTATAATTGATGAATTTTGAGTATAATTTAATTTAATTGATTTAATTTATAAAAAAAGTTTTCTTAAAAAAGAATTTAAAACTTTTAGGTAGAAGAAAATTGACATGAATTAAATTTGCTAGATTTTAAAAATAAAAAACTTAATTGGTTAAAAAATAAAAATAAAAACTAAAATTTCACATAATTTAAATTTGAGGGACAAAAATCTAATTAAACCAAATACAAAAATGCAATAAATGTAATTTCCTATTAAAATTTATTACTTTTAAATATTTGAAATTTAGTATTTTTGTAAGAAATTATCTTTCTTCCTAAACTTCAATAAAACGGAAAGAAAATAAAAGAAAAGCACAATGAGAAAATTAGTTTAGTTGGTATTTCAACCTTAAGTTTTTATGTATGTATTTATTTTTGTTTAAAACACAGTTACTTTTTACTGAAAATAAAGTTTTTAAATATTTAATACATTTACATATTAAAATTTAAATTCAAAATTTTAAATTAAGTTAGATTAACTCCTCCACTAGTTGATTCATTGCTTGGTGGTAGACCGGTAGTATTTATGTATGTATATTCCTACAATATGCTGCTGTCGCATGTGTCTTTACTCACATGATATTTCTTAGGATACCGTTTGGGTTATTGTGATGAAGGTAAGGGCTTTACTTTCCGCATTTTCGTTTTTTTTTTTACACTCCTTTTTTTTTTGGATATTTGAAAATTTCCATTTTATCCTTACGTTTTTTAATATACATTTCGTAAATTAGTTTACATAATGTAAAAAATACATTCCGCAAAAAAATTAGTTTACGGAATATATTTTTACATTCCGCAAATTAATTTATAAAATATATTTTACAAAATATATTTTTACATTCTACAAACTAATTTGCGAAATGTAAATTTTTACATTCCGCAAATTAATTTACGGAATATAAAAATATACATTTCACAAACTAATTTACAGAATGTAAAAATACATTCCGCAAACTAGTTTACGAAATGTAAAATGTTTACATTCCGTAAATTAATTTACAGAATATATTTGTTAAAGGGTATAATTGAAAAAAAAATATTTACAAAAAGTGAAGGGGTTGTTAAAGGGTATAATTGAAAAAAAAAATTACAAAAAGTGAATGGGGTGCGGAAAAAAAAAACGGTGGTGGAAAAAGCAATCCCCTAAGTTAACGGGTCTCAACTTTCCCTAACTTGGATTCCTATTTGGGCTCATCTGGAATATGGGCTCAACGCATGTTCATCTTTACAATGGTCCACGGCCCATTTTGCTTCTACAAATTGATTTATACAACACATGGTTTCTGTAATTAGTATTTCTCTGATTTCTTAATCCTAATTTAATAGTATGATCTCTTCTAGATTCTAGCATGTTGAGTAAATAAATAAATTATAAAAAAATTTGTATTTACAAAATTGATATTAATTTGATTTTGGCTGTCAACAATCCTTTTTTATTGCAGCTGTTTTGTCAAAATCACTAAAATATGAACTTTTATTAGATGTTAATGATCTTAAAATGTGATATCTTACTCTGATTGGAAGAGTGCACATGCATGGGGATCCATGAACAAACTAAGCAATTGAATCTGAGAGTGACCTGATCTCTCTGTCATTCTTCTTTTTTTTTACCTCATACATAAATATATATTTTATAATAAATGAAACTAAATAATATGCATTATGCATGGGACTATACTCCTGGACAAAGAAACTGCTGAAAGGAAAGAAGAGAAATCTTCCAGTTTCTGAACACTAGAGATTCCCGGTTGAGCTATTGTAGCCAAAAACAGCAATAAAGTAATAATAACAACAATTAATAATTTTTGTCTCATTTCACAATGCCACTGTACAAGACACTCACGCATTCACAAGTTTCTTTACCCAAAAAAGAGAAACGCATTCACAAGTTTCAAGCTTTCAAATGTCAGAACTCAGAATGTAGTGCCAAGCAACACGGGCTACCAACACCTATGAACTACACAACCAAAAACTGCTGAAAGAAACCTCATTGTATTGGCCACTACACATCACACATTACATTTTCACTTTCCGGTGAGAACTTGGCTATACATTGTTGCTTTTGTTATCAACCTCAAATGATATATATGTATTTTTAAAATATTCCTTAGGCTGAATCCAACAATGTATCTTTCTGGCTCCTGAACTGTGACATTGTTCTTTGAACAGTGCCTAATTAGTCCCTTTACAGAAAAAAAATCTGGCATTTGATACTTTTTTATGTTTAAAAACCCAATTTCATTAGATGTCTTTGGTTTTGTGAATGACTTAATTGTAGAAACAAGGATCAGTGTTAGAAGATTGATCTATATGAGTACAAGGTTTGATGTTTGCTTAGGGATGGAATGTCCAAACACCAAGCCCATAAAACCCAACTCAAATGTATCAGAAATTGTTTGTAAGTTAGCCAAAGTCTGTACATTGAAATCCATTGGGGTATTTCCCTCTGAAGCCTCCAATTTCCATCACTTACACAAGTCCATTGGCAATGTTACTTCTCTGAGTAAAAACATCAGAGATGCAAGTGAGGAGACCAGAAGCTATGGCCAGAAAATCCATCTCCACCCCATCGAAGTAACTTCAAGAGAGAATTCTTGTGCTAATGTGGAGATCATGAAGATATTTGATACTGTTTCATCTTTGAAAATGGCATATCTTCAGCTTCAGCAAGCTCATATACCTTATGATCCTCAAAAGATTATTGCTGCTGAAGAAAGAGTAGATGCTGAGCTTGAGAAACTCTACAAGTTTAAGCTTGAATACAAGGAGAAGCAATATAGGAAAGCCAGGTCCAATCAAGCATGTTATGGTCTCTTGAAATCTGAAATTAAGGCCAAAGAAGCTTTGTTAGGGAAGCTTAAATCACAAAACAGTGCTAAAGATTTTGAGATTCTCAGGCTTCAGCAAGAGCTCCAGGGTTTGGAGATGGGAAATAAAAATTTGCGTGAGAAGATCAAGAGGATGGGTAAAAAGAGGAAAGCAAGTGTTTGGAATGTTGCCAAGTTCAAGGATGTCTTCAAGGCTGCTTCGAAGTCAATTCATGATTTTGCAAAACCATTAATTAGCTTGATGAAAGCTTCAGGTTGGGACTTAGATGTTGCAGCAAAATGGATTGAAAATAAAGCTGTATATTCCAAAAGGTGTCACAAGAAGTATGCTTTTGAGGCCTACATTGCATGCAGAATGTTTCATGGGATTTCTTTAACATCTTATGATGTAAGTGATATTATGAAGTTTGATGATCCAATTGATGCACTGATGGAGCATCCAGGCTCAGATTTTTCAAAATTCTGTAGAACAAAGTATCTTCTAGTTGTTCATTCCACAATGGAAGAGGCATTTTTTGGGAATTTGGACCACAGGACTTTGATATTGAGTGGCAAACACCCAAGAACAGAGTTCTATCAATTATTTGCAAAGATGGCAAAATGGGTTTGGGTTATAGTAGGTTCTGCAGTGTCAATAGATCCACATGCAACCATGTATTCTGTGAAAAGAGAAAGCATGTTCTCTGCTTTGTGTATGGAATCTGTTGAGGAGGAAAGAGAGATTTCTGTTCTGTCGGATGAAGAAAAAGCCAACTACAAAGTTCAGTTCATGATTATGCCTGGTTTTAAAATTGGACACACATTGGTGAAGTCTCAAGTTTATATCTCAAAACATGCTTAAAGCTATATGGTGATCCTTTTAACTTGTAATTCAGATTAGGACTATATAATTTCTGTACATGAATTTTTCTTTTTTCTTTTTATTAGCTTAGCTAGTCATGATATCAATAATTACTAGGTTATGTTAGAACTTGAAACCTATAAATCCACCATCTTGGTGGTAGTAGTCTTTTTTGTACTGATTGAAGTCTTGATATATCTGCTAGTTTTTTACCATCTCCAGTGTCTTAATTTCTTTACTCAATTGAGTTCTTTTCCCCCAGTCCAAATTTCCCTATGAACTGTGCTTATAATATGTTAGCTAGTCAACAATTACTCTACTAGGTTATTTTGTTAGAACATAGATCCATCAATGTTGTGGTTGTCTTTTCCTTTTTTTATACTTCCTATTGATTAGAGTCTTACTAGGTTTCTATCGTCTCTAGTTTCTTAATTTCTTTAATGATCTGAACTTTTTTTCTCATTTAAACTTCCCTATGAAGTGTATTTAATTACATGTTAAATTAAAAATGCCATTTTAGTCAATTGAATTTTTTCTTCGGCTTTTGGGAAGCTGTCAGGTCAAAATTCTCAAAACACCGAACTTGAAAACAAGTAATGTAGATGACTGAAATGCATCATTAAGCAGTGGCTGATGTATTTTACTTTTTGGAATAATGTTTATTTACTATACTACTATGCTGTAACTGTTGTATTGTACGTAGAATCACAATTTATCTCCAACCTAAAAATGCTCCAATTTCTTAAAACTTTAACATGAAGATGCCAATATCATAGAGTGATTTGAGAATGAAAATTAAAGAACCCCCCCCCCCCCCCCCACCCTCCCAAAAAAAAGTATTCAGTTACGTAATGCTTACTGACACCTTTTCATATTACTAAGCTCTTGTGGGGAAGGTGGATAAAATTATCCTTAATATTAGTCTTGAAAATGTGATTCCAATAAGATAAAAAAAAACCAAAATTGGAGGAATATAGTTAGATACATATGAGGAGTAATGTAATTATATATATATATATATAATAAGGAGTAATGTAATAAGATATTTATAAGGAGAAATATAGTTAGATACATAGAAGGAGGGATCATAGCCATAAGACCCCATAACTTAGGCCAGTCTCATTAAAATTGGAGATGAGAAATTCAAATATGATTTTTTTCATAAAAATTCATATAAAAATAACCCTTGAATTATTCACTTCTAGTTTAAAGAGTGACTAAACTGAAAACTAAATAAAATAAGAAGAATGAGTATATTATCTATTTAATTTCTTGCACCTAAGCCTTATGTAGAAGAGCATAGTCTGAGGCATCAGCTGGAATGGAACTACCTTCCTCAGTGGCTGAAGAAAACAAGTCATTGCAAATTTGTACATAGAAACCACAAACTAAATCACTGAAAACAGGGCACTTGATGTTTTTCCAGCAGTATAGAAGTTCTTCCACATCCATCAAGTCCTGCATCTTCCCTTCTTCCACAATCATCTCCACCAAATAGTTCTCAAAAATCTTGCACTTGTCTTCCACTAGGAGAGAAACTTTTCTTTTGTCTTTAGATTTCCTACGGGAGCGAAATACTGATAATAACAGTGAAGACATTGGATTAGTTGTGAAGGCCTTTCAGGATTTGAACTTGTATGCACAGAATCAAAAGAGCTTTAATAATATGAAAATCAACAATACATTTTTGCATGGCCTCAATAACTTGGACCTAAAGACAAAAGTTAAGAAAGGAGTGTGGCTAAAGAAAGTTCAGAATTAATGTTTGAGAGGTGATAGGGTATAATCTGGCTTTTAGTTCTCTGGTCTCTAAATTGAGTGTGCTACCCATCATGTGGTTGGTTCAAATAGTAATTCATCCCATACAAATGTTAACAAATACATTAATATTGTTAATTTTTTAAAATAATTATTTACTTTTTTAATTTATATTGTATAAAGTTACTCTTATCTCTTCTTATTTATTATAATTTTAATTTCTCTCTCATTTACAATTAAGCATATATATATATATATAAATTAATTAATACTTTTTTAAATATTTAAATAAACAGATAAAAAGAAATGACTTTTCTATTTTCTTTCTGGATAGATAAGACTAAACAGAGGAAGTATATACTTAGCTTTCCTTAAGCAATTAATCACTTTCTGCTGAGGATAACTGTGGCTAGACAACAAACAAATATTGAGAGTGATGATGATGTTGGAAGTTTGATCCTTTACTAGTGGCTACCTATTACTCTTGCCTACTTCTTGCACATCCCATGTAAAAACAAAAAGGGGTGTTGGGGCTTTGGGATGTTTGTTGAAACTTGAAACCAAAGTTGTTGTAACTCAGACACAGATTGTGATGTTGGTTAGAGAGGGGGGCAAGGAAAAGGAGTTAGTTGGGGGATGTGGACTTCACGTCTTGAGTGGTAGAATCATACAATAGAAATGGCATATATAGCATGAATTTATTGCCATACACTTTGTATGCGTTAAGGCAAGGAACGGTGTCATTGCCTATAATTTGACATTTGACCTGAAAAAGTGTCGTGGATATAGATAGGTTGCTGATATCATAAGATGTTATCCAATTTTGCATGACATGTTGATAACTTTATAGACACTAAAGGAAAATACATGCAGATATGAGAGGTGAAACTTTTATGTTCAACTATTAAGATCACTTTCACATCAAAGAAATAAAATTTTAGGACTTTCAGATATTTTACTAGGAAAATAATGACCCAAAATCAATCTAATTCCCCTCTAAAAAGAACTCCAGTCAGTGACGGAATTTCAATCTTTTTGAAGTTGCTGATATTATTCTAAGAAATTTAAAAATCAATATAATTCTAAGTCCTATTGGTCTCTTCTCCTGAATACTACTAATGTAGCATAAGTAGGGAAAAATATTCTCACAAACATGTTCAATACAAAATGAAGAGAGAAAATATTTTTGTATAATTTATGTAATCAAAATGAAGGGAAAAAAAAAAGGAAACTGAATGGTTAATATTGTGATTTGTGTAATTTTCATGGTGGAGTATTTTGTAAGTGTTACATGACACCGAGAAAAGTTTGGTATACTGAATATTTTTTGGTTTTTAGGAATTATGTTTTCTAAGAATTATAATTGTCAGGAATGTATAAGTATGTTTGATATATTTAAAAGATTTATAGAAATATTATGATGGATATGGTTAAATTCTTCCTACCTTCATAAAAATTTGGAATCTCAGTGATGTGATGTGATCAGTGGCTGCTGTGTTCAGAATCCATTAACACATTCTTTGACTAGAATATCTTGATGTAAGGTGTTGATGGAATTTGTATAATATATATTACTGATTTGATACACTTGATTGGAAAGGAATGCATCATTTTGAATTTTAGAATTATTAATTCTTTACATTTCTCTTGAATAATGATACAATTTGAATTTGTACTAATCTTTTCAAGTTGATCTTCATTACTACAAATTAAAATTTTATTAGTATCACTGTTAACACAATTGACAAAAGCCTTAGCACCTTTAAATTTATAATGGAAAGGAAAGTCATTTCTACATTGTGACCTTTCTTTTGGTAGTAGGTGTAGATATTTCCAAAATTTGATGAGAAATTTTCTTTGTTGGCCTAGTTTTTCTTGACATCATAGTCATCACTTTATCCATTTGAGATTTTGATTACCAATAACTACTACTAATTTCAATTTTATGGTATTGAAAATTTGTTTTATTTAACTAAAATAATGGATTTATTAATAAAATTTGTAAGAATTAGTCATTTAGATTTTTCACGAAACACATAATATAATCTATCTTTGTATATTCTTAAAGTAGAATAGGCAAGATAATTATAAATTAAACCACAGGAACAAGATAGAAGAGATCTAGATATAAAATTATCAAATTCATCTTACAGTATCTTGAATAGGTTTATTTTTTTTTATTTTAAACTAATTTTTAACAAAAGTAGCTTTTAAATCGGTTTAATACTTTTTTTTTACAAATTTTATTTTTAAAACCAATTTAAATCGATTTAAAACTATTTTAAAAGAGTAATATTGTTTGGTACAAAAATTCAACAAAAAGATGTACAAACTCATTTTCCGTGATTTCCGTCAAACATGAGAATTTATTTTTTCCTTCTTTAACGTTCACATAACCAACAAAAAACATTCACGTGTATTCGTGCAGAATTGGAGCTATTATTTTCTGTATTGAATAGCAGTTTTTTTTTTAAAAAAAATTGGTTCAAAAAATAGTTTTAAAAATATTGATTTTAAATCAAATTTGGATTTGTCAATAAACCGGTTTATAAACAAATTTAAAACTGATTTAGTCTAAAACCAAACTAGTTTTGAAAAACAAAAATAGTATAATTTTAAATTCCAATTTATATATTCATTTTTTTTTCTCTAGGATCTAAATTGAGTGAGCCTAAGCTCAGTTCATCTAAAAATATTACTTTATCTATTATGAGTTGATTAAGTGTTAGGATCAACTTTGAACTTTCAGTTGAGAACTAAACCATATCTATAATCATAGAGATATGTTGAATGTGCCATTGTGCACATAATTAACACTTATAATTCTAAAATATTTAACAGTTAGGTGTTCACAACTATGGATGTGAGGGTGCTTTCTTTTTTTAAATATGACTCATCTACATCAAACTTCTATATAAAGAACATTCATGTTTATCCAGGTAAAGTCTCATTCATACACTATTACTCTGTTAATATAATCATTAATTTGAGTATAAAAAATGTCAAGTATCTCAATTATCTTGCTTGATATTATGATAAAGTAACACCGCTTACCAAACCATATTGAAAATTTGAAATACCTACTCAGGACTACACAAATAAGTTTTAAAGTAGATTTTGGTTGGTTCTCTGTGTGAACTTCCTATATTCAATAAATATTTTCCATTTATATACGTGAGTAATGTATTTGGCCTTGTCCATTTTATGATGATATTTTTCGAGGCTTAAAAAGGAAATTTATCTTTGACATGTATTTATATGGACAAAGCTCAGGGTGCAGTACACCATTATTGTTATAAATTCGAAGTAAATGAACGTATACAAGTGAAAATAAAGGAAGAATAACAGCTTCAATAAGAAATTAAAACAAATAATATTTTTTGGGCCAGAAACAAATCAATAATAAATGGGCTATGTAGAATTTGTATCAATGACAACCATGCATTTTGGACTTGTATTGGACCTACAAGAGGATCTTAAAGGCTACACAAAAGTCACTTAATTGGGTGTTAAATGTTAATATAGTGTCCAAAAGATATTGAAAAAGTAAATAAATAAAATGAAAATGCAATATAAAACAAATCCAATAGTTTGAGAGATGTTTTATGGAAGCACTAGGCATGTGGGGGATTATGGAAGAAAAGGCTAAGGATGTCATCATTCCTAAAGCCAGGAATTAGGGGATAAATGAAATCAGCATTTGCAAATGGGTCTCCACTGTTTGCTCAATTCATGATTACTTGTTTAATGTTAAATACATGCACACTCCAAACAAAGCGTGGAGAACCAGATTATGAGTTACAATCCTTCAACTACCACCAAAATGTTGGTAATCAGAACACCAAAGAAAAAAAATGCATAAGCAGTGATGGAAGGTAATCTTATTGCTTAGTAAAATGTCTTTTTAGGCTCTGTGAAGAGACTTTGACCTCCAAAGTAGTGCCACAACCAAGACCCTTATGATCCATATATGCTTTTAGCATGTAACTTTTTAACATTATAATATTAACATATTATCTCCATTCCTATTTATCTATTTAGAAATAAAATGAATTTTGTTTTTAGCTATCTTAATCATATGAAAATTTAAGATAATGTTATAGTTACTTTTTTACTAATATCCTTTTACATACAAAAAAAAATTAAAAAAAATAAAGTAATCAAATAAATAAAGGATAAATTAAAAGTTTAACCAATAATTATAACATAAATAAATAATAACGAAGGTTACTATTTAACTTAGGCGATAAAATCTAGGCTGTGACTATAGCATCAATGCAACTAGTAGATGAAAGATTTTAGAAGATTTAGATTCTGTTAAAAGATCTTTCTTCTCATTAGATTCACATATAATCCAATTATCTAGAAATTATTACACTGACAGTTATATTTGTGTAACCAAATTTGTAGTTGAACGATTAGTTTAGTCATATTAAGTAGCTAACATTAACATGTAGGATCTTGAGGTCATCCCATAATCATATAATGTATAATCAGACATATAATTATCAGCAGTTAATTTCACATGCCAGATTGTTGGTTCTCTGATTTAAATCTCTAAGACCCCCTTTTTTAATTTGTTTTAAATCCCTGCTAAGAATTCAAGCTTCTAAAAATTTTTTGGCACCCCTTTTGCACAACATTGAACAATGCTTGGGGGAAGTTTGTTGTCAAACTCTATCACACTTGTCACCAAGAAATTAATAACCTAGATGAATATGGATATATTAAAAGGAAAAAAAAAAGACTAAATGTTGTTGTAATCTACAGACTTACACAGCCAGAGATCTGTGCATGTGTGCTGGATGCAATGATGGGAGAAAGTCATTTGGTGGACATACCTGGTCCCCTTGCTTTCATTTTGGAACTTTTGTTGTGTAATAGTGGACCACCAACTTTATTTTCTTTTCTATTATAAACCAAGTTTTCTTGCTCCCTAAATCTTCCATTTCAATTCTCATGAAATTGAACAATTCTGAGGTATCACAACAAAGAAACACCGAGAAAGAAAGAGAGAGAGAGAGAGAGAAAGATTGTGCTTGAGACATATCTTTGATGGGTAACAACAGGTTCAAATTGTCATATATGATGCCAAATGCATGGTTTTACAAGCTGAGAGATATGAGCAAATCAAGGAAGCGCAATGGCTCTCATGTTATGAAGAACAAAGTGACCTCACCAACAACATCCCAAAGGTCACAGTCAAGATACTCTCAATATTTCTCCATTGAACCAAACAAAGCTGGTAAGTTATACAACTCTCCTATTTACACTAAATACTCAGACAACACATTCACTGATTCACCAAGAAGGTCTTCCAAGAGAAAGACTAAGAGAAAAACCATATATAAGCCTTCTCCTACAGTTATCTCTTCACCAGTCATAGACACTTGTAGCTGTTATTCCACAAATAATTGGACTAAGCCAGATCAAACTCAGTCTCCAGACTACTGTGTCACCTCCTTAGAGTCTTCTTCTGAGTCAAACTTTCATGAATTTGTTTCATCTGAGTCTGAGTGTGATAAGTTCACTGTTCCTGACTTGCTTAATGGAGTAGCCTCTGAATGCAGTTGTAGAATTAGCTCTTCCACTAATGACATCATCATTGACATGAAAAATGAACCCTTCACTGAAAATTCTGAAAATCTTGATGGGTTTGAAGCAATTTCACAGTTAGGCCTTCCTCCAATATTGACAAAGCCAGTGAAGTTTGATGATAAGATCATTGAAGCCACTGAGTTGAGAAGATCAGCTAAATTGGATGAGCTAAAGGCTCATCAATCTCTATCTGTCAAAATTAGCAAAGAGGAAAGAAGTATAACTAAGAGAGAAAGAAAAACTAGTCCAGTAATTAGAAATTCCTCTGCTAATTCTACAGGTATAAGACTTAGAGTCAATTCTCCAAAACTTGCAAGCAAGAAGGTTCAAGCCTATGCAAGAAAGAGTGTGTCATCCAAAGCATGCAAAGGCTCAATGAATACAGATTTTCCAGAAGGATTTGCAGTTGTTAAGTCCTCACTTGATCCACAAAGGGACTTCAGGGAGTCTATGGTGGAGATGATTGTGGAGAACAATATCCGGGCATCTAAAGATTTGGAGAACCTACTTGCATGCTATCTTTCACTGAATTCTAGTGAATACCATGATCTCATTGTCAAAGCATTTGAGCAAATTTGGCATGACATGGCTCTATTCAGAATGTAAACATCTTTGATTATCCAATGCATGTGTATAGTCTTGTAAGTAACACTTCTTTGGATCAACTTCTGTTCTGGACTTCAATATAAACTTCTCTCAATGTTTGACCATTTAAAAAGATGCAGTATAGCAACATGAAAATTGGTGTCAAAAGAAAGTTATCTGCCCACTTGTTTCAGAACTAGCTTGTGGTTTGTGATTGATAACATTCTTCAGTTTATGATCCTTTCTCTGGCTAGATGGCATGATGAACAGAGTAACAAAAATTATAAAAATAAATACACAAATAAATTTCTTAAAGGCCCTGCCACTTCCTTTTGTGATTGTTTCTTGTTCTAGTTTTTTGTGTTCTTTTATAGGGTCAAATGTCAATTAGATGTCCTTCTTTGAAGATTTAACAGTTAAAAAAGTAGGTGGTTCAATTCAGTGTGCCAAGGTAAAGTGTTCTAAATTTTTTGTTGCAACTTTCTGCCAAGCAAACTCCTCAAATGGCCAAAAGAAAAGAGAAAGCAGAAAACATGCTAAGAAGCATGGAAATGATGCAACTCATACATAGGGATGCGGCATATTTTTAAAATTTTAGGACACAATGTGGCTATAATACAATCAATAAAAATAATTTAAAATTCATATAAAATAAAAACTTTAAATCATCGAAGAAAATTTATGTTTTAAAAATGAACATACATCATTATGAATAATGGGGTAAAATGTTAAAATTTAACTAATTATTGCAACATCTTAATTAGTATTGGTATAAAAATTATAAAAAAAAATTTAAACAAAGTTTTGATCCTTAAAATATCTCATTTTTTTTACTTTAATTTTTATAAAATTTATTCAACTATAATTTCTAAAGAATATAATTTTAATCTTTCACCTTTTACTGGAAACTAAAATCTCGTTGCTTTTGTTAAATATAAAAAATTAAACTCAAATAAAATTTGATATATTTTTAAAATTAAAAGATACTAAACCTTCATCATTATCAAAGTAACATACGTTTCGTTTCATTTAATGTAATTCATAGTAAATATTTGTTTAACTTTATTACTAATAAAAAATCACAATAATAAATATTTACATTTATATTCATTTCTAAAGAAGAAGAATTATTATTATTAAATTATTTTTTATTTTTATCATTATTAATATAATATTATAAAAAATTTAAATAATAATAATAATAGTAAGAAAGTATATATATATTATTGTAAAATAAAATTTAATTAATATTATTATAAATTTAAATATTTTATACAATATATAATATAGTAGAAAATTGAAATTAATATATTAATATAAATAAATATTTTTAGTAAATATTTATAATACAAAATCATTTTTTAATTAAAATATTCTAGGTCTCATTTGTTTATATGTTATTTTTGAATATTTATATTAATATATTTTTAAAATATATTATATTAAATTTAATTCCTCCATCCATTTCAATTTATTTCAATTTAATTTATTAAAATTATAATATAAAATATATTACATATAAATTCTATATTAAATTTAATAAAAATTTATTATTAGAAATAAATATTGATTGATATTACTACACATATTTTAAAAAGTAATTAAATATTAACTCGATAAAATTATAATAAAAAATATTATTTATATATTATACACTAATTTAAAATTGTAAAGTAAAAAATACTTAAAAAATAAATAAATAATTTTTAAAATATATATTAGTATGAATATTTATTATATGTTTTACAATATAGTGCATTAAAAATTTTAAATTAATGTATTAATATAAATTTAAAATTATATTATACAATTTTTTAAATTACAATATTTTTAATTTAATTTTTTTTATCATAATATGACATATTTATTAAATATTTTGATGAAAATAAATATTTTTAATAGAAATAAAAATTTTCAATAAAAATTTATCATATATAATTACTTTTTAGTAAAAATATTTTTAATCTGGTTGTTATTATATTTTGAAATATATTACTTTATCTTCTGGTTTCATTTTTTAATTAAAAAATAATTAATTTATTAAAATTATAATATAAAATATATAACTTGTATTTCTGTACTAAATTTAAATTTAATAAAAAATTATCATTACTAATGATTAATAATTAATATTATTATATATTTTAAGTATTTATATATTTAAATTGAAGAATAAATTAAATAAATATTAATTCTGTAAAATTATAATAAAAAATATATATTTATAAAAAGGGATCTATAGATAAATATAATTTTTTAAAATTCTTATCAACAAAATTTATATCTTATAATTTGCTGATTATAAAAAATATTATTAGACATCTGTTATATGTATAATGGTCAGAATTTATTACTTTTTAATTTAAAAGATATAGAAGAAAGTACCATAAATTTCTTATAAAAATTAGAATAAAAATTCGTAATATTTTTTGGGATCAACAACTTATTTAAAGCTTAAAAAGATTATTGAAACTAAAATATTTGAAATGCCCATATAATGTTGGATATAAATAAAAATCCAATACGATATAATTACTATTTAAAAGTGTTGGTGCTTCTTAGAAAAAGAGTCTACCCTGTAGCTGGGATTTGTTGTGTGAGAAACTTGTTCGTTCAGCTGTGCCAATGTTAGTTCTGCAATTACATTATAGAATTTAGTTTGAAAATTAAATTTGTCCAACTGTTCCTTCTGCTAGAAAAAAAAGTTAATATGAGAAATTAATATTCTAATTTGTGACTGAATGCTTGAAATGTTTGCCACAATGATCAGAATCAGATTTATGTATGATCCCATAAGAAACTGATGTCTGAACTAAGTGGCATCAAACATACAACTTATTTATTAAATACGCAGTATGGGTTTTACATAATTTTTTGAAATCCGAACCATACTGTGGAATCGGATTAACTAATTAAATCATAAAATTATATAGAAAATAACAAATTGATAAAATTAATAAAAATAAGTAAACCGACGTTGAATTGATAGATCGGATAAAAATCAGTTGGTATATAAAATAATATTTTTGTATATATTTTTTTTAAATAAAATAAAATTGTTATATTTTATTTAATTTATATGTATAATTTAAATTTAAAAAATTAAAATTATATAATTTTAAATTATATAAAATTATAATATTAATATATTTTATTATATATGTATTTTTTAATATAATATATTATAAATATTTAAAAATAGTATTTAATTAATACCAATTCAGCTACAGTTAAATTATTAAATTTTAAATTTATTTAAATTTTAAAATTTTAAAATATTTAAAATTATCATTTTTTAGGTTGATTTAATTTGCAATTTCTTCTTCTTAAAAACTAAAATCTTACATATATATATATATATATATATTAATTTTATCTTTATTTACTTTAGAGATTAAAATGTACTAGGGGATGTGCAAATATCATTTTGTCTAAAATTCGTTCTACCCTAATACAATTTGAGAAAAACAAGTGAGGTGAGTCACTTGTTATATGTAAGCTAATCAAATACACAGTACACGTTATGGTGAATTTGGTCAGCAGTATGATATAGAAGAACAAATCATCAGAGTTCATTTAAATGACAAAAGCTTTGAAAAATTTATATAACATTTTAAATTTAAATTTTATTATCTTTATTATGAAACTGGATCCTCTCCTCAAATGTATTTGAAAAAAATCCGGATCAGATTGCCCAATCGTGTATAAAATCAGATATTTTTGAATTATTTAAATGATAGAATTGTTCAGATAAAAAAATGGATATAAGATCCATAAAATTAATGAAAAAAAAATTAGTCTACTTAAAATGATATCGTTTTAATTTAAAAAATTAAATTTATATTATATTTTTTAATTTTATATATATGATTTAAATTTATAAATTTTAAATAATATATAATTTTGAGCTTTTGATTATGTAAAATTATAATATTATATATTATAAATATTTTAACTATGATTAAATCATTCAATTTTAAACCATTCCTCTTAATCGATTCAATCACCATTCAGTTTTTAAAACATTTTACTAGACTATGTTGCAATAATGTTTGCATTTCAGGTTCAATGAAAAGCATCATGAATGAAGGGTTCTCATAATACTGCTCTCAATTGTTACTGCTTATTAATAATTCTCAAAGATGTGAAACTGTGAATATATTGATAGCTCTAGGCCTTCCCCTAAAACTATGCCAATTATTGAAATGGGTATTGGTGGTAGTGACAGGCATAACTCCATAGTATACCTTTTAATGAAGATATTTCCCTCTAGAGTTTAAGATAATGAATATTTATTGTTAAACTAAATTTAATTTAGGTTTCCCCATATTTCTGTAACATTTTATTAGTTCAATTTAGATATTTATGTTTTTTTACCAACCCTTTTTTTTGGTTTTTGAAGTGATAACTTTTTTTTATTTAATTTAATCTTTTATGTTATTTTCTTTAATATCAATATTTTTTAAAAATTTTATTTCATCTATCAACTTAACGGAAGTTTCTTAAATGATAGTGCTTTAGATTTGAGTTTCATCTTCCTCAACCCTTTCTCTGTATTTCATTGTCATATCACCATTTGAAGTTATCATAAACCTTTATAAATTGTCTTTGTCAAGTCATTTTTGTCTTACTTCATTCTCTATTCTAGACACCCAATAATTATCATATAGTCATCATATTCATAATTGACCAAAATTTAGGCTTGTATCTTTATCATCATTGATGATCATTATCAAACTTATATCCACATTAAACGTCAAAGTATTTATTAAATAAATAAGTTAAAAGATAGAGTGAAGTTAAAAAAGCTGGCATGAAAGAATGGCTTAAAAGATTAAATTAAATAAAAAAATATAATTTTAAAATTCTAAATTGAATAAACAAATAATTAGAAAAAAAACTAAAATTTAAATTAAATTTACAAATAATAATTTTTCCTTTCCTACAAATATTTGCATGTATAGGTAGCTCCAAGACAAGTAGCATATTAATCTTTTTATCATATCTTAGACAAACTTAATTGTTCTCTCATTCTCCTTTAAATGAATTACTGGTTGATTTTTATTATTTAAACCTTAAAATATTAATATCATATACGACATTATATACAGTTAATTCTATCTTTCACTTAATTTTTATTTTTTTTCCTTGAATTTACATAAAAAAATATACCTCAAAAAATAATAAAAAAACAATTAACTTTTAGATGTCTCATTTTAATGATCGCAGAATATTTTCCTTACAAGTTTAATGTCCTTTTTACCATCCCCTTTCCTCCTTTCTTGGTTGGAGCTTACACTCAGTTACAGCTGAATGTAAGTTATTTAATTTTTTTTAAACAAAATTTTTAACTATTAAGATATAAATGGATAAACGATAGTGTCTATATTGGCCGGAATACTGTGACATATATGGCTGCATGAAGTTAACATATTTTGATGGTAGTATTTGGCGTTGGAAGCAGTGAACAAACAAGAATCTGCAATATTTGCATTTGTATAAATTGCAATTCATTCATCACATATCTATGGTGGACGATAATTTCTTCTTATTATCATAAAGGCCAAAGGAACAAAAAAAAGTTTGATTCGAATTGATTTTGAGATAAAAAAAAATTATGATTTATTTAAAAATAATAGTAAAATTAAATCAATTTGATATAATTTTTTTATGATTTGGATTGGATCAATTTTTTTTAAATTTTTATATTTTTTAATTATTTTGAAAGTATACTATTTTACTTTTTAGGTAGCGAATAAATGAAAAATTATTATCTAAAATATGAATAATTTATCAAATTAATATGTAAATGATCAAATACATAATAAATATATAAAATATTTTAAACTATAAATTAAAGGTAAAAATAAATTAATTTTCAAATACAAATATGTTTAATAAAATATATTTTAAGTTATTGTTTTATATAATAATAAAATAAAAAATAATATAAATTTATATGTTTATAATGTTATTTGGTTTTGAATATAAAATTAAAAATCCAAATCAAACTGTCTAAAAAATAATTTTTTGGTTCATAATCTATTTGATTTATATTTTTTTTATTAGTTTAATAGCTTGAAACGGTTTAACTTGATTCTTAAATATTCTTAATTAATAAGATTGAATTCTCTTCGTTTAATAGAGAAGTTCATTAGGGGAAAGATTGAAAAAACATATGATTCAGTATATATATATATATGTAATTAAAAAAAACAAATAAAGAAGAAATAATAGAAAAGTTGTTCCCCTGATAAATAACACAACATAGCACGTGGGGTTAATTTTCATACAAGTTTCATTTTTTGAACTTTTCTTCATTAAAAAAAAATACTTTTTTAACATTTTAAAAACATTTATGACGTACCCATTTATTTTCTTTTAAAAAGAAGAAAAAAAATAAGTAAAATAATAGTTAATAAAACGCAGTCTTATATAAAAATTCAAAAAATACTTTTAAAAATTTATTTATAAAAAACCAACAACTTAAAATATAAAATGTAAGATATAAAAATATTTTCAAATGCAAAAATGTTAAGAAACTCATCCCTACACGGTTCCAACATCTTCTTTATGTTATTAGTCATGTTAATAATATGTAATTTAATTTGCAATATGTTTTGGAGTACCCATGAATGCGTTAAGAGACTAATTGATAAAAATTGATCCGATTCAATCAATGATTCTGACTTCAAAATTTAAATATACAACTGCATTAAATATTTAAAGAAAAACTTTATTATTCGTAATAATTTTATTTAATTTGAATAAAATCATTTTCCATAAAAATATTTGTAAAGAAAAAAAAAAAACTCTGGTGTCTTTGTCTGTCTTCCATCGATTAGTTAAACTCTGCTTTAATTGAAATTGGTATACTATTTTGGATTTCTTGAAAATGCATTTCATACCAATGCTGGCCAAATATGCTTTGTAATAGAAATCAGTGTCAATGGAGAGCAATGAAACACATATAAGAGCAATGGTTTAATGATTTTTTTATATCATTCATTTATCTACATTTTTGTTAAACATTGATAAATTATTTTTTAAAAATAAAAATAAAATAAATCCAACGATTTAAATTTAAAAATAAATAAAAATATTCTATTTACATATATATGAGAAATTTTCCTCTTATTATAAAGATTATGAAATTAATGGAAAGTATTGAAGTAAAAGGAGAAGGAAGGAAGAAAGTTGAGCACAAGAAGAGGACCACAAAATGATCATAAACAGGCTGTAGTAGAAATAATAATAATAAAAGGGAAGAAGGACCACCTCAGAGTTGAGGAGAAAAAGTCCTCATAGCCAACTAGACATTATGTTTCTCCATAAATTCCACACTTCATCACTCTCTTTAATTTATTTTTCTTTCCTAAAAGTTGATAAGTCTCTTTACATACCCAAATCGTTTCATGTCATGTTTCTTTCAAAAATCTAGTAGAGACAGAAAGTTTGGATAGCATCAACCAACCTCTATTTATAGGTCTCTGGGACAAGTTCATGTCTATTAACTCACAAAAATTGCACTCAACCCCAACCTTTCAAATATAAAATTTGTTACCTACCACCAAGCCTACTCAGACATGTATGAACAGAGTTAATTGGAAACATTATAATTCTCTACCTAGATCCAATATTATTAAACTTCATCATCAAGGGATAATAAGCATTATAGTTAATTCACTATACAATTATAGCCTTAAAAACAAGGTATGTTGTAGCAAATGAGACACTAATCCATCAATAAATGATTGGTTCGAGTAATATATCTTGTAGCAAATGAGACACCATAAGTATTTCTTGTGAAGAAAATTTGTGATTTAGAATAAAAAATAAGGCACCAATCATGAAACTACTCAACTCCTTTGATGATAAAGATTCACGGGTCATAAATAGGTCAAACTTCTTGGAGTAGATCAAAAGGGTCAAACTTGCATGCTATTTTGGATTGAATGTTGATGGGTTTTTCTTTTCATGTAATTGCCACAACGTGAGGAGTGCTTAGCCAGATTTAGCAATTATTTCACATCCAATACATCAATAATGGATTGGTATGGATAAAATGCATGTCACCATAAAATTGCACATATGCTTTGTGGAATTGAATTTGAAAAGCCCAAACCCAGCTATGCCTTTGTACTTGACCAAGTATTATGGGCTACAGAGTTAGCCCATAATGGAGTCATCAATGATACTTAATACACACTTCTTCCCCCCAAAGTTATATTTATTCTATCCTCTCAGTTAAAATTTTTCAGACTTTTATCATGTAAATTTTTTTGTCTATATTTGATAATGATTAAACAGATAAGTCCTTATTTAAAATTATAAATATATACAAAGAGGGAAACAGACATAATCTTTATGAGATATAGCCAAATGAAATTTTAGTATGAGAAGATTAACGTCATTTGTATGTCAATTTAGTCTAGGTGAAGGCAACTAACATAAAATATGAGTGCATTTAAATTTTTTCTTGATATTCAGTTGATATATTTTTAATAAATAATTATAAAATTATCATTTTTACTTTATTTTTTTATTATTTTATTTTTAAAAAATTATATAAATAAAAGTAATAAAATTTAAATTCTGAACCTTATGTAAACTATCCAAATTCCTCACACTTAGAATGATTCTAATGGATGTTTAATTATAAAATCTTAAAAATAAAAATTAAAATATCCTTTTTATAATTATTAATCAAAACATTTAAAATTAAAATTAAAATTAAAATAAATAACAAATACTAACAAGTATCTTTAAAATACTCATTATAAATTAAAATTTTTAAGATCACATTATACTAGAGACTATACATTCCATTAAATGTATTTTTTATTTTTTAATTCCTTCACTAATACCCACACTTATTAGACAAACTAAAACGAAATTATACAAAACTAAAATTTATAATTTTTTCTGATAGTAACTTTTAACTTATATCTGATACTCCTTTTTATTATATTACCTATCATATTATTTTTTTCTTTACTTTTCTATTTTTCTATCTCTCTTTTTATTTATGGTGTATAGACCTCAAGTACTGTCAAATGATTAATCCCAACTTAATCGATGCCAACAAATAACATAATCATATTCATTGTTGACCATAAATAGCACACATTATCATATGAATTAATTTTGATGTATTATTATCATAAAAAAATTTATACTATCAACCAATTAAAAATTACACCAAATATAAATTTTTAAATAATTATTATAAAAATCAATTTTTAATAATATATATGATAATTTATCAATGCATTTCACTTAAATTTTTATCATGCAGATGGGTCTTATGGGCTAAAATGAGAAAGCAGGTAGTAATACCAACCACAAGCATAATGAATGTTTATTAATACAGATAGTGGTAGGCTGGTAGCACCTCTTATCCTTGCATATAGAAATTACTTAGCAAACAGTAGTGCATGCTGGTCCAGCTTAATTGAGAAGACTTGATTAATCTCCACAAAAAGCATTTATTTTTATCCAACAGTTCATGTACATCTCTTTACACTCATCTGAACCAACACTCTAATAATACAACTATTTATGTATATCTGTGGCCAACCATGAAGATGAAATTTTCCTTCAAATTGTGCCAATAACACATCCACTTCCTCATTTTCTCTTGCTCATGACACACAAATCCATTTTTTTCTCTTCAATTTCAATACTCAAGAGACATTCCTTTTTAAGTTTTTTTAGCTCTTAAGTTCTTCCTTGCTACTCCTTGAAAAGCACCACATACTGGCTGTGAGTTTTTGTTGGTAACCTCATAAGGTGTCCTAAATCCAATGTTTTCCACAGCTCCAACTGTCTTGAATAACCGTCTTTTGTTCACCTCTTCAACCAGTGATCTGTGTAGTAATTGGCTTCTCATGTCAATTAGTGACTTGTTCCTTGTTAATCTATGATTGTCTATCATTCTTTTACTTTTACTAGTACAAGGTGCTTGATGTGTTGCTAAAACTTTGCATTGGTTCAAAGTGATGGGGTCTTCTCCAGGGCAACATCTTGTACACTTGTGACTCTTTATGATGGGATGTTTATCTTTTCTTATAGAAGCCACATTGTGCTCTTGGTCATCCACTGAACAAAAGTTCAAGTTGGAATATGTCCCATGTGAAGAGCATCGTGAACTGGCATCATCATGCATATCATCTGCAACAGTTGTGTGTCAAGGTTACCATATAAAGTAAAAGTAGTTAAAACAACAATGTTCCTCTCTTGTACTACATGGTTGGTCTAAACTATAGTAGATTCTGGTGAGGACTTCTTTACAAATTCATGGTAAATATTATTACTAAAACGAGACCTTGTTTCAACTTTGTTTTTTGTTTTCAAAGATGTGTATATGAAACAATGAAAATAACCAAATCTTGTTTTTATTGTTTCCTATACAAATCTTTGAAATTAGGAATGTAATTGAGAATGAAGTTCATTTTTTCCAATTATTTATAAAAACAGAAAATGTTTCGTGAAACCAAAGAGACTCTTTAGAAGCCTGCTGCTAAGACACTATTGTACAGTTCAGTCATTCAAGTACACTGATGAAGTAGGACTTTCAAAGTAGCTACTTCAGTAGAGGGGAAGGGACAAAGAAGACTTACCATGGAGCCAATAATATCCATTTGATAAGTCATCAGCTCTATTGATTGAACCAGATATTGATTCTTGGGATGATGAACAAGAAGAGATAGAGTGGAAATGATGACGAGGACCTTCATCATCATCATCATCATCGTCTTGATAACTGAATGTGTGGCAGGTGTTTGAACAGTTACTATTCCTCCTATTTGGCAGCAGCACAGATATCTCTCCTTCAATCATATTTGCAATATCAGAAGGCTCTAAATCTGTGATCTCCAGTTCTTTCACCATCTCCTTTGCAACATCAATGGGAGTGTCTGTGAAAATGTCAAAGGGAAAATACACATTCCTGCATGAACCTGCAGGAAAAGATAGAAGAAAAGTTTTATTGTTACTTCAATTGACGACTAGAGTTCACTTACTAAACAGAAGTAAATGATGTTGTGGTGAAATTACAAGAAACATGTATTTACACAACTTTGAAACAAAATTTTCCCTATATTGAATGAAAGAGGACATCAAGTGTCAAGAAAGTAAAGATACCATCAGTGTCAGAAATTTTCACTTTGAGAAAGATAGTATCATCTTCAGGCTTCAGCTTCCCAGTTATTGACATTTTAGTCCTAGGTAAATCATCACTTAATTGAAGTTTTTCCATTTCACTGTAATTTAAAAATGGCTTCTGAATTCCAATCTTTGTCATGGATGATGCATCATCAGACACTAGAAATGGATCATTCAACAATTCTTTTGCTGATGGTCTCTTTACTGCAGCTACTAAGCATTTGCCAATAAACTTTTGTGCTTCTGTGTCTTCAATCCGGGAAAGTGCTGCTGGTAGCTTCCCCTGAACATAAAATGACAGAAAAGTTTCTTATCTATAAAATCCAAGTTTTACTTATATTTTTAAACCTTAAACCAGGATTTGAATTTACCGAAGTCACTTTCTTGTATATCTGTGCAGGGTTAGTACATTCACTATATGGATAATCGGATGTAAGCATTTCCAAAACACACATGCCAAATGAGTACACATCAACAAGTTCATTGTATTCTTCCTCATACAATTCTGGTGCCATGAACTCCGGGGTGCCTAGCACAAAAGAGAATGTTTTAAGACAACAATTAGAGTGGCTCGATGCCTGCAACACTCATTGGTGTAAAAATACCTACCTATAACACTGTGGGCTGGCTGGGAACCATGGAGAATTGCTGCTAGACCCAGGTCACCAATTTTCACTTGTCCAAGATGACCATTGACAAATATGTTATCACATTTGAGGTCCCTATGAATCACAGGAGGATCATGTTCATGTAGATAAACAAGACCCTGTAAGATTTGGCGAGCCCAACTCTTTATTGGTTGTATGCCTATGTGCTTATATTTCTTCCTGTATCTGCACAAGTCACAAACTTATCATTTAAGCATAAAATCAGCCAGAAAGGCCAAGTACACATTTCATATTCAAGGTCTATCACCATAGTCAACTGTTCTTATGAGCTTATGACTATGTTTTCATTGTTTATCTGACCTCTAGTAAGAGTTCATTAAGTAAGAATAGTTAAAAGTTCTAATAGCGTCACTTGTATTAACAAATCCATATGTGCATGCCATGATACCACATATCTTCTATCTTATGGAGTTTAATGTAAAATGTTCCATCCATGTACACAGAATGAATCTGAATGCTGATATACTAAAATGTCAGGATTAAACAAAAAGAGGCATGTGATTTGTAGTCTAAGGTAAAGATGTTGTAGTCCATTTTATAGTTAGAAAGGAAGTTACTCTCTCAGTGTCCCTGAAGTAAACATTTCTGTAATGAAGTTGAAGGTCTTGTTCTCAACATCAATCCAAGAGGTGTAAAATCTCATGATGGATTGGTGCTTGAGAGTACTGAGGAGATGAACCTCTAAATAAAGCCGCTCCAAGTCCTCTGGTCTGCGAAGTGCCTCATTGAGTTTGACCTGGTTCCATGCTACCTCTATTCCAAGGACCTCATCAATTGCTTTATATACTGTCTTCATTGCACCTTTCCCAAGAATATCTCCAACCTAATCACGTAGACACAGAAATTTCGTCCCGTTAAGTCAACACTGTGATAACATCCTAATTTCCTATATACTCAAATTAAAGATACATAGCCCCTTGAAAAGTTCGGAAATGGAGAATTACAAACGGTTTACACTAGGCACAAACCAGGCAAGGGAAAAAAGGAATTATTGTCAACATAATTATCACACCAGCACCACATAGTTTTAGAGCATTTCAGCCATGAATTCACTGTTTTCAATATTGCAAATATGAAAAGAAAATTGAAATATTTAGTCATCATAGTCCCATTTATCCATGCTTTTTTGGCAAGTCAATATCTCCTACATCAATCAATATGAAAAAGTTCTTCAAATTATGATTAATTCACCTTATACTAAAGGGAAGAGTGATCAACAAAATTTTTAAAAAGACATAGCATGCCACTGGACAATACGCGGCATAAATTATTAATGCTGCTCCTGCAAGAAATCTACAAATCCATGGTTTAGATTGATTTTCATTTATTAACTTCATTGCCCCTAGGAAAAGATTGGTGTGAAACAAGCCTACTAATTTTCAAGCAGAGAATATCTGCTGGCACACATTCAGACATAATAATTTGAATATTGAATTCACACAAACCCCTAATCTGTTTGGGTATTTTAGAGTAGTCTCATACAACATATACAAGTATCATGTAATGTTATTTGACCCCTACAGTGTGCACAGCACTAATATATTACTAGACATGAAGCATGCAAACTTGATTTGCAACAACTCCCCAATATCAAACAGATTGCTCCACAGTTATAAGAGCTCAACTCAAGAGGATTCTGATTTGAATATTGAGACATGAACCATACCACAAACCCAAAAGCAGACAAAAGATAAGTCACAAGATATAAGATGTCTAATCACTTTGCATTTGAAACAGTTCTTTCTTCCCACTATCTAAGATTTCACTAAAACCTAATAACACAGTATCACATGGCTCTCTCTCAGTCAGCTCACAATCACGAGACTCAAAAAGATGTTAAGAAGTTTGTTTCCCTTCCACAGACACACACACACAACAACCTTTTCCCTTTCAAATAACACAAAAATAATACAAATTCAAACAAAATAAAAATTACAACAACAAATTAAGAAAAAATAAAATAAAATAATATAATTTTGAACATACCCGTGCATAACGACCAGTTGGATCGGTTTCCATGTAACGATGCTCAACTTTGCAATCCTCCTTGCTCTTTTTATTGGAATACATGTTGGATTCTGAATTATATGTTCCAACTAAGTAACTAACGATCGTCAAAAGTTTTGTGTAGAAAACAGTACAAAATGAAAGAGCAAAAAAAGAAATGAAGTTAAAAGCAGGAACAGATTGTTTTGTGGTTTGGTCCAAGGTTGTAGAATCCTAAATCCGAGGCTTTCCCTCGTGGTACACATGAGAGAAGACCCCGAAAAATAGCCAGAAAAGCCTTGAGTAATCAATACTCTGCATTATCCTACCCATCTTTACACCAACCACGCATGTCAAGGGATCATAGTCCTTAGCAACCATTTGATTTAGTTTTTCTTGTTCTTTTTGAAAACGAAAAGTGCAGAGAGAGAGCGAGTGGAAGCTACAAGATTTGACACAAGATAAGACAGATGAGAGGAAGGGAATAATTTTGCTGTGAAACTGACAGGTTCATGTCACTTCCCTTTACATGTCAACAGTTTTGAAGGCATATATGGCACGTGTGACTTTTGTTCAAGGTCAGTTTTGGCCTTTCACATGGCACAAGTGGAAGTTACAAAAGGGGTTCATCATTCGTGCGAGAGAAGCAGTGCACGGAACTTGAAGAATCTGTGGCCACGCTTTGGTATAACCATTTGTGGATGAAAGTGGAACAAGTCCAAAGCAAAACACAACTTTGCAAACACAAGAACAAAACCCAGCAAGGGAAGCAAGAGCTGAAACTTGGGAAGTGATCAAAATCTTAGCTTTTGGAAATGGGAAGGGTGAGGAATTCAAGCTTTTTGTATGTATATGAAAAGAGAATATTATAGAGAGAGTAGTGAAAGAACAAGTTGTGGTTTTGTGGATGTGTATATCAGGTGCTGACGTGGCAACATCAGAAGGTTTCTGATTGTGTCATGTGTCTGTTGATGTGAAGGATGACAAGGTTGACTTTGGGGACCTCATAACAGGCATGCAGGTTGTGTAATGTTGTATTACTGTTTTTAATTTTGTCATGTTTTGTTGTCGTTTGTGGTGTGGATAATCTTACAAATATGATAATTTGTTTGATATTTTTCCATCTTTATCCAAAACTTAATCCCCCATTCCACCATGAGTTTTGAACTTTTGGTTTTTAGATAAATGGGTCATACTTGGTGCTGGTACTAACTGAGTCCCTTCATTTAGTCTAATTTCATGTGGGCTACAGCATCAAACACAAGTACTTAATCTTTAATTATACCAACCTTGATGACAAATATAATTAACCTTACAATAGCATTAGTATATTAGCAAGTTAGCATTCAGGGTAGCCACTGTGCGGCATATTATGCAATGCAAACCTTGCAAAATGGATTGATCTTATTAAATTTGATAAAATATAGAGTCTATATGAATCAATTTTAGATTTTTCTAACAAATTTTATTTAAACTTTTTTAATTAAGTTTGAGTTAAGATAGTCAAGTGTAAAATATGAGCTTAAATTAGGATTTATACTTTTATTCTATGATATTTTTTTAAAAAAATTTAATTAGATAGAATCTGAAATCTAAATCAAACTAGATATCTTATTTTTGGCAAGGCATCTTTGATTCTATAAAATTTAGTTGAATTAATTGAATTTGATCGTGTAACTCAAAAAAATTAGTGCCAATTCATCTATTTTTGAGAAAAGTGTGTAGTCATATACCGGAGAAGTCCATTATTTAAATACCAAGAAACCTAACACCATGGATGGCATTATATAAAATTATAGTACGTAACCTTTGTATATCTGCAGTTGCTTTCATGGGGGATTATTTAATAATGTCAATGGTCAAATGGAATAGTGTTTCTCATCGAAATAGAGATCTCAGCAATTAGCACACGTGTCTTATGCGTGTTTAAATACGATTTCATTTACTTTATAAACAAATTCTTGTGTTGTTTAAAAAGTATTCTTTTTCTATATTTTATACACATGTAAAGGCTTCACTTTGTTACTAAAAGATTGTTTTGAAAACGTTTTCTACATTTTTCTCGCGTTGTTTGATATTGAAATTATCTAAATATTATCGTGCATATGTGATGTGAGCTTTAATTTAAATAAAGCAATTACAATAGTGCAAATGCTTCAACAATAGCATAAACTTTGGAAGAAATTACGGTAATCAAAATTCAAAACTAATGGTCTAAGAGTGAAAATAATTTTTATAAATTTTGCATTATGTTTCAATAAAGTTTAAAATCAATTTTATAACAATTTTTTTATATAATAAAACAAAATTTTCAGAGCTCAGAAGCGTTCCAATTTCGTCCGAAGGCTCAGACGCCAGTGATAGACCCAACCATCACACTGAACACAAGTTTCGTCACAGCTCAGCCGATTAATTTGAACAAACTCAGATTCGAACACAGGTCAACAACAATGGCCGTTAGGAGATAACCATTCCACCACTATGCTACCTGTTCTTGTTGTGTCAGACTTATATTTTGTAACAATATTACCGGTTTTGTTTTGTTTCTTACCAATTCTGCAATACCAACATTAAATATATTTTTAATTTCTTTAAAATTTTAGAATTTTAACTTTAGTCTCTTATTTTTAAAAATAAGTTTATTTTAATTTTTATTATTAATATATAAAATATTTGTATAAATTACATGTTAAGTATTAATTATTTTAAAAATAAAAATTTTATAATTTTAGAGGAATTAAAAAATATTATCCACAATAATATTATGGAAAGGGTTAGAAGTTGTAATTTTGTAATATTAACATATTTTTTAGACAATAGATTGAATCGATCGTTTCGAACATAAAAATCGGTAAGTTGGTCTAATTTTGATTATTTAATCCAAAAGAATCCAATTGATCTTATAATAGTTAGCAATCAGGTAAATTGGCCTAAAATCGACTCGAAATTAGTGATAGAGTTAGTTTTAACTAGTTGTTTTGATTTTCTATATTATTTTATTTTATTTAATAAAAAATGTAATCAAATAAAAGCTCAATGTGAAGTTATAAAAGTTGTTATAAAAATATTATTTGTTACGTTTAATAATTTTAAATATGTAAAAATTATATTAATCTGAATTGTTAAAATTTACAACAAAATTTTCTTAATTCCTAATATACATATCTTTATTAATCATCAAATTATATTGTTTCTAGGGTAGAGTAACCAACTAACTCATGGAATATGTTAAGTTTACAGGATAGATTTGACTAACTTATTTCAAAAATTTGGATTTCTAATCCACATAATTAGTCTTGTGCATTTTGGGTTAATGGGCCAGGACAGAGTTAAATTTGAGTAAATCTTTTTTACAGTTTTATTTTTTATATCTCTATCACTATAAAGTATTATTTTTTTTAATTATTCTTTTCATATCTTTTATAGAGGTTGTCTTCTTAGATTATATGTTTTTTACATAAATATATGGATAATACTTTTTGTGTTCTTCTATTTTTTCTTCTCATATTTTTTTTTAATTTTTGTTATTTTATTTTACTTTTTTAATATATATTTTTTCAAAATGTAAAAAAATGTATTTTATAGTTTATGAAATATATTTTTATATTCCATAAACTAGTTTATAAAATATATATTTTTATATTTTACAAATTAGTTTAAAAAATATATTTATTTAAAAATAAAGAGGATGAAAAGTAAAAAAAAAAAAAAAGGGATGTTGTGGCATAGGGATGTGGAACCTTTAGCCCTTCTCTCACCCACTAAAATATTGTAAGCTTCCATGTGAAAAATAGTCCAAAATTTTTAGCCCAGCCCGTTTAAGGATGGTCATGTTAGGTAGCCCACAAAGGTTTAAGAAATAAAAACATAAAAGTGTGCTAGTGAGGTGGCAGGCAAGCCCATCCAAAGAATTATAAAAGCTTAAAAAAATAAAAGATTTAAATTAAAAATTTACTAATAAGTAAGTATATTTTAACTATTTTTAAAAAATAAAGAGATTTATCAAGCCAACTTGCTATTGGCTCATATTTTAATTGGTTCAAATAGATGGGTTATGCGGGTTGATGAATTGAATAACATTTCATTTAGATAGTTTGAACGAACTAATCCATCATACTAAACCTCTTTTGTCACCTGTACTATAGCAATTAAAATTGATTAGATCTATATTAAATATTTAAATATTGAATAAGCTTTTGATTTGATTCTTCAAAGTTACATGCATTATCACTTTAGTGGTCCATTTTGTATTTTTTTAAAAATTAATTTAATGATAATTTTAAAAAAAATTAAAGTAAAAAAAGATTTAATAATCTAATTTAATAGCAAAAATTTTTAAAGGACTTAATAACGCAACTTAAAAAAATAAATTTAAAAGTTTTACTTTAAAGAATTTATTTTACATGTAAATCTCATACGTGTTTAAAATATCTTACTGTTTTTTAAATTAAATATATATATTTAAATAAATACAAGTGAATGTACACATATAAATGATAGGAATAGGATCGTTTTATTCTTTTCCTCCTCTTAAATGAGATGAATTGTGAATTTATTTTCTCAAAATACATGTCACTAAGTATGTATCTATAGAAAAAGAGAGAATTACCTTTTCATGCATTGATTTCATTCATCATGAATTCATAAAATCCCATTTTCAGTACACTAATATGTGACTTCCAATGTAATCAATTCGTTCAACCAAATTCTCTAATAGACCAATTGAAGTGCAATATATCAGAAAAAAGAAGTTTGTAAGAGCAGAAAGTAGAGTTATATTGCGTTTACTTTGAATTACAGTTCCAATACCTCAAGTATAAACTCCCAAAGATGAATAAAATCAAATTGGAACGTTCTGCTGCATAAATTATATTTTCTGTTCCTTCCATCTTCTACTCTTAGTTTAACATTCATTCCAAGGGATACCACTTTCTTCTATTTACCAAATTAAACCAATCATGAATCACTAGAGGGAGGTGTTGGATGAAGCTCTGCACAGGTGCCATAAATTGTAGGAAGCTAAAGAGAAATGATTGGTTTAAGATTTATATATCAAAATTATCCTACATCTATCTACATTCTAAATTCAACGGTTAATAATTTTTTAAAAAAAATATAAAAAAATATTTTTTAACCATAAATAATGTAAAAATGAGTACAATCTATTTTTAATATATAAAAAAATATGAAAATTAAATTATAACAACCAATATCAATGAAACATGACTAAATAATAGTATATTACCAATATTTATATCTATTAAAATTAATGAGAATTTATGTAAGCAGTGGATATTTATAAATGTTTCAAATTTTAAAATCTTAAAAAAATAATATTATATTATTATTATTGTATAAATAAATCAATACTATATAATATTATTATATATTAATATATTAACAATATTATTTTAAAATAATATAAAATTATAATATTTTAAATATATTTTATGAGTATGCAAGTATCCACTATAGATATATCTGCACATATTTTTGTCATCCCTGACTCATTCTTGCTGCCACTATATGATTGCAGCATCCTAGCTAAGCAATCTGAATCAAATCCTTCTATAAATTTCTGATACATCTAAATTAGCATGTTGACATGATTTCATGGCCACAAGTCACATAAAATATGGCAAAGTCTCTTCGTGAAGATTACAAAAACATATTTGCAGGCAGAAAATCCCTAAAAATTCGCCACATGAATGAATAGCATATACTTATTTATGAGAAGGAGCTTTCCTTATAGTTTTCTCAATAAATATGCACAGGTCCTTTGTCTATAATTTCAAATGCTTGTAAACTTGGATATTTTTTGCAAAAAATAAAAATAAAAATACTTTGTTATTCCTTTTCTTCAAGAAATCATTTGACTTAAAACTTACATTGAACATCTTAAAATTAACTTCTATATCAGAATTTCTCAAATATATTTAGGATACTTCTCAACACTCACCTCCAATTTGAAAGTTCCATAGAAACACGCTTTTGCAAAAATTAAAAAATAAAAATAAAAAATCTGAGTCAGCTAAAAATAAATAAAAACGTGTTACTGTTTAGATGTTCCTACATTTAGAGGCATGTGCCCCATATTAATTGGTTAGACTCTGCCTATTGAAGTGTTAGGTTCATTAGCTCACCAGTCAGCACAAATAAGAAATAAATCAAATTAACTCCTATACATAATTACCGAAAAAGTTGTTAGACCTGATACATAAATGTTATAATTCGCTTCACCTATCATATGAAAGCTCAATTTTCAAATCATAGTAACTATCTTGTATCAAATTTTGAACACAATTTCAAAATTTTCTTAGCTACAAAATTGACTAAAGGCACATGACTAGTTTTATAAAATGAATAGTAATCAACATAGTAATATTAACTAAATTGACTCAATCATTTAGCAACTCATTATTTATGAGATATGTAAAGCAAACATTTCATGCAAATAACATTTCTCTCTTCAATACTAATTCCGATTGTAGAAATGTACCACAACACACAAAATAACATAAAGCTCTCTCCATATATATATATATATATATATATATATATATATATTATATGTGAAGTGACCAGCGGGTGCCATGTAACCACCACAGCTACTTTGTAGACCAATAAACTAAAACACTGGCCTTTCAGAATCACAGTTACAATCAAGAATCAATAATACCTATTATGGCACTTAATGGATCTGCCAATGAGGAGATAAATAATAGGTATACAAACATTTTTCACTATTCTAACCCCCCATTGCAATATCTAAAATTGGCCACCTTGAAAGGTTTGGCCAAATTGCCAATTGCCTGGTGCCACATTGTAGCTTGTCACAGTTTTACCATCACTGGTGGTGACTTGAAATGAGAGGGATTGTCCATTGAGGTAAGAATTGCTCTGCCAATTTTGACCCCAATTTCTTGACATGGGTTGCCACCCAGTTCTTGACCCTTTGATGGACACTGCATGAACATCTCCAGCACCAGCCACATTGGTGACCAAAACTAGGTTGAAGTAAGAGTGGCCATTGATGGTGAACCTTATTCCTCCCTTTTTGGCACAAGGCACCCTGTCATTATCACCAAGAGTAAAATTTCATTTCACAAGTAGTTTAACATATGAACAATTGAATGGATAATAATAAAATATGGTTTATAAAAATAAAGTAAGAGTCTAATTTTAGCAATAGATTTTTATACTTTCAATCAAGTAAAAATTTATCCTAATTATTACACAAGTTAAAAAAAATTAAATAATATAATAATTTATATTAGATATCAGTGTAAAAAAATTTATACATTTTCAGCATATTATAATTAAATTCATTAACTAATTATTATGTTATTCTAGTCTTTTAACTTGAGATCAAATTGATATATGTAAGCTGGAAGGTAAGGTTTGGTAGAAGCTACATCAATTTTCATAGGTTCATGAATATATAGGACATGTACTAAAAAAATAATAAGTGCTATATCTTTATAAGGCTTCCAATGAGGGTGAAATTAATTTTCAACATTTAATCATCTTCACTTTATAACTTAGCTAACATAGTTGTATATCTGTTAGGGAATTAATGGCACCTTTAAGCTTGAATGCATTGCCAAATTTATGATTTCAATTACCTTCTGAAGGCCACAGGCACAATTCCAGCTCTATATTCTGCTATTTGCAGGAAAGCTGGTTCAGCCATATCAAAGTGTTGCAGAGGAGGGTTGCACCAACCACCATTGTTGTTGGGCAAAGATGGGTTTGGTGGACAGAAGTTTGTAGCAGTGACAATAATAGAGCCAGGTTTGCACCATCTTGGGTCATCATCACATCTCATTTCATAGCAAGATCCACAGCTTAAGCCATTGTTGAACAAAGCAGTGCTAAGAGCTACAGTGTCAGTTCCATAACCCTGGCTATACAAATTACCATACCCACATGCTCCACCTGCATATTACATAAAACAAAAGGATAAACCCCACCAATTCTCAATAAACAACACTCTCTAACAAACAAACAAAGTACAAAAGGTTTTCTTAACAAAGATAAAAAGACTAGCGTTGACTTGATTCATACTAAATTTTATTTTATTTTTTGCCTCATGCATAAAGTCACTAGGAGATTGGTAGGGATCAATATTGCTAAGAATTTTAATTATTGATATAACTGAAACCTTTGGCATGTAACAATGTATTATAATTTCAAACATAATTCAAAATTATAAGTACGCATATTTTAAATATATATTTTAGTTATGAATGTGTAGCTAATGTCGCCAAGAGTAGATAGTAACATGACACATAAAAAAGTGCTAAACAAGTAACTTTACTAGGATGGGCCTAGTTCAAGATGTCTAAAGTTTTACTAATCTTGTCCACATATTCCCTTACATAGTACAATTATACCTCTAGATAATATTTGGATTAAAGAGGGGGAAAATATAGTAAATTATACTGAAATGACTTGTTCACCGTAAAATAGAAGGAATAGAATATAAGAAAATACATTTTATTTCATTTCCCCCCCCCCCCCTTTTTAATTCAAGTGTATAAGATGGGATTTTTTTTTCTATTTTATCATAAAAATCTTGAAACTTCATTTCACTTTGCTTTATTTTTTTTATTTATTTCATTTCATTTTAGAAAAATGCTACCAACATATTATTTTAAACAAATTTTTAATACATTTCATGTGATTTAACATTTTGAAAAAATTAATTAACGAAACATATATTCAGTTTTTGAAAAATAAACCAATAACAGCAAAATATGTTAAAGGATGTGTTTTGCTAGCATTCCTCTTCCATTTTATACACAATTAGGTACCAAACAAAATCATAATGTAAAAAAGATAAAGAAATGAAAGACTAAACTCACCCATTGTGCCAGAAGCATCACCCCCACCATAGAAAGTGGCATGAGCACTCTCCCAACCACCAAAATCAGCAGAGGCACCTTGGAGGTTCATGTTGATAAAGAGAACAATGAGAATGATTAGAGCAATAGAAGAATGATAGTGTGCCATTCTAAGCTTATGATAAAGCATAAACAGGGGAAGATGCACTTTGTTTACTCTGCTGTGAGGTCTAGTGCTTTAGGAGGGGCCTCTATTTATAAGTAACATCATATTACAAGCATGCACATAAGCATGGTTCTTTCCTAAAGCCACAAAACAAGTGACAAATCAAGTGCACATGCGCTGGTTCTAGTTGGGGTTCTCAACCGCTAATCTTGTGGGCCATAACCCTGCACATGCAACCTCAACCATCTTTCTTCCCAACTTTATAGACCAATATTAATATTTTATGGTAGCCAATAGTTTAACATTTGCTCTTTTTTTTATCATTTTTTTCTTTGTTTTTGTAATAATTTAATTAGAATACATTAACAATATAACTTTTATATTATCATATAATTAAAAATTGTTAATTTTTTTATATAAGATAATTTTAATTAATTAATAGTGTAAAACTTAGTATATCAAAATTAAACTATTTTATAATGGATAACTGGATAAGAGCTTAGGTATATGATTAGCTTGTGCTTGGTGTTAAGAGTCCCAATGACAAAAGAGTCAAAAGCTAAATTGCACTTTCAATTGAAATGGGTAGGGTCTTAAGGATATGATAAACAGTATCTTAGCACATGGAGAAGTATCTGTCTATCTGGGAAAAATCAAAAGCAGAAGCTACATAGGACATTTGCAATTTTGCATGATGCAGCTCCCTTTTCCAATATTCAAGGGTCAGGGGTTAGTATCTTCTCTGTGCTTGAGAATGTGCCACATAGGTAGGATTGCAAAAGTGTGTAAATTTATTTTATTTATTTTTTTCAGTTCTTTTTTTTAGGTCATTTTTTTTTCACTTCTTGAATATAATTGAAGTGTTTGGTTGATAATTTAATTGAAACAGCCTTGCTTCCAGTTGGACAAAACTGTGCATCATAGCAAGGGTTCACACACATACAAAGGTAACCTCACATTTGTGTGAGTGTGAAATAAACAATACTAATTACTTGACTCTGCCCACTGAGAATTTTTTAATTACATTAATGTGGGAGCTTTTATTTGGTGGAAGATCATGTCCAAATTAGGTGCTGCATATATTACACTCACTAATTGATTTTGGGTTTTGACACAAAAAAAATGAGGACAAATCATTATATAGAGTCTTACAAGTTATTTCTTAAAACCATTTTTTAATATGTCAGATATGAGTAAATAAATTGTTAGAATTTACTTAATAGGAATGGAATTAAAAGAAAAAAAAATATAAGGGTTAAATGTGATAAATGAAAACTACTAGCTTATTTAAGAGCCACATCAAATACATATAAAAAAAACAAATGTGGCTGTTTCCTTTTCTCCCTTCTTTGGGACAAGTCCTACTTCCAAGTTCCTTGGTTTCTATCTGGCACTGAAATTTAATTTACCAAATTAACATTGAGATATGCTTCCAAATAGAATAACTGAATTTAGTCACTTCTAAATTTTATAATTGTATTGAGACCAGGTATTCTTGATCTTGTTGACTATGTGTTTGATGAGCATGCTACCATCGTATCATGTGTCAGTAATTGGTTCATGAAAGAAAATTAAACTAAAACAAGAATCTGGAGAGGGAGGATATTTAAGGATCTTCATTCTTATTATTCAACAAGTTCATTGTTTTCTTGTGTGTCTTTTTTTATTTTCAAAGAGGGTTCTTACTTCTTACAAAAATGATGAATCAAATGTGTGTGACACATGAGACGAGGTAAACATATATAGTGGATATGTTTTGCCGACGTTTTGTTTGATGTGGTCACACATGCGATGCTATGGCCACAAAGTAGTATTCAATATAGTGTCTATGCTAAACTGACCAGTCCAAAATAACTGTATGCCATTTTTAATATCACTCTCATTTTCCTTTTTTTTTCTTTAATTTTTTTTAAAGATAACTCAACAATTTTCCTTTTTATGTTTAAATGTTATTATTGGGTTTGTAATGTGTATTTATTTTATTCATATTTAAGGGGTAACACATTCAAGGTGCATAGACTTACTCTAACTTAAGGGTGTATTGTAGAATTTAGTTGAAAAATGGTTCAAATATTATTAGCTTAAAGGAATTACAATTAGCCGGTGTTTTTTTTTTATGTTAAATTAGAATAAATTGTTCATATCATAACCATTAATTTATATATCCAACAGCTGGATTAATTAATAAAGAGTTGATTCAACTTAATCAGTAATTTAGAATTTAAATTTTAAATATGTGGATGTCTTAAATATTTAAAAGAAAATTTTTACTATTTATAATAATTTTTTATTTATCTTAAATGTAATTATTTTTTATGAAGAATACTTGTAATTTTGTATAAAAAAATTAGTAATTTATGAGAAACTCTTTTGCCCAAATGTCAAGAAATGACATGGAAGAATAATAAAGTAACTTGTTCAAAAATTTTGATTTTTGTTGCTTTCAAAAAAATGTCTAAAATGACAAAAACAAAAACTCATAACCTTGTACGAGTACACTTTTGCCGTTCAACCACATCCTTTTTTAATGACTAATTTGGTAGTTCAGTTAATTATATATTCTACAGAACATTTTGAATTAAGAATAAGATTATTCCAAGCCACAGCGTTTATTTTCATATAATTAACAACCGACAAAGTACAGGTGAGTAATTTAGTAAAAAAAAAGTTATTAGCGTAGAAAATTCCTTGAGAATACAAAACTTTTTTCAAAATGTTACTTTTTTCTCAACATTTGATCCATTTGTTCGGTTATTTTATTAGTTAAACTGTGCTAATCAGTTCACAAAGGAGAATATAAATAAGCTAGAATGGTTGCTGTCATGAAAGTAAGCTTCACTTTTATGGTTTCTTTGGTTTATGCTTTCTTTGGTCAGAGAAATGGAAAGAAAGAAAAGAAAGAAAAAAAAAAGATTTTTTATTATTTATTTATGTATAGAAATAGAATGAAAGAAATTAATTTTTTAAATTCTATTAAATTTTATTTTATTTTTTGAAAAAATTGGAAGGAAGACGTTTATATTTTTTGTTTTTTAATTTTAAATTATTAAAATTATTATATATTTTAAAAATATAAAAAATAATATTAGATTAATAAAAAATATAATCTTTTAAAATTAAATTTTATATTATTAATATATTTTTCTTTTCTTTTTTATCCATCTATACAATTAAAATCTTTTTTTATTTTAATTCATTCAAACAATTTATTTTTTATTTTTTTTATGATCCAAACAAAGTTTTAATAAGATAACTAATTTGTAAAGTTGATTGATTATTGATCAATAATAAATTTTCAATTGCTATAAACAATTATAAACATTTTGAAATTGAAGTATAAACAATTATATAATGTATGATAACATGGTTGATGTCTTTCTTTCTTGCTCTAAATGACATTGACAAGGACAGTACAATAGGCATTATTGCAAAACAATGCTTTGGAGAGTGTCATATTTCCTTTCAAATCATAATAAAGAGAAAATAGCTTGTGACCGACTTATGTGGGAACTCCCTCACATATTTGTCAATTCATTTTCATGGTAACAACTTTCCATGATAATGACCCAAGTGAATTAATCTCACATGGATACTTACACTAATGAACAAACACCCCAAGTCTATTCGTCCCGTGCTTCTTTTTTCTTTTTCTTTTTCCTTTTTAAAGAGCTCTGAATAATAGATTTGGTAAACAAAATATAATGTTAAACTAAACTCCATTCATGTCACCCCACCATCAAATTCTGAAGAATATAGTACATCTCCATAAATTTTTCTCTCTTTATGTGATAATTATGTCATTATCATAAAAAATTACAAGTTGTTTAATTTGTAAAAAAAATATTTTTAGTTATAAAATTATTATCTCATTTTATTTTAAAAATTTGTATAAAAATGATAAAAATAAAATTTATTTCTATTACTTTTATGTAAATTTTTAAAATAAAAATAAAATAACAATTTTATAATTAAAGATAAAAATAAAAATAAAAACAAAAAAAAATTCATAAACCAAGCGAATTCTTAAATGATGATTTGTGTTATTGTTATAAGACTTCTATTTCTTATAAATACCTAATTAATTAGTCAAAATAAAAATATCTATTTCAATTTCCGTCTCTCCTATACACTTAAAATTCAAGTGATTACTTCGATGGGTTAAGTTCTTTTATTGTTCTATATTTTTTGGAAGATTTTATTTTTCCTAAATTATTTTTAAGCCCTTTGTAATTCAATTTGCTTCATCATTTTAAGGTATACCATTATTAATGCACATAAAACGCTTCTAAATTTATCTTATGGGACATAATGGAGAGTAGGAAAAGGAGATTAGTTTGTCATGTTATTATTGAAGTTTACCTCAAAATGGATTGAAAGAAAGCGTAGCTAATTGTCATTTGCCATTCCTAACTTGAAAAAGTAGAGAAAGGCCACAGTAGCTGATGAAATTATACTGGACCCTACCATGTTAGTGGCACATGCAAGTTTCGGTTTGGCTCTCTCTTAAATCTTAATCCATGTCCTTGAATTTTTTTTTTCTTTTTCTTCTCTCTAAGATTTTATGAACCAATCAATCATATAAGATACTTTCACTAGTATGTACATGAACTTAAAAAGAGAATCCTCCATAACTTTGCAACTATAGTAATATTTTTATCCCTCTCTATAAATCCAATTTTTGTCACTTCCATATAGGAATATGCCCCCTTTGGTAGGTTTGGATCTTCTATGACACCTTCCCTTGGGATTACATAGGGGTAACCATATCCAATTTAAAAGGCATGCAGCTTAATGAAAAAATAAAATATTAAAATTTTCATTCCTTAACAACATATGAAAATGAACCTTCCATGTTGCAACGCTATTCTTAGTCCTTGTGTTAGGTAGATATGGACAATTTTGAGACAAGAGGAGCAATGGGATTTCCATAAGAAAACGACAAGTAAAAAATTTGAACAAAAAATAAAGAAAAGGTGGAAAAAAGAGTAGGCTAGGATGCAGGAACGTAACAAGCGATGAAATAGCAAAGTTTCTTATATTGAATTAAAACAAGAAACTCAATAAGACATACCAGATTTGTTTGGTTTCTGTTGTTGGTTTAGGGACCAATGAAAGTTCCCTTCACAAGGGACTGTCCCAAATTCGGTCCCATTTTTATGGCAAAGGACCTTGTGGATGACTTAATTTGGGTGGTAGAGTTTTAGTCTAGGACAGCTGAATTATAGAACACACATATGGAACCAACTTGAGCACATGTTAAGGGTAGGGCTCCTCCTCCTCCTCCTACACTGAGGAAAGTCCAAATTTGCTTTTACTTTTTACCCTTGGAGTTTGTAAATATGATGAAATGTGGCAATAATTTATGAGTCATTGTCAAGCAATAAGGTGAAAACTTTTATGAAATACAACAAAATACTGAACTTTTTAACATGTGTCAATGTAGAGAAAATATAATCCAGCGTTTGCATTATCTATGCCCCTAAAATTAACCCAGAGAAATATATTTCCCTATATTCTTACCAAGCATCTGTGCAATATTTTGCGGTCGAGTCTTTTCCCATGATTGCTAATGAGAGTTCATTTTCAGGGGGGAAAACATAGCAAATCACAAGATTAAGGAAACCTTGAAAGTAACAAAGATTTATTAGTTTGAACTTATACTATATCATGGTAACATCATTGAATCTGTTTAGTTTGAGAAAATAATATTTTACTGTTTTCACCTTCTTCTTTTTTTCATATATATAAACTTAAAAAAATTAAATAAGGTCATATGCTTGTAATTATTAATAAAAATTAAAAAATACTACCAAACAATTTTAACATCTTATTGTCATCTTTTAGGTTATATTAATCTAAGTGATTTCATTTTTGAAAAAGTGAAACGTTATTAGCTTATTTTCACCATGAGATAAACGCGAGTAATATGTGTACTCGTGTACTCTCGTTGATAAATTGGAGAGAACTGTGAATAACAAAATCATTATAATTTAACCCTAAAAAAAGACTATTTGAAATTAGAACATAAAAATTCAGATTAGTCCTTTAAAAGTATATAGAATAAACTTGGTGCTCTAAAAATATTAAACATCACTTTTAGTCATTTAATATTTCAAATGATCATCAATTTAAATTTAATTCTCATGTATATTTGAACATTAATTTAGTTCATCAGTTAATGATTATTTTATACTACAAATGACTAAATTAACGTTGACAATCTACAGATCCATGTCACGTTTTTTTTTTCCATAACCACGTTAACTCTGAATTAAATGAAATTTAAGAAACAAGATATATAAATTATAAGAAGTTATATAATTTTAAAGGAGATTTGATCAAATTTTGATTCCTTTATTTTACATTTAGTTTTAATTTTAATTTTAATTTCTTATTTTATTTAAATTATTGATTTTGATTCATGCTGCTAACATTTTCTATATTTTTAATCTAAAAATATTAGTATTTACAATTTAATTTCTAAATTTATTTATTTACTTGCATGTTAACCTTTTAAAAGATTATTTATTCATAAAATATTAATTTATAAATTTTGATATTTGAATATACTAAATGTATTCATATATTGTTATATTTTTGTGAAAAATTAAATAAAATATAACCAAATTAATATCAAATTATACATGTTAATACTTTTTGAAAAAAAATACACAAAATCCAACTTTAAAAGATTGAAAAATATATTTATTCAAATAATATAATCATTTAATAGAAATTTTTAATAATAAAGATCAAAATCAACAACTTTTATAAAATAAAAAATTAAAACTATAAAAAGATGACGAAAACTAATCAAAATAAGAGGAAGGATTAAAAGCTTTATTAAAGCTTTTAAGAAAAATAATACATGGCATGCATGGTTAGTGAGGCAACTGTCTAACTCATGTCTCTATACCTGAATTGCAATAGTGGTTCCCAATCCCATAACCTACCCGTCAGCGTCAATCAATTGGACTGTAGAGTTTTGCTATTTCTGGTATTGCATATGAATCTGTTAAATTTCACTAAAAAAAAATGACTGTCAAAATTGAGTTAATCTTTGATCAATAACTATGCCTACAACTGAGTTATGAAGTGTTTTTCCAAAGAACATATATAGTCCAGAACTGTCTAAATTTGTTCTCTCAGCATCGGATCCAACACATTTTATGTATTTAGGCCACTGCAAATTGATTTGCATATCTAGTAACCAGCTGGGGAACATGCAACATTGCAACTACCAAATCCAATTATGCAAGAACATTAGTCCGTTCCACAAGTAATTCTACCCTCTGATCCATGTGAAAATAAATTATATCCACAGTACAAGTCATAAGTCAAGGTAATTACTAATCAATACAGACATATAGGCAATTTTCTATCTACTACCATACAAGAACCATTGCCCGAAAATGAGGAATCTCTCGGATGTGGAAAATTTTAGGAACTTGTCTTTTCTCAGATGCTGTAAATCTTAATTTGTTCTTAAAAAGAAAATATAAAGGCTAGGAATAGTGAAAGAGATTAGTCCCTTACAAGCAATTGATGACAAGTTTTAGATTATGTACACAAGATAATATAGAAATCAAAAAACAAATCTGGTTAAATTTAAACTTATCGGCCTAAAAATGCAACACGATCCTTTTGTACTGCCTGTGTTAGGTTGATATCAAAGAGCTCGCAACGTATAGGCATCTCCATCTCATAGAAAGGATTCTTCAAAACATAGTCCGTGTACAATTCATAGACAAATTTCAATAAATTTTCCATGTGTTGTGCTCCAGGCTCACAGACTACAAAAAATTTTGTCCCTGTATGGGAGAAAATTCATTTTCATAACATCAATACCAGAAAAAATAACATCGTACATGCTCATTTTGCCATTGACATTTAACTGAATATGGACTGCTTAACAATGAAAAGATAGGCTCATTAAACAGATGACTTTGCAACTTATATGCAAAAAGCAAGCATGGAAACACTCAAAGAGCAACCCAAACATCTAGAACATTTTCAACTCTCAAGAAGTCAAGTTCATTATTCCAAATCAGAAGATTTGTGTGTGACGTAGAGGCATGGAAAATCTTATATCATGTATAAAAGACCAAAAGGGAACATTAAAAGACAATGAAAAGAGCAATGGGCGCTCATTATCTGAAAAATGGTAGTGCATTAGAAAATTATTATAACTACTGGTAAAAAAAGCATGTAAAATTAAAAATAATAATAATCAAATACAAAAAACAGTGTAAGTGTACAGACTTACGGATTTAGTGGAATTAAATATCTTCCATTCCTCATGGTATATAGTTATATACAGACTGGATCATGTCACCAGTATGTTGTATTGGTTAAAACAATGACCCAGCCTTCCTTCCAGCCTAATGATTTCTGAATTTTTATTCTAAATTCCAAGTCATGATCAGGCAACCTAGAAAAAAATTTGTTTCTAAATTTGCAATATATAGAACTCTGCCAAAATATCAGTTGGGCTTCACCTAACAACGAGAAAAATCCCTTCTAACAACAAACGCCTTAAATAAGCAGTACTGTTACTGATAATAATCTAGACCTTCTGATATACTTAAACCATCTTTAATTGAAACATGGCCATACTAAAGCTAACCTGCAAGGCCTTAAGCACGTGTGCATGAAAAATAAGTGTTGGTACTACTAGATATTACAAAAAACTGAGTAAAATGTAAATGATGTTAGATGTTAATATTCATTTTATTTACCAAGTAAATTACAAAGCTAAAATGATAATGAGGTAAAGACTAATGTTAAAAAGATACCCGTCAGTGATTGAAAGCAATGAAGATCAAATGTATCCGCTTGGAGAAGTTCAATCCCTGAACAACCAGAAACAGGTGATAACTGCTGAGAGATAGCATGCATTGAGTGCCATAAACTTGCCACCCGCAAGCTGTCATTGGTATCCATCCGTCCAGCAGACCCATAATCCTTATGTCAAAAAGAATTAACATAATTTAATAGATTCCATGTTAAAAAGAAAAACTTCAATGCAACTATAACTAAAATACTTAAATTGATTTTCTTTTTTTAACTAAAGGCTGGAAAGGAAATTATACTGTCATTGTTATCTATCTGCTCAGTGAGCCCATATCCTAATCAAGGTAACATTCAACATATTTCTTAAGCATACTGAAAATTCTAACTTTTAAGGAACAAATAATTTCAAATACCTTACATATATACACTGAGGAACCAGTGAGATAAAACATAAAGGTAAACTTAGCAGCTGAAGCTCACTCTAAAAGAGGTGAATGCAAATATGAGACCTAATTAAAATTGCAAGATTTTTTGCTCATCAACCAGAGAGAATGAAACAACAACAACAATCCTTTCTGCCACCAATTTCAGGGGGATATAAAATTTCTTAGGAGCCCAACAGAAAAAAAGAATTGAATGTTTGCATTAGTGAGCCACAGAAAGAGAATAAAAACAATCATACCTTATAATAGATCAATCCACCAGACTTATTGATGATGTAAAGACTGTAAATTGCTGCCATTCCTAAAACTTTCCCAGAATCGAAATAAAGGTGAGGACAGAGTTTAACAGGGAAAAATTCAAAACAAAACTTGCATACTCACCACAATAACATTATCTCCAATTTCTAGTACAATGAACAAACAACACCATGTGAACACCATATGAACATTCAAAGAAATGAAGGTAACGGTAGAATAACAAGTACCACATAACCCAAAAATAAGAACCCCAATTTCAGACTTCTTTTGATAGAGAAAAAGAAAATCGATTATAGAGAAAAGAGGGAAAGGATACAGAATGAAGTAAAAAGTAATCATGCATCATACACCAACCATGACACACATTCCCTTCACTTTTCTTTTTATCGCTTTTCATTTAAGAATTAGGAGGACCAAACGGATGAAAAATCAAGCTGATTCAAGGTGTTAACTTTATCAGCTCAATTGCATAATTTCATATTTAGATTTGTCAAGAAAACCTATCTCAAGTAGCCATATTCAAAACTCCTAATTTGGGTAGTAAGAAGGCCAAGCTTGAAGTTAACGACAATAGGAATTCAAGAAACTGAGCGAATATTCAAATCAAAGCTTACATTAAAGAAACAATAGGTCTAAGACCTAAAATTAGGTTTCAGATTTCAAACCAATCAAAAGATCACAATCGTTTGCAAAATCTGAAACATCGATATATGCAGCAAGATCACGAAAGTGAATTAGGGGCACCTGAGATCAATGAATGTGACGCGATTTGCGAACGGATCTGAGTTTGAATCTGAAGTCACTCACTACGGAATTCAGCTACAGCTGTGAGTAGCACTCTCAGACTGCACCTTATTTTACAATGCAGAGCACAAAACTAATAAGTATAAATTCCGACTTAACTAACTTTTTACTCTATCATTTTAATTTTATATTTTTTTTATCATCTCTCAATTTATAAAAGATTAATTTTAATCTTTATTATTAAAAGTTTCTATTGAATAATGATATAAATTTATAAAAGTTATTAATTTTAATTTTTTTTATTAAATAATGATATGCTTGAAATATACCAGAACAGTTCTCAAAGGTTGGATTCTGAATAATTTAGTTTTAAAGTATATCTGCAAACTTATCATATTTCAGTATTTTTCTCGTAAAAATATAGATAAAATATAAACAAAGTTAATATATTTAGAAGTTAAAATATAAAAATTGAAATTTTTAAAGAGTAAATAATTTTTTAAAAAATTAGATATCTGTAAATAAATAAATTTTTAGAAGCCAAATTATATATACAAACACACTTAAGAATTTAAAGTATCAAATTTTTTTATGGCAAGAATAAAAACAGCAATTTTTATAAATCAAAAGATTAAAATTATATAAAATATAAAAACTGAAATTAAAATTAAATATAAAAAAGTAAAATTTGATTAAGCATATAAAATTTTATTTATTGTATTGAAAGCCTATCAAATGTATGTGCATGTCTCGTCTATGCTTAAGTTATTGCAAATTGGCCACAATTATAAGAGAGATTAAGTTAATGGCTTAAACGTATTTATTATTCTTCTAACTTGGATTATGTCTATAGTTAGCCTTTTTATTTTATTTAGTAAAATAAGTTTTTACTTTTAAAATTAAATAAATTTAATTTTGTCAATTTTCTTTTCTCAATTTTTTAAATCTTATTTTTCTATTTAGAATCTTAGATAGTTAGAAATTTATCATAATAAAAAGATAGTTAAATACTTAGGATAGATTTGAGGTATAAAATAATTTCTAAAATTTAGAAGTTTAACAGTTAGTGTAAAATTGATAAAATTTAAAATATTTAATAAAATGGGAAATTGAAATTTATAGAAAAGGAAAGCTTAAACTTTTGTTATTTTAGATAACTTTTGATATTTTAATTAGTAGATTTTAAATAAAAAATTTCAAATATTTTAATCAATTTGATTTATAAAAATTTTGGATACAAAATAAGAATTTGATGATTTTAATTAGAAGGAAAGTGATGGAGGGATTAACTTTATTCAAAAGCTTATTGATAAATCAAAATCATCCATTAATTATAATAAAAGATTTAAAATTGTAATTAAACCTAAGTTAATTGAATTCTACATAAAGATTAACACATCTTTAAAAAATTAATTAAATGATCGTTTTTACTGTAAAATTTTTTATTTTCTACGTTTATTGGTTCAAATGACATTATGTTTATTTAATTTTTGCTAAAAAAAATCGAAAAAATTTTATTCTCTTAAATAAATTTATTCAATTCAACTTAAATTCATTAGAGTTTCACTTAATTTAAACCAAGAATTAAACTGAAAAATATATTTAAATTTTTTTTATAAAATTTATAATAATTATTTTAAATGTTTGTGTATCACGTTTAAAAAGAAAAGTATAAGCCAAAGTAAAAGTTTTACATTTATGTTTAAAATTATATCTAAATTAGCTTTAAAAAATAACTAAAAAATTGTTAAAATTTTATTTTTATCATATTTTTTATTAATGTAAACTATCTTAATTTGAATACAAATTTTATTTTAATAAAAAAACCAAAAATATATAAAAGTAGAACTAAAAAATTATTCTTTTATCTTTTTTTTATAACGTCTCTTTTCTAAAATTTTATTTTTAATTTTATTTCTGGCAAAACATAAAAATATACATTACGTAAATTAGTTTCTATCTAATAAATTAATTTATAAAATATATTTATGGACGAACATAAACGAGTAAAATTTCAAGTATTTTAAATATATTTTATAAATTAATTTACAAATTATAAAAATGTACATTCCAGATATAAATGCAAAAAGTATAAACTATAAAATTAGTCATCACCTATCATCTGTCACAACAATTGAATTTTTATTTTTATTTTTATTATAGATATATTATTAACTCATCATTCATCCTTAGTGTTAAAACTAATTTTTTATCAACAAACAACTAATTCAAAGGATATATGTTAAAATTTTCTTATATCTCGAGTTTAAATTTTATGCACAAAATGTTCTCCATAAAAAACTTAACGTTTTCATGTTATAAATGTTCTCAATTCCATAAAAGAAATTACATTCATAAAAGATATGCATTATAGGAAAAGAAACTAATTTCCTTCGTCATGCATCCTCTTCCTTGGATTACATTCAGCTTATATTTAATTATTTTCTCTTTGATTTGGTTGAATCTTTTTATCATTCTTCATATAACGGATAGAACCACTCTATCTAAAGGAGCAAATAAAACCTTGAAATCTGAAAAAGGGAGGGCAACCTACCATAGTTTGACTGAGCTTGTATATAATCCCGTGTTTGACAGTTTGCCACCGCGGCATCAGAAAAAGACAGGTTAGATTATTTGTGCAATAGTCCACAGAAAGCAGTTCGTAAGGAATGTTTTGCCACTCCTCCCCCCACAATATCCATATCCAAGGAGCACAAGGTATCAAATACACAGCACCAATATACAAAGTTTTTAGTCAATGGACTATAATAACTTTGATAAAATGAATATAACTCAAATAAATGTAATTTACATTAAAAAATCTGTGATTCCAGGTAACACATTCTGTACCCCCCCCCCCTTTTTTTCAAACAACCATTAAATGACAAACAATGGCTCTCTCTGGTTCTAGAAACCTTAACTTCAACAGTTCAACATATGACATCATGAAAGTTAACAAAAACTTGGATAAAACTTGGTTTGCATCTTAAAAGCTGCTACATCTGTGATGACCTGCACAGATTTGGGCAGTGCTTCAGCATCTTTCAAGTCTGTGTTGCAACCCCATACCCGAACTAGTAGTCGCCGACAATTGGGAGATGACTGTTGGAAATAAGTCTTGTACCACTCAACAACATCATGCTTGCTTATGTTCTTCAATTCTTCTGCTTCCTTCTTTGATAAATCGAAGATATACCTGAAAACCGTAACATTTTATAATCATATAAACCATCATTGTAGCAACAAAATGCGGCTAATCATGACACTTCCTTTAAGGCTAACCCTCTAAAGTCCTCCTTAAATTTCTATCATGATTTGGCAGAAATTGCTCCAAACTAAGAGGACTGATTTAGCAGTCACAAGAAATAATAAAATGTATACATAAAAGATACCAAGCAGCTGAGCCATGTAGGAATAGGTGGCTGCTGGTTATAATACCTCATCAACAATAACTGACAACTTTAATAACTAAAAGTCTACCATCATCTAGACCACAATATGTAGATCACCTTTTTTCAACGATCTGGTTCCACATTCTATTGCTTTCATATGTGAGTGATGGATCTTTCTCCAGCAGCTTCGCCATCAGTCCACTTTTGTAATTCTCAAAGGTATCACCATCAAGCCCCTCCTGCAATCCCAATATGTTTCTCCAGAACATAAGTCTTCATTCAGCAAATAAACATTTCAATAAATATTTTAGACAAGACAATCCAAAAAAACTAGTCAGAAACAGGCCATGAATAGCAGCAGTAAGACACTGACTCAAGGATTAAGCACAAAAGAGTATGTTGTCAAATAGAAAGTACATGCAATGAAAATGGGAATAAAAGAGCTATCTTATTGATAGTTAGCTCAGGTCAACAGGGCTGCTAAATTGAAGTGGCTAATAGTTATATTCTGGCTTTTTAAAGCTCTTGCCGAAATAGATATTTCAGATAATAATAAAAACTTTTTGGAACAAGTTCTTTTGACATGTTTTATTTTCCTTGTGATGAAAACTCAACATAAAAAAATAATTTATTAGGAACTTAGAATCCAATTGCAAGGTGTGGGATTCAAGCATTAGGTTTACAATCCCTTGGACAGTTATAATCTCAAATTACAATGGCTAGCTTTAGTAGTATGATTCTCCTTAGGTTCCAATCATAATTTTACCAGAGAGAGAAATAATTCATAGAATAGCAGTTTCTCTCTTCTTTTGTTTACCCAACCTCTTGTTTTCATTGAATTGAGACAACTACTACATGATAAGAATTAAACAGGTAGTAAGATTTATCATTGTCCAAGATCTGGATGACAAAATTCAAACATGGGTATAACACGGTTAATGCCATCATAGGGAAGCACATAGGCTAAGAAAAATGGAGATTAAAAGAATCAGGAACACTTACCAACAATTCTTCCAGTCCATTTATGAAGTTGTCAATTCTACCTTGCAAGTAAACTGGGTTGAATTCAGATGATTGAATACAGAAACAAAATCCAAAGACACGGTATGTTACTCGTGGGCTGCATTCAACAACATAACCAAGCTGCTCTTTTGTCCTGTATCCAAATACATTAGGAATTTTAGCGACAAAAAAAGAAGGTAGGAGACACAAGAGAAAGATTAAGAAACAGCAATCTCAACCTAAATGAAAGAAATGCTGCAATTAAATGGTTTCATTGAATTTTAAAAGTGCTTTCAGCAAAAACTAGGGTTCCATGACAGGATAGAAAACTTCATGCCAGACCAGGAACACTTCATTATCGAGTCATCAATAACATATGAATTGAGTGAGCAATCAATAACTTTTAGTGTGGCCTGCTCATATCAATGTGAGTACAAGTACATTTTGCCTGCCATATGCGTGCTGAGAAGACAAGAAGTAACAAATGTTCTCATTATAGAAGACATTTTTGGGGGCAAAGAATGACAATCATGAAAAAGCAGAAGAGAAAACCTATCTTCACTAACAAATGTCAGATGTCAAATATAAAAACCTATAGCAACAGAATGTCACCTTAGCTGATTAAAAAATGGCTCCTCCACAATTTCCTCAAAAAGATCAATCATAGCTTTCAATTTGATTGACCCCAAACCAAAATCTTGCTCAATTTGAAAATAAAGCTGCATAAATAGAAAAACCAAAGTAAAGTAAGACACAGGAGAAATTTGTCAGGGATTACCTAAAACAAATTATTCATGGAACAAATTGGCAAAGTATAAACAAAAACCAATCTAACTGAAATAACCTCAGCCACAGAGTTTCTTTCCAACTTATTCTTCACAATGGCATCTCTAACTAAATTGGCACTGGGAGGCAGGCAAATCACACGCTCAGCATGCCTCAACTCAACAGGGAGTGGAATTACAGGAAAGTTCGCCTTAAATATATTTGCTATGCTAATTGCTTCTTCTTCTGACAAATTTCCATGGCATAGACCCTCAACGTATAGCTGTATGAAGTTCAGATATAAAAGAATAAATCAACAATGTCACAACAATTTAAAGACAAAACTAAACTAACCAAATAAAGGTTATAATTAACCTATCTTGACTTATCCATGTTCGTCATGGAAATCTTGCTAGCAAATTAACCAACTGAAAACCAATAATATAGGACTAGTCATCAAAGAATAGTTCTTTTTCTTGCAGTTATAAGCAGTATTAACCCAAGGCATAGGACTTGTATACACAACAGTGTGTTGAAATAAGGAGCAATTAGGACAGCATAAGCACTAAAGTTACATGCTTCAAACACAACAACAAATGCTCATCCATGTGTGCATCTTGGGAGTTGGAACAACGCACATTCAGGTGCCTGTTGCTAACTAACAGTATGACAATAGCATCCAGGTTTTACTTCTGAAGCCATCATAATTAGAAGAAAATAAAAACTGAAAATAATATAATAGAAAATAATAATATTAAATATTTCATATCAACCTGGGAGAGAAGCTCAGGGATAAATGCCTTCAGATCATCAAGAAACAAATCATTTAGATAATGCAGCTTCTCATCAGCATCATAGAAGCTCTCACACAAAACTTGTAATCTCAAATATGTTGAATGGCTTAGAGGCTTCATGTTTGTGTTCTTTAAAGTTCTCTTCATGTCTTCTTTTATTACCTGTCATGATAGCAAAGAAAGAATACAGAAAATTGAATAGAGAAAAATGGAAAACATGGTTAACATTTAAAAAAAAATCCTAACAAACATGTCACATACCTTAAACCGATCATCAGTTGGCATAAAAGATCTAGATACTGAAAAGAACCTAGATAAGAGAACAGCAAGCTTCTCATTGAAACCATAGACCTTCAGCTCCAGCATGTCACCGACATAAGAGACAGAAGTTTCTAACTTGGCAATACTAGCCTGCATCCATAGACAGAGACTCATATACAATGATATCTAAAAATAGAATGGCACTATTGGCACTCCCAAACACCTATTCACACCTTCCACTACTGTTAACAGCAATTCCTCAAATAGCCCTCAAATATTCAATTTAAGAAACTCAAATTAAAAGAAGTTGGTTGGGGTGTGAAAAGGCAACAAGGAATGCCAATAGCCCCAACCCTAAAGATATTGTTCTCTATTGATTAATTTGTATGGTATATGCATACTTCATTTAATAAATATTGAAGTTTTTAATATCCTTCAGTACTAAAGCTTTATACTCTGTACTTCCTTTATTAACATCATTATAGTAAGTAAATCAAAGAGAAACACAACTCTGGTGAAACTAAATTAAGGGTTAAAAGCACTTTGTATTAGCATTAAAGATATTTAATAAGGCCAATTAGCCAGACTTTCTTTCCTGTAAGTGATATGAGAGGCCAGTTTATACTATTAAAAAACTTGCAAAGCAGCAGTTGTTCAATTGGAAGGGAATAAAAGTGAGCTCTAGAAACCTATATATAGGCATTCTTCTGAACTCATTTTTCTACAAATATTAACAAACGAGGGCACTTTTATGATTGATGATAGGCAAACTAATGGTTATCTGATTTTAAGATTAGTTTGAGAAGAGCTCCAGAAACAACTGAAATGGATAATTTATTCATGATGCAGAATCTCTTTAAAAAATAGAGCATTTTTTAAGCTGAAGTTATTTTTTTATATTATGTATCCTTCATAGAAAAATTGTATCTGAGCACTGGTTTTTTGTTTCTATACTTTGCTTACTTCTTTCTTGTTGTAGGAGAAATTTCAGTTCTCATCTATTGTCCTGTTCTGTTTCTTATAAACAAAAAAAGATGATTAACCTGATATGTGAATTCATTCAACTCGTCTTTAAGAAGGTGAATGAACAATTCAGATAATACACAATTCTTCACATTGTCATATCCACCCTTCAAGGTAATTCGAAAATATGTATTGGCACGAGGAACTTTGAAAGTGCTATCCGGCTTGTACCAGAATTTTATCAATGCTTCATCAACTATACATCTAGGAGAAGTTAAATTTGCAAAATCATCAACAGACATGTCACCAGCACGTATAGTGAAGTCACTTGGAATAAACTCATTTTTGGAAGGAAGATGAAGTGAAGCATCAATCTCTGGAGGATTTCTCCATAACTCCATCAAATTTTGAGCAATATCTTCTTCAACATAACGTGAACCGAACCAAGGTTCATTTTGGAAATCTGAAAAGAAAAACATCATCGAGTAGTACCAATTGTCTTGGTGAAAATATCACTCCCAGAACTTATCTTTGAACAGTGTAATTTTGGTAAGTATTTTCCAACCAACGCTTCAATGTAACAGGCACATACAGTAGAAACAAATAAATGATGGGATAGATGGGGAAAAACTATGATTATGATATCATTATTGAATAAGGAGTTAAGGAATATTAAAGAGCATAATGATAGCCAGTAGCTTAGTCCTTTGTCACTCATTCAATGATATAGGCAAAGGAAAAAAGGCCAACAAGAAATTGCCAATTAGACAAGGGAGAAAAAAGAATGCACCTTCTGATTTAGGGAATAACTTTGAAACAACATCCACCCTCATGTTTTCAGGAACGAAGAAACCAAGAACTTCTTTTATCAACTGTTCATCCCATGTCTTGTACACATAGTCACCATAAATGACATGCTCTGGTAGATAAAAATGCATATTTTCTGCACAGATAAAAGGAATAAGCCAAAACAGACAATAAATTTGTAAAATATTATATAAGATTTGTAAATAGCAATACCCACATAGGAAACAACCACAAAAATGAAAGGACCAGCAGACTCTTTCATGTAATTGAGTTGAGAGCATAACAAATAGATCTTCAGTTTTTGCTATTGTTAGAATATCCAAAATATCTTATCATATCTCAGATGGTTCTTTAAGACCAGTTTCTCTATTCTATCATTATCTCTAAGGATTAGTTACCATATTTCCTTATATTATCATGATTTGTTTCCTTAATTAATTAGGATTATGATTAGTATAAATAAAGGTCAATACTCAAGGTTTCAGAGTACATGAAAGAGCACATCAGAACATCCTATTATATTCTAATACATCTCAATCAATATTAATTCTCTTTTATATTTTTTTCCCTCTATGCCTAAAACACCATAATTTCAACATGGTATCAGAGCATAACATCTTTCACAACCTGTGCTATCACCATCTCACTGCTGAGTACCCTAAAATATGGAGCTCTTTTTGGTTCAAAAGTAGCCATTATTTTATGTGTGATCCAATATCTCTATCTGTTGCCATCACTTATTGCTTGTAACCTTTCCAGCAACCTCTGTCACTGTTTTGCACTGTTTTCCCCATCACTATTCCATCACCGACATCATCATTCATGCTCTTTTCTGACCAGAGACCCCACCATTGGCATCATCTTAACCAGATCAATCAGTTCCCAGCAGCTTCACGTTGATCGGTGTTGTCACACACCCCACATGCACTGCCCCAGCTTTGGTCATGTAGCTTCACGCACCACCATTTCCGACCACATGTGGTGGGGCATTTGACCACTATTTTTGCCCATGATTGCAGCACTGGACTTGTTTCTTTCTCCCCTTTCTATGCCTATGTTCACCCATTTCATTTGGCCTGCAATGTGGTTGGATCCACTTGTTTCGTTTTTTTATTCCAGCCATCTTATTTTATTCCACCCTCTGATGTTTGTGTTCCTCTTCAGGTTTTGATCTCCTCTACCTTGCATTTTTCTGGGGTATTTCAGATAGTTCTTGACCATTATTGATCCCCCGCTTTTGTCACATAGCTTCACACACCAGCATTCCCAACCACATGTGGTGGCGCATCTGGCCATTATTTTCACCAATGATTGCAGCACAAACTGACCTCACAACTTCCCCAAAGATATGAGCTTGGCCTCATGGCTTTCCCAGAAAATTAGTTTGGTCCCGTAACTTTACCAGAAGTATGGATTGGCCGCATGACTTTTCCAGAGACATGATCTCGTGACTTTTCAAGGGATGAGTTCAGTTCTACAACTTTTCTAGAAAAATTAGCCTGGTCCCACACCATTACCAGAAATATTGACTAGTCCAGTGACTTTCCCAAAGACTTTATCTTGTTTCCACATTTTTGTCAGAGAAATTAGTCTGGTCCCACAGCATTACTAGATGTATCAACTGGCCCTGCAATAGTTTCATAAAACCATCCCAGTTTCTCTATTTCATCCTCAAATTTTATTATTAGTTTTTAGGGTTTATTTGTAACAAGCTTAAAGCTTAGTAACCTTTAACTTCAGAGGGATTGTTAGATAGTCCTTTAGAATTGGTTTTCCTATTTCCTCATCATCTCTTGGGATTAGTTACCATTGTTTCTTATTTTATCATGATTCGTTTCCTTAATTAATTAAGGTCATGATTAGCATAAAGGTTGGTACTCTAAGTTTGAGAGTACATCAGAACATCCCATCATATTATTAACACATTTCAATATAATTTTTTATATATATATCTCTATGCTTAAAACACCATAATTTCAACAATTATAATCACTAAATGACAATGAAATTCCTTTCATCTCTATGTATGTTTGTCTCCTTGGTTCATGAGAACATAGTTTTCTGTCCTTTTACAACAATGATCCTACATAAATTAACATCATAATCCTTTCAAATATGTATAGCGGTTTGGATATGTTCTTGTAACAAAACTGCATCATGTCAAACATCAATATTGTCAAATCACACTAGCATTGGAGCGCCTCTCCATAAATTAAACAAACCACAATTCAAACCCAAAAAGAAACAAAAAACAAGGTTCAGCTCTATATTGCAAAAAAATACAACCTAAAGGAAATAAATTAGAAACCTGAAAGCTCGGCTGCATAATCATCTTGAGGCTGCTCTTCTGCAAATCTGAAACCCATGTTTCCAATACTCTGAAGTTCCTTAAAGATCCATTCTTGAGGAGAATCTTGACGCAACAACTCAAGGTATTGATAGACAAAGCCAATGATATCAAAGATCTGGAAAGTGGAGGAAAAAAGTTTATCCACATTGAGGTAAAGTAATAATGTTGAAACTTGAAAGCATATGTTGATAAAAAAATTAATTTTGCCATTAAATAGTCAATAATGCTTCCACCGACCTCACATATTTATTCATGAAAAATTTAAATAGTTAAAACTCCCAAATAATAATGAAGCCAATACTGGAGTTAACCTTAGAAGATGAATATGTATATGCCTTGAGTCCCTGACAAGAGATGGCTCACTAAAAACACAATTTACTCTTACTCTTCCATCCAAAGCAAGATTACCTTTTCCACACCAGAGTCAGTGAGGTGTATGGACATGACAAAGATATAAGCTATAGATGATCGATAAATTCCTTCATCCCCAACACCGGCAGATAGAGATGTAGCCCACCCTCTTGCCTTGAGAAAGAATAGCAAGCTTCCTCTGCCCTCTGAAGAGTTAATTATGCTCTTGTTAATGAAAACCACATCATAAAACATTCAACCTTAGATTTTTAGATTTAAATGAGAAATAGTTAGTTCACATGAATCAATAAGGAATATTACCATTAACCAGAAATGAGAATATTCTAGTGTAGAAAACATTGTTTCAAAAACTTAGCAAGTATTTTAAATTGGGGCTAAATAATTTAAAATAAAAATTGACCGAGGAGGAAGGGAGGGAGGGAGTGTGTGTGTGTGTGTGTGTGTGTGTGTGTGTGAAAAACTAGCTTGCTTGATATTATTAACCAAATAGATAAAAAAACAGGCAGTTACTGTGCGGGAAACTTGATGACAAACTTTGAAATATCACAAGGAGAAAAGAACTTGAGAAGAGAAGTTCTACTATGTCACTTGACTTACAAGTGTATCACTTTAATTTGCAACACAAATACACAATAAGATGTACAAAAAATGCATGATAATAGACAGATGAAAATATGCACTGTTAACTCTTTGGGATTTATCCATAATGAGATATCTTACCATGCCCAAGGAGATGAGCTAAATAATCCTCTGGTTTCTTTAAATACTCTTGGTGTAGACAGGGTAGCGTCCATGATAAGTCAAGGATATGAACATCTTTGACAGCTTCTAGTCGATAAACTTTACCAGATTTCCAGATAGGACCGTCCACTGTGAACACTGGGTTTGCTTGAGGACCTTCTTTGACAGCACCAAACAGTTCCACAACCCAACTCTCAAGCACATCCAGAGACTCTGTATTATTTATAAGCATATCACTCAAATCGTCGCACCTATATCAGTTTTAACCTATTCAACTATGGCCACTAGAATAAATCATCTGTTTCACATAGTGTATTAACTAAATTATTTACATTACATTGTCTAAATATTCATATGATCAGAGCCTTTTAATATTGTCTAGGCCCAGCAATTGCTTCTTAAGTTCTGTGGGTTTTCCTAGGTATTCTGATCAAAGTTCTTAAGGATCATAACCCTTTTAAGAAAAGAGTTTCCATTTTTTTAATTGTTTTACCCTGCTGCACTATATCACAAAATGTGAAAAACTTGGTTGCAAGGAAAGACAGCTACTCTCTGAATTTATTGCTAGTATGTTAGTATTTGCTACACTAGAACAAGTCCTCTTCACTTTTTTCCTCCCCAAATGTATACAATCTTTTGTTAATTCATTCCTCTTGCCACTTAGCTGTGTGAGACACAAAATTGAGACACCCCTTTTTAACAGTCTGACTTTTAGTCATTAGCTTTCATCTACATCAGATTCCAACATAACTTAAGATGGAACAGGATAAACTTCTAACAAATGAATCTATCTTAACTCTTAATATTGGTATAATGATTTCTGAACTTCCAATAAATCAAGAAGATGGCTAAAAACTTGTATCCTATGTTAGGCTTACTCAAGCACACTAGGTACCTTATCATTTGCAGCTAAATTATGGTCATAATAAACTTGATAAACTTCCTGATTTTAAATGGAATAACAATATAGAAGATGGTAAAATAGAACTTCACCTCCACCAATAACAACAAGCTTCATCAATCCACCATGGTAATAATTCATGTATAATTTCAATATTTGCTCACGCAAATTAATACCCTTCTCCATTGCTTCAACCAAGCTCTTTTTATTCCCTTCATGTGTATGAAAAAGAAATAAAATAGTGTTTCAAGTATAGAGAATAAGCTGAAAAACTAATTGACCAACAAATGGATGAGTAGCATAATACAACTTACCCCAAAAGAATCTATTTAAAGGATGATTAAGTGCAGAAGTATGGCACTGAAGTTGTTGAAGACGGCAAGCATCACTTTGTAAAACCTGGTTAAATTCTATGTTTAGTGTTGTACACCATTATGGTATACAATTGTAAACCAAAAACACATTTCATCAGCAAACTAGCAGATAAGCAAGCTGGAGCACTTTCAAAATTAATTTTTTAAAACAAAAAAAGGTAAAGTGGAAATCTGTAGAATTGAACTAAAATCAGACTACCTGAATCTACTGCAAGTACTTCTCGCTCCATTGCCTCCATTTTTACAAGAGGTGAAATAAAGAACTGAGAAAACCTGATAAGGAAAGAAACCAATAAAATTGTTCAATAGAAATCTAGCATATCAAGGTGAACTAAAATCCCCAAAGTTCTTAATTTACACATTAGTGAAAATGAAATGCAACCAACAACAAATGTTGATAATTAAAATATTACCAACAGGCATTGAGAAGATGGATCCTACTATCATAATAGACCCAATATAGTGATGTTTACTGGTAAGAAAAAGATATGGTTATAGGCAATTTGAGAGTGCCTATGCTCTCCCAAGTCCAAGCCAAATTCGGCCTATGCCAAATCTCTCCTTTGCCCACCCATATAATCCCTCTGAGCAGCAACAAACATGCACACCTCCCCTCTCCCATTGCCACCTCAGCTGTTAGTTACTTTCTCTCTCCTAAAGATACTCAGGTGCATCGCACTTTTTTTCCCTTCTTTACATGAACCTTCGTTTTTGACAACCTTAGGTTCCTAATCGGATGACTAAAATAATTAATATGTATAATCATAGCCACCGGATTGACAATCTATTGGTCTTGTATTCCAACAAACACTGAGATGACTAAAATAACATAGATGCAGGACCAATTTTACTGGATTAATGATCTGAAAGTGTATTGAAATGTGTACTAAATCTGTTTTATGCTTTATAACACACATGCCCAGTAATCTAATAAACAGTAAAAAAAGACTAAAAAGAATCAATATTTTTACTTCTATACAACTGCAATAGGTAAAAAATATTCGACAAACTGTATTTCCAACATATGCATCATCACTACATACTATTCTGATTTACATACCTTTAGTAAACAGTGACACAAGACAAGTACAAAATTAAAGGCAATTTAGAGGAAAAATTGAAAACAAAACCTATCTGCAGAAAGTAATTTGCAAAATCATATAATAAACTAGAATTGTCCTGTTAGTACAAAGTAATTTGCACAATCATATAATAAACTAGAATTGTTCTCTTAGTACAATGCATAGCAGAGTTTACCTTCTCAAGGCCCCCTTCAGAAACTCTCGCTTCACTTCAAAATGGTAGCAGGTATATTCGGTTTCTGTGTATGCATTTGATGAGCCACCATGTTTGGACAAATAGCTATCATACTGAACACAAAAGAGTCAGAGTGTCAACTCCTAGGCCAATTAACCTATGTTATGCTTCTTTCACATATATTAGGACTTAGGAGTACAATTGACCACAAGAAAAGGAGAACTCATCCCATACATACATACAAAGAAATTAATCAAATTAGTCCTGATTAATTTTTAAGTTGCTGCAAAGAATAGGGGAAGGGATCAGCTGGGATTAAGACTTAACTTATTTGGGGAAAACCACAATAAGTGACATTTAACAAGTAGAAGCAATAGATGGTTCTTTTAGATTAGAATAATGATAATTAATAATAGTAATAATTCAAGGACTGCACTTGAATTTACCATTCATCCTATCAGTAACTATTGGAAGTTGAAACTGCAGAAATAGAAGACCCTCCAGGGGCAATGTGGCATTCAGTAAAGGAACTATAAAATCCTACATAATGTGAAATATGTAATACATTTCCATCAAAGGTATTAAAAAACTGGGCCTAACTCACCCAAAAACTAGCTCAAGAGAGAAGGATTGTCCAAATCTTATAAGGAATATTCTATCCATATTCTTAACCAATGAGAGACATCTTAACACACATTCCTCATACTTGATATTTGATGCATGAAATTTGCAGAACTAGACATTTGCAGGTGACCCAACATTAAGATTATAAAGTCTGATACCATATTAGAAAATTAGGTCTAACTCACTTCCAAAAGTTAGTTCAAGAGAGGACTATCCAAGTCTTATAAGCAGTATTCTAACCATATTCCTTGCTATTGTGGGACATCATCACAAAAGGCTACACACAGTGAAAACTTTCTTGACTGAGGACAGGTAAGGTAATCTTCTTGACATTGAATGACTTGAGGACACACATGATGAAGGAAAAGACAGAGAAATACTCATGCAAAAGTAGGAGAGAGCAACCATATCTCAACTTAAAGAACTATTATATCATGATGACAGATCTTCAGGCTCAGGTTTTATCTCTTTTACACCATTACTCTAAACTAAAACAAACATATTTTCAATAAATCACTTCCTCAATATTGCATAAGGATTTGATCATTTTAAATGGACATATATAAATAGCAATACATGACATAGCCAAACAGACCTCATTTTCATCCGAAAATTCATCACTCCCCATGAAAAGCATGTGTTCTGAAAACCAAAATACATAGAATATTTATTTTTAACTCAATATATTTACTAAATATAAAATTCATCCAGGGATTTAAAAAATTGCTTAAATTAGATAAACATCCAAACCTAAAAAATGTGCCAGTCCCTGCGCTTCATATGGGTCGGAGAAGCTGCCAATTCCTACACACATGGCTGCTGCAGCCTGCAAACAACAAAAACACATGAACTTATTCACATTATAAAAAAAATCAACAAAAATCCAAATTACACATAACAGAAGAGTTCTCCAATCTCCACTCGTATCACCACATTTTCACACAGAATCCAGATCCTATCTCCCTAACACAACTCCCACCATTTCCCATCAACAACAAAAAAACCGGCCCACAAAGCCACCAATGCAAAACCTTGAAAAGGGAAGCAAAAATAGAAATGGGCATTCATCAAAGAGGCAGAAGACAAATGAAAACACATAAAAAACCAACCTTTTTGCTCTGAGCAGCAGCACCCTTGTCCCCTGCTTTTCCTCCTACTTCATAATGAACTTCACCATCATCCCCTTCTTCCTCCTCTTCTCCTTCATCATCATCATCATCATCTTCCTCCTCTTCTCCTTCATCATCATCATCATCATCATCATCATCCTCATCTTCTCCTTCTACTTCATCGTCATTCGGAACGTGTTCGGGAGGACCCTCAGGGTAAATCTCGGGATCATGAATGAGCAAGGCTCGAAGGCCGTTTGGGAGGTGAATGAGACGGTATAAACGACGGTCGTTTGGAGACTTTAGAACGACATCGTCGGAGGAGAAAGTGGCGTTCATTCCCATAGGCTTGTGGGAGTGTGGTGAACGTGCTGCTGCGGCAACAAAGAGTTTGTGTTGGTTATTACTTGCAAGTCTCACTCCCAAGCAAAGAAAATTGAACTAATAAGCCTACACCTCTTGGTAACTCCTCTATGCTATTTTCCAACCCATATCTCAAATCAGCTGGGCTAGTCTTTATATTTTTAAGCAAAATATTTCAGTCATAGTCAAAAATATAAATATTATCATACATTTATTTACATTCAAAATTTAGATATAGGTTTTTTCTTTTTCTTTTTTCACATATGTCATTTTTAAAAAAAAAATCAGATAGATAGATAGATAATTGTGTGAGAATCAATTAGTTATATTTTTTTTTCTTAAGACCATTGAAGGTAATAGAAATTAGCAACAAAAAAAAACACTTGCCATGAATAGGAGTTACTTCATATATTGACCTAAGCTCAAACGAATATTTATGCAAGGATAATTGTTACTTTATAACCTTTTTTTATATCTATCTTTTTCTATTATTTATCCTATTTTTTATTTTTTTTCTATTATTTTGATCTATTTTTAGATACGTTCACCTTAACTAGGATGGATAGTCAACATTTTTATTATCACAAAAATTCATTTGAATGTGTGCAGGTTGTGTATTTAACCATTCAACCCGTACATACTTTGACAAATTTAAAATAATAGTATAAATAAAATTAGCATTGCACTAACATCCTTACCAATATTATACTTATACTATATTTTACAGCTATATCATATACGGGTTGATGTATATTTTATCTTCATAATATTGATTCTGTAGAGCGTAGTAAAAAAATATTTTTTTTATTTATACTATACTGTATATGTTATAATAAATATACCATTTTAAATTATTTTAAAAATTAATAAAATATTTATTTTCTATTTTAAAAGTTTAATTAATATTAATTTTAATATTATAAAATTATGATACCAAATAAATCATTTAAATGATATTAAAATTGACATTCTATTAAATAATAAAATAAAAATAAGAATATTCTTTTTACAATGGTCCACATATTTGAAGAATAAAAAATACCAAATTTAAAAAATATTTTTTATAATTTTAGTATTATATGAAGAAGCTAAAAATTTTATAGTGTAAATAAATTTCTTTTATTATCTTCTAATGAAACTTTTAAAATTTTAATTAAATAAATTTTATTTATAATAATATTTCTTCTATTCACTAAATATTATTATTAAAACAATCAATTTTTTATAAAATTGAAGTATCTAATATTTTTCAACTCATAATAACACAAATATTTCATTCATAAAATTGTATATTTTAAAAGTCCTGATCTATATCAATGATATCCTGATTTACTCTTGCAACGAGAAATAACACAGAAAGACTTTAGAAGAGTTTTATCAAATATGCGATCGATATGGCGTCATGCTATCCTCTTAGGAATTCTGAATTATGTTAGGGATTTTATTCCAAAAATTTCAGAACATACATCAACCCTTTCAAAAATGCTCAAGAAAAATGCACAACCGTAGGGTTCAGAACAAACCAAAGCCGTCCAGTGGCTTAAAGAAACAGCAAAGAATCCCCTCATTAAAAATTCCAGGAACAGGAAAAAGAATTCTTCAAACAGATGCCAGTGATAAATTCAAAATCAATCTCACTCATCCCAATCTGGGATTTCTTTGAAGATAGCATGACGCCATATCGATCGCATATTTGATAAAACTCTTCTAAAGTCTTTTATTAAGATCTATAAATATAAATTTATATTTAAATAAAAAATATTAATTAATCTATATTTTTATTTAGTTCTTACTTTATTGCATATTAAAAGGATTATATTAATCCATGGTAACTTTGGAACGTGGATAAATAAATTAGAAAAAATAAAATTATTTCATCCTTTTCCATTTTTATAAACTGTTCTACCTGAGAAATTAAACTTACATGGTTTGAATTAATTTTTAATATATATTTTTAAATAATTTTTACAGAATAATAATAATAATAATAATAATAATAAATCAGAAACAAATTATCTACCCAACTGTTTGGATAAACATCTAACATAGAAGTGTATAGTTCGTACAATAATTTATATTTTATCCCTACAATTTAGAATTTAAAATACATATATGAATCATGAAAAAATATATATATATATATATATATATATATATATATATATAAATCATGAAAACACAGCACATACATGCAGCTTCGTTAGATTAATTTTTAATAATTTAAATTTTCAAATATCTATATATTTATATTTATTATCAATAAGTATTTATAAATTAAACTAAAGGAATACATATTAGTACACAAAATTTGATCGTTACTTTTTGAATGAAAATATTATTTGAGAATTATTTTTTATTAAATTATAAAACTTATGAATATTTACTTTTATTTTATATTTATATATACATATATTTTAAATAATACGAGTATACGACATAAATTTAACTAATTTCACAACAAAATTATATTTTGATATATTATGTTAAATTAATCTTTTTTAATTAAGCTAAATTTTAAGTTTATCATAGTTTATTACTAAATACATTGATCAATTAATAAATGATTCATCCAACTTAATTAAAGATTTAAAATAGAAATTCTGAGCATGTTATTATATTAAAAAAAATTAATTTTTTTATAATAATCTTACTTAATTAAACTAGGACTGTCTTTGATAAAGAAGACTTGTAGAACCAAAATAAATTTATTGCAATCTCAAGCCCATTTCGGATGGTTAGAAGTTTTTTATTTTTGGCTGCGGAGAATCAAAATAAAGTTATTGCAATCTTAAGCACGTTTTGGATAAGTTTAAGTTTTTTAATTTTGATATTTAATTTAAATTTATAAATATAATTCATTCAACTAAAATGATTTAAATTTATTTTTAATATATTTTTAAAAAATATTTTTAACTCAACTCTTAAAATAATTTTAATAGAATCCGCATCGCAACAAGTTGTAAACAAATTTATCATTAAACTATAAATGTAATTTTAGTTCGTATGATCCGCATGGTTTACAATTTTAAATACATATATGCGGTCATGAAAACACCAAACATACGTGCATGGCAGCTTTACTAGATTAAGTTTTTAATAATTAGAATATTTTTAAAATTTTAAATGTCTATATATTTATATTTATTATTAACAAAAATAATTATTTATAAATTAAACTAAAGGAATACTTATTGGTACACAAAATTTGACAGTCTTTTTGAATTAAAATATTATTTGAGAATTATTTTTTATTAAATTATAAAACTTATGGTTATTTAATTTTATTTTATATATACATATATTTTAAATAGTACGACTTAAATTTAATTAATTTTACTACAAATTTATATTTTGACATACTATATTAAATTAACTGTTTTAATTAAGCTAGATTTTAAGTTTAACTTATTGTATTACCCAACACATGAATTAATTAATAAATAATTGTTTCAACTTAATTTTAAATTTGAGTTTTGAACATGTAATTATTTTAAAAAATTTAAATTTTTTTATAGTTTATAATAATTTTACTTAATTAAAGTAAGACTATTTTGATAAAAAAAATGGAGACCTAATCAAAATAAATTTATTGCAATATCATATTTATTTCAGATGATTGCAAGTTTTTTATCATATGAGAATTATTTTTTATTAAATTATAAAACTTATGATTATTTAATTTTATTTTATATATACATATATTTTAAACAGTACGACTTAAATTTAATTAATTTTACTACAAATTTATATTTTGACATACTATATTAAATTAACCGTTTTAATTAAGCTAGATTTTAAGTTTAACATATTGTATTACCCAACACATGAATTAATTAATAAATAATTGTTTCAACTTAATTAAAGATTTTAAATTTCAGTTTTGAACATGTAATTATTTTAAAAAATTTAAATTTTTTTATAGTTTATAATAATTTTACTTAATTAAAGTAAGACTATTTTGATAAAAAAAAATGGAGACCTAACCAAAATAAATTTATTGCAATATCATATTTATTTCAGATGATTGCAAGTTTTTTATCATATGAGAATTATTTTTTATTAAATTATAAAACTTATGATTATTTAATTTAATTTTATATATACATATATTTTAAACAGTACGACTTAAATTTAATTAATTTTACTACAAATTTATATTTTGACATACTATATTAAATTGACCGTTTTAATTAAGATAGATTTTAAGTTTAACATATTGTATTACCCAACACATGAATTAATTAATAAATAATTGTTTCAACTTAATTAAAGATTTTAAATTTGAGTTTTGAACATGTAATTATTTTAAAAAATTTAAATTTTTTTATAGTTTATAATAATTTTACTTAATTAAAGTAAGACTATTTTGATAAAAAAAAAATGAGACCTAATCAAAATAAATTTATTGCAATATCATATTTATTTCAGATGATTGCAAGTTTTTTATCATATGAGAATTATTTTTTATTAAATTATAAAACTTATGATTATTTAATTTAATTTTATATATACATATATTTTAAACAGTACGACTTAAATTTAATTAATTTTACTACAAATTTATATTTTGACATACTATATTAAATTAACCGTTTTAATTAAGCTAGATTTTAAGTTTAACATATTGTATTACCCAACACATGAATTAATTAATAAATAATTGTTTCAACTTAATTAAAGATTTTAAATTTCAGTTTTGAACATGTAATTATTTTAAAAAATTTAAATTTTTTTATAGTTTATAATAATTTTACTTAATTAAAGTAAGACTATTTTGATAAAAAAAAATGGAGACCTAATCAAAATAAATTTATTGCAATATCATATTTATTTCAGATGATTGCAAGTTTTTTATCATATGAGAATTATTTTTTATTAAATTATAAAACTTATGATTATTTAATTTAATTTTATATATACATATATTTTAAACAGTACGACTTAAATTTAATTAATTTTACTACAAATTTATATTTTGACATACTATATTAAATTGACCGTTTTAATTAAGATAGATTTTAAGTTTAACATATTGTATTACCCAACACATGAATTAATTAATAAATAATTGTTTCAACTTAATTAAAGATTTTAAATTTGAGTTTTGAACATGTAATTATGTTAAAAAATTTAAATTTTTTTATAGTTTATAATAATTTTACTTAATTAAAGTAAGACTATTTTGATAAAAAAAAATGAGACCTAATCAAAATAAATTTATTGCAATATCATATTTATTTCAGATGATTGCAAGTTTTTTATCATATGAGAATTATTTTTTATTAAATTATAAAACTTATGATTATTTAATTTTATTTTATATATACATATATTTTAAACAGTACGACTTAAATTTAATTAATTTTACTACAAATTTATATTTTGACATACTATATTAAATTAACCGTTTTAATTAAGCTAGATTTTAAGTTTAACATATTGTATTACTCAACACATGGATTAATTAATAAATAATTGTTTCAACTTAATTAAAGATTTTAAATTTGAGTTTTGAACATGTAATTATGTTAAAAAATTTAATTTTTTTTATAGTTTATAATAATTTTACTTAATTAAAGTAAGACTATTTTGATAAAAAAAAATATTTGGAGACCTAATCAAAATAAATTTATTGCAATATCATATTTATTTCAGATGATTGCAAGTTTTTTATCATATGAGAATTATTTTTTATTAAATTATAAAACTTATGATTATTTAATTTAATTTTATATATACATATATTTTGAATACTACAACTTAAATTTAATTAATTTCACTACAAATTTATAATTTCATATACTATATTAAATTAACCTTTTTAATTAAGCTAGATTTTAAGTTTAACATAGTGTATTACTAAACACATGGATTAATTAATAAATGGTTGTTTCAACTTAATTAAAGATTTTAAATTTAAGTTTTGAGCATGTATTTTTTTTTTATAGTTTATAATAATCTTACTTGATTAAAGTAAGACTATTTATTGTGGGCCAATGCAAAATAAAATTACTGCAATTTTGAGTTATTTTGAATGATTTCAAATTTTTAAATTTTTATATCTAAATTTAATTTATAAATATAAACCGTTCAATTAAAATGATTCGAATTAATTTTTAATATATTATTTAAAATAATTTTAACTTAATTTTTAAATAATTTTAACATAAATACCATCATAATAAAAATAAATCAGAAATAAATTTACCATTAAAATTTTTAGATAAGCTCAAAAGTGTATATTTCGTACAATAATCATACTTTATCCGCATGATCTAGAATTTAAAATACAACACTGTACATACATGCACTACAGCTACACTAAATTATCTGTTTCATAATTAATCTTTAAAATATTTGACAAATTTTAATTCTCTATATATTTATATTTATAATAAATAAAATAACTATTAGAAATTAAACGATATTTTATTTTTATGTTTACTTTTTAAAATTATATCTATGCATTGCATGGAATATTTCTTGTTATACAAAATTTGATTGTCACATTTTGAATAAAGTAAGACAATATGTTTTAAGTAATACGACTTAAATTAAATTACTTTAAATAAAAATTTACATTTGGATATATTATATTAAATAATTATTTTTTTAATTAAGCTACATTTTAAATTTATCGTTGTTTATTACTAAACACATAGATCAATTAATAAATGATTGATATTAATTAAAGATTTTAAATTTAAATTGTGAGCATATAATTATGTTAAAAAAGTTTAAATATTTTTTATTGTTTATAATAATTTTACTTGATTAAAGTAAGACTGTTTTTGATAAAAAAAAATTGTAGACCAAATTAAAATAAATTTATTTTAATTTAGATCCATTGCGGGTGGTAGTAAATTTTTTATTTTAGGTTGAAAAAAAATTCAAAATAAAGTTATGGCAATGGTTCTTTTGAATGATTGCAAGTTATTTAATTTTATTTTTTAAATTAAATTAAAAAATATACTTTTTTCAACTAAAATAGTTTGAAGTGATTTGTAATATATTTTTAAAATAGTTTAACTTAATAGTTTTAACAGAATCATTGCAATAATAAAGATAATAAAAATTTATTATTATAATATTAGATTGATTTTTATTTTTTAGTTTTTTTAAAATATTTATTTTTTAGTATTTTGAAACATTTTGAATTTTTATTTATTTTTAAGTATTTTCTTATTTATAGTAGATTCATAATAAAAAAAGTTGATTAAAATGAGTTAACTTACTTTCACAATAACTTTTAAAAATTAAAACCAAATTTAATTTTTTAAAAATTTAAAACTAAAATTATCCTCAACGAATAATCATATTTTAAGTTATATTTTTAAAAATTTTAAAAATCACACCAATTAAGTTTAAGTGTATTCAGATTTTTTTTTTTAATTTTATCTATAGGATTCAAAGTCGTATATCTTTAGTTTATGGATTTAATTTTTATATATTGTAAACATACATATTCTTATATTACCAATCAATTAAAATTATTTTAAAACAATTTTAAAAGAAACCATTATAAAAATAAATAATTATGGTAATATATGAATGAATGATGATTTTAAAAAAATTTATACTATGAATACATGTTAATTGAATATTTAATTTATTGATATTTAATAACATTTAATATTTATTATTAATCATAAAAAATATACTATCTTTTTTATTTTTTATAAACTTTACTTATATTTAAAAATATAATTTACTTTTATACACTATTAACATAAATACTTTGATACTACTAATTAATTAATAATATTAAAATAATTAATTTAAAATTAATAAATTTTAATAAATATAATTTTATGAAAAAAATTATAATAAATTATGAATATATTTTAATTAAACTCTAAAAAATATCCTTGTGAAAACATGATACTTTTCATCCTAAATCAATCTAAGCAAAAGACTCCAGAAAAGGGTAAGAAGTAAGAAATAAGATAGAATACAATTAAAATGGAAAAATAAATGTATAGAAATAGGAGAGGAAAAAAATAAAAAAAAATTTCTTATTAGATGAATAAAAAATATTTTCTTATTAGATGAACAAAAAATAAAAAAATAAATTGATAATATTTTTTTATTTCATATCAATTAAAAATATTAAATTAAATTTATATTTTAAATTTTTATTATATAAATATAAAAGTAAAATTTTCTTCTACAATTCCGTTCTTTTGAGAAAGGGTTAAAAATTCCTATCATTTACAAAAAAAAAAATTAAAATATATATAAACCATTTTTTAAATTTGAATTAAGGTAAGAGGCGGCGAGAGCAAGAAGAAGACAACGAGACAGGGATGGGTATGTTTGAAGAATGAAAGTTGAGAGGGTGAAGAAGAAGAAGAAGAAGATAGGAAGTAGAGATGGAAGGTGACAAAACAAGCACCGAAAGCGTGACCTGCACGATCTTATGCATCGACCACACCGATATGTGTTACAGAGTGTGCGCTGATTGCGAAAGGACCATTTCCACCCCAATTTCCCTCTGCTCATTCTGCCATTCCTCCAACTCCAAACGACTATTTCGAATCTTGGTCTCTTTCTTTACTATTCCTCTTTTCTTCCCTAAATCCTTCTATTCCCAATAACAATCTTCTTCCTTCTGTAGATGTCCGTTGCAACTCACACGCAGGTTCTCACCGTTATCTGCTTCGACAGGGTTTCTACCCTTCTCTTTGGCTGCTCCGCAGATCACTTTTTCAACTTTGCCAAACTTCATCCCTTTTCTGGTATTTTCCTTTTTTAACCTTTCTGCATAAATAACACACAATTAACTGCTCTGTTTTGGGTTGCAGAAATCACTGTAAATGAAATACTGGAGGGAGAGATGTTCACAATGACTTTATCTAAACCCATCAATGCCAATGCACAACATATTAGAGTTACATCCGCTGTTCCTTTGAGCTCTAAATTTCGACCTGCGATTCAGGTTTTGAGAGAAAGTTATGCTTCATAATCACCATTTATTTTGATTTTCTTATATCGTTTAAATCTCTCTCTGCATGCGTGCTTTCATTTTTCATGCTTTGGTAAGGACCGGCACAATCGGCTTGGTTGAGTAGAGCTATAGAGGTGTTGTGTAAATGATACTGTTAGAATTTTAAAATGAAAATCACTTTCAGCCACTGTAAGTGCATAGCTAAAATTTTAGATGGTAGAAAATAAATGTAGGTTATTTTCACAGTGGGTTGCTTTATTTCCTCTTTCAGCGTATACAACTAACCATACCCTCATCCTATGCCTTGGTTCATGAGAACAGATATAAACTTCATTTCTCTTTCTACTACAACTGTAGAATTCTCTTCAGTTTACTTTGTTTTTAATGCCTACATATTGAATTTTTTCTTCTATTTCATTATTGCTGTCTCTTTTCTCTGGGTCATGTTTTCGTGCCAATAAACATAAGTTACATATTTCAAAATGTATTTGTTCAACAGGTGATATTTTCCTTGAAGAAAATCAATTATAAAGTTGTGTTCAACATGGTAACATGTATACATGATTTGTTCCAAATCCTTCAATGCACAATTTTGGGGATAATGGAACTGTAATGGTCAAGAGTTTGATTATAGCTTTAGAAAAAAAAAATGGTTACATTTTACCCTCCCAATATAAACAATGAAATGTCATCAATATCTATTGCAAACAGGAGGCAGGTGTTGGTTTTGTGCCATCAGTCCTTCATTTAGGAGAGACATTATCTCCACCCTTTGTCATTGTCAGTTTCCCTTCCATCCAGCTTTTGAGCATCTGAAGTGCAGCTTTTGGTTGATCCATGGGGACCATGTGACCGGCCTCAGATACCTGTTTATTCAGAAATAAATAAATAGTCACCAAAAGTCCCAAAGTGAATTAACATTGCCACGCTTGGTGATGTACCCTTGAACACAAACCTTGAGGAAAGCAAGAGGTCCATGGCTTTTCAGCATTCCTGCTTCTGCACCATCAACCAAAAAGGGGGCCACAGGAGACCCCCCAAATTCTTTTTGACCTGACCACTCCATTGCATGCACCCACCTTGAATTCCCTGCCCAATGACAAGTACATTAAGTATCCTAACTCACCTTATTATTATCATTATTGACAGTAATTGATTAGCTGCTGGCTTACCAAGCCAATTGCAAATGAGATCTTCTTCTCCAGCATACACAAGCACCTTGATTCCATCCTCTAGAAGAGTAGGAATACCCACTTCCAGATTTCTCATCCAGTCTTGCATCATAGCTGAATACACTGTACTACTGCATGAAACAAAGTCCAGGTCCCCAACACCTAAAGCATCCCTTACTGTCTTCTTGTTCAAGAATATCTCCACGTTGGAGAAGTCATAACACAGATCTCCCTCACATTTCTTTCTAATGTCATAATACTGCATTTAGAATATTAGAATGTGTCAGTAAAATCAAACTGCATATTTTCATATCGTATTTATCATAGTACTTTGTTTTCAATGATAGATTACATTAATGTTGCCTGCGATGGACAAGATCTGATGGAATATGTCATTGCAAACATTAAATGAATTTATGCATGTGTCTCCACCTTTAGTGCCTGACAAATCAAGTACAGATTAAGAGAGTCAATGAATAAAAAGTAATAAATTGATAAAATTTTCTCCTGTGTGCTTTCCTTTACCAAGTTCACCCACTCTACGGCTAAGAAAATTACAAGTGAAAAGGGAAAAGAATTGCGGAAGTTATTTATACCGCAAGTTTTTATGGCCTGTTCACATTGTGGGAGCAGCTTGTTGATACTATCATAATCAGCCTTTTCAATCAGTCCGCTGTCTAATGCATAATCTGTGTATGCCTTGTACTGGATTTCAGGATTGGTTAACCCATTACCAATAGCAAAACCCTGTTTATTATATCGGATCAAAGGAATCAATACAATCTAGAAATAGCAATTAATTAACCTTTCATAATATACTATGAATTATGAGATAGTGTAAGACCTTTAGATTTATATGAATTCCTTCTTTTGCTTTGTTTCCTTGGTGAACCCTGGATGCAAGAGCTGGAATGTAGTGTCCAGCATATGACTCTCCAGTAATATAAAAGTCATTCTTAGTGAACTGAGGGTGTTCCTTGAAAAATGCCTGTTGATATTTTAAAATTTAATGGATCTATGTGTGCACAATGGCAGAGTCTAACATACAATTTAAAACTTAGATGGCATGCATACCATCTTGCATATATAATTTGTGTATAACTAGCCAAAGGTGGATCGAGTTATATAAAACAAATAAATGGTTGGGTTTGAGAGATTAATTTCTTTAATCACTTATCAAATTGAATTACCTGCAAGAAGTCATACAAATCATTGCTAACACCCTCTTCATCATGGCGAATGTCGCTCTCATCAGAAGTATAGCTGAAACCCGTCCCGGTAGGTTGGTCCACAAATAAAATATTTGATGCCTACAAAATGAGAAAACACAGTCATTGAGGCCAATAAGAAAACAAATTAGTGTAACAACTTGATTCTTTAAGCTAGCTATACTCTATAGTATGAGAGTGAACAGGGATACACATATATTTTGTTTTCTTGGAGACATCCTGCATGGAATGAGCACAGTGAAACAGAAATTTGATAGGATTTCTCATAGGATGGTTGAATGCATAGGAGAACTAAAGTGAGAAAAAGACGAGGGAAATTGAATCAATTGATAGCTACCTTGTCCCAGCCGTAGTCATTCCACACAAGAGACATGTTTTTGGTAAACTTAAAAGGACCATTTTCATAAAACAAAGCTAGTTCACTGCTGCATCCTGGTCCTCCCGTCAACCATATGACAACTGGGTCATCCTTATTGTTCCGAGACTCAAAGAAAAAGTAAAACATCCTGCAAATGATAAAGAAAAAAAGATTATTCATTCAACACAAAGCACGACCACATATGAGCTCCTAATTATTACCAGAAGATAAACTTCAAATGTAGCAGTTAGCAGCCTATGCACTGTCTGCAATATTAACTGGCCTAAACCACTACTATAGCTATAAAGTAATAAATATAGGCTGCTTGAGATTCAAGCCAATTGTCACAACCTTGTGAAATTATATTAGCTACGACGACAGCACGCATACGTTATAAAAACAGGTAACATGTTATTTGTAGGACGACTTTATGGTTCTTCAATATTACTCGGCAGTCACTTTAAAATCAAAAGCAGATAATTTTTAATTAAGCGAATCAAGACTCCAGTAGCTTTTTTAAAACAGAATAAAGGGGTTGGAACAATTATTTGACTTTAATAAATCCTTTGTTGCGCATTATTTAACTCTCATCGCATGGCTTCAGTCATAGGTCACAAGAATTTTAACTTTGGTTGCTTTTAACTAAAATATCCTCTTGACACTTTACTTTTTTCACCTAACTGAATAAAGCAGGAGGCAAGCTAAATAACCCCTTAAAATCACAGAAAAAAAAAGAAGAAAAACTCCCTAACTATCATTCTAACTTGATACAACCATAGTTCTGAACAAGGAATCAAATTTAAGAATGCATGGCAGAGTTTACATCTTACCTTGCAGCTTTTGAACCAGGGAGGCGATAATAGCCTGCATGGTGACCAAGTTCTTGAACAGACGGTCCTGATGAAGCAGCTAGACCAGGGAAAGTGAATGTCTTTTCCACAATGTTTCCAGTGACAAAATGAGGTTCATTCTCAAGTGTGTTAATGGAATCTTTTGGGAAGAGGTTAAACCCTCTTATGAGTTTTTCTGCTTCTAGTTTGGGGAGATATGCAGTTGAAGAAAAGCGAAGGTCATTACTTGTGGGATAAGATGGAGAGGAGAAAGAAGGTGAAATGGAGAGGAGTAAGAGCAACATAGAAGAGAGAGACATTATGAACATTGATGATGATGCCATGTTATTTGCTTTCGTTTCAAAAAGCGTGGCAATGGCTGTGAATTTATAGTGCTCGCTGTCCACGGAAACTGCTTTGGTTGCCAAGTCTATAATTGAAAAGTTGAGTATGGGATTGTTTAGCCTTTTAGCACTTTTCATGCTGCTATTTTAAAATAACCCTACGTCCAACTTTAAATAACTAAATTAAGTTGTTTTTTTTAATCATAACAAAAATTTAGGATGAAAAGAAAAAAAAAGTTACCTTTAAACCTTAAAATATTTGGTTATTAAAATTTTTAATACAAAGACTAACTAATGTCTAATACCTTAGACGTTGTTCAGGAATTAAAATAAATATTTTTATTATGTTAACCATAGAAAATTATTTAATATTTTAAAACTAATTAAAAATATTTAATAAAGTACTATATTAAATATTTTTTAATAATTCGATTTTGCTCCTATGGTAGAGAAAAATACATAATTTTGAAACCTGCCATTATGTATTAGATAGGAGAATGTATTATGAAAAAGAAAATATTTTTCATCAATTATAATGAATTTTAATTTTTAACTGATAATTAATAAATAGACGATAATTATCGTACTCTAAAAAAATATTCAGTATCAAAATAGTAAATTTTTTTATTTTTTTTAACATTTGCTATACATATACATTAATTGCTATTATTTACATGGTGATATAATTTTACTAAATATTTGTATATAAATATGGAACCTAATACAGTTCAATAAAATAATTTTAAATGGTTCAATATAATTAGAATGCATGCTTAAATTAATATTAATCACTGATTTTATATTGAAACTAATATCATTATAAGAGAAATTGATTCTTAAACTTTATCAAAAACATTTAAATAGAAGGGTAATATTTATAAAAAAATATTTAATAAAATAAGCATATTGAAACTTATTCTTAAAGTAAATAGGTATCTTTCATATACATAATTTTTAATCAAAATAATTAGTTGGCTATTTCATCACTAAAAGTTAAGGAAAGGATGGCCCAGGTAGCATGTCTTGTAAGTCTGGCATTCCCTCGGTTAGCATATCTTGCAAGTCTTTTACATTGAAACTTATATAATGATTAGAGAAATTTATTCTTAAACTTTATCAAAAGCACTTAAATAGAAGGTTAATATTTATAAAAAAAATATAGAATAAAATAAGTATATTGAGACTTGCTCTTAAAGTAAATGGATATTTCTTTTATACATAATTTTTAATCAAAATACTTAATAGGCTATTTATTTCATCAATAAAAGTTAAGGAAAGGATGGCCCAGTTAGCATGTCTTGCAAGTCTAACCTTCTCTCAGCACGTTTTCATATTGTGAAATGGTAAGCTTGTCAATTGAATTTGAATACTTATAAAAAATTATCATTTGAATAAACAATTATTTAATTTCTTCTGGTTCTGGAGGAACTAAAAACCATCAAGCATGTTTCTTAAAACACTTTTTATTGCAAGGCTTTGTTGCAAAACCACTAGTTATCTTGTGCTTCATTTGTCATTTCATAATGTCAACAAATGGATTGTCAACAATTACTTATGTTCAAAATCACTTTTTAAAATTAATTACTAAATAAATAATATTTAATTAAAATTTAATTTATTAAATCTGAAATTAAAAAAATAATAATATGATTTTTACTTATTGATAAAATTGAAAAAAAATAGAAAACTCAATTAAACAAAGAAGAAGAGAAAAACAAAAACTATCATTGAACCTAAAATCAACAGAAACATTTTTTACCAAAATTATTTATTCAGAAACAAAAATAAAATAAAATGTAAATAAAAATTCTAAAAAATTTCTTTTGCTTCATGTTTGGATGATTTTTTTTTAAAAATGTAATTATTTAAGAATTTAAATTTTAAATTTTAAAATTATTTATTTGGGGTAATTTTAACAAAGTATTTAAAATTGTGAATTTTTTATAAAAAATTTTAATAAAAAATGAAAGAATTTAAAATTTTATTAAAATAGGTGAAATTTTAAATTTTACCTCCGTGTGTGATGTTATTTAAAATTTAGCTAATCTATTTTTAACTATTTTTTAATATTTTAAAATTTTTATAATAATTAATTTTAATAAATAGTAAATAAAAATATTAATGAATTTAAAATTTTATATTTAAATCATCATAAATATTAATATTAATAAAATATTTTAAATACTTTTTTATTTATTACTACTATTTTAATTAAATTAAATTATTTTATCTAAATAAAAATTTAAATTAATATAAAAATAATAATGTTAAAGACATCAAATTTTTTATATACACATCAAATAATTAATTTAAAATTATTTATTTTATAATTTTTTTTGGTAAAATTTCTATTTCAACATTGTCAAAATAAAATAAAAGTTTAAAATATTTACAAAATTTAAAAATTTAAAAATTTATACATAAATCAATATAATTATTAATGGTATTAATAAAATATTTAAATATTTTTTATTTATTAATATTATTTTTATATTTTTAAAAATTATTTAAAAATAAAATTTAATATATAATAAAATTAAATTACTTAATTGAAAAAAGAATTAAACTTTGAGAAATAATTCTTTCTTATCTAAACAAAAAATTTAAAATATAAAAATTTAAATTTTTTATCAACAAATTAAAAATAAAAATATATTTAATTTTTTAAAATATTAAAATTATTCATCAAAACATAAGTGTTAAAAGTTTATTGGAATTTTAATTTAACCATAAGATACGTAAAAAGAAAAAAAAAAAAAAACAACCAGGAGAATTGATTTTCTTGAAATTGAAAGGATGTTGGGGTTCTGTTTCCCTTGAAGATTACTCACTCTGCTGCAAATTTGAAAGAATTTAGAAAACTCTCTCTTTGGAAGGCAGACTCTTGGATTATTCAAGTTTTCGGATATGCACCATCTTAAAATATTCTTCCATCATCTTCAACAATTCTGGATTTATATTCCTTTCTCATATTTTCTAACTGTTTCTTCAATCTATTATTAGCATATTATGTTTGGTGCATTTAAATTAAAATTCATCTCCTGAAAATTGTGGTCATGATTTTGCACTTTAAACTATATAAATTCCATTATATTAAGTAATTTTTTTTCTTGTTCCAAATAAATGCATACCAATATTTATTTGTTAATCAAAGTGCGTTCCTATTGATTATTTATTCACCAAACACATGCTCATTGCATTAATTTTATAAAGTCCAGTATCATCAAATTGTAAATTTCCTTGATTAATTTTATACATATGCTTAATTAATTAAGTTGATATTTATTGTTTAATTTATGTAAAATTAAAATTCATGAAAATAAATATTCATAACATTGTTTTTTTCTATTTTCATCGTTCTGACTCTTTCTCTTAAAGACTAAGCACAAAGTCCAATCCACTCTGACTCTTTCTCTGAAAGACTAAGCACAAAGTCTAATCCACACACACGCATAAGGTAATTTTCACTTATAATCACCAAAGCTCTAAACACGCACGCCAAATACCAATACAAGCAGCTACATCACACACATCATTTTTCCTTTTTACTCTCTATAATACACACAAATTTGAATAGATTCATTCAATCATCCAAATATTAATAGAAATAAATAAAAATCAAATAAAATTAGAGTTGCTGCATTTTTATCTCTTCATCCACTTTAATTTTATTAAAGGATTTTCACGAAACAATTGGTATAAATGTCGGATTATACACATCAATTTTATCTCTTTCTCTTAAAAATTTACAACAGTAAAAAAACAGACTAAAGAAAAATTAATATTAATTATTTGATAAAAAACTATTAAATTAATTAAAAAATTGTATTCAATTTCTTTTCAAGCTGGGTGTGGTGGTCCTTCTCCTCGTCAAACTCCCTTTGCCGTCCATGCAACAACTCCAGCATTCATCTCCCCTTCTCCATGAAAACAAAAATATGGGCTGTTGTTAATAATGAGCCAAGTTCGGTTTTTGAAAAAACAAAATAAAAACTGTAGGTATTTATTTTTAAATTTTTTTCATATCTATAGATAAAATTTAATCCATTTTTTCTTTTATATTTAATTTTGGTTAAACTTATTTATTTTATTTAATTTTGATAAGTTCAATATATTTCATTAAAACAAAATTAACCTTCTTTAAATATGAATTTTATTTAAATTTAATATAATAAATTAAAATTTACAAAAATTAAAATTTTAAATAAAAATAAAATATTATACTCAAATTAATAATATTTTTTTTCAATTTTCTCATATATATTATAGTTCTTATTTGTTATTTTTTTTATCATAAAATTAAATTTTTTAACAAATATATTAATTCTAAATTCCACACAAAAAATTCTAAACATGTCCATCCTATTTGGTATTTAAAAAATTATATAGATCCTAATATATCTTTTGTTGATTTAGGATTTTGGAGATATATGGATTTGAAAATTTAAATTGCAGTAATCTTTAGAAATAAAATATTTTTAAAATAATTTTTCATTTAAATTTATTTTATTTTAAAATAATTTTAAATTTTAAATTTTACACAACAAATTTTAAGTGTAGAAAATCGTCCAGGTTTATTCAGTACCATCTTTGTTTGTTTAAAATTTTGTGCATAGATAGATTTAGAAAACTAGTTAAATAGTATAGTATTTTAGAAGTAAAATAATTTTAAAACAATTATTTCTTTAAATTATTTTTATTTTAAAATAATGATGAATTCTAATTCTCATGTGAAAATTTTTAAGCAAACTTGCAACACACCGTATCATCCAATATTTGAAAAGTTGTATATAGATTACAGTACAATTTTTATTTGTCTTGGATCTTTTACCAATAAATTTAGAAAATAAACTAAAATATATAAAAAAAACTTAAAATATAAAAGGAAAAATATTTCTATTAAAATTATATGAATTATTTTTTCAAAATTTAACTACAAACAAATTTACTCCACATTTAATTTGTCACACATGCTTTCTCACATTATCAAACATCAAATTTATTCTTTTATAAAATTTTCTTTTAAAATTTTTTTCAAATTATATTTTTAAAATTTGTTGTTAAATCTCTTTTAAATTAGAACAGCGTAATCTTAAACTTTTTATTACGAAAAAAAATATACAAAAATAAGATCAAATTTTGTTAGACTATTTTTTATAAATATATTTATTATTTTATAATTATTTATTTCTATTTAGAAGATTATCTAATTTTTAAAATATTAAAATTACACACTTATTTTATATTTTTTGAATAGGTAAGTAAAATGTTGACACCTTATTACTCATATTATAATCGACTGTTGAACCTATAATTTTTTTATTAGTATTTTTTTAAATATTTTTTCTTATAATAAAAATTTGGTAGAAACTTTACACTTCTAAAATTTCTTTTAAATTTTTAAATTTGTTGAATTCTTGAAGTAATTTTGGTTGTAATAATAATCTATATAAAATAATAGTATAATTCTAAATATTGAAACATTCCCTATTAATATCTATAATTCTGATAAGATATAATTATTTTATGTTAAACCAAAAAAGAAAACACTTCGCAATCGCATGTTTGTATTTATGAAGACAATAAGAACACTTATAGAAAGTATTGCGTGTAAGATAAGATAGTGTTACCTTAAATACATGTCCTCTTAATATTTAGACTAAAATGAACAAAGCAAAATGAAAAGTGTGTCCAACCACCTCATAAACCTCACTTATTTTTAATTGATGATATACTTTTTCGTTCATGGTGCTCTCTGAGTGGTGTGGAATATGATCAATATCTTTATGATCAAAATAGATCGAAGACCTACACCATTTATTTTTGTGTATCAACTTTTAAAATGTGATAAATTTTTTGTAAAAATAAAATAAAAAAGAAAAAACCTTTGCTAATTGTAAACATACACTATATCATTTTTAATAATGGGTTTATGCCATTTTTAAAAATGGGTTGAAGAAGAGTAGTCTCATAAATTTTTATTAGGTTAGGGGAATTGTTTTTTACACCCTTCAAATTTCTTTTTGCACCCTCCTATATATGAAAAGATTAAAATGTCTCTGATCAGTATAACATCCCAGCATCTTTCTTCGTTTTTTTTCTTCTTTTCACCATTGCTGGTTGTTTTTTTTCCCTCTCCAACATTGTTAATTGAATGTAAGTTGGGTTGCAGTTGTTAGTTGGAGGAGGAAATGAGGGAAGGAGCATTGGAGAAGTGTTAGAGAAGACGAAGGTGAGCTGATCATCGAATTGAATTTTAGATTCCGCAAATTAATTTGAAGAATGTTAAAAACCTTCTGTAAATTAATTTGCGGAATTCATTAGTGTATTCTGTAAATTAATTTGCGGAATGTAGTTTTTGTATTCCGTAAATTAGTTTACAGAACATAAAACAGTCATCTTCCGTAAATAAATTTATGGAACATAAAAAATTACATTCCGTAAATTAATTTACGGAATGTAATTTTTTATGTTCCGTAAATTAGTTTGCGGAATGGTAAAAAAATTATATTTTATAAACTAATTTGTAAAATGGTATAGTTGTATTCCACAAATTAGTTTATGGAATGTAATTTTACTATTCCGTAAACTAATTTGCGAAAGGTTAATTATTTTAATTAAATAAAAAATTGAAAAATTAAATGCTTATGTTATGTGATGTTTTTTTCTTTTTTATGTAGAGATAATTATGAAAGATTCATTGAGGTGGAGCAATCATGTTTCAGATGAAGTTGACAATCCAATTTTTCTGGAAGAGGATGATGTAGTAATATTGTTTTGGAGAAATAATTTTTTTTGTTTTTGTAAAAGTGTCTAACATGATTTAATTTTGGTATCTGTGATGTCAAAATAATGTAAGTATTGAAGGAAATAAGTTGGCTATGATAAATAACAATAATGACTATACGAACGCATTCTTAACTGATATGGTAAATGCTTTTCAAATTGAAAAGTTTAATTGTTATGTTGTATATGATTTAGTAATATTTGGTTGTTTGTATGTTATAATTAGGTGTTTCCTTCACAGAATGATTTATTAACTTGGACTAGAGAAGTGGGTAAAGATCATGGATTTGTTGTGGTTATTATTAGATCCGACAGTGGTGGAATTGGACGGAAAACAATGTTAATATTAGATTGTGAAAGAAGTGGAAAATATAGATAGTATAAGAATGAATTAGCGCGTAAGGTGAGTGGAACAAGAAAATGTGAGTGTCCCTTCAGATTAAGAGGAAGGTCATTAAGAAGTGGTGAAGGGTGGAAACTTAACGTTGTATGTAGGTTTCACAACCATGATGTAGCCGAAACATTAGAAGGTCATGCGTATGCTGGAAGACTAAGTGGTGAAGAGAAGTCTTTACTAGGTGATATGACAAAGAATATGGTTAAGCCGAAGAATATTTTGTTAACATTAAAAGGTCATGATGATCATAATGTGACTAACATCAAACAGATCTATAATGTTTGCCATACATATTGAAAATCAGAAAGGGGTCCTAGAACAGAACTGCAGCACTTGATGAAATTAATGGAACGTGACAAATATGTGTATTGGTATAGAAGGATTGAAACGTCTAGTGTTGTTCAAGATATGTTTTGGACACATACAAATGCCATCAAATTTTTTAATGCATTCCATGTTGTGTTAGTCATTGACACTACATACAAAACAAACAAATATCATTTGCCATTACTTGAGATTGTTGGAGTAACCTTGACATAATTGACATTTTCTACGGGTTTTGCTTATTTGGAGTCTGAACGAGCAGATAATTTCACCTGGGCATTAGAAAAAGTTAGAGGTTTGTTTCTCAAAGATGAATTAATACCCCAAGTGATTGTGACAGATAGAGATATCGCCTTAATGAATGCTGTTGAAGTAGTGTTTCCATTTGTAACACACTTGCTTTGTCAATTTCATGTTTCTAAACATGTGAAGTCAAAGTGCAAGTTACTAGTATCTCCAATAGATGAATGAGATTGTGTAATGGATGCATGAGTTATTCTAATGTATTCTTAAAGTGAAAATGAATATGAAGAGCGTTTTCTTAAATTCGAGGCCAAGTGTTCAATCCTATTTTTTTTGGATTATGTGAATAGAACTTGGTTGAATCCTTACAAGGAAAGATTTGTTAGTTATTGGATTAATAGGGTGATGCATCTTGGAAATACAACCACCAATAGGAATCTTTATTATTAAAATGAATTTTTACAAAATATACTTGAATGACATAAAGGGCTCATCACATATATCTTGCTTTTTTCAGGGTTGAAAGTGCACATACAAGGTTAAAGAGGTTGCTTCAAGATAGTAAAGATGACTTGTGTTCATGCTGGGATGCAATGAATAATATGATAATACTACAACATAGTGATATAAAGGCGTCATTTGAAAGAAACATGATCATTATAGAGCATAGATTCAGCATAGGTTTTTATACCAAGTTACGAGGCTTTGTATCAAATAATTCTTTAACCCATATTTCCAATGAGTATGAGCGGGTAAAAATTGTTGGTATTGACAGTATAACCTGTGGGTGCAGTCTTAGAAGTACACACGTATTACCTTGTGCATGCGAGTTATCAATGTATAGTGTCATGGGTAATTTTGTGCCATTGGAGTCAGTTCATCGTCATTGGAAAATATTGACATTTGTTGATCAATGAATGACAGAGCCATAGGGAGATTTGTTGTTGCAACCAGAATTTGAAGCCTTGCAGAAACAATTCTCAAAGCTTGATGTTTGTGGAAAGATAACACTAAAGAATAAACTTTATGAGTTGGCATTTCCTAATACAACTTCAATGTGTCCACCTCCTGATAAAGTAAGAACAAAGGGTGCAATTGAAGGTAAGGCATTGTAGATGGAACGATCAAATAAACATGAACCATCATTCTTTGAATATGTTGATGGTTTCTACTCTGTCCATGATAGCTCATCATCTCAATTGTCATATGATATTAAACGTCGGAACAATAAACAGAAAATAAACAGAAAAAGGTTATGCTTATGCTAGACTTGTTTCATGTTCAGTTACATAACTATATTGAATGCATAGTTGATGTTCAAGCTGATGGAAATTGTGGAAATCATGCAATTGTTGCATTGTTCGGAAAGGGTGAAGAGTCTTGGGCTCAAGTCTGAGTTGATTTAATTCAAAAGCTTGGTCAGTATCATGATATGTGTGTGAATCTGTTTGGCACCGAAGAAAGATACATGTAGTTAAGGACTTCTTTATTTTTTGGGAATGAAAAAATGGTTTCACCAGATAAATGGATGATCATTCCTGATATGGGTTATGTAATTGCGTCTATGTATAATATCATACTTATTCATATTTCCATCCATGGGTCGATGACATTTTTTACGCTTAGAGGTGAACCACCACCATTGCATTTTCATCGTATTATTTGCATAGGATTTGTTAATGGTTGTCATTTTGTGTAGGTAATCATCCAACTATCTATTATTCTTCAAGTGAAACTTATTTATAATTACACCTTCATCTAATGTATATTATCATTGTAGTTTTTCATGGTATACGTAGCTCTAGTTCCTCCAACTGCTTTGCAATGGCATAAATATTGTGACGATAGTGCTTGAATGTGAGAGTGAGCATATATTAGTCGGATGGATTTGTTTAATTCATTATTTAAAAACAATGTTGACAATGTCACAAACATTACAATCGACTAGTTGTAATATCCTTTCTACTATTGATATTTTACCTTATGTGATATGAACAGAACTTGATTATCATTTGACAATTTTGCTAAAGCAATGACTATGATACAAAAAAGTATGAATATAACCTGCTTATCATTTGAAAATTTTGCTTAATTCAAAAGCAATATACAAAACCTGCTTATCATTTTATAATTTTGCTCAATTCAAAAGCAATATACAAAACCTGCTTATGATTTCAAAATTTTGCTCAATTCAAAAACAATATACAAAAGCTGCTTATCATTTGACAATTTTGCTCAATTCAAAAGTAATATACAAAACCTGCTTATCATTTCACAATTTTGCTCAATTCAAAAGCAATATACAAAACCTGCTTATCATTTCACAATTTTTCTCATAGTTTAGAAAACTATTATCAATGGACCGAGGACTTCCAACCATACCTAACTTATCAACAGTAGGCATAGGGATCCCTTGAACATACCCAAACTGACGTAGAACTCTATCTAGTGAATTGGGGCACCATATGTGATCAAACCTCTATACCAGCATACGTCAACAAAGGGTGTCAATGACCTCTGAACTCACCATATGGTGTCCATATGACGTCATCCAACTGTATGCGATCGAGAGCCATCTTGTATGGTCTCACATCTCCTGAACCACGAAGCATCTTCAACCGCATAACCATTGACATATCTGGGGTAAAGTCATCCTGAAGCTCACATTCCCCAATCCGTGGGAAATGTTCAACAATCCAAGCCTATAGTTACATTATAAACAAATAAGTAACAATATATAAATATAAAACCCTTAAATGATGTACAATAAGTGGCATTTACTGTAACAATGTCAAATAATCACCTACGCATTTAGTGTTGCAAAAACTCGCATCACTAAGCTGATTGTAAAGGTATGCCAGTGCAATAGCACCCAAAACATATCTCCCAATGATGTGAACATCCCTAAATAGCTCCAAATAGCATACATTGTCAATGGTACCACTCTTGTCAGCAAAAATCGTGCACCTAACCAATTGGAACAAGTAGGCACGAGTAGATGCATCCAGATGACCCTCCTCAATGCACTGATCATATACATCCTGCAGCCAGTTGAATCCCACGTACGTACCTTGGGTGTGATCTGTCTCCATGTTTGCTTCTAAAGCAGAAACACCAAGCAGATCTGTCAACAGGTGGTAAGCTGATTCCCGTGTCATCGATCGAACAAAACAAAGCTCTCTTGTGATCGGTAAATGCAGAAATGAAGACACATCATCCAATGTGATGGTGATCTCTCCTATGGAGAGGTGGAAAGTGCATGTATCCTTGTACCACCTCTCTGCAAAATCAGACAATAAGCCCTTGTCTGCTATCGAATGGTTGCATCGTACTAAGTTGGCTAAGCCACCTTCTTGTACGATGCTGTAGATGTAAGGCTGCTCTATACTAGTCACCTTTCATCCATGAGTTAAGACCTTTAGAGCAGCACGATCCTAAAAAACCATTTAGAGAAACAAAAATAATAAATTAAATAAATATTTCTTAAAATATTTAACTAAATATATACATAGACAATGATCTAGGTATATAATATTTAACTAAATATATAAAATGCTACATGCTGCCTGTATGATCTAAGTACAGAGACATCAGTTGGACCACTTGGGAATGTCTCTTCTTCATGAAGAATATTAGCTCCAGCATCAGCATGCTCCTTGTCGGCTTAAAACTATAAAGCAAGTGCACCTTATCGCTTTTCAGAGTAAAGGGTGAGAAATGGTATCGTCTCCACAAGGATTTGGTTCAATTACTGAATTCCTACTAGTCCAACATTTGAACTAAGGTTGTGAGAAGTTGTTGTTAACATGAATGTAAATGAACTGCACTTAATTAAATACTGCTCCAGCGTGCATAAAACTGGTTAAAAACATATTCAAACACTGTCCAGCACTTGCTATACATCACAAATGTAAGAAAAATCGATTTATGGAAGGTGTTAGGATCAAAGTTCACCAAACTGCACCTAATGTAATCTTAATTCCTTACTTTCATTCAAGTTAGAGATATGATTGAAGATTGAATTACCTTATATGATTTGAAGGTCAATCATTTGACTCATCAACACTTCACCCGAACTAGTAATCATAATCCTTTAGTGATTTCTAATTGAAGTGAGCTTTAAATTCTAGAATTCACATAATCTCACAACTATGAATCTTTATTCCTAGAGCACCCACGTGTATGTTGTTCAATCTCATTTCCAATTCCTAATCCAATTTCCAAATTATGAATAAGAATCTAAATTCAATATACAAATGGCCAATTCATAGAAGCTTTACACAAAGAGAAGAACAATCAATTGAAGGAAAAAGTGAACTTGAATTCATGTAAGAATTCCAGATTACATAGGTTCAGAAAATGATCCTTCCTTCCCTAACAAGAGTCTAATTACACTTAATGAGAAATAAGGAAAACAGAGAAGAAGATAGAAGAGATGGAGTCAGCATCCACAGGGCGGCGGCTGCACGTTGATCCCTTAACCCTACAGGTCCTCCACCACCAGGAACAGCTCCAGCGAAAAGGAAGGTCTGGTCTAACTAACAGGAGAGAGAAGACTCTATTTCTCCGTTCAAAAATTGTCCTGTTCTGTTCTATTCTAGACCTCTTATAGGTGCTGGTCTGTTACGTGCGTGTCCAACGCAGTTGGCTCTTGCGTTGCCAACGCGGAAAGTAACAGAATGTTTCAGCTTCCCCTCTCTCAAACTTTCATGTGCTCCACGCACTTTTGGTTATGTTGCCAACGTGAAGTCCTGTGACAGGTTGCACACAGTGAAAACACATTAGATTCACGGTGATTCATCATCTAAAAGCTTTCAAAGTGTACAATTCAAAATTTGCATGGGTTACTCAGTTTTCAGTCAGTTTCCAATGAATTTGTGATCATTTATATTCCAATTGCTTATTACTACACCAGAATTTTTATCAAATAAGTGTCATGTTGGACACTTATCACTCCTCATGATCAATCTCCTCATCATGGGCTTCTTGAACACGTCGGCTGTGAGCAGAGGTAGTTGGTCGAACGCATGTTTCATCTCTATGTGAACTATCACCTCTGTTATGTGAACCTTTAGTCCTCGTCATATCTAAAATTCACCAAATAATCAATAAATTAACTTAACATGCTTAAACTTTCAAAACAAATAAATTAACGTAACATGCTTAAAAAACTTATATTTTGTAAACCTTAAAAATAAACCCTAAATATTGAATCCTTAAACCCTTAAAAACATAAAATAAATAAATAAATAAACTTCAAATATAAAAAGACAATTAAACTTTAAACTGATACATTTCACAAATTAATTTATGGAATGTATCAAATGTATTCCGCAAATTAGTTTACGGAATACATGTAATTCATTCCACAAATTAATTTACGGAATGCATGAGATGTATTCCGTAAATTAGTTTGCGGTTGTAAAAGTTAACGTTCCGCAAATTGATTTACGAAATGTATCAGATGTATTCTGCAATCTAATTTATGGAATACATTTGCTACATTCCGCAAACTAATTTGCGGAATGTATTAGTCGTCTTCTACCTTAGGGTGCACCAGGGAACTAACCTAAACCCTAACCTAAAACCCTACATCTAGTCTACCTAATGGACTACAATATGTAAATGGGTACTAACTTGAAACTTGGAGCTTGGAGCTTGAACGTAGAAATTTTCTTGCAAAAGCAAGGAAAACCGAGAAGGACTTGCTTGCGGAAGACAAATGCTTACTTGCAGAAGAAAATGTTTTTTCCATAACAGCAACTGAGATAGAGGGTGTTAAGGGTAATATTGTAATAAAAAACTTTCAAAAAATTTAAGGAGGTGCAAAAAGAAAAAAAAAAGGGTGCCAAAAGTAAGGGGAATTGCTTTTTACATCCTCTCCGTTTTTTCTTTTCGCACCCCTTCTGCTTTTTGTAATTTTTTTTTCCAATTATATCCTTTAACAAATATATTTCATAAATTAATTTACGAAATGTATGTTTACATTCGATAAATTAGTATGTAGAATATATATTTTTACATTTCGTAGACTAATTTGTGGGATGTATAGTTTTACATTTCACAAATTAATTTACGGTATATAAAAATATATTCTATAAAATATATTCCATAAATTTATTTGCAGAATGTAGAAATCTATTCTGTAAATTAGTTTATAAAATATAAAAAATATATTTTACAAACTAATTTACGGAATATATTTTTTACATTCTGTAAACTAATTTGCAGAATGTATACTAAAAAGAGAAAAGAGTAAAATAAAAATATCAAAATTAAAAAAAAAAGTGTAAAAAAAACAAAAAATACAAAAAGCAATTCCCAAAAATAAGGCCCTTAGTTTAGATGACCGCAAGAAGTTAACCCGTTATAATTAATTACACATGATTTTTAACTCAAGATACTTATCGGACCTGTTATAACTTTTGGGTCTCATGTAGTTATTGGGTCAGATTCAACCACCATAAGCAGGGGATAGTTGCCATTGTAGCCCAAACAGCAGTTTGTGATAGCACACCACACCTTAGGAATCAGAGGAGTCGGGTTTTCTTTTTGACTATTTCGTCAAGGTTGTTTTCTTTTTAAGCAACTTTATGGGTCGATCCTTTTTTATGATAATCTAAGCTACCATAAGATATTCTTACACCTCATCTTTTGTTAATCATGAGGTAATCACTCCTACCTCTTTAGATGTCATAGTTCAACCTTGTAACATCGAATAAATTTCAGCCAATATAAAATTTGGATTTATCAATCAAATGCTTCATTATATAATTTAGACATTCTTTCCTTGTTGATGTGAGCTTTTCCCCCCAATTATATATATTAAATTATTATTCAAAATACATAACAACTTTTTAATATAATATTAACATATAAAAAAATTATGTACTCTATAATATAATATAACATATAAAAAAATTATGTTAATAAATATTATATCAGAGAGTTGATATATACTTTAAGTTATAAAGTCTCTTTTTGACTAGGAATTAATTTGAACCTGAAAAACAAATGGACTTTTTCCCATGATCATGGAACTTATTGTTCTTGATAGATAGAAATCACCTCCTCTTCAACTATTTGTTTGTACATGTTTGAACAATTCAATCATAATTAAAAATTGCAAAGCATAAAAAGCAACACAACGGATCAATGGACCAAAAATAAAATGGTAACATTTGAAATTTCAAAACTAAAATATCATATACTATAATTATATCCATCTTTTTAATAACATATTGTAATGCTATGATTTGTTACTGTTGGACATTTTAATTTAATTATATTTTGATTAAGAAAAAAAAATCCATTATGCTGCGCGAGTATTTTTTTAGGAGAATGATAACTAAGCGAAACTTTAATCAAATTAATTTTAAATTGTACAAGATTAAAATGTGTCTAAATAATCCCAGTTATAGATTTTACATTAAAATGTGTCTTATAATGCGTAAAACTAATCTTAAATACTAATCAAACAAGTATTTAGAATAAATTTGAAAAATCATTTCAACTAGCTAAAAATTAAATTATTAAATAAAAAGTTTGTTAAAACATTTTAATTTTTTTAAGATAATTATTAACTTTTTTTAGATGGTTATTAATATTTTAAAAAAAGTTACTTTAAGTCATTTTTATGCATTTCAACTTTTAAATAAAATATTTTTTAATTTTTATTTTAATATATTTTATGATATAACTTTTTATTTATTTATTTTTAAAAATTGAATATTATTTAATTATTTCATAATAATATTATTAATTTTGGTTGATTTATTTTTATATTATTATAAAATTATTTTTTAAATTATTTTTTTGATATATGTTATTTATTTTATTTATTATATTATTTATTTTATTAAAAAATATTGAATTGTTTGATAAAAAATAAAATTATAAAAATAATTACTTTTTAAAAAATATTATTTGAAATTTATTTATATAAAAATATAAAAATATTTTTATTTTCAATAAATAAAATTCTAATAATTAAATTTAATATATTTTTATAAAAAAATATCAAATTTATTATATTTTAATCTATTTCTTAATTATATTTTATTTATCATTTTATATTTATCAAATATTCTTAATTTAATTAGTAACTTTTAGTTAATTTTTTTATTTTTCATCTTTCATTTTTTAATTTTTGTTAATTTTTTATCTTTCAACTAGTTTATCAGTTAATTTTATCAAATACACTTTTAAAATTTGTGTCTCATAAATTTAAAATATTTTAGTGAAAATATAGTTTAATTTTTTTTTGTTTAAATATAATCTGAAAATGTGGCTAAATTCACTTTTTATAAAATCAATTTTAGTAGCAGCAGGGATAAAAAAAAAGTTTTTCTTTTAATATTTAAATGTATATTTTTACTTTTTAAAGTAAAACATGAACTTTTAAGAATTAAATGTAAAATAATAAATATTAATTAAAATTTGATAATATTAAAATTTTAATAATTTATTCTTTTAATTTACATTTTTATATATTTTAAATAATTTCAACCTATAATTTTAACAATAATTATTATGTTTTATTTTATCAAGTAGACTTCATAATTTAGAAAAAAAATAAATTATTTTAGAAAATAATTTATTATTCATCATTTTTACATGATGCTTTTGAATTTGAACTTTACCTTTTTTTATATTATACTAAAAATATATACATATCTTCTAATGTAATTTTTAAAAAAATAATTTTATTTCATTTTTAAGTAATTAATTTAATTTAATTAATTTTAAAAATAAACACAATGTATTATTTTATGATTAAATTAATTCTATTAAAATTTAAATTTTTTTTCTCTCCCACAAAGCATAGATTTAACACTTAGCATATAGTTTACAATGCCCTTGTAGCATGTCATATTCCAATGAACTCAAAAACTTATCTTTATAGGAAGGAAATGATTTTATTACATTGCTTAATATCTTTTGCATTATCATGTGACAGTCTACTACATATATGGATCATGAATGTGACATATCATAAGTCGAATTCATCCTCTTCAAAACTTGTAATTAAGCACTATTATTCACATACAATGACAATAGATTCAAATCCATCACATTGGTTACAGAATGATGATCTATAGTAAAATCTTGACAAAAGATAAAAATGTTATTTTAGATAAACATTCAAATGTATAGTTTGTACAATAATTCATATCTGATCTTTATGATTTAAAATTTGAAATACATAATATGGGGTAATGAGAACATCATACATACGTATTCTGCTACTTCTTAATTAATTTATGCAATAATAATAATAATAATAATAAATTATTATTATTATTATTATTAAAATTTTTGCTTCAATTAAAATAATGGATTATTGGTGGAAGAATAATATTAATACAAACTCATGTCTGATATGATAGCTTGAAGTATAGGAAATGCAGTAATGGATGATTGCATTTAACATGTATGTCTTTCTGCTAGACCACTGCACTTAAAAAGAAAATTATTCATTTAATATTTACCCCAAATATTTTGTTTAAATAGTTTTATGTTCTAAAAATCGAAGGAAGGTTCGGTAAGGATGATGGCTAAAATAACATGTTAAGAAAAATGTTTACAAGAATGTGGTGGAAAATTTAAATGCAAAAAATAACAAAATATGTAAAATAACAATTGATTTTTTTATTCATTGTTCCGCATCCCGTGATACGGAGTGTAATCATGTTATACTTATTTTTATGTTATAAAATAATCAAATTTTACGGTTTAATGACCTACATTCATTAAAAAAAAATCTATAACCACTCATTACCATTAAATTATCAATATAGATCAAATTATTATTATAGAATAAAATAAATTATCTTACTATTTTAAAAATTAAAAAAAATTCAGTTTTTAAAACTAAAATTAAATTAAATTTAAAAAAAATTAAAAATCAATCTGAACGAAATCTTAATTAGAATAGATTTGTTTAATAAACTGGTTCATCTCACTAGCTTTTTCAATATGCTATTGGAGTGATGTTCAAGCTTATAATATATAGTTTATCACTTTTTTCTTTTCATTTTTAACTAATATTTTAATAAATTTCTCATTTACCCATTTTTTTAATTTTACACTATTTATTTTATTTTCAATAAGATTTTGGTATTTAAATAAATAGTAATAATTATTGAAAATTAAGTAAAATTTAGATTTTGTGACCTTTTATTCCAAATATCCATAATCTCAAATTCTCAATACCACTTCAAGAAGAAAGGATAAAAATTAAACAATGACAATTCTTGAAGAGCATAATCAAAATATATATTTTTAATGACAATTCTATGATTCTCGTAATATATATTTTTAATATAATAAAAATAATTTAAATACCATACTTGATTGATCCAACAACAAAAAATAAAAGCAAATGATAAAGAAAAATGAAAATTACATTTCATTAAATTAAAATTTTTTATTTAACATATACTAAACCAGATTTTATCTACCTTTTAACATATATTACCACAATTAGTAATAAGTTTTAAAAAATTAGGAATTTTTTAAATATTTTGTTTAATAAAATTAAAAATTAACTAAAAAAATTTAAAAACCCGATCCACCGGTTCTTTCCCAAGGCAACGGCGAATTTAATTAAAAAGTTAAAAATTAAAATTAATATTTGAATATATTTTAATAAAATTAGTTGAATATATATATTTTTATTTTAATAATTATTTTATATTTAAATATCATTTGAGTCATATCTTAACCTGAGAAAAAAGAAAAAAATTAATTATTTAGTTTAAAGGTTTTTAATAGATGCTGAAAGATATACAATAAAAATATTTATTAAAATTATAACATCTAATATATTTATAATATTACATATCATAATTTTTAATAAAATTTTTTATTTATTAATATTTTATTATATATCCTTAAGTAGAAATTAGAAAAATTGTGCATTTAAACAAGTTTTTAATGTTTGGACATGAAACATATTTTACAATATTGTGACACTATTAATTTTGTTTAAAATATATATAGTCTCTCAATTTTTTGTTTTATTTTTAAATTTTAAATTAATTAAAATTAATAATCCAATTTATAAATAGTATAATATAAAATAATTATTAAAGTAAAAAAATATATTCAGCTAATTTTATTAAAATATTTTTAACACCCGCATTAAATAAGATATTTTAGTTATTAATTTTTTATTCAAATTAATAATTAATTATTTTAAAACAAATTATTCACTTCAAAGTGAGGAAGATTCAGTGTGACGCGTGTAAAAGTTGATGGAATGTTATTGTATTTTCTTATAATATATGATGATAGTAATATTAAGTTAAATGAATATTACACGTTCTAATGAAGGGATTTAAGTAGAGTATTATGTTATTATTTTTATGTTTGTATATCATTATTGTTTGTAAATTTTGGATATCAAATTTTTTTCTGATCCAATACTATTTTGATACATAATCTTGCAGGTAATGTTTACCAAATTTTATATACTGAGAATTCATTTTAATTTTAAAGTATATTAGATTTATATTTTGCAGAAAAGACTCAGCCATTGGCCTTATCCTGTGAGTTCAACCAGATTGGACGCTGCCGATAAAGATATTAATAACTCTTTTTGTGCAAATACATATTTGATGGATTCTTAATAACAAAATAAATTCTTGGTATATTAAGCTTATCAATATTAAATGTATTTGACACTTAATAAAAAATTTATTTTTAATTTTACATAAATAATTTTTTAAAAAAAATACTTATTTTTATAATTTTAATTTTTTATCAAACAGTTTAATATTTTTAATAAAATAAAATAAATAATATAATAATTAACATAATTAAAATAATAAATTAAATATAATATTTTATGATAATTTAAAAATAAATCTATCAAAATTAGTAATATTATATTAAAAAAATTAAATATATTAAATTTATAAAAATAAATAAATAAATAATTATATTAAAAGAAAAAAATTATCTAAAAACTAAAAAACATAAAAATTACTTAAAGTATCTTTTATAAAAAATTCTACTAGCTATTAATATAAACTAATTTACTAAATAAAACTAGAATATTTTAACAACTTTTCAGCTTATAACTTTTACCTAATTGAAATATTTTATCAAACATATTTTAAGTAAGGAATTGTTTGGGATAGTTGTTATTTTAAATTTTATTTTTTAAAAAAATTAAACTCAATTTGGTTTTAAAAAATTTAGCTTAAATTTTGTGTAATTTCAAATTTTAATTTTAAAAATTTGAAACTTAAATTACACAAATTACTCCATACTCTTTTTTTGGCTAGCACAGTGGTTATGATGCTTTGATCAATGATAGTGATTGAGAGAATGATAACATGAAGTGTGGATATCATTTTTTTTTTATGGAGATAAGTATAAAGATAATAACAAAATTAATAATAATGATAATAATATAAAATAATGATAATAATAATATTGATTGATAAGTAAAAATACATAAAATAAAAAATGATGACAGTCATTTAACAACTGGAATAATCAGTTGTTAAATAATAAAAAACGATTCCCAAAAATAGTGACTAGCAAAACAACCAATTTGATGAAGAAGGGTTTTCATGTACATATAAAAGGGACAACTTTGGAGGTAGAATGGAGAGATTAGGATTCAATTTTGGAATTAGGATTCAAGGGACGGAAAGACCAAGGTTCAACAAAAGGATGCTAAGGCCAAAGGATCAATAAATATCACAAACAGTGGAGAACTTAATTTCAAAGAGATAAAAAGGAAAAGGCTGAAAATGAAGATAGAAGTGATTGAGATACATGATAACAGAAAATTGAAAATCTAAAAACGTAACAAGAAGAATCGCAAAATCATTCTATATTTTTACCAAATATGAATTGATAGCTAACATTATGTTAAAATATTTTCTATTTTGATAGCAACCTTGGTCGCAAATTATTTTATAAAATTTAGCGAACAAGAATATTAGTCATTAATAAAAATAATTAATAAAATTTACCTTTAGTACTGACAATTAATTTAATTGGAATTAAATTTTTTCTTTTGTAACTATTTTTTATATCTAATTCAGTCGCTAAATTATTAACATTACATTTCATTATCTAACATCTTCATCAATCATTAAATCCGTTTCTAATTATAACAAAATTATGCTGGTTATAATTTATGTTTCTAAATTAGATATTTTTTTGTTGGTTTTTTTTTTTTGTTTTCTATAAGCAAATTTAGTGTGTATGGATGCAAAACATATTAGTTTACTTATAATTAGTGATCAAACATGTGAAAACTTTCACTCCCTTTTTAAAAAACTAGTTAACTAACTTTAAATTTTGAATATCACAAAAAAAAAATTATTGTTAAAAGAGTAAGACAATTATAAAATCAATGTAAATCCAATTAATTATATAACTTTAAAGGACGAAGGAAAAGAAAATAAAATATTTTAATGATTACAAAACTATGTAAACATTTAAAAAATTAAAAGAAGAATAATTAAATGGTACATAACTATAATAATAAATATATTAAAAAAAAGATAACTTAAAAAAAAAGTGAAAGATTTGATCAAAATGCAATATTCATGATAAATTATTTAGTTAATGATTAACGAGTAGGTAAGATCTCAACATTATAGTTTACACATTAACTTTTATATATTTAAGATAGATAGGGATTACCTTATTTACCTTGCTAGCCCACTAATTTATAACCAAATTTGTGTACTATAACAAAAGGACATGCATATTTATTGCAAATTTTAAGTGCTATTCCACATACGGATGATATATAGAAAATATAACATCTTGTTGTGTTTATTCAAGCTATAAATTTTTTAAATAAATCAACTGAAATGTGTATTGAGTTAATTGGTATGTGCAAGAGTTTGTCCGAGGATTTAAAAAAAAAAAAAGGAAAACTTGGGGAATTGATAAAAACATAAATTCAAATAATATTATATAGTTAATTATTTAAAGTTAATGTAAGGTTATTCTTAGAATTCTATATTGATGGTAGGTAGATTTACTTAAAAATATATTATAGTATATTATTTGTTTTTTAAAGTGAAATATCATATGAACTTATTATATTTTTAAAAACGGTGATATTTGGAGAACAATTTGCATAAATGGCACTACAAATCAGTATAATTAACAAATAGTGAGTAACTTATATATGTTTGTAAATATATTTGAAATACTTAAAATATAAATTTATAAATGTTTTAACAAAGACTATTCTTATTATTAATAACAATTAAAATAAAATATAAACATGCTTGTAATTTTAATTTTAATTTTAAAATTTTTTAAAAAATTTAATTAATAAAATATTATTTTATTGATGATTTATAAATAAATAATTGCATTTGTTGCTAATTGAAGTGACGAACTAATAATATAAAAGGAAAAAAAATATTTGCAATTATGAACAAGATTGTTTCAAATCTGGAGTTATAGATGTGCATGATGATAAAAAGATCATAAGATTCACACCAAGGAGATTCCAAATTTTTTCAAAAGAAATATTTGGACCATGAGTGAGACCCATATGATATGTTTAAAATAGATTTAATATAGTTCATACGATAGATAAAATAACTAATAATAAATGTTTAAATTATGTGCATGTTAAACAAAATATTATATAGGAAAAACTATCTCCATATAAATCTTTCTTTTGGATGAGAGTGAGAATATATAAAAATTATTAGAGATGAAAATAAGTTGAGCTAAGTTAGGTTTTGAGTATTCAAGCTTGATTATAAAACTGTTTAAAAATGTACGTTACAAATAAGATTAGGAAATAAACTTAAAATCTATATAAATATGTACGTTACAAATAAGATCAGGAAATAAACTTAAAATCTATATAAATAACTGATTAAAAAGACTTGTAAATTCAAAATCTACAAGATAAAAAGTCATTAAATAGGCCTACAACATATATATATATATATATAGATTAATATTATATAAATAAAATATAAAATAAATATTATATAAATATAATATATTAAAATAAATATAAATATAAATATAAGTAGGTCCCTGAATAGGTTAAAAGGACTTCTTTATAAGTTTAGGCGTTTATCTAAAAAGATTTTTTAACAGTCTAAGCTGTCTATTTATTAAACTAGCAGAGACAGACTAGATTTTAAACGAGCCGAATCATAGACACTTGTCATACGGTCTTGTTCACTTCCATCCCTAATCTTTATATATATATATATATATCATTTCATTTCATTTGATCTTTCTACGAAAGTGGAACTAAAGAATGTTAGCGGAAACATTAAGTCTCTGGCATAAACCATAATTGGCTGTCCAAATCTTGTGTTAAGGTAGTAGAGAACCCTAAACCCTAAAGAGTTTACTTTCTTTTAACATGACAATTGGGTTGGAATCGGTGTTCTATGTCAAAGATTTAGTAGATTGTATAATATTACCTCAAATAAGGATGGTACTATTACAAGTATGGTGGAGGGATGGGGTGGGTGTGGAAGTGAAGTTGGCATAGGAATTCATTTTCAATGGGAACAAGAGCTATTAAAATATAATTTGTTATTTAAGCTTGTAGATTGAACAAAAAGACCATTGGAGATGGATGGTTGATACAAATGGAAGGCATAAGTAAAGTACAACATATGAAGTAATTAGGAATGATTGTATATATGCTATGAATTCACTGTATAGGTGTATATGAACTAATTAGCTTATCATGACAAAAATATCAGCTTTTTCAAGTGGAAGGTAATTTTGAATAGAATACCAACAAAATACAACTTGTTAAGGAGAGTTCTACAACCTGCACATGAAGCTCTGTCAATGCAGTGATCCACTCGAAAACTTATCACACTTTTTCTTTGAATTCCATGTTGCCCAAAAGTGTGTGGATGACATGCTTCAACTAGTTGGGACTCACAACAGATATACACAATCAATGCTGAGAATTTGGAATAGTTTATTGGCCTATCCTTACAAAAACTTAATTGTTGGTCTCTTATTTGGTTAGTGTCAATTTGGACCTTGTGGTTGGCTCACAATGTATTATTTTTTTCTTCCAAAGACATTAGTGGAAGAGGTGATAAATCTGGTTAAGCTACACTCTTGGTTTGTTGATTTAATTGTTTGTCTTGACTAGGAGCCATATTTTGGACAGCAATATACTTTTAGGAATGGTCTGCTTTAGTAGTAGGAACCATTGAGTCTTACATTAGTACCTATAATAGTAATGGGTCTTTGAACTGTTAGTTGTATAATGTGAAGATCAAGTATATCTTTTTGTTATTTTTTTGAGGGATATAACAAGTTGACTAACTTAGCTTAAACATGCTTCATTTTATATAATTAGGATGGAGTATTTAGACCCTGTGAAATTTTCTATTCGTTCTGGTATTGACATTTGTTTTGTTGGGTTGGAGTCCCTGATTTACTTCTCTTTCAAATGCAAAAAAAAAAAAATTAATAAAAGATTTCTTTCCAAATATTAAGATCTACAAGTGAATTTTTTTGTAGTATGGTAATTTATACATACAAGATCTGATACAATTAGTACATAATTGAATCCTTCAATCATATTAATCAAGATTCAAGATTTTATAATTGTCACACCCTAGACGCACAAAAAAATAATCATAATAATGTATAAAATTAATGTTTCAAGTTTTTATGGCCTTTATTTTATATTTTAATTTGTTATTGTTTCATAGCATTGCATATTATTAATAACATAATACACCAGTTGATATTGTTTTTTTTATATAAGTACACTAGTCTTAGAAAACCACACAAACAGAGTTTATTATTTCATTTATCAGCAGCAGTTTTCAAATGTAAAGATTTTTTTAAGAAAACCAGGTTATGTTCCGCAAACAAGACATAAAGAAGAATGAATTATTCTATTGTTGTATTATTACGGTGTCTTAATTATAGTCCCATTCAAAGATAAACTGTGACCAAACATTGACAGTTGAAACAAGAGACACTCTTGAAGCACCACTAAGAAGAGCATAATTTTTTCAAGGGACATACGGTTTAGGCCAAGGGATAATTTGGGCATTAACATCTCCAAACGGTAGTATTTCAACCCCACCAGCACCATTGGCAAAGTCCATAGACCAAGGTTGATTTTGCATGGTGTCCACATTAGTGTCAATCCCTTGAACATGATTTATTGGTGCTTGTTCACCTCCATTAATATTCATGGTTTCTCCTCCAATTTCAACCACTGGTGTCTCCACTTGGTCTTGATTCATATTCATCTTTCTTTCAATTTCCTTCAAGTTCTGATCAATCAAGCAAGAGAGATCATTCAGATCAATCAAGCTAGGATTGTTAAAAATCTTACCAACAGTTAGGTACTGAAGCATGAGATGAGTCATCTCTTTCTTCCTATTTTCATTCATCTGTTTCTTCAATTGCTCTTGACATTTGATGATCCTTTGCCTCAAGAAACTCTCTTGATTGAGCATCTTTTTGCTTTGTTCCAATTCAGGCACCCTCTTGAACTTGGAAAGCACATTATGGACTCCCCATTCATTAGGCCAAACCTCTGGTTGAGGATCATTTGGAGAATAGATTATAGCACATGCTTCAATCCCACAAAGGGTGCTGATTTCAGTAATCTTCTTGATCAAACCTGTTGAGAAACATAGAAAGAGCCATAAATATAATAGACAGAAAGTGAGAAATTATAAGAAATTGAAAATATTTTGTTAAATGGTAAAATTATATGATCAATTAAAGAGAAACTAAACACCAAACCTTTTTTCCTTTTCTTTAAAGTTGCCTTCCTCTTGGAGTCATTAGTTATGTATGTAAGGTCCACCTTCTTTCTAGTCATGGTGGTGATTAGAAAAGAGAAAGAAAGGAACAAGAAGGAAATTCTGAAAATAATGTTAATGAGATGACCCTTTCTTATTCCAGTTGCTGTGTCATTTATATTCAACCTTTGATTTGTAGCAAGATAGAATTGAGAAGTCTTGTTATTTGTTAGCAGCATTTATTAGCTACAGATTCCCATTTCCAAATTGGGTACCAATGGCTTTCTCTTACCATATTCATAATTTAACCAATGTATTATAACTAATTAGAAAGATTATAACATTATACAAAATATTGTTTAAATGACCTACCATCTATATAGCATAATGGATAGCCTCAGATTTTCATATTAATATTCAAGTTATTATGTGCCAAGGTCGGTGTGAGAAGCGGTTGGTGTGTGTTGAAAAAACTGCCACACTTTTTAATTTTATTTTCTTTTTCAACACAAAAATATGGATGTATTTTTTCAGTTAAGAGTTTTCCTTTTGTTCTTTTAATTAGAATTTAATTAAAATATATTTACATTATCATTTAATTATAAATTATTATATTCTTTAAAAAAATTATTTTTATAAATTTATATCTATCATTTTAAAAGTTGTTACATTAACAGCTTATTAAAATTAAACTCTTTTAGTTATTAGCTTTGTTGAAAATAAATATAAATTGTTTCCTTAATTGATTGATAGGCATAAAAATTCAGTAGTATTGCAATGGCTAGTATTAGCGTGCCAATTATTAATTGTAAATTCCTCAGAAGTTATAATTATGTGATATTTGTCACAACAATTTTCTAGAACCTTGGCTTATCATCAATCAAAAAATGTATTGGTGAATTTCCCATATGAGTGTGAAGAATTATATTCATGAAAGAGAAAGAAAAATAAGAAGCAAAATGGATGTAATTAACATATGTATTTTACCGTAAATTTATTTAATTTTTACTAGAAAAACAAATAAAAAAAAGAAGCGATATTTACATATGTAATAATTCTGGTGAAAAATTAATAACTTTGACCATGTTAATTTTTTGGTATGTGATGATACATTATTAAATTCTTGATAAACAATATAGGGACATACTAGTTCACCAAAAAACTAAATAGTAACATACTAACATGCTCACTATTTATATATAATTTGAAGTTCTGAATATATGCATATCGTAAAGTTCAATAATGAAAAATCTATGATCATACATAAAATTCACATATACTACATACATATTAATTATAAAATTTTTAGCAGGGGATGATATTTGAAAATTATAAACACGGTTACTTATGCTATATATAGCTGTAGTCATGATATATTGAATATTGATATCCTTTGCAAGACTTTTTCTTTATTTATTCATGTCCTATATTTTCATTTACATATAATTATGAGTTATATTTTGCTGACTGCGTTTAATTTGGTTTAGGTTACTTCCTCCATTTTCTTTTCCTTGTTTACTTCTGAAAAAAATTTGTTTCATTATCTGTCTATTTAAAAAATTAAGATATTATTAATTATTATTTTTAGTTTTATATTTAATTATTTCTGTATATTTTTTAAATATTTTATACATTAATTACAAATAAAAAATAACAGAAAAATTTATATTAAAAATTTAATTTTTAAAATATAAAGATATTAATTATATTTTATAATCTATGTGTAATCTTTTTAAAATAAGAAATAAAAGGAAAAGAAAGAAATAATAGTTATGTGAAGAAGAAAGGTCGAACCTACTTTTATTATCACTTACTTTTTAGGTGAGAATAAATTTTTTTTAATTTAGTTTATATAATTATCCATAGAATCAATGAAAATTGTATAGATTTTTTTTTTTATTTCAAATACCCATTATATTTCATATTATTTTTCAAGTTAACAAATTTTGTTTTATTCAATTTATTTATTTTTGAAATTCCAATAAAAATTACTTTTTCAATTTTATCTTTAAAAGATTAAAAATAAATTTAAAAGTAAATAATTAATACAAAATATATAAAAAATATAATAAATTAAAAAAAAAGAATATTAATTCTGTTTTTCTGTTTCTATACAACAAGCTTAAACAAATAATGTTAATTTGAGGTAATATAAAATAACTGTCTTTCAAATATTTAATTAAATATTAAATATAAAATAATAATAAATTAATAAATTAATATACATACAATTTGGATTAGTTACATCTATTTATGGACTCCTCATTTGTAACTCCACCATTGACAGTTGTTGGAAAGTTCAAGCCTGTTTTATCAGTTTTGTTAATCATCATCAATAATATTAATTTTACAGTAATACATTAAATATTAAATAATTAATACCATATTTGATTATATATATATATATATATTATTTTATATTTTTTATAGACTCACCTGATTAAAAATATCTTTCAAACTTAAAAAAGAAAACTATCTCACTTTAATTATATAACAAAAATTCGTTTTTCCTAAGGATCTACATTGGAGGCATTCCATAATAAACCTCACATAAAAAAAATGCATTTAATAAAATACCATGTAAGAGGGAAAAACTCCATTAAATATTTTATATGATAAATTATTAATTTTTTTTATTTAATATTTTTATTTTACATCAATTAATTATTCCTATTTAACAATAATCATTAATATTAATATTAATTAATTGGCTATTTAACAAACATCAAATTAAAAAAATACTTTAAGTCATATTTTTTTATTGAACTAATCGTGATTGAAACCTAATTAAATAATTTATATATATATATATATATAAAATTAACTTATATTAAATGCAATATTAATTAATAATTTTTTATTAAATAATTTTATTTTAAAATCATAGATTTGATTAAAAATGATTCTGTGATATATGTTATGTTTAAAATTTGAGATTAATTTAAAATTATATTATAACTTATTCAAATATATTAAAATTAAAAAATATACTTTTGAAATATATAAAATATATATATCATTTAATTACATATTTATAATTATTTAATTTGATAAAATTTGACATAAATAATAAAAATAGTATGTAGTTATAATTTAATAACTGGATAAAAAAATGTATTTTGTATAAAATTATTAACAATGTAACATTTGAAAACGATCCACTTATATCATTATATGTTACATTAATTATTACATTATTTAATAATTTTTGTTTAAATTATTTTATTTCAAAACTAAAGGTAAGATTAAATGTACTTATCACACACACACACACATATATATATATATATATATATATATATATATATATATATATATATTATTTTATATACTTGTGCTAAAATTATACAATTATAAATATAAATACAATTTATAAAAAAATTAAGTAGAATAATACATATTTTTATTATTAAAAGTAAATAAATTTATCATATAAATAAAAATAATTAAAAATTATTTTAATTGATAAACATATAATTTAATTTTTATATTATATTAAGATATAAAATTAAAATTAAGTAATATTTCTCGAAAAAACTAAAATTATAAACTAAAAGATAATATTAAATGATCAAAGTAGGATAACTCATGTGGCTTAATGAAAAAAAAAAAAATTGTTTGTTGACCATAGTAAAAAGATAAGATAGGATATGGATAATTTATTATGTATTATTTTATGTTTAATATTTTTTGAGCTAACAAAATATGAAATTTTATTATATTAATTTATCATATCCGGGTAGTTCAAACCTATATTCTGAGTAAGGTACTGGAAAGAAATCATTGGAATATGGTAGCTATCTTTTTATTTTTTCTTTCTCTTTCTTATATCTTTTTAAATATTTTATAAAAATAATTTAAATAATTCTGAAATATAATTATAAAATTAGTTTAAATAAAAATATCTTTTATAAAAAATAGTTTACTCAGTTTATAAAATATAATTTTAAATTTTTATAATTTATTTTATTTTAATTATAATTTATTCCAAAATTTATAAAATATTTTAAATTTTAATTGTAAAAATAAATTTTTAAAATATTTTTACAGTTTAATTCCAATTTTTCAATATTAATTCAAAAGTAAATTTTAAAATTTTTATTATTTATATATTTTTGTACCAAAGATTAAAAAATTAATTTAAAATATTAAATTAAATTTTTATTAGAAAAAACTAATAACATCATCATTTCAATATAAAATTTACCTCCTATTTCATATTTCTTTGTTCAACTTAAAAGTAGAAGTATAACATAATATTATTTAATTTACTATCATAATATGCATTAAATATAGTATAAGATAAGATAAGAATTTATTTTAATCTTATTATATCCTATATTTAAATTATAAATTTTACTTTTTTCTATATTATCTTGATCACTATAAAAATTCTTAAAAATATTCTTATTTAAGAATGAAATAATTTAATGAAATAATATATATTTATAATAAATAATATATTTAATTTAAACAATAAATATAATATTATTACTTCATTATAATATTGTACATTATATGAATTTAATTAATATATTCTGTTATATTTTATTGAACAATGTTATAACGTAATATACTAGCTTTTAAATTTTCTTCTCCGGTGATATGATAGTTTTGTATCCAATCTCTCTTCAATTATTTATTTTATTTTTCAGTTAATCTAAATTTTTTTTTTAATTAGTCCCTCCCGTGGGTATTTGTTGGGATTAAAATAAATATTTTTATATTTGTAATAATTATGAATGAAGAAACTTTGATGAAAGATTAAATTTAAAAATTCATATTTTCAATGATTAAAATATATAAATTACTTTTTAATATGCCAAATTTTAAATAAAGGTAATAGTAAATAAAATTGAAACACATTTTTTTACTTTGTCACTTAATTTCTAGAAAAAAAATTTGATTTTTTATATAATATTTTTATTGTATGTGAATAGACAACACTAACATTATACTTTTGAATATGCAAAAATTTTAAACAATGCTAAAGAAGCATATTAAGAATAAAAAAGATAATTTTAAGAAAATATTTTTCACATTTTATTTATTTTATTATATTTGAATATCAAATATATACATTATAATTTTAAAACAAAATTAAATTATGCTAAAAACAATAAGTTTTAAGAAAGTATATTTTCTCCAGATTTTTTATTATTTTAATTTTACTTAAACAAAAAATTTTAACATTATGATTTTGTAATACACATAATTTTAAACAATCCTAAAATATTATATTAAAGTTAAAAATATATTTTTTATGTTCTTGAAATTTTTAATTTATTTTCATTGTATTTGTGCAATTAAAAAATAAAGATCAAATAAAAATGAAAAGTAACAAAAAAAAAAAGGCCTATGAACAATTAAAGTTGTGAAAAGATGTAAAATTTTTATTTTGTATATATGCTAGTTTCTTTACTCATGCCATGCACGTGCGATGTATGAATTAAAATATAATTAAATTATTTTTTGATAAAAGGATTTTATCGAGAACTTTGACTCCCTTTACAAGAAATCTGGTTTATAAGATGATTTTAATTGCAGACACTGCAAGAAAAACTACATAAGATACACATGTATAAAACATGATAAAACACAAGTTTTTATATAAAGCAGCTTGAAAAAATGTGCTTGTTATCATTTCAACTAACATAAATATAAAAACAAACAAACAAAATACAAGGATGCCAATCAGCAAAATAGAAAAGATTGTGTATAAAAACTTTTTTTTTTATTTTTTTATATACAAATACCCGTTATCCACTTATCTACAATTTTTATTTAATAATTGATAATTTTAAATAAAAAATAAAAAATAAAATATATTTAACAATTTATATTTAATTATAAATAAATATATGATACTATTTATATGTATAAATTTTTTTTTCTATAAACATGTTTAAATAATCTTTAAATATATCTATTTTCTTACAAGAAGTTAATATTCGTCAAAGTAACAAATTATTATTATTTAAATAAATTGAAAAAATCATTTGAGTTTAATTTTTAAATATTTTATTTTATTTTATTTTTGTTTAAGAACTTATTGTGCAATGATTTATTGGTTTAAGTTCGTTTAAACTATTTAGTGTTGATTCAAAATTTATCAATTAAATATTAGTTTTAGAAGATTGATTGGATGATTATGGATCAAAATGGCTATTTAATTCAATTTATTTGATGCTTCTAGTTATTTAAAAAGGCAAGGATTAAATGATTTTTGTTTTCTTAATATAATATAATCTTTCTTCTTTATTAATAAGTATTTTGTACTTTCTTTCTTACAAGTCAAACATTTAGATCATGTTCCTTATATATTTATCATCAAGTTTTGGAATCTAACAGTTGCCCAAGAATCCATTTTCTTTTTAATTATATGATAAATTCCTAATAAAATGTTATTTAATGTTAACGAAAATACTATAATGAACTTTATATAAGTTCTCCTCATATCTATAATTCTATCTACCTATAAAGAATCTTTCTTTTTTCTTTTTCTTGTTTTCATTTTACTTGTTTATCTTTTTATAAATATTATAATGGTGTTAAATTTTATGAATTAGATCAATCAGTCCATTGAGATAAAAATTCATTTTATTCTTTAATTTTAATATTCACCAACTCATCACTTAAATTTTGTTTTCAATGTCACTCACATATTCTTGTTTATATATATTGAGACACATGGTTAGTTTACAAAGCAAGTTCAATATATGTTTCTTTAGTGCGTGCAAAACATATTGAATTGATTGAAGCACTTGTAAAGGGGTATTTCGATCAATAATCACTTTTTTTTATTGCTAAGTAGTGTATAAGCCAATTACTTAAATAAACTTTAGTCTCCTTAATGATCATTTCAGCAAAGTTTGGTCACACATATTAATTAGGATAAAGGGATTCGTGAGAATATTTATATGTAATTTAATGTTAATAATTGGTATAGCTATTAAGATTTGAAAAGGTGAACTTATAATTACTTGTTCATAATTATATAAAATCCAGTAGATCTCAAGCAATTTCTGTACTCCTATCCTCAACCTTTAATAATGATGAATGATGAGAGTGCAATAACTCCAATATTTAAGCTATCAAAATATTTAACATAGGCTACAAAAAAGAGATCACGTTAGATCGGATGATCCTAGAAATATGCTACATAACTCATGTAGTGTGTCAAAATGAAATAAAGAAATTCCTAAACCCTTAACCTAAATAGGAAAGAAGAGATGTCATATCCTTATGTCAACCAAATTATAAACAATATCTTCTGAGTAAAGCAAATATTGAATATATAGTTGCCTGATCTAGAGTAACTATTCAAAATAGTTGTTCACTGAATCAGTGTTTGGGGTTAATTATGGTCACATTGTTTTTTAATGGCATTTCTTATCTCACCCAAGATACTAGTGGTTACCTTTTGGGTATTCATTTGTGTTGCATATCATTATGCCATCAATGTGTAGCCATCACTACTAGTCCATGCACCCATAATTGTAGTTGTTAGTCTCCATTTTTTACCTTCCACCCAGTCATATGACAATTATTTTCTTCATTTTAAAAGTTTTAGATGTTGTTTAGTTTGTAAAAATATTTTTTTTTATGAAAATATTATTTAATTTTTTTAAAAAAAATTATACAGGAGAAATAATATAAAAAAAATTATTCAAAATTTTAAAATTTTACTTATTTTTAAATAAAAATGAGTAAATATTAAAGATAAATGAAGTAGAAAATAATTATATATAATAATTTAAAAATAAAACAAAATAATAAAAAAATTTAGAACTGTCTTTCTGAATAAAAGTCATTTTAAATTCTTTCTATTCAATATAAAATCTATTCAAATGAAAGTCTATAACATTTCTAAAATTTCTTCTCTCATCTCACAGTAATTTTAAGCAATTCATTTATATTTTATTTTCAAAAAGAGATTAACTTTATTTAATTATTTCTTAAATAAAAAGCTATAAAAACAAATACAAAGTAATCCAATTTCAACTTGCAAACCATGACCTCCAACCCATAAGCCTTGGTGAAAGTTGACCAACATCCATATTCAACCTTTGCCCCAAACTAGACTCCAACCACCACCATCAAGACTTGAAAACTATGTGTCCAAAATGTAACAAAATCACTACAAGCTACTAAAATAATATTTTAATCAAATAGGTTTAACTTGGTTAAATAATCTTTTTAGCTAATTAAATATAAGTTAGAAACAAAGTTAAAAACCTTATTAAATTAAACACATTTTGAAAGAACTTATATGAATTCATGAAAATAATTTATAACATTTGTGAGTTTTTTTAATTTATTTGTATTAATTTTTTTACTATAGTTTATTAAATAAACCATTATATAATAAAATCTTATTAAATAAATATTTAATATACTTAATTATCCACCTTTGATAAAAAAATTTGTACGATTAAAACAAGACACTTATGATTTTTGACTTATAATTAGGTATGGTAATATTAGTTTTTTATTTATTGATGCATATTACGAATAAAAGATGAAAAATGAGAGAAAAAATAAAGTATTAAGTCAAATTAAAGAGTATATAAATTTATTAAAAAAATGATTTTTTTACAATTTAGAAAACAATAAAATTTAAATCTAGAATTTTATGTAAATTTACTACTCTAATCTTAAATTCTCGCTAACAAACTAATTCTAGCATCTTAAGAAAAAGAAGATTTACATTGATATAAAACATACTTTATAATATTACACTAATTCTATAAGTAACTACAATAAACTAATAACACACTATGAGCAACTTTATATCTTTAACAACTCCTACAAGTTGGAGGTGGAAAATAACAACCACAGCCAACTTAAAATGGATATAACAGAGCTCCAATAAGCTTGATTTGAACTCTAGCAAAAACAACAAAATTAAACAAAACACTCCTAAGGTTATAAGCATGGAGAGAATTAGTATGTAAGGATATAAACATGGAGAGAATCGGTAATAGACCTTTGAAATCAATAAATACTTCAAAAAGGAAGAATCAATCCCTTGCAATAATGAGTAAAGCAAGGATACCTGCCTTATCAGTTAAACATATGCCATAGTATCAAATAGTAAAGGATAAAGCAACTTCATGTTCTGAGCACTGTGTAAGTTTCCCTCAATTTACATAATTCTATTCTCAACCAATCATGTTCCAAAGATATTGCTAGTAAAGGTCAGTAGAAAAATAAGGATTTTCTTTGAATGAAGAAACAAAAGTTGAGAATTTGTTAATCTTAATGACAAAGTAATCCTCACTCTCAACACATTTGTCATAATAAATAAGAATAAAAGCACGTAAATATTGATTCTACAGTGTAGTATAACTCATTAGTCCTTCGAACATATAATTGAATAGGAATGTGACAATATTTGTAGTTGTAGAACCAATTTTTATAGAGAAATAATTCTTAAGTAAACCAAGTTTATTACATATGATTATGAACCATCCAATTAAAATTGGTCAACTTAGATTTTTAATTAATTAATGATATTAAAAATAAATTTATCTTGATTAAAGTTAACTTTTAATAAAAAATAATTAATTAATTGAATGATTAGGGTTAAAATTGGTCAAAAATTAACTTTGATTAAGATAATTTAATTTTTAATTAATTATTAATTGATTAAAAATCTCAACTAATAAATTTTAATTAAATATAGTTTATAATCTTAGGTAATAAACTTGATTCACTTGAAAATTTCTCATCTTTGTAACACAGTATTCTCCAACTTTCATCATAAAAGAGGAAATAAATTACCCTATTAAATGAACATTAGCACGGACCATGAAATTTAGAATCAATTGTAATCAACTGAATCAACTGGCGAGTTATTCCGAATCACTGTTGCATCAAGAAATGGATTCACATCACTTGGTGCAAGAGGTGGCCCATATAGAAGCTGAGTTGACATTTCCATAATCATGAAACTAATCAACTCTTGATGTAAGAGCAGTATTTTCGGACTCACTTCTACTCGTGTTATGAAGTTCAGCACATTCCTCGTAACAAGATTTTCAGTAGTTTGATCTCCCAAAACATCCTTCTATACAACCTCATTATCATCAAGAGACTAAACATTATCCCTTTGGACATTTTCAATCAAGGGCTTTAAAAATGCTGAAATGATGTACACTACGTTAAGAACCTTTTTTAACCACCAGTTCAAGATCCATTGTGAACCTGTTTGAAAAACTCTTTGATCTTGTCAAGAACTTTTCAAACCTTAAGGATAACATTTTTCCTATCACTTTGTATAACAACATCCCTTGAAACATGAAAGACAACGTGAAACACTGACCAGAGTGGCTTTTCCTTGAATATATAGTCTAGCATAATACCATTGAAGTCAACCAACTTAGATTTTTTGAGAAGTAGAAAGTGATAATATTTGAATCCAGATTCATGTAAACTATTTTAATTTTTAATTCTTTATTACTGGATCAATTTTAATAACTTCAATCCACTTAGATTAACATCACTTATATTTTTTAACAGATCTCTGGATATATCTTCTTGATGTCTTCCATTTATACCTTCAAAACACATTTATTTACAACATAACAAACTAAATAATAACAAACTATCACCAACTTTCTATCTCTTACCGTGCATAATGTCATTTAGATCGCGAAATTCATTATGATTAGATCTTCTAATTTTCTTGAAGCAAGATTTGACATGATAGGTCGAAAACATTCAAAATTCAAATTCAGACAAAAGACGTAGAATAACTACTAAAATATCCAAATTGTCTTGAAAAAATTATAATGCATGATAAACCTAACTATTTAGGAAAAATTATATTGGATAACTAATTATATGTATCGAATACTTCCATCCAAACCATACAGACGTACATATGAATTCTTGTAGAGTAGGGCATTATGTATTAAAGTTTCACGTTTTCAAGTCTCCGTTCATTTTTTTATAACTTTACATTATTAATAATAAAACCCCTAATTATCATAAATTCATAATATCAAAGTTGATGATGAGAAACTTAATTTATGGACAAGATTAGAGATTAAAAATACTCAAATAGAGTCTCTCTTCATTTCGTTAATCACCAGAACCTTTTAAAAGTAAACATTTTTTAAGAGAAAAAAAGATAGACTATATGTTTTGCAAACTATGAAGGACAAAAACATAGACACCTTCAAAGACAAAGACATCAAACCAAACATGGACGATAGAAATGAGAAAGACTCGTGAACACTACTTAGAATAACATAATTTTTCAAGGGACATATGGGTTAGGCAGAAGGCCATTTTGGATGTTAAGATCTCCAAATGGTAGCATCTCATCTCCAAAAACACCATTCATAAATTCCATGGACCAAGGTTGGTGTTGCATGTTATCCATGGTGGTGGTGGTCTCTAGCATTTGAACAGGATCCATATGTGGCTGATGTCCTCCAATATTGATGGGTTCTCCTCCATTTTGAACCATTGAAGTCACCTCTTGGGATTGGATCCTATTGATGTTCCTTTCAATTTCCTTCAAGTTTTGATCAATCATCCATGAGAGATCATTCAGATCTATCAAGGTAGCATTGTCAAAAATGTTCCTCCCACCATTTAGGTATTGAAACATGAGATGAGTCATCTCTTTCTTCCTGTTTTCATTTCTCAGTTTCTTCAATTGCTCTTGACCTTTTATGATACTCTGACTCAAGAAGCTCTCTTGACTCAGCATCTTTTTGGTTTGTTCCAATTCAGGCATTCTCCTGAACCTAGAAAGCACCTTTTGGACTCCCAATTCAGATGGCCAAACCTCTGGTTGAGGATCATTTGGAGAATAGATTATAGCACATGCTTCAATCCCACAAAGGGTGCTGATTTCATCAATTTTTTTGATCAAGCCTGTTAGAAACATAGCAAGAGACATAAAGAAAAAAGAGAGAAAGTGAGAATTTATGAGAAAATGAAATAATTAATGTTAAGATATATACATGCTAAAAGGGTAAAAGGCTAAAAAACATAATTCATATGAATTAAAAAGGAACAAATCTCCAACCATTTTTCCTTTTCTTTAATGTTGTCTTCCTCTTGGAGTCATTGGTTATGTATGCAAGCTCCACCTTTGTTCTAGTCATGGTAGTGAGGGTCAGAAAAGAGAGGAATGAACAAGAAAGAAATTATGTAAATGTTGTTAATGTGATGTGTTTCTTTCTTGTGGTTATTTATATAGATAAATTTGAGATATGTAACTAGATTGAATTTTAGAGTAAATCTTGTTAGCGGCATTTATTAGAGAATCCCGTTATCAAATTAAATTGGGTACTATGTGCATTATATTAGCGCACAATTTTGTAATTAAATCTATGTAATACGAAAAATTAAATTTACTTTACAATAAATAGTTTAAATGACCTGCCATATATCTATGCAGGATAAACGAAATTTGCAATTTCCATATTTGTATTGAAATAAATAAGTCGAAAGTTTGGGATGAAAAACCGTTCCTGTGCATTAAAAGAAGTGGATAAATATTTTGATTAATTTTTAGAACGAGACTCTTGATATTTAGAAATTATATTTGGCCTCAACTAACTTTTTTATACAATCATAAAAAATGATAAGATTCAAATGCACAATTGTATGTAAATTACTCTGATATTTAGCTCTTCATCGTTAAATTAATCTTAGTTATTCGTATAAACTAATTTAAATAAAATTGAATAAGTTGATTTAACGGGTGTAAATCTTTTTTAATACTTGTTATCCTTTTCTTAATTTGAAATTATTCTTAAGAAAACCAAATTGTTGATGCTTGTTTTAATGTATTCAGACCGATCAATAATTAATTGATAACACATAGTTTTAAATATATAATGACCATGCTAAAAGAATTTAATTAAATATTTAATATAAAATTATAATATATCAATTATTTTTCAATCTAGAGCACAGAATTTATGTCAATCACGGTTTACGTTTATACAATAATTTCTCATAGAGGAGAAATCACAGAACAGTTGGATAAAACTCAGGTGCGTTTGGACTACCTGGGAAACTGCCATAAACCTCACTTAAAAAAAAATAAAAAATAAAAGCAATATATTGTTGATTCCAGATTCACATCTCAAGCACAATACCACCAACTAAGCTTGTGTTTAACCCATGCAGTCTTTTTTAGCATAATATTAATTACACTATATGTTAGTTGTAATATTAATTATATTTTTAAATGGTACAAAATATTTCAGTTTAAATTTTTTAAATAAAATTTAATATAGTTAATAAAATACCTTATATGTAAAAGAGTAAAAACTATGAATTTTCTCAGATATAATTCCTCACATTTTTTATTATTTTATATTTTTATTTAGTATTAATTAATTTTATCTGTTTAACAATAGTCACATTCATTCCATTGAATAATCAAAGATGAAATTGAATCAATCATTGACCTCAAGAAATTAGTTTGAAGTTTATTAGTCTAATCAAAATAGAATTAATTAATTAATTAATTTTATAAATTTGATATCATATAATATAACGGAACCAATATATAGTTACAATTAGTATAATATAATTAATATAATAATGTACTCAAGTTTAATAATAAATTAGTAATTTTTTGTATATTACACAGGTTTTTTTACATTTAAATTAGAAATATTTTACTCTAAATATTATTTAAATGCCTATCATCCATGGGGGATAAAGGAAATCTTGAAATTTTAGTTTATATTGAAGTAAATAAGTGAGAAGATTGCTGGGCATAGGCATGTATTAAGAAAATTGAACACATATTTTAATTTTTAGGAAAAGATTAAATTACATTTGACTTCATCTAATTTAAGTTAAGTTGAATAAGTTTATTTACGAGGACAGATTTAAGGGAGGGAAAAAGTGGGATTCGGCCCTCCTTCCAAAATATTTTATAAATTATATATGAATGTATATTTTTAAATAAAAATGTAAAAAGTTATATAATTTAGTAATATAATTATGTATATCAATAAAATTAATAAATAAGTAAATATAATTAAGTTTTTTAAGTATATTAATTATAAGAGATATTGTATTTATTTAAATATTATATCTTTCTTAAAAAATATTTTCAAATAATAATTAAAGATATTTAATGTATATTAAAATATAAATAATTATATATATTGAAGTCTATTAATTTTTATCTTTTTTCTTATTTGGTTTTCGGATGTATTTATTTGAGCAATATTTTTTTAAAAAAAGATTCTTCAATAATTAAATAAAGATATCCTTAATAAATATTACAAAGAATATAATTAAATATATTAATATCTATTAATTTTGAGCTCTTTTTTTTTTAATTGATTTTGGAATCCATCTTTACTTTTTAGGATTTGTTTGGTGACCAGAATAAGGGAATAAGATATGTTAGTTTATTTTATTTTAATATTTATTGAATCGATAGAATATAATAATTTATTGTGTTGAGCTATTATATTCTAATATCATACATATAATTTTAATTTTTATCTTAAAGAAGTGTTGATTTTGAAATCAACAAAATAAAATAATTTTTTTTCGTATCCTTACGACACACCTTCTTTAATATTTTATAAAATAATTGAATTATTTATGAAATATATTTTTATATTTTCATAGAAAATAAATTTTACAAAACTACTACATGAAAATTATTTAACAAAAATATTATAATAATTTTTTAATTTTTGAGAATTGATTTTTGTTTAAATAATAATTTATTATAAAAATATTTTAAGTTTTAATTGTATAACTAAAAACATTATAGTTTTTAATATTATTTGTATGTCAAAATAAATTTTATTAATTTTATTTTTAAATATTTTTATTGAAAAGTAAAAATAAAATAAAAATTAATCTTAAATATTGTACTGATTTGATAAAAAATAAATTGATCATTTCAATATAATTTATATCTTCCTTTATTCTTATTTGTTGATTTCAATTGTTGGGATAGAAATGTTATTTTATTTTTTTAATATATCAATCAAATATAAGATAGAACAAAAATTTATCTAAATCTTATTTTATGATAATTTTATCTAACACTCATATTTTATGTAGAATTAATATGGAAACATATTTTATCATATTTTATGTAAAATTATATAAAAATATATGAAAAGTGATCTACATCAAGATATAGATTGTTAATTTTTTTTAAAAAAATTGAATTATTAAATTATAAATATAAATAGATATATGTTACTGTACACATGTATAATTATATTTTTCGTATTTTATTCTATTATAACAATCAAAAATTTTAAGAAATACAAAATTTTCTTAATATTTTTTTCTTTCTTTTTATGTAATTCAAATTTAGAATTTAACTAAAAAACACTACAAAAAATTTAACTTTAGTAATCAAAATTTATTGATAAATATAAATTTTATGACTAACTATTTATTATTTATGAATATATTATAATTTTATTGCTAATATTATCCATAACAGTAACCCAATTATAAATTACAATAATTTTATTAATTGTGACGAAAATGTGGGTGAAACAAATAATTTGCACTAGCATATTAATGATAAAAATTATTTTTTTAAAATAATTTGTCCCGAATGTAAAACCTATCAAACATTTAAAATACAATTATGATGAAATGTTGACTTTGGCACAATTTGAATTAACTTCTAATTTGTGAGAGATTTTCAAATTGTAAAACCCATGTTAATTAAGATTTTTGTAATGTGAAAATATTTAACTCTATTAAGTTTATCAGAGCTGGGAATGAAAATGCACGGGACAAATTAGGCCTCACTTTGCAAGGTCTAAACCTACCTTAGTTCCTTATTACAAAGCCTAACCAGATTATTATTATTTTTATCTACTTCAACCCCTTTTTTCTCTAAGGTTTAATGTAGTTTATTTAAAAGCTCGTTTTGGATAAAGCCCAACCAATTAACATATCAATGTAGTTGGTGGGCCTATCAACACAAATAAGCCCACATATCGGTCAACATGAGAGGGTCAAATAAATATGCTCGCAAGTTGGCTTTTTACTTCTATGGGATTATTTTAAACAATAATTATATGTTTAAAAAATAATTTTTTATTTAAAATTAAAATAGTTCGTGTCACATATAATGAAAAGTAACATATATGTAAAGGGATGATACAAATTATCTATCACTTATTCTCATATTATAAAAATACAATACAAATTATCTATCACTTATTATCATATTATAAAAATATAAGATAATTGTGTCACATTTTAAATGTATAACACAATTTATATTATTTTTAAAAATATTTTATTTAAATTTTTGCTTTTTTAAAAAAAAAGTTATATTTTAAGTAAATTTTTTAATTGAAAATTTATTTTTAAAAACTAATTTTTTGTTCTTAAAATAAATAAAATTATTACTGTTATTTATTGTAAAGATAAAATAAAATAAATAATTTTTTTTATTATCTATTATAAAAGTAAAATAAGTAAAATATTTATGATTTTAAAATGAATAAAATTATTATTATTATCTATTGTAAAGATAAATAAAATGAGTAAAAATAATATTTTTATTATGTAATTTACTAATTAAACGGATAGTTACATATAATTTATGTCAAATTTTTAAATAAAATTAGTTTAGGAACAATAAATTTATTCATTTTAGGAACATAATTATTTTTAAAAATAAACCTTCAATTAAAAAATTTACTCAAAATATAACCTTTTTTTTAAATTAAGCCAGAAAATTTTAAAAAATTAATAAAAAATAACGTAAGTTGTATGTACTTCCAAATTGCAAAATATACATCATTGTCTCGTACTTTCATAACAACAAATAACTTGTGTTATCTTTCATCATGCTACATTTGTCTCGCCTTTTTATCGATATATATACATTTGTATGTGTGACACAAATTGTTTTAACCCAAACAGAAGGTTAACTTTTATTTTGATAATTATTTTCTAAAATAACCTCAAAAGGATAAAAAGTCTCGCAAAGTCTATTAAAGTAAGTATAATATTATAAAATCAATCACATCAGTTATATCATTAAAGTAAGTATGATATTGTAAAATCAACTATATCCATTTATAATATTTATATTAATTTAATAATTTTATATAAAATAAAAAATTTATTAATTTTTAATTTAAAATTTTTTATCAAGTATGTTGTGTATATAAAATTTAATATAAAATAATAATTGATAGATATTTTATTGTATAAATTTATTTTAATTGTTAATATATTATTTAAATATATATATAGTTGAATAACATATTTATAAATATAAAAGAATTTAAAATTTGATATACATAACCATAAAAATATTATAGCATGATTTAACGGTATTAGATTAGTAAATCTCGCATTCTATGAATGCTTACTAAACTTATATGGATATTAAAATTTGATACATCGTATCAACCGATCCTGATTGTTTTAAAATTATTATTAAAATAGAATAAGTATATATATATATATATATATATATTTGTTTATATTAATAATAATTTTACAAGAGTCAAATCCGTTAACATAACATTTACATCAACTTAATAACTTTATATAGAATATAAAATTCATTAATCTAATCATTAATTTAAAATTTATTATCAAATTGATCATGTATATAAAATTTCATACAAAATAAAAATTGATAAATAGTTCATTTCATAATTTTATTTTAACAGCTCATATTGTTTAAATATATATAAATACTAATAGTTGAATAACTTAGCTATAACTGTTGAAAAAATTCCTTGAAATTTGATATACATAATAATAAAAATATTATAACATAATTTAACAATTAAATTTAGTGAATCTTATATTTTATATAAGGTTATTAAGTTGGTAATACTTAATATTAACGGATCTTGACTCTCTTCTCTTTCTAATGTACAATTATTATTTTCATAAATCTTTTAAATGGTTGAATTTTATTAATTTAATTATTAAATTAATTAATTTTATTGTATAGATTATGTCTACAAAATTTCATAAAATTTAAAAATTATTTAATATTTTATTATATAATTTTATTTTAACATATATTAAGACCTCTTAAAATAAAATTATACAATAAATATTAAATCTCTTTTAAATTTTATAAACATGATGTATATAATAAAATTTATTAATTTAACAGTTAAATTAATAAAATTTAATTATTTAAAAAAATTATAAATAAAATATATTTAAATTAAAATTATTTTTAAAATAACTTAATATTTTTTTTTATATATATATATATAACAACTTACAAATTACTTATATTCATTATATCTCTATCATTTCTTAAATATATCTATGTAATAATTATAACTCTTTGCACGATACTATTCACTCAAACTTCAAGTTACATGATATATATATATATATATATATATATATATATATATATATATATATTTCATAAACAATGAAGACCATCCTTAATTGGCCAGCGCACTAGAACAGTAATTTTCCAATACCAATAATACCGTGATTTAATTTTGTGAGAACAAAACTACCCTAGTTAATTCTATATTTTCAATTCATTACATATCCAACAAAAGTTTAAACGCTTAAACACAATGTAAAAGTATTAAGAGGCACAACAGCAATATGTAAGACCAAAATTAAGCATGTGGGGTACTAAATGCTATAACTGTTGGTATGATTATTATTTTTAATTATTTAAAATAATATAAAAAATACTATTCGGTTTTATTTATAATTATAAAATGTTTAAAAATATCATTCAAAATAAGAAAAATTTTAAAATTTATAACAAAAAATTAAAAACTTATTTTATAGTTAATTTTTATTTTATTATCAATAATTAATTATTTTAAATACAAAATTAATTATTAAAAATAATATTATATACAATTTTCTAAATTTATTATTAAAAATGATTATTTTATATAATCTAAATATTAATTATAAACATAATCAATTATTAACATAAATTTTTTTACAACTAATTCAAACACATTAATGGTTGAATATATAAATAACGGAACCAACAGAATGTATATGATTAAATCTGTTGTGTATTATTAATGAAGATTTTAAAATTCTGCTTTGCAACCGTAATCTCCAGATACCAAAATCCAAATTTTGAAAATATTTGTAACTGTATGGCGATTCCATTGGCACCATTTATTGTAATTTTTTTCAATTATATTCCATAATGGCAATGTAATCATAATCCTGACTACAAATTAAATCTTGTTATTATCTAATAAGTTGATTTTGTATTTATAAGCCAAAAGCAACTAAAATTAAAAAGATACAATGATATCCACCCAATTACTAATAAGTCGACAACTTATGAACAATCTAGAATAGAAAAATACGCAATGAATTAAAGAGGAATTTTTATTACGGGTTCCATGACATGAGGTTAACCACACTCCAATAGATTTTACTTACTCCACTAACCTGAAATATTGAAAAGCAAAAATTTCTAAACAATGATTAGCCAACTTCTGCAAATGGGAAATGAACATGCATGTGAAGCCAAAGCCACATGATGACTTATTTGAAAATAGGAAATAAAAATGTGAAGATTAGATCGTAATGACTTACAATTATGTCTTCACATTTCACAACAAAAACCAAATCAAATGCAAAATGAAAGACTCTTAACAAGCACATGATTTTTTTCTTCTTCAAGGAAATAGATTAGGCCAAAAGCCAGTTGGGAGATTATAATTAGCATGATCTCCATATGGATCTGTTGTCTCATCCCCATTACCATTGAGTAAGTCCATAAACAATTCCCTCCTTTGAGAATTGGGATAATAATAAGCATTCATATCAAACCCATCATTACCATAATCCATGAATGGCATTTTTTCATTCTTGGCCATTACCATTGCTGATGATGTTGATGTTGGTGTTGGTGTTGACATTATTATGGGTTGGTATTGTGACATTTCATGAATACTCATTGTTTCCAACCTCCTATTAATGTCCTTCAAGTTCTTCTCAATCATAAATCCAAGATCATGGAAATCAACCCCCGTCATGTTCTCATGTAGAACTGTCCCTGCACTAAGGCATTGAAACATGAGCATGTTCATCTCCTTCTCCCTATTGTCCTTCACTTGTTTCTTCATCTGCTCCTTACTTTTCTGAATCCTTTCTTGAAGGAAAGTTTCTTGGTTCACCATCTTCTTGTGTTGCTCCAATTCAGGCATTGTTCTGAACTTTGATAGCACCTTTTGGACACCCCATTGAGAAGGCCAAACCTCAGGTTCAGGATCAAAAGGGCTATAAACTATAGCACATGCTTCAATGCCACAAAGGGTGGTGAGTTCATCAATCTTCTTCAGCAAACCCTTCTTCCTTTTCTTGTATGTTGCCTTCCTTGAAGTCTCATTGGATATGAATGCAAGTTTCACTTTTTTTCTGGTCATGGTAATAACCAGAAAAGAAAAAGTGAGAAATTACAAAATGAAAATTGCAAAATTTACCACCAACAATGTCTTATTTGTAGACCAATTTGATTTCTACCTGGTTTGATTTTTCAGTAAGTCTTTATTGTGATATAGTGTCCACTGGATTTGCACATTAAAACGTTACTTAAAATGTTATTTCCGTCCATAAATTAGGATAGATATGGGGAAAATCTCAGGCACTTAATGATATTTAAGTTGTAAAATTTACAATGTATGAGTTGGTAAATTAATTGATTGACTTCATAGGAGAGGATCTCATTCAATTACATGCATAGATAGATAGATTCTAAACTTTTAAAGCATTTTAACCTTATTAGTATGCAAGATTCTTCATATCATATATTTATAGTAGATTACTAAAATATTTTTCACATTACAAATTTAGATCTCTAAATATGAGGATAATCTTTATCTTAATGACTTAACAAATTTTTAAAGGGGTGGTGCAAATGTTTAACATCAGAGAAAAAATTTAGACAACCATGTAAAAAAAATGATTTTTTAGAAAATTAATTCTAATATTGAAATTTTTCTGTAAATTTAATTTAAAATATTCACTTTTGTGTCAATTGTGTAATATTTACTTACGTAAAATAATTTTTCTGTCTTCAAATGTTAGAAATCTATATCCCAATGGACAAGTTCGCTGAAATTGGAATAAGAGTTCCTTTTTTTTTGTATTATGATAACATGAGAGAGTAGTAGTTAAATAGAACGTGTAATTTCATATGACTAAGCCTTTATAAAGGTAACTTAATTGAGTTTATAGTGAATTCTGTATCTGGAACTGTATTTATCATTGAAAACGAATTTAAAATTATAAATATACGTGTATCATAAAATTTAATAGTAGATACAGTAGCAGAACTCAATCTTTTATCAGTATTACTTACTTTAAAAGAATAAATAAATACAGGTAATTATTTTCAAATTTTTAATCAAACCAACAAAAACAAACATGATATAGTAAAACTAGCAAATCGAAATCAATGCTATATAATTTTCAGGATTATCATTTCCAAATATGAGAGTCCTAGAATATCATATTTCAATGTTAATATTTTTATTTATGTAGAACAAAATCTAATAAATTTATTATTATAATATTTATGTGAACCAAAAATATTTTCCGGTTGATAATTAAAGACTAATTAAATTCTTCAAAGCATAAAGATTACTAAATTGAATTTGATCTCTCCCAACTATATTTATTTTAAAATTTTTAATTAAACAAACATGATAAAGTAAAACTAGCTAATCTGAATCAAAGCAATATAATGTTCCGGATTATAATTTCCAAACATGAGAGTCTATTATATTTCAATGTTAATATATTTTAATTTTATATTTTAATGTTAATATATTTTCATTTATACAGAAGAAAATCTAATAAATTTGTTATTATTATTTTTTGTGAGAACAAAAAATATTCTTCAGTCAACAGTTAAAAAATAATTAAAAAATTTCAAGAGTAGAGATTATTAAACTGAATTTCATCTCTTTCAGTAATATTTTTTTTTCATACACATGATTATAATATAAAATTTTATCAACATATATTTAAAAAAATACCTTATCTATCAATAATGTCAGGCTTTATTGAGATTCAATAAATTTATTTAAAACTATTAATTAAGCATAAGGATAAAATTGACAAAAAAATGAAATTGGTAAATATGAATTCATATTAATAACAATTATTAACAAAATTGCTAAGTAATTAATTATATCAACCATTAATTGTTTATTAATATGCAACGAAACAATTAAGTATACAATTAACGGTAGTAATTAAGAAATTAAAAAAAGAAATTATATATATAGCGTGAAATAATTGATAAAATACTGTAGTGTGAAATATAGGAAAAAAAACTAGTATATAACTACTAAATTATACATACTTATATTAGAATATTATCTATATATATTATAAAAAAAATAAAATGAAAACGACTTATAAATACTAAGGAAAAATGTAAATACTAGTTTTTTTAATACACTTTATAATTCGGATTAACTACTGTGCATTTAGAAAAACCTATTTTAAACAAAAAAAAATATTTGAATTATTTTGAATATAATAATTTTAAAATAAAAGAAGCTAATTTATATATATATATATATATATATATATATATATATATAATTTTCTATACTTATGTTAGAAGCTGAGTATCATTTTAATCTAGGAATAACTCCTATTAAAATAATTTTATTTGATGTTTTTAAAAAAGTTTAATTTTACCTATCAAAGTTAAATTAAAAAATTTTATTATATAAATTAAGTTAACAAAATTTTATAAATATTTAGTACTTTACTAAATAAATTTAGTTTTAATAAATATTACAATAAGTATATCATTTATTAAATTAAATTTTTATTAATAAAATATTAAATATTTTTTAAATTTTATAAAATTTTAGAAGTTTAATTTATAAAAAAATAATTCAATGATTAAATTGCTAAAAATTAATTTCTTATAAAATAATAAATAGAATAAATTTAATAAAAACTATTCTTACAGTAAATTAATCCCTACACTTAGATTATTAAAATTTCAATATTAATTTTGTTATTGCACCTCATAAGAATATAATCAGTTCGGATTAGTTACTTTACACCTAAAAAAACATTCTTCTAAAATAAATTAGAATTTTCATCATTTTTTTAAAATAAAGCAAGCTACACAAAATTAAGTTAATATTTTTTTAATTAGGTGTAATCCAAGGATATTCAACAATAATTATCAAACCCTTTCAAATGTATAAATTCTTAAAATAAAATTTAAATTTTTTAATAATTTTTTAGAAAAAAGTTAATTATCTTAATTGTTTACTATACATAAATAATGTAACAAAAAATAATTTAATTGTGGACTGTTAATATATTTTTATATATATAGAAAGAATATAAAAATAAATTTATTTCTTATGATCTTATAAATTAATTTTTAATTTTTTAAAAATTATTCGTTGGTTTCTAATTTATTGATCTATTTTTTAAATTAGTTTTTTCATTCAAATTTTATTTAACATCGTATTAATTTGATATATCAAGTATCACGTAAAAACATCACAATCTTCTTCTTCATTGACCATGGTATTGGTCACAAACCAATTTTTTCAATCACCTACCAAGTAAGTATTCTCTCCATCTCTATGTCATCCTTTTCCAACCGTTACGTAAACAATAATAATAATAATAATAATAATAATAATAATAATAATAATAATAATAATAATATTAATAATAATAATAATAATAATAATAATAATATTATTATTATTATTATTATTATTATTATTATTATTATTATTATTATTTTCTCAATTTTTTTAAAGAAAATTTTTTTCATTCTTGCTCTCTAATTTTTTGATTAACTCCTCCTCTTATTCCTTCTCAAACTCAAGGTATTTTTTTTCTTCCTTTGAAAGATGTATCAATAAATAAATGATTAATGGAGAACTATTAAGAAGTGAACAATCAATTTACAAAGTCACAAAAAATGGACAAATTTACCTTTTTATATATATATATATATATATATATATATATATATATATATATAGTGGTGGTGGATTAAATTTGATTGAACTAATTATTCTATTAGAGGAAAAATTATGTTTATTTATGTGATAGGTTAACTCTTTACCTGAAAAAATGAAGAAGTTATCGTGTAATTGGATATTACTCCTACAATTTTTTAGGATTTGAAGGACAAAGCATTGCAGTGAAAATTGAGATAATGTATATGTTTTTGATAGCTAGATTGAATTTTTGGATTAATTTTCAATTTAGGATTTATTAAAATGGTTCATACCCTTGATTCATGTAAGCAAGGGGTTTAGGAATAGAGTTTGCCACCCTTGATTCATTTAAGAAAAGAGAGAAAGATTATATAATTCAACTTATGATAGAAATTATGTAGGTCAAAAATGATAAAATTAGAATTAAAATCAAATGCAAGGAGGAAACATGTAATTGGAGGGTGTACTATGCTTATAGAAATTCTAAACATTGCTTTCAAATCAAAACCTTCTAATCACATCAAACACGTAGAAATCTTTAAGAATAAATATGGAATACAGGCTTGGTTTATAGTTTGTGTTGTTATGGATATCAAGAACAAAGACAATTGAAGGTGGTTCCTCGATCCATTACATGATGACTTAGGAGATTATAAATAAAATAAATATTTTTTTAGATATGCATAAGGTATTGCGAGGATAGATTTAAAATATTTTAAAATTTTAAAAAACTAATTTGTATGATTTTAAAAATCCTAAGGACAAACATACATTATTAAAATATTTATTACTAATAGAGTCATTTTTATTTAATGACTTAAATATAGTTTTATAGAAGGTCATGTCTGTTTTTTCTTAGATTTTGTATGACACATATAATAGAAATACTCAATGTCAATCACAAAACACCATAATGGTAGAACACTCAAACCAAAAATCCATTATTCTCATTGTAGGACACTCATAATACAATTTACCATGGTTCCTTTTTGAATTAGAAACCTTGAATATAGTTTTATACTTACCAGTGTTTTGAAAACTGAACTAAATCGACTGGTGAGACTAGGATCCGATTGTCTCCGGATTAATTGAACCACCAAAATGTTTTAGTAAAAAATCGATAGTGAACCGGTCAAAAACCGATAAACCAGCAATAAACTGGTTGAACTGATCAAAAAATTAGTTCTATATAAAATAATATTATTTCAACCTTTTTAAAAAATATATTAAAATAAAATTTTATTTTATTTGTATAATTTAAATTTAAAATTTAAAATATATATAAATTCTCAATTTTTAATTATATAAATTATGATTTTGATATATTTTTAATATAATATATATTTTAAATATAATATTTAATTAATATCAATTTAATTACGATTTAACCACGATTAAATCATTGAACTTTAAACTGGTAGCTAATCGGTTTAATGACTAGTTTGCTTTTAAAAACCTTGATACTTACACGAACATCTTACACCTTCGATAATCTTGTTATGTTAATGTGAGAAAGTAGAACCAATGGTTTGAATAATCTTTCTACTACTTTCTATGGTTAGTCTTTAAGTACCACTTTTGCTAGATTGCACAAGAGAAGAAATAAGAACAACCAACCAACAGCACTGTACCAGACCAAAATAACAAAATCCTAAAACGAAAAGCTACAACAAATAGGATGTGAAAGATGATGACAACATTGTTATTTTGGGTACAATACTTTCCAAACTCATATTAACTTTAAAACAATGTTGTTTTGGTTTCAACTAGATATCTCACATAACATTTAACTTCCACATTTACAATCATTTGACGGATAAAATAATATCCATTAATTTAAATTTATTTAATAAAATATAATTTTTTTAAAATTTTATAAATTTTTTTAAAAATGATCTATATAATATAATTTATTAATTTAACGGTTATATTAATAAAATTTAATTGTTTATATATATATATATATATAAAAGAAGAATGATCAACTTACTCGAAGAATAAATTTATTATGAGTTATTTTGTTCAATAACTCTTTTAAACAATTAAATTTTATCAGTTCAAGAGTTAAATGAACAGTTTTTATTATATAAATTATGTTTACAAAATTTTAAAAAATTAAAACAAATTCAAATTAACTATCAAATTAACATATATTAAAAAATATATATTATTTGTTAAAATAAAGTAATATAATAAAGTATATCGAATTTTTTAAAATTTTATAAAACTTTAAAAATATAATTTATATAACAAAATTTATAAATTTAATAATTTGATTGATAAAATTTAATTATTAAAAAATATTAAATAGAATAAGTTAGAATAAATTTTAAAATATTTATATATATATATATATTATATAAACTTTCTTAAATTTAATAAATTTCATTAATAATTTTTAATTAGACCAAATTACCTCGTAGTTTTATGATAAATATACGAAGCATAATCCAAATCTTACTGAACCTGCTTTCTCTTAATTTTTATCATCTATAATAATATTCAAAATTTATATTATATAGTTTTATTTTGTTTTATTCGTTTCTGTCAATATTTTTTTCAATGTTTCATATGAGTTTTATAAATAATTTAATTATTATAGATAAGCTGCGTCTATAAATTGGATTTATTTTTAAATAATTTTTTTTATTTTTATATGTCAAATTTATAATATGAAAAGTTTATATTTTTTTCATTTTTATATTTATAAATATTGATGACATACAAATACAATATCATTATTTACTTCTGTATATTTGGTAATAACAAAAATTTTAATTATTGATTATTTGATCAATTGCTCTCAATATTGTTTTACTAGTATAATTGTATACTACCTCTCGTTTGTAGTGCTACGCACATATTGTTAACATTAATTTTAGTTATAATAATAAATATAATATTAAATGATATAAAAAGGGAATATAAGTATTTTATTTATTTATTTAAAAAATAAATCAAAATTTAGTATAAAATTTATTAATTTTTTAATAGTTATTTGTAAACACAATTATGTTCGAGATCCTAATGGTTAAAATTAACCAAAATTTTAAGTTAACTAAGCAAAAAATAGATAACAAAAAATAAAAAATAAAATAAAAACAGAAAAAATAACAAAATCTGAAGTTGAAAACTAAAAAATAAAAAATATATAAACAGAAAATAAAATATTCAAATATTAAAAAAATAAAAAAAGAAGGATAATAAAAATAAAGAAAAAAAATAAAAATCAAAATACAAATAAAAAGATAACTAAAAAATAATAAAGGAATATAGAAAAAAAACAAAAATATATGAAAACAGAATTTACAAAATAAAATATATAATAATAATAAAATATGAAAGTAAAATAAAAAAAATATAAAACAGAAAATAATAAAAAATATATAAAATAAAAAAGAAAAGAGTAGAAAACCAAAATGAGAATAAAATAAAAAATGGAAAAAGAGAAAGGTGAAAAAAGTTTTGAAAAACTCTTTATAAAGGAGAGAAAAGAAATTTTTGGGGGTCTTTATCGCGGAAACCAAACAAGAAAGCCTTAGGCACAGGAGTTTGGGGTTCTCAGATTTTTTCTCTCCACAAATTTTTGTTCACAGCACTTGAATGCAAAACTTGATGCTAGTATGAAGAGGCCTTGCATTGCGATTTTTGTTCTTTTCTTATCGCAGAAGGATCAATTCTTGATCAGACTCCTTGTTCATGGTAAATTCCAAATCATTTTGATCAATTTTTATTATTTACAAATTTTTTATTAATATTGTGTAAACTGTTCAAATTGCTTGATTTGATTGGAATTCATGCGCCTATGTATGTTATTGATGTGTTCGGCTAATGGAAATCAATAAATTAAGCCATGCAAATCTTGAATTGATAACTGTTCTTGAGCTATGAGCGTTCTGGATCAGAATTAAAATGTTTGGCTTAAGATGAATTGATAAAGTTCGATCCCTAAGCCACAATGGAAGAAGCTCCATCCATCCAAGTTGAATCGGTGAAATAAATGAAATTTTGGGAAACCATGGAGAAGCAATAAATATTTGCTCTATTATCATCATGTTCATCAGTAGCAAGTGTCAATTCATACAAAGACTGAGAATCCGAAATATCCTCGTGATCAGGCGGTGTTGGATTTTCGTCTTGGCGTATCCAAAGAAGGAGACCCGAAGTTGAGAAATAGTAAGTGATCCTTTGATTTAGGGAAGTTTGAAGGATGAAAAGCCATGCTCAAATATTGAGATGCAGATCCCAACAAACTCATCTGATGTGGCACGGATAGTGGATCACACAAGATAATTCAGGATCCGATCTACATTCGCCATACACAGAGATAATTCGGCACGATTACTCTGTTTAAAGTGTAGCCCAAGGCAGTTAAAAATGGCTCGAGGCCTACAATTACTATACAAGTCTACTCAACCCTGCTTGCATGACCATTCTACATGGACATCTATTGGCTATAGTTGAATATGTTGGCTTCCGAGCTTTCGTGAAAAATCCAGGGCCACTGCTTAGGCCCACGACGACGAGACCTCTGCAAGATAGATCTCTTTACTTGCTACGATAGTCAAGTCTTGACGTACGCTGGGCTGTATGCGGTTGGAACATCATGGTTCAGTATATTCTGTGAACTACGTGGCCACCCCAAGTTCCAAATCAAAAAAGTCTCCTCTGGCATATTGTTTCTGTTCGGGGCGTTCGGTGGTGCTCCAAATTTAGTTGCTAAATATAGTTGACACTACAAATTATTGGTGGTAATTTGCAGAATTGAACGAGGGATGGACCTCCAAAAAGCTCGAGCCATAACCTGCGAGAAAAGTGACCCAAAAATGCGTTGGACTCGTATAACAAATCTATGGTGTAGCTTAGTACCAGCTCTGTTTGTGTTACCCTCGTAACCCAGGGGAAGATTCTTCATGCATGCATTTTGGCAAAAGACGGTAGCAGCATTAACCGGTTCTGTTTCCTACATTCCTAAAGGCATTAGAGTGGACAAGAGGACTGTAGCTATCAGTGACTCAAATCAGAGTTTGTTTTGCATTTCTATATGTTTGGTTTCCACAAGGCTAGCGAAATACACAAAAGATGAGACAATTGGAAAAGACTGAAAGGTAAAAAAAAAAAAACTGATATGCAGTAATGGCAATTTTGAAAAGTTGGGCCCATTAAAGTGAGTATTAAAAATGATCCAGACTTTTAAGGACTTAAATAGAAGCTTGGCTCAATGGTAAGTATGCCACACGTGCATCTTTTAGAGCCCAAGTTCGAGCCCCGCTTGCAGAAGTCGTTGATTTAATCTAAAATTCCAATTAAAGATAATTTTTTTTTTTTTACTCAAATCTACAATTAAAATTCTTTTTCTCATATTAAGAATCAAGTTTAATTCCTTTTACTTAAATTCTCTAAGTTAAATCAAGTTTATTTCTTTATTTTCAAAAATCCTAAATCAAATTCGAGTTCTCCATATCAAGTCTAATTCTTTTCATTTTAAATTAATTTTATTTCAATCAAATGTTTTTCAAAATCAAGTTCATTTCTTTAGTTTAAATCAGTCAATCCTTTTTTTACTTAAGCTCATTTATTTCTTTATCATTTTCAAATAAAATTCTTTGGTTCTAGATCTTACGCAATAAACCCTAAAACACGAACTGGTAGCTTTCTCTGCTGTTCGATGTTTAGAGATTCATGCGGGTCCCAAGTGCAGCCGTAGTTGTCTTGAACCCTGTGCATATGAGGACTAAAAATCCCTTTCAAATGAATCTCAAGAAAATTCATTTTGGAATCTTTAAGTCTCACGCAATGAACCCTAAACTTTTTCTATTGTTCAATGTTTAGGAATTCATATGGGTCCCAAATGCAGCTGTAGTTGTCTTGAACCCTGTGCATATGTGGACTAAGAATCCCTTTCAAATAAATCTCAAGAAAAATTCGTTTTGGAATCTCTAGTCTTACGCAATGAACCCTACGCACGAACTACTGGTAGCTTTTTTTGTTGTTCGATGCTTAGGGAGTCGTATGGATCCCAGTGCAGTCGTAGTTGTCTTGGATTCTATGCATACTTGGAGTAAGGTTTCTTTCTGAAATATTTTTAAAACACTATAGTCATTTTCAAATATCCCTTTTCAAGTAGCTCCGAAGGTCAAACCTTCGAGCATCATTCCTTTTTAAATACTTCCTTTCAAGCACTCAAAAGGTCAAACCTTCAAATCAGAATTATGTAAGCCTTGAGTTTTTCATTGCACCAAGGAATACTTAATAGCAGGATCAAGTCCTGTCAGGCTAACCTCCCTCAATCTATTTATTTTCACTCTAGTTAAAGGGATCAAACTATTTTCGATAAATCACACACTCAGTTTAAGGGTACCGTTCTTTGGAATGGGAAAATAGGGTGCCTAACACCTTCCCCACTCGTAACTGACTCCCGAACCTAAATCTCATCCTCGAGTTAGGGTTTTTCCACATCTTTTTTCCTTAAATAAAAATTTGGTGGTGACTTCACATAATCGAATCGAAATTCTCTTTTAAAATTTTAGCGAGTTTGTTGTCTCGTCGAAATTACGGTTACGACATTATTGTTTACACTATAATTTTGTTATTCCCTTGTTTGTTGATAAAATTTATGTACAGAAGTCACTTTATAAAGATAAATTATACCCCATTCTCTGCGATTGTGCTTTTTATTTTTAAATTTTAAATTAAATTTAAAAATAAAATTCATTTCGTTAAGTCTCTATTCAAAATGATAGTAAATATTTTATTTTTAAATTAAATTTAAACTTAAAATTTATTAGCTAAAATATTTTTAAATTTATTTTTAATATATTTTTAAAATAAATTTAATTTAATTTTTTAAATAATTTTTTTAAAATATTTTTATTTTAAACTTTAAATTCATCATAATTTATCACCATTATTATCATAATTATTATTATTATAATTTTAATTATCTTTATTATACAATCATCATCATTATCATTATTATTATATTTTTATTTTAAATTTTAAATTTATCATAATTTATCATCATTATTATTATAATTATTATTACTATAATTTATTCAATTATATTATTATTATTATTATTATTATTATTATTATCATTATAATTATATTATTATTATAAAAATTAATTTTTTTAAAAAAATTGCATGAAAACTAGCATAAAAGAAGTCATGTTTCTCACCACAATTAAGTGACATAATCAGCAACTAAAATCATTCAATTTGACTTTAAGTTAAAGAAAGGAAAAAATGAAATCAACGAAAGAAAAATTTATTTAAATTTTTTTTTTCAAACTTTTTCATCAATTTCTCATTATATTGATTTTGAAATAAAAAGATAAATTAAGTGTGAGCATTTAAAAAATTAGAGATTACATCATACTTCAATTTCAAATAAAAGAAAAAGCTTCAAACTGAATTAAAATTAGTTTTAGAATTTTTTTGATTTTAGAATAAATTTTAATTAATTTCTGAAAAATTTAAAATTAATGTCTAAATCCAATTTTTAGTACTTTTTGATCTTTTATACTATGTTTAGAAGTTAATAAGAATGTATAGATGCTTCTAATGTATTAATTAGAAGTTAATAAGAATGTATAGATGCTTCTAATGTATTAATTTGCTTATATATTATTGAGCATAGTTATGTTTAGATAAAAATTTATATTTTTATGTATTGAAATTTTAGTATGATTATACTAAAATTTAACATAATTATATTGAAAGTAAGCACAACTATGTTAAAAATAAATTGTATAAATTTGTTTATTAGTATTTTGAAATAACCATGTTGAAAGTGAGCACAACTATACTAAACTTAAGCATAGTTATGCTAAAACTAAAATGTAGTAAAATTCTAATTTGGTGCTTTGAGCATGCTTTAGGCATGATCGTGCTAGATGATGAAGATGAAGACAAACAGGACAAATACATGCAAGAACAAGCAAGAACGAGTATGCCAAAGATTAACATGGGAGTGCAAAAAGAATGAAGAAAACGATCATGCAAGGGAATCCACATGAACGTGCAAAAGTAGGATTACACAGTCATGCAACGTTACATTAGCATGATCGTGCAAGATATTGAGCATGACTGTGAAACTTATTTGATGATTAATATATATATATATATATATATATATATATATATATATATATATATATATATATATGCTTGTATTGAATGGAATAAAATTCCAAAATACTAACAATGTGCATTGATGTTAGATGAAATAACTTGATAAAAAGAGGTTAGAAACCTCATTTGATGTATAGAAACTGTATAATTAACTCTAAAACTACTAAGATAGGTATGTATGCGATAAGTAGAGAAGGTCTACGAGGTCCTCAATTTAAAGAGACGGTTAAGACTTTCATTCAAAATGAAGATAAAATATGGATGTAATTGGTTAACATGCATCATATACATAAAATATTATCTTGGAAATCTTTAATGTAGGGATAGTTTGTAAGCCTTTTTGTAAAAGAGAGTTAAAAAATTTAAGGATCGACTTATGATGAAAATAAATCAAAGTTCATAAAAATGGAAATTTCTGAGTCTAGAAAGTACGTGAGCTACGTTTGATCCTCCCAATGGTTTGGAATTGTTCCTTATAGTTGGATATGCTCTACTCAAACTTAACCATCTCGACGAGATCTTGACAATTATCATTATTGGTCTATCAATTTCTTTCTTTTTGAGAAAATGTGAAATGATGATGTTGGTTATGATTATGTTAGTGTTGCTAATGGTACATTGCTGTTGTGGAAATTAGATCTTAGTACCTCATTCTTATGATGAAATTATGATAACTTTACTATAAAAAACATGATATTTTTAACGGTTAAAAATAAAATTTCTGGTGGTTAAAAACCACCACAAAATTTATTATCAGCGTTTAAAAAAAACGCTAGTTTGACGGGTGCCATAAACGTTCTGACAGTTTTTCTCTAACCGCGGGTACAAATAGTTAATTTATCTACTGCCGATTATAAACTAAACACTGCTAGAATCTTTTTACTAACGTTAACATAATTTTTAATTATTTTTAAATATAAATAAAATATCACATTAATCAGTAAATGTTAATATTTATTATATTTATAATAAAAAAATTATAAAACATTAATATTTTTATTTTAACATTTATGTATATTATATATTAGTTCAAACATATTTTATTTTTTTATTCAAATATATATGTTACAATTTAAGAAACGTTTATAGAAGAACTTTAGGATGAATTTCTCGTGTATGCAAAATTGGAGTGGTACTGGCATATATAAAACAACTACTAAAAAAAAAGTAGACACGAATATTTATCCATTAGAATTATTTCATTCACTGCCTCCAAAACTTAAGATTCAAACACGTATCATAAACGGTTAGTAAAATGTAAACATAATATGTAAGCATCAATGGCATGCATTAGTTTCTTATTCTACAGCTAGCTAATCTATTATTTTTACAACTTAGTAAACCTATGTCCTCCTTGTTTAGCTACTCATTAATCCATTTGCCCAACTTCAAGAATCAAATATTCCATGAGCCTCTTCGATAAAGTTGAAGATTGTATTCTACTTTTGATGTGTTTCTGGAACCAATTATTCTCCAAAGGACTTGTATTTCAAATGTCCACCAATTTCCTTATCAATCACTTGCAATGTGACCTTCAAATAAAAAAAATATGTGAGATTTAGAATTTTAACAATATTTACATAGGATTTCATAAAATAATAATGCTGGAAAATAAAAAAAAAAGTGTAAAAAAATATGCTCATAAAAATTGAAGATCATCATATAATATTGATTACATAACTATTAAGTATCAATTTCTTACCAGAAAACTCCATCACACATTGGAAGGTTCTGATGCCTGTGATATTTATTCATAAATCAAACTCAAACTTCATATAATGACACAGGTATCAAGTGAACTTGTGGCAATCACTCTGTTATCAGGTGACCAAGATAGACAATTGATCCGTACAATGTAGACATAATGACATATCTAGGTTGTCCCATGCATAATATTTAATGATCAAACGACATATTTTTTTTTTTTGTAATTATCCTAATTTACATAACATGTACCTACAAACATTCAGTGAGTCAAAAATCAAAATATCCACTATCCAGGCATGAGACACTTAAACTTCTGTTACAAGAATTTCCCATAGCATAAAGGATAAGTTACAAGTGATATAGAAACCAGAGCATAAAGGAACCAAGAAAGTTATACTCATAGACTTTGTATGTATTGGTGACTCCTTTTCCAAGCCTTGGCTGATGCATTTCATTCAAGAACACAATCTTGGCACTGTTTATGATGTAAGTTTGGACCATATTATGTTCAAAATTTTATTTATCTTGAACACCCTTATCACATCATAATATAAAGACCTTATCTTTGAAAGATAATAAGAATGAAAGCAATACAAAAATAAGTCATCAAATAATATATTAACATTATTTATACTAGCTAAAATAAATTAATAAAATTTGAAAATAATAAATAGTCTATCTCTCAAGATGAACCAATGAATTTTGATCCTTTGGGTTCAAATCACTATAGAATTTGATCAAATTGAGGCATATATCTCTATATAAAATTAATAGTTATAAAATTTTCATTAAATTTTTCTTTACTTGAATAGCTCTCTGTGCTCTTTATGAGAAGCAAGATAGGCAGATCAAAAGACTCCATTCATACAGTCCAAGAAAAACGTATTGTATTCACTTTTGTGGGAATCTGCATGGACCTCACATTGAATAACTAAACTTGTTTGGAAAAGAGGCCACAACCACGGTGGCCACTTATTTTCTTCTTCAATCTTTTCAACATCATCTTCTTCATTTAGACCTCTCACTCCAATTTCACCTTCTTAACCCCTACTTCCATATAACAAAGAAAATTAACAAAGAACTGGAGAATTAATAGAATACAAATATAAACAAGAAATAAAAGAAAAAATAGAAAAAGTTGCTTATGATTCTAAATGCACATCAATCATCGAACAAGGAATCCTTTTAAGATTAGCAACACAGCTATCAAAATATTTCTACGTACATTAAAATCAATACGCGACATAACAGATATAAAAAATTGGATGCGAAGTAAGTAAATACATAGGAGATGAGCAAGGCCTTCAAGGCTAGTGGGATCATTAAAGGAATTGACACTAACATCCATAGAAGCGGCACACTGCAATGAACAAATTAGAGATGGAATTAAAATGAAAAAAAAAAAATAGAGAAACAGAAGCGGAAGCAGAGATCAAAGAGGAAATTGATCCTTTTGTAATTCCTCTTGTCAATGTGGGCTTTCAAGATCTCCTCATCTTCCTTCCCCAATGTCATCTTCGTTCTGCGACTTCCCCAATGTCATAATCCTAATCCTAATGTGTTCTTATTCTATCCTGGAAAAGTAATGCTTTTTATTCTGTTTCTTGTGCTCAAACTTCTAATAAGGAGAAAATAAGAGGTTAGGTCATGTTTAGCGACACCTATGCATAAGAAGCTCGAAATGGGACAGGTGTGGTAGGTTACCATCTCTCGGTAAACTTTGGCCAGCTGGAAAGAAAGATTAATCTCTGTTTCATTTTTCCAAGATATTGAAAATTGTATTATTTTTAGCGGTTTTTATAATCATTAAAAAATAATTGTTAAAAAAAATAATCTTTTTTACATTGCTTAGACTCACATGCATATACATATTATAGAAATGATTAACTTCAAATTAGTAAGGATCATTGTAACATCACATGTATTAAACCTCAATTTAATTCTAAATCTATTATCATAAAACTTATACATAGTTTATATTAAAATATGATACAATATACTATTTCTATTCAAACTTTTACTTGAAAAAAATATCTCACTCCTCCTCCATTATCTTCTTTGTATGCAATATAGATCCCATACTTGAGGCATAACATGAATCGCTTTCTTCTCAACGTTAAGGTGATAATCAACTTCAAAATTGATTAGAGAATCTCTCACCTTATGACTATAAGCAACTACTATAAGATAGGAATGTTAATTGAAATAAGAGAAATCTAGATAAAAAAAAATCTTATAATCATTAATTTAAGTATGATAACTTAACCTTTTATATATTTTTATCCTTTATCATTTCAGTTATAATACTTTAGATTGTTTATATTTTGAGAATGTTAGACAAATGTGTAAAGGTGATTTAGTACTTATGGTGAGAATGCATTTATATAAATGGAGTTTAACTATATATATGATTGGAAAATAAATAGATGGTGATCATGCAAATAATCTTAATTAATATATGTATATTTAAGAAATGATATACAAATGAGGTTTAATGAATGTAATTAATTTAGAATAATAATAATAATAAAAAAATTTAATTTTAAATTAATAAAATTTTTATTTATTTTTAATAAATTTATAATGATGAGTTTAAATAAAATAATTTCTTTTATAATAACTTTAAAAAACTTAAAATTAAAATTTAAAACTTAAACTAAAACCAAATTTAATTTTTAAAAATTAAAAACTAAAAATCAGGTGCTTAACAATCAATTTTAAAGCCAAAATTTTTAAAACAATAAAATTTTGTTAAATTTCGTTTATCTTCTTTATAGTTGTTTCAATTCGATTTTTTTTTTTTAAATTTGTTCGGTTTAAAGTAAAAGTGTGGGTAAATATAAATTCAATGAGAATGACAAGCACCAATAACTTGTTTTTTAAAATATTGAATAATTTAAATTATGAAATGAAATTTCCCATTTTATTTTTTTAATTCGGTTGCTTAACGAAATATAAAAAAAATCCTAGATGTCACATAGTATTTATAATATATTTTTTTGGATAAATTAAATTTATTATAGTGGATTTTTTTTTATTTGAACGTAGAAATAGAAGTGAATAAAAACGTTTTAGATAAACAAGTAAGATCTAAACTTATAAAAAAATCTATTTAACTTATTCAGAAGGCTACTTATATTTATATGTTATATATTATATATTTATATTTATTTTAATATATTATACTTGTATAATATTTATTTTATATTTTATTTATATAATATTAATATATATATATGTTTTAAACCTATTTAATGACTTTTTTATCGTAAGGCCTTAAGTTTATGAACTTTTTTAATTAAATATTTATATAAATTTTAAATCTTTTTATTAATTTTTTTAATGTAGGCTTATAGGTCTTATAAGCTTTGAATCAGATAGATCTTAACAAATTTTTTTTTAACAAGTAATAGATTCAAGTTCATGGCTCAAATAAACATTCAAATCTAACTCGACTTAGTTTACTTTTATTCCTATTTGAACAAATAATTTTTTTTTTGACAAATTAAATTGATTATAGTAAAAAAAGTTCGTATTTAACATAATTATATTTAGAACAGTTTTATTTATCATGCATGATAATTTTTATTTAATTCTTGACATAATTATATATCTATGTTTTGAATTTATTTATTTTTTCTTTTATCAGATAAAAGATACACATATTTAATAATTTATTTATATTATTTTATAAAATTATTTTATAAAAAAATCTATAATCAAACGTACTTTGAATTTCTTATTTTATGCTTTACAATCTTTTCATATAAAAAGTACGTTTAAAATGATATTTGGTATAAAATAATATCAAAATAAAAAAGTTACATACTTGATAAAAAAATATTTATTAAGCACAAGAGATATTTAGTAAGATTATTAAGTTTGTGAATCAATTAATATAAAATTAATTAAGTTTAATTAAAAAATATTAAAAAGTTATCATATTTAAGCATAATTATCTTATATAAAAATTATCTATAAATTCATATAAAAAAATAAAAATAATTTTTTTTTATTTTTATGGTTAGGTAATATTTATTAAACAAGGCAGATCTCTCCAGTAATTAGAGAGATCTATTTTTAAAAAATAAAATAAAAAAATGTATGAAGTCTTTGTATATATTTAAGAGATAGATAAAAAAAAAATAGAAGAAAAAAAAATGTTTACTCTTATCAAAGCAATGATAAAGATGTCAACAGAAGAGCGAATGCACATATTCACCTAATATTTATTTTTGGATCCGTGTACCCGTTCATATTATGGAATATTTATATAAATAACAGATGCTGATAAATATCCGCAACTGTTTATCTTTAAAATGAAAATAATTGGTGTGATATAATCTATATTATGTAACATGGTATTATCCTTCATTTGTATAATGTTATATTATATAATACCATATATATCGTCGGTGCTTGTTTACTAAAAATTATTACAAAATAATAAAAAGAAATTTTATTTATAAAAAAATATCATATAACACAGATATATAGCAAACATATGTTATAAATAGATAAGATTTAATTAAATTTTTAATCTTCTATTTTATATTTTATTTTTATAATTATTTTATATTTAATTTTAATTTTTGTTCAACCTATTAATATTGTTTATAATTTTGATTTAAAAATGTCAATATATATATTTAATTTAAAATTTATTGTTTATTAATATTTTTATTTTTAGAAAATTACTTAATTAAAAAATATTAATTACTATATTTTAATATTTAATTAAAAAATTAATTAATATATTTAAATATAAAAATACTATTTAATTTGTATGTTATTTATATTTTTCTAAACAGATTAAATTAATATCAAATTATTTATTCTAACACATATTAAAATTTAAAAATATAAATAATATAATTTTTACTAGAAATTTAATTATATTTATTTAAATATTATCATTTAATATTTTAAAAAAATAAAATAAAAATTCTTATAAAATAATAAATTAATATTGTAAAAATATTAAAATTAAAAATTAAAATAAAAGGAAGCAACGAAAACCTTCATTAAATAAATAAATATCTATAGTACAGATATTATAATATAATATAATATCAAATATTCATCTCTCATCTCCTGTGAATAGCAATCTCTATAATACTGCTGTGCAGCTAATTTTACCATACCGTGGATGCGATAATTTTTTCTTTCTCGTTTTTTTTACACTATCCTCAAAATCAATAGTTAAAAAAAACTATTTTTTCTTCCCTCTTCCCCAAATCCACACTGAAAGCGCAAAATTCCTAAATTTGAAACTGAAACAAGAAAAAATGGACCCCGAGATTTCCCGGTGGGTCCTCGAGTTCCTCCTCCGAAGTTCGGTCCCCGATTCCCTGATCCAAAAAACCCTAATCGCTCTTCCTCTCTCTGGCGCCGATTCCCGCCTCAAGAAAACCCTTCTCCTTCGCACCCTCCAATCTCACCTTCTCAAAGCTTCCCTCAACGAAACCTCACTTCAAATCCTCGAACTCCTCGAAGAGCTCGACCGAAATGGCGACGTTCCCATCACCGACTCAATGCGCCGCGCCTACTGCGCCGTCGCCGTCGAATGTACCGTCAAGTACCTCGCCGCGTCCCCTGACGACCTCGGCGGCGAGTACTTTGGTGCCGTGGGGAGAATCTGGCGGGGCCGCGTGGGGGCAATGGCGGAAGAGGGTAGCCGGAGCGAGTTGCTCTCTGGCGATTTGAGGCGGTGGAGGGACGACCTTGAAGCCGCGCTTTGGGACCCTAAGGTTTGTGAGAGGTTGGCGAGTTTGAATAGCAGAACGGAGGCACTTAACGAGGTGAGGGGGTATCTGAAGGAGGCGTGGGAAGTGATGGGTCCTTCGTTTCTCGATTCGGTGGCAGCGCTGTCGAAGGCGAAGGGCTTGTGCCCTAAACGTGTTTGTGAAACTGCTTTGGGTGGTGAATCGTTGAGGAAGCATGAGGGCCCAACAAAGGAGAAAGGGGAATCTGTTAGTGGTGTTGATAGCAGTGATGATAATAATGATAATGCCAATGCTAATGATCATGATGATGACGGTGCATGCATGGAGGACGTGGCATTGCAGAATGAAAATCAGGAACAATTGGAAGAGAGAGTTGATGACTTGCCTTCCCAGAGAGATAAAGGTACTTTTTTTATTTGGTACGCCCGTAGTTTCTGTTTCAATTCCTTCAGAACAACACTTAGAAAGTTGAAAACTTACACCTTTTTTTATGAAAAAGAGAGCTGTGTTGATTTATAAATTTCTATTGAAGGGTTCTTTTGCTTTGAACTATGTTTGTTACTTGCGAATGACGTTGTTTTTAGGTACCACACATGTCAAACAGTTGTATGTGTCTAAAGTTCTGAAGAGTGATTTTTGTGAGCCATGCTTTGACTGTCCTCTGTGTGTTTTGTCAAGGCTTATTTGTTTTTTGCTTGCAAACATTTTTGAACTATATGTTTATTTATTACTCGGAATTACATGAAAATAATAACCTGAAAATCAAACTTCAACCTTTATTACATAAATTAAAGTCATCATTTTGAATAGGTTGTTAGTGAACTTCACTCTCTCCATTAGCATAACTTTTTATATTCTCTACCTTCTCTTCATGAAACGGGACTTCCTATTACAACCTCAGAATAAGATTTTTCGTAATTTCTTAATTTTTTATTTTTAAAATAATCATTATCTTTATAATTTAAATTCAAATGTTTAATTTTATATCAATATATTTATTTTAAATCCAAATAAATTATTATCTAATATCTATGCTTAAATTAAATTTTTGCTTTAAATGAATTATCTTTGAATAATATTAAGATACCTTTAATATAATATCATAGAAGATTTATTATTAATAATAAAAGTATTTAATATTTTCTTTAATTTTTATTTATAAATTTTATCTAAATTTAAAAATACCAAATAATGCACTGAAAGCTGGCTAGTTATGCTTTAATCTCTGTGCGTGTATGTGTGCATGTGTGAAAGAAAAGCAATTTGTAATTTGATTGTTTGGATTATTAAATATCAACCATGATATGAATGGTCACAAGAGGTGTTTCATTATTTTGTTCACATGTTACATTTACCAGTGTTGTTATCTTCAATTGGAACTAAGTAGTAATTTTCTTTTTTACTCCCCACTCACTACAGGACCTTATCAGTTAAAATCAGCTTAGACTTTAGAAAAATGTTCTTCATTCATTCGTTAAAATGAATAGGTCATCATTATTTGAAACAAACTTTAATAGTAAATGTTACATTACTGTTCGAACAATTGCTATGACTACACCTGTTTTATTGTTATTTACATTCTTTTTATCATGTGTGTTTTGCCAATAGCAGTTCAGAGAGAGTACCCTCAGCTTAGACGAAAGCACTCTGCTCTTCGTACATGCCATAGGGGAGTTAAACTATCTGATTCTGAGGAAGTGGAGCCAGTAGAATCATCGAGCAAATATGATCCTGTGCCTAGTTCTGAATTTAGAAATGCCCAGGAATCCCTTAAATCAAGTTCATTGGAGTTACGAGCATTGGTCAAGGATCCTCTTCCTGATGCACTGCTTACATCTGAAGTCGTAAGATCCAAATTGGCAACAAAAGATACAAATATTGAGCCACCTACTGAAAACCAAAGTGAAGATGACCCAAATGTTTGCATGAGTATTGTACCTTTCCAGCCTAATGATGCTAATCTTGGGAAGAAGACTTTTGTTCATTGTAGTAATGTTCATCGCCCCAACTTAATGGCACGGAAAAGGAGTGCCCATACTTTTGGGGTAATCATGTTTGTTATTATTTGTTTTAATCTGGGGCCAGTTCCTTTTAATATTTAACTGTTAGCAAGGGACCAGTTTTTTATCTAAAAGAGGGTATCTTGTTCAAGTTAGCATTTTTTAGTATAAAAATGCTTGCTGTCCCCACGAGGAAGTTCTGCCAGAAGGATTAACACAGCCCATGGTTTTGAATTGTGGCTGTGGTCACAAAGGTAGGAACAATGGCAATAGAATGCAGTTGATGTGGTAGCAATTGTGATCCTAATGTGGAAATCACTGTGTTGCAGACCACAATTTAATTCCTTGCCACAAAGACAATGTTCATTATTACCATTGGATAGTTAAGACCCTTTTTTTGAGGGATTCTTTTGTCTTGTTATGGATACCCTGTTTCTAAGGATATATCTTTGCATTGGCATTTTAGTTATTTCCTTCTTGTTGCAGTGGGATGATTCAATAGACCACATGTCACAAGGGAGGCAGCCAAGGAGGAGGAGGAAATGGACATCATTGGAAGAGGAGACACTAAGGGCCGGTGTAAAAATGTATGTGCTTGATCTAAACTGGTCGAACTGTAATTTTCCTGATGAATTGTGATACCTATAAGTTATTTTTGCAATTGAAAGTTAATCAATTTAGTAACAGTTTTGTCCGTTGTGATTTCATGTTCTCATTCACTGTATTTTTCTTACCCAGGTTTGGAGAAGGAAACTGGGCAACGATCCGAAGTTTTTACAGTAACATCTTTGAAAATAGAAGTGGAGTATGCAACCTATGTACCCCAATGCTTTGCCATGTTTTTCTTTCTGGACTTATGTCTATAATATAACACTTCTTTTTAAATATTTTAAAGGTTGATCTGAAGGACAAGTGGAGAAACATGATACGGTGACACTAATGAGCTATTTGAACATTCATGTGTATATCTTGTAGAGGTATTTTTCCTTTCGAATTGAATTTCCATGGATTAATAGGGTTGACATTTATATTAACATGTACAGTTTCACTTGCCTGGTTCTTTCTGTTTAAAGATTTATGACAGTATTCATCATCACAGAATTGCATCAATGTTGTTTGTAACAATTCTCTGATTTTTTGGTTTTTTATCCCTATTGGATTTTGCTTGTATAGTATCCCCATGACAGATATGCGCGTAGTTGTTGTGCCTAGACACTTGGTGTATAAAGGTTGATGGAAGTTTATTGAAGGGGGGGGGGGGTTACAGGCTGTCATTAAAACATATGACCAATGTAGGTTTTGTTTCGTTAGAACTGAACTGGGATGGGTGTAATTTGAATTTTGAAAAGGTACAAAGACTTTGCAACTTAGCATATTTTAAGAATATTTAGTTATACTCATTTCATAAAGAATGTAGTTAGTTTGCTTAGATGTTAGCAAGGTACACTCAATTAATATTAGCAGGAAAATAGTCTCCACTAAATCTATTAAGTGCCTATCTATCTATCTATATATAATATATATGGATGTCTTGCATGACTGTTGTTCTGTTGTTCTATAACATTCTACTAAATAAGCTGTTTCATTTTCTAAGTTCTCTTCTTCTCTAAATTCTTGCCCTCTAATGTCAACAATAGTTTAAGGTTAGGTGAGTTACAAATTTAGAGAGAGAGGGAGGGAAGGAGGGGAAGATGTGAAAAACGACCAGGTGGGTACTCACCAAAATTGAGGATTTCAAGATGATTAACTGTGTGGGTATTCTGTGCTGTGGTCTTGTGGTTTATGGTAGACTCGGTGGGTTGTTCATAGTTGAAGAGAATCAACTGTTTGGGACTGCATGGCTTCTTGGTGTTGGGTCACAGGTAGGTGCATTTGTGTGAGAACTAAGATGTGAAAACAGAGAGGGGGCAGGATGTGAAGCTGATATGGTGATACCTAAAAGGATGACCGGATGAGAAATGCTGGAGAAGAACAAGTTGCCAGACAACACAAAATCCCTTGAGAACATGTCCCACAGGTACCAGATATAGAGACAGAGAAGAAAGGACGCACCAGAGAAGAAGACAAAAGGAGGGCATGGCACACATCAAATGGATCAGGATTTGGTTTGGTTTTTTGGGAACACTTTTGAGACAAAACTCCAAAATATCCTCGAGAAATGCTAACCATTCATCATTTCAAGCATGGGGCTGCAATTTTGCCATATTGTTGTGCAGCTTCCATAAAACTCAGATGGTATTTTGCTCAAATTCCACCATACTGTGCCACCATGGCACTGTTAAATTATAAATTGTAACATACAAGGCTTACAAAATATGATGAAAAGTATAATATCAAGAGTTGGTATACCACATTTTAAATTGATATCCTAATAGTTTTGTGGTCTTGGATGATTGAGTGTATTGAATGTTTTTTGCTCTACCTCATCCTTGATTCATACTTCATAGTCAGTAGTTGAAGGATCAAGTTTGCCTATGGGATGAACAGCATTATAGTATATTCTTATCTGCAAGAATTTGTTATACTTTAGGTAGTGACATTTCTGATAGCAGGTTCTATATACGGAATCAAGTTTTGTTAAAGCGCTGTTCAAATAGTGCAGTTAGTGAGGAGAACCTATCCATAACCTTGGACGAGTCCTTGCTACAGTTACTTTATTCTTCTCTGCATTCTGGTTTTGAGGGCTCAGACAAAGGTTAGACTCGTAATTGCTGGTTCTGATGATGCATGTATCATACATATATCTGTAGTTTTGTTGTTGTTACTTGATTCATGTTTTAAACTAGCCTATAATTATTCAGTGAAGAGTAAGGTTTCTTGTCATGTGCAACATATAATAAACTCTTGCATTTTATAAGCTCAAAACTATTTTAATTATTTTGCTACTAGTTATCAATAAAGTAATGGAAGGGTAGAAAAATTCAGAATCACGGTACCACTTTTTTTAAGAAGTCTTGCTGATTGTGGCTGACTTGCCACTTTACCATTCCATGTAGAGCCCTATAAAATGCGAGTCTGACCTTGAACTAGAAGACGCTAGTGACAAGTAGAGACTAGAAAACAGATAGTTGTGCATGCAGTTATCATGACTAGAAAACAATAGTTTTACTTGCATTCATTTTATCAACTACTATGTGTAAGATTTCCTAAACAACTATTGCATTAGACAGATTAACAAAGAGAACTTGGTATCGTTTCGAAACTTCCTGAACAAATTGCATAGCATTTAACTAATGGGGGAGAGGGAAATGCTATAGCTTACGTGTAATAGTATATTAACTTGCGGTCGGAATTTCAGGTTCACGGATTTTGGCATATGCTTGAGACGAAAAGAAATCATCGCAATTTCTGGGTCTGAATTGTACTGAATGTAAAAACGAATGCTGTATGATTTTTTTTTCTGCTGTATATGCAATTGTGCCTTGACACGTAGTAGCTATGTAAATTTTAATTTAACATGCACATTTTGTTTTCCTTTTTATGTCATAAAAGGGGTATTACCAATGTTTATTGTCATATTTTCTTCAATTTCCGCAACTTCGAATGGGCGCTGATTGGGCCATACAAGTAGTTGAGTTTCATTAACTCAAATTTTCTTTACAAGCGGGAGTGATTCAGTGGATGATTTATACAACTGAACTGATGAATCCGATAGATAATTTTTTATTTGCAAATATTTTCAATTTTAATTGTTGTTGTCCTAAGTTCTTTTTACTTGATGTTATTAAAATTAATGAAAAAAGGAAACAAAATTTATGCTTATTTCTAATAATTATAAACGCGGCTCCAGATAATGCGATTCAGACATGATTCCATTCGTAAAAACACAATATAATTTAGCTGTTCTAAGTTAATGAAAATGTCTTCTCAGCGTTTGAATGGTTTACAGTGAGATACGCTGGGAGAATAGCAGAGTGAGATCTCGAATAAGATTCTACTAATAATGCTAACAATATATTCTTTAATATATTTTCAACTCATCTCTAAAAACTAATTCAAGAAAGAAAATTATAACAAGTTAAATTAAAAAATATTTTAATTATGTTTTTAATTAATGAAAAATATCTTAACAAATATGTATATAATTTTTAATTTAATAAAAAGCTAAACAATTTATAAGTTTTATGAATTTAATTTAATTTAATAAAATATTAATTTTTTTAAAAATAATCTATATAATATAATTTTTAATTTAATAATTAAATTGATAAAATTTAATTATTTATAAAAATTATTAAGTAAAATAACTTTAACTAAAATTATTAATTTTATATATATATTTTATAATTAATTCTTGTAATAACTATTGAGGCGGCTCCGAATAATGAGGTTGACACAACGTATGAGTAACAATAAGGACAACGCACATCTGGCTAAAATAATTTGGCTGTTGTGCAACATGATAAGCCTATATATGCCTATGTTTTAGTTCCATAAATCAATATACGCAATTTCTACATCTTTGAATTTTCTCATGACAATTATTACACGCAAACAATAAAATTCCATGGCTTTATCTCCAAATTTCTTTTAGCCTATAGACCAATGTAGTTACTGCCAAAATTCTCCACCTTATTTAAACCCTCTTAGCCATTCCAACAAACCAAACACCACATTGAAGCAAAAGTATTTATTTCCCCAAATTAAAGAGCCTTTTGACATAAAAAAAAGAATAATGGGAGTGAGTAAGGTGGCATTGATTGGTTCAATGATGGCGTGGATGGTGATAGCAAGTCCCTACACTGAAGGAAGCTTGACATGTGACCAAGTCACAATATGGCTGACTCCATGCATAAGCTATGCAGTGATGGGAGGGAATGTATCATCTTTATGTTGCCAAGGTATCTACTCTCTCAATGCAGCCTATAAGACTGCAGAGGATAGAAGAGGTGCATGCCAATGCATTAAGGATAAAGCTGCCTACATTCCTGGAATTGACTATAACCGTGTTAATGAAATTCCTGGAAAATGTGGTACTAAATGTCCCTACAAAGTTTACCCCTCCACTGATTGTTCCAAGTGAGCCTTCTCTTCTCTTGTGCCTATATATATATATATACCCATATTTTTTTTTTAATATCGGTTATAATTGATTTTTTACATCTGAAATTGATATAAAACTGTTATATAAAATCTGTTAAATTTTTTTATATCGGTTAAAAGAATAAAATGTAATCTTTTGTGTTGGTTGTTATATATACATTTCATATTTTTTTAAAGAAAAATTATTTAGTGATTTTTCCAAAATTACTCACTATAAATAGTTTATATTTTTTTTTTATAGATTTTGATTGATTGTGCAGGTTGCAGTAAGAAGCAAAAGGTGCAATATATGGCTTGTGATCAGGAGCATGGGCTACTAGTAATGATGGAAGGATTATTCTATCAATAATAAACCTTGGAATGAAATAAATCAAGTGTGTGGATCAGGTGTAATGAATGATCCAGTGAATTTCTTGAATTATATACATCAATAATAAAAATATCTTTTTAATTAATTTATTATTTCTCTCTATTAAAGTTAATAGTGATATGAAATTGAGCGTACAAAAAATATAATGCTAAACGATAAATATATCATCAAGTATATGTCAATATATCAACACATCTATTAAAAAAAATTGAAGACGATTATATTTTAAAACTATCACTATTTATCTTTTAAAATTATTATTAAAATAATTTTTTTTAGTGCACACATACATAATTTCTTAATTGACTTTCATATTTTAAAATGCCTCCATCTCGCACTTGAATATGTTGTTGGTAAAATGTTCTGCACATGACAACATCGATTAGAGTCCCAAAGTTGGACCATCACGATGCTACGATTCAATGTTGAGTGATGATGATGTTAGTGGCTTATATAAAGTGGTTAAACATGAAGTAAGCTTCCACTTGTATGGTTAAACCTTCTTTAATTTGTTTCTGTTAGGTATTAAACATTTATTACAATTTTTACTTGGTCGTTAAGTTCTTTCTTATCTCAATTGTGGATGTTAAAGATACAGTTAGAAACTTGATCTTAGTAGTTAATTATATTTGATTAGTTGACTTATCTCATATCTATATATTTAAATTAGTGTAAGGGTCTATTTGAACTTATCCTTACTCGTGGTATCAACAATAGAAATTTAATTTTCATTTTTTTAACTATTTTTTCTTTAAATTGAATCAAAATTTTGAACATAAAAAATGGTGATTAGATAAAATTATTCTTAAAATATAGTGATTTTAGAATTCAAATTTCTGATTAACTTAAAATTAGAGTTCACCTAGAATTATAGTCTACTTTTACTAGCTAACAACTTTTGGATTCCATACGAATAGATTAAAATTAAAATTTAGAATTGTTTTTAACCAGTGTATTGTATGAGTATTTTTAAAAGTAAATAAAATAATAAATATTTATTATTATTAATTATAAATATTATAATATTAATAATAAATATTATAATATTAATAAAAATTAATGAAATTAAATTCTTGAAATTAAAAATAAAATTAACAAAATAAATTATTAAAATCAAAACACATATTTTTTATTAACGTAATATATTAAAATTTAAATTGAGATGAATTAAGATTATAAAAATTTTAAAATTTAATTTATTCAAAACATAAAGGTGCTTCAATGTTATCATAGTGTAAATCAGTATTTAAAATTTAAATCAAAATACTATTTTAAAAATAAAAAAAAATATTTAAAAATAAAATAAGATTTTTAATGTAAAAAATCACATAATTTAATAAAAACAAAATAACTTCTAAAAATATTCTTATATAAAAATAAATATTCTAATTTTATATATAAAGACAGATTCTATCATAATTAAAATTGGTTTAGGAGTATTTTTTTTGGCTTTAACTGTCCTGTCTAAATATGCATCAAGTTACTCATTGACTCTTTAATTTAATTTATTTTATAAATCTGAAATTGATAATTTCTAAATATTAGTAACAAGAAAAAGGAACTCAATCAAGTTATTGATTATTTCATTATTTTATAAAATTGTAATTTCATTTGTAAAATAAATTTTAAATATTAATGGATGTTTAATTAAAACAGTTTATGTTTAATTTTCTCTAAGTAAAATTTAGGTTCAAGTTTTATATGCGAAAAAAAATATATTGAAAACACTAATCCTACTATGATGTGATAAATTATATCAAATAAAAAAAATACATAGAACTATAATCTAGACTAAAAATAAAAAACTTTTAAATATAACTACCAAAGGATTGAAACTATTGATTATTAGAATTATTTTCAGCTCCAAACATAAAATGAACACCAATAATTTGTGTTCTCTACGATGCAAATGCCACATGGCCCACAACAATATTCCTGAAAGAAGGTCAACATGGGATCTAGCAGCTTTGATATTCTATTGGTGGCAAGTATATGGCATATATATAATCAAAATTTATATCCTTTTGTAATAATTTTTATTATATTATATTATTTATTATTTTTATTTTTCAATAGATACATTTACCTAATTAATAAATGTATAATAATAATTTTTTCATAAAATCAAATAGCTTCAATTAATTAATAAAAAATCATATAAGTGTTGTAAGATTGTCCCATATGACAACATTGTTACCGACATATCAAATTATCATGTAAAATAAAAAGATAATTCTTTATATTCTATGGAACCACATATAAGCAACAAGAATTTTGCGATCAAGAGACCACTTGATATCTCAAAATAGCCACTGATATGATTACATCTGTATTCTGAGAACTTGTTTAGTTAATTTCATACGCAATTATTAACAATTTTCTGAAAGTTGTGCGTGGAACAATAGCTATATCGAAGTTGTCATTAGCACAAAAATCAGATGTAATTGATAAGATGACACATGTTTTGTTTCTACGACACATGAATCAATTGATATAAAAAAGTCTGCACCAAACTCCAAAAATGGGAAAGAAGAATCAGAAACGGCAGCACAATTAAACAGTTAGGTGTAGAAAATTCATCTAATCATATTCTCAACGACTTGGCTTTTGCTCTTGACTCAAAGAAATGGATAACAACACTTTTTATGGTTCTGCTCACCGCCAAGTCCACATTGTCTGTGGAAGATTTCTCCCAACAGCCTAACTAAAAATGGAAATCTTACCTCGTGTTTGGTTTTAGAATTTTATTTTCTATTTTTTTGTTATTAATATTTTGTAAAAATAGTAAAAACTGTTTTTTTATGTTTTTTATATAAAATTTTAAAAATAAAAATTAAATCAAAATAAAATAATATTTTTATAAATAAAAATTAATTTAAAACAAATATCATCTTACATTATCGTAGTATTAGTGTATTTGATGATTTTTCTTTCCCTCTATTGAGATCCATCACCCTATCATTTTTTTTCTCATAAATATCCTTTATAGGAATAAATTTTATTTAATATACGGTGAAACAACATTGAAAAAATTCAAATCATTTAGGTTATTTGATTAATCTAATAAATTAATGAGGTGATGACGTGACGTGATATGATTCACCCTACGCGAATGAATCATAATGCGGAAACGATAACGAAACGTCTTGAAAACCAGGATAAGATAAGAAAGGATAAGGTAAGATTAGGATAAGATAAGATAAAGGAACCCGACACAAACCGCGACCTGCCGGAGAGCACCGAAGTTATCAAAAGGAACGTGACCCTTACCGCGACCTGCCGGAAGAACCAACGTTATCAAAGGTAGTTCTTTGCCCAAGAACCAAAGGAATCAACTCACACAGAGATGAAAAACTCTCAAAGAGAAAATATGATTAATACTCAAAATCTGTCTTTTCACTGAATCCCTAACTCCTATTTATAGCTAACCAAATCTAATAAAAAAAGATAACAAATTAGAAATTCTAATTAGATTGCAATTTGAATTTCAATTAATTTAAAACAAATAACTTCTAGATAAATATCAAATCTTAATGTAATCTATAGCAAATAATAAACTTTATCACTTAATATCTTCAATGATATGACTACATAGATTAACCCATGTTGGAATTGGGCTTGGATTCACGTAGTCTTTTTTTTCAACTTTCTTGATGAGACCTTTAAGTGCTTGTTCCATACGTTTGGTCCTATTTCTCGTCATAGGACCTTCCATTCCTTGTAGATAATCTCCTAGATGATCTCTTTTACTTATCGTGGTGCCCACGTTCACATCATTTCCCTTCTTCTCCAAGAGGATTCGTCCTCGAATCTTGATGGTCATCTGCATCAAATAAGGATAAATCAGAAACATTGAAAGTGGCACTCACATTACCATAGCTACTTGGAAGATCGATTTTATAGGAATTATCGTTGATTTTTTCAATCACTTGAAATGGACCATCTCCTCTAGGATGTAATTTGGAACTTCTTTGACTTAGAAACCACTCCTTTCGCAAGTGAACCTACATCCAATCACCAGGGTCAAAGACCACCTTGGTGCTTCCTTTGTTTGCCTGCCGAGCATAATGTTCATTCTTCTTCTCAATATTAGCGCGAACCTTGGCATGTAATTTCTGTACAAATTCAGCCTTTTTCTTTCCATCTAAATTAAGAGAGTCATTAGTAGGAAACGGTAAAACATCTAAAGGTGATAAAGGATTAAATTCATATACAATCTCAAAAGATGAAAATGAAGTAGATGTGTGAACAACCCTATTATATGCAAATTCAATATGAGGCAAACAATTCTCCCAATCCTTAAATTTTTTTTTAATTATAGTACGTAATAAGGTGCCTAAAGTTCTATTCACAACTTCAGTTTGTCCATCTGTTTGCGGATGAGCCATAGTAGAGAATAATAATTTAGTACCTAACTTACCACACAAGGTTTTCCAAAAGTGACTAAGAAATTTAACATCTCGATCACTTATAATAGTTTTAGGTAAGCCATGCAAATATATAATCTCTTTGAAAAATAAATTAGCAATATGAGAGATATCATTAGTTTTAGAACAGGTAATAAAATGTACCATTTTACTAAACCTCTCTACAACGATAAAATTATTATCTTTTCCTTTTGAGGTCCTAGACAGCCTTAGTACAAAATCCACAGAAATATCAGTTAAGGGATATTCAGGAACAGGTAAGGGTGTATAAAGTCATGATGCATTACCTTAGATCTTGCTTGTAAGAAAGTAATATATTTTTCACTAATAAGTTTAACATCATGCTTTATTTTTGGCCAAAAATGATGTTCATGTAAAATATGATAAGATTTTTGAATGCCAAAATGTCCAATTAATCCTCTCCCATGAGTCTCTCTAATAAACATTCCCCTTACGCTACACTTAGGTACATACAATTTATTTTTCTTAAACAAATATTCATCTTGCCTAAAATAGTCATCAAAACCATGGTCAGAACACGCTTTCCACAATTGTCCAAATTCAATATCATCCGCATACATGATTTTTAGTAATTGAAATCCAAGTAATTTGGTTTGTAAAGTCATAAGTAATACATACCTTCAAGACAACGCATCCACTAAAATGTTTTCCTTTCCCTTTTTATACTTGATAACATAAGGAAACATCTCATCAAATGTAAGCCACTTGCCATGCCCTTTGTTAAGCTTACCTTGAGACTTTAAAAACTTCAAGATGAATTGATCAGACTGGATGACAAATTCTCTCGACCAAAGGTAATGTTGCCAAGTTTGTAAAGCGCACATCAAGGCATAGAGCTCTTTGTCATAGGTTGGATAGTTAAGCATCGCTCCACTAAATTTCCCACTAAAATATGCCATAGGTTTGGAGTCCTGCATTAAAATAGCTCCTATACCCACTCCAAAGGCATCACATTTAATCTTAAAAACTTTATCAAAATTAGGTAAATTTAACACAGGGTCATTAGTTAACTTATCCTTTATAAAATTACAAGCTTGTTCATGTTTCTTATTCCATTTAAAATTAACATTCTTTTTAATAAGTTTATTTAAAAGGGTAGTTATAGAACTAAAATTTTGTACAAACCTCCCACAAAAACTTGCTAAACCACGGAAGCTTCTTCTTTCACTAGCATTTGTAGGCGTGAGCCATCCTCTAGTTTCATTAACCTTTTCTTCATCAACACTAACTCTCGTAATCTTGTCGATGACTCTACAGTCCACGCACATGCGCCATGTTCCATCCTTCTTTGGTACCAAGATAATATAAACTGTACATGAACTAAGAATTTTCCTCACAAAGCCTTTCTGCATCAACTCCTCTACTTGTCTTTGAATCTCATTGGCCTCCTCAGGACCAGTTCTATAGGCTAGTTGGTCTGGAATCGTAGCACCGAGGATAAAATCAATTTGATGTTTAATACCTCTTATAAGAAGCAAACTTCTTGGTGGTTCTCTAGGAAATACATCATTAAATTTCTGCAACAAATATTCAAGCATACTAGGAAAACAAGAGTTATGATTGTTAGTAAGATAAATATCCTTATACATGAGTACAAGAACTTGTTCCTTTTCCCTCAAAACAGTCTCGATCTCTCCTTTGTGAGCAATTACACAAACTTTATTTTTTTTCTTTGTTTTTTGATTTTTCTTTCTTTTCACTCTCATTCTTTTTTTGACTTTCTACTTTTTCTTTACTCTCAATTTTATCTCTCTTTTTTCTTTCTTGATTTTCTAATTCTTTCTTATTCTTTTTTTGACTTTCTACTTTTTCTTTACTCTCAATTTTATCTCTCTTTTTTCTTTCTTGATTTTCTAATTCTTTCTCATTCTTTTTTTGACTTTCTACTTTTTCTTCACTCTCAATTTTATCTTTCTTTTCTATTTCTTGATTTTCTAATTCTTTTTCTCTTATTTTACATTCTTTTGAATTTTTCATTTGGTCATAATAAGCCTCTTTTGGTTTAAGATCTTCCTTCTCATTGGACCAATTAAACTTCGACGATGAACTAGAAGCATACTTGGGATATTTGCAAGTGCTTCTAGATTTGAGTTGTTTTTTCACTTGAATAGCTTTATGAAGCAATTCTTCCATCTCCACATAATGTTGTTGCTCCACCACATCAGCAATCTCTCTTTTTATCCATCTAATAAATCTTGCCATAGTGATTTCTCTGTCCTCCTCTACATTGGCTCTTATCATAGATATTCCATCTCCTTGTAATAATCTTCAACACCCATGGCGCCTTGAGTAAGACTTTGTAGTTGTTTCTGGTGCAAGTCTCTATGATAGTGACTTGGCACAAATCTTCTTCTCATGACTACTTTCATCTCTTCCCATGTTCGGATAGGTCTATTTCCATATCTCCTCTTATTAAGGATAAATTGATCCCACCAAATATTAGCATAATCAATAACAGAAAAACTGGCTAGTCTTACCTTTTTCTCCTCTGAGTAATTGTGACAATCAAACACATGCTCCACTTTTCTCTCCCACTCTAGATAAGTTTCAGGTTCGTTCTTTCCTTGGAATGGTGGAAGGGATAATTTAAGATTTCCCAAGTTGTTATCCTTTTCTCGATATCGTCTTCTTTCTCTTAAACTTTCACTGGTTGATTCTAAGTTCTTTCTCCAATCTCCTTCTTCATCACAGTGAAATAATCTTTGGGGACTACTCCAATGAGAAACCTGGGACCTCCTTCTCGAACAACACTCCATGTCATCCAACCTCCTGTTCAACTGTTGGAATTGATCTTGAACTGATTTTATGAATATTTTTAGATCCATTTTATTTTGATGGAGTTCACCACTCATGTTGGCAATGCTACAAATTGAACAAAATAAATAAATTAGAATAATAAAACCTCACCAATCACTCCCTTAATGTTTACCCTCAATATTGATGTTTTTCACTCGTGTTTACACTCGAATTGGCTTTTTATATAATGCTCTAACCAACTCTTGCCTTTTACCTCTCGATTCTCCTTATAAATCCTTGAACCAAGAAATTCACAAGTTGATCTTCCCACAGATAACGAAAGAGTCATTGATACACAAGATAAATAAGGTAAGGAACATTGGTAAAGAATTAAGAACTTAGAAAAAATTATATTGAATGAAGACTGATTATTTTTTCAATTGTCTTGAATTTTTTTTTCTATCACAACTTTTTTTTTTTTTGAATTTCTATCACAATTTTTTTTGCTTCTCTCTTTTTTTTATCACAAATCTTTTTTTTGGTAGATAACAACTTTATCACAAAAAATTAAAACAATAGATGACACCTGATTCCAAGAGTCGAAACTCTGATGCCAAATGATATGATTCATCTTACGCGAATGAATCGGAATGCGGAAACGATAACGGAACGTCTTGAGAATCAGGATAAGATAAGAAAGGATAAGGTAAGATGAGGATAAGATAAGATAAAGGAACCCGACACAAACTGTGACTTAACGGAGAGCACCGAAGTTATCAAAATGAACATGACCCTTACCGCGACTTGCCGGAAGAACCAACGTTATCAAAGGTAGTTCTTTGCTCAAGAAACAAGGGAATCAACTCACACAAAGATGAAAAACTCTTAAAGAGAAAATATGATTAATACTCAAAATCTGTCTTTTCACTGAATCCATAACTCCTATTTATAGCTAACCAAATCTAATAAAAAAAGATAACAAATTAGAAATTCTAATTAGATTGCAATTTGAATTACAATTAATTTAAAACAAATAACTTCTAGATAAATATCAAATCCTAATGTAATCTATAGCAAATAATAAACTTTATCACTTAATATCTTCAATGATATGACTATATAAATTAACCCATGTTGGAATTGGGCTTGGATCCACGTAGTCTTTTTTTTCAACTTCCTTGATGAGACCTTTAAGTGCTTGTTCCATACGTTTGGTCCCATTTCTCATCATAGGACCTTCCATTCCTTGTAAATAATCTCCTAAATGATCTCTTTTACTTATCGTTGTGCCCACATTCACATCATGACGTTTCTACATAGTTAACAATTAAGTAATTGAAGTTACTTGAAAAGAGAAGATGCGTGTGCAAATGTGACCATAGCTAACTAGTAATGGTTAACTCAACGGTTAAAACCAAAACTCAAAAGTTTAAGATTAAATTTTTTCAATGATCTTTTATTCGTGAATATAAAATGTATCACTTTAATATATAAGATTACGTACATAGAAAAACGATGAACTTATTTTTAAAATAAATTTCTTAATTTATTTTCTTTAATATTTTTATAGATATTAAACTTTATCAATTAAATAATTAAATTAAATATTTTCATTAAGTAGATTGAAATTACAAAAATTTATATAAATTTTGTAGGTTATAGATCATCAATTAAATTTATTTGAATGTATATTATATTTTTAAAATATAAAAAATATTAGCTATAAAATTACACTTTTAAGGATGTCTAATTTATTTAAAATTTAACAAATATGATCATGAAAATTATATTATATAATTCAATGGTTAAGTTTAACAAATTCAAATTTTAAAAAAATTAAATAAAATTAGCTTATAAGATTTATTCTTTGGAGATTATTTTAGATATTTTTGGCAAAATATTACAGGTATCTTTTATGAAAATAATTTGACCTGAATGAGTATGACTACTATAAGTATCAAAGCTCTTTTTTATGTATTAAGGAAATTGTATATGTAATGTTTGAACTTAAGATGACTAATTAAGTTGGATTAATCTCTTACCAATTAATTCATTAATTTAGTGGTAATTAATTTTTATGTTTATGGATGCCAAAATAAACCCTAAAATATACAATAAATATAACCATAACTAATTTAAAGTATGATATATATATATATCATTTGGTAAGTCAACAGTTTTTTGGTGCACAAGTCATAACATAACTTATATTGATAAAACTCATCTTAAAACTCATCCTAAACCCTAAAAGAGAATTAATACAGTGCCACTATTTTATTTATGTTTCAACTTATTAATAAAAAACTATGGTCTAACAAATTATTATTTATGTTCACTAAAAAAATTGTTTTCAATCAAATTTACTCTTTTTCTTAAATAAATAAGTGCTGGTCATATGATACTTTCATAAATATGTGTATGAGAGTGAAGATATAATTATGCAATGCATTTTTAGAAAAAATTATAATTATTAGATTGAAATATAGTAGGATAAACAATAACGTATTTGTTATACGTATCATTGTTCTAAGAAATAAGCCTACATATGCCTATGTTTTAGTTCCTTAAATCAATATACGCAACTTCTAGTTCTACATATTTGAATTTTCTCATGAAAATTATTACACGCAAACAATAAAATTCCATGGCTTTATCTCCAAATTTCTTTTAGCCTATAGACCAATGTAGTTACAGCCAAAATTCTCCACCCTATTTAAACCCTCTTAGCCATTCCAACAAACCAAACACCACATTGAAGCAAAAGTATTTATTTCCCCAAATTAAAGAGCCTCTTGACATATAAAAAAAGAATAATGGGAGTGAGTAAGGTGGCATTGATTGGTTCAATGATGGCGTGGATGGTGATAGCAAGTCCCTACAGTGAAGGAAGCTTGACATGTGACCAAGTCACAATATGGCTGACTCCATGCATAAGCTATGCAGTGATGGGAGGGAATGTATCATCTTTATGTTGCCAAGGTATCTATTATCTCAATGCAGCCAAAAAGACTGCAGAGGATAGAAGAGGTGCATGCCAATGCATTAAGGATAAAGCTGCTTACATTCCTGGAATTGACTATAACCGTGTTAATGAAATTCCTGGAAAATGTGGTACTAAATGTCCCTACAAAGTTTACCCCTCCACTGATTGTTCCAAGTGAGCCTTCTCTTCTCTTTTGCCTATATATATATATATACCCATAATTTTTTTTAATATCGGTTATAATTGATTTTTTACATCTGAAATCGATGTAAAACTCTGTTATATAAAATCTGTTAAATTTTTTATATCGATTAAAAAAATAAAATGTAATTTTTTATGTTGGTTGTTATATATACGTTTGATATTTTTTTAAAGAAAAATTATTTAGTGATTTTTCCAAAATTACTCACTAAAAATAGTTTATATTTATTTTTTTTTATGGATTTTGATTGACTGTGCAGGTTGCAGTAAGAAGCAAAAGGTGCAATATATGGCGTGTGATCAGGAGCATGGGCTACTAGTAATGCTGGAAGGATTATTCTATCAATAATAAACCTTGGAATGAAATAAATCAAGTGTGTGGATCAGGTGTAATGAATGATCAGTGAATTTCTTGAGTTATATACATCAATAATAAAAATATCCTTTTAATTAATTTATTGTTTCTCTCTATTAAAGTTAATAGTGACATGAAACTAAGCGTACAAAAAATATAATGCTAAAACATAAATATATCATCAAGTACATCTCATTATATCAACACATCTATTAAAAAAATTAAGATGATTATATTTTAGCAGTAATATAAATTGATAAAAATATATTAAAGTAAAAAAAATAATTTGATTCTGTTAGGTATATTATTTAAACTTTTATTAAAATATTTTTTATAAATATAAATTTATAAAAAAAATTGATAAAAATTAAAACTATCACTATTTATCTTTTAAAATTATTATTAAAATAATTTTTTTAGTGCATACATTCATAATTTTTTAATTGACTTTCATCTTTTAAAATGCCTCCATCTCGCATTTGAATTTGTTGTTGGTAAAACGTTCTGCACATGACAACATCGATCATAGAGTCTCAAAGTTGAACCATCACGATGCTAAGATTCACTATTGAGTGATGATGATGTTAGTGGCTGATATAAAATGGTTAAACATGAAGTAAGCTTCCACTTGTATGGTTAAACCTTCTTTAGTTTGTTTCTGTTAGGTATTAAACATTTATTACAATTTTTACTTGGTGGTTAAGTTCTTTCTTATCTCAATTGTGGGTGTTAAAGATACAGTTAGAAACTTAATCTTAGTAGTTAATTACATTTGATTGGTTGACTTATCTCATATCTATATATTTAAATTAGTGTAAGGGTCCATTTCAATTTATCCTTACTCGTGGTATCAACAATAGAAATTTAATTTTCATTTTTTTAATTATTTTTTTCTTTAAACTCAATCAAAATTTTGAACATCGGAAATGGTGATTAGATAAAATTATTCTTAAAATATAGTGATTTTAGAATTCAAATTCCTAATTAACTTAAAATTAGAGTTCACCTAGAATTATAGTCTACTTTTACTAGCTAACAACTTTTGAATTCCATACGAATAAATTAAAATTAAAATTTAGAATTGTTTTTAACCAGTGTATTGTATGAGTATTTTTAAAAGTAAATAAAAAAAATAAATATTTATTATTATTAATAACAAATATTATAATATTTATAAAAATTAATGAAATTAAAAATAAAATTAACAAAATAAATTATTAAAATCAAAACACATATTTTTTATTAACTTAATATATTAAAATTTAAATTGAGATGAATTAATATGATAATAATTTTAAAATTTAATTTATTTAAAACATAAAGTTGCTTCAATTCTATCGTAGTGTAAATCAGTATTTAAAATTTAAATCAAAATACTATTTTAAAAATAAAAAATATTTAAAAATAAAATAAGATTTTTAATGTAAAAAATCACATAATTTAATAAAAACAAAATAACTTCTAAAAATATTCTTATTTAAAAATAAATATTCTAATTTAATATATAAAGACAGATTCTATCATAATTAAAATTGGTTTAGGAGTATTTTTTTTGGCTTTAACTGTCCTGTCTAAATATGCATCAAGTTACTCATTGACTCTTTAATTTAATTTATTTTATAAATCTGAAATTGATAATTTCTAAATATTAGTAACAAGAAAAAGGAACTCAATCAAGTTATTGATTATTTCATTATTTTATAAAATTGTAATTTCATTTGTAAAATAAATTTTAAATATTAATGGATGTTTAATTAAAACAGTTTATGTTTAATTTTCTCTAAGTAAAATTTAGGTTCAAGTTTTATATGCGAAAAAAAATATATTGAAAACACTAATCCTACTATGATGTGATAAATTATATCAAATAAAAAAAATACATAGAACTATAATCTAGACTAAAAATAAAAAACTTTTAAATATAACTACCAAAGGATTGAAACTATTGATTATTAGAATTATTTTCAGCTCCAAACATAAAATGAACACCAATAATTTGTGTTCTCTACGATGCAAATGCCACATGGCCCACAACAATATTCCTGAAAGAAGGTCAACATGGGATCTAGCAGCTTTGATATTCTATTGGTGGCAAGTATATGGCATATATATAATCAAAATTTATATCCTTTTGTAATAATTTTTATTATATTATATTATTTATTATTTTTATTTTTCAATAGATACATTTACCTAATTAATAAATGTATAATAATAATTTTTTCATAAAATCAAATAGCTTCAATTAATTAATAAAAAATCATATAAGTGTTGTAAGATTGTCCCATATGACAACATTGTTACCGACATATCAAATTATCATGTAAAATAAAAAGATAATTCTTTATATTCTATGGAACCACATATAAGCAACAAGAATTTTGCGATCAAGAGACCACTTGATATCTCAAAATAGCCACTGATATGATTACATCTGTATTCTGAGAACTTGTTTAGTTAATTTCATACGCAATCATTAACAATTTTCTGAAAGTTGTGCGTGGAACAATAGTTATATCGAAGTTGTCATTAGCACAAAAATCAGATGTAATTGATAAGATGACACATGTTTTGTTTCTACGACACATGAATCAATTGATATAAAAAAGTCTGCACCAAACTCCAAAAATGGGAAAGAAGAATCAGAAACGGCAGCACAATTAAACAGTTAGGTGTAGAAAATTCATCTAATCATATTCTCAACGACTTGGCTTTTGCTCTTGACTCAAAGAAATGGATAACAACACTTTTTATGGTTCTGCTCACCGCCAAGTCCACATTGTCTGTGGAAGATTTCTCCCAACAGCCTAACTAAAAATGGAAATCTTACCTCGTGTTTGGTTTTAGAATTTTATTTTCTATTTTTTTGTTATTAATATTTTGTAAAAATAGTAAAAACTGTTTTTTTATGTTTTTTATATAAAATTTTAAAAATAAAAATTAAATCAAAATAAAATAATATTTTTATAAATAAAAATTAATTTAAAACAAATATCATCTTACATTATCGTAGTATTAGTGTATTTGATGATTTTTCTTTCCCTCTATTGAGATCCATCACCCTATCATTTTTTTTCTCATAAATATCCTTTATAGGAATAAATTTTATTTAATATACGGTGAAACAACATTGAAAAAATTCAAATCATTTAGGTTATTTGATTAATCTAATAAATTAATGAGGTGATGACGTGACGTGATATGATTCACCCTACGCGAATGAATCATAATGCGGAAACGATAACGAAACGTCTTGAAAACCAGGATAAGATAAGAAAGGATAAGGTAAGATTAGGATAAGATAAGATAAAGGAACCCGACACAAACCGCGACCTGCCGGAGAGCACCGAAGTTATCAAAAGGAACGTGACCCTTACCGCGACCTGCCGGAAGAACCAACGTTATCAAAGGTAGTTCTTTGCCCAAGAACCAAAGGAATCAACTCACACAGAGATGAAAAACTCTCAAAGAGAAAATATGATTAATACTCAAAATCTGTCTTTTCACTGAATCCCTAACTCCTATTTATAGCTAACCAAATCTAATAAAAAAAGATAACAAATTAGAAATTCTAATTAGATTGCAATTTGAATTTCAATTAATTTAAAACAAATAACTTCTAGATAAATATCAAATCTTAATGTAATCTATAGCAAATAATAAACTTTATCACTTAATATCTTCAATGATATGACTACATAGATTAACCCATGTTGGAATTGGGCTTGGATTCACGTAGTCTTTTTTTTCAACTTTCTTGATGAGACCTTTAAGTGCTTGTTCCATACGTTTGGTCCTATTTCTCGTCATAGGACCTTCCATTCCTTGTAGATAATCTCCTAGATGATCTCTTTTACTTATCGTGGTGCCCACGTTCACATCATTTCCCTTCTTCTCCAAGAGGATTCGTCCTCGAATCTTGATGGTCATCTGCATCAAATAAGGATAAATCAGAAACATTGAAAGTGGCACTCACATTACCATAGCTACTTGGAAGATCGATTTTATAGGAATTATCGTTGATTTTTTCAATCACTTGAAATGGACCATCTCCTCTAGGATGTAATTTGGAACTTCTTTGACTTAGAAACCACTCCTTTCGCAAGTGAACCTACATCCAATCACCAGGGTCAAAGACCACCTTGGTGCTTCCTTTGTTTGCCTGCCGAGCATAATGTTCATTCTTCTTCTCAATATTAGCGCGAACCTTGGCATGTAATTTCTGTACAAATTCAGCCTTTTTCTTTCCATCTAAATTAAGAGAGTCATTAGTAGGAAACGGTAAAACATCTAAAGGTGATAAAGGATTAAATTCATATACAATCTCAAAAGATGAAAATGAAGTAGATGTGTGAACAACCCTATTATATGCAAATTCAATATGAGGCAAACAATTCTCCCAATCCTTAAATTTTTTTTTAATTATAGTACGTAATAAGGTGCCTAAAGTTCTATTCACAACTTCAGTTTGTCCATCTGTTTGCGGATGAGCCATAGTAGAGAATAATAATTTAGTACCTAACTTACCACACAAGGTTTTCCAAAAGTGACTAAGAAATTTAACATCTCGATCACTTATAATAGTTTTAGGTAAGCCATGCAAATATATAATCTCTTTGAAAAATAAATTAGCAATATGAGAGATATCATTAGTTTTAGAACAGGTAATAAAATGTACCATTTTACTAAACCTCTCTACAACGATAAAATTATTATCTTTTCCTTTTGAGGTCCTAGACAGCCTTAGTACAAAATCCACAGAAATATCAGTTAAGGGATATTCAGGAACAGGTAAGGGTGTATAAAGTCATGATGCATTACCTTAGATCTTGCTTGTAAGAAAGTAATATATTTTTCACTAATAAGTTTAACATCATGCTTTATTTTTGGCCAAAAATGATGTTCATGTAAAATATGATAAGATTTTTGAATGCCAAAATGTCCAATTAATCCTCTCCCATGAGTCTCTCTAATAAACATTCCCCTTACGCTACACTTAGGTACATACAATTTATTTTTCTTAAACAAATATTCATCTTGCCTAAAATAGTCATCAAAACCATGGTCAGAACACGCTTTCCACAATTGTCCAAATTCAATATCATCCGCATACATGATTTTTAGTAATTGAAATCCAAGTAATTTGGTTTGTAAAGTCATAAGTAATACATACCTTCAAGACAACGCATCCACTAAAATGTTTTCCTTTCCCTTTTTATACTTGATAACATAAGGAAACATCTCATCAAATGTAAGCCACTTGCCATGCCCTTTGTTAAGCTTACCTTGAGACTTTAAAAACTTCAAGATGAATTGATCAGACTGGATGACAAATTCTCTCGACCAAAGGTAATGTTGCCAAGTTTGTAAAGCGCACATCAAGGCATAGAGCTCTTTGTCATAGGTTGGATAGTTAAGCATCGCTCCACTAAATTTCCCACTAAAATATGCCATAGGTTTGGAGTCCTGCATTAAAATAGCTCCTATACCCACTCCAAAGGCATCACATTTAATCTTAAAAACTTTATCAAAATTAGGTAAATTTAACACAGGGTCATTAGTTAACTTATCCTTTATAAAATTACAAGCTTGTTCATGTTTCTTATTCCATTTAAAATTAACATTCTTTTTAATAAGTTTATTTAAAAGGGTAGTTATAGAACTAAAATTTTGTACAAACCTCCCACAAAAACTTGCTAAACCACGGAAGCTTCTTCTTTCACTAGCATTTGTAGGCGTGAGCCATCCTCTAGTTTCATTAACCTTTTCTTCATCAACACTAACTCTCGTAATCTTGTCGATGACTCTACAGTCCACGCACATGCGCCATGTTCCATCCTTCTTTGGTACCAAGATAATATAAACTGTACATGAACTAAGAATTTTCCTCACAAAGCCTTTCTGCATCAACTCCTCTACTTGTCTTTGAATCTCATTGGCCTCCTCAGGACCAGTTCTATAGGCTAGTTGGTCTGGAATCGTAGCACCGAGGATAAAATCAATTTGATGTTTAATACCTCTTATAAGAAGCAAACTTCTTGGTGGTTCTCTAGGAAATACATCATTAAATTTCTGCAACAAATATTCAAGCATACTAGGAAAACAAGAGTTATGATTGTTAGTAAGATAAATATCCTTATACATGAGTACAAGAACTTGTTCCTTTTCCCTCAAAACAGTCTCGATCTCTCCTTTGTGAGCAATTACACAAACTTTATTTTTTTTCTTTGTTTTTTGATTTTTCTTTCTTTTCACTCTCATTCTTTTTTTGACTTTCTACTTTTTCTTTACTCTCAATTTTATCTCTCTTTTTTCTTTCTTGATTTTCTAATTCTTTCTTATTCTTTTTTTGACTTTCTACTTTTTCTTTACTCTCAATTTTATCTCTCTTTTTTCTTTCTTGATTTTCTAATTCTTTCTCATTCTTTTTTTGACTTTCTACTTTTTCTTCACTCTCAATTTTATCTTTCTTTTCTATTTCTTGATTTTCTAATTCTTTTTCTCTTATTTTACATTCTTTTGAATTTTTCATTTGGTCATAATAAGCCTCTTTTGGTTTAAGATCTTCCTTCTCATTGGACCAATTAAACTTCGACGATGAACTAGAAGCATACTTGGGATATTTGCAAGTGCTTCTAGATTTGAGTTGTTTTTTCACTTGAATAGCTTTATGAAGCAATTCTTCCATCTCCACATAATGTTGTTGCTCCACCACATCAGCAATCTCTCTTTTTATCCATCTAATAAATCTTGCCATAGTGATTTCTCTGTCCTCCTCTACATTGGCTCTTATCATAGATATTCCATCTCCTTGTAATAATCTTCAACACCCATGGCGCCTTGAGTAAGACTTTGTAGTTGTTTCTGGTGCAAGTCTCTATGATAGTGACTTGGCACAAATCTTCTTCTCATGACTACTTTCATCTCTTCCCATGTTCGGATAGGTCTATTTCCATATCTCCTCTTATTAAGGATAAATTGATCCCACCAAATATTAGCATAATCAATAACAGAAAAACTGGCTAGTCTTACCTTTTTCTCCTCTGAGTAATTGTGACAATCAAACACATGCTCCACTTTTCTCTCCCACTCTAGATAAGTTTCAGGTTCGTTCTTTCCTTGGAATGGTGGAAGGGATAATTTAAGATTTCCCAAGTTGTTATCCTTTTCTCGATATCGTCTTCTTTCTCTTAAACTTTCACTGGTTGATTCTAAGTTCTTTCTCCAATCTCCTTCTTCATCACAGTGAAATAATCTTTGGGGACTACTCCAATGAGAAACCTGGGACCTCCTTCTCGAACAACACTCCATGTCATCCAACCTCCTGTTCAACTGTTGGAATTGATCTTGAACTGATTTTATGAATATTTTTAGATCCATTTTATTTTGATGGAGTTCACCACTCATGTTGGCAATGCTACAAATTGAACAAAATAAATAAATTAGAATAATAAAACCTCACCAATCACTCCCTTAATGTTTACCCTCAATATTGATGTTTTTCACTCGTGTTTACACTCGAATTGGCTTTTTATATAATGCTCTAACCAACTCTTGCCTTTTACCTCTCGATTCTCCTTATAAATCCTTGAACCAAGAAATTCACAAGTTGATCTTCCCACAGATAACGAAAGAGTCATTGATACACAAGATAAATAAGGTAAGGAACATTGGTAAAGAATTAAGAACTTAGAAAAAATTATATTGAATGAAGACTGATTATTTTTTCAATTGTCTTGAATTTTTTTTTCTATCACAACTTTTTTTTTTTTTGAATTTCTATCACAATTTTTTTTGCTTCTCTCTTTTTTTTATCACAAATCTTTTTTTTGGTAGATAACAACTTTATCACAAAAAATTAAAACAATAGATGACACCTGATTCCAAGAGTCGAAACTCTGATGCCAAATGATATGATTCATCTTACGCGAATGAATCGGAATGCGGAAACGATAACGGAACGTCTTGAGAATCAGGATAAGATAAGAAAGGATAAGGTAAGATGAGGATAAGATAAGATAAAGGAACCCGACACAAACTGTGACTTAACGGAGAGCACCGAAGTTATCAAAATGAACATGACCCTTACCGCGACTTGCCGGAAGAACCAACGTTATCAAAGGTAGTTCTTTGCTCAAGAAACAAGGGAATCAACTCACACAAAGATGAAAAACTCTTAAAGAGAAAATATGATTAATACTCAAAATCTGTCTTTTCACTGAATCCATAACTCCTATTTATAGCTAACCAAATCTAATAAAAAAAGATAACAAATTAGAAATTCTAATTAGATTGCAATTTGAATTACAATTAATTTAAAACAAATAACTTCTAGATAAATATCAAATCCTAATGTAATCTATAGCAAATAATAAACTTTATCACTTAATATCTTCAATGATATGACTATATAAATTAACCCATGTTGGAATTGGGCTTGGATCCACGTAGTCTTTTTTTTCAACTTCCTTGATGAGACCTTTAAGTGCTTGTTCCATACGTTTGGTCCCATTTCTCATCATAGGACCTTCCATTCCTTGTAAATAATCTCCTAAATGATCTCTTTTACTTATCGTTGTGCCCACATTCACATCATGACGTTTCTACATAGTTAACAATTAAGTAATTGAAGTTACTTGAAAAGAGAAGATGCGTGTGTAAATGTGACCATAGCTAACTAGTAATGGTTAACTCAACGGTTAAAACCAAAACTCAAAAGTTTAAGATTAAATTTTTTCAATGATCTTTTATTCGTGAATATAAAATGTATCACTTTAATATATAAGATTACGTACATAGAAAAACGATGAACTTATTTTTAAAATAAATTTCTTAATTTATTTTCTTTAATATTTTTATAGATATTAAACTTTATCAATTAAATAATTAAATTAAATATTTTCATTAAGTAGATTGAAATTACAAAAATTTATATAAATTTTGTAGGTTATAGATCATCAATTAAATTTATTTGAATGTATATTATATTTTTAAAATATAAAAAATATTAGCTATAAAATTACACTTTTAAGGATGTCTAATTTATTTAAAATTTAACAAATATGATCATGAAAATTATATTATATAATTCAATGGTTAAGTTTAACAAATTCAAATTTTAAAAAAATTAAATAAAATTAGCTTATAAGATTTATTCTTTGGAGATTATTTTAGATATTTTTGGCAAAATATTACAGGTATCTTTTATGAAAATAATTTGACCTGAATGAGTATGACTACTATAAGTATCAAAGCTCTTTTTTATGTATTAAGGAAATTGTATATGTAATGTTTGAACTTAAGATGACTAATTAAGTTGGATTAATCTCTTACCAATTAATTCATTAATTTAGTGGTAATTAATTTTTATGTTTATGGATGCCAAAATAAACCCTAAAATATACAATAAATATAACCATAACTAATTTAAAGTATGATATATATATATATATCATTTGGTAAGTCAACAGTTTTTTGGTGCACAAGTCATAACATAACTTATATTGATAAAACTCATCTTAAAACTCATCCTAAACCCTAAAAGAGAATTAATACAGTGCCACTATTTTATTTATGTTTCAACTTATTAATAAAAAACTATGGTCTAACAAATTATTATTTATGTTCACTAAAAAAATTGTTTTCAATCAAATTTACTCTTTTTCTTAAATAAATAAGTGCTGGTCATATGATACTTTCATAAATATGTGTATGAGAGTGAAGATATAATTATGCAATGCATTTTTAGAAAAAATTATAATTATTAGATTGAAATATAGTAGGATAAACAATAACGTATTTGTTATACGTATCATTGTTCTAAGAAATAAGCCTACATATGCCTATGTTTTAGTTCCTTAAATCAATATACGCAACTTCTAGTTCTACATATTTGAATTTTCTCATGAAAATTATTACACGCAAACAATAAAATTCCATGGCTTTATCTCCAAATTTCTTTTAGCCTATAGACCAATGTAGTTACAGCCAAAATTCTCCACCCTATTTAAACCCTCTTAGCCATTCCAACAAACCAAACACCACATTGAAGCAAAAGTATTTATTTCCCCAAATTAAAGAGCCTCTTGACATATAAAAAAAGAATAATGGGAGTGAGTAAGGTGGCATTGATTGGTTCAATGATGGCGTGGATGGTGATAGCAAGTCCCTACAGTGAAGGAAGCTTGACATGTGACCAAGTCACAATATGGCTGACTCCATGCATAAGCTATGCAGTGATGGGAGGGAATGTATCATCTTTATGTTGCCAAGGTATCTATTATCTCAATGCAGCCAAAAAGACTGCAGAGGATAGAAGAGGTGCATGCCAATGCATTAAGGATAAAGCTGCTTACATTCCTGGAATTGACTATAACCGTGTTAATGAAATTCCTGGAAAATGTGGTACTAAATGTCCCTACAAAGTTTACCCCTCCACTGATTGTTCCAAGTGAGCCTTCTCTTCTCTTTTGCCTATATATATATATATACCCATAATTTTTTTTAATATCGGTTATAATTGATTTTTTACATCTGAAATCGATGTAAAACTCTGTTATATAAAATCTGTTAAATTTTTTATATCGATTAAAAAAATAAAATGTAATTTTTTATGTTGGTTGTTATATATACGTTTGATATTTTTTTAAAGAAAAATTATTTAGTGATTTTTCCAAAATTACTCACTAAAAATAGTTTATATTTATTTTTTTTTATGGATTTTGATTGACTGTGCAGGTTGCAGTAAGAAGCAAAAGGTGCAATATATGGCGTGTGATCAGGAGCATGGGCTACTAGTAATGCTGGAAGGATTATTCTATCAATAATAAACCTTGGAATGAAATAAATCAAGTGTGTGGATCAGGTGTAATGAATGATCAGTGAATTTCTTGAGTTATATACATCAATAATAAAAATATCCTTTTAATTAATTTATTGTTTCTCTCTATTAAAGTTAATAGTGACATGAAACTAAGCGTACAAAAAATATAATGCTAAAACATAAATATATCATCAAGTACATCTCATTATATCAACACATCTATTAAAAAAATTAAGATGATTATATTTTAGCAGTAATATAAATTGATAAAAATATATTAAAGTAAAAAAAATAATTTGATTCTGTTAGGTATATTATTTAAACTTTTATTAAAATATTTTTTATAAATATAAATTTATAAAAAAAATTGATAAAAATTAAAACTATCACTATTTATCTTTTAAAATTATTATTAAAATAATTTTTTTAGTGCATACATTCATAATTTTTTAATTGACTTTCATCTTTTAAAATGCCTCCATCTCGCATTTGAATTTGTTGTTGGTAAAACGTTCTGCACATGACAACATCGATCATAGAGTCTCAAAGTTGAACCATCACGATGCTAAGATTCACTATTGAGTGATGATGATGTTAGTGGCTGATATAAAATGGTTAAACATGAAGTAAGCTTCCACTTGTATGGTTAAACCTTCTTTAGTTTGTTTCTGTTAGGTATTAAACATTTATTACAATTTTTACTTGGTGGTTAAGTTCTTTCTTATCTCAATTGTGGGTGTTAAAGATACAGTTAGAAACTTAATCTTAGTAGTTAATTACATTTGATTGGTTGACTTATCTCATATCTATATATTTAAATTAGTGTAAGGGTCCATTTCAATTTATCCTTACTCGTGGTATCAACAATAGAAATTTAATTTTCATTTTTTTAATTATTTTTTTCTTTAAACTCAATCAAAATTTTGAACATCGGAAATGGTGATTAGATAAAATTATTCTTAAAATATAGTGATTTTAGAATTCAAATTCCTAATTAACTTAAAATTAGAGTTCACCTAGAATTATAGTCTACTTTTACTAGCTAACAACTTTTGAATTCCATACGAATAAATTAAAATTAAAATTTAGAATTGTTTTTAACCAGTGTATTGTATGAGTATTTTTAAAAGTAAATAAAAAAATAAATATTTATTATTATTAATAACAAATATTATAATATTTATAAAAATTAATGAAATTAAAAATAAAATTAACAAAATAAATTATTAAAATCAAAACACATATTTTTTATTAACTTAATATATTAAAATTTAAATTGAGATGAATTAATATGATAATAATTTTAAAATTTAATTTATTTAAAACATAAAGTTGCTTCAATTCTATCGTAGTGTAAATCAGTATTTAAAATTTAAATCAAAATACTATTTTAAAAATAAAAAATATTTAAAAATAAAATAAGATTTTTAATGTAAAAAATCACATAATTTAATAAAAACAAAATAACTTCTAAAAATATTCTTATTTAAAAATAAATATTCTAATTTAATATATAAAGACAGATTCTATCATAATTAAAATTGGTTTAGGAGTATTTTTTTTGGCTTTAACTGTCCTGTCTAAATATGCATCAAGTTACTCATTGACTCTTTAATTTAATTTATTTTATAAATCTGAAATTGATAATTTCTAAATATTAGTAACAAGAAAAAGGAACTCAATCAAGTTATTGATTATTTCATTATTTTATAAAATTGTAATTTCATTTGTAAAATAAATTTTAAATATTAATGGATGTTTAATTAAAACAGTTTATGTTTAATTTTCTCTAAGTAAAATTTAGGTTCAAGTTTTATATGCGAAAAAAAATATATTGAAAACACTAATCCTACTATGATGTGATAAATTATATCAAATAAAAAAAATACATAGAACTATAATCTAGACTAAAAATAAAAAACTTTTAAATATAACTACCAAAGGATTGAAACTATTGATTATTAGAATTATTTTCAGCTCCAAACATAAAATGAACACCAATAATTTGTGTTCTCTACGATGCAAATGCCACATGGCCCACAACAATATTCCTGAAAGAAGGTCAACATGGGATCTAGCAGCTTTGATATTCTATTGGTGGCAAGTATATGGCATATATATAATCAAAATTTATATCCTTTTGTAATAATTTTTATTATATTATATTATTTATTATTTTTATTTTTCAATAGATACATTTACCTAATTAATAAATGTATAATAATAATTTTTTCATAAAATCAAATAGCTTCAATTAATTAATAAAAAATCATATAAGTGTTGTAAGATTGTCCCATATGACAACATTGTTACCGACATATCAAATTATCATGTAAAATAAAAAGATAATTCTTTATATTCTATGGAACCACATATAAGCAACAAGAATTTTGCGATCAAGAGACCACTTGATATCTCAAAATAGCCACTGATATGATTACATCTGTATTCTGAGAACTTGTTTAGTTAATTTCATACGCAATCATTAACAATTTTCTGAAAGTTGTGCGTGGAACAATAGTTATATCGAAGTTGTCATTAGCACAAAAATCAGATGTAATTGATAAGATGACACATGTTTTGTTTCTACGACACATGAATCAATTGATATAAAAAAGTCTGCACCAAACTCCAAAAATGGGAAAGAAGAATCAGAAACGGCAGCACAATTAAACAGTTAGGTGTAGAAAATTCATCTAATCATATTCTCAACGACTTGGCTTTTGCTCTTGACTCAAAGAAATGGATAACAACACTTTTTATGGTTCTGCTCACCGCCAAGTCCACATTGTCTGTGGAAGATTTCTCCCAACAGCCTAACTAAAAATGGAAATCTTACCTCGTGTTTGGTTTTAGAATTTTATTTTCTATTTTTTTGTTATTAATATTTTGTAAAAATAGTAAAAACTGTTTTTTTATGTTTTTTATATAAAATTTTAAAAATAAAAATTAAATCAAAATAAAATAATATTTTTATAAATAAAAATTAATTTAAAACAAATATCATCTTACATTATCGTAATATTAGTGTATTTGATGATTTTTCTTTCCCTCTATTGAGATCCATCACCCTATCATTTTTTTTCTCATAAATATCCTTTATAGGAATAAATTTTATTTAATATACGGTGAAACAACATTGAAAAAATTCAAATCATTTAGGTTATTTGATTAATCTAATAAATTAATGAGGTGATGACGTGACGTGATATGATTCACCCTACGCGAATGAATCATAATGCGGAAACGATAACGAAACGTCTTGAAAACCAGGATAAGATAAGAAAGGATAAGGTAAGATTAGGATAAGATAAGATAAAGGAACCCGACACAAACCGCGACCTGCCGGAGAGCACCGAAGTTATCAAAAGGAACGTGACCCTTACCGCGACCTGCCGGAAGAACCAACGTTATCAAAGGTAGTTCTTTGCCCAAGAACCAAAGGAATCAACTCACACAGAGATGAAAAACTCTCAAAGAGAAAATATGATTAATACTCAAAATCTGTCTTTTCACTGAATCCCTAACTCCTATTTATAGCTAACCAAATCTAATAAAAAAAGATAACAAATTAGAAATTCTAATTAGATTGCAATTTGAATTTCAATTAATTTAAAACAAATAACTTCTAGATAAATATCAAATCTTAATGTAATCTATAGCAAATAATAAACTTTATCACTTAATATCTTCAATGATATGACTACATAGATTAACCCATGTTGGAATTGGGCTTGGATTCACGTAGTCTTTTTTTTCAACTTTCTTGATGAGACCTTTAAGTGCTTGTTCCATACGTTTGGTCCTATTTCTCGTCATAGGACCTTCCATTCCTTGTAGATAATCTCCTAGATGATCTCTTTTACTTATCGTGGTGCCCACGTTCACATCATTTCCCTTCTTCTCCAAGAGGATTCGTCCTCGAATCTTGATGGTCATCTGCATCAAATAAGGATAAATCAGAAACATTGAAAGTGGCACTCACATTACCATAGCTACTTGGAAGATCGATTTTATAGGAATTATCGTTGATTTTTTCAATCACTTGAAATGGACCATCTCCTCTAGGATGTAATTTGGAACTTCTTTGACTTAGAAACCACTCCTTTCGCAAGTGAACCTACATCCAATCACCAGGGTCAAAGACCACCTTGGTGCGTCCTTTGTTTGCCTACCGAGCATAATGTTCATTCTTCTTCTCAATATTAGCGCGAACCTTGGCATGTAATTTCTGCACAAATTCAGCCTTTTTCTTTCGATCTAAATTAAGAGAGTCATTAGTAGGAAACTGACACGCTCGTCGCAAACGTGCAAAAATAATTTCCAGATTTCCCCCAAACTATTGGTATAGTATAAGGTGCAACCTAGGTCATCTCCCAAAGACCATTTCAGATTCTTAAGCAAATAAGGAGAAAATTAGAACAAGGGGGTTTTTGTAAAGATGTGATATCAAATGCTAAATACAAAATACAGAATGAAATTAATTTGACTTAACAATTATCAACTCAAGGAATTCAGAGGCTATTTTCATAACTAATCATTGATCACTAAAATTATGCATTGTGTTTATCAACCTAGGATCATCTGGAACCCCTAAAATGATCCTTGAATTCTCTAATGAGAAACCTCTCAGAATTTAATTGATTATGATCAACAAGATTAGTAACCACTTAATCTTTTATCTAAACCAATTTCACAATCAGAATTCAGTTGAAGTAAGTAATAAAATGAAAACCTTCAATTAAATTACTTAATTTCTACTCTTCAAACTTTTGGAAAATGATTTACCAATCAAAAACCAATTATAAATCAATTATACATTAATCAAAATACGTCAACCGATCAAACTTTGATTAAAGAATAAAATTGAAGAATATAGTGAAGTAGAGTAGAAACCACTTAATAAGCATGTAAATAAAGATCAAGACCTCAAAGTTAAAATGAAAATAGCTTGAATCCTTGAATTGAAACTATGAACCTAGCCTTCCATGTAGGAGGCAAACTAACAACAAAGAAAGAGGAAAACTAACAACAAATAAATCCTAAGCCTTCCATGTAGGAGGCAACTAACAACAAATAAATCCTAAGCCTTCCATGTAGGAGGCAACTGATAAGCATAGATTTCATAAATAATTATCTCTCACTTTTATCTCATTAAGACTTCTTATATGTTCAATTAAGTGATCTTTGTCATATTTTATGAGGTTGGGTTCATATGAAGTTTAATTGAATTTCTTTGCTTACCCGATTAAAATGACACTATTATAGTATTTTGAGCATAATAGGAGTTGTAGACATCCAAAAATCATGAAATCTATCTTGAATGAAATCTTAAAGAAGTGTCCATAGTTACAAAGCAAGAGCAGATTCTAAATGGGATGTTTAGGACTCCGAAATTATCTCAAAAGATGAGATAGTGTTGCTGACGTGGAATTTGAACAGTGTGCAAAGATCCGGCCATATCTTGAGATATAGAAGTCATATTGAGATGAAATCAACTTTGTTGGACAGCTAAGATCCAGGGCTACAACTTTTGTTCAGAAGTCAAGCTCTAATTCGGACATGTGAACATCCGAAATTGCGGTGCAAGAAAGTCAAAATTGTTGTGCTCATTGGTGGCAAAAAAAAATTCAAAAGTGTTTTGCAATTTCAACAAAGCGCATGTGAAAGCAAGAAAAGGGTAGAAAAGTAATATCCTAGTTGGTGACTTTCTGAAGATGATGCCTCAAAAATCCTCTATAAATAGAAGGGTTTGCAAGAGGAGACACACCATTTTGGAGATTAACTCCAATACCATTTTCTTTCTTTCTTTCTTTCTTTCTTTCTTTCTTTGTTTCTTGTTAGTTTTGCCTCCTTCATGGAAGGCTTAGGTTTTCTTTCTTGTTAGTTTGCCTCCTACATGGAAGGCTTAGTTTTTCTTTATTGTTAGTTGCCTCCTACATGGAAGGCTAAGGATTTAATTGTTGTTAGTTGCCTCCTACATGGAAGGCTTAGGATTTATTTGTTGTTAGTTTGCCTCTTTCTTTGTTGTTAGTTTTCCTCCTTCATGGAAGGCTAGGTTCGTAGTTTCAATTCAAGGATTCAAGCTATTTTCATTTTAACTTTGAGGTCTTGATCTTTATTTACATGCTTATTAAGTGGTTTCTACTCTGCTTCACTATATTCTTCAATTTTATTCTTTAATCAAAGTTTGATCGGTTGACGTATTTTGATTAATGCATAATTGATTTATAATTGGTTTTTGATTGGTAAATCATTTTCCAAAAGTTTGAAGAGTAGAAATTAAGTAATTTAATTGAAGGTTTTCATTTTATTACTTACTTCAACTGAATTCTGATTATAAAATTGGTTTAGATGAAAGATTAAGTGGTTACTAAATCTTGTTGATCATAATCAATTGAATTCTGAGAGGTTTCTCAGTAGAGAATTCAAGGATCATTGTAGGGGTTCCAGATGATCCTAGGTTGATAAACACAATGCATGATTTTAGTGATCAATGATTAGTTAAGAAAATAGCCTCTGAATTCCTTGGGTTGATTATTGTTAAGTCAAATTAATTTCAGTCTGTATTTTGCATTTCGCACTTAATATCATATATTTACAAAATCCCCTTGTTCTAACTATCTCCTAATTTGCTTAAAAATATGAAATGGTCTTTGGGAGATGACCTAGGTTGCACCTTATACTATACCAATAGTTTGGGGGAAATCTAGAAATTATTTTTGCGCGTTTACGACGAGCGTGTCAGCAACTAACAATAAAGAAAAACTAAGCCTTCCATGTAGGAGGCAAACTAACAAGAAAGAAAACCTAAGCCTTCCATGAAGGAGGCAAAACTAACAAGAAAGAAAGAAAGAAAGAAAGAAAATGGTATTGGAGTTAATCTCCAAAATGGTGTGTGTCTCCTCTTGCAAACCCTTCTATTTATAGAGGATTTTTGAGGCATCATCTTCAGAAAGTCACCAACTAGGATATTACTTTTCTACCCTTTTATTGCTTTCACATGGGCTTTGTTGAAATTGCAAAACACTTTTGAATTTTTGCCACCAATGAGCACAACAATTTTGACTTTCTTGCACCGCAATTTCGGATGTTCACATGTCCGAATTAGAGCTTGACTTCTGAACAAAAGTTGTAGCCCTGGATCTTAGCTGTCCAACAAAGTTGATTTCATCCCAATATGACTTCTATATCTCAAGATATGGCCGGATCTTTGCACACTGTTCAAATTCCACGTCAGCAACACTATCTCATCTTTTGAGATAATTTCGGAGTCCTAAACATCCTATTTAGAATCTGATCTTGCTTTGTAACTATGGTCACTTCTCTAAGCTTTCATTCAAGACAGATTTCATGATTTTTGGATGTCTACAACTCCTATTATGCTCAAAATACTATAATAGTGTCATTTTAATCGGGTAAGCAAAGAAATTCAATTAAACTTCATATGAACCCAAACTCATAAAATATGACAAAGATCACTTAATTGAACATATAAGAAGTCTTAATGAGATAAAAGTGAGAGATAATTATTTATGAAATCTATGCTTATCAAATTCCCCCACACTTATCTTTTGCACGTCTCGGGCAAACTTAAGTTAAGGATTGGTGACTATTCATTTTTTTTTTTTGAAAGAACATCAAAGTTTTGAGTTGATTTCTCAAGAATTCACAAAATTTCATGAAGCATTATTTCATCACATTTTTGAAATTACTTAGAAAGGCAACTTTAATTTGAAAAACATAGATTGAGAAAGATAAAACCTCACATGATATACTCTGAATCTCTCAGGTGTTTGATTTGGTAAGTGTTTCTCTCAAATTCAATCCATGAAAGATGAACTATCATAGGCTTGCATATCTTCTACTTCTCTACTACTATGTACACATGCAATGCACAAATCAAGAGGTCTTTATTTTGGTTCTAACGGGATTAGAAAGATGAAATGATATATTGAAGAGATACAGTGTTAGACCAAGGAAAATGGTGAGGATTGAGAATTGATTGTAAGTGCAAGTGTGAGAAACAGATATCACTTCTTCATTTTTTTTTTCAATATAATAGTTTATTTATTAATTTATTGCTTCAGCTTTTTTTTTTTTTTAACCATGATATTGATGAACACAACAATAATCTCCCCCACACTTATTGAAACACTTATGGTATGATAAATCTAGTATTCCTCACCTTCTATGGTCAGACAAAGTTGTTTTTTTTTTTTGATTTGTGGTGAGCTAAAAAGAAGAAAAGGCTAATCGGCTCAAAGGGCTGATCAAAGGATAAAATTATATGGTTTGGTTATTTGGCCAAGTGGTTTGTTCAAGAAAAAAATGTCTCAATCATTTTTGTACAATTCATGTGAAAATGTAGCTTCAAAAAGAATCAATGCAAGTTCTGAAGTAACATATTCCATGGATGAAAATCACACAAGAAAGAAAGTAATTAATAAGGCTCAAAATCTCACAGGTAATATATTTATCAAATCTAATCTATCCAGTTCAAATATGTGTTGCCAAACTAATTAATCTCAAAATATAAATCATTTTGCTTCAATTATTTTATGAAATCTAAAGAAAAACATACTTCCACATTCAAAATTTTTTTTTAATCATAAGATGCTTATCAGGAGTCAAGTGTAACTCCTTACTCAGCCATCTTACTCAAAGCAAGTTTAAGATTCTAACCTAATTTTTTTTTTGTTTTTTTTTTTATATATCGAACCATCCTCCCCCCAACCTATCCGAGACATTGTCCCCAATGTCTTAGATGGAATTTCATATGACAGGAAAAGAAATGTGAGAAAACCACCAAAGTAAGGAAAAGTTATAACCGAAGAGTGGTATCTGGTTCTCTTTTGTCTCTGCCATCCTGATTTGGTTGGTTCACCAGCTGCATTGCTATATTCTAAAAATGGTGAAAATTTCAAATAAATTGAAAAGAAAATGTAAATGACAAACATACATGCATGAGAATGAACAGTAGTTGTGATTGTGGCTCACATCTTCCTCTAGTTTTACGTCCAGTAACGGCTGAAACGCCTTCCAAGAGTCGAGGATGTGCTTCCCATTCAGTTTTCTTGTAAACTGACAAAAGGGTCTTTTAAAGTCAGATTCCCAAGACTATAACGTGCTTTTTCCTTACGGAATAGTTCAAACAAATCAAGAATAGTATACCTAAAAAAAATTGTTAGAAAGGTTAAAAATTTTATACAAACTCAAAAAATTGTTAGAAAGGTTAAAACTTTTATACAAACTCCTAAATAAGCCTAGGAAATTAAAATGGTCCCCGGCAACGGCGCCAAATTTTGACACGCTCGTCGCAAACGTGCAAAAATAATTTCCAGATTTCCCCCAAACTATTGGTATAGTATAAGGTGCAACCTAGGTCATCTCCCAAAGACCATTTCAGATTCTTAAGCAAATAAGGAGAAAATTAGAACAAGGGGGTTTTTGTAAAGATGTGATATCAAATGCTAAATACAAAATACAGAATGAAATTAATTTGACTTAACAATTATCAACTCAAGGAATTCAGAGGCTATTTTCATAACTAATCATTGATCACTAAAATTATGCATTGTGTTTATCAACCTAGGATCATTTGGAACCCCTAAAATGATCCTTGAATTCTCTACTGAGAAACCTCTCAGAATTTAATTGATTATGATCAACAAGATTAGTAACCACTTAATCTTTTATCTAAACCAATTTCACAATCAGAATTCAGTTGAAGTAAGTAATAAAATGAAAACCTTCAATTAAATTACTTAATTTCTACTCTTCAAACTTTTGGAAAATGATTTACCAATCAAAAACCAATTATAAATCAATTATACATTAATCAAAATACGTCAACCGATCAAACTTTGATTAAAGAATAAAATTGAAGAATATAGTGAAGTAGAGTAGAAACCACTTAATAAGCATGTAAATAAAGATCAAGACCTCAAAGTTAAAATGAAAATAGCTTGAATTCTTGAATTGAAACTACGAACCTAGCCTTCCATGTAGGAGGCAAACTAACAACAAAGAAAGAGGAAAACTAACAACAAATAAATCCTAAGCCTTCCATGTAGGAGGCAACTAACAATAAAGAAAAACTAAGCCTTCCATGTAGGAGGCAAACTAACAAGAAAGAAAACCTAAGCCTTCCATGAAGGAGGCAAAACTAACAAGAAAGAAAGAAAGAAAGAAAGAAAATGGTATTGGAGTTAATCTCCAAAATGGTGTGTGTCTCCTCTTGCAAACCCTTCTATTTATAGAGGATTTTTGAGGCATCATCTTCAGAAAGTCACCAACTAGGATATTACTTTTCTACCCTTTTATTGCTTTCACATGGGCTTTGTTGAAATTGCAAAACACTTTTGAATTTTTGCCACCAATGAGCACAACAATTTTGACTTTCTTGCACCGCAATTTCGGATGTTCACATGTCCGAATTAGAGCTTGACTTCTGAACAAAAGTTGTAGCCCTGGATCTTAGATGTCCAACAAAGTTGATTTCATCCCAATATGACTTCTATATCTCAAGATATGGCCGGATCTTTGCACATTGTTCAAATTCCACGTCAGCAACACTATCTCATCTTTTGAGATAATTTCGGAGTCCTAAACATCCTATTTAGAATCTGATCTTGCTTTGTAACTATGGACACTTCTCTAAGCTTTCATTCAAGACAGATTTCATGATTTTTGGATGTCTACAACTCCTATTATGCTCAAAATACTATAATAGTGTCATTTTAATCGGGTAAGCAAAGAAATTCAATTAAACTTCATATGAACCCAAACTCATAAAATATGACAAAGATCACTTAATTGAACATATAAGAAGTCTTAATGAGATAAAAGTGAGAGATAATTATTTATGAAATCTATGCTTATCAGAAACGGTAAAACATCTAAAGGTGATAAAGGATTAAATCCATATACAATCTCAAAAGATGAAAATGATGAACAACCATATTATATGCAAATTCAATATGAGACAAACAATTCTCCCAATCCTTAAATTTTTTTTTTAATTATAGTACGTAATAAGGTGCCTAAAGTTCTATTCACAACTTCAGTTTGTCCATCTGTTTGCGGATGAGCCATAGTAGAGAATAATAATTTAGTACCCAACTTACCACACAAGGTTTTCCAAAAGTGACTAAGAAATAACATCTCGATCACTTATAATAGTTTTAGGTAAGCCATGCAAATATATAATCTCTTTGAAAAATAAATTAGCAATATGGGAGATATCATTAGTTTTAGAACAGGCAATAAAATGTACCATTTTGCTAAACCTCTCTAAAACGATAAAATTACTATCTTTTTCTTTTGAGGTCCTAGACAGCCTTAGTACAAAATCCACAGAAATATCAATCCAGGGATATTCAGGAACAGGTAAGGGTGTATACAAGTCATGATGCATTACCTTAGATTTTGCTTGTAAGAAAGTAATATATTTTTCACTAATAAGTTTAACATCATGCTTTATTTTTGGCCAAAAATGATGTTCATGTAAAATATGATAAGATTTTTGAATGCCAAAATGTCCAATTAATCATCTCCCATGAGTCTCTCTAATAAACATTCCCCTTACGCTACACTTAGGTACTGTTGGTGTGAAACGTATGAAGGTAAGTGCACCTTATCGTTTTATGAAGTAAAGAATGAGTAGAGTATCGTCTCCACAGGGATTTGGTTCAAATACTGAATTCCTACTAGTCCATTAATTGAACTCAGTTATGGGGTCATGTAGGCAACACAAATTTAAGCGCGTAGGCAACGCAAACAGAAATCAACAAGAATTCACAGAATCTGTCACAAATCTGGAACTCTGTCCAGTACGCAAAGAATACTTCAAAATAATATCTAAACTATCAAACACTCAACAATTGATATAAATGTGTAAGAATTCAAATTATGGAAGATGTTAGGGTTGGATTTCACCAAAACTTCCCCTATGTAACCTTTGATCATTACGTATATTCAAGATAAAATGTGGTTGAAAATCGAATTATTCATAATTATTGATTGAAGGTCAATCCCTTGACTCATCAATTCTTCACTCAAATTAGGAATCCTAATCCCTTAGCAATTCCTAACTTGACGTGAGTCTTAAGTTCAAGAATTCAAACGATCTCACAATTGCAAACCTCTATCCCTAGAGCCTTCACAATTGTGTTATTCAATCCCAGTTCCAATTCTTAAACCAATTTTCCAATTGCGAAGAATAATTTAGATTCAATTTATAAATGGCCAAGTCATAAAAGCATTAAGCTAAAAGATGAATAATCAACATTAAAGGAAAACAATCTTAAATAAATGCAAAATTTAGGTTACATAAGATCAGTTAAGGATTCATCCTTCCCCAACAGAGGCTCAGTTACACATAATGAAGAATAAGAAAACAGAGGAAGAAGAGAAAGTCATGATCATGGCAGCATGCTGCAGATGCACTTTGTCTTCCGTCCTAGGGTTCCTCCTTCACCCAGAATAAAACCAGCTTATGGGGAAATGACGGCTCTATCCTCTAGGTCTGCGCTCTGGAGATAGATTAGTGGATAAAGTGAATGATGCCCTGTTTTCGTTCTGTTCTTGGATTTTTATAACTACTAGTCTGTAGCGTCGCGTGTCCAACGCGGCCCAACTGCATTGCCAACGCGGAACCATGTAACAGATTGCAAAAATTAAAACATATCAGATTTACGAGAATTTATTATCCAAAAGGCTCTAAAACTTTATTTTCCATATTGTGCATGGGTTATTCAGTTTTATATCACTTTCTCATGTTTTAATGGTGTTTTATGCTTCAATTACTTGCAATTACATTGAATTATATTCCAAATAAGTGTCTTATTGGACACTTATCAGGTACATATCATTTATTTTTCTTAAAAAAATATTCATCTTGCCTAAAATAGTCATCAAAACCATGGTCAGAACACGCTTTCCACAATTGTCCAAATTCAATATCATCCGCATACATGATGTTTAGTAATTGAAATCCAAGTAATTTGGTTTGTAAAGTTATAAGTAATACATACCTTCGAGACAACGCATCCGCTAAAATGTTTTCCTTTCCCTTTTTATACTTGATAACATAAGAAAACATCTCATCAAATTCAAGCCACTTGTCATGCCCTTTGTTAAGCGTACCTTGAGACTTTAAAAACTTCAAGCTGAATTGATCAGACTAGATGACAAATTCTCTCGACCAAAGGTAATGTTGCCAAGTTTGTAAAGCGCACATCAAGGCATAGAGCTCTTTGTCATAAGTTGGATAGTTAAGCGTCGCTCCACTAAATTTCTCACTAAAATATGCCATAGGTTTAGAGTCCTGCATTAAAATAGCTCCTATACTCACTCCAAAGGCATCACATTTAATCTTACAAACTTTATCAAAATTAGGTAAATTTAACACAGGGTCATTAGTTAACTTATCCTTTAGAAAATTACAAGCTTGTTCATGTTTCTTATCCCATTTAAAATTAACATTCTTTTTAACAAGTTTATTTAAAAGGTTAGTTATAGAACTAAAATTTTGTACAAACCTCCCATAAAAACTTGCTAAACCACGGAAGCTTCTTCTTTCACTAGCATTTGTAGGCGTGAGACATCCTCTAGTTTCATTAACCTTTCCTTCATCAACACTAACTCTCGTAATCTTATCGATGACTCTACAGTCCACGCACATGCGTTATGTTCCATCCTTCTTTGGTACCAAGATAATATGAATTGTACATGAACTAAGAATTTTCCTCACAAAACCTTTCTGCATCAACTCCTCTACTTGTCTTTGAATCTCATTGGCCTCTTTAGGAACAGTTCTATAGGCTAGTCGGTCTGGAATCGTAGCACCGAGGATAAAATCAATTTGATGTTTAATACCTCTTATAAGAAGTAAGCTTCTTGGTGGTTCTCTAGGAAATACATCATCAAATTTCTGCAACAAATATTCAAGCACACTAGGAAAAGAAGAGTTATGATTGTTAGTAAGATAAATATCCTTATACATGAGTACAAGAACTTGTTCATTTTCCCTCAAAACACTCTCGACCCCTCCTTTGTGAGCAAATACACAAACTTTATTTTCTTTTTCTTTGTTTTTTGATTTTTCTTTCTTTTCACTCTCATTCTTTTTTTGACTTTCTACTTTTTCTTTACTCTCAATTTTATCTCTCTTTTTTCTTTCTTGATTTTCTAATTCTTTCTTATTCTTTTTTTGACTTTCTACTTTTTCTTCACTCTCAATTTTATCTCTCTTTTCTATTTCTTGATTTTCTAATTCTTTTTCTCTTATTTTACTTTCTTTTGAATTTTTCATTTGGTCATAATAAGCCTCTTTTGGTTTAGGATCTTCCTTCTCATTGGACCAATTAAACTTCGACGATGAACTAGAAGCATACTTGGGATATTTGCAAGTGTTCCTAGATTTGAGTTGTCTTTCCACTTGAATAGCTTTATAAAGCAATTCATCCATCTCAACATAATGTTGTTGCTCCACCACATCAACTATATCTCTTTTTAGCCCTCTAATAAATCTTACCATAGTGATTTCTCTGTCCTCCTCTACATTGGCTCTTATCATAGCAATTTCCATCTCCTTGTAATAATCTTCAACATTCATGGCGCCTTGAGTAAGACTTTGTAGTTGTTTCTGGTGCAAGTCCCTATGATAGTGACTTGGCACAAATCTTCTTCTCATGGCTACGTTCATCTCTTCCCACGTTCGGATAAGTCTATCTCCATATCTCCTCTTATTAAGGATAAACTGATCCCACCAAATATTAACATAATCGATAAAAGAAAAAATGGCTAATCTTACCTTTTTCTCCTCTGAGTAATTGTGACAATAAAACACACGCTCCACTTTTCTATCCCACTCTAGATAAGTTTCAGGTTCGTTCTTTCCTTGGAATGGTAGAAGGGATAATTTAAGATTTCCCAAGTTGTTATCATTTTCTCGATATCGTCTTCTTTCTCTTAAACTTTCACTGTTTGATTCTAAGTTCTTCCTCCAATCTCCTTCTTCATCACGGTGGAATAATCTTTGGGACTACTCCAATGAGAAACCTGGGACCTCCTTCTCGAACAACCCTCCATGTCATCCAACCTCCTGTTCAACTGTTGGAATTGATCTTGAACTGATTTTATGAATATTTTTAGATCCATTTTATTTTGATGAAGTTCACCACTCATGTTGGCAATGCTACAAATTGAACAAAATAAATAAATTAGAATAATAAAACATCACCAATCACTCCATTAGTGTTTACCCTCAATATTGATACTTTTCACTCGTGTTTATACTCGAATTGGCTTTTTGTATAATGCTCTAACCAACTCTTGCCTTTTACCTCTCGATTCTCCTTATAAATCCTTGAACCAAGAACTTTACAAGTTGATCTTCCCACAGATAACGAAAGAGTCACAGATATACAAGATGAATAAGGTAAGGAATATTGGTCAAGAATTAAGAACTTAAAAAAAATTATATTGAATGAAGACTGATTTTTTTTCAATTGTCTTGAATTTTTTTTTCTATCACAACTTTTTTTTTTGAATTTCTATCACAATTTTTTTTTGCTTCTCTCTTTTTTTAATCACAAATCTTTTTTTTTGGTAGATAACAACTTTATCACGAGAAATTAAAACAATAGATGACACCTAATTCCAAGAGCCGAAGCTCTGATGCCAAATGATATGATTCACCCTGTGCGAATGAATCGGAATGCGGAAACGATAACGGAATGTCTTGAGAATCAGGATAAGATAAGAAAGGATAAGGTAAGATTAGGATAAGATAAGATAAAGGAACCCGACACAAACTGCGACCTGCCGGAGAGCACCGAAGTTATCAAAAGGAACGTGACCCTTACCGCGACCTGCCGGAAGAACCAACGTTATCAAAGGTAGTTATTTGCTCAAGAACCAAGGGAATCAACTCACACAGAGATGAAAAACTCTCAAAGAGAAAATATGATTAATACTCAAAATTTGTCTTTTCAATGAATCCCTAACTCCTATTTATAGCTAACCAAATCTAATAAAAAAAGATAACAAATTTGAAATTCCAATTAGATTGCAATTTGAATTGCAACTAATTTAAAACAAATAACTTCTAGATAAATATCAAATCATAATGTAATCTATAGCAAATCATAAACTTTATCACTTAATATCTTCAATGATATGACTACATAAATTAACCCATGTTGGAATTGGGCTTGGATCACGTAATCTTTTTCTTCAACTTTCTTGATGAGACCTTTAAGTGCTTGTTCCATACGTTTGGTCATATTTCTCGTCATAGGAGCTTTCATTCCTTGTAGATAATCTTCTAGATGATCTCTTTTACTTATTGTGGTGCCCACGTTCACATCATGACGTTTCTACATAGTTAACAATTAAGTAATTGAAGTTACTTGAAAAGAGAAGATGCGTTAGCGAATGTGACCATAGCTAACTAGTAATGGTTAGCTCAACGGCTAAAACCAAAACTCAAAAGTTTAAGTTTAAATTTTTTCGATGATCTTTTATTAGTGAATATAAAATTATCACTTTAATATATAAGATTACATACATAGAAAAACGATGAACTTATTTTAAAAATAAATTGCTTAATTTATTTTCTTTAATATTTTTATAGATATTAAATTTTATCAATTAAATAATTAAATTAAATATTTTCATTAAGTAGATCGAAATTACAAAAGTTTATATAAATTTTTTAGGTTATAAATCATCAATTAAATTTATTTGAATGTATATTATATTTTTAAAATATAAAAAATATTAGCTATAAAATTACACATTTAAGGATGTCTAATTTATTTAAAATTTAATAAATATGATCATGAAAATTATATTATATAATTCAATGGTTAAGTTTAACAAATTCAAATTTTAAAAAAAATAAATAAAATTAGCTTATAAGATTTATTCTTTGGAAATTATTTTAGATATTTTTGGCAAAAGATTACAGGTATCTTTTATGAAGATAATTTGACTTGAATGGGTATGACTACTATAAGTATCAAAGCTCTTTTTTATGTATTAAGGAAATTGTATATCTAATGTTTGAACTTAAGATGACTAATTAAGTTGGATTAATCTCTTACCAATTAATTCATTAATTTAGTGGTAATTAATTTTTATGTTTATGGATGCAATAAATAAACCCTAAAATATACAATAAATATAACTATGACTAATTTAAAGTATGATATATATATATATATATATATATATTTATATATATATATTTATATATATATATATATCATTTCGTAAGTCAACAGTTTTTTGGTGCACAAGTCATAACGTAACTTATATTGATAAAACTCATCTTAAATTTAGACTGCTAAAAGAGAATTAACACAGTGCCACTATTTTATTTGTTTCAACTTATTAATAAAAAACTATGGTCTAACAAATTATTATTTATGTTCACTAAAAAAATTGTTTTCAATCAAATTTACTCTTTTTTTTAAATAAATAAGTGCTGGTCATATGATACTTTCATAAATATAAGTGTATGGGAGTGAAGATATAATTATGCAATGCATTTTTAGTAAAAATTATAATTATTAGATTGAAATATATTAGGATAAACAATAACGTATTTGTTATACGTATCATTGTTCTAAGAAATAAGCCTTGTAATGGCTCAGGTAGCAGTTTACTTTCACCACAATAAATACAGTTGGGTCTTTGTCCCTTTAGATAAGACAACTGCCAAAGACACAAATCCGGCTTTATCTTTTTGAGGTTTGGGACCCTCCAAGCAGATTTTTAATAGTAATGTATTATAGGACAAAAAGTGGAGTAGACACTGGAGTTAAAAGGTTGGAGAGACAGAGAGCGACTAGGAAGGGCAATTGTCGTTCTTATCCCCTAAACTCACGACAAAGGACAGCAGCTGTTAGCAAAGCCAAAATCAAAATACGTGGTGGAGTTCTTTTGGAACCTTATCTCCAACCGATGATTGATGCAGTCCTCCATTATTTGAGTTATAAAAATAAAGAAAAAGATACAATCAGCAAAGACATGCTCATTATATGATCAGAGAAGTAGTATAATACAAACAAGTCTTCCAAACTTTTATTGTACAACTACTATGAATAAATCTAAAACTATAATAATAAGACATTACAAAAGGAACCGAGTCCATCTTACACATCCTCCTTTTCTTTTTCTTTTTTTTTTTATAATTCATCTTACAGGAAAGGAACACAATAACAAATCACAGTTTACATGTTTTTACGTAAAGGATGATACAAAAGACCGGAGGGGGATCGATATGAATCCCAACATACAAAGATACCATGAGAATGACCTTTCATTCCCAATATTCTACTGAAACCCACAAACACCAAAATCCCACGCTTCAACACGATTGCGTGAAACTTTTGTGACAAAACCCCATGGGTGCTTCCCCTTTTGGGGGAGCATCCCTAAGAATAAACAATTAAGAATTAATCCTTAACCTGAACGGAATATTTAAAAAAACAGAGCACCTTCATTAAATGACTACATGTCAACACTATAAACAATTGAAGAGAAGGGAATGCCACGAATAAGTCAGCAGGTCAAGCAGTTTAGGTCTAACTCAAAATGTACTGCTACTCTCACTTGCAGATATTGAGGGGCCTTCAGACTTCACAACGGATGGTCCTTTGCTACTAATGTCAAGTCCCTGCAAACGACCAAGCTGGTCATTTTGCAATATATCTGAGATTTGGTGAGAATTTGTTTGTTGCAGCGGATGAGCTGGCACGCAAGATGGGGACTGACCAAATGGAGGCAATTGTATGTTCTGATGGCCAGAAGGAGCTGAATGTGGAGGAAGTGAAAAGAAATTTGAACCTGCAAATGGCATCTGGTGCATTCCCAGATTAAAAGACTCAGAGGGGTTCATTGCCTCCCCAGTAACAATCTTAAGCCTCTCAACTTCCTTCATCAATGCATCGTTAAGAGCTACAATACAACAATGAGATGCAAATTACAACACAATTAATTAACATTAACAGAATAATTTTAGTGTTATCATTTTAAAAATGTAAAATTGTACGATATTGTCTCATAGGAAAGTGATTGACTTAATAATAGTTACCATCACGAAGCTGTGCTTGTTGCTCCATGGCTTGCAGACGGAGCTTAAGCTCGGTATTTTCAGTACTCAGACCAGTTGTATCCCTCTGAAAAAATAAAGTGGAATGAGTCATGTTCCTATTCATCCACAAGTTTGTGCATAACAGCTGAAGTCAACTAATGGTGAAGTTAAATGAAAAACCAGCAAGGGTACCAGGAGTTTCCAAGGAAATTTGTAAAAATAAATTACTAACGTATGATATAAAGATTTCGATATAAAGATTTCTATACCAAAAAATAAAACAACAGAAGAATTTGCGAAGAGAAATACAAGAGCGCATCTAGTTACCTATAAGTGACTACTGTCATTATACATAATAGCAACAAAGATATATCTCCTTATAATTTAAGTGCATTGTTTGAACAGCTAGTGAAAAGATATGCTTACACCAAGTCGAAGAAATATTTGCATGCAATAATGTAGTATTATAAGAATCGTCAGACAATAATCATAAGCTGCAAAAAGAAAGAAACTAACGCTGCAATAGCATATTAGAACCCAGTTCAATCAATTCCTTAGAGATTTATATTGTCTCTCCAACAAACAATTAGGCTATTGCACAAAGGAATTTCTGGTTCGTCCCATCAATGGCCTAACAGTAACATCATAATGTTTATTTTCATTTTGGGGACCCAAACCTGGTATAATGTCAGTTGGGCAGAAAGAGTGGTAGCTTCGGTCTGAAGGGTTTGAACTTTGCGCTCAAGTTCTTGTATATAGCGGGCCTTTCTTTCTTTTGAACGCGCAGCAGATTGCCGATTAGCCAGTATTCTATACATAACAACAATGCTTGTGAGAATAATAATTAAAAATATCTGTAGTAATTACTAAAATATAGTGACTGAAAATTAAATAAAACTAAAAAGCAGTACATCTGGTATAACCGTCACCCACCCTAAACCCTTACATCTGCTGACTCACATCCCCATTTTAAACATTCTAAAACATTCAACAAGCATATAGCTCTTAGAAATACAAACCCGCTGCAGTTTTAGATTTATTCTTCATTCGATAATAGCGCCCAAACAACTAAATTTGAAATAATTTACACTAAAAGGGGATATTCTTAATGACCTCTGCTTATTCACAAATTATCAGCGATTACTATAATCTTTATAATATAGTCATTATAACGTTATTAGATTTTAACATAATTTTCACAAAACAAGCAGATTCTCAATGACAGAGGGCTTGCATTTATGTTGCGGTTTTGGAGGTATACAGACAAAACACTACACCACCGCAAATGCACAACAGTCATTTTCCTACAATTGTCCAGTGTCCACAATAACGTAATGATCACAATGCAACTGCAATTTGAAACCTTCCTCTGTCTATTCAGAAATCATTATCCATTATAACTTCACTTCCGTTCTCAGTTGATATTCAGTTACTACAAAGGATTGAGGACTCGCCTTTACAATACAATCAAGATATAAACCCATCCATCCATCAAGTTATGGAAAAAAAAAGGCAACTATCAAATATCAATGCCAAACCTATGATTCCCATATCAATGTCAACAAAACAGTCACCAACCATCAATTGTCATTGTTAATAGGAAATTAAATAATTAAACAATATAAGCAATGCAAAATTCTAAAAAAATCAAAGAAAGAAAAAAATAACAAAAATATTTGCTTAATTAATTAAAAACTCGCTATTGAGGAATTTACGTAGCATCAGCGTTAATCCAATGCGTTCGGATTTTGAAACTAAAATTGAAGAACGAAAACTTGAAGCATTTTGAACGAACATAAATTCAGAAAAGTTGAAGTGAGCATTATAGACCTCTTGGCACGCTTTGGATCGATGGTCCAAAGCTCTGCGAGCTTATCAGGAGGCATGGCTTTCTTTGCCTCCATGATCTCTCCAAACATACTCGTCGACGTGGAACCATCGACTGAGCTACTGTGCCTGTGTCTCGGTCTCCCCGCGGCGGCGCTTGGACTCTTATCGCCGTCGTTGTGGCCACTCGTGCCGGCGCCGTTTCCATAACCGCTCTGATCTGATCCATTTCCACCGCGACCCGACCCGTTCGTGCCTCCTCCGAGCTTCTCCACGTCAATGTAGGTCGAGAACAGGTCGTCCTCGGATCCGATCTCCTCCAGGCTCGCCGTGGAGGAGCCGCCGTTGAATGGATCCGAAGTCGACAGGTCCATCATGTCATCCGGAAGCCGGTAACTGACCTCCGAATGCGACCTCCGGTGGTGAGAGTGGGAGTCACCGGAACCGGCGACTGGGTCCGCGGAAGTGTCATTGCCGCCGCCACTGCGGATGAACAAGGTAGAAGATGGCGTCACCGACGTGGCATTGGGATTAGGGTTAGGGTTTGAAGATGGATCTTGTATCTGTGTGGCCATTCTCTTCTTTCTGTTTTTCCGATCAATCCTCTGTTTTAACACAAAAACACGCGCAATCTTCCTCTATGTCTCTTCTTTCTTCTTCCTCACGTTGCAACAAAAATAAAATATTAGGAATTCTTTTTTTTTTTTTTTAAAAAAAACTATAGTTTGTAAAAATATCAACATAAAGTCCTCATTTCATTTATTATATACTTGGGAGATTTTCTTTTTACAAAGTTTCAAGAGAGTTCTTACATCACTATTTGTTAAGAAACTAAAAATGAAGAGTAATGATTAAAAGTAAAATATTTAATATATTCAGAATCTGCTGTTGGACATTTATTATTTTCTTTTTTAAGTGATCAATGACTTAATTTAAATATGGAATATTTTTAATTTAAATAAAATTTTAAAAAAGTATTTAAAATCAAAGAAAAACATGTATTATTAAATATAAAAAAAGTAAAAAAAAACTATAATATATTTAAATTTAAAAATGTAAATAATTAATTTAAATTTACAAGTAGTTGAGATTTGAGATGACTAAAAAAATAAAATTCAATATAAAAATTTAAAAGAATTAAAGTTGATATTTAATAAAAATAAAGTCACGTGTTAAAATTTAAAGAAAGAAAATTTTTAATAAAATAAAAATAAATGTTAGATAACAATAAAAGAGAAATATTATTTGTATTATATGTATATAAAAAATTAAAGAAAAAATAAGAAAGAAAAAAGTATATGGATAATATAATAAAATGATATATAAAGAAAAATTTTATTGTATGAATGTATGAAATTATTATAGAAATAACACATCTTATAATAAAATTATGTAAAAAATAAAATAAAATAAAATATGTAATGTCATTATTTTAAAAATGTGATTTAAATTTATAAATTAAAAACTAATAGTTGGTAATTTAATAAAAAATAATTTTTAAATAAATACTTATTGACTCGGATAATTTAATAAAACTTGTATTCTCTTTCAATTAGGTATTATACATGTTTTAGTTTATTTCAAAAATAAATATTTTTTTATAACTTCTAAAATTTTTCAAAAAAAATATTTTTTTTCATAATTTAATCTTCAGGGAACATGTACTAATTAATTTATGTACTTTGTTTAACTACCATTAGAAAGGTTAATTATATAATAACAATAGTAAAAGTTTATTTTACATCGAAGAAGATGCCTTGCATATTAAACCATGCTACTACTTTATAAACGGGTTCTTAATTTAAAAAAATTAAAATTATTTTAAAAAAAAGAAAGAAAATAAATTATGTAAAAAATAAAGTAATAAATAAAAATTAAAAAATTAAAAAAATTAAAATTCTTTTTGACTTTTTAGTTTTGAAAATAGAAAAAGTATTGATTTTAAAATACAAATCCTAAGTTTTCAAAAAATTCCATTCATGAAATAATTTTTTTACCTTTTTAATTTTAAGAATAGAAAACTATTTTTAAAAATATAAGACACACAATCCTATGTATTTTAATGCTTTTTATTCGAATTTCCTTTTTTGAGGTTATAAGCATTTTTTATGTAAAAAATCATGCTCAGAATTACTATAAATGATTAATTTTTAAAATATAATACAATTTAATATTTAAAATTATTGATCATGTAAATTAATCCTTACTAGTTGATTTACATGTTGGTTTCCTTTATTTTCTTTATAGTGTTTAATGATTTATCCTTACATAGCCTATTATCTCATGCTAAATCTGTCATTTTATAAAACAGGTTCTATTTTAAGACGCTTGATTGTCAAACATTTTCTATTATGAAACATCGATGATTTTAAAACTATTTTATAATTTAAAATTTTTGTTCTCACTAAACTTCTTTATATTTTTTTCCTGTGTTTCTTGTGAAACCGCATCTCAAGAAATGAATCAACATGAACAAAAGAAAATTACTGTTATACATCTCTATGTGACCTAAATGTCAATAATTCAATTCTTAAATGTTAATAAACCTTTCCATTGAGTATGCAATTTTAAAAAGCATGTAGCATCACATGCACAATATAATATTATGATTCAGTTGACAAAGAATTGATAAGTCACAAGTCAGTATACAATATAGAATCATTAACGCTAAGGGAACATATTTTATACACAACCATTCACATTTAAATATTTTTGAAGATTTAATTAGTACTAAGTTTACTATTTTTCAGTAAATAATTTTATTTTATAATTGTATATACATACACTTAGCCGTGATGAAATTTGTCTTCAAGTAACGTGCAACAAAAATTATTCTGGTGCAATAGAACTTTTGACTTGTGAAAGTTGTTTACGGTATATGACAGTGTAGACGTGAAAGAATGAATTTTAAAATAAGTTGAAAAGAGAGTAAAGTTGATTTGTTTGAAAATTTGAAAATTTAATTGAGTGTGTTTGAATTCTAAGTATTTTATGATAATTATTAGTATTTTTTTTAAGTAGTCCGTAGCATTTATTTTTTCATTTTTATCTTTACTATATTATTATTTTCTTTATTTTTTATCACAAATTCTTAATTTTGTAATATTAGATAATCATGTTATACTTATTTTGTTTATGATAGTGAAAACTACTTTTTTATCATTATTTTAGTATTACAATACTTTTTAACTTTTTGTATAAAATATTTGGATTTTACTAATAAAAATTAAAATTATAAAAAAGTAATTATTCTCATTGATATAGAAAGTTAATAAATTTGTTAGTTTGTTGTTAAATTTAGTTAGTTTATTAGTTTATAAATAGGACCATTGATTTTCTATTTTTGTTTAATAATGAAGTTAGCTTTATGCTTTTTCTCTTTTCTAAAGAACCATTTTCAAATTGCAAGTCCTTCCATCTCATCCTCCAACGTACAGAATTGCTAAGAAAGAAAGGAAGTTCAAGTCATTGCACATTAACATGAACAAGATTGGTGATCGCATCGCAGCAATCTTCGCTCTCCGTCTAATGTTGAAAAAGAAGTTCAAGAATGGAAACCAACATCATTCTCTTATATTTTTGGTGATTTCAATTCAAATAAGCAATGCTCAAAATCCGTGCTAGTTTGAAACAGAAACAGAGGAGAACTGGAAAGGAAGGATTTGGAAGTAGAGGCAGTGTAGGCTTTCATGGCTTGTCAACCTGAATTGCTCTCACAATGCACGAGGTATCTCTAAGAGTGCAACAGTTTTTAGGACCCAAACCTCACAGAAACTCGTTCAATTACACTTCTCATTTTTGCAAAACCAACAACAACATAAAAAAGACACACGCCCGGGTTATCCCTGGTGCGCCCTCTCATCGCTATAAAACTTGTTGACAAGTATGCAAGCCTTGCTTGCTCCAATCTCGAACATGCATGCAAGGTATTTGATGAAATTCCTCACAGAGACCTTGTTAGTTGGAATTCCGTGATTTTGAAATATACTTAGGATATTTTATGATATATTCAACGATGAAAATATAGGCGGTCTTGATAATAGCACGTTTGTAATTGTTCTTTATATGTTTTCTGTATAGAAATCTCGTAAGGATAACATAATATATAATGATTTTTAAAGTTAAATTAGATTAAAATTAATTTTTAATATTTATTTTATTCAAATATTATTATTTAAATATTTTTAAGTAAAAATTAAATATTTTAAATTTTTAAAAGAAACAAAAATTTATTTAATTTAATTATAACTTTTTATTAAAAAATCACAACACAAAAAAGTTAAAAACTTATAACATCCATTGTATTCAAAACAACAAAATCATCACATATTTTTTATAATATAAAATTATTAAAATATAATATAAATCTATTTACATTTATTATTTTATTAAATATTTAAAAATAAAAATATTATTTTATATTTAAAGATAATAAATTATTTAAAATAATTAAAAAATATTTAGTGTAAAATAAAATATATAATAAATAAATTTAAATAAGTTGGAGATTTTTAGGGTTAAATGATATGTTTTTGGTTTACTTTTGAGAAGAAGAGATGTGCTTAATTTTCAATTGAGTAATTTAGTAATATTTATTTAAATTGTATGGTTTTTATATTTATTTATATTATTAATTGTATAACTTTTTATATTTTTAAAATAGTTTATAATTTAATTATTTTATAAGTTACTATTGTTATTTATTATTATTAAGTAGTATGGATAAAATTATTTTGATTATTTATTATAATGGTAAAATGTTTAAAAGTGATGAAAGTCTAATATTTGAAGGTAAACAAAAACCTGTTTTAAGTTTGTAAAAATGTAACTTTAAAATAGTTGAAATAAAAAAAAATTAAAAAATTAAAATTAGCATCCAACGAGGTAATTTTTAATATAATAGGTAAATTTTAGTGTTATTTTAAAAAATAAAATATAAAAGGTTTCAAAAGTAATAATCAAGATATTAAATACATGATCAATGCATTTGATTAATGCGTAATGCACGTACCTGAAGCATATGTTGAGATTGATACACTTATTAATGTACCAAGAACTCTAGGCATTGAAGATGATATAGGTTAGTATATGAATAAATGTATTATATCTATTACTTAATAAATTGATGTTACAAATTTAATGATAAAATACTTTGTAGGTCCTATAAATGTATCTTGCGATGAAGGTCGAAATCATTATTTATCTAGAGTAGATTAATTTAGTAATTTAGTGAAGAGGAAAATGATCATGAAGATGAGAATGATTCAAATTGAAAAAATTTGGATGATACCGACGATGATGCTGAAGAACAAATGGTATTAAGTTTGGGTGGAAGTTCATCCAATATTCCATGTGAATCATATGGTGCACCTTATGAACAAAGAAACGAACCATGTAATAAAGTTACATTAAATGTAGTTAATATTTGTTTTTATTATATATAAAGAAAAAAATTAAAAATTATTTATTAAATTAAAAGTAAAGTTGATATTTTGGAGTAGCAACTTGCACTGCACCAAATATTGGATAGGAATATCCGAATGAGGACAGATATTTTTTAATAATGGAAGCACCTTTAAACGGGATGATTGGTGAAGAATTCTATGTGAGTTTATAATTTAAGAGCAAAGAAGAAGTGCAATTGACATTGAAACATTACTTAATAAAAGTATACCAATCATTTGTTATGTTTATCCCTTAGGCACATTTTTAAATGTATAATATCTTCATATGACACATTTTAATATGCATCACACTTATAACATATAAATTAATGCATTAAAGGCGACATTGTTACTACTATATAAAGAATTATTTTTTAAAATACTTCGTTTTAAAAAAAATTATTAATTTATACACTACTTTGGTAAATTAGCTGAAAAATTGTGAGTTGCGGAAAGAAAGGTTGGTTGGACATTTTTGCATTCTAGAAATATTCTTAAAAGGTGGAATAGAGAGGTCATTGGTTAGGACAAAATCATATATATATATATATATATATATATATATATATATATATATATGTGATTCAGATATGTTGATACTAGGTATCAAATTTTAGCACTTATATTAATTTAATAATTTTATATAAAATGCAAAATTCATCAATCCAACCGTTGATTTAAAAGTTATTATCAAGTAGATCATGTATATAAAATTTTATATAAAATAAAAATTGATAGATACTTTTTTCATGACTTTATTTTAATGACTCATATATTATTTAAATATATGTAAATATCTATAGTTGAATAATATATCTATACATTTTCAAATTCTTTGAAACTTGATATATAAGATCATAAAGATATCATAACATGACTCAACGGTTGAATTAGTAAATTTTGCATTCTATATAAGGTTGTTAAATTGGTGTAAGTGTAAGTGTTAAAGTGTGATACCTAATGTCAACGGATCTTAATTATATATATACATAGAGAGAGAATCAGGATGTATTGATATCAATGTCAAATTTTAACACTTATACCAACTTAATAACCTTATATAGAATGCAAAATTTATTAATTCAACCGTTGAATCATGTTATAATATCTAGTAGATCATGTATATAAAATTTCACAAGAAATCTAATAGATATTTCATCTAATGACTTGATCTTAGGAGCTTATAAATTATTTAAATATACGTAAATATTAATAGTTGAATAACATATTTACATATTTTTAAATTATTTAAAATTATATATATATATATAATTTCTTAAATATTATAACATGATTCAACAGTTGCATTAGTAAATTTTGCCATCTATATAAAATTATTAAGTTGGTGTAAGTGATAAAGTTTGATACTTGATGTTAAGTCATATATATATATATATATATATATATATATATATATATATATATATATATATATATATGTTTTTTAGGAAGATTAGTTGACACCAACTATCAAAACATTTATACCAATTTAATAATTTTTTATAAAATATACAATTTATCAATATAACCATTGAATCCTATAATAATATATTTATGATCATATATATTAAATTTTAAACAATTTAAATATTTGTATATATATTTTTTAACTATTGATATTTACATATATTTAAATAACATATTAAATGTTAAAATAAAATTATATGATGAAAATTTTATAAACATAATCTGTTTAATAAAATTTTTTATATCAATAATTAGATTGATAAATTTTATATTCTATATAAAGTTATTAAGTTGGTGTATGTATCGAATTTAACCTTGGGTGTCAACAAATATCTACTAAATATTAGTCAAGATTCATTGATATCAAATATCAAACTTAATACTTACATCAATTTAATAATTTTTTATAAAATATAAAATTTATTAACCTAACTGTTAAATTATATAATATTTTTAAAATTATGTATAACAAATTTTAAATAATTTAAATATTTTTAGGTATATTTTTTAATTATTAAATTTATATATTTAAATAATATGTTATACATTAAAATAAAGTCATACGATAAAAAATTTATTAATTTTTATTTTATACAAAACTTTATAAATATAATTTACTTCATTAAAATTTTAAATAAAAAATTATTAAATTTGTATAAGTATTAAGTTTAATATATATATATATATATGTGCTAAATCCTTATTTTTTATTTATTTATATTTAAAATAATTTTTTTTAATATTAGAGAAGATCTATTTTTTTAATAAAAATTTTAAACATTAAATATGGATTTTTTAATATTGAAGATGTTTATTTCTAAAAAAGAAATAGTGTATATAAAAAAAATATTAGTTGAAAAAATAAAATATTATCCTTGACATATATTGTGAAAATGAGCTATGCACTTTTGAAGTAGGTTCATGACCTCTCCATTAAATAAAGAGATCTATTTAAAAAAGAAGAGAAAATGAATGTGTCAAACCAATATATATATATATATATATATATATATATATATATATATATATATAAATAAATAATAGAAAAAAAAAATAGACAGAGTTTTTACCATGAAGACAGAAACATCAGCTACTCTATTTTATTAGTAATGCTCTTGAACATAATAAGTCAATCATTTACCTCCAAAGATATGAAGCTCTTACTTTTTGGTTGAAATCTTAAACAATTTTTTATTTATTTCTGTAAAAATAATTGAAAAGAAATTTATTTGAGGGACCTTCTTCGACTTTCATATTACGCATCTAGAAAGACTAAGTTTATATTAAACTTTGAAAAAACTATTTGAATGTTTTTTACTAAAAAACCAAATTAATTAACGATAATTTATTTTTAGCATCAACCTAAAATAAACATTTTGCTCTAAAAGACATGTTTTGTAACAATAATTTTCCTTTAACCATAGTTACATTTGTAATTTGTGCTGGATTTAACCTTCATACAAAATTGAATAGTAAAAACAATGCATTATTGTAATAATATGCTAGAAAGAAGGTTTTCATGATAATTTAATGGATAATTAATTACTTATAGTACATTTTTTATGAAGTAAAATGTTTTCTTAACAACTACAATAAGACATTTTTTTGCACTTTTAAATTTTAACATAACATTTTTATAATGTATGTACACAAAAAAGATAAAGCAAGTAATAAATATAATTATATCCAATAAACGCATACGAGATCAGTTGTCTGATGTTCAAATAACGGAACTACTTTACGAAATAGCTATCAATGGTCACTCTCTTTAGTCAATTATCAACAATGCATTTAAGTAAACGAAAAAATTAGTTCACATGTATAGAATAACGAATATTTCCTTACATCTAGTTAAAAATATTTCGATAATCAATTACTAATAAGTAATTAATGGTACAAAAGATGTGAATAACTATTTAACTAATATAAATAATAAATAAAAAATATATCTGTTAATCAATTAATAAAATATATATAATTAATTATTTATCTATATGATTAATCGATTATTTATATAATTAATAATATTATAAAAATTAGTTAATTGATTAATATTCATATTTAATCAATTATAAATATAATTAATTGATCATTTATATGATTAATCAATTAACCGTAACTAAGTATAATATTGAGTGTATGTGTTAGAAGAGACGTTCTTAAGTAAAAATTTAGTTAAGTATGTATTCAATAATTTTTTATCACTTATAAAGTTTATATCATAGATCTAATCAGAATTTATTAAAAAATTAGATTATTTTTATAAATTCAAATATATCTGATAAAAATTGTTTCAAATAATGACCCACTAGTTTTGCAAATAAACACGCAAAAGTATTGACATTAAATGCCAACTCATTTTAAAAATTTGAAACAAATTTACTTTTGCGAGAATCAACACTATCCCATAATTATAACATACAACTACCAAAATTTTAATACAATACACATGTATTTTTAAATTTAAATAAATTTTAAAAATTATCTTAAATTAAAAATAGAAATATTATTATTAATAATAAATAATCATTTATATTAAATAAGAATAATTTCAAAAAAAAATTGCAATCTTTTATGACATTTTTAATTAATTTGTTGTCTTTTTTTTTATTTTTTTTATGTTTTTAAAATTTGATAGCAGTGTTTCTTATTACGACATCATCATTTTTTAAGATGATGTTAGTAGTTTTATTTAGTGTGATTTTTACATTATTGACGTGCTTAGTTTTCTAGGCCAATAATTATATGTATTTTCTTATTTTAAAATTTGTGATCATATTGTTAATCTAAAGTATTTTTAGTTTAAATTAAGTGTCTATGGAGTTTAAGTCGTTATTTTTTAAAATTCTATATAAAATAATATATTCACTTATTTGTTATATTTTAAATTAATTAAATGTTAAATATTATAAAACATTTATTGGTTTAACCTAATTTTGATAATTTTTATTATTAAATTCATATAACTATATATAATTATTTAGAATGTATTTGATAATCTATTTTAACCAGATAAAATATGAAATAAATAATTAATTTTTTAATATTATTTTAATTTTTTTATATAATAATTATTTTGATAACTATTAACATTTTTTAACATTACATCTACTTATGTTCAAAATTTTAGTTAGATTTTAGCTACTAAAGTTATCTTTCTATTTTATTTTGATAATCCCTCATTTATTATAAAATATTATCTTGTATCATTATTTAATATTACAGTATTAAATTTAATTATTAAATATTTTATTTAAATTATTTATAATAAAATATTTGATTTCTATTGATAAATTTTTTAAAGATATAATAAATACTCTTTTTGTATAACTATTATTTATATTTTGTTCATGAAATTCAAAATAAATATTTTTAATTTCAAATAAAAAATTTATTTAAAAACATAATTTTTATTAAAAATATATCATAAATAATAAAATTAAAATATATAATTGTCAAATTATCTATATATTTATTTATACAATATTTTTAAGAGAAATATATAAATAAAAAATGTTACCTTTATTTTTAATATAATAATTTAATTTAAATAATAAAATATTAAATTTATAATTAATAAAAAATATAATTTGTAAACCTAATCTAATAAGTATGTCGTTGTTTATAATTTTATTTTTATCAGTCAACTTAAATCTAGTTTTAGCAAATATCCTTTTTTTTTATTTTCTATTAATTTTTTAACTTTCAACTAATTTATTTACTAATTTTATTAAACATTACATTTAATTCTTCTAAAGTAATTATGTTTTGATCATTTATATGTTATATGTGCATGTATTAAATTAAGTTTTTGAGATTTTCAATTGTATTAGTGAAGTTTGAATGAAATAATTTACTTACTACTATGAAATATAAGATAATATTACTTTTTATTATATATTTTTATAGCATCATAAAGGTTGTATTATTTTTTGAAATCACATATTTGCTTAATTTAAATTTTTATTAATCATTTTTTAATATCCAATATTAATTTATTAACATATATGGGAGACCATTGTTTAAAATGTTAGCTTTAATTTATATTTTTTAAAATGTTGGTTGATATGTATTTTGCCATAATTGACATTATCGTAATAGTAATTTCATAAACTAATGTTATATCCAAGGAAAATCAAATTGGATTATTTATTTATGTATTAATATTAATCAATTATTTATAATAAACTCTTTGAATTGTTAACATTAATTACGGAGATCATTAGTTTAATTATAACACTTGATTATTTGATAAAATTGCAATTGAGCTTTTATTTTGGAGACCCATGATGATATTACTCTATTCATGCAATGTTTGTCGAGAGATCTCTACTCTCAACGTAGTTATAAAAATTATATTTTGTTAAACATTTTTTAATTCGTGTATAACCGTAGCTATGTATATGTTCTAATAGAGAGTAGCCACACACATTTTCTTTTTCCAACTATTTCCAAACAAGGATTACGTTTGATTTGATGAATTATGGAGTTAGATATGTGTGATTAAAAAATGTAGAACGGTGAGATTAATAAACATTTAGAAAGTCTACACAGGTGGAGGGACATTTATTTATGTATTAAAGCATGCTCTTGAAAAGTTTAGTCCTAAATTTGCCTGTTACTTCAAAATCAAAGTGATGATGTTACCCTTCTAAATTAATGGAAGCTCTGAGTTCGAATAATGATTATGTTGCACTTTTACACTTCATTTCAGCATCTCAAAGTTACTTTAAAGTCAACTTTTTGTTAACTCTATTCAAGTTTCTTTCCCCCCAACGATTTTCTTTGTTAATTTCAATGGGGGCTTAAAGCTTGAAAGAAATAAAATATACAACTGAAATTCTTCCTTACAAATACAACTAGTAACATCATGGTATCCTTTAGACAGCGATTAACCAAAATTTGCAGTGGAATCTGCCGATCTATTTGCTTCTCCGTTTGTTTGGTCGGGAAATGAAAAAAAAAGAAAATAAAGGTATAATTTTATTTTTTATTTATTTATGTATAAAAATATGAGAAAAAGAAATATTTTTTATAAACTCTATTTAAATTTTAGTTTTTTTTAGATAAACAAATAGAGAAAAATAAGCTTTTTATTATTACTTTTTCATTATAAATTATTATATTTTTTAAAAAATTATATTAATAAAAAGGTTAAGTTTTTAATATTAAATTTTATTTTTATAAATTTATATAAAATAAAATTATTTTATTTTATTTTTTATTTTTTATATCATTTAAACAAAATATTGATGTGAACAACTTCGAATCCTTTATTATCATTTAGAATTTTTTAAAATATCCAATAAAATAGCATTGATAGATTTGATGACACTAAATCTTGATAAATAATTTTTAAAAATTAAAGTTGGATATCATTTAATCCCAAAAATTTAGTTTATAAATAAAAATTATGTTCATCTTTATATATATTTAATTAGTTTTATATTTTTAAGTTAATAAAATATTTTTGTATTTTTAACATATATGTATAAATAATTTTATTATAAATTTAAATTTTAATATTATTTTAAAATTAAAATTTAATTTTATCTTAAAATTTAACTTATAAAATATACCTATACCAATAATAATAATAATAATATAAAGATTTTAACCCATGTCACTGGGTAGAAGCTTTTTATTTTCAACAACCTATTTCCATTTCCGTCTTTGTCCTTGTGGGTATAAAATATTAGCTTCGATTTTCGTTTTTATTTGAGGTCGAAAAAATTTAACTAACACTTCATATTTTTTATATTTTAATTTTAATTTTTTATAATTTATTAAGTTATTATATATTTTTTAAAATTTATATAATTTATTATTTTTAAAATTTTTATAATTTTATATAATATTTTAAAATAATAATAATATTTTAATATTTAAAAACAGAAATAAAATACGTGTCAATATTTTTAAAAATTAAATTTTATCCGTTCTTAATCCTAACTTCAATCAACTCAAATTTTATAATTAAAACTATTTTCAGATTGCTTATACTAAAGATTGAATTATATAGGCATAATAATGTATTTAAATATATTTTATTTATTTATTAATTAAATTTTTTCAATAATCAATTAATTATGTTAAAATTTATTATTTATTTATTAATTATTTTTTTTATAATTAATTATAAGATAAAATCAATTACACAATTAATTATTCTAACATATATAATTGATTAATTATATTATATAATCAATTACATATTTTATTAATCAATTATAATTTTATTTTTAATTTACCATGTACATAAAGAAACTAATCATATTTTTCATATTATTAATTATATTTTATTACAATAATATAATTACATAATTGATATATAAAAATGATAATCGACTACATGAGATAAAGTTTACTATCTAATGTGTGAAAACAAATGTGCATGTTGGAGAAACTATTTTCAGGCAAATGAATATATTGTAGAGGAGTTATAATAGACCTCCAGAAACAGTATTCAACCAGGGTAGTCCCACTGAGCCATCCATGTTTAGCTTTATGCACCAATCAAGGGACGCTTACCAAATAACTAATCATTTTATGTGTAGATTAATTCTATTGAATGCAAGGGGCTGGTTCGTTATATATGAGATTTGAACATGATGATGGATCAGGGCATTCTATTTCTCTTTTAACAAATTGCTTTCAAGGGACCATTTTCCGGCAAATCAGGCCACTCATTGCTACCCATAAAGCAACATATGAACATTAGTCTTCTGTTGTTCCCAATCAAAAAACTATTCACAAATTCATTATTCAATGACCTTTATCACAATTACAACCCCCCTCTCTCCATGTGTACATTCTTGACTCCATTTTGTTTTTTTAGAAAGCAACATTATCATTTATAGCTTTATATCATGTTAATTTGAAAATTTGTATGTCTGCGTGATTTGAGTCAACAGAAACGAGAAAATGGTGAAAAATGAAGTGAAAATTAAACTGGTGATCAATTTTATTTAAAATTAAAAAATAAAACAAATAATTTTGAAATGACATAATTTAATAAAAATAGGTTGGTTATATATGCCAATTTATATAAAAAGGATAGAAATTTAATCTTATGATGGTTCTGACATATTTGTCTTAAAGTGATTATTTTAAGTTGACGGTGAAATTTTAATACCTTTAAAGATTTTATTTTACCCTTTTTATTAAAGTAAAAGAAAATCCTTTTACAGAGTTTTTTTTTAGAAAAAAGATAAAGTAAAAATCTTTTTATAGACTTTTTATGAAATAAAATTTAAGAAATTAATAATTTTAGAGATTCTTTTAAGAAGGAAAGTTTTTAAAACATTATAGTTTTAGAATAAAACAAAGGATATATAAAATTTTATTTTGGAAGATTTTAAAATAGAGGACAAATTTTTTATATTTTCAAAGAAGAACCCACATTGCAATTCCTTATAATAGTAAAATTATATGGAAGTTCTTATGATATGTATATGATATTTAAGGATGGAAAACTATAGACGTTGAGTGAGATTCAAAGTTTTAAAAAATGTTTTTTGAATAAATAAAATACTTAAAAATTATTCATATAATATATATTATTTTTTAAGAGATAAAACATGTTAATTCTCATATATCTATATATATTTTATTTATTTTTAATATATTTTATTTTTTAATCTATATATTATTTTTAATATATTTTGTCAAACCTAAATTATTCATATTATTTTTAATATATTTTATTTATTTTTCTATATATATTTTATCACATCATATTTTATTTTTTATTTTTTTTATTATTCTTTTCTATTCATCTCATTCGTATTTTTTTTCAAGAATTAATTATATTTTCTTTTTTTATTATATATTATAAAACAATTTTGATTAATGAGGTTTGACAAAAAAGGGGTACATATTATTTTTAATCAACTTATTTAATAAATAATTTTTTATCAATGTTTAAAAATATTAATTTTTATGAATAATTTCTTAAAAATGAGGTTTGACGAGGATTCTATGAATAATTTTATCTAAAATTTATTTGTTTAATAATTTCAAAAATATTAATTTTTATTCATTCAATTATTAAATTTAAAATTTTATTATGTAGATAATTTTATTTAAATTTTATACAATTTAAAAAATATTTAATATTTTACTATTTAAAAAGAATGTATAATAAATTTTTTAACATATTTTAAATTAAAATTATTCAAGAAAATTTATGCACTTAGAGGTGTCTGAGTTTCTGACCCTGATGTTTCAGTGGCTTCACACAAACACCTACTCCAATAGGATACGCAAATAGGGTTCTAGAGTCCATAGGATGGAGAGGCGCATCTCTGCCATGGAATTGAATGCTACGAGTTGTGTGTGTGAAAGCATTTACAGTGTCTCCACTTTGGCAGGTGCAGCTACTGACTAGTACCATGGAGGAAAATATCAAAGGTAGCTCTTCTATTATAAATGAAACATGGACCATTATGTTGACTTTTGACTTTTGTACTGTGCTTGAATAATATATGAAGGAAAAAATAAGAAAGAAGTAAAAAGATAAAAATAAAATAAAAATAGAAAACAAAATAAGGAGGACGATAAAAAATAAAATAAAAACAGGAAGAAAAATAAGATAATATTTTATTTTTAATTTTTATTTTAAAATTATATATTAGAAAAAGTAAAATAAAAAATAAAAATAGAAAATATTTTTTTCAATATTTTTTATACAAAATGTTAAAAATAAAAATAAAATAATGTTTTTATATAAAAAAAAAATTCTCCAAATTAAAGGTTACGTAAATTATTTGGATGATAAAAATAGAAGATAAAGAAAAAGAAAAATATATTCTCTTATTTAGATATAAAAAAGTAAAAAAAATAAATTAGTATTATAATTTTTTATTTTATATTAATTAAAATTGAATTAAACTTAAAAATTGATTTATTATTACTTTTATTAATATAATACATTTTTTTATTTTTTAAATATTTTGATAATTAAAAAAATTAAAAAATCTTTCCTATTTTAATTCTCTGATGGAAAATAAAATTACGGTAGAATTTATAAAAATAATTTTTTTCTTTCTATTTTTTATGTGTATATAAATGTTAAAATAGATATTCACCCTCCTATTATTGTTTTCCTTTTTGTTTCATGTAAACATAGAAAGTATTAAGGCTTTGTACTATAATTAAAATCTAAGTTATGGGTGCAGAAAAATAAAATAAGATAAAGTAAAATAACATTATAAAAAACTATAATAAAATTAAAAACAGAAAAATTAAAATTAAAATAATATAAAAAAATGGATTAATTTAATAAAAATGAAATAATATTTTATGTTTAAAATGTATAAAAAAATTTCTAGTAAATTATAAAAATAGATGTAAAGTTATTTGTATAAGTTGATTTTAGATTTAAAATAATTAATTATTATGAATAAAATGATAAAATAAAATAAATTAAAAATGAGTTAATTTTTTTTTAATTATATGCTTCAGTTTTTTATTGTTAAAAAATTATTTTATTTGTAAAAAATAAAAAATATAACATAATTTTCTAATAAATATATACCAAACAACCCGCTCAAAGAAAGACAGTACCAATTTATTCAATAAATTTGGTCAACAATTAAATCTTCATGGAAAGATACATTTTGTTTTTAAAATCACGAATTTATGATAAATCTAACATATATGTTATAATAAATTATTAAATTTGTCTTTAAAAAATAACATGTATCACATTATTTTTTTTTTAAAGTATTGCTATTAAAGTAATCTTTCAACGAGAGAAAATAGTTACTACTAAAAATAATCCTTATTTCAAAGTAATGTAGAATTTTGTCCTTTTTAAAATATTATCAATAGTCTATATATCCACTGCAAGCTTTCTTAAAACATCCTGACTGAATGTTTAGCATTTGAAGTGGAGCTTATGGTTTGTATATGGTGGAAGCTTTTATATATATATATATATATATATATATATATATATATATATATATATATATATATGTATATATATATATATGTATATATATATATATATGTATATATATATATATGTATATATATATATATAAAATTTCACCCTCCTCTTTGTTTTTTCCCCTAAATTTAACTTCAAACATACCTTAATGTCTAAAGCATAAAATAACAATTTTAAGTTTGTATTAAGAAGCATGCTTCATATTATGGACTATATGACTTTAAAGAAATTATTATCTTAATCACTAAAATAAATTTATCATGTTAAGTAACTGAATGATACTGGTAAATCTGAGTGTCAAAATATGAACTTGTTATAATAACTGTTTATAGTTCGTTCAAGATATATATATATATATATATATATATATATATATATATATATATATATATATATATATATATATCAATGTTATGTAAACTTAATTGAAACCAATTATTTACATCCTTGACAGATATTATTAGAGTCCACAACACAGGCGAGGAAAATGTTTGGCATAGCATGTTCATTATCAAATCAAATTGTGTGAAGTGTTGAGTGAACAGCGTTTTGAATCATAAAATAAAATAAAATGTCACTTGTGTTGGAAATTTAATTATATTGTTTGATAAAGAAAAATATTCTAAAATGGGACAAATGGGAAACTTTGCAAAGATTATTAATCCCACTCCCATTTGCATTCCCAAGCCAACTATTATTTGTGGCGCATAAACACACAACTTGTAAGGTTTGTATTAGAAATTCAACCTGTAACAACTTAATTTTAAAAATTAGTCTATAATATTTATTTTTACTTTATATATTTATAATTAGTCTTATTTTTAGATTATGTGAGATTTTTAAATGTGAGAAAGAAGGTTATTGTGGAATGTGTCAACGATAAATAAAAAGTTGTAAATGGATGAAAAGTTAGTAAGTATATATTCAGATGTAAACTATTCGATTTTTTATTTTTGATTCCAATCGTTAAATAAAAAATATATTTGATATGTTATTGTATGTATATATGGATATTATTTTTCATAATGGAATGGGAAAAATCTCTAACGAAGATAGATAAATTTATGTTTAGTTTGTGATTTATTTATTTATTTATAAAATTTTTATCAGTTTTATTTTTTTTATATAAATATTTTAAAAATAAAAATAAGATGACATTTTTATATAAAAAATTTAAAACAAAAAATTTCAATAAATCCATGTTACCTAAATTTTTAAGTTAATTAATTGATGTTTAACTTATTTGTTTATTGAAGAAGGTTGATATAGAATAACTCTTAATCAAAAGTTACTGAAATAAGCAATTTTTTATTAAAGATTTTAGATAAAAATAAAATAATAAATAATAAATATAGAATAACTTTATGAATCTATTTTGTAGATTTTATTAGATTATTTTATTGGAGAGATAAATTATTTTAAATTATATAAAATATATAATAATAAGACCTACAAAAATGTATATAAACAACTTAACTTACGTAAAAATTCTCTGATTTATGCTTTTACCAGAAGCAATGAAAAAGCAGGAAGAGAGCGATGAAGAGTAGGATTTGATTTTGTTAGAGTTCAATGCAGGTGAAGCAATGATAAAAAAAAGAAAAATAGATGACAAAACATGAGAGAATTCATGGAGAAAGAATTTCTGCATTGATCACTTGTATGTATTTATGAAATTAAGTAATGTCCGGAGAAAGAGCTTACAACAAATTATAAAAAAAATAGCTTATAATTTTTTTGAACTTATTTTAATATAATTATCAAAATAAATTATTTTTAATTTAATTTTATAATTTTAATTAAATTTAAAACATAAAAAATATTTATGTAAAAAAATTATTAAATAAACGTTGAATTAACTTATTATCCAAGTGTGTAGCCTATATAAACAGGCCGGCCCAACCATGAACCTATACTAATGTCTGAACGTTACACAATATTTTATAAATTCAGGTAAAATATAAACTATAAACTATAAGAAAAAAATTTAAAATCATACAACTTATTTAAAATTGTTAAAATATAAATTATAATACAAAAATTGTTAATACTTTAAAAGACAAGTGAATAATTAAAGAATAATTCAAAATAAAATTGCAAAAAAAGAAAAAGAGAGGATTATAAAATAAATTTAAAAAGTTCAACCAACTCTAAAAATATTTTTTAATTTAATACATAAAACGGAATATAAAATAACCTTTTTTTCCCCAGTAAAATAGACTATATTAACAAAAGTATAAACAATACTTTAACCCATATATAGAAAAGAACAACCACTTATAAAACGCTGCGTATATTAGTGATTCCTCTACTAACTTCAAAAAAAGCAAAATAAAAATTTTATCATCTTATTTCTAAATCATACCTAAGATTTAACCTAATCCATATCCACACTATTTGTGTAAAATAACTTAATTCTAAATAAAACTAATTTTCAAATTGTCGTTAGGTGTTTGTAGGTTTGTAGCATAAAATATAATATGTTAATACCATCTTCAATCAATTGAACCAGGACTGCTGCAGTTGATGAACGAACTACATGGGATGTAGTTATCAATTTAACGGTGATTACTATCTAGAACGTTTTAAAAGGTTGGTTCTGTGCAGTTAAATATTTAACAAAACAAAGGATCTTATCCCAATTTATTTGATTATTCAATTGATTTAATTTTATATGATTACTGGTACAATTATTTTCCTTTTTTTAATAAATATTCTGTTTCAATGTCTTCTCTTTCCGATGTGACTTCATCACAGAAAGTGGTAAGGGGCCATTTATGATTTCTGTTATCTTTCTATTACCAGATTTAGCTACTGCTCTGAATGATCCAAAACCTCTAATTTAGGCCAAAGCAAATGATTGAGGGAATACCTTTCCTTGTTTTATTAGCATTCACTTTGATTTTAGCTTTTCTACTCTCAAAATTTCTCTCAAAGAGTCAAACCAAAAATGTTCCAAAAGGGTCTCTGGGGTACCCTATTATTGGAGAGACACTTAGTTTTCTTAAAGCACAGAGGCAAGACAAGGGCTCTGAGTGGTTGGAAGAACGGATATCCAAGTATGGTCATGTGTTCAAAACCTCCTTAATGGGTTCCCCTACAGTATTTGTCATTGGACAAGCAGGGAACAAATTTATCCTTGCTTCCTCAGATGATGTGCTTTCTGCTAAGAAGCCCCTCACCCTGCTGAAGATATTTGGAAGGCAAAGCTTAGTTGAACTAACTGGACCCAGGTACATAATCTTCAATTATAACTCACTGATGTAGCTAAAATTGTTTGTTTAAATGGTTAGGATGAATTGCCAAATAAACCTTTCATCATCATGATTTTTTATTCCAATAAAGGCACCTTGACATAAAGTGTTTTAGGTTTGGAGGGATGGACAGTTGGATAAATTATAATGGATAAGTGATTTTGGAATAGTGGTAGTGTTTGGATAACTCATGACTGTATTGTAAGTGTTGTTGATATAGGGACTTACTGGTGCTCCTTTGATAAAATTGATTTTCAAAGAATTGAGGTTAAAGGAGTTAATTTTGAATTTGGGAATGATGAGTTTCAAAGAATTGATTTAGTTTGAACTGTAAAATAGAATCAGGTGTAAATATATGTATTTGTGAATTGAGTGTCATCCAAAATCACTTCATGCCAAAGGGAAAAAACCTTGCCAAAAAAAGAAATTCTAGAAGAATCAATTATTTTGGCATCCACCGTGATTCTCACATGTAACCAAACAAGGTAGAGATCATCTGTTTTAAGGCTGTGTTAATTTTCATGCAGGCACAGACTAGTCAAAGGGGAAATGATGAAATTCTTGAAACCTGAATGCCTTCAGAACTATGTCAAAAAGATGGATGAATTGGTGAATGCATCATTATTGAGAGAATTCAAGGACAATGAAACAATTGAAGTTGTGGTCTTCATGAAGAAACTGTCATATGATATGGCATGCAATATATTGTTTGACATTCAAGATGAACACACTAGGGAGGCTTTGTTTGAAGATTTTATAATAGCATTTAAAGCAGCACATTCTCTTCCCATTAATTTCCCTGGTACCACATTTTGGAGAGGCCAAAGAGCCAGGGAAAAAATTGTTGACAGGATACTTCCTATTATGAACAAAAGAAGGGAAGAGCTGTCAAAAGGAGTTCTAAGTTCTACCAATGACATGCTTTCATGTCTGCTTGCATTAAGGGATGAAAATCATCAGCCTCTAGCTGATGATTTGATTACTGACAATTTTATTTTTTTATTTGTTGCTAGTCATGACACATCTGCTACTCTCATGAGCTTGATGATTTGGAAGTTATCCAGAGATCCAGAGCTTTACAATAAAGTCTTAGAAGGTAGAAAACTTACTGTTTTGGTTATGCTATTGTGTGCCATTCCTATGCTCAAAACAAAATGAGATTTAGGTTCAAATTGGATAAACTTCTATAAAACAAATAAAACTTCTAAAAATTAAAATAAACTTATAAATATTATTTTTTTAGAAGTTTTATCATCTTTTTTTTTTTAAAAAAGTTGATATGTATAAATTTATTTTAATTTATGAGACAAGTTTGATTTATTTTACCTTTTTATTTTCTACTGCTATAAGTACTTCTTGAAAAGTTCATCCAAACATAACCTTAATCCATTTAGTCCTTCTTTGACATTTTTGCTCAATTCTTTTATGTAGAACAAATGGAAATAATAAAGCAAAGGGAAGGAACAGAAGAGAGGCTAACATGGGCGGAGATACAAAAGATGAAATACACATGGAGGGTTGCTCAAGAATTGATGAGGATGATCCCTCCTTTGTTTGGTAGTTTTAGGAAAGCACTTAAAGATATTACCTATGAAGGATATGACATACCAAAAGGATGGCAGGTGACATTTCCTTCCCAAAATTTTCAGAAATTAGAGACATCTTTTTTGGCCAAACTTTAATTTTGTTAAATTTGTTTCTTGTTAAGGTGTATTGGGCAGCATATGGAACACATATGAACAATGATATATTCAAGAATCCACACAAGTTTGATCCATCTCGTTTTGAAAATCCAACCAAGCCAATTCCACCTTTTTCTTACCTTCCATTTGGTGCAGGGCTTCATAATTGCATAGGAAACGAGTTTGCTAGAGTTGAAACCTTGACCACCATTCACAACTTTGTAAAGATGTATGAATGGTCTCAAGTAAACCCGGAGGAAGCAATTACTCGTCAACCAATGCCATATCCATCCTTGGGTCTCCCAATTAAGATCAAACCCAGATTTAATGTGTCTTAAACTTCTTGTCCTACCCTATGAACACTGTGTTTTATTATCATCAATAACAGTCCTTTTGTTAATTGTAGACATAAGGCTACATTTTATATTTTGTTGTAAAAATTAGGTATTTTAAAAAGTTCTATGATAATTAATATTATTAATTTAAATTTAAATATTTATATTAATTTAAATAATAATTATTAATAATTTTAAGATATTTATAATTTATTATTAATTAATTATTTAATTATTCATTAATGATTTATTATATTTTTAAAATTTGACTGTTAGAGAAATTATTACGGCTTTATTTTTTGTTATTATGAATTTAATTTTTAATCGGAATTTAATTTTCAGCTATATTAGTTGCACCAAAATCTTCTATATACAACACTATTTTCTACTGGGTTAATAAAGATAAATTTCTTACTAGTTTTTTTACTGAATAATTTAGAAGAGGCTGTTGTATCATGGATATCATGCTTGAAGCATATAATCAAAATATATCCAACAATTTCAAAGATTTACGCAATATTATCTTTTCAACTAATTATATTTTTTTCTTTCTTTTTGTAAGAGTACGTATATTTTTTTAATTCTTATCTATTACTTTAATTTTCTTTAGTGTTTATTATGTTTCAGGTGCTCCGTTTAAGAGCCTGATTCTACCTATGAAGTATGAAGTAGGTTTATTGTCCAATACCAAGTTCAATTTAACGGATATTTACTATTCATATTCCATCCTTCACTCTGCATGGCACGTAAATGGTAGAATTCAATACCTTTTGACATCTTATACGTTGTTTACCAGTAGTTTCAAAAAAAAAAATCTAATTTATGGGGAAAAATAAAAGAAGAGGAGGAAACATATTACTTGGGAGAAATTTCTATTTTATAAAACTAATTATTTTGAAATATTTTTCAAAAGATTTATTTATATTTAAAATTGATAAAAAGAAGTAGTTATTTTTAACATAAATCAAACTAACGAAGGTATTTATGATTCGAAGGACGTTATTCAAAACTTTTGGCACAACATTTTTAAGAAAGGTGATATATGGCGTAAATTATTCCTTGGTTAGTTTTTTACATTTCAAAGCGCACATCTCGTTTAATTTTATTCATTCATTTATATAAAACTACTTTGAATGTTGTCGGCACTAGCATTCTAAATTAACTCAAAAGGTTAAATTTGACTAATAAAAATCAGATTATCATGAATTTAAAATTATTTATGAAATATATATATATATATATATATATATATATATAACTGAAATTTTTTGTGTATATAGAACCTTTTAATATTATAATTTAATTGGATTCGCACAATCTTTTTTTATTATAATCTGATTGTGATATTTGAACTATGAGTTATTGAATCAAATGTGATGAGTACAAACGATGGTTGCTGCAATAAAATAAATCATATAATTGATTTTGTTGAGTATATTCAAATTATTAAGAAAGTTATATTATTAAAAATATTTTGAGTTTGTCGTAAAATATTTAATTCTACTTGTGATAGTTAAAATATTCAATAAATGTTATTAATTATGGTATGAAAATTTTTTTCACTATATTAAAATAGTGCTGATAAAATTGATTTGTACGAGAATAAATCAAAATTAGATTTATTTTAATCTTAAACAAGATATCGTGTTTTGGATTATCCAAACATATAATAAAGTATATTATGGAAATCAAGTTATTATGTATTTGGAAAAGAGTTTGAAGATGGTGACTAAGAAAGTTTTACTAAACATTTTATACGAGTGAAACATATATGTTTTGTATGCATACATTCTGATTGCTAAGAAGCAACCGTGAAAATTCATTCACAACTATAACTCAAGATATATATATATATATATAATTGTGAAATGGTTAACAATGTAATCATGTGAAAAAAAAAATCTTATTAATTTCACTATATATTAGACAAGTAAAAGTTTAGTGAATGACATCGAGGAGAATGGGGTTTTAGCCAAAATAAAATCAACAATGACATGAACCTAACATTTGTGATTGGATAACCCATGAAGAAGGTTTATATGGATAGCAACAAGTTATTGTTGATCATTCTAATACTGTTAAAATTCATTCTTACGGTGTGATAGGTGTTAGACTGCATTGAACGACATGTTAAGTCTAACTGTTTAATGACTATCATATCCTCTATGGGTAGTGTATGAAATACATAATACGAAGTCACTTATACGAGTGTAAAGTAAGGCCACTTGTATGAGATTGAGGCGCAATCTTTAGAGCACTCATGAATTAATTAGGCACACCCATGACCTATTTGCGCAAAATCGACGAAAACGACAAGAATTGTGGAGTGTAACGTGACACGTGAACCTCTAACTTACAACTAGGTGTTTTTAACTCATAGAAGCTCTGTTTAACCAAAGTACCGTCAATTAAGTTTATTTGTTTAGGGTCTGATTCATAGTTCAGAAGATACTCTAATGCATTTACATTCGTGTTAATCCAATAAAATTCTTTTTTTTTTTTAACTTATTTAATTTTTAAACCTTTTGAAATAGTGGGAGATTGTTGTAAAAACTAGGTATTTTAAAAAGGTCTTAAATATGATAATTAATATTATTAATTTAAGTTTAAATATTTAAATTAATTTAAATAATTATCATTAAAATTTTTAAGATATTTATAATTTATTACTAATTATTTTAAATTAAATTATTAATTAATTATTTAATTACCCATTAATGGTTTATTATGTTTTTAAAATTTGACCGTTGAGAAGTTGTGATGAATTTATTTCTTGTCGTCATGAATTTAATTTTTAATTAGAATTTAATTTCCAGCTATATTGGTTGCACCAAAATCTTCTATATATAACACTATTTTTTGCTGGATTAATAGAAATGAATTTCTTCCAAGTTCTGATCTTAAATAATTCAGAAAAGACTGTTGTACCCTGAAGAATACATTTTGGACGAATAAACTTCTGAGGACAATATCATCACACGTCTCATGCTACGAGTCATCAAAATATGTTCAACATATTCCTCTTATGTCTAAAATTATATATGAATTGATTTAATTTTTAGGACCGCACGAATCGAATGAAATTGTCTTATTTTATTTTATTTTTAATATTTTTTTACTTTCAAGCAATTGGATTTGGATTAGTTTGTTTTAATAAATTATGTTTTTTTCCTTGTTGTGAGTTTTTTAACAAAAAGTAGAGCAAACTAAGTATTTTTTTTTTATAAGGTCTTGCTTATTTAAAGTTTATAAAGAGATAGATATAAAATCAAATGGAAAATCAGCATACAAAAGATCATTCTTCTCCATAAAATCTTATGTGTAACTCACCCTAGTTTCATATGAAGAACAGTTAACAAAGAATCCCAAATAACTATGGATCTCGCGTGAATTTTTGTGTAGTATCCACACATTTAAAGACACATAGATTAAATCAAACTTTGGAAATACCTCTTTTGTTTATGAGAAACAAAGAGATTCAAATCCTAAAGTGACACATTATTCGGGTGAAAAAGCTAGCTAGCAATATTGTCGTTTCTCAACATATAGTAGTGTAAGGAAATAGCCGGCTGAAGAATAGCAATTAACTATTCAATATTTAACATTTACTCGTTCCATCAACTTTATCTATATGCAAATTGGACAAGCTGTATTTAATTTATAGTTTTGGAAACCTAACCGTTATCAAAGATGCAGGCAAACAAATTAGTTCTCGATTACGTGCCATTAGCTAGCCAGAAATGCAAGAAAAGACAGTGAAAAGTGTCAGATATAAAGAAGAAATTAACAATAGAGCTTTTAATTCAAATAGATCAATAAAGCAAGACAAAATAAAAGTCAGATTAAAGAATATTATAAGGCACTATAGTTTGAGATATATTAATATATGTGGTAGTATTTCATGTTACATTAATTAAGTATTGTTTCCAAAGTAGAGTGGCCTGTAGACATGACAAAGGAGGGTTCAGTTCTATAGCAAAGTAGCAATAGATTAATCAGAACCATTTATATTCTAAGATTACTTTGAACCTAGCTCTGTATAAGAGAAGAGCCTAGAATGACAATTAGCACCATCTTAGTTTGGATGAACATGTCGCATTAAAAAAAATGCCCTTTTCCTCTTTAATTAATTAAACGACCGATCTAACTTTTTGGGAAGTTAAAAGTGAAATTATTTCAATTAAAAAATGTAATAATCTATTTATTTTAAATTCTCAATATATTTTTAATAAAATAATTGTAAATCATGGTTATACTTAGATTTGTTAATAATGAAGTGACGTAATGAGTAGATTACATTTTTGTTCTTGTTCTAGATGCATTTGATTAAGACCAATTTTGGCATGGACGTATGATTTCTCGGTTTGTGTACAATAAATTCGATTTCTTGTGAGTTTGAGGACAAGAGACGGCAAACAAAGCCCACATGCCGTCTCATGTATAGAAACACGTCAAACAACGAAGTTTGTTATTGGTTTATAACCACGATAACACGATGGACAATTTTTTTAAGCAAAGATAATGGTAAAATTGTTCAACAGAAAAAAAAAGTAATTATATTATAGATATTCGTATCAAGAATATATCAAAATGAAATTATTAAAATTGTTCTGATAATAAAAAATAAAAATTAATATAATTATATAAAATTTTAAATTCAAATGTAAGCTCTTTTCTATTTTCTCAAAATCCTGTCCTTCTATGATACCATTGTCCCAGTGGGTGCATAGATCATACTTAGGTTAAGATCAGAGTATGATATATTGCCATAATAGGACTTTCAGATCGAGAGAGAGAAAGATAGAAAGACTTAGCTACTCATGATAGAGATAACACACAAAGGTTTATTTCTTAAATCCTTGACTTCCTCCCTTACAACTGAAGAGAAATGCCTCTTATATAGGCATCAAAAGCTATTCTACTGGTTACCGGATAGGAACCGGGAATTCAGACACACTTATCCTAACTCAAACAACTTTAAGTAAAGCAAGCATTATAGAGATGCTCTGTCTGCTGTCAGAGAATCTTTTGCTTTAGACAAACAACTTTTAATAAAGTGCCTTTAGAGTACTATTATTGAGATGCTCTGTCCTTGTTCCTAGTCAAAATGCACTCATGGCTAGGAGACATATTCATTGCGTGATATTCCTGCTCATCTGCTTCTTCTTTCAATAGGATTTGGTCTAATTTTGTCTCGATCTCATATGGATCTTGGGCGTCTTGCCATAAGATACTTGCTGAATTCTTCATATTGATCTGCTCAGCCATCTTGGGAACATTTGCCTTTGTTGTCCCTTCATGCCGATGCTCTTCAGATATTTCCCATTCTGGGAAGCACACGACCTGGGGACTTTTGACATTTAGACAAGAATTTTCTGTGTTTTTGCTGCTGAGCTTATAATTATTTAATTCGAATAAGTAAAGAGCCAACTCTTCTTGGTACCGAGGGGCTTCCTTATTCTGGGAAAATAATTTTAACTCAGGTATAGTCATATAGAAAGCAGCATTGTCTTGGGAATAGATATGGCCGGTGAGGGGGTGTTTGAAGTATGGTCGATGGAGTATTACTACCGATACGAATTTGTTGCACTGTTCTGTGTCAAGTTTCCAGATATTGTAAGGGTAGAGATCTTGCTTTAAATGTTTTATCCAATCTTGAATTGGACAGAACCATTTAAGACATTTCCACAGCAAAGTCCTTTTGTTTGCTTTATCTTCTAAATAATCAATCATCTTAAAAGTTGGAAAGATAATTGAATATTTGTAAAGGACTGTCACACACCAGAGGTACCATTGGTCCATTTCAGTGAATGGGTGATTATCCATTAACATGGGATAAATGTTGAGGTACGGTGCCTGGGGATTAAACCATGTTGGTTCTGGAGTAACCTTCTTCTTTTGAAGCAAACTGGCTAGGTAGTGAAACATGTGGGACCTAGCGAACTGTTTTATATTTTCTGGGCTGAGTGTTTGTAGAGTTTTTATCTCAGGTGGAAAGTTTTCTGTTTCTGGTGATGGGTTGGCAGGACTTGATGAAGATGCTTCTGGCATCATCATTATGATCGGACATTCATGGAAACTGGAAATTAGGGTTGCTGGTTTTGGCCTGGATAAATAATCGGGAATTAGGTTCTGATTTCCTTTTATGTGCTTGACATTAAAGTTATATCTGGAGAACCATTCCTTAAGTATAAGGATTTGTGGATTGGGAGGAACCCGATTCTTAAAATTCAACATTCCGGGGAATGAGGAATTGTCAAGTTGGACTTCGAAAGAATAAGCTCTAAGATGGAAGTCGAACTTCTGTATTCCATATTTCACGGCCAAAGTTTCTTTGAAGGTGGTGTGATACTGGTGTTCTGATGGCTTGAATTGACCACTAGCATGTCCACAGTAATGTTTTTCACCTTTGATTTCTTCTATGAGGACAGCTCCCCAGTGATAGTCGCTGGCATCCGTCTGTAAGATTCGTTTTCCTTCTCCGGGAATCTTCAGAGGTGGAGGATTTTTTGCTGCCTCTTTTAACTTCCTTACTGCTTCGGTTTGTTCTGGGCCCCATGCTGGAGCATTTTTTCTGAGCAGTAGTGAAAGCTTTGATGTTAGCCTTGAGATGTTAGGGATGAAATCCCTGACATAATTGAGAATTCCCAAGAATTGTTGTATCTCCTTCTTTGTCATGTTTTCATCTGGGAATTCAGGGAGCCTTTCAACCAAGTGAGGTTGTGGCTGATACTTCCCTTGGGCAAACTTGGCCCCTAAGAAATCGATTTCTGTGGTGCCGATCTGAGACTTCTTTGAGGAAAGCATGATGCCGTACTTGTTGCAGATCTCATAGAATTCATCTAATAGGGCCTTATGTTTTTCTATGGTTGGAGAGAACAAGAGTACGTCATCTATGTAGACCAGGGCTGTATCCAATATGGGCTCGAAGATTCGAGTCATGGCCTTTTGGAATAGTGATGGTGCTACCTTTAATCCGAAAGGTAGTACAGTCCACTGGTAGTGTGCATTGGGTATGCAAAATGCTGTCTTGGGCCTTTCTGAGGGTTCAAGCCCAAGTTGCCAGAAGCCCGACTTCATGTCAAATTTTGAGAAAATGTAGGCATTTCTGATATAGGAGTAAAGGGTTTTCATGTTGGGCAATGGGAACTTGTCATCTTTTAGGAAATCATTGAGAGGCCTGTAATCGATAACTAACCTTTTTTTTCCTCGGACCTTTTCTGATCTTTTTTCAACATAGAATGCCTGGCAAGCCCAATCTGATTTGGTGGGCTCAATTAACCCTTGTTTTAGCAGTTGTTGGCATTCATCACAAGCGGCTGCTCTGTCTGCCGGAGACATACCAGGATGAACTGCTTTGGTTGGATTGATGTCTTCATTCATTTTAAATGGAAGTTTGACCTGAAAGTCAGAATTCTTCCATAATGGCTTTGGATGCCTGAACACGTCATGACTGTCTGCACATAACCTTATGATTTTATTCTGGTATTCTTCAAAATTTGGAGGTGTATCTGCTAGGTTAAAGATCTTCAGAATAGATACATATTCCTTAAAGAACCTTTTGTATTTCACCCCGCTTGGAAGTATTTGCAATCGATCAGCCTTAGCATATGTATCCATACCGATCACTATGTCTTTGCCAGGAAGGTTCGTTCCTATCACTTTCGTTCATACCACACAGTTTTGGAAAAACTTGATACCAATGTTTCTTTTGGTAATAAGTTCTGTGGTAAAAGTTTGGCCATCAGCAGCCTTGAAGTGATGGAATTCTTGCTCCCATGCAGAAGAAGGGAGGATAGCTGGATTCATGAGTGTTCTCTGTGCCCCCGTATCCATGTATGCAATTACTTTGATAGGGACATCGTACTTTGAGGGTAAAATGGAAACTTCGACGTTTGGTAATGTCGGAGAAGAAGATATAGCTGATTGTTCTTCTACCTTATCAACTTCTTCAAACGTCAGGACTGGAAAATGAGGATAGTCTTCCTCATCGCTGCTTGATATTGCAAGCGCAAATGCAGTTTCTTCGTTGAACTCTTCCTGTTCGGTGTACAGGGATTCAACGTCATCGTCCTCTGCGAGCTGTAGGCTGTGGACCAGTTTAGCTGCTTTGTCTTGCTTCTCAGGGCAGTTTCTGGAGAAGTGCCCTTTCTTTCCACAGATAAAGCATCTGTCTTTCCCTCGGGTTTTCCCTTTGAACTTCTTTTTTCGGAAAAACTTCATCCTTTTTTCCCGGGGTTTTTCTTTTGAACTTCTTTGGAGATTTGCATACACAGTTCTTTTGTTTGCATCCAATTTCTAGGGAATTTTGCTTGCATGCTTTTGAGAAATCTTTTTCTCCTTCAAGCATCTTTTTTAGCATTTGCTGTTGTGCGCAAATCTTCTTCCTACTTCCCATCGCGAATTGGTGAATCTGTCCAAGAGTCTTGGTGGAAAAATCTATTCCATCCTTGGTTGCACTTCTATACATCTCATCTTGGATTGGTTCTGGTAAAGAACTGATATATGTACTTTTGAGGCTGGCATCATTGAATCCGTTTAGTCTATAATAGCATTGTCCCATCCTTAAGAAATGTCTGGACAGGTCTCCAAGTTTTAATGAACAGCATTTCATGCCATAGAATTTCTGTCGATTTATCTGGTCTTCCACCTCTGCATCTCCAATGAATTCTCTGTGGATGATTGCAATAACTGCATCTGTTGACTCCAGGGAGTGGAGTTGGTCTTGGTTAACATGGCCAAGACTTTGGTACCATTCTTTTAGTATGCCGACCATCCCGACACAGAATTCCTCGATTACTTTGTATCGGTCCAATTCTTTGACCAATTTTTTATCCATCCATGCTTTGAACTCAAGAATTCTTTTAGGCCATTGTTGCGGATCAACGTCTTCTAACGAGAAATATACTGCCTTTGATGGCGGTACTGGTGTTACCATTTCATCCGGGTGAAGCCTAGATGTAGAGGCTTCTCCTGTATGAGTTGCCATTAGCACATTGGTTATGTCCGCATATTCCTCTTCTGATTCAAAAGGATCTGAATGATTTTCTTGGATGGTTTCAGACTTTTCAGTTTCTGGAAAAGATTCTCCCCCTTCATACGAATCTTCTTCTGGATTGCTTTGGCCTTCTTCATCATACGAATCTTCTTCTGAATTGATTTGGACTGTCATCATTGTTTCGGGTTGTTTGTCAGTCCTTCTTTGGGTCTTTTCCGGTGATATTTGTGAGACAGATTCTTCTACTCTTCTTTTTTCTGTCATGGATCTTTCACCAAAAAATGTTGATTTGTGTGGCATGACCATCGGCAAAAGCGATGGTGGCTGCTGCTGTTGAGGTCTGCTAAACATCATTGTTGGACCTATCTTCCTTGGTGGAATTTCGTAAGGAGATATGGTGTCTCCTGGGAACATTTGGGTCCTTCTGAAATGTGTTTCAAATTCCTCAATCTTCTGGAGGAGTTTTTGCAGCTCATTGTTTTTTGCCACTTTTTCATGAAAGCTGGCCCTTTTGGAACTTTCTATCTCAGCTTCAAGCTGTTTAACTTGTTCTTTCAGGTCTTCGTATGCTTTCATCATCTTTTCTGAAAATCCAGTGATTCTTCCTCCAAAATTGTCTACTTTCTTTTCTATCCTCTGGAGGACAGTGTTCTGGGCAAGCGCGTTGTCTGTTTGCCAGTTCAGCACTTCTTCTGCCTGGGAAGTGGGCTTTGGGCTACCTTCAGGCGTGACCTCCGTAGGTTGCACATAAGGTCTGGTGGTCACTTTTCTGGTCTTGTGATCTCTCCACTCGAGGGGCGGAAAGTCTTCTTCGTTCATCATGCAAGGGACTATGGATACCTGTAGTTTATCCCTGTATGAATTTGATCATTCCTTCGGAGGTGGCCAGGTGATGAGATTCTCATCTTCTGGTGGAGATAGACCTTTTTGCTTTTCTGCAAGCTTTAATCCCTCTTGATAGAGTGGTAAGGGCTCTTTCTTTCGCCTTATTCCTACCCAGGGTCCATTTTCTGGGTTTGATCTCCTTCTGGGTGGAGGAGGAGGTTTGCAGGGCTTTGGTTTTGCCCTCCATGGACTTGTATCATCATCATCATCTGAGGAGAAGTCATCCTCATCATCTGTGTAGCCGTCTTCATCACAGCTACATCCGTCGTCACAGTTTGAGGGATCCACATCCCACAAGAAATGTCCATCTAACTTGTCTGAATATATCACTTTTCCATCTGTTTCGAATCCCCAGATAGGAATCCTTTCTTCTTTTTCTCCAAGAGTGATCATCATATTGTGGAAGATTGGGGGAGTTGTTGAACTTTCTTCCCCTGGTTTGTTGAATATAGTCTTGACGGTGCCGTCTACAGAATTTCTTCTGTAGTTGGCTTCAGTTGAGACCAGCTGTCTCTGACAAGACTTAAAGTTCTCGTAGTTGGTTATCCATTCAGTTGGAACCAATTTTTCAAGTTCCTTTCTGGAGATCTGTTTCGGGATCTGAATAATGGATGGCGCTTCATTGCTGTCAGTAACAATTACCATCAGTGCGTTCTCCTGAAAGTCTTTGTTAGAGGGGAGATCAAAACAGTGATCTTGTACCCTCCAGATAATTTGATGGCAGAGTGAGGCTGCGAAGGCCTCTTCATCCTGTTCTGCACCTACGATCTGAACTTGTACTTTGAAACGGTTGGGAAGTGTTGGGTCTGAGAGTAGTACATTAAAGTTCGGAAAGATCGTAAAAACGGTTTGACCGTTGTTGAGTGTGGTGATGCATGTCCCTAGGACAGCATGCTCGTAGTCACGGTATGTAGTATCAAGCAATGTTACACGGGCAGTAATCGGGAGTCCCTTTCTGCCATGGTAACTGAGGACCAATCTGACAGCACCCATGTGGAGTGCTACGTACTTCTCTCTTCTCCAAAGACTTATAAGGTCTTTGCTTATGAGAAGGTTTACGTATTGTTCTTGGGAGGTGGCTTTCAGACCACACTGATCAAATTTGTTTGTTTGGATCTGCTCCTTGATATGTAACCTAGGAGTGGATACAAGCTTCTTTGCCGCAGATAGCCAGCGGTTTCCTGATCTCTGTCTTCGATATAAATTGTAAGGGCTCATCAGGGGGGGAATAGACTGGTCTATTCTCGCTTCTTCAGGAATGTACTGGTATTCAACAAGGTTATCTATTTTGTTTCTTAGAGTCTGTTTACAGAAGTCTGGAAGAGTTATTTTGGAGTTGTGTTCAATTATCGAGGCTGAGGCTGAGACTGAGTTTGTGTTTGGTATACTCATGGTGTGTAGGACTCTCTCTCTCTCATTTTTAAAAAAATTCTCTTGCAAAACTGAAAAAAATAAATAAAATAACTTGACCCAAACTTACATTTACTAAACTGCCATGCTCATAAATGATTGGGAATAAAAATTTGAACCATTTGGGTAACCCAACTAGTTAACTGGAATGGGAATGTAGTTAAGAATTTTTGTTATGCCCACCCCATCCAATGTCTAAACAAAATTTTTTAACAAGAAAAAAATGCTAAGAAGATATATTTTTTGTTGAACAATTTTATTGTTATGATATTTTTTACAACATCTTTATTAATATTTTTTCTTTGTATTTTTCTGTATCATATTGTTCATCTTATTTTAATTTTTTAATTTATTCTTTTTATTTATTTCTTTAATAGAAATATTATTAAAAAAATGTATGTAAAAAATAATATTATTTTTTTATTTTTATTATTGATGAAATTTATATGATCTCATTAAATATAAAGTGAGATCTGCTAAATAATTAATAAAAATCTTTATATATGTAGTGAAATATAAATAAATTGTATACATTAATAAAAAAATATTTACAAAATTATATTGTTAGTTGCTTACAGTATGATTATAATAATAATCATTATGATGAATGATTCTATCTTTATAGCTAAGATTTTGTGGATGATAGAGATCATGATGAATAATAATAATCATTATGATGAATGATTCTATCTTTATAGCTAAGATTTTGTGGATGATAGAGATGATGATGATTATGATTGAAAATTCATTTTGAAGTCAAAATTAGGATGTAACTTAATTCTAAAAGTTAATTGTAAAATAAAAAATATTTTTAAATTATATATATATGGTTTATTTTTTCTTTGATCAATATAAAAATTATAATAAAGAAAGGAGAAAGAAAATGTAGTGGTAACTTAACGGAGATTATTAATTCTAATATAATTACTAGACTCGAAAACATGTTCAGTAGTGGGCATTGTGCTGTTCTTGTTGTGTAATGAATTCACATTTGACAAGGTCTTGAAAAGGTAATAAGGTTATCAGATTCATCTGGGATTAACTCAATGATTATTTAAGGATATTGTCCTAAAGAAGCAAGATGCAGAATCTATTTACGCTTTGTTTAAATAAATTAAAAATGAGAGTAAAAAATAAAATAAAAATAGAATAAAAAGAATAAATTGTTTAAATTGATTGAAATAAAAAAAATGTTATTTGAATAGATGAAAAAATGAAAAAAAATAGTAATATATAAATTTTGATTTATATATTTTAAAAATAAATTTTAACTTTTAATAATTTTTTATTATATTTTTTATTATATTTTTTATTGATATAATTTTATTTTTAAAATTTTATTTATTTTTGAAAAATATATAATAATTTTATAAATTTAAAATAAATAAAAACAACAAAAAAAAAATCTTTTCTTCTATTTTCATGGCAAACATAAAAAAAAAATATATTGTGGTTCCGTAAAATTTAATCATTCTTTTACATAAAATAAATACAAACAAATAAAGATAGAAAAATAAAATTTATCAAATTTTATGAAATATTTTTTTTATAATTTATAATTATTTTTTAAAAATATTTAATAAATTTATAAATTTAAAATAAATAAAAAATAATAAGAAACCTCCCCTCCTACTTCTATGGCAAGTATGCATAGAAAAATTTCTGCATTTCTATAAAATTTATTTATTTTTTCTTTATTTATATAAAATTTAATTTCATTTTTTATATAAAACAAATATAAATAAATAGAGATAGAAATATAAAATTTATCAAATTTTAAGAAACAAATTTTTTTCTAATCAAATAATAGATTAATCACCATATAGTTCAAGTTGAAGAGGCTCTATCATTTGAAGAGAAGCCTAAGACCCATCTCCCCTCAAAAAAATGCATAAGACCACCACTAACCATGGCATTGTGAGATGCAATTTAGTTTCCATCAACATTGATTTTCAAGAAGGATTATTTTGGGGGTTCCCACTTACGCTTACGAATGAACATGAATTTATATGTCGTTTTATTTGACACCAAGAGAGGCATGTTCTCTTGGAAGCTACGAATACTTTGTGATAAATGATTAAGGGGGCACCTATCTTGGTCAAATATCGCGTTATTTATTTCTCCAATATGGAGAAATACTTCATACTATCTTTATCAAATACAATGTCGTGTTACTTTTTTCTTAATTGTTTATCTAACATCACAATAATTGCTGGATTTATATTACTGTAGCTTATATAAGTTACGCCTATTTAATTTGCTACTAATGTCAAAAATCCAAATTTGATTTAAAGCTAAATTAATTTCTCCAAGAGATTGCATCAAATATCTTGTAAATTTGTTTCAAATCTTCTATCGAAGAACTAAAGTAACAAGGAAAAGCAATAATTCTAATGGTATATTTTTTATGATTTTGCGAATAAGTGTTTTTAAGGATACTGCTTAAAAAAGTAAACCTAATTTTTTAATTAAAATAATGTTAATCTATATTAAAGCTTATAATAATTATATTTATAATATTTTTTATGTTTGACTTCTTAGCTAGGAATTTTAAAACATTGATTAACATTTTTTTAATCAAAATAATAAACATTGAAATAAATGAATTTAATATTCAACCAAAAGCATAATTTTCCTGATGAAGCTATATTATATACAGAATCCAACTTTAAATATATGCATAATTTGCAACAGTGCGGTTCGGGATGGGGAAGTGGTTGGAAGTTTTTATTTTTAAAAAATAAATTATGTTAATTAAAAATAGTAATAATTTTGAGTTATTTTTTAATATATTTTTTAAAATTATTTTAACTTAATTTTTAAAATAAAAAAAATATTTTTTATTTTTATTTTTAACTTTATTAAACTACATTATTATTATATTTATCACAAAATAATTGCTGGTAAATAATTAATAAATGACAATAATTTTAATTTATTTTTATTTTTTAATCGTTGTATCATTACTATTTGATCATTGGATGATTAATATTTAATCGTTATTTATTTATTAGTCGTTAAATAATTATTTTTTAGTTGTTGAACATTAAACTGTTGAATCCTATAATATTTTTTACATATATAAATGAAAAAATATTCATAGATGCAACAATATTTTTTTATAAAAAATATATTTTCAAAAAAATTTCAGTATCTTTAGATTCAATAATAATATTATTATTAAAGTACATAAATCTATATGCAATACTATCATGATCATAATTAATAAAAACAGTATCAATAGTCTTAACACCAATGTTTGTTCTTTTAAAATCTGGTATTCCAACTTTAGCCAAACATCTCATATTTTTTAAAGTTGTAAATTTGGTAAATAATCCTTCCATAATTCATAAGGTGTTTTGTCTAAATGTTTATGAGGTACTTTGTTTAAAATATAACATGCAATCAAGATAGCTTTTTCCATGTGTAATTTCGCGTACTAAAGTTAAGCAATTTGACATTCATTCTATCTTTCAATGTTCTATTTTTTCTTCCTGCTATACCATTTTTTTTAGTTGAATAAGGTGCAATGAACTTATATACAATTCGATTTTTTTCACAAAATTTCTTAAGGTTGGTTGTATGGTACTCACCGTCTATATCTGATCTAATTTTTTTTTATCGTCTAACTAATTTTCTACCTCAACCTTGTATTTTAAAAAAGTTATTTCAATTTCATCTTTTGATCTTAGGAGATAAACCTTAATGTACATAAAGTGATCATCTACAAAAGTGATATAGTACTTTTTCCTCCTCTACTAACTGTATTTTTAAAGTCTTCCAAGTTTGAATGCACTAGTTCTAAAAGTTTAGTTTGTCTATTATTTACTAGTTTAAAAGTTTTTTAACATGCTTAGCTTCCACACATATAAGACATTTTGAGTTGTTCTTTTCATTCAATAGCGGTAACAAGTTCATGTGTTTAAGTCTTTTTATAGAAGATAAATTAAGATGTCCTAGTTTACCATGCCAAATACAATAGACTCGATGATATAAATAAAAGAAACATAAACATTATAAATTTTTTCTATGATGTTTAAAAAAAATAGACCTCCATTCAAATAACTTTTTCTCACAAATTTTCTATTTTTGGTAATGATTACTTTATTAGCTTCTAGCACAATTTTTAGACCTACATCATTGAGTAATGGTTCAAATACCAAGTTTTTACGCATTGAAAGAACATCCAACACATTGGTCAAAGCTAAAATTTTTCCATAAGTTAATTTCAGCATACTTTTCCTTTATTGTGTACTAGTAGTTGTACAGCTTCCCATGTAGACTATGTTTCCATCAAGTCTTATTTTCTATTTTTAAAATTCACTTACTGCCTATTGTTTTGCTACTTTTGAGTAAGTCTACTAGTTTACGAATGTGCTACTCATGATGGAATCTAATTCATTTTGAATAGCTTCTTTCCAAAAGGAATAATCTATGGACTTTATTGCTTCTTCATAGGCTTTAGGACCTTCTTCTAACAAATAAGAAAAGATTAGTTCGGACAACATGTCAATTTCAATTAAAAAGATAATTATAAAGTATGGTCCAAAATTAGTTTCAGTTAGTTGTCTTACTTCTCCTCCTATACTATATATAATTATCATATTTGGGATCACACCGAACGGGGAACAAAAGTGCTTTGGAAGAAAAAAATAATTTCAATAAAAGTGAAGTTGTCAGCAAAATTTAATTTATTTTAAAAGGAAAAAATGTTGGAAAAAAAATCTTTTAAAAAAGATTTTAAGTCCCGAAGTCGATTACAAATAAAGAAGGTAATAACATCTTACTCGCTCATCCAAAAGAACGGTATCCTTTATTAAATTGTGCAACAAATTGAACCTAAATTTAAACAAATGAAAATTTTCAAACATACAATTAAATGAAATAAAAGTAATTTTAAAAATAAAATTAAATAGCTAGAATATGATAAATAAGTAGTGAAAAATATTATTTATTTATACATGAGGAAAAATAAAATAAATATATACACAAAATAGTCAAACATAAGTCTTGATGCTGCTCCTACATATTCTTGGATGCCATGGAAAACTTAATACCTTTAATAAAATAATAAACACTTAGAAAAAAAAAGTGGGTGTAACAGGATTCAAACCATTACTTTTCATATTAAATAAGACAAACTAACCATCCAACTAAACTCATGGATATGATTTAGTTACCATAAATTTTAGTTAATTAAAAATAGAACAAATGACCTAATTACATGAATTTGGGCCTAATAACTCCATACCCTATTTGAAATTAGAAATTCAAAACAAATGTTCTAAACATTTTGGGAAAACGCTTGGGGTGCTAGGATATTAGGGTAAGAGAATTTGTGAAAAGAGGGAGATGGAATGAGAGGAGTGGCCACCTCTGCTGCCATAGAAAAAGAGGGTCACCATGGAGAGCAGAGAGAAAATGGGGGAAATTATTGTTGTTGGGGTAGAGTAGCATCATAGGCAAGAGAGAGAAAGGATAAAGTCGCCATTGAAAGAGAAGAAGAGAATGATGCCACTAAGTTTGGAAGGAGAACAACACCACCGCGACCAAAAAGGGAATCAAGATAGTGCCGTCATTGGAGATGTGGCTTTTGCAGTGGTGACTGGAGAAGACTTTCGACAACGATGGAAAAATACCTAAGGTAAAGGGAAGAATTTTTTTTTTGTAAATTTACGGATGTCTATTTTTTCAAATAACTACATTTTTCTAACTAAAATCTTAATCAACAATGTATTTTATGGTGGGATTCGATGATGGGTGACCATGGTGATAATTATAGAGAAAGGGTTGGATGGAAGAGAAAGAAGAAAAATAAAAGGATAAATTTAGAATTGCTTTTTATTGAAATTACTGTCTATCATTACTAAAGCTAAAATACACCTAATTATACTTAGGCCATATATGATTATTATTATAGATTAAATAAATTGTGAAAGGAATGAATTATAGTCATATCTACTATTATAATTATTTTTTAATATATATATATATATATATATTAAAAAAATAATAATCTTGTGATGAAAAAAAGAAGAAAATTTAGATGTAATTTCTAGATAATTACAATCTCAGCAAACATAATATTTAATAATAAATTAAAAATCGAGCCTTATGTAATTAGAATTTCAATTTAACCTTTGATAAGTAGAAATGTTAAACATCCGATGTGTTAGTCTTCTTCACCAAACAATTTTTGGATGAGCAAATCTTTAAAGAATGACCAACCTTTATTTCTTTTTTTAGAAAATCAAATTCCAAATTTCAATCTCTAGTTTTTTATTTTTTATTTTTTTTTCTCCTTGAAAATATCTCAAATTCTCCCTCTTTAGAATTTTTTGTCTCTTGTTTTTATACTAAACTCAAGTTAAATATTTTCCAACAAAAGAAATTTTGTTTGTATTTTGAATTTCATTCTTTTAGCAATCTAACTCAACAATGCACACCAACTCCTTTCCTTTCTTGTATTTGTGTTTGACTTTACTTTTTAAGTTAAAATAATGTTTTGACAATTTGGATACGTGTAACTTTTGTTGGTTGTTACATCTTTACTTTGCTTATTTTGCTTGTACCTTACAATTATTATGCTCAATTTATTGTTTACTTCTTTTTTTTCTTTTAATTATTATTTTTATAAAAAAATAGAATAAAAATAGAGATATTTACGATAATACATGTTTCTAAGCATTAGACATCTATCTCTTAACTCTTCTACTTATTTTCTATTCTCCTCTTCATCTTGAAAAATAAACTCCTCGATTAGGTTGCACCAAAGATCTACTGAAATTTTAATTTCAAAATAATAATTCTTCCATAATACAACATTTAATTTCTTCCGACAACTATCCCGATGAGTTTCATCATGACCACCATAATCATTATTAATATCACAACTATTATTATGGTCATTACCATGGTTAAACCACTCTCGTCATTCTTATCACCATAATCATAATAATAAAAAATAATTTTTATTTTTACTTTTATTATGTTTGAAATTTTAATTTTTTTATAATTTTCAGAGAACTTTTGTGTTAATTTTTTAATTAATTATCTTTTTTATATATTTTTATAAATTTACAGTTAAATAAATAATATTATTTAATATATAAATATTATTTAATTTTTTAAATTATGATATAATTTTTTATAATATATTATTATCATATATATATATATATATTATTTTATATAAAATAAATACTAAATAATATAAAAGAATATTACATTAATAACATACAATTTATTTATGTTATATATTAATTATTAAATAATATATAAAATAAAAATTTATATTTTATATTATAGTTTTCACCATCATATAATAATAAAAGTAATAAATTTAATTTTTTGTTAGTTTTTTAAGTAATTTTTTTATCTATTTTTTATTTACAATAAAGTAATAAAGTGATAAAATAGTGCAAGTTGATTTATTTTAAAATAAATTTTTAAAATTAAAAACTATATTTAACTTTATTTTAAATTTAAAAACTAAAGTTAATTTTAATTTTTAAAATTTAAAATTTGAAAATAAAAAATTACTCGGAACATGACCTGAATTTATACTTATTTTTGTTTTGAAACTATTATGATGAAATAAAAAATATAAATAAAAAATAAAGTATTTAAAATTATTAGATATATACATAATAAATCCAAACTAAAGATTGGAACATCATTATTTTAGATTTAGGAAGGAAGACCAAATTTTTAAAAATGTAATGCATTAATTTAAGAATATAAATAAATAGATGAATAAGATTTAAAAAAAAAGGAAATTTGAATATTCAAAATAAAAATTCTAAAGTACATAAATTAAAGTGAACTGTACTTTTATTTTTTATTTTGTTAACTTATTTTATTTTAATTTTTAATTTAAAAAAATTAAATTATTAGTTTTTTACTTTATAATTTATCTTTAATGTTAATTTTTTGGATAATTTTTGTAAACAATTTAAACAATATCTTATAATATATTAAAAAACTCTCCTCTTCATTTCATGTATTATATATATTATTATCCTTATTTTTATTTCTATAATTTTGATAGGTAAAATTTCAAATGTTTCATCTTTATAAAAGTAGATGATAAAATGAAGAATTAATTATTTAAATTTTTAAAGTTAAAAACAAAAATAAACAATGAAAAATAAAAATAATAATTTATTTCGTAAATTAAATTGATATTTAAGAAAAAAAATTTAACATAAAATGAAAATATAAAAAATTATTATTTAAAATTTTTAAAATATAAAAAGGTGTGATAAATAATGATGAAGTCACGTGTTATGTAAATATAAGAATTGGTATTTATATAATATACTTTAAAAGTACAAAAGCATTTAACACATTTTTATGTAATAATTTATAATGAAGAATTGAGGATACAGAAGAATATTAAGTTACGTCTCCTTGATGTTTACATGGCTGGGAAGTGACGACATATGTTATTTGAACCTTACAAATTAGTGTATATAATTTAAATTTTAAATTTATCAATTTCATGATATATTAGTCTTTCCATCTCAGTTTATATTAAATCTATAATTTAGGTGGTCAAAATTTTTAAATTTATTATGGTCCACCTATAAAAAGATCAACTAATTTATGATGAAATTATATATGTACTGAGTATGCATTACTTTCTATCCACTCATATGGATACGTGGCTTTGCACGGCTTAATCGGTTAATTAATTTATTAAGAAATTGTATATGTATTGAGTATGCATTACTTTCTATCCACTCATATGGATATGTCTTTGAACGGCCTAATCGTATAGCTATCGCCTATCCGTTAATTAATTTATTATGAAATTTATATGTGCTGAGCATGTGTCTTACCCATATGGATACGTGGATTTGCATGGCCTAATCGTATAATTATCGGCTAATTAAATTCCAGATGCGTTGTGATTGTGCTTCTTAATTTTTAATCAAAATGTAAGAAATATGGAAAGTGTTTAACACAAGGTTCTAGACTTCTAATTGTTTTTCGTTAACTTTTACTAGTCACCGTAATCTCCTGACATGATCTCTATTTTTTATTAGAGTAAACTGTCACTTTAGTCCTTAAGATTGTTATCGAGTTTCATATTAGTCCCTTAGATAATTAAATTAACTATTTAGTCCCTGACTTTTTAAACCGTGATTCACGTTAGTCCCTGGGGTCAAATGCAACTGACGATTTGCTGATGTGTAACGTTAGTTGACGTTAAGTGACAACGTGGCCAGCCAGGTGGACATCCAAACGCTGTCGTTTTATGTGACGTTAAGAAGTTCACACCATTTTCGTATGAAATGGTATGAGATTTGGGATTTTAGAGAGGACCCTAAACCCCTATTTGGAACCCTAATTTTTGCAATTGATTTGTAATCTATAAATTGAAGCTTCAGCCACTCAATTGATTCATTGTGAATGTCAGGGGTGAATGATAGAAGGTGCATACGAAGTATGGAATCAAGAATGTCACATACAACAGAACACACAAATGAAGTTCTGAAATGTCACTGCAGATTGTGATATGTGATAAGGGTATCAGGTTCTGAAAAGAATCCTGGAAAATTGTACTATGGTTGCCCAAAAATAAAGGTAAGTGGGTTTCATTTCCCACGTTGGTGTTAATATGCTTAAAAGAGTTTATTTAACACTTGAATGATATATGTAGGTGAATGAGCGTTGTGGATTTTTCATGTGGTTTAATGGTACTGTTGGTGTTGACAATGAAACTGTATCAGTGAAGAATGTTGAAGCTGAAGGTGAAGCTATTGATGAAAGATGGATGAAGAACATGTCAAGGAAGCTGAATGACTTAGATTGTGAAGTTAAAAGACTAAATGTTATAGTTAATGTTGGGGTGGGGTTGTTGTTTTTTTTGGTTGCATTTTTTATGGGTTTTGTTTTGAAGAACTAGGTTGGGATGAATGGGGGAGTTGACTAAATGTAATAATAACTCTGTTGAAAGTTTGTAATTGTTGTAATTGTTGTAATTCAAAGTTTGTAATTGTTGTCAGCAAAGAAACAGCATGTTGCATTTTTTATCCTGTTTAAATGTCTTTCTAAGTTTTCAAAGTAGAATGACTAATACATGGGCAGTTGAATATTAAGCTTCACTGCAAAAGTAATGTCATTATCATATTGTAACATAATAGATGAGAATGTAACACAGTTGGCTTATGCCTACTAACTTCATCAATAATGAAAAAGAACATCAAAACAGAATACATGTTGAAGCACAATAGAAAGCAAAATATGTTCCAGCAGTTGTCAATTAATGGCCTATCAGTGGCCTACAAAATAATTGTGCACAAATCTATGATCACTAATGTCTTGGATCCCTGATGGTAGGTGTTGGCATAAACTTAGCAGCAGTGTTGGCATAAACTTAGCAGCAGTGTTGGCTGCATCAGTATGTGGTGCTGGAGAATTTGGATGTGGACTGCCTTTATGAGGTTCAGTTGTATCCTTTGGAACCTGTGTTGGACCTATTGCACTTGATGAACCAACCTTCTTAATTGTCAATTTTGGCCTAAAGAGGTTGGTGGTAGATAAATTTTCTGTGTCTCCAGATACATCAGCACCAACTTCACCTAGGCCAGTATCAGATACTTCAGCTGGCTCAATAACTGTTTCTTCAGATAGCCCAATTGCAGACAACTGAGGTGGCCCAGCAGCAGAGCCCTCTCCTGCCCCAGGTGGATGATCAGTTGACCTAGCATGTTGCATTTGTTCCTGCCTTTGCCTCTTGGTCACAGGGCATGTTTGTTTATTGTGATTCTGCTGACCACAAACACTGCATGTAAATTCCTTTAACTTTCTCTTAAGTTTATGTGGGGTGACAATTGTTTCGCTGCCTTCCTTTCTTCTTTGTTTTTTAGGCCTTTCTGGTCTTTTCTTAAAGGTTGGTGGAACCAATGGTGTTTGATCTGTATGGCCCCAATATTCTTGTCCAGGCAATGCCTCAATATGATTTGAATAGGTTGCTTGATAGGAGGCCATTGTGAGCCATGCATGGCAATGGTCTTCAGGTCTCTCATTTTTATATGAAATGACAGCTATTGCATGTTCACATGCCATTCCTGTGTACAATGAGATTAAGATTTTCATCAGATATCATTCAATGGCTGTAAAATACATTTATACATAAAAGCTAATTAACCAATAAACCTGTGAGCTCCCAGAAATGACATGTACAACTTTGTATTCCTACATTAACAGCAACCCTATGTGGCCAACATTGAACTTCAAACTTGTGCCCATCATCATCCCCTACAATGTCAAACAATAATGTAAGTATGACATACATAAGCATAACTTATAAAATATGGACTAATACTACTTGACCACGTTGCTGTCCACTTATTTGATTCTTTTTTCAATTTTTCCAACCTACTTTGTTGTATTGGTGGTAAGTGTCCATAGTGTCTAGCTAATTTCAACTTGTTTGTGGTGATGGTGTTGAATATCATCACCCTAATTTCCTCTAGCATTGTGATTATTGGCTTCTCCCTAGCTGTTAGGATCTTGGCATTGAAGACTTCAAAATTGTTATTGCAAATATTGTCAACTTTTGGCCATGGTGAAAAGTATGCCTTCATCCAAGCTTCTTTAGGTTTCTCAGCCAAATAGTCATGAGCATGTTTGTTTGTGACCTTCAATGTATTCATATTTCTGTTGAATTGGTTTGCCTCTGTTGATCTTGCACAAACCCATAACAGATTCTTCAACTCCCTACTCTTCCAATGCTTTGAAAAATTTTGCCACAAATGCCAAACACAGAACCTGTGTGGAGCACCTGGCATAACATCCTGAATTGCTTGTCTCAGACCCTGTGAAAATACTCAAGTTAGTCCCTAATACATTTAAAAAGTTTCAATTTAAACCCTAAGAAATTTAATAAGTTTCACTTTGGGTCCCTACAATGTCAATTTACATTTGGTTTAATTTACGTAGTTAGTGTGCATGCAAAATAAAATACCTTCTGCATGTCTGAAATAAAATTCCACCCATATTGCACGTGGTTTCCTAAGTCGTTATGTAACAGATCCAAGAACCAGGTCCAGTTTTCTTTGTTCTCAACATCCACAACAGCATAAGCAATGACCCATATATGGTTGTTTGAGTCTTGCCCAACAGCAGACAAAAGTATACCACCATAGTACCCTTTCAAAAAAGCTCCATCAAGCCCTATAAGTGGTCTGCAACCCTCTTTAAACCCTTTTTTGTAGCCATCAAAACAGATGTATATTCTTCGAAATTGTGGAGGGCCATCTGGTTGTGGTGTTGATTCCATCTTAACAGTGGATCCAGGATTCCACTTTAACAGCTCATTACAGTAGTCTCATAGTTTAGCATATTGTTCTTGTTCACTTCCTTGCAAAATTGACTTGGCTCTCTTCACTGATCTCGATATCTTTGTCCTATCAATATGGACTCCAAACCTTTGTTTAAAGTAGTCAATTGTCTCTCCAATCTTCATATTTTTCTCCTTTCTCAATTTCTTTACCAGTTTGCCAATTACCCATTTCTGATCTGCTTGCTTATTCTTAAACACTCTTCCACAAGTATATTCATTTTGAAAGGTTTTAATCTGAAAACAATGAAGGGCATTGCTGTAACTGCAGAAAATCTCCCACCTGCAGCTAGACTGATTACACTTTGCTCTTGCACGTACCTTGTCATTTTTCACCCATGTGACTTGTCTACCAAGCTGGATTATGTAATCCTTCACAGCTTTCTTGAATGATTGAATAGTTGGGAATTCCATTCCAAGTTCCAGCTGGATATGCCCAAATGTTGACTCTTCATTCCATTGTGGGTTTACCTCCCTATCCATTTCTTCATTGTCTGAATTAATAGGAGTTCTAATTTCTTCAGATATCCATGACAACCCTTCATCACTATCATCAGTTCTATCTTCAAGCATAGTCTCAATATCAAAATCACTCTCATCAGATACGTCCTCCCCTAAACCTTCAAAATTGTCATCACTATCATCAAAGATTTCATCAGACCATGAATCAGAATCTTCATCAACAACATTCTGTTTTCCTTTCCCTTTATCAGGTTTTTGAAGACCAGCACCTTCATCAACAACCTTCTCTTTTCCTCCGCCTTTATCAGGTTTTTCCAGACCAGCACCTTCATGAACAACCTTCTCTTTTCCTCTACTTTTATCAGCTTTTTGAAGACCAGCACCTTCATGAACAACCTTCTCTTTTCCTCTGCCTTTATCAGCATTTTGAAGACCAGCACCTTCATCAACAACCTTCTCTTTTCCTCTCCCTTTATCAGCTTTTTGAAGACCACTATCTTCATCAACAACTTTTTGATTTCCTTTCTCTTTCCCTTCATTAGATTTTTTATAAGGACTACCTTGAACCTGAACCATTGGTTCTTGTCCTTTCTTCTTGGGAGATTTTTTAGCAGCACCAACTTCAACCTGCACAACCTTTTCCTTTCCCCTGTTGCTATCAGACTTGCTGTGAGGAGTCTGCAGGTTCTCACTTTCTTTGTGTGAAAATCTTTCTGAAATCCTACTACTTCTTCTTATATTTTCCACTGTTTTTGAGGGACTTATTTGCTTTTCTGTCATTTTCCCTTTCTCTGTTGCTTTTATACCTGGACTTCTTGTCCTTCTTCCAGGACTTTTTTCAGCAGCAGAACTTTTTTCTTTCTCCCTCAATACCTTGGCAGGACTTTTTGTTTTTCTCGTTGGACTTTTAACTTTTTCAGCCCTTTTTTGTTCAGTCCTCACTCCCTTTCTTATTTCCCTAACATCTTCACTACCACTTGCATCCCTTGCTTCTGCTGTGCCTTTCTTTATCTGCCCCCTAGTCATGTAAGTTCTCTGCTCATGATGACTTGTCACCACAGTTTCAAAAACACCACTTTCAACTGCTTCAACATGCATATACTCATCATGACCTTCAACATGTTCAACTTGCTCGGTTGTTTCTAACTGCACAGGCCCCTGCATTGTTTCTTTGACTAAACCCTCACCAACAGGCCTACCACCCTCAACTGAGTCAACATGCAGTGCCCCATCATCACTTCAACATCTTCAGCATGCTGGCTTCTTCCTAATACATCAGCCTCCTGCATTGCTTCATTGACTAAACCCTCACCAACAGGCCTACCACCCTCCTCTTCACCACCTACAAATGGCTCATGTCCACCATCTGCAGCATCAATATCAGCAAAAGACCCTCCACCCTTAACATTATCACCAGTTTCCAAATTTTCAGTTCCCACTTCCTCACCACTTTGTATCAAAACTTCTGTGTCTGGAGGTTCATTCACAGAATGCTCAAAATAGATATCCATTTTGCATCCATTTATCTTGGCTACTTCTACCATATCTAATAAATCAACATCAAGGTCTAAAATCTTAATCCCATCACGAAAACTCAAACTAGGATCCAACCAATAAACACTTTTCACATTATGATAATCAAGAGAAATACCAAATTTTTTGAAACTGAAAACATCCAAAGTGTCCTCATCACAGTCCTCCCAAACATCCACACTGCCCCATTTATACTTCATTATTCCATTTTTCTCAACAAAGTTTCCACCATGATGTATAAATAAAGTTAAGTACTGCACCAAGAATAAATAAATCTCTACAATGAACCACAACTATAATAAATGCATTTTAAAACACGTACCAACCAAGGATAAGGGACTTAGGGGCATCTTTAAACACATACATATTTAAACCTCTTGCAATCAGACATAAAAAAAAAAGACAGACTTGGGACCACAACCATTTTTTTAGTAACAGTACTAGTCAGCAATCACAGACAGGGATCACAGCTATTTCATATATTAAAGACAGAAATTGGGACCACACGAAAAGCACTCTTCCAATAAACAAACATTATCCTTCAACAAAATCGAAAATTTCATTCCCAATGTTTGCATAAAAAATTACCCCCAATTTTTCAACATTCCAAAAAACCCTAACCTACACAAACCCCATGAAAATGTTAACAAAACACACAAAAATTCATGCTTCAAATGGGCGCATATACCTGTTCCATTTCGATTACAATATCAGCAACAACCCACAAGTTTCCAGCAACTGCTTTCTTTCCCCCTTTCCAAAACCAGATATAACAATGCAACTGTCAATCCAAAGTTTGTGTTTTCCCTCCAAGGATTTGTTCAACGTTTAAATCCATGTGTCACATAAAACGACAGCATTTGGATGTCCACCTGGCTGGCCACGTTCTCACTTAACGTCAACTAACGTTACACATCAGCAAATCGTCAGTTGCAGTTGACCCCAGGGACTAACGTGAATCACGGTTTAAAAAGTCAGGAACTAAATAGTTAATTTAATTATCTCAGGGACTAATATGAAACTCGATAACAATCTCAGGGACTAAAGTGGCAGTTTACTCTTTATTATTATTCTTTGTATCTAAGATTGTATGCATCTATAAGTGGCCAGAAATTCAATGAATCTAGTTTTGGTTTAATTCAAAGATTTTGGGTCCTTGTTTTAAGTGTTAAATATACGCACAATTTGTAATGCAGTAATTTTTTTCTTCTTAATTATTAAGAAAAGTTTTATATTTTTATAGTACTTGTAAAGTAGATATGGTAGGATAATGAAGGATAAAGAATATGAGGATTAATAAAAACAACATATGATATGTGTGATAATTTAGTTATTTTAAAAAAAAAACATTATTTATGAGATTTAATTTGATTTGATATTTTGATATTTTTATTTTATTTTAAAAATTAAACAAAAATACTATCAAATAAATATAGAATGTTATAATTAAAATTATAAAAAAAGTAAAGTATATAAAAAAGTATCACAATCTGAAATTATAAAAAATAAAATAATCCATGTTTAAAACACAAATACATGTTTATTAATTATTAAGATAAATAAGAGTAAAATTAAAATATACGCATAATTACATTTGTTTTGATTTGGTTCAAATTTGTTAAGAGAAACAAACAAATCCAACCAAATCAAATTTTTTTATTTTAATTTTTTATTTATTTATATAATTTGAAATTAATTGATTCAATTTCTAAACACTTATAATGCCAAAAGGTAAAATAAACGTTTATCTTATGTTATATTTAGTGTATACAAGATGAATAAAGTAATAATATTGTATTATATTATCTAATGTTTGGGGTTGAACAAATAATAATATGATAAAATATAAATTAATTAGAATAATAAAATTATTTTTATCAAAGTTAATATAATACTTGAAATTAATTTTTAATTTAATTCTTGACCATTTTCAATATAAATATATCCAAATATTGAAAACATACAATTAAAAATTTATCTTTATATAAATAATATTAAAAAGTTGAGAAATGTAATTTCTTATAACATTCTGTTTTTTTTTATCTACACAAATGAATGAGATTTATGTTGTTTTATATCTTGTAGATCCGGTTGTAAGTTGTATATTCTTTTATATATGTCTTGTTTAACTACAAGATCTGCCAGCCATTGATTTTCTATTTCAATTATCCTCGGTTACGGATCACAGATAAGGTGCTGTTTGATCAGAATTTTTTGAAACATAAAAAAGTCCTTTAAGAATAAAAGTTTTACATTTAAATTTTAAATGGAAAAATGTTTTCTTTTATACTGTGATTAACACATACATAGAGAGAATTACGAAGAGTATAAACAGAGAAAAATATGATCAATAAAATAGATAATATATTAAAAAAAGAAAGAGAGATGTAGGATTAATGTAAAAATTAGAATGTTAAAAAGTTAAATTTGTTATTTCACGGTTATTCAATGATTGGTATGCTTTGTGGGGGATTTTTTTTCTCCCTCTACGCGTGTATTCGAAGAAAACTTCACCTTGATTCAACGGTAGTTGATATAATTTGTGGTGGATTTTCCCCCTTCTATGGGTGTATTAAAGAAAAGAAGAATTTCAGCACAAAACCAAAAAATCCAGAGCCACAAAGAACTTCTGGTGATAGGTTTAGCCTTTTAGGTCATGGGTTTACCTGAACCTCACTTGGCATATAAGGCCAACCTATTTTTGTATAGCATGACAAAGAATATAGAAAAGAAAAAAAAATTATTTTTGTTTCGTACTTGTTGGTGCTAAAATTCAAGCTTGATCATGTCAATTTTTCTCTAGATTCATTTAATGCTAATGGTGGACTTTGATGGATCAAGATTTTATTTTATTTTATATTTTTTTTACCTAAATATGAAATTGTACACATACTTTTTTAATTTCTTTTCTTTTCAAATAAATATTGCTATTTGATTATTTGTTTATAAATTAAAAAATAATAAAATTTAACTTAGAATTTTATGTAAAATTATTTTAATTTTATCATTAAACCAATAAGATGTAATCAATTTTAACATACACTACTTTGAAAGCCTATGCCTATAAAAAAAAAAAGCATACACTACATTGAAATTGATTTCTCTTAAATCAATCAATAATAACATAATACTAATAATTTAAAGATGTTTGTTTTGGTACTTTTATTATTTTAAAGGGATTTTGCTGGAATCTTTTGTAAATACATCAATGAATATGCGTAGAATATTTATTTATATCATTTATGACTATTTTCATTTCTTAATCTCAAATAAAAAAATGATGAAATAATATTTTAAAATAAGAAAAATAAATATTTTATAATCTTAAATTTATAATTTTTATTATTTTATTTTATTACTATATTGATGTATTTATACTCTTATTTATTATATTTTATATGTTTATAATAATAAAATAGTATTATAATATAAAAATAAAAATAAAAATAATTATGGATATTATTAAAATTATTTTAACATACAAATACTTTAATATCTACTATGACTACATTTTATTTAAATTATTTTTATTACTATTTTATATAAATAATAAAAACAATAATTTAGATTAAAATTTTATAAATTTTTCATCAAAATAATAATAATAATTTTATACATTTTTCATCAAAATGATAATCATAATTATTAACATCACATTTCGTATATTAAGTGACTTTATCGTTTTTTAAAAATATTTTTTATTATATTATTTTATTTTATGATAAAATTAAATTGTTATTTTTTTATTTTATTATGATAAAAAATTTAAATAATATTTAGAATTGTAAATATTTTCATTTATGTTTAATTTTTTAAAATTATTTTTTTTTATCTCATCTTATTATTACTAGTTTGTTTTTTAATATTTGAATTTGGTGTGATAATAACAACGTATTTTAATAAATTCCTTTTTATTATTTTCAATTTTGTATAAATTGTTAAATGATATTTTCTAATTTATTATATATTATATTAAATATGCATTGTAGCTTTTAAAAATAAATTATAAAAATTATAAGATTACCTTAAATTAAAAGATTTGAAATAACATGGATAATAATAAATACATTATAATATCTTCTTTTTTTTCAAATAAATGAGACATAGAAACCCTTCAAAATATATAAGTACCCTAAAATTTTTATTTTTATAACATAAAGATATTTAAAAATAAATTCGAATATTATGTGCAAAAAAGAATAAATAAAAAAATTTACAAACAACTGAAGCTAATAATTATAAATATTATATGAATATATATATATATATATTGTTTATCTGTAGTTAATTAGTTTAATTTTTATAATAAAATAATATTTCTTTATAATTTGCAATAATTTATTTATTTATATGAACATTTTTCTAAAATAATATATATTATTTTTCTTTAGCTCAAGAGTTTATTCTGCAAAAAAACATAATTTTCACTTTTTATATGAAAATTTATAATAATCATATTTTATAATTTCAACCTTGTATAGTAATTTGCACCTTATTCATCTTGATTATTTATGAAATAAAATATATATCTGACTGTGATTTGTCCTTTCGTCTGTCGCGGATCAATTAATGTTGAATTTGTCCATGGTAAACTTCACCCTAATCTAAGGGGGAAAGAATAGTTTCACCTGACATGTGAATCACGCAAATACCAAAGAAATATAATTGATTTCCATATTAGATTAACCTTTTCTAAAATAAATAATTCATTTAGTTTTTAATGTAATTTACAAAGATTATAAAAATAAATGATTCTTAAAATATTATTCATATATTGTATGGAATATTTCTAAATTTAAATTAAATTTTAAAATGAAAATAAATTAAGAAGAATAAATCCTTTTTACTATCAGTAATAAATACTATTTTATTATAATAATAAGAAATTAAAAGGAAAAATTATTAAAATAGAGAATAAGATAAAAAATAAATTATTAAAACTATTATATATAATTTTTATGGATTAAAGTCATGCAATTTTAAGATTTTATTTATTAAAAAGATATTTTTAAATTTATTATACTGTTAATATTAAAAATTAAAATTAAAATAATAAAATTTTGTTAATATAAACTAAATAGTTAATATTGAAGAAACTAATAACTTAATAAAAATCAACATAATTCTTAAAAGTATTTTTAGTTGACAAATAAAAAAATTAGTTTATTTAAAAATAAAAAATGATTACTTTAATAATTTTTAAAATATATCGAAAATCAATTTTTTAATATTTATTTTAATTTTTTATTATAATATAATAAAAATTAAAAAAATTTATATAAAATTACATAATTAACAGAAATATACGATGCTATATTTTTTATAAATTAAAAAATTATATAAGATAAAAAATATTCAATATTTTTTTAATATCTTAAAAAATATTAATATATTTTATCTTACAAATAAATATTATTAAAATAAATTAAAACTAAAAGTACATTCAACATGAAAAAAAAAAGGGAGAAAGGGGATAATAAATGGTGATGTACGATTCTCTCTCACTTTCGTGTGGTGTGGAAATTTCAGAGAATTCTATATTTTAGTTTTATGTCTACATTAATCATTTTTTTAATAAACTGTCCGTATTAATTGATTTTAATTCTTTAAAATATCCTCCCTTTAATAGTTTTTATTCAAATTAAGTATCAATTAATTATATTACCAATGTTTGGTTTTGTTTCTTTTTTTTCAATTAAAATCTATTCATAATATAAGGTTTTTTCATATTATTATTTAATTATAATTTATTATGTTATGAAAAATTATTAAATTTTAAATAATTATTTTAAAATTTATATCTATTATATTTTTATTAATTAAAATTATAAAATATTTATATTGATAATTAATTATAATTAAGCTCTTATTATAATTATTAATTTTATAATAATTATTTAAAAATCTACCATAATTTTTAAATAATAAATAATATAAAACTTTTTACACTTAAAATATATCAAAATTAATTTTTTTTATATTTTTCTCCACGATGAATGTCTAATAACAAAATGAGAATGCACAGTAATTTGATTTTGAAGATGTGTAATATTATTATAAAATTTTTTTATGAATATAAATTGTAATATATATTTATTTAATTTAGATATAATTTGTTAAATATATTTTATTTTTTTAATTTTAAACTATTTAATAAAAAATATAAATAAATAAATAATAATATTTATATTTAAAAGAATTATTACCAAAAATACCACACTCCTAATGCCCTCGTAAGCCTCACTGGGATCTTTCGGAAGGAGAATGGTAAATATTACTTCAGCACATTAAACCTTAATAATCTCACCATTGTTGGAAAATCTCATTGTTCCAGATCTTGGTCTCCTAACAATTTAAAATAATAATAAAAAAAATTCTTCCATTTTATCTTTTGTTTTGAAGATTAAAATTTTGGTGAAATCAGTAAAAAATTAATGTTTTTTTTTTATTTTTATGTACAAATAAATAATAGAAATTATATATATATATATATATATATATATATATATATATATATATATATATTTCATCTAAATAAACTGTAATGCTTTGATCCGATCCCGTAAGAAATAAAAAAATAAAAAAAAGTGAAAATAAAAAATATATTTTAATAAATAAAAATATATAAAAAAATCTCTTTTCTTGTTAAATGAATATAAAAAAATATTAATATAAATTTTAAAAAATTAACTTTAAAAAATATAATTTTTTTAAGAAAAATATAAAAAGTTAAAAAATTTAGTATAAATAAAAAACAAAAAAAACGTTCACCCTCCACTTTCTCGTCTACATGGAAGATTAATTTTTAAATAATTCTAAAAAAATATTTTATTTCCCTCTTAATTTTATGTACAAATAAATTAAAAAAATTCTTTTATACATATTTTTTCTTCTTCTTTTATTTTCATCCTCTTCTTTATCTATCGTAGATATAATGGAATGTAGATTGTGAATAAATAAGTTATATAATATATAAATAATTAATATTTGTAAATTGTAATAAATTTTAATAGACAATTAAAGTTTTATTTTAATCGAAATAAAAATTTAGAAAAATATTTTAAAATTACGGTTAAATGGAATGAATTCATGTAAATAAAAATTTTGTTGAGGAATTACAAAATTTATTTCGATAATTTTTATGATGTAAAAGAATTAATCTTTATTTTTAGTTAAAAAAATATCTTTAAGATATATAAATATAAGTTATACTAAAAATATAATATATTTTAAAAGAGAAACTTCTAAATGTCGTCCTAAATATCTAAATAAAAAATTCAAACCCAATTTTGTAAAATTTTAAAGTATTGAATGCTTATACATCTATTCATTATAGAAATGTATATGCTAACTCCTTTATTGTTAAAAAATTATCCTTATTAAATTATTTCCAGTAAAAATTGAATTATTGAGGTAAATATTATAAATTTATATTAAAGTATGATATATTATAGGATTAAATATATTTTAGTTTCTAAAAAATATTTAAATTTTAGTTTTGGTTTCTTAATTTTAAAATATTTAATTTAAATTTTTTATTTTTTAAAATATCATAATTATATTCTTTAATATTAATTTAAATTATATTAAATTAAGTTATATTAATTATTATTAGAGTAAATTTTAATTATTCTATAAAATATTTTAATTATATTCTTATAATTATAATTAATTTATTTTTATTTCATATGATTTAAATTAATATCAGAAATCATAATTAAGATATTTTAAAAAATAAAAAATTTAAATCGAAATTTTTAAATTTAAAGGATCAAAATTAAAATTTAAATATTTTAGAAAAATTAAAATTATATTTAATTATATATTATATTAATGAATAATTTTGTTATTATAAGAAATTAATGATTATCAGTCCATATTATTTATTGTAATATATTTTATTACCAAGATAGATACATCATATAATTTTATTAACAATTTAGTTTTTATTGAAAAATCATATTAATGGAATCCAATTAAACAAAATTCTTTTAATATGTAAATTCTTTATGTAGTGATTTTTTTAATATGTTATTTCGTTTTTCTTTTACGAGAATAAGTTAACTTTTAATGAAAACGCTATTCTCTATTTAATCTTCGTATAATCAAATGAAGTATATTTAAATCCTGTTTTACAAGGTTGGATAATTAGTTTTAATTTATTAATATAAAATATATGTTCTAAGAGAAATAAATTACTCATTTGATATGGATACAAAAGATTAAAAATTTGGCTCAACTTTAAATTTAGTATATCATTTAAAATAACTTTCATTTAATTTTAAACTAAAAAAAACACTAATACAATAACAAAAAAATTATTCCTTAAAATAGAAATCATGTTTTATAATATCACTAACATATTATTCATAGAATTGATAAATATTTTTAGATTTAAACAAAAACAAGGCTTGAAAATTGCAATATTTTATTAGTAATAAGAAACATTATATTAACAACAAGCTAAATTTATTAATACAATATATCAATATTTAAATTTAAAATTTAAACGTAATTAAATTTATAGTAGCATTAAAATAAGTTTTATTTCATTTAAAAATAAAAATATCTTCCAATTGATTAATATATAAATATTTAAAACTTAAATAATTAAATTTTAAAGATAAATTTTATTTTATATATTAAATCAAAATTCTTATTCTTATTTATAAAAGTTGACACAGTTCTTCTACACTAAATATTTAATGCAAATTTAAATTTTAAATAATGATTCATTATAAAAAAATTTGAAGATATTTTTAAAATTTTAAATTATTTTAATTATAATCAATTTAAATTTAAATTTAAAATTTTATTTTATATGTATCATAATCTAATAATTTTAAGTATTTTATTTCTTTAAATTTTAATTAATATAAATAATAGAATATTTATTATTAATAATTAAGTATTTATTATTTTTAATTTATTTTTATTTATAATTATTATTTAAATTTAAAAGTATCCAAATAATGCAAAGATAATACGTTAATATATAAATGAAAAATAAAAATAAAATGTTTAGTAGACAAATGTATAATAAGAATAATTTTTAAAATATTGTTATTTAAAAATGAAAGTTTAGATTTATAATATAAAGATAAATAAAAATAAATGTATAATAAAATTATTATGTAAGGCATATTTTGAAATAATATGACACTGAATAAATAATAATATAATTTTTTTATCCTAATAATATACTAAAATTAACGGTAATAATTTTTTTAGATATAAATAGTATAATCTATTTATTTATACATCTTATTTAACAGATTGTTAAAAAAAATAAAAATAACTCAATATATACATGTTATTATTTTTATATATGAATCTTTTTAAAAAAATGAATTGCTGAAAAATATTAAAAACGTGAATGATAAAATAATTGTTCTTGGGGTCTAAGACACTGGGGTTGTTTTTCCTCCTCTGGTTCTTTTCCGCCCCGTCAAGAGGAAATTTATTTATTTACTTGGTAAAGCGTAAATTGGTTTGATTTAATTAAACATGAGTGGAGAGTTGGGCCTACATGACCGTTGCCATGCCCAATATATACATGTTATTATTTTTATATATGAATCTTTTTAAAAAAATGAATTGCTGAAAAATATTAAAAACGTGAATGATAAAATAATTGTTCTTGGGGTCTAAGACACTGGGGTTGTTTTTCCTCCTCTGGTTCTTTTCCGCCCCGTTAAGAGGAAATTTATTTATTTACTTGGTAAAGCGTAAATTGGTTTGATTTAATTAAACATGAGTGGAGAGTTGGGCCTACATGACCGTTGCCATGCCCAATATATACATGTTATTATTTTTATATATGAATATTTTTAAAAAAATGAATTGCTGAAAAATATTAAAAACGTGAATGATAAAATAATTGTTCTTGGGGTCTAAGACACTGGGGTTGTTTTTCCTCCTCTGGTTCTTTTCCGCCCCGTTAAGAGGAAATTTATTTATTTACTTGGTAAAGCGTAAATTGGTTTGATTTAATTAAACATGAGTGGAGAGTTGGGCCTACATGACCGTTGCCATGCCCAACTCTTTAAGTCATACTATCACGTTGTACATATTTTAAACAGATTACAAATGGGACGCTGCTGAAACAAAAAAATAATAAAAATCAAAAGAATTGTGAGGCTAGCATTGTTGTGGACCATATATATATATGCTGAAACAAAAAAATAATAAAAATCAAAAGAATTGTGAGGCTAGCATTGTTGTGGACCATATATATATATATGCTGAAACAAAAAAATAATAAAAATCAAAATAATTGTGAGGCTAGCATTGTTGTGGACCATATATATATATGCTGAAACGAAAAAAAAAAGAGTCAAAAGAATTGTGATGCTAGCATTGATAATGATGATTGTGGACCATATATATATATGAAAGCTTAATGATTTAAGCGCCAAAATAAAATAAATGAAAAAATATAATTACGGTGCCTAGATAAAATACATCCCGATATAAACTGTAGGATTAATTTTTATTTTAGAAAACATCTAAATCGTTAAATCATATATAAATGGATGTAAAAAAATTAAATTATTTATAATAATTATAACTTTTTTATGCAATTTACTTTTTTATTCATCTAAATAAGTAAAGAACTTTTTAAAAACCTTTTACATTAATGGTTAATTGATAAATCTCTCGTACAATTAAAAATTATTAAATAATATAAATATTTAAATTTTATATCTAAGGTGAAAAAATTATATAATATATATATATATATATTGATTACATATCTTCTATTATTTAATATTAAAAACATTGAAATAAACTAAACTAACCAAGTAATGATTGCCATGCAACTTTATTTTTTATTACACATATAATACTCATAAAACAATACCAAAAGTTTATTGTTTCAGTATGAATAAATTTTTTAAAGCTAAACATAGTACTCATAATTGAAAATTGCCAACGAAAATTAAAATCAATTGAAAAAAATACCAGACAATAATTTATTTAGTGATATTGTATCTTAAAAATATAAAAAGTAAACATCAAATAAAACAATAAAAATTTTAATAAAATTATTTTTTTTATTACTTTGTAAAAGTATTATTTTAAAATTCTTTTTAACCCTCCCTATAATATCTTTCTTTTATGTGTGGTTGTCATCAAGGCTTCTGTAAATATGTTGATATTTTAAAATTTTCTAAAATGTACTAATTTGAAGAAAGTTTTGGAGTTTAATTATTTTGAAAATATTACAAGATGGATTATCGACCAAGTTAAGGGGTTAGATGTTTGCTCTTTAAAAAAAAAATAATAACTGAAATAAGGTTGGGAAAAAAATATTTTCGGAAGATGGTATATTCAGTTTTTGTAATGTATAAATTTATGCATAAAAGAAGATATAACGCATAAATTTATACGTCATAGGTTATTATGCATAAAATTATATGTTACACCCCTTTTATGCATAAATCTATATGTTACAAGATGGGGGTAACGCATAAATTTATGTGTTACACCTACCTGTAATGTATAAATTTATGCGTATAAGGGTTTTAAATTATATTTTTATTGTGTAATATATTTATTTATGCGTTATACCTATTAATTTAATTTAAAAATATATAATAAAAATGTATAAATAGGTATGGATTGATTGTATTATGAGTGTAATTTTGAAGTATTTTTCAGTAAGAGTAAAAAAATTTGTGGTTTTTATTTTTTCATGCTGAGATAATTTTTTTTCATACTTTAATAATTTTAAATTGTGAAATAGAAATTTATTTGAAGTTTATATTTTTAGTTTCAATTATGGATGAAATCATAATTATTATATATTTTAATAGAAAAATATTTGAAGATGAGAAAGGTTTAACATTTGAGATGAAGAAGAAACTAATTCAAGTTTTTAAAAATGTTAGTTTTAGTGAATTGAAAGAAAAATTTTAAAAAAATTAAAATTGTTATTTAGGAAAATTATTTCGAACTTAATAGAAAGATTTTTAGTGTCATATGATAGAGTTGAGTATAGAAGATTTCAAATAAGGGATAATGAAAATTTAAAATGCACGATGAATGCATTTAAGAAACAATGTCTGATGCTTGTACTTAAAGTGTATGTTGACATTGATATTTTTAATGAAGAGAGTGGATCTGTTCTAAGTGGTAAGTAAATGATAGTTTACATTGATTCTTTTTGTTGAGTTTATTAATTTTTATTAAATAACATTTTTTATTAATAATTTTTGCAGATGGTCTAAATGTCTCTGACAATGATGATGAAGATTATTATTTGTCCTCGATAGATGAGTTTAGTGGTGAAGAAAATGATGGTTTAAGTGTAATGAATTAGAATGAGAAAATTTAACTGACACTGGTGATGATGGTGATGGTGATAGTGATGATGATAATCCTGATGAACAATTTATGGTGAACTTGGATGGAGGTGTAGGTGGAAGTTCATTTCACATTCCATCTTCATCATGCGGAACATCTGTTGAACGAAAAGATCAATCAGGTAAATAAGTTACAGTCAATATTATTAAATGAAATATAGTTTTTATATAAATTATTTAACTTGATTGTTTATTTTGAAAAAAGAATTGGTATTCTCGAATAGTAGTTCCCGCTATAACAATATTAATTGGGAATATCCAAATAAAGACGTTAACTTTTCCACGAATGTCGGACATGAAAGATGGGTGGTTGGTGATGAGTTATATGTAAGTTTACAATTTGAAAGCAAAGAAGAAGTGCAAATTGCATTGAAACATTATTCTATGAAGGTACACCAAATTTTTGTTGTTGTTGAATCAAAACGAACATTTATTTTTGTTCGTTGTCCTACTTACGGAAGTGGTTGTCCATGGAGAATGAGAGCATCTCTATCAAAATGATCCAATGAATGGTCTGTAACAAAATGAGGTAGTCAACATAATTGCGTAAATGCTTCTTTATCTCAAGACCACAGAAAGTGAGATTCTGATTTCATTTGTTTGTACATATTGGGTATGTTGTTTCAATAAAACTAATGTCTTCTTTTCTATATTGTATTCCACTTAATAATTTTTGTATCTAATTATTATTGTTTATTAGGTTTGATAAATGAAGAACTATCTCTATCAATTTCCTTAATTCAAGAAAGAATACTAATTTAGTATGGGTACAAAGTTTCATTCAAGAAAGCATTTATTACAAAGCAGAAAACAATTGTGCGTGTGTTTAGTGATTGAGATCATTCTTATACTTTATTTCTAAAATGGATACATAAAATGATTCAATATGCTCCAGGTTCTAGGTATAAGCTTGAGACAGAAGATGTCATTATTAGTGATCAGGTTAATGGAGTGAGAAATTTTTTTCGAGTTTTTTGGTATTTTAGACAATGTTGTGAGACATTTAACTTTTTCAAACCACTTATTCAAATTGATGGCACATTGCTTTATGGAAAATATAGAGGTATTTTGCTAATAGCCACAACTCAAGATGGAAACAACTCTATGTTACCTATTGCTTTTGCTATTGTTGAGGGTGCGACATAGGATGCATGAAGTTGGTTTTTATCTTTGTTAAGAGAGTATGTAACTCAGAGGAGTGGAATATGCTTGATATCTGACAAGCATCAAAGCGTTAAATCAATAGTCAATAACCCTTATTTGGGATGACAACCTCCATATGCATATCATGTTTATTGCATCAGACATATTGCTATAAATTTTAATCACAAATTTAAAAACCATAAACTGAAACAAGAATTGCTTAAAGTAGGTAAAGTTAATTTATACTTTATATATGTTTATACACTTCATAATTATGTTCATGATGTTAATGTGTTTTTAATTGACTTTACAGGTTACACAACATGTAAAGAAATTTTATATCACAAGTTAGGAAAGTTTCGATAAGCTAATACAAATGTGGCTAGGTGGATTGATAGCATATCAAAAGAGAAATGGAGTCTTACGTACGATGAACATGGCAGGCGATTTGGTCACATGACAACCAATCTAGCTAAGGCAGTTAACAAAGTTTTAAAAGGTGCACGAAATCTTCTAATCTAGACTTTCGTTAAATGTACTTATCATTTGGTTGAATATTTTGTGCAAAGGGGATGCAATAACTAAGGCTGAAATTGAGAGTGGTCAACGTTTTTGTAAAAAACTGATGGATGCAATTAAAAAAAATCAAGAAGCTACATGTTCACATCAGATTAGAAGATATAATATACAATCTTCATGATTTGAGGTTGAGGAAGCTTTCAACCCAATAACTCAACGAGGAGGTAACAAATGGTTAGTAAGGTTCGCTGATCATTATTGTCAATGTGGTAAATTTCAACTCTTAAGGTACCCTTGCTCTCATGTGATAACTGCTTGTGCAGTAGTTAGTATTGACATCTACCAATTCGTCGATGACGTCTATTCCCTTCAACATATATTTGGTGCTTACTCTTTCGATTGGTGATCGATTGGGAATATTAGTGACCTTGCTGATATTAACGACCGGGTTCTCATACTAGATGAAGATAGATTGAAAGGAAGGGTAGACCCTAATCAATTTGTATAAGAAATGAAATGAATTGAGTTGAATTGTAACCTAGAAGCAGATGTGGTTTGTATAGGAAATTAGGTCATAATCAGTCTCGATGTCCACAAAAAGATCAAAATTAATTAACAATGATGTTATCATGCATTATGTTAAGTAAATTGTTTCAATGGGTATCAATTGAATAGGCATTGTAATATTTTGGGTTGAATGTATAAGTTGTGTTTAACTATTTTGCGACTAAATACCTCAATTCAATTTCAATTTTCAAAATTTAATACTTTATTCCAAATAATATTCGAAAGTATTGAATAACATATACAATCGTGGTGAAGAAGAATAACTCGACAATTTAAACAATCGCGAATAAGATGATATATATAATGAACTAAATCGAATAAATAGAAATGAGAAAATAAAGTCCTATAAAAGAAAATGCATAAATGCCATCAAGTCAAATGTAAAGTCCATATCAAAGTCTGAAAATGTAGGTAAAGTCAAAAAACAAAAAATACAATCCAAAAATGAATCAAACATCCTTATCCCTAGTCATCCTCTTACTCTACCGACGAGGGATCTCATATGCAGGCTCTGGGGGCTGATCTAACTGCATTACCATGTGAAATGTAGTAAAAAAATCTGTATTTAGATCAATGTCTTGTCCATCAAAATAATGAAGAATATATTGATCATGGACATAGGTATGCATCGGAGGATCGAGAGTGATCAAAGGTGTCTGAAATGGTGAAGATGTATGAAAAGTTGTCTTAGCATGCGATGATGACACCCCCTCAGTCCCTACAAAACTCAGTCCTGCCCCAAGATCAACTCGGTCGAAGAATGTAGGGGATGACAAGTCAGATGAGGTGAATAGTCTAAATGTAGAGTCAAACTGCAACTCAGTCGATGGACCTACATGAGATGGATCTACAAGTTTTCACAAAATACATGTTAATTAGTTAAATAAAATTAAAACATAAAATGCTTAATAATGTAAATATAGAGAAAAAGTAACAAACCACCGCTATCACAATATCGCTGTGATGAGAATGTGTACACCGGAATTGGTGAGGGTGGCACCTCCTCAATGGGGACAAAGTATTGCCCCTCCTACTTAGGTGGAAATTGTGGGATGGGGAGTGCAACCGGAGCTGCTCGTCGTCGACGTTGCTAAAGACCCTGCCACTCAACACGTGTCGGGTCCATATTGGCCCTACTGTCAGATGAAGGAGCCTATTGAGTTGGTTTAGGTGCATTGGACCTAGCCTCGACAAGGCGGTCCTCAATCTTCTCGACATGTTGTCGGATCTTGTTAAGAATATCTGCTGGTGACATGGTCCTAGATGCAGCAACCTCGGTGCTCAGTTAATGTATGATCTCCAACTCATCCGCCTAATATTAAATTAAACAATAAATAATGATGTAATTTAAAGTTAGTATTTTAACTAATTCAAGTAAGGGTTTGAAAAACTTACCAGACATCCCTTTATGGTAGGTTCTTGTGTGATCCATCGACGTGTATGTTGAATGTACCATCTCATATAATTTGAGTTATGACTCAGCAACTCATCCGATGGTACATCCAAGAACACATGTAGATGCCTCTTCTCCCAAACTGACAAGAAAGGTCGAAAAATTTGTGCTAGTTTTTGTCGGTCTTCCCCTTCAACGTCATCCTATGAACATCCTCTAGCTGAGATGGAACTTGAGGGATATGTTGTGCTATCCCAAACTACCTCATACAACAATCCAATTGGTGACACTCTAATATGTTGAAACATATTAGAGACACCACAACTGTCCATATCTCAGAACCAGCTTTACAAACATCAGACAAATCATCAATGATCCCTCTATACGGTTGCCATGTGATCTGTATATATAAAATGTTAGGTTAATTTAAGTTGAATATTTTAACGAAAAAATGTAAATATTAAGGTAAATGAAACTTTGAACTGAACTTCATGTCGATCCATCGAATCGAAGACATACCTATAGAAACTGATATCGTGGTGACAGCCCGGCTTGAGGCACCCTCGAATCCATCTATAAGGAGATGGGTAAAAGTTAACATCCAAATAATGTAAATCCCGAAACTATAACAGATATTTGTCGAGGACGTTTGTTGCTTATCTTGCTCCTAAAAGAACAGTGTGATCATCGTATGAAAATTATCTAGGAGAGATATTTCGAAAACGTTCCCAAGCTCATAGCTGTAGTAGAGATAAAAATTCACATATCTCTTTTTATTGTAATTTGTGCAACTGCACAGTTCACGATAGAGATATGCAAGAACTGCTGCTCCCCAGCTATACTGACAACAAATGTCAAAGTCTGCAATTAGGGGGAGGTATTGCAGAGAAAATTTCGAATGATCGCAAAAAAGCACTCCCCCATTAAGCCGCAAGATGTAAGCACGAGTGAATCGATTTAGCTGCTCATCATTTCCCATGTGGTCGTCTATGCTCCCAAAGTGTTGGAGTAATCAACTCATCTTCAGTGATCCCTCACAAGCTCCCGCTCAGTAAGTGAAGCACCGAGTAGCTCCTGCAGAATGACCTCCCAAGCCCTCGATGATGTACTGTCAATAACTGACTGACCATCAATGGGCAACCCAGTCAAAATTGCAACATTCTGCAGTGTAATTGTGCACTCCCCAGGCAGTGCGTGAAAGGTGCGTATCTCTAGCCTCCATCTCTCAACCAATTCTTCGACTAACAAAGTATCCCTGTGAATGAATGGTAGCTATACTACACCCAAGAAGCTTGCTCGCCGTAACCTGTTAGCAATCACAGGGAGCACCACTAGAGCATCGTCATGATCATGATGAAACTTCATCCTCCTGATCTTCAACTCTCTATCAAGCTCTCTGTTTCATATCTGCTCAGAGATATGGACACTCTAAAGCGTCAAAAGAGACGCATCGTCTGGTCCTGGTCAGATTATGCATGCCGAATGCAATGACTGACTCAATGATGCCATATTGTACGATACAATCGTATTTAAATAAACCTTATTAAAATCTATATAATATTTTATTTAATATTTTAGTAGAGATGTAAAAATTCAAATTTTTATGAAAATCTATTTAAATTAGTCTATTCTTAAATTAATCTTTTTTAAATTAATAATTTTTTTAATTATGTAAAAATTGAAATTTATTTACTAAGTTTTTTTCCTAATGTAAAATTTATACAATTTTTAATTTAATATTTTAGTTATAAAAATTAAAATTTTTATGAAAAATTATTTATTTTACTTTATTGTATTTTAAATTAATGAATTTTTTAATTGTATAAAAGTTGAATCTTATTTACTAATATTTTTTCTAAAGTAAAATTTATATAATTTTTAATTTAATATTTAAATTATAAAAATTTAAAATTTTATGAAAACCTGTTTATTTTATTTTTGAATTTTAAATTAATGAATTTTTTAATTGTGTAAAAGTTGAATCTTATTTACTAAATTTTTTTCTAAAGTAAAATTTATATAATTTTTAATTTAATATTTAAATTATAAAAATTAAAAATTTTATGAAAACCTATTTATTTATTTATTTTATTTTAAATTAATGAAAATTTTAATTGTGTAAAAGTTGAATCTTATATACTAAGATTTTTTCCTAACGTCAAATTTATATAATTTTTAATTTAATATTTTAATTCTTAAAATTAAAAGGTTTATCAAAATCTATTTATTTTAAATACTACTAATTTTAATAAATTTAATTTTTTAAATAAATTAATTTTTATTAATGTTTTGTTTCCTAACATAAAAAATACCATATGTATAAGATTAATTATGTTTTATTAAATATTTTTTAATTAAATTTAGAATATAAGATATGAAATCTAATTTTGTATTTAAATTATACCTAATTTTTTACATTAATTATTTTTTACTTAATTGTATATATTTTTTTAACCTTTACTTAACTCTAAAAATTTTAAAATTTTATGTATTCAACCCTATAATAATTAATTGCATCATAAATTAATTAAACAATAAAGACAAAAATAAATAAATAAATAAATAAATAAATTAATAATATAATTAAAAAATAAATAAATAAACTATATAAATTTAATTTACAAAATACTGCCTAATGTTATTTATTATACATAAAAAATATATATGCTATTATACAAAATGAAACTATCATAAACTAAATCATATTTTAATAAAAAAATTTAACAGTATAATTTATCTATTTAAAAATTATTATTAATTATATCATTAACTTCAAATAAATTATTTAATTTTATTAAATAATTATAACATGTAATTTTTATATATATAAAATTAATTAATACTATGTATATATATTATATTTTTTTAAAAATAATTACAGTATATATTACACTTTTTTAAAATAATCCAATTGTATACTTTTAATATATGTATTATTTTTTTTTAAATTCATGTCAGCATATATTAATTTTTTTAAAAATTACATGATTTTAATATTAATTATAATTAAATATTTTATATTTTTTAAAATTAATTACAGCATATATTATTTTTTTAAAAATAACTCAATTGTATTCTTTTTATATATATAATATATTTTATAAAAAATTAATGTTATCATATATTATTTTTTTAGAAAAATAAGTTATTTTAATCATTATTCTAATTATATATATATATGTATTTAAAATTAATTGCAGCATATTTTATATTTTTTAAAAAATTAATGTAACCATACATTAATAATTTTTTAAAATAAGTTATTTTAATACTAATTGTAATTATATAAATTATATTATATTATTTTAAAATAAATTACACCGTATATTAATTTTTTTTATAATTAACTCATCTTAATACTATTTATATATACATTATATTATTTAAAAATTTAATTACAGCATATATTAATTTTACTATAAATTAGATAATATGTCCTTAATTTTTATTTAATACTTTTTATTATAATAATTAAAAAAATTATATATAAATATAGGAAATTATGAAATTATTATTAATTTTATACTAATATTTTTTTATTTAAATTTAAATATATTTTTCCTTTTAAATAAGTAAGTCCAGTAATTAATAATTTTCTAAAATATAAATATATCTATTTTTTATTAATTTATAATATTTAATTAAATACTTCCTTCTTTTAAATAAATTTGTTTTAAATTAATTTTCTAAATTTTATCTATTGTTATGTATTATTTTTTTATTCCTTGTTTCATATTCAGTTTTTTAATTTAAAATAATTTAAATGAAAAAATTTAATATTAAATTTTTAAAATTTATGTAAACATTTATTTTACGTTTTTTGAATAACATTATTTCAGAAACTATTTTTTATATTAATTCTTGTTAAATTTTAAATACCAATTTTACTATTTTATTAAAATTTAAATATGAATTTTCATCAAAATATTCTTTAAATTCTAACTTTACTATTTATTTTATTTTATTTTAATTTATTTGATCTTTTTATTTTTTTTCATTTTAACTCTTCTTCTTTTCCAGTAATCCTAAACCCTAGTATTCTAATACCCCAAATTAGAATCAAACCATAAAATAAAACTAATTAACTAAATATTTTAAAATTATTTAACTTTATCTTAGAAACATAATTTTTATATTATTTTAATATAATTAACATTTTTTTTAAAATTTTTTAACTTCAAACCTTTAATATTGTGGTCTTAAATTGCAAAAAAAATTTTAAACATCCAAAAAGAAATATAATCTATTAAGAAGAAAAGGAGAAATATGTAGGATCAAATATTATAATCCCTAAATGTATATATAATGGAAGAATAAAGAGTAATTTTTTCAAAAATTTTGATACAAATTTATAATCACACATCCAATAGACAAATTTTTAAATCTCTAATGTATAAATTTATGCAGAAAAGTGTATCACGTAAACTTGTAAGTCACGGTCTTTTACATATATTTTGAGATTTTATGTTAAAAAATATTTTTTTCCCGATTCTATTTCGATAATTATATTTTTTAAAAACACAATCTTGAGAGAAAAACCAGATGTTTGACCATTATGGCAATTGTGTAACAGGTGCAAACATGAGTCACTTGATTACGCGTTTTTACACTGTTATTTGTTGAATATTGCTTTGAAGGAAGGTACTTGCTTGGTTGGAAAGTTCTCTGTCTGATCTGAAGTAGGGAACACATTATTATTTGGCATTCAATCGTATGATATTATTAGCTGTCAAGAAATTAAGCGGTTTTTAAAAATTAGTATGGATTAAAGTTAGAATTTATTAACATTACAGTTTGACTTATTAATTATTATAAATTAATACTTAAAAAATTTCTGTTAATTTTTAATTTTTGTCATTATTTTTTAATTTTTCGATTTTATTGGCTGAGGAACTAATTTATATTATTTAAATGAATAAATAAATAAATTTATATAAATTTTAAAAATAAAAGATTAATTTATATTATATTAAAAATTAAGGATAAATTTTGTAAAAATAAAATAAATCAAAAATTAATATTATAAAATATTTATTAATAATTTTAAAAGGTAAATAGGGATAATTTTAAATTTTATCAATTTTTTTAAATAAATTTATATTGATCATAAATTATTTATTAAAAATATTTTAATAACAATTCAAATGATATAATTATTAAAATTTAATATAATATATTTTGTATCAATCCATATCATAAAAACATAATCATCATAAAAAATTTATTTTTTTAGCACTAATAAACCATTGAACTTTTTTCTTGATACCGGTTTAAAGTAAGATGTATAAAAGGAGTAACATTAATTAATTTCGTTTTCTGACGGTGTTACTCCCCTTTGGTTATAGTCTTTTCTTTCTTCATGTACATGAATTTGAGTTCCTTAATAAATTTTGTTTTTACTGATAAAAGAATTAGAAATTTTATTTTATATAAAAATAAAAAATTTATATATTTTATAATAAAAATATTTAAGATAGATTATATAAAAATAAAATTATTATTAAAATATTTAATATTTTTATTTCTTTTATAATCGTGGCCAATACGAGTCCGTTGATGAAAAATTGCTTTTCTACTGTACATCAGTATGATTATGTGATTCAGATAAATACAAATTGAACTACAATGAAAAGGCGCCAAACCTCAATTAAAAAAACCACACATTTAACACATTCATCGTAAAGTTTTTGTCCGTACTCATCATAATGTTTGAGAAGCTTGACCTACCAGATAGGGTCTTGTCATCATATGTTCATGTTTCAGGTTTTTGGCATTATACTTTACTCTATAAATATGCTGCTAGCATCTCATCCAGCATCATCCATTCGTTCCTAAAAAAGAAAGACATCATCTCATTTTCCTCCAGTAGCCAAAGCCATTCATCAAGTATGGGTCAAACCCCTTTCTTTTTGTTGTCACATATTCAAGCCTTTGGGCCTTCTTTGCTTGTTATAATAATAACTGGCTTTACCATTATGATCAAAGTCCTTAGATCTCACTTGAGTGAGAAATATTCCAAGAAACAAAAGCCAAAACTTCCCCCTGGTCCCAAACCATGGCCTATTGTTGGAAACCTTCCTGAAATGCTTATGAACAGACCTACATATAAGTGGATACACAAATTCATGAAAGAAATGAACACTGAGATTGCATGTGTCCGTCTAGGAGATACCTATGTTATCCCAGTCACATGTCCCACCATTGCTAGTGAGTTCTTGAGAAAACAAGATGCAACTTTTGCATCAAGATCACTAAGCATGAGCACTGAACTCATTACTAGTGGATATTTAACAACAATTTTTGGGCCCTTTGGAGGCCAATGGAAGAAAATGAAGAAAATCATTACCCATGATTTGCTCTCCCCACAAAAGCACCATTTGCTTCATGACAAAAGGAGTGAAGAAGCTGACAACTTAATGTTTTATGTCTATAACCAATGCAAAAATGTGAATGATGGTGTTGTGAATGATGGTGTTGGTCTTGTCAATATCAGGACTGCTGCAAGACATTATTGTGGTAACTTAATTAGGAAAATTATTTTTAATACAAGGTATTTTGGGAAGGGTAGCGAAGATGGAGGGCCTGGTTTTGAGGATGTAGAACATATTGATTCCATCTTCGATTTGCTTAAGTATATTTATGCCTTTTCTCTTTCTGATTATATGCCATGCTTGAGGGGATTTGACTTGGATGGCCAAAAGAAGAATGTGAAGAAAGCTTTGAGGATTATGAATAAGTATCACGATCCCATCATTGAAGAGAGAATCAAACAATGGAATGATGGATTGAAGGTTAATGTGGAGGATTGGCTTGATATTCTAATCTCCCTCAAAGATGCCAACAACAACCCATTATTGACATTGGAGGAAATCAAGGCGCAAATTATAGTAATATTTCACTTTCCCTATTTTCTTTCTCATTCATGCATTAACAATTGCATATAACCATATATACTTTATGATTATTGAAATTTCTTATTTTTATTTCTATCTTTTTATTATCTTATAATTAAAAATTTAAAAGTGATTAAAAAGTAAAATTATCTTTTTTAATTGTTAGTTTTTCTTTTTGACATGTCCCTTTTTAATTAAAAATAGTAAAAAAAAAAGAAAAAAAATAAGAACAAACACATCATTAGATTGATATTTGAAATTATATAAATCATATATTATAGTTTTTAAAATTTTTAAAAATATTTTTAATTTAAAACAATAATAAAAAAATATGAAAGAACTAAAATAAATATTTTTAATAAATCAATCAAGAATTAAAAAAAATTAAAACTAAAATCTACAATATAGTCAATTTCTAAAAGTGATTTAAAAATTACTCAAATAAAAATATGCAATTTAGTTCCATTTTATGCATGCATGTTTAAAATATATATATATCAAAACCAATAATTAAACCTGAAATATTAAATTCCTTGTAGGAATTAATACTTGCAACAGTGGACAACCCATCAAATGCATTTGAATGGGCACTTGCAGAAATGATAAACCAACCAGAGTTACTCCAACGAGCCATAGAAGAATTGGACAGTGTTGTAGGGAAAGAAAGATTGGTCCAAGAATCAGATATACCTAAGCTAAACTATGTGAAGGCTTGTGCAAGAGAAACTTTTCGCCTTCATCCTATTGCACCTTTTATCCCACCTCATGTTTCTATGAGTGACACAATGGTGGACAATTACTTTATCCCAAAGGGTAGCCATGTAATGCTAAGCAGGCAAGAACTTGGAAGAAACCCAAAAGTGTGGAATGAACCTCTCAAGTTCAAACCGGAACGACATCTCAAGAGTGATGGATCTGATGTCGTTTTGACAGACTCAAATTTGGAATTGATGTCATTTAGTACAGGAAGGCGTGGTTGTCCTGGAATCATGCTTGGCACCACAATGACTGTGATGTTATTTGCTAGATTGCTCCATGGCTTCACTTGGAGTGCGCCACCCAATGTTTCTGCAAACAATCTTGCTGAGTGCAATGATGAAACCCTTCTTGCTGAGCCACTTGTGGCTATTGCTAAGCCAAGACTCGCAGCGAAACTCTACCACATTTAAATTAACTAGGGAAGATTTAATTTAATTACCATGGAAACCCATATTCAATTAAATAAAGGAAAAGTTTAAATAAAAAAGTCATATATATGTAGATTGTAAATCATTGTCACTTAGCATGAAGGTCACAGAATGTTTAGCAGTTGGGTTCATGATGATGATTAGTAATGCAATAAAATAAAAAAAAGGTTAATCCATCCTCAAGTGTTTGGCTCATCTTTTAGTTTCTATTTGATGCTTTAAATATTTTAAAAAAATTGGATCGATATTAAGTTTACAAACATTTACAACGGCAGACTTTCCATTAATTTTAAATTAATATCATTGAATTTTTTTTCACTTGTCAATTACTTGTCTTAAATGGTAAACAAAGGAATAACGTAAAATATTTTTAAAATTAAGACATCAAAATGATATTTTATATAAATTTAATTCTTGTAAATAAATTTAAGTATATAATATGCTTGTAAGTTATTTTTTTTTTCAAAAAATAGTACAACAAACTAATAAATATTATAAAATATAAAAAATAAAACTTGAGAATGGAAAACGATAAAATAAAAAATATTATTATATATATATATATCATTTATAATTTTATTTGTGCATTAAAAGATTATAAATACTTATGTATACTTATATTTTAAAGGAAAAATTTGTTGGTTATAGAACTGAATCCATTCAAAATGATTCTAACAAACAGTCTGTAATGTATGGTAATGTTATTTTTTAAGTTGGTAAAAAACGAAAAAGAAAAGAAAAGAAAAGAATATAGATACATATTGTTGGATAATTTCAAACAATCGTTGGAGAAGCTTGATGATATTGATGATGTCTCGTAGGCTGAGGCGTGTAATTACATTGCTCTCAAGGATTTGTCCGCCCATGGCGTAATCCCCAGGATACAACAGCCCCATCTGAAATATTCAGGAATAAAACTAGCAAGAAATTTCACCTCATCTATTTAATCCATCAGAAATAGTGGTATATATAGAAGATTGTTAGGGTTAGAAATTAAATTATTGTCAGAAATTAAATTAAAAACGGCAAAAAATAATGTCGTAACAATTTCTCAACGGTCAACTTTTAAAACATAATGACCATTAATGGATAATTAAAATGATTGATTTATAATTTAAGTTTACAATAATTAGTAATAATTCTAAATATCTAAAAATCATAATGATAATTATTTAAATTAATTTGAATATTTAAAATTAAATTAATAATATTAATTTGAATATTTAAAACTATTTTGAAATACACAATTTTTACAACAATCCCCCACTATTTCAAAAAGGTTTAAAATTAAAATAAATCAAAAGAAAGATTTTACTGGGGTTAACACAATTATAAATGCATTAGATCCGGTGTCTTTTGGACTATGAATCAGACCCTATACAAATAAACTTAATTGACGATGCTTTGGTGAAGCAGAGCTTCTATGAACCAAAAACACCTGGTTGTAAGACAGAGGTTTACGTGTCACATTACACCCCAATTCTTGCCGTTTTCGCCGTCTTTGCGCAAATAGGCCATGCGCGTGCCTGGTCGATTCATGAGTGCTCTACAGACTGTGCCTCAATCTCATACAAGCGGCCCCACTTGACACTCATATAGGTGACTTCATCAAGTGTATTCTGCATTTCATACACCACCCGTAAGGGATATGATAGTCATTAAACATCTTAGAAATAACCTCTCGTTCAATGCAGCCTAACACTTCTCACACCATAGGAACAAAGAATAAATAATGCTAGAAAGACCAACAATAATTTGTTATTACCCATATGAACCTTCTTCATGGGATCTCCAATCACAAAGGTTGGGTTCCTATTACTGTTGATTTTATTTTGGCTAAAACTTTATTCCCCTCGATGTCATTCACTAAGCTTTTTGCTTTGTGAGAAATAAGATCAATTTCATTTTGACTTCACATTAATTAGAATCACTAGTTATTTAGTGATCATTCACAATACTTTATGACATATGTGATTATATCTCAATTTATCACTTAATTTTTATTATTACTCCTTGGCAATCATAAGTATGCTTACAATAAACATAGTTTATTCTTTTCAGTCTCTACTAAGAATTTTTCTTTCTTAGTACACATTCTTTAATTCTCCCAAATCAAAAAATAATGATTTGGTCTCTATAACATATTTTATTATATATTTGGATAATCCAAATCACGATATCTTGTTTAAGATTAAAATAAATCCAATTTTGATTTATTCTCGTACAAATCAATTTTATCATCACTCTACTATTTTAATATAGTGGAAAACTTTTCATACCATAATTAATGTATCTCTCGAATATTTTAAATCTATTGCAACACACTCAAAATATTTTCACTAATATCATTTTCTTAATAATTTGAATATACTCAACAAAATGAATTATATGATTTATTTTATTGCAATCACTAACATTTGTACTCATCACATTTGATTATATAATTTATTTTATTGCAATAACCAACATTTGTTCACATCACATTTGATTATTTGTTCATATATCAAATATCAAGTAAGAATCAATAGAATAAAAATTGATATATAAAACAAATAACAAAATCTCATATAGCGTTATCAACCCAAATTTTTTTGCATATTCTCAACATTCAATATCAAAGAGCAAGCACTCATTTTCCCAAATAAGACATTTACTGCTGAAATTTAAATTAGATATCAAGCAAATTGGTTATGATTTCAAGCCAAAAACTTATGTCTCAACAACAAAGTGATGGTATAACATTCCAATTTTGAACCCCAACTAAATTCCAAGAAAAATCATATATAATGGCACTTATCCCATGTCAAAATTCAATCATCACAACCAACAAAAAAAATAATCGCGGACCAAAAATTAATCATCATAATAATTTATGAATTTTTTTTTGGTAAAATTAAAATTAGAAATCATCACAAGATAATCATCAAATAGCAAGAGTAAGATCAATCACAATTATGATCTAGAAGATCAATCACAGTTAGGATCTAGAAGATCAATCACAGAATCAATTAGAATACTAATAACAATGATGATGAATCTTTAGTAGACCAAAAGGTAGGAATTTAAAAAAAGGTTGATTTTTTATTATTATTATTAATAATATTGTTATTTAAAAAATTTCCATAAACATATCCCATGATTCATAGGTAGACCAGGACCTTTAAGCGGAATACCTAAAACTTGCAAAAAGATAATTAATGTAACAGATAAAAAATTAAAGAAAAGATATACTCTTACAAAAGAAATAGAAAATCTAATTTATTGTAAAGAAAATATTATGGGTCAAATCCTTGAGATTGTTGGATAATTTCGAACAATCGTTGGAGAAGGTTGATGATGTTGATGATGTCTCGTAGGCTGAAGCGTGTAATTACACTGCCCTCAAGGATTTGTCCGCCCATGGCGTAATCCCCCAGTATACAACAGCCCATCTGAAATATTCAGGAACAGAACTAGCAAGAAATTTCACCTCATCTATTTAACCCATCAAAAATAGTGGTATATATAGAAGATTGTTAGGGTTAGAAATTAAATTTCTGTCAGAAATTAAATTAAAAACGGCAAAAAATAATGTCGTAATAATTTCTCAACGATCAACTTTTAAAACATAATGACCATTAATGGATAATTAAAATGATTGATTCATAATTTAAGTTTACAATAATTAGTAATAATTCTAAATATCTTAAAATCATGATGATAATTATTTAAATTAATTTGAATATTTAAAATTAAATTAATAAGATTAATTTGAATATTTAAAACTATTTTGAAATACACAATTTTTACAACACATATTAGACTAGGTATATATGTGGTTGGTGGAAAACTAAACAGAAAAGGATAAAGATATAGATTAGACTAGACATATATGTGATGATGAGGGATGGAAGTGAACCGTACAACAACAGGAGTCCACCGTTCGACTTGTTTAAAGTTTATATTAGCTCGACTCGTTTAATAAATAGATAAATTCAAACTTGTTAAGAAACATTTTTAGATAAAGAAATCAAGCCTAAACTTATAAAAAAACATATTTAATCTATTTAGAAACATTTATATATTATATATTATATATTTATATTTATTTTAATATACTATATTTGTATAATATTTATTTTATATTTTATTTACATAATTTTAATATATATATATATATATATGTTTTAAGCTTATTTAATGATCTTTTTATCTTATAGATTTTAAGTTTGCAAGATTTTTTAATCAATTATTTATATAAGTTTTAAGTCTATTTATTAAATTTTTTTTGTTATGTAGAATTTTAAACAAGCTTGCAGGTTTTGTAAACTTTAAATTAAGCAAGATCTTGACAAATCTTTAATAGGTAATAGGTGCAGACTTAGACTTCAAAATTTTTAAACAGGTCAAACTTAAACACTCAAAACCCAACTCAACTCGGCTTATTTTCATAACCTAACTCAGCTGGACTTACTTCCATAGTAATAACAAATTTATCTATTTATCCATTTGTTATATCCAAAGTTTAATGTATATTAAAACCATTATAAACAAATTATCATTAACTTTAATAAAAAATTACGAATAAAATTAAAATTAACTTAGACACGTTCAAATCAAAGATAATTAAATAAACAATAAAAAATAAGAACAGATTTAGTTTATCCGTTGTTATAATTATTGTCTAGGTCTAATTTCATTTAGAATATGTATTTAAAGTTTATGTTATTAATAATTTTTTAAAATAAAATAATAAATATTATCCTAACACATATTTTTGTTTGTTAGTGATTCGGACCCTACCATCCTCCGCCCAAAAAAAAAGCAACTGCTGCTATTGTTTTATCTACGTCCATAACTTGCAGGTAGGGGTGTTAATCCTATTTACTTTAATGTTAATTTTATTATTAGGTGTAACTTTTAAAAAATAAATTTGATGTATTTTAAGAATAGATTTAGATTATATTTTATATTTTCTTAATCTAGGCTATTATTTAATATTCTTATAAATTTTATTTTTTGACTATTATATGTTAATAATAAAACTTTTTAACTTAATGAAAAACATTTTACGAAATATAATCGATACGTGAAAAATAAAATGAAAGATACGTTGCTTTGGTTTCGATAATCTTGATAGATAGAAATTAAAAAAGATTTTTTTCATATAAGATAATAATATATATTTATTTATATTTAATTATATAAGTTGTTAAATATGTTTTATTTTTGTTATTTTTTTAAAATTATTATTATATAACTTGTTGGATATGTTTTATTTTTGTTATTTTTTAAAAAATTATTACTAATAAAAAATATAAATATTTTTACCTTGATGTACAGTGAAAATTTGGGTTGCAAGAACGCCCAGCACACCTTGCTTGAACTTCGAAGTTTGAACAAACATGAGATGATAGGGAAGGAAAGAAAGTGACCGATGAAGAAAAAAATGAGAAAAAAAAATGATTTGTGATAGGATTGTTTAGAGTTTTTATTAAAAATTAATGATTTATATATTATAATAATTTTTTCATATACAAATAATAATATTTATTTATTTATTTAGATTTTTATTTAATAGTTTATAATTTTTAAATTAAAATAAAAATAAAATAGATTTAACTATTTATAGCAGCTATATTTAAATAGATGTATATTATTATTTTTACGTGTAAATTTTTTTTATAAATAAGTATAATTAGATATAAATTACTATATAAGTATAAGTAGATAATTTCTTGAAACAATTAATGTAAATAAAACTTTTTAAAACTAAACAAGTAATGCTATATTACATTTATTTTGATGTTCTCGGTTGTAAAAAAATTATGTTACGTTATTTTAAATTTAATTTTATAAAAATATAATATATTTTAAATTAAATTAAATTTTTTAATAATTAAAAAATAAATTAATTTATTAAATTAAAAGTATCTGATAAAATTAATTATTAAACCATTTAATATATATAAAATAAGAACATTACTATTGAATTAGAGTAATTATTGTATAAATTAATTTAAATATATGCTTTTTGAAAATTAATTATTTCTTTATAGTTTTAAAATTTTATCATTGTAGATTAATCATTTTATTTGAAATTAAAATAAATATTTTAATAATTAAAACAAATAAGGTAATATTAAAAAAATTAAAAAATTAAAAAATTAAAAAATTAAAAAATTAAAAAATTAAAAAATTAAAAAATTAAAACATTAATATTCCATAACAATAAAAAATATATTATCTAATACTTAACAATAAATTAACAATATTGCTATATAAGAAAAACATATATTACATTTTTAAAATTAAATGGATTGAGAAATATTATTAAAAATATTTAAAATAAAAAATATTTCGATTACAAGTTAAAAAGGTCAAATGGTATTTGGAGTAGTGTTCAAATAAAGCTATTTTGCTAATGATTACTTAAAAAATTTTAGTAACTAATAAAAATTATTTGTATCCAAACAAAGTTATTTAGGTTTAATAAACTTTGTAGTTAATATTTTAGTTTTCAACTTAAAAAATATGCTAAATACACCTTAACAATTAGACAAGAAAATAGAGACTTAATCAAGTTTTTAATTTTATATTTAATTTTAGTTTTAATCCTTACTAGTTTTTTTATGGTTTAGGTTTTCTATTTTATAGATGTTCTTAGTTTCTTTTGTACTATTAAAGTTTTTTATTTATTTTTAATCTAAAAAATATCAGTATATATGATTTGGTTTGTGTATATTTATTTATTTATTTATATTTTGATCTTTTAAAAATTATTTCATTCTTAAAAATGTTAGTGTATAAATATGCTAACTTTACAAATATTTTATTTATATATTTTTAAAAATATTAAAACATGATTAAATTGATATTAAAGTATATTCAATAATATCTTTTACAAATAAAAATATATAAAAAAAATTTAAAAACAAAACTGTAACAAAGATTTTAATAATAGAAATTAAAACTAATAATTGTTTAAGGTAAGAAATTAAAATTATAAAAAATGATAAAAATAAATGTCAATTAAAGAACTAAAATTTATTAAAACAAAATAATCTTATGTTTGTAGGAATATTTTAAAGGAAACATAATTTTTGAAAAAATTTAAAATTTAAAATATGAAAATACTTTGTACAGATTTTTTTTAAAAAAATTCAAATTTTAAATATTCTAATAAAATATTTTAATAAATTAAAATAAAAAATATATTTTTTAAAATAGATGAAATTTAAAATTTTTTAAACTTCCTAACTTATTTTTATATATAAAAGTTCTTTCATTTTTTTTTTCTTTTATATTTTGAGATGCAACCTTTTTAATGATTAGACAATATAAATGTATTTTATTTTTCATTTATTATATATATTTATTAAATTATTATTTTATTTAAATATATAAAAAATATTTTGAAAGAATTTATAAATATTTAAATATAAAAATTTATATATAATAAAAATTTAATTACTTAATTTAAATTAAAATTTAATAAATTAAAATTTATTTTCGAAATAAAAAATTTAAATTTTTTATCTAAATAAAAAAAATTAAAAAAAAATTATTTAAATTATTAAATATTATTAAAATACTTCATATAAATATAAATAAGTAGATATATCATGAAATCTAGTAATAAAATGAGCTGGTATCCTCAAGAAATTAATAAATTAATGGTAATGAAACTTTTTCCTTAAGCATATTAATGAAAATAAGTTATGGCAAATTAAATTTTAAATGTTTAAATATTATTTGTTATAATTTTTTTTATCAGTTCAATGTTGACTAAATTTACGAGTTTATATACAAACCCATCCCTAATATAAAAATATTGATAAATAAATCATATACATATATATATATATATATATATTTATAAATAGTTAACTTCTTAAAAATTTACAATATTAATAAATAAATTTAAAGTATATATATATATAATTAAAAAAGTTTACAAATTTAATATATTAACATGAATATAATATATATATATATTTATATATTATACTATACTATTATATTATAATAAATTTATATATATATAATATTTTTATAAATTTAAATTTTATTTATTTATTTAAAAAATTACTATAAAAAATTTATCATATAGCTACAGTTGTTTGTGATGACAAATACATAAATATTAAATTTTTTCACTATTTATTTTAGTTACAACTGTTAAGCTGTAGGTACAAGTATTTGATACCTACTATACAAAAGAAACCATCGTATACCTACTCTACAAAAGAAACCGTAAGTATAACAATCATATACTCATACAAGTTGAATTTCGTCAAAATTATTTCAATAGCAGTTATTAAATTATAGGTATAAATACCTTATACCGACAGATGCAAAATAAATTGTAAGTATAGATTTCATTTACATTATATGTATATATGTATCATATACAAATATATGATAAAGTGTAGGTATATGTAATAAACTAAAGACTTGTAAATTTTGTTAATAATTATTTTATGTATAAATAATATGAAAAATGTATTAAAATTATAAAAAAATTCAATTTTTTAAAAAAATTAAAAATTAAAATATTTTCATAAATATAATCAAATAAATAAAATATAATAATTTTAAAACTATATTTTATAATATGCATCTTTAGAATAGGAAAGTGAGGGATGAGTATTTAAACACCATAAAACAGGACCAAACACTACTTGATATTATCTAAGCAAAGTAAAACCGTGACACCATCTTTGTCTTTCTGATCCTCTTTTCCCTTTCATTCGCAGCGGACACGGTGACTGTGGAGCTTTGCCTTTGCCCCCAACCCACTGTGACTGAGAGATGGATTCGGAGGCTCTCAGATTTTAAGGCAAGCCATTAAGACTGTTCGCGGTCAGAGTCACAACGGCATGTAATCTTCTTTAATTTCGCATTCTCAATGCTACACTCTTATTTTACTTCATTTCTGAATTTTCATTCTTCTAGCTCCTTATCATTATCTTTTCTTTTTTTATGCTAGTTTTTAGATATCTGCATCCTCATAATTATATGGCCAAAATTTTATCTGGTGATTTTGAGATCACTAATCTTAAGTTTCTCAGCCGTGGGATTGTCTGAGGCTAGAGGAAGAATGCCGGATATTACCTAATGTCCACATCAATGGTGGAACTGATGAGGAGATACGATCGTGTAAATCAACATTTTTCATTTTCATAGAATTCTGATAAATGCCTTATGGTTGGTCCATCTTTTGTTTGTCTAATTGCACTGCAACATTTTGTTTGTCTAATCACCATTTTGACTTAAGTGCTTGGAATTTTTCTTAAAAAATTTTGTTGATTAACGAACAATGGTGGAAGACAGTCAGGATTTTGATAATTTCTTATCAAAGAACAATGTCATTAAATAATATGTGTAACAGTGTAAGAGGTTGAGTGTTGAGAACCTATAATTTGCACTGGGAATCTTTATATATATTTGGACATAATTTGCATTGAACGAACTTGACATGATATGCGTTGGATGAGTTATAACTAAAACCCTTTTTTTCCTTGCTGTTTTTCTAAGGAGGACATTTTATCCTCCACCCTGCCCTATTTTCTCTGGACGTTTTGATGCTGAAATTGAAGTTACAGTGCCAAATGAAGAAGAGTGCTTTCAAATTTTAAAGGTAAATGTTGGATATAAAATATCCATCCACCAGCACCTAACAGATTTAGCTTCTAAGATGGTTTGGTTCTTGAGATGAATGAAAGCCTCTACAACCAATTGGTTGGGAGTTCCGGCCTTGCCTGCACTGCAAAATAAAAGGCTTGTTTGTTAGGGGCATGTGTTACATATATAAACTACTCACCTCCACTTAATAACTTAAGCATTTAGGATGATTTATTTCTTGAAGGCAACATTACGTACCTTTCAAACTTGTCTGTAATTTCTAAGACATTGTTTAGTGACAAATCAATCCTTCAATTTTTCTTGAAGCTACAATATTTGCAATAAAAAGGTCATATAATACAAATGAAGATGCGAGCAATGTTAGTTTAACAATGGAAGATTAGAAGAATGCTAGGTTTGTTGCATATAATCATGTAAACTGAATTGTGTTTTGGGTAAATCTTGTGTTTGAAATGTTTGATGCATCTAAAGCCCAATATTGACTTCCTTGATGCGATTGTTTCTACGGTGTGAGACAGAAACATTGTTTCTTTTAGTTCATAGTGAGTTTGGTTGGTTGTTAAGCTTTGTTATCCCTGTTTTTTATTTTTAATACTAACTACACGATATGATTTTCCAATTGTGTTGAAGTGTTTGTATCGTTTTGTTACATCTACTTCTTTGCACTTGATCTAGTTAATACTAACTTGATTCTTTTACGCAGAATGATATATTTTTTATTACAGCTTTGGACATTGAGTTTACAAGACCTTGCCGCGATCCCTGGGACTTTTTTTGTGCCCGGCATGTTTTGAGAAAACATGCTAGCAAATAATATTTTGGTTCTTTCGTATTAAGGTTTGATGCACGACATAGGTTAAATAAAAAAATTATAAGAAAATAAAAAATGATAAAAGATAAATGATTTAACGAGAGAAAATAGACGACCAACGATATAAGGAACAAAGAACGTATTCGCTACTTAAACCTCTTGTACAACCACAGACACGATATAAGATATAACTGATCTACATAACAACAACGTACCTGAGTTGAAACACGAATCGGGGCTTTTATAAACTTAAATTACTAACCTCATAAGAAAGATTGATAAGATAACGTTTCACAGGAATAACGAAAAGATATAGTTCTTACCATAGATAAAAAACTTTTATTTATGTGACCAGAAGTTTTGTTCTATCATGTCCTTCATTGCTCATATAAAAGTTATTTATACTTATACAATGACTAATACAATAAAACTAGATTAAATCCTACTAGAATTCTTACTCTCTAATATAAAAAAAATTATGATTAATCCTAATAGAATTTATTTATAATATGATTCAAATCTTCAATTGAATCTATTTTAGTCATATACTTTAAACAAATCCTAACAAATTAAAAACTAAATTTATAAAATAAATAAAATATCTTCTTAAATCTTGTAGTTCTTTCGTGAAGATCTTCTTGATATACGTTCATAAAAATCATGATCTTATCTCTTTCAACCTTTCTTTTTTCAGTGAATCTTCTTTATGAGTTATGTCTTTTTTTAAATTGACTTGATATGTAAGATGATATCGAAGTTCATGTTGCTTGTGTGCATATGTAATTGAATTGACAGATAAATAACCAATTAAATAACAACCTAATAACAATACAAGGTGATATCAGAGTTCATACAAAAAGATCTTGACAACCAATTATATTTATTTAACAATAATATCTAACTAACAATAAAAGAAAATTATCTGCATTACTAAAGATTTAATGACGATGAGTTTGATTTCACTTTTATAGTATTGATACCAATTTACTATCCTGATCATAATTATGCCGATAAGAAGGTATCTAATTATATGCCTTTCAGTCATATAATAAATCAATCAATTATATTTTGTCATATGCTTCTAGACAAAATGAATGAATTAGAATAAAAAAATACAATTAAAACATCTTAATAATCATGATATTTTTTAATAGCGATGGGTTTGCTTTCACTTTTATAACATAGATACCAATTTATTGTCTTGATTCTAATTATGTCGATGAGAAGGTATCCAATTATGTGCCTCTCAATCATATAATAAATTAATCAATTATATTTTATCATATAATTTATCTTATCTAAATGAATGAATTGAAATGAAAAAATATAGTCGAAACATCTTAATAATCAGATATGATAACATAAAAACAACTTGATATAAACCACGTGTGAATACTAAATTTTGCATATCATTTTTTTTAATTTTTTTATTATTTTATTTTACTTTATTTTGTTTATTTATTCATTTATTTATCTCATTTACCTATTTACTTATTTATTTAAAAAGGGAAGTATATTTTTGAGTTAATCTATTATTTATTACTATTATTATCAACATAGTTTTATCTATTTATTTATTATTATTTTCTATATATATATTATTTTATTTTATTTTCTTGTTATTATTATAAATATTCTATAAATACTACAAATCAAGATCTTAGAAATTTAAGAGAAAAAAATATTGATTGAATCTTACCCAAATTTACATCTGTAATTATCTTCTACTATATTTGTTTTGACTTAATTTTTATTTTAATTCAATTTTTCTTTCATGTGGTTCAATTTAATTTTTATTAGTATTATTAATTTTAACCTTTTCAATAGTTATTTATCTTGATTTTATTTTTATTTCATTATAATCAATAGTTTGGTAATTAATCTTCACTTATTATATTTGATCGCTATCGTTATTTTTTTCAGTTTAACTTTAAACCTTTTATTTTATTTTATTTATTTATATTTGTTTATTTTTTTAAGGAATTATTTTTATATATATATACTCTTAATTTTATAACAATTTACAATATTTACTCTTTTAAATTTTATTTATTATTTTTATTATATTATTATCATTATCATTGTTCTTCTTTGATCAAATATCAAATTTTTATTCTATTTAGCCTATTTTAATTATAATTTATATTTTGCATAAATAAAGATAAAAAAATTTAAACATTGATTGAGAAAGTTTAAGTATCAAATATACATTTTTTTTCTCTATTTTAATCTAAGATTTATTCTTTTTATTATCCATTTAATCTGTTAATATTTTATAGGATTTATTATTTTTTTCTTTTTTATGTATGATGATTTATTATTAAGTGTACCATCATTATCAACATTATTTACTAATCTTTAAATTTTTCTATTATTCATTTGTTATTTTCAATCTGTTTATATTTTTATTAATATAATTATGGTTTTAATTCTTCTTTGGTTTATGCTCTGATTTACTCATGTTTTCTTTTTCTTACTTCCTCTATTAATTTTATTGTTGTCTTATTCTATTATTCATTCATTATCTTTACTTTATTTTTTTTAAAATATACCTTTTATTTTTAGTTTATTTCAATGTTGTTTCTAAAAGAAAAATAAAAATAAAAATGATAGAAAAATTTAAATTTATCAAAATGAGGAAAGGTTAAAAAAGGAAAAAAAGAAGCTAACCAACTATTTATTGAAAAAAGAAGAAGAGGGAAAATAGAATAAACACTATATGATGTTAAATATTTAAATTAATTAATGAATCAATAAAATAAAAAATTAGTAATGTTAAGTTCCCATGACAATATGCATTGAAGAGAGCAGGAAGTCTGCATAGTTTACGGTGTAGGGAAGCGTAATTCACGGTGCTGGGGCGGCACAACTGATTGTGTTACTGAGAGACGAAATATCAAAAATAGAAACCTGCAAAAGAACAAGTCACTGACTAATTGGAAGAACAAAGAACTTTGAAAAAAACTTATTTATTTACGGGACATTTAGATGAACCAAAGCTTTGAAATTTGAAGAAAATATTTTGTTAACCACACTCGGACAAGGGAAGGAGGAGATAAAACATGGAAAAGGACAAGAAATAAAAAGGGGAGGCAGGAAGAAATTTGGGGGGAAGAAGAAGAAAGTGGAGAAGAGAGAAAAAGGGTGAGAAGAAATAGAGGAGTTAACAAGTTAAAACAGAGAAGACCAAACAGTAACAGCAGAAACTCAGGTAAGTTCACATTTCCTATTCTCCACAAAATCAAATAGATTTGTAGATGAAAACAGAAAATCCTAAACATATCATGAAGGGATCTTCCCCAACTCTACCATAACAGTTCATGTTTATACTGCTCACAACACTTCTGGGTTTTCATTTTGTCTCTCTCCCCGGCGGCGCATGCCCTGTTTAGCATACATACCCCATTTTATCACACTGTATAACTATAGTTAACATTGGACTTTTCATAATAAATCAATGTTAAGGTTATTATGTTGGACTGACAAAAAATGTTTTTGTTACCAAAAAAAAAAAAAAACGATGGTCCTTTTTATAATGCTACGGTACCACTATTCTTATCATTTCAGGTAATAAAATATGTTGCTGTTGAATCACATTTGAGTTTATAGTTTAAATTCATGTCATATTTTAATAAGGTCTATCACATGAGTTAAAATGCAAGGGATCTTCCTTTTAAGCCTTTTAAATTCTTCCTATAATCTTATTGTTATTTATGTTTTGTCTTCTGTTTTCGTTTACTAATCTTTACACTATTTATTATTCTTTCCAATGGTTTTACTAATCTTTACACTATTTATTATTCTTTCCAATGGTTTGTTGTTACACACTGTCATCATTCCTATTCTAAAATGCTTGTTTCTTTATCTCTATTATAAATACATATTATAAAATGTCTTTTGCTGTTTATGGTATATATATACAAATTTGTTCTTTCCACTTATGATATATAAAAATTAGAATGTATTTTTTATTTATTTATAATATATTAACTATATATATCGTTATTTAATTTGTATTTTATTTTATTTACAATCAGTTAGATTTAGTTTTTTCTTTTTTTCTCTCTTAGCGATAACATGTATATTAGATTTTTTTTTTCTTATTTATAATGTATACAATTCAGAATTCGTCTCCTCCAATAATTAATATATATATATATATATATATATATATATATTAAGTATGATTCTTAGTTTATAATATATATGTGCAAATTAGAATTTATTATTATTATTATTTTTATATGTATCAAATTTGTTTTATTTATTAGTCATCCGTTTATTTTTATTTATTTATGATAAATATTCAAATTTATTTCTTGTTAACAGTGTGCTCAAATTGGAGTTTTTTTTTTCTATAATATATATCATTTTTTTTCCTTATATACATATATCAAAAAAATTTTAATACCAGATTCATTTTATTATATATATATATATATATATATATAGATATGTTCAAATTTATTTTTTAATTATAATATACAATTTTTTTATTTTTATTTTTTCATATATATATATATGATATATGTTAAGAACTTGTTTTTGTATATAAATTATTTTAGCACAGTACCTAATCTGAATTTTTCTTTTTTATCAAATGTCTTTAGCTATTAATTTTTTTTTATTTTTTAATCTTTATTTTTTCATTACCACCGTTATTAAAATTTTATACTATTACTATTTATCATATTGGTACTCTTTATTTTTTTATTAGAGGTTATAAATAATTTTTTTATTATTATTATTGGCTAATTTTTTTTATCAGGTATCACATTTTGATTATTATTATTATTATTATTTTATATTACCATGTTTTATTAGCGTTATATGTAATATTCTATAATATTCTTTTGATTTTAGCGTCATTATTGTTTTTGTTGTTTTTTTTCTATCGTTATTATTATTTACCTTGTTATCTATCATGCTTGCATCTTGTTATAAATTTCATAAGCTTCAACCTAAAAAATAGTCAAGTAGTGAGAAATAATACCAAAAATACATATACAATTTAATAACGATTTTATCTTCCTTTAATAAATAGATTAAATTTTTTTTCTATAAGAGAGGATAATTTAGACGGGACGTTTTATTAATTCTGCGTTTTAAGTAAGGACATATGAGGTGTGATAACTTAATGATCCTTAATTCAATTTTATATGTAAATAACTTAACTCATCTCTGCATAAAAAAAGATACTTTAAACGAGAAGTTTTGTCGACCTTTTTAATTAGGGACGCCTAGATTGGGATAACTTGGCGTTCTCAAATTCACTAAAAAAATTATTTTTCGTAAAATTTTTAACTAATTTGCGATTCATTTATTTATTATTTATTTTAAAGAGAACTACGTGACTTTGAGTTCTCATTGCACCGGAGGATACGTAGGAGCGGGAATTAAATCGTCAAGCCAAATTTTTTTTTTCATAATTGTATGCTCATATTAATTTTAACCATTAGTTAAATAAATTTTCTATTCATTGACTTTGTATTTAGACAACTATTTATTTATTTGATTAATTATTTATTCATTCGTTCCAAAATAAATTATTTATTTGTTAAAGGAATAAAATGAATAATTTTAAAATTATTATTAATTTGCACAAGTTGATTTAAGGTAACCATTTTAGGATGAATGTATTAGGGGTGATGTGAGATTGAGTTTCACCCTTCCCTATGCATAAATCGACTCCCGAACTGATCTGGTTCTGTAGGCCATTTTTTTACTTTTAAATTAAAGGTTTTCCAATTTTTCCCAATTTAAGATAAAATTGGTGGCGACTCCATGTCTTCTTCTTTCGTGATTAATTTATTTTAATTTGTCCGCCTTCCGTTTCGATCGAGGTTGTTACACCACGACTCATCGGAGAACGTCAAAATTATCACGGAGGAACATCACTCTTACTGCGATCTGCCTGAAGAACCAACGTTGTTAAGGATAGTTGTTTGTTCAAGAATCAAATGAATCAACTCATACAAAGATGAAAACCCTAAGAAAAATATTATTATTCATCAAAACTTGTTTACGTTGACTTCTTAAACCAATTATATAGAAAACTTAATTACCCTAAATTAAAGAAAATCTACTAATAAAAAAAATAACAAATTCTAAAGAAATCCTAATTAAATTGCAAATCAATCTAAAATCTTAATTTGATTTGCCAATAATTAAAATAAATTATTCGCAAATCAATATCAAATCTTAAGATAATTTAAATCAAATCAATTACAAATCTTAAGTAGATTTGTATAAAATAAATTCAAATATTTGATCATGATAACTCTTTATGTTATATTCTCCTATCGAATTTTCAATTGTTTGAATTTGTATAAGTCACATTTGAATTTTGTTTGTTTTTTCTTGGATTTGTACAAAAATTGCATATAAAGAACAGGCTTGAATTTATATTATTCTCTCTTTCTTCAAAAGAATTTGTTCTCAAATTAAACTTTAAAATTTCATACAAGAAGTCTTTAGATAGGTTAATCAAATCTCTATCATTCCTTACCTCTTCAAAAAGATTTGTCCTCAAATCAAACCATTCACCATGCAAATTGCTTGGATTTCTTTTAATGATAATTTTTTTGTGTAGACTTTTTTTTATAATAGTTTTTTTCTATATATATATTTTTCAATTTTTTTTTACAAGGATAATAAAAAAAATAGAAAAGATAGATAACACCTAATTTTCAAGAACCTAAGCTTTGATACTAGATGATATTATTCACCCTACATAAATGAACTGAAATGCGAAAACAGTAATTGAAATATCTTGAAAATCAAGATATAATAAGGAAACCAATACAAATTGCGATTTTCCGGAGAACATTAAAGTTATTAAAGAGGAACGTGATCCTTATTACGATCTTTCTGAAGAACCAATGTTATCAAAACGTGGTTCTTTGCCCAAGAACCAGGGAAATTTGACATTAACTGCAACCTGCCAGAGAGTACCGAAGTTATAAAAGAGGAACGTGACCCTTACTACAACCTACCGGAAAAACCAACATTATCAAGGACAGTTCTTTGCCCAAGAATCAAGGGAATTAACTCACATAAAGATGAAAACTCTCAAACAAAAGTATTATTATTCATCAAAATTTATCCTTACACTGAATTCCTAACTCCTATTATATAGATAACCTAATTAACCTAATTTAGGAAAAAATCTAATAAAAGAAAACAAATATGAAATCTTAATTAAATTGAAAATGAATCTATAATCTTAATTTTATTTGAAAATAATTTAATATAAATAACTTGTAAATAAATATCAAATTTTAATACAATATATAGCAAATCAATTATAAATCATAAACCTTATCACTTAAAATCTTCAAATAATATGACTACATAACTTAACCTATGTTGGATTTGAGTATGGATTCACATAGTCCTTTTATTGAACTTTTTTAATGATACCTTGAAGTGTTTCCATACGTTTGATCCTATTTCTTGTCATAAGACCTCTCATTCTTTGTAGAGAATCTTTAAGATGATCTCTTTTGTTTAACGTGGTGCTCACATTCACATCATTCCCTTCTTCGAGAGAGAATTTATTCTTGAATCTTGAATGTCACCTTTATCAAATAAGGATAAGTTAGAAACATATAAAGTGACACTCACATTACTGTAGTTAATCGGAAGGTTGATTTTATAGGCATTATTGTTGATTCTTTCAATCACTTAAAATTGACCATCTCCTCTAGGATGTAGTGTGAAACTTCTTAAACTTGAAAATCACTCCTTTTGTAAGTGAATCCATACCCAATCACCAGTTAAGAGAGTCATTAGTAGAAAATGATAAAACATCTAAAAGTGATAAACAATTAAATCCATATATAATCTCAAAAGGTGAAAAGGAAGTAGATGTATGAAAAATCCTATTATGTGCAAATTCGACATGAGGTAAACAATTCTTCCAATCTTTTAAATTCTTTTGAATTATAGTACGTGATAAGGTGTTTAAAATTCTATTCACAACTTTAGTTTGTCCATTTGTTTGTGGATAGACCATAGTAGTGCCCAGCTTATCCTATAAGGTTCTCCAAAAGTGACTAAAAAAAATAATATTCCAATCATTTACAATAGTTTTAGGTAAGTCATGCAAATATACAATATCTTTGAAAAATAAATCAGCAATATAGGTGACATCATTAGTTTGAGAACAAGCTAAACCTATCTATAATCACAAAAATACTATTTTTATTTTATTTTAGGATCCTAGACCCCAATACAAAATTTGTAAAAATATCAGTGCAAAGATATTCAGGAACATGTAAGAGTGTATACAAGCCACATGACATTATCTTAGATTTTGCTTGTAAGCAAGTAATACATTTTTTTTCACAAATAATTTTAATATCATGTTTTATTTTTAGCCAAAAAAAATGTTCATATAAAACATCATAAGATTTTTGAATGTTAAAGTGTCCTATTAATCCTCCCACATGAGTCTCTCTAATAAACATTTTTCTTATGCTACACTTAGGTATACACAATTTATTTTTCTTAAATAAATATCCATCTTGACTAAAATAATCTTCAAAACCATGGTCAGAACATGCTTCTCACAATTTTTCAAATTCAATATTATCAGCATACATGGTTTTTAGTAATTCAAATCCAAATAAGTTAATTTGTAGAATTGTAAGTAATACATACATTCACAATAGAGCATTAATTACAATGTTTTCCTTTCCATTTTTATACTTGATAACATAAGGAAACATCTCAACAAATTCTAGCCACTTAACATATTTTTTGTTGAGCTTACCTTGAGACTTTAAAAACTTGAAGCTGAGATGACAAAGTCCCTTACTCAAAGGTAATGTTGCACAAATTTAAAATTAAATTTTTTTAACAAGTTCCTTTAAAGGGGCAGATATAGAATGAAAACTTTGTACAAATCTCCTATAAAAACTTGCTAAATCATAAAATCACCTTACCTCATTAACATTTGTAGACATAGGTCATTTTCTAATTGCCTTAACCTTTTCTTCATCGACACTAACTCCTCGAGAACTTACAATAAATCCTAAGAAGACAACTAATTCCATACAAAAATCGCATTTTCAATATTAGCATGCAATTCATGGCTTTGCAAAACAATACACATAGCACGTAAGTAATCTAAGTGTACATGCATTGTCTTACTATATGTTTAAATATTATCAAAATAAATAACAAAAAAATTTTCCAATAAAAGTTTGCAAAACTTGATGCATTAATCTTATAAAAGGTACTCAGTGCATTAGAAAGATCAAATGACATACAACCCACTCATATAATTCATATTTTGTTTTAAAAGCAGTCTTATACTCATCACCCTTCTTCAAACAAATTTGGTGATATCCACTTTTTAAATCAATTTTAGAGAAAAAATAAGAACCATACAATTCATCTAGTAAATCTTCTAACCTCATAATAAAATATCGATACTTTACTGTAATGTTGTTTATGACTTTACAGTTCACGCACATGCGTTAGGTTTCATCCTTTTTTGGTACCAAGATAACGGAAACCGCACACGGACTAAGACTTTTCCTCACATAACATTTTTGCATCAACTCCTTTACTTCCTTTTCAATCTCCATGATCTCTTTAGGACTAGTTTTATAGGCTAGTTGGTTTGGAATCGTAACGCCAAGGAAAAAATCAATTTGGTGTTCAATACCTCTTATAGGAGCCAAAATTTTTGGTGATTCTCTAAGAAATACATCATCAAATTTCTACAACAAATATTCAACTACACTAGGAAAAGAAGAGTTATGATTGTTAGTAAAATAAATATCCTTCTACATGAGTACAAGAACTTACTCCTTTTCCCTCAAAACATTCTCGACCTCCCTTTATGAGCTAATACACCAACTTTGTTTTCTTTTTCTTTATTCTTTGATTTTTCTTTCTTTTCACTCTAACTTTTTTCTTTTTACTTTCTACTTTTTCCATACTCTTAATTTTCTCTCTTTTGATTTTCTATTTTTTTCTCTCATTTTATATTCTTTTAAAAATTTTAGTTGGTTAGAATAAGTTTCAATAGGTCTTAATGGAGTCAATACAATTGTTCAATTACCTACTTCAACAGAATATCTATTTTTTAACTCATCATGCGTAACCTTCCTATCGTAATGTTAAGAACATCTTAACAATAAGTGTATTGCATGCATAGAGACAACGTCACATAACATCGCATCCTTATAATTTCCTGTAGAGAAGGACACCAAGACTTGCTTACTAAACATTACATTCTCACAATCATTCATACATTGCAACCTATAAGGATTAGGATGCTTTTTAGTAGGCAAGTTTAATTTCTCCATTAGCAAGGTACTAACAACGTTGGTGAAACTGTCATTATCTATAATCATACTGCATACCTTGTTGTTCACATAAGAATGAGTATAAAAGATATGTTCCCTTTCCTTTGAATCTTCATCCTTTGGTTGAATGTTCAATGCATGTCTTGTAACCAAGATGTCTCCATGCACTGGTTCTGCTACCTCATATCACTATGATCCTTTGTTTGGACATTGAGAAGGAATATGCCCCAGACCTTGACACTTAAAGAAACGAATCTGACTTGACTTATAAGAGGATTTAGTTTTGAATTTACCTTTAGAAATAAGTACTGCTGACTTTCCTGAGATTCCTCCTTTGGTTTAGGACTTTCCTTCTTGTTGGACCAATTAGACTTGTATGATGAACTAGAAACATATTTGTGAGTGTTCCTGGATTTGAGTTGTTTTTCCATCTAAATAGTTTTATAAAGCAATTTCTTCATCTCCATGTAATGATGTAGATCCACTACATTAGTTATCTCTCTTTTTAACCCTCCAATGAATCTTGTCATAATGACTTCTTTGTCCTCCTCCACATTAAATCTTATCATGAAAATTTTCATCTTCTTGTTATAATTTTCAACACCCAGGGAACCTTGAGTAAAAATTTGTAGTTTTCGGTGCAAGTTCCTATGATAGTAATTTGGTACAAATCTTCTACTCATGGTTACCTTCATCTCTTCTCACGTTAAAATAGGTCTCTCTCTATACCTCTACCTACAAAGCACAAATTGATCCCACCAAATATTAGCATAATCACTCCCCAAGTTGATATCCTTTTCTTCTCGATATCGTATTATTTTTCTAAAGCTTCCGCTTTCTAATTTTAAGTTCTCCCTCAATCTATTTCTTTATTAAGGTGAAATAATCTTTGGGGATTACTTCAATAAGAAACCCAATACCTTCTCCTTGACCAACCCTCCGCATCATTCAACTTCCTATTCAATTATTGGAATTGATCTTGAAGAGATTTTATGAATATTTTTAGATCCATTTCATTTTGATAGAGTTCACCACTCATGTTGGTAATGCTACAAATTCAACAAAATAAATAAATTAGTATAATAAAACCTCACCAACCACTTTCTTAGTGTTTACCCTTAATATTAATACTCTTCACTTATGTTTACACTCGAATTGAATTTTTCTATAATACTCTCACCAACTCTTACATTTTACCTCTTGATTCTCCTTATAAGTCATTAAACTAAGAACTTCACAAGTTAATTTTTCGACAGACAACGAAAGAGTTATAGATGCAAAAGATGAATAGGGTAAGGAATACTAATAAAAGAAATAAGAACTCAAATATTATACTGTCGCAACCGTAATTCCGACGAGACGACGAACTCGCTAAAATTTTGAAAATAATTATAATTTGATTGTTTTGAATTTATGTGGAGTCGCCACCAAATTTTTATTTAAGGGAAAAAGATTTGGAAAAACCCTAACTTGAAGATGAGATTCTAAGTTCGGGAGTCGGTTACGAGTGGGGAAGGTGTTAGGCACCCCACTCGCCCGTTCCGAAGAACGGTACCCTTAAACCGAGTGTGTGATTTCTGAAAATTGTTTGATCCCTTAGTTAACGTGAAAATAAACAGCTTGATGGAGGTTAACCTGACAGGACTTGATCCTGCTCCTACGTATTCCCCGGTGCAATGGGAAACTCAAGGCTTACGTAGTTCTGGTTAAGAGACTTGATCTCTTAGAGAAGAAAAGAGTAATCTTAGGTAAAAACCTTAAAACAACGTTTCTTAAAGAAATACTGGATTTAGGGAAACAGACGTGCTTGCATGATCCAAATCGTCGTAAGCCGTATTTGAATTAGCACGAATTAAAATACGCAACAGTAGAGAATGCTGCTTGCCCGTATTAGAACCCGTTTGCACAATCTGAAAAAAAATAAAAAAAACAGATGTTTTGGAAACAGAAGAATTTTAGAAAAAACAGATGTGCCTGCATAATCCAAATCGTCGTAAGCCGTATTTGAATTAGCACGAATTAGAATACGTAACAGTAGAGAATGTTACTTGCCCGTATTAGAACCCGTTTGCACAATCTGAGAAAAAATAGAAAAAATAAATAAATAAAAAAAGACGTTTTGGAAACAGAAGAATTTTAGAAAAAAAAAAACAGACGTGCTTGCCTAATCCAAATCGTCGTAAGCCGTATTTGAATTAGCTAATTAAAACACGACACGGTAGAGAATGCTACTCGTTCGCATTAAAATCTGTTTACATGAACTTCGAAAAAAAATCCAAAGCGAGGAATTTTTATTTTTATTAATTTTCTGAATTTTTGAAATTTTTATTAATTTTCTAGAATTTTTGAAATTTTCATTAATTTCTGTATTTTTGAATTTTTATTAATTTTCTGGAATTTTTGAATTTTTTATTAATTTTCTAGAATTTTTAGAATTGTTTATTAATTTTCCGGAATATTTTTTTAATTTTTTATTAATTTTCTGAAATATTTTTTTAATTTTTTATTAATTTTCTGTAATTTTTTAATTTTTATTAATTTTCTGAAATTTTTGAATTTTTTATTAATTTTCTGGAATATTTTTAATTTTTATTAATTTTCTGTAATTTTTTAAAATTTTTATTAATTTATGGAATTATGAAATTTTTGGGAATTTATTAGTAGTTATGGAATTTTTAGGAATTTTATTAGGAGTTTTTAGGAAAGGCAGGGGCATTTTGGCCATTTGGAATGCTAGGGATAGTTCTGTCATTTTGTGAAATGGAGAGGGGCGAATTCGTCTTTTGTATGACTAGGGACGAAATTGGAATTTTGTAAAAAGGCCAGGGGCAGGATGGTCTTTTTGATAGGCAGGGGCTATTTGGGTATTAAAAAATTGTGGAAGGGCCATTTTGCAATTATGGGAGCCTCGCGGGCATGTTCGCAATTTTAAAAGTTTGAAAAAAAAATTTTAAATAATTTCACAAGAGGGCTCTTCTCCCTCTGGACATCCATGGCCGACGTGGTGCCTCCTTGTCTTTGGCGCGAACGAGGCCATCCCGAACTTGGCCGGAGTTTTCTAGAGCCGAGCAAGCACCGTCCACAAGTGCATACGCGGGGGAGGATTATCCGCCGAATGCGGCGGCGACAACGGAGGAGAAGAAGCCACATCGATGAACTCCGATTCGTCTTCGACCACTCGACTCCATGGCCGAGATGCAGGGGCGTGCCTCTGCTTTTAGGTGATGCCGAAACAGACCTGCCTAAGAGGTAGTTTCACCGGGATAGAGACTTTTGGACGCGAGCTTGGATGGTGGTGGCTTAGAAGCGATGTGGCGGAGCGGAGGTGCAACGCCGCTGATCGGAAATTGCTTCCTACTGGATCTAGTCTCAGATCGTTCAACAGTGGCCATATAATCGACTCAATTTAAGCATGACACCATTAATTTTAATGCCGCATGGAGGTTACCACATAGAATTCGACCAGAATCTGGTTTACTAAAATGAAATCCTATTAAACATGATTCCTATTGATTTTGACGCTAAACTAGACGATTAGGCAGCATTTCATGCAGAATATGATCCTCTAAGATGAATTCCTCCATCAATCAGCAATAAGTTTGTTATTTAAGCAAGATTCATGCAGAGAGTATAGGACATTTCCATCACAACCTATAAAGTATACAAGAACAACACCGACCTGGAGGTGCTCGGAATAAGGCTCTCAGCTTCTTCTCGGCGGAGTTCACAGTGAACGTTTCTGGAATTTTTTGCAGAAGATCAGAGAATTTTTCGAGAAAGGAAGAGAGCAAAACCCTTCGAATCGTATCAGCAGAGTAGGAGTTTTTTCCTTTTTTTCTTTTTTTTTTCTAAAATCGCCAACCCAAAATCCCTTTTATACCCCTAGCTTAACCATGGTTCCTTAACCCAATAGAGATTAATTCCTAACCCTAGCCTAACTAACTCTATAACTAACTCTCAACTAACCTAACTGAATTTTTCTTCAGATCTCTTTGTCTATTATCTACTTGCTTACTTATTTAATTTTGCAAATCCTTCTCCTTTCTTTTGACCATGTGAGCTTTTATTCTCTAAAGTTATTTAGTAAATTAATTAATTAAGGAAGATTTCTACCCGGACAAAAATTGGTGCTCACAGTTTGCCCCTCTTTACCAAGTTTTTTACTAGATAATGCGAGAATACTTCTTGTATTATCGAAGTAAGAAATGAGTAAAGACGTGAGCCAATTTTGTCCGGCCCTATGTGATAGGCCAGTATGCAGGAAAGTAAAATGCAGCGCCTGATGTGATAGGCTTGAGCAGAAATTTAAACATAAGGGGCCTGATGTGATAAGCCAGAATGCAGGAAATAAAATGCAGCGCCTGATGTGATAGGCTTTGACAGAAATTTAAACATGAGGGGCCTGATGTGATAGGCCAAAATGCAGAAAAATAAAATGCAGCGCCTGATGTGATAGGCTTGACAGAAATTTAAACATGAGGGGCCTGATGTTGACAGGAAAGTGCAAATGAGGTCTCGCTGTTGCCGGGAAGAATGCAAATGAAATTCTGCTTGACAGGATGTGTGCAGAAATTTAAACATTAAATCCTGCTTGACAGGATAGATGCAAACCTGCTTGACATGTAGACAGAAAATTAAACATGCTTGAAGTCCTGTTGTTGACAGGAGAGTGCAAATGAGGTCTCGCTGTTGCCGGGAAGAATTCAAATGAAATCCTGCTTGACAGGATGTGTGCAGAAATTTAAACATTAAATCCTGCTTGACAGGATAGATGCAAACCTGCTTGACATGTAGACAGAAAATTAAACATGCTTGAAGTCCTGTTGTTGACAAGAGAATGCAAATGGGATCCCGCTGTTGCCGGGAAGAATGCAAATGAAATCCTGCTGTTGCCAGGATAAATGCAAACCTACTTGACAGGTGGGCAGAAAATTAAACATGCTTGAAATCCTGTTGTTGACAGGAGAATGCAAATGGGGTCCTGCTGTTACCGGGAAGAATGAAAATGAAATCCTGCTGTTGCCAGGATGAATGCAAACCTGCTTGACAGAAAAAAAGACATGCTTGAGGTCCCGTTGTTGACAGGAAAATGCAAATGAGATCCCGTTGTTGCCGGGATGATGCAAATGATGACATCCTGCTGTTGCCAGGATAAATGCAAACCTGTTTGACAGGTGACAGAAAATTAAACATGCTTGAAGTCCTGTTGTTGACAGGAGAATGCAAATGGGATCCCGCTGTTGCCGGGAAGAATGCAAATGAAATCCTGCTTGACAGGATGTGTGCAGAAATTTAAACATTAAATCCTGCTTGACAGGATAGATGCAAACCTGCTTGACATGTAGACAGAAAATTAAACATGCTTGAAGTCCTGTTGTTGATAGGAGAATGCAAATGGGATCCCGCTGTTGCCCGGAAGAATGCAAATGAAATCCTGCTGTTGCCAGGATAAATGCAAACCTGCTTGACAGGTGGGCAGAAAATTAAACATGCTTGAAATCCTGTTGTTGACAGGAGAATGCAAATGGGGTCCCGCTGTTACCGGGAAGAATGAAAATGAAATCCTGCTGTTGCCAGGATGAATGCAAACCTGCTTGACAGGTGACAGAAAAAAGACATGCTTGAGGTCCTGTTGTTGATAGGAAAATGCAAATGAGATCCCGCTGTTGCCGGGAAGATGCAAATGATGACATCCTGCTGTTGCCAGGATAAATGCAAACCTGTTTGACAGGTGACAGAAAATTAAACATGCTTGAAGTCCTGTTGTTGACAGGAGAATGCAAATGGGATCCCGCTGTTGCCGGGAAGAATGCAAATGAAATCCTGCTTGACAGGATGTGTGCAGAAATTTAAACATTAAATCCTGCTTGACAGGATAGATGCAAACCTGCTTGACATGTAGACAGAAAATTAAACATGCTTGAAGTCCTGTTGTTGACAGGAGAATGCAAATGGGATCCCGCTGTTGCCGGGAAGAATGCAAATGAAATCCTGCTGTTGCCAGGATAAATGCAAACCTGCTTGACAGGTGGGCAGAAAATTAAACATGCTTGAAATCCTGTTAAGATAGGAAGGAATCATGTAGAGGTCCTATACTATTTGAGTGAAGACAGGAAAATGGAAAATGACAAGAATCAATTAGGACGAGTATTGAAGAAAAGCCCTGTTGTTGATAGGAAAGAAGTGATCCTGTTAAGATAGGAAGGAATCATGTAGAGGTCCTATTGTTGACAGGATGGAACACAAATTTGATGTGCCTTGAGGTGGCGCGTGAAAAGGGATTATAGACTTCTTCGTCAGTTGCCGTCGGATAACTTTATTTTGAAATTTCTTTTTTTCTTGAATTAAAATAAACTGCTTATTCCACCTTGATAATTACTTTTTGAAGAAACTTGGGCAACCCGATCTTGCCCCCGTTTAGAAAATTGAGGAATGCCTAGGTTTGAGTGAAGTTTGGGCAAACATTTTGCCCCAGTTTAGGCCTCGATGAGATTGATGATGAGCTTGACTTGAATTTTCTGGGCCACTTTGCCCTATTGAAGTTGATAGGAGTTGAGGAATTGAGGATTGTCTCAACTTGGGTTTTCTTGGGCAAATGTTTGCCCCAGTTTTGTTCTTGGATTTAAATCTTTCTTGGGCAAATGTTTGCCCCGGTTTGGACTCGATCCAGAATCTGAGGATGACCTTAATTTGAACTTTTGTGGGCAAGCGTTTGCCCCTGTTTGAACTTGATCTTGAGAGTGACCTCAGATTAAATTTTAAAGGGCAGGCGCTTGCCCGACTTTGAGCTTAACTCTGAATTCGAGGATGACCTCAAATTGAATTTTTGTGTGGGCAAGTATTTCCCCCAGTTTGGAAGTCTTTTAATTATGATCATCTTGGGCAATTTTACCCATGTCTTAATTAGCTTTTTGAAATATGAGTTATGAAATGCTTGAATGACAAAATGATTATTGCGATGTTTGAACGAATGAAAAAGAATATGGTGTTTGTGATGCTTGGATGCATGCAGAAATGATGTGGGGTTCTTATTTTGATGCTTTGAAATAGTTATTTGATGAAACAGATGTTGTGGGATAAATGCAAATTATGAAATGAAAATGTTCTTATTTTGATGCTCGAAATATTCACTTGATGAAACAAGATGCTATGGGATAAATGCGAACCATGCGATGGTGTAAAATTTTTGTTTCTCTTGATTTTTTTGATTTTCTCTCTTCTCTCTTTTCTCTCTTTTTTTTTTTTTTTTTTTACATATCTTTCCTCAACAACCCTATAGTTGGTGTGATAGGAATCAAGAATCAGGACGAGCCAGATTGACTTAAATTCAGTGTTTTGGTCAATCTCTTGGCTTTTTGATCGACTTTGAAACCTTTTTTCCAGGATCTTTGAGACCCAACAACGGTCAGCCGTATTGAATGAGACACACTCCTTTTGTCTAGGTGGCGTTACGTCGGACAGGAAGATGAACTTTTGGGAATCAATCATGTCGTGCTGCGATGATCGAGGATTCGTCCAACTTATCATGACTTTTCAAAATTAATCCCTTTTTAATTCTTTTTACATTTTTCATGTTTCCTTATGGCACGTGCATTTTGAGGTGTACAAATTGATGCTGGATGGTCAGAAGAAGGAGATAGAGAATTTTGGGGTTGTATGTTTTAAGGTGGTGTACTTGAAAGGAAAAGGATGATGAAAGGGGTGAGTTTGATTGCGCAAATGGAACCTTTTGATGAAAAATGCCAATACTGCTTTTCATAATCTTGATTGTGAAATTAACCAAACTTTTGAGAAATGGCGAAATTTTGCCCCAGTTTGAAGAAGATATAAGGTGCAGAATATCATGTTGTCTTGGAATTCCTAGTTTGACCTTAATTTTTTCCTGGGTTATTCTTTTGAGTTTTCAACCCAGCATGTCTTTTGTATTGCCCTAACTTTTGCCTAGGTTACCCTTACGGGTTTTCGACCTAGCGGGCTCTTGATTGTACCCTAACTTTTGCCTAGGTCATTCTTGAGGATTGTCGACCTAACGGGCTTTTTATTCAATTGTGCCCTAATTTTGCCTAGGCCGTTTTTAGGGTTGTCGACCTAGCGGGCTTTTATATGATCCTGATTTTTGCCTGAATTGCTTTCGGAACCCAGCAAGACCTTTTCCAATCATGACTTTGTCGATCATTATTTTAAATTTTAATCCTACTTCTACCTGGATCATTTTTGGCTTTTAATCCAGCAGACTTGTTTTCTTCTTGAATTTTATGTTTCAACCTTGATTTTTCCTGGACTATTTTTGACTTTTAATCCAGTGGGTCTTTGTCCTTTTTCTTAAATTTTGCGTAATCAGATATTGACCTTACCGGGATCATTTTGGGCTTCCAATTCAGCGGACCTTTTCTTTCATCCCTAATTTTTCCTGGATTTAAACTTGGTTCCCGCGAGATATTTTATTTAACAAGATACTTTGAATGGTGATCTAGAATCCCTGGTTGTTTATTCTGATTCCTCATTGGGCGTTTCTCTTTGAGTTTGATTAATTAGACGTTCAAGATTATCTATTACAGCATTGGCATTATCACCAATAGGTATTTATTGTTTGGGCATGGGAATAAGAAGTAGGTTGAGTGATGAAAAGGAATGAGAATTTTAAGTAAAGTCAAAATGTAAAGCACGTGCTCAAGTAATATGCAGAATGTAACTTTTGTATTATTTATTGAGATTTATTTACAAAAGATTAACTTTGAAAAGTACGACAATTTTGGATGAGTATCCTCGATAGCTTGATTTGTACAATGCAACTTGTCGTGTTTCTCCCATCTTTTCAGCTAGTCGATGGGCTCTTGTGATTTGGCAACAGATTGTTTTCTGTATTAGGAGCAAGCCTCCCAAAATCCAGCCACTTTGCATTAATTAAGTTTTGTACTTTTCGTTTCAAAGATAGGCAATCCTCAGTAGAATGACCAATAAATCCTGCATGGTAATCGCATCTGGCGTTAGGATTGTACCAATTAGGATATGGTGGCTCTTGAGGCTTTAGAGGATAAGGTGCAACCAGAGAGCTTTGAATCAGCCGAGGTAGCAAATCAGTATAGGAGATTGGAATAGGGTCAAATTGGACCGGCTTCTTCTCCTTTTTCTGGCTTTGGTTAGGATTCTGGCTTATGGCTTGTGTTTGGGCCGTGTATGGTGTTGGTGGCCGGACTTGTGTCGGGTAATTGTAAGTAGGAGGGTATGGTGTTTGGTAGGTGGTAGCGATGTATGGATATGGTATGTAAGGTGTGTATGGTGTATATGGTGTGTATGGTGTATATGGTGTGTATGGTGGTGGTCGGAAGCCAACTGGACCATAAGGCGCCATCTGTGGAGTATATTGGCCTTGACCCGAAGCCATGTTGCAGGTCTCGCCTGTTTTCTTCTTCTCAGATCCACTGGAAACGCTGACTACGCCTGCAGACTTTTGCATGATCTTTCCACGGCGCATGCCACCTTCAATTCTTTCTCCAATGATGACGACATCAAAGAAGCTAGAAGTCACACTTCCAATCATCTTGTCATAGAAAGGATTTTGGAGTGTGTCCACGAACATGCCGACCATCTCTTTTTCGGATAAAGGAGGTTGTACCTGAGCAACTAACTCCCTCCATCTTTGAGCGTACTGCTTGAAGGTTTCTTCTTCTTTCTTGGCCATATTCTGGAGCTGAGTCCGATCAGGGGCCATCTCCGTATTGTACTGATACTGCTTTGTGAAAGCCTCGGCAAGGTCTCTCCATGAACAGATGCATGTCCGCTCCAGTTGAGTGTACCAATTTGCAGCTGCCCCTGTTAAGCTGTCTTGAAAGAAATGGATGAGTAGCTTCTCATCGTAGGTACATGCAGACATCTTCCTGCAGTACATAGTCAGGTGTTTCTTTGGACAGCTGGTTCCTTGATATTTCTCGAATTCAGGAACCTTAAATTTTGGAGGGATGACCACGTCTGGAACCAGGCACAGATCAGCTGCATTTTTGGCTTCATAAGCGCTTCCCTCGATCGCCCGGATTCTATCTTCTAGGATTCTCCACTTTTCAGTATCCTTATTTGAAGGATGGATTGGATGTTCCTCTAGCATATGGTGAGCTTGAGAAAATGGTATTTACATATGGTGAGGCCCTTGGGTGAACATAGGATTCGTTCCCCCATCAGTCGTTTGGTATGCTTGTGGAATGGTGTTTGGCGGTAGGTTATGTGTTTGGGTTTGTGTTTGAGCTTGTGTTTGGGGTAGTGTATGTGTATGGTGGTGAGGAAACCCATAATAAACCCCTTCGGTTGGTGGAGGCATGGTTAATGTTGAAGGGTTTTGTGGAGTGAACCCAGGGAGATATGACGGGTCGTTTAGTTCTCCTGGTAGAGATTCCCTCGCCTCTTTCTGTTTGGATGATTGGATGGCCTCCATCAGCTGGGCCATCTGTTCCTTTAGAGATTTGACCTCATTTTTCAGTTCCTCGTTTTGTCTCTCCAACTCATCCACGATTCTTGATTTGGAACGGGTTCTATAAGGATGCTGAGAAAGTTGTCTGTCTTCAATTTTTAATCTTTCTGTTAAATTAAAAATTAATTTTTGAGAATTAAAGTGAATGCCAAAATCAATGAATGATAAAAACGTTAATGCTTTAGTGAATTTTAAAATAAGAGCGGTGGGGATAATTTTCAAAATTGATGATAAACTTGTTTAACAAATGGATGAATGCAATGTTGGATGCACAAATAATTAGAGGTTTGAAAGTTGATCATTTTGAATGATTTGTTTCTTTATTTATTTTGGCTTCTTTTTGGATTTTTAGTAGTTTTAGTATTATATTTTTTTTGTTTTGCTAAAAAAAACATTTTGGTTTTGCTAAAATTTCCCTAAATTTCCTTTCAAACATAAAAGCATTTTTGGGTTTGTATATGTTTATTTTCCAAAATCTTAATTTGAATTGGTTTAGGCAAAAATTTTGCCCCAGTTTAAATTATTAGTATAAAAAATTATTTTTTGAATTTTCTTTATTTTTATGATTTCATTTGTCAAATCTGTTTATTTTCTTCTTTTTTTATTTTCTAATTTTCTTTGGCTTTTTTTTAATCTAAATCAATTTCAAATCTTAATATTTTGTGTTTTTTCCCAAAATAAATATGTTTTTGCCCCCTTTTTTTGTGTCATATGTGAGGTGATGTGACACAGATCTAAGGTCTTTCTAATATATGCTTCTCACACAAGGTAGTTTGTAATCCTGGAGGTTATGATGGTCACTAGAGCCAAGTTCTAATTCCTAGTGTTTGCTACAACCGTAGAGAAGGCTACCAGTTGTAGGGCACTAAGAAAAAGACGCACTCTAGTTGGAGTTTTCGTGATAGTCAAACGGGACGTGCATCCCAAGTGACACCACTAAACCCCTCTAATCCTAGGTTTTCACTCGGACCCAGGTGTAGGGCCCCACTCATGTTATGCATGTAGGACTACAATGTGTGAAATAACCTGCAATTTAAACACAATGGATATATATATGTCTTCTACCCTAGGGTGAGAAACATACAAACTTGAATAATCATGAATATCAGAAATAAATAACAACATGTGAATAAATAGAAAAAGGGATCAACACGCATTTATACACTCAATTTGAAACAGGGCTTGACTCTCTAAAAGTCCCCAGTGGAGTCGCCATCTGTCGCAACCGTAATTCCGACGAGACGACGAACTCGCTAAAATTTTGAAAATAATTATAATTTGATTGTTTTGAATTTATGTGGAGTCGCCACCAAATTTTTATTTAAGGGAAAAAGATTTGGAAAAACCCTAACTTGAAGATGAGATTCTAAGTTCGGGAGTCGGTTACGAGTGGGGAAGGTGTTAGGCACCCCACTCGCCCGTTCCGAAGAATGGTACCCTTAAACCGAGTGTGTGATTTCTGAAAATTGTTTGATCCCTTAGTTAACGTGAAAATAAATAGCTTGATGGAGGTTAACCTGACAGGACTTGATCTTGCTCCTACGTATTCCCCGGTGCAATGGGAAACTCAAGGCTTACGTAGTTCTGGTTAAGAGACTTGATCTCTTAGAGAAGAAAAGAGTAATCTTAGGTAAAAACCTTAAAACAACGTTTCTTAAAGAAATACTGGATTTAGGGAAACAGACGTGCTTGCATGATCCAAATCGTCGTAAGCCGTATTTGAATTAGCACGAATTAAAATACGCAACAGTAGAGAATGCTACTTGCCCGTATTAGAACCCGTTTGCACAATCTGAAAAAAAAAATAAAAAAAACAGATGTTTTGGAAACAGAAGAATTTTAGAAAAAACAGACGTGGCTGCATAATCCAAATCGTCGTAAGCCGTATTTGAATTAGCACGAATTAGAATACGTAACAGTAGAGAATGTTACTTGCCCGTATTAGAACCCGTTTGCACAATCTGAGAAAAAATAGAAAAAATAAATAAATAAAAAAAAGACGTTTTGGAAACAGAAGAATTTTAGAAAAAAAAAACAGACGTGCTTGCCTAATCCAAATCGTCGTAAGCCGTATTTGAATTAGCTAATTAAAACACGACACGGTAGAGAATGCTACTCGTTCGCATTAAAATCTGTTTACATGAACTTCGAAAAAAAATCCAAAGCGAGGAATTTTTATTTTTATTAATTTTCTGAATTTTTGAAATTTTTATTAATTTTCTAGAATTTTTGAAATTTTCATTAATTTCTGTATTTTTGAATTTTTATTAATTTTTTGGAATTTTTGAATTTTTTATTAATTTTCTAGAATTTTTAGAATTGTTTATTAATTTTCTAGAATTTTTGAAATTTTCATTAATTTCTGTATTTTTGAATTTTTATCAATTTTCTGGAATTTTTGAATTTTTTTATTAATTTTCTAGAATTTTTAGAATTGTTTATTAATTTTCCGGAATATTTTTTTAATTTTTTATTAATTTTCTGTAATTTTTTAATTTTTATTAATTTTCTGGAATTTTTGAATTTTTTATTAATTTTCTGGAATATTTTTAATTTTTATTAATTTTCTGAAATATTTTTTTAATTTTTTATTAATTTTCTGTAATTTTTTAATTTTTATTAATTTTCTGAAATTTTTGAATTTTTTATTAATTTTCTGGAATATTTTTAATTTTTATTAATTTTCTGTAATTTTTTAAAATTTTTATTAATTTATGGAATTATGAAATTTTTGGGAATTTATTAGTAGTTATGAAATTTTTAGGAATTTTATTAGGAGTTTTTAGGAAAGGCAGGGGCATTTTGGCCATTTGGAATGCTAGGGATAGTTATGTCATTTTGTGAAAAGGAGAGGGGCGAATTCGTCTTTTGTATGACTAGGGACGAAATTGGAATTTTGTAAAAAGGCCAGGGGCAGGATGGTCTTTTTGATAGGCAGGGGCTATTTGGGTATTAAAAAATTGTGGAAGGGCCATTTTGCAATTATGGGAGCCTCGCGGGCATGTTCGCAATTTTAAAAGTTTGAAAAAAAATTTAAAATAATTTCACAAGAGGGCTCTTCTCCCTCTGGACATCCATGGCCGACGTGGTGCCTCCTTGTCTTTGGCGCGAACGAGGCCATCCCGAACTTGGCCGGAGTTTTCTAGAGCCGAGCAAGCACCGTCCACGAGTGCATACGCGGGGGAGAATTATCCGCCGAATGCGGCGGCGACAACGGAGGAGAAGAAGCCACATCGACGAACTCCGATTCGTCTTCGACCACTCGACTCCATGGCCGAGATGCAGGGGCGTGCCTCTGCTTTTAGGTGATGCCGAAACAGACCTGCCTAAGAGGTAGTTTCACCGGGATAGAGACTTTTGGACGTGAGCTTGGATGGTGGTGGCTTAGAAGCGATGTGGCGGAGCGGAGGTGCAACGCCGCTGATCGGAAATTGCTTCCTACTGGATCTAGTCTCAGATCGTTCAACAGTGGCCATATAATCGACTCAATTTAAGCATGATACCATTAATTTTAATGCCGCATGGAGGTTACCACATAGAATTCGACCAGAATCTGGTTTACTAAAATGAAATCCTATTAAACATGATTCCTATTGATTTTGACACTAAACTAGACGATTAGGCAGCATTTCATGCAGAATATGATCCTTTAAGATGAATTCCTCCATCAATCAGCAATAAGTTCGTTATTTAAGCAAGATTCATGCAGAGAGTATAGGACATTTCCATCACAACCTATAAAGTATACAAGAACAACACCGACCTGGAGGTGCTCGGAATAAGGCTCTCAGCTTCTTCTCGGCGGAGTTCGCAGTGAACGTTTCTGGAATTTTTTGCAGAAGATCAGAGAATTTTTCGAGAAAGGAAGAGAGCAAAACCCTTCAAATCGTATCAGCAGAGTAGGAGTTTTTTCCTTTTTTTCTTTTTTTTTTTCTAAAATCGCCAACCCAAAATCCCTTTTATACCCCTAGCTTAACCATAGTTCCTTAACCCAATAGAGATTAATTCCTAACCCTAGCCTAACTAACTCTATAACTAACTCCCAACTAACCTAACTGAATTTTTCTTCAGATCTCTTTGTCTATTATCTACTTGCTTACTTATTTAATTTTGCAAATCCTTCTCCTTTCTTTTGACCATGTGAGCTTTTATTCTCTAAAGTTATTTAGTAAATTAATTAATTAAGGAAGATTTCTACCCGGACAAAAATTGGTGCTCACATATACTGAACGAAGATTGAAATATTTTCTTTAGTATCAAATTGTATTGAATTATTTTTTTTTATTTGAATTTCTATCACAAGTTTTTTTTGCTTTTTTTTTTGTTTTTTTTCATATACCTATGAAATATTTGGTAGACAGGAACTTTAATGACACAATAGATAAATGTATAATTTTGTTATTTTTTGAAAGAAAATTTATAAGGTAGGAAATAGAAAAAAAAAAAAGATAAGTCATAAAATGAACGAGAATAAGAAAGATAATAGAAAACAAGAAAAACATAAATAAAATAAAAACAAGGGATAGATGACAACTGATTCCAAGAGTCAAAACTTTGATACCAAATTATATGATTTACCTTATGTGAATGAATGAAAATGCAGAAACAATAATTGGAATGTCTTGAGAATCAGGATATGATAAGATAAAGGAACGAATACAAACCGCGACCTGTCGGACAACACCAAAGTTATCAAGGAGAAACATGACCCTCACCGCGACCTACTGAAAGAACCAACGTTATCAAGGATAGTTCTTTGACTAAGAACCAAGAAAATCAATTTACACAGAGATAAAAACTCTCAAAGAGAAGTATTATTATTTATCAAAACTTGTTTACATTGAATTCATAAACCACATTATATAGAAAACCTAATTGCCCTAAATTGAAAGAAAATCTACTAATAAAAACAAATAACAGATCCTAAATAAATTCTAATTAAATTGCAAATCAATCTAAAATATTAATTTGATTTGCAAATAATTAAAATAAATTTCTATTAATATCAAGTCTTAAGATAATTTAAAACAAATTAATTACAAATCTTAAATAGATTTGTATAAAATAAATTTAAATATTTAATTATAATAACTCTTTAAGTCGCATTTTCATCGCGAATGTTCAATTGTTTGAACTTGTATAAGTAAACATTAGGACTTTGTTTGTCTTTTCTTAGATTTGGATCAAAATTGCATATAAAGAGTCATTAGGTAGGCTTGAATCTCTATTATTTTCTCTTTCTTAAAAAGGATTCGTCCTTGAATCAAACTTTAAAATTTCATATAAGATGTTTTAAGATAGGCTAATCGGATTTCTATTGCTCTCTACCTCTTCAAAAGAATTCATCCTCGAATCAAACCATTCACCATGCATATTGCTTGGATTTCTTTCAATGATAATTTCTTTTTGTGTATTCTTTTTTGTTATCACACTTTTTTTCTATATATGTATATATTTTAATTTTTTTGTCTCTCTATTTTTTTACGAGGATAATAAAAAAAATATAAAAGATAGATAACACCTAATTTTCAAGAGTTTAAGCTTTGATACCAAATGATATGATTCATCCTATGTGAATGAATTGGAATGCGAAAGCATTAATTGGAACTTCTTGAAAATCAAGATATAACAAGGAGTCTGACACAAATTGCAACTTTGTCGGAGAGTACTGAAGTTATTAAAGAGGAATATGACCCTTACCGCGACTTACCGGATGAACCAATATTATCAATGGATTATTCCTTTTCCAAGAACCAAGGTAAATCTGGTACAAACCGCGACCTGCAATAGAGCATCAAAGTGATCAAAGAGGAACATGACCCTTATCACAACTTACCGAAAGAACCAACATTATCAAGGTAATTCTTTGTCCAAGATCTAAAGGATCAACTCACATGGGATGGAAACTCTACAGAAAAAGTACTATTATTTATCAAAACTTTTTTAAATTAAATTCTTAAATCACATTATATAAAAAGTCTAATTACCCTAAATTGAAAGAAAATATACTAATAAAAATAAATAATATATACTAATTTTTTTTAATTAAATTGTAAATCAATCTAAAATTTTAATTTAATTTACAAATAATTAAAATAAATCATTCGCAAACCAATATTAAATTCTAAGATAATTCAAAGAAAATTAATTACAAATATTAGGTATAAACAAATTTAAATATTTGATTATGATAATTTTTTATCTTGCATTTTTATCCTAGATTTTTAATTTTTAATTATTTAAATTTGTATAAATAATATTAAAATTTTATTTATCTCTTATTATATTTAGATCAAAATTATATATAAAAAATTCTTAAATAAATTTAAATCTCTATTATTATTTTTTTTAAAAAAAAATCATCTTTCAATCAAATATTAAAATTTTATTTTAAGATAAACTAATTAAATCTCTATATTTTATCACGTATCAACTTTCAGCGCAACACCTCATTTCCAGATTGCAAAGAACTCTTTAAAACCAGAATTAACAAAAGCAGATATCAGAGATCAACTCATATTCATCTTTTATGATGACCTCATCTAGAGCTTTGCATAGCCACTTTGAATCAGGTTTGCGACAAGGTAAAAACAAAGAACAGGTTGGGTCCTTTGTCTTTGGTCAAAATAGTATTATATTAAAATCATCACAGCATTTATATCTAAAAATATGAATATTATAATTATATACCATGGATAAAGATGAGTGGCGTGGAAAAGGTGATGCGCATATAATATTCTAATGAACTTGTCGGGTTATATATTCTCTTGGCGATGATCAAATTAGCATATAAAAAATACATATATATCAAAGTTATGATCCTAGGATTGTTCCTTTCTGCAAATTGCTTCATGTCCACTCATAGATTCCCGGAATTAAAAATTGAGAAATTTTATTTGTATAATAAATAATATATATATATATATATTATATCAAATAATGTGATGAGAAAATATAAAAATATTTTTCTGACTAATTATTAGGTGACCATAAGAGCATAGTTAAAAAATATAATTATTATTTTTTAATCTTTATATTTGTTTTCAATTTTTTATTTGATTATATAACAATTTATTTAATATTTATGTTAATATATCATAAATTATAAGGTAAAATTATTTTATTTTAATTTCCGTCAAAATTAAATTTAGAATAACGACATTTTTAAAATTAATATTTTATAATAATTTATTCTTTCTTTTTTAGTTTTATATTTTTTTCAATTTATTTTGATATAGCTTTTAGTACTAAATTTTTTATGCTTTTTCGTATTGCTAATCAATGTTAATATTTATCACTTTAACTCTTGTAACTAAGATGTTCAAAAATCAAATGAAATGTTGTTCTAATCAAACACATCTTGATGCAGTTTAGGCATTACTCAAGAGTTCAATCTCTCATCCAGGATTCAATGAAATTGAGGTATTGTTTTTGTTTAGTTTCGATGCATGTTAATTGACAAATTAGTTGAATAATAATAAGTAATAAATCTTTTATTTTGAACTTCCATATCAAGATAATACTAGCACACTTTGCATTAGTTTTAAAGGGAAATGTGAATTTGTCATTTTCAGTTGTAGTTTCATTAAATATACCTTATGTAATTTAGTTATTGATTGATTATGACTTATAAAACATGAGTTGGTTCTTAGCATTAAATGAACAAGCTCGAGGCCCTGCGTATGACATACAAAAGGGAAGAAAAGAGCTGGAGAAGGATTGGGGGTCAGGTTATTCTTCCATTGACTCACACAATTGAGCATGAACAGGCCAAGTTATTTTCTCCCAATTTCATATTTTCTTTTCATGTAACTATTTATAACATAGGTTTTTTTTTCAGATAAAATTAAGCAAATACTTTTTGCTTTCCGTTTGTGGATTAACACTTTTCCCTTTAAGTTAATTATTGTGTATTTGTTAACATTTTGATCTCTAAAATATTTCGTGGAGGTTATTAAGCTTGGAAACCTAGGTCATTATAGGCATGACATATATATGGATAGTTTGTTCACCTATTCAAATATTTGGTAATATTTCATAACTCTTTTATGATATTTTATACATTTAATTTTTCTTAATATGATTGTCTAAATCTTATATAGTTATTTAAATTATTAAAGTATAAAAATACCTAAAAGAAGGATCAAGTTGTAGTTCTATTTCAAAACATGTTGAATGTGGTGACAAGAGAATAATAATAGAGAATCAAAATAATATATTTGAGTGATGCATGTTTAAACTCTTTTATCCTTACAATTTTTAAATAGAATCATCTTTCTCTCTCTTTCAATTATGATTGTATCATGTTGTTTTATTGTACATTAACATTTATATAAGAAACTAGCGATTGGATGCTTATATATTTAATATGATTGTTGTGCGATTAGTTTTTTTTATAAATTTTTTATTGTGAAAGTAACGTAATTATGACATAAAAAAATATTATGAAACCATAATTTCGTTTATCATTTTATTATTGTTCAAAATATTTTTTTATATTTTTAAAAAAGTGAATGTTAAAATTGTTAGAAAGTTTATAACACTTAAAATTGTTAGAAAATTGGAACTCATAAATTAAGTTTCGCCTACATGTAAAAAAAATTGTAAGTTTAACTTTTACTTAAGAATACATAAAATAGTAAATAAAAACAGACATAAATTTTTATCTACAAACACATAAAATTATAGATAAAAGTATACATAAATTTCTATAACATACATGAAATTGTAGATAAAAGTATGAATAACTTTTTTTCTAAAAATATAAAATAGTTGATAGAAACATTTAAATATATAATTTACAACCTTTATTTATATCCACATTAAATTGTGGATAAAAATATATAATTATAACTATAGCCTATAATAACATGTATATTATCGTAATTATTCACTTTACATAATAGGTAAAATACGTCAATAGATTCACATAAAATGGATATATAATTATAAATATTTTATATTTAATGATAGATTTTATCTATCAATATAAATGAAATTTTTTAAACATTAATATAATTAAATTTATTTATTTATTAAATAGATTAATTCAGATTAAATTTTAATTAAGTTAAATCATTCATGAAATCCTTTGAATGATCTAATTTATACCCATCTTAGCAAAGGTGGATGTTGTATCTTGAAATATTAAAAGTCAATATCTGTCGCTAGGTCATGTCCACACAGTCCATATATGAAGCAATAGAACTCCAACAATGGAATTACAGTGAAGAAAATTTATCTTTATTATTGCTATCAGTCACATATATCCAATATAATGGAATTATCAGAGAAGAAAAGTTATCTTTATTAATGCTGTCAGCCATATATATCCAATAATGGAATTATCAGTGAAGAAAAGTTATCTTTATTTTTGCTATCAGAGAACTAAAGTTATATTTAAATTTGACTGCCCAATAAGTAACCTAATCAATGCATCTAAACCAACTTCTAGTTGCAATTCACACGCGGAAGGAAAAATATTTAAAAGAGAGATAGCTAAAAGTAACTAAATTGTATATTATTTTTATAAAAAATTTATACATATATTGAAAAAATTGAAGAAAGAGGACTGGATGAGAAAGCATACTTTGCGTTATAACCAACGAAACATGTGAGCCAACTGCACTCTGTCTTGATATCGTAAATTTCCATAAAATACAAACCTCAAAAACATCAAAGTCCAACTTCAATGGCTAGGCCGATTAATATAGTCTTGGAACATCAACTTGCAGTTAAACTATAGAATAAGGATAAGTGATAAAAGACAAAAACCGAAACACATTTAATTTAATAGCAGCTCATTTTAGTCTATTCATACTTTCCATACACTTTCCTCATTCTAATTAGTTTCCATTCTAATTAGTTTCAAGAATAATAATGATAATTTTTATATTTTAAGGATTAGCATAATTGATTCCTAATTTTAAAAAATAAATATATATTTTATATATGTTAATTGACAATTTCAGCAAGACACCAACAAGAGATTGAGGTTCTTTTGTCTGGTGTTATGGACACATATATATATATATATATATATATATATATCCTTTTAACCATTTATATATAATTATTATATTTTCATGTTTTTATATTTATTATTATAATTAATTATGCAAAACCTATCAAATATGTATGGATTTTGGAAAAGGATATATATTGGTTAGCTGTTTATATATATATATATATATATATATATATATATATATATATCCTTTTAACCATTTATATATAATTATTATATTTTCATGTTTTTATATTTATTATTATAATTAATTATGCAAAACCTATCAAACATGTATGGATTTTGGAAAAGGATATATATTGGTTAGCTGTTAAACTTGAAAATTACGTTATGGATGAAAGGAGTATATATATATATATATATATATATATATATATATATATATATATATATATATATATATATATATATAATTAAAAAGATTATTCCAATAACAAATTCTAAAATGCCTATACAACTTAATTTATTATTTTTATTAGATATATTTTCTATTTATATTTGGTTATTGCAAAACCCAATCGAAAGACGTATGAATTCAAGGAAAAGGATATCTCAAATATTAGTTAGTGGTTAAACCTGAAAAAATTAAATATTTTATAAGATGGAAGGAGTCTTAAAATTAATATAATAAAAAAGGCTATTTCAAGATCTGTCTCCAAAATGTTTATATAAACTCAATTTATTGTTTTGAGAACCAAAAGTAAAAGGTCTTTAGGATGGAAAAAAAAATATAATTGTGGGCTCCTTATTTTTTAACACAGTATTTTTTATTTCAAATTTTATATTAAAAGAACAAAAAATCAATACGTTTCAAATTTATTTGAATGTAGCTGACAACAAAGGAGTTCATGATTTGACATGTATTTGAATGTAAGAGTACTTACTAATCAACAATATATTTATATGGTTACATTATTGCTGTTGCAATAGAAATATTAATACTGAATATGCTATTAGAAAGATCAAAGATGATCACAGTTGTATTTATATATTTGTAAATAATTCAAATGTAACAATGATATAATATTTTAGTAATAATAATGCTTTAGCTGTCAATGATTAAGAAGAAAATTTAAAAGAAACTCAAATTATTTTTTTACAATCAACTAACAATTTGATATAATTAAATTTTATGTTTTATCATGAGGAATGATAAGAGTAAACGATAAAATTATATATATATATATATATATATATATATATATATATATATAAAAGGAAGGATTTATAGAATTATTTTATTTAATAATTTTTATATATAATTATATTTTATTAATTCAGTCGTTAAATAAATAAATTATATTATATAAATTATTCTTATAAATTTTTATAAAATTTAAAAAATATTTGATACTTTAAAAGATAAATTCAAATTAACGAATAATATATCTTTTATAATATTTATTAATTTAAATTTATTTAAAAAAATATTAAATATTTTTTAAATTTTGTAAAATTTTATAAGAATAATTTATATAATATAATATAATATATTAATTTAATGATTGAATTGATAAAATATAATTATATATAAAATTTATTAAAAAAAATAATTTTAAATAAAGTTATTAAATAATTTGATATTTTTTATATAAATAAAATTTAATTAAAAAAATGTTGGATCACTGTTTAAGGGATTAAAAATGAAAACTTTATTACTAGTTCTGCTCCAATGATTTTTAATATATTTTAACTTACTTTTTAATAATTTTTTTAAACTTTTGGCTCATTAACCAATATCCATTGGGCGTTGATTAGCAGGACCCTTTAGTTAATTTAGTTAGTATTGTTATTTGTCATTATTTTATCTTTTTTTTATTTAATTAATTATTATATTTTCATTTATAATATATTTCTACTTAATTAGAGGAAGTTTTATGAAAAAAAATTTATTAATACAACAAATATATACATGGATATAAAAAATATATTATGTGAAACTGGTTATAATGATAATAAATATTATAAATCTATAACATACAACATTTATGATCAATATTATAAATTAATTAATGATCACATAGTTATTTTTAAAAATTCATACATGTTTTTTTTGTTAATTTTGTTTGTTTAAATAAAATTTAATAATTTATAGTGATTATTTTTATTTCTCATAATAGCTAAGTGCTCTTATAAAATATTTTAAACATAGACCTTTGTTCCATACAATAATTGTTTTTTTATTTATTACTGATGGTGTGGGATCAATTGGTGAGATTTGATAACTTAATGATTTTGATTTCGTTTCTTGGATATGCATGAGATTTGATAACTTAATGATTTTGATTTCGATTCTTGTATATGCATGTATATTAAACCTCTAGAGGAATAACTGTATTGTTTGAAATAATTATTCGACTCAAGTAGAATTATTTTCTATATAAGATATTTTTGATTTTATACTAAAAAAAATTCTTTTGATTTTATGTACTTTAATCTTTTAAAAAAGTTAAATATTAATATATAGAATACTTAAAATTAGACATATCAAATAAACTTATATCCACGTGTACGAGCGTGTCCTATTTCGCCCCGATTTTAATATGAAAAACACGAGTTAATTGAAGTTAGAAATGGATTAGGCTAAAACTTATATTTTAAAGTATTGATAAAAATATTATGGAAGCATGGATACTTGCTCGCCTTAAATCTGTCTTAATATATTAAATTATAAAAATATTTTATTATTTTAAGAATATTACATAAAATTAATTAGGTTAATAGAATAATAAAATTATAAATTTTAAAAATATATAATAATATACTAAATTATAAAATAACTAAATAAAAATATAAAATAAATAATGATGTAAAAATTTAGAATAAAATTTAATTTTTCAATTCAAACATAAATAAAGATGATAATAAAAGTTAAGAAACATAACACTCTCTTCTAACCTATCCATCTATTATCATATTTATTTAAAAATTAATTATAATAATAAAATTATTTTAATTTTAGTAATTGATATCGATTTTTACTAACAACAATCATATGTGATATGTATATATCAGAGGTAACATTAAGATTCAAAATTCAATTAATATAAGAAAAAAATAAAAAATTTAATATTTTTACTATTATATTTTTTATTAAATAATAGTTTACAATTTATTTTTTTTATCTATGTTAAAAAAAATATGATAAATATATTATATCATTTTAAGAGTAAAGAATAAAAAAATATTATTTTTCATAAATATTTGGTTCAAGTAATAATTTTTTAATTTTTTTACTATTTGAACTAATAATATAGAAAAACTAATATTTATATGAATCTAAATGATTTATGAATTATAAATTCGATATCTAACAAGTGAAAAAAAAGAATCAATTTATCAAAATGGTAGGGTTAGAATTCGCCTATTTAACTAAGCAATCCTTTAAAAGTATAGTTAAACATCAAATTAACTAAACTAGTTAAAATTTAATTTTTTAACTCATCAACTCTTTCCTCTAAATTAGAAATCTTACTTTTTTAAAAATTTCTAATTAAAATAAACATTAGATTTTATAATTATCAAGATCTTATAACTGTTGATCACTATTCATAAAGTATCTTCAATTATATTGTTCATTGCAATTTCAACTTCTACTCCAATTTTTTAATTGTTAATAAAAATATAAAATCAACTATAAATGATTAATTCATAGAGGCATTAAGAATAAAGAACAACAATCAATTTAAAGAAAATAAGCTTGAGTTAAACGTAACAAATTCATATTATAAACAAGTTAAGGTTAGGATCCCTCTTTCCCTAACTAAAAATCTACGAAGAAAACAAGAGAAAGAAAAGAGAATATTATGCAAAACTCCATAAAACTTGATAAATCTTGCTCTTTGATTCTTTAAATATGTAGATTCTTCACTCCAAGGGTAGCAAAAGAAAAAACTTGGAAGAAAATTTTGTTTTGTAATAGCTGAAATATTGATTAAATTTTAAAAAATGAACTATTTATACATGCTGTCATACAAAATTCGCAGAATACATCAATTTTCCAACTTTTTAAATGTTTAAATGACCCTTTTTACATTGTCAATGCAACTCCTATAACATATTTTAATAAAATGAATAATACATCAAACTTAAAAGAATTTATCATAAAATTTTTTAAAAATTATATTATTCATAATTTCTAAAGAACATTTAAATTTTACTTTTTTTTATAATTTATATTTATTTATATTTAACATATTTAATATTTTTCAAAAATATTATTAAATAAATAGTATATTTAACACTTACTAATCTACTATGACCATTCTTAGAAAATAATATATAGATAAAAAGATATAAATTAAGAATTTAAAAAGTTTAGTTTGAACATATGGTTTATTGTCCAACTGATTTGATGCTAAACCAATTATTATACCTAGCAGAAAAATAGATACCGCGGCTGTTTTAGGGATTTTTTATTTGTTAAGAATTTTTATGTTTGGAACGAGAGAGTAGGTGATTATATAATTTTTTTTTTGTTATTCATCCTTTGAGATATGCCAAAGGAGAAATATAACTTCTTTTAAAATATGCAATATAATTTTGTAATAACTAAAATTTTAAATCCAATTTTTTAAAACAATCAAATTTTGGAAGTAATATATAAAGACAACTTTATTGTATGATTGAGAGATAAAAATTATTATAAAAAAAAAGAACAAATGTATCATAATATCCATGTTAGTTTACAGATAAAAAGGTAAATAAAAAACGAATATAAATATTCTATCTCCGGCTTTATATACAATTATAGATAATAATTATTTTAAAAATTTAAATCCAAAGTTAATTATATGCATGTCACTATATTTTTTTTTTGTTATATTTTTCTCATGTACACATATAGGGGATTGCATGAACTCAAGCGGTAGGAAACTCTCCTTGAGCTGAAAGATGGATATATTAGCTACAAATTGGAATGTGAAGTTAAATGGATAAAATTTTTCTTTATTTTTGTTTTAATTTTTTTTTAATAATTTTTTCTCTCTTTTATATATATATATATATATATATATTAAATTCTACACATAATTATTTATTTATTTTTAAAATGAACCTCTACAAATACTTACGGATAGATGCTTGTTCAGCACATGTACAGAATAGAAAAGCGAATCATGCTGCATACCTACTTTCTAATGTGCGCTAATATTCCTCCCTCCTGTGTCTTGATTCAAGTGCTTAATCATAGCCAAGCTGAGTTCTAGTTTTTTTGTTATTTGGTTTTTTTTTTCTATTACATCAAAAAAATGTATCAATCTCTTTACTCGTCTTCTACATTAAAATATAACACATTAACAGGCCGTTCCTTTCTTTGAATATTAAAAGCTCTTACTTTATATTCCATAAAACAAATTATTTTTATTATAAAAAAATTTAAAAATTTAATTAAAAAGCAATATAAAAAAATAAATATAATAGGTTTTTTTTTTATATAAAACAAGCTTCGTTAATGTCATTACTATTGTCTTTAAATATTAATATTAATTCAATATTACCTATTGTATTTATATTTTTAATATTAATTTTATATTTTTTCTAATTAGTCCTAAATCTCTCAATTATATTTGAAGAAGAAAAATAGCTAGGATGCGTGTTGGAAAACTAAAATTTTATATTTTTTCCATCTCTCATCCTTCCTTCTTTCGTTCACTTTTAATTATTAATCAATTATTCTTGATTTTTTATATTCCTTCTTTCTCAATTATAAAAATACTTTATTCCAAATGCATATATTATTATAAAATAATGTTACTAATGTCAGTAATTATTACTTAAATAAAAAAAATTTTGAATTGAAATTATAAATCTTCTTTAAATTAATAATATCCCAAAAAATTAAATAGATTAGTATTATCAATTAAAAAAGAGCTGTTAAATAAAATTAATTATATTAATTTAAAAAATGCGCTTTCATCTCGAAAACTCGACAAATATACTTCAAATAAAATTAGAATAATTGTATTAAATTATTTTTATTATATTTTTAAAAAATTATTTTAATATTTTCTTTAAGCCTATAAGTTTATTGATTGGCCCTCCTTATTAATAAGAAAAATTAATACATAAATGAAAAAATATGTCACCGTCTAAACAGAGTTATGCGTCAATTTCTAATTAGAAAGATTTCACTTTGATTTGATTTTATTCCGTATGTTTCTCCAAAAGAAGACAAATTTGTTGAATTTATTGTATGCAAAACTATTATCTTAAAAGTAAAATTTTAACTCAGCTATAATATAATTTGATATTGACCCATCAAAGTCACATTTATAATCTTTTCGTTAAGATTAATATTACATGTTTAAATTCGTACAATCAACGTCTCACATGGGCCATGCTTCCACCTATGTATGTTATACCAAATAATAATATAAGTACTTATTTATATATATATATATATATATATATATATATGAAATTTTAAACTTTTAAAAATTTTAATTTTAATTTTTTATTTTAAAAATATTTAATTGTGTTTTTATTTTTAAAATAAATTATTTTTAATTTTTTATTATCGATATATCAAATATTAATATATATATATATCATGTGTTTAATATTAATTATATCAAGAGTTGTCTATTTTAAAATATAAAAAAATTAATATTTTTATTTTAAAAATAAAAAATTAAAATTTTAAAAAATTAAAAATATATTTAATCTTATATATTATTAATTTTTCAAATAATATATACATTTTAATGTTTTTAAAATTATAAAACTATGATTTTAATTTTTTATTTTAAAATAATATATTTTGATTTATTTTTAAATAGATTATTTTTATTTTTAAAATAAATAATATTATATATATTATATATATTAATATTAATATGTTAATGATAAAAAATTAAATACAATCTATTTTTTAAAAAAATAAAAAATTATTATTTTAAAAAATAAAATTAAAATTGTAAAACTTTAAAAAAAATGAAAACATGTTTTATCATGTTCTAATGATGTCACATCGAATATTTGAAAGACCAATAATTGGAAGCGGGTTGATTCGGCACGCAACTTTTGCTTCGGCACGCAACTTTTGCTTCGGCTTAATAATTAGCAACTATAAAGTGCAAAGTGAACGATACCACTTCATACATTTTGACTTTGAGCCCAGCTCATTTACTGTTTAAAAATCCTTTTCTTAGCTATGAATTACTCTTAATTTTAAATTGAAAAAATAAAAATATTTTTTTTACTAAAATAATAAAACATTTTTAAAATTAATATAATTTTAAATTTATAAACAACTGTCTAATTAATAATTACTAGCAGAGTTAATTTGTAAATTATATTTTAATAACATTAATTATAAATATAATATATATATATATATATATATATATATATTCAACTGGATCATCTCATCCTAAGATATGGAAAGATACCGAAGAAAACAATGCTTTTTACAATTGGCTTTTTTTAACTATATAATAAATTAATAACAATTCTTTTAGAGTATCATTCTTTACATTTTCCAGAAAAGACCAAACTTAATTAAATACAAGTTTGGTGAAGATAGCAAACTTCATAGTTGATTAGACAAAATCAAGATCTAGATATCCAACAATATGCACAGGAAGTGTTTACGATGAGAACAATATTAATTTTAGCTACAAGTAAATAATGATAATGCTCTGAAAATATATATGTTAAATTTATACAAGCCAAGACACATGTAAAAGGCACAGATAGTAAAGTTTTAAATTGTATGACTGACATAATTTTATAATAGTAAACAAAAGCAGCAAGAATCCAGTGTATTTTGTGGCCTTCTTCAAGCTAAAGTAATGTAAACTATTTGTTGATCTCTTCTTTGCTCATAAACGATTTTTTTATCCTCCATATGAGTTGCAGTCAAGTCATTAATTAAATTATATTTTTATCAATCAAATATTTCAAGATTTATGTACCCATGATTGGTTTTATTATTTTTATTTTTATCTTCCAGACTCTAGTTCTCCATTTTTTCAATGGCTCATGTCTTTTATCTGATTTGAGAAAAAGTTCTCTATTAGAAAACTTTTTAATATTAGTTTAAATGACTGACCATTATATTACTGAATAATAGTAACCTTTAATTGATATATATATATATATATATATATATATATATATATATATATATATATATATATATATGTGCATAAATGATGACCGTAGGAGCCTTTAATAATAGCCTAAAATTTTACGATAAGCATCCAAAGTTTATAATAATTTAATTTTTAATATAAACTTTGAATGTCTGTCCTAAATACTTAATTAGTTTAAGGCCAATTTTCCAAGTGGTTTGATGGTTTTGAAATATTTAATTACGTCTCTGTGTCTTTGGTTTAAAACCAGAAATGTGTATTTAAATTAATTTAATCACTTATTTTATTGTAAAATATTTATTAATATTTTAATGTTGAAATATTAGTTTTTATTGATATAATTTTTAATAAAAATTATTATATAAGCATTATGAACTTTTACCAATAAATTTAATGTTTGCTTAATCTTCAAAATTTTAGAATAAACATTAAAGTTTATATTATTAAAAATTTTTGTTAAATAAAATAATAAATACACAAAGTTTTGCTTGTTAGTGATTCTACCCTACCATGTGCAGGATCTGCGGTATTGTTATATCTACATCCATAATTGGTAGGTAGGAGTGTTAATGCTAATGCTATTTACTTCAATGCTAATTTTACAGTAACGTTTGCCCCACGGGCGCAAAAATTCCGTTAATTTGGGAAATTTAAAGGGTAGATAAGATACATTATTTATACACCTCTCAATTTTAATAGATTTAAGTTATAAAAAAATAAATTTGATGTATTTTAAGAATAGATTATAATATATTTTATATTGTCTTAATCTAGTATATTATTTAATATTCTTATAAATTTTATTTTTTAACAATTATATGTTAATAATAAAACTTTTAACCTATCGAAAAGAATTTTACGAAATATAATCGAAACGTGAAAAATAAAATGAAATAGATGTTTCGATGAAACTTGATACAACGTGGAAAATTACGTTGCAAGAGGTCAACAACAGCCCCACATCCCATGCATATCACATCCTCCTTAAAGTTTGAAGTTTGAAACAAACGTGAGCTCAAAGCAAAGGAAGGAAAGAGATTGATATTTTAAGAAGTAAATATATAAATAATAATATATATATATATATATATTTATATATTTTAAATTTATTTTTTATTTTTTAAAAATAAATATATCATCCATTAGATAAAAAAATATAAATAAAAAATATAAATAAATAAATGATATTATTTTAGATAGAAAAGTCATCAATATTTAAAGAAAAATTTGAAGAAATAAAACTATTGTAAATAAAATATTTTAAACTAAACAAGTAATGTTATATGAAATTTATTTTTATTTTCTCAATTGTAAAAATAAAATAATGTTATATTATTTTAAATTTTAATTAGTTAAAAATATAACATATTTCAAAATAAATTAAGAGTATATTTCATAAAATTAAAAAATAAATTAATTTACAATTAAAAATAGTTAAAATTCAATAAACTAATTGATTAAATTAAATTAAATTATTAAAATAATTAATAAATATAAAATAAAGAACATGGTTAATTATTGAATTAGATTAATTACAGTATAAATAAATTTAAATATATTTTGTTTGAAAAATTAATTATTTCTTTATATTTTCAAATTTTATTATTGTAGATTAGTATTTTATTTAAAATTAAAATAAACAGTTTAATAATTAAAACAAATAAGCTATATAAAAATAAAATTAAAAAATTAATATTCTAAAAAATATATCATCTAACACTTAATGATGAATTAACAATATTATCATAAAATAAAAAATATTAAATTTTTAAAAATAAATAGATTAACAAGAGATTATAAAAAATATCAAACATAAACAAATCTTCCAGTTAGAAGTTAAAAAGGTCACATAATACTTGAGTAGCATTTAAATAAACGGAAGATTACTCCAAAAATGTTAGAAACTATTAAAATTTGTTTTTTTTTTCACAAATAAAATTATTTTACTTAAACAAAATTTATAGTTAATATTTTACATTTCAACTTAAAATTTGCTGCTAAGCACACTTTGAGAGTAAGAAAAACTTTTTAATCAAAAATTAAATTTTTATTTTATATTTTATTTTTAATTTTAATTTTAATCTTTACTATTTTTATGGTTTATACTTTTTTATTATATAGAAGTTTTTGAGTTATTTTCGTATGATTAAAATTTTTTAATTTTAATTTCCAAAAATGTTACTATATACAATTTGGTTTTTATATTTGTTTATTTAGTCATATTTTAACCTTTTATAAAATTATTTGACTCTAAAAATAATTTATATATTTTAATTTCTGAATGTGTTAATTTTTAATATTTTTATAAAGATTAAAATATTATTAAATTAATATTAAATTATATATAACAATATCTTTATGAAATAAAAGTATAATTTTTAAAATTAAGCTCTTATAAAAGTTTTTAATAATAGAAAAAAATTAATAAATTTTTAAAATTATAAAAATAAAAACATTAAAATAAATATAAATATAATTAAAAAACTAAAAAATTTGTTAAAAAAAGCTAAGAATGAATATATAACTTTATAAAGATTTGGCCCGCAAACTTTGCTCCCAAAAATCTTGTAATAAATCAGCTGGCCGTGTCTTCAAGGGACAGATACATTCATGTTAACGAGACTTGTCCCTTCATAATACGTAAGTCGACTTATATTTTAAATATTAAGATATGATCTATTTGTGGCACAAATTTAGAAAGTGATGTTGATGAATTTTTTATGTTAAATTAATTTAAATTTTAATTTTTTATTAGACTAATTTTAGTAGTTTAAAATATGATTTATTTTTTAAAAAATTAAATTTAAATCTAGATCTAATATTTATTATAATTTTTTAAATTTAATATATTTTAACTTTTAATGTCTAATAAATTTATGAATATATTTAAAAATATATAATATAAAAAATTAATAAATAAATTTAAATATATATATATATATAAATTAAAAAATCTATAAATCCGTATAAAACTTTATGGTATAAAACAGATACTAAAACAATTATTATAACTAGCTGAAATATAGATACTGTTTCTGTTTAATGGATTTTTATTTTTGTTCTAAGACTTTTTCTATGTTTGGAACAAAAGTTGATGATTATATAATTTTTTGTTTTTGTCCTGTTTAATGGATTTTATTTTTATTTTTATTTTTTTCTAAGAGTTTTTCTATGTTTGAAACTAAAGTTTATGATTATATAATTTTTTTTTTGTTTTCATCTTTGAGATATGCGAGGGAAGAATGTAATAATTAAAATTTAAAATTTTAAACAATCAAATTTTGGAAGTAATATATAATGTAAAGTTTATTGTATGATTGAGAGATAAAAATTATTATCAACTAAAATAACAAAAGAATCATAATATACATGTTAATTTAAAGTTTTAAAAAAATATAAATATTCATCCCTGCTTTATATAAATTTAAAGTTAATTATATGTTTTTTATTTATATTTTCTTTTATATTTTTTTAATATATTTTTTTCTTCCACGCATACAGTTAAGATTCTATCATCGTATTATAGTTGTGATTGAAAAGTGATTAAATTGATATTAATTAAATATTATTTTTAAAATATTTATAATATATAATTTATTAAAAATATATAATAATGTAATATATAATTTTATAATTTTATATAATTAAAAATTATATATCATTTTAAGTTTTTAAATTTAATTTATATATATGTAAAATAAAATATAATTTTATTTTTATTTTTAAAAAAATAAATAATATTATTTTATATATAAATCAATTTCTTAATTTTTTTTAATTTTTTAATTAATTATTAATTTTTTTTTTAAATAATTTTATAATTTAAATAATTAAAAAAAATAATCAATTTTAATTTTACCATTTCAATTAATGGATTGGTTCCATATTCATTCAAAATATAAAAAACTTTTGAATGAGTTGAAAGATGCATGTATTAGCTTCTAATTCTAATATTTTTTATATTAAATATTATTTTTTATTAATTTATGTTTTTTATTTAACATTTTATATATATATATATTTAAAAAAATTAATAAAATTTAAATATAAATAAATATATATATAATAATTTTTTTTAATTAACTACTCATTGGATGTGGGTGTGACGCACATACAAATAAAAGTTAGTCATGCTACATACCTACTTTCTTATATCGGCTGAATTTGCTGAAATTCCTCCCTCTCATGTCGTGATTCAAGTGCTCAAGCATAGGTTGCAAAGTCTAGTTGGTGTTGTAAATTGCATTGAAATGATATTGTTGGTGTATATTTTTTTATAATGATATTTTGCTAAAATATTTTTTATTTATTTTAATTTTTGACTTATTAGTTCAAGAATAATAAATTCAGATTTTATAGTAGGTTGTTATATAAATTTGTTTTTTATATTTTTAAGAGACAGTACCTTCACTTTGGTGAAAACATAATAGAGTTTATTTCATTGTTATTTGTATCGAATTAGTATCATAAAATCCTTCTAACATTAAAATAAATTTAGAAAAAATGTAAGCTCAAATTTATAGTATCTTTAGAAGATAATACAAAACAATTCAATGTTCATAATTGAAATTATGAATATAACGACTTAATCTATTCACAACATATACAATATTAGATCTAGTATAATTCATTAAAAACATAATACTACTAATAATTTTCACATACTCAGATTGAGATACATTCTCATTAGTAATATTCTTTTTTAAGCACATACTTTAGGGAGTTCTGGCCGGCATTACATCAAAATTGTTGAATTTCTTTAACAATTTTTCAATATAGTGCGATTGATTTAAAGAAAATTCATCTTGTCTTTTTAATTCCCAGAATCACATTAGCTTCACTTAGATCTTTCATTTCTAATCTAAAACTTAAAAGAGATTTTATTTTATTTATCATATTCAAACTAGTTCCATATATCAACATATCATCTACCTATAAACATATTATAATACAATCATTTTCAAATAGTTTTGCATATACACATGTATATGAGGTGTTCGCAATAAACTTATGCTCAATTAAAACATTGTTGAATTTTTTATATCATTATTTTGGTGTTTGTTTCAATCCATACATTTTTTTTAATTTACAAACTTTATGTTCCTGACCAAAAATAACACAACTTTTTGACTGCTTCATATAGATTTTTTATTTAAATATCCATTAAAAATATAATTTTTACATCCATTTGATGTATTAGAAATTATTTATTGTAGTAAGAGCAATCAACACACTAGTAATGGATATTTTAGTAATTGGTGAATAGATATTAAAAAAAGTCTATACCATATTTCTGAATAAAACCATTAATAGAATCATCATGTCTTATTTTCTTTTTAAAAACCCATCTACTCCCTATTAGTTTGTTATCTTTGAGTAAGTCTACTAGTTTCCAAATGTGGTTACTCATGATGAAATCTAATTCATTTTTAATAACTTCTTTCTAAAAGAAAGAATTTATGAACTCTGTTGCCTCTTTATAAGTTTTAGGATCTTCTTTTAGCAAATAAGAAAAAACTAGTTCTTTGGATAACATGTCAATTTCAATTAAAAAGGTAGTTGTAAAATCGAGTAAAAAATTAGTTTCAGTTCGTTGCCTTTTACTTCTTCTAAGTTTAGTTATTTTGGAACTAAAAGTATTTTCAAATTTAGACACAGGAATAACAAAATTATCCATAGATATAGGTGAAGAAGTATCCATAGATGCAATAGTATTTTTCTTATATGAAAATATATTTTCAAAAAATTTAGCATTTCTAGATTCAATACTTATTATTCATGCACATAAATCTATCCGCAACACTATCATGAGCATAATCAATAAAAACAGTATCAATAATCTTAGTATTAATATTTGTTCTTTTAAAATTTGTTATTCTAACTTTAGCTAAGCACTCCCATATTTTAAAAAGTTGTAAGTTTGATGCATAAACCTTCCATAATTCATAAGATATTTTGTCTAGATGTTTATGAGGTACTTTGTTTAAAATATAACATGCAGTCAAGATAGCTTCCCTCACATGTAATTCGGCATATCAGAACTAAGGAATATGACATTCATCATATATTTCATTGTTCTATTTTTTCTTTCAACTATACCATTTTATGAGGTGAATAAAGTGCAGTAAACTTATGTACAATTCCATTTTTCCTCAGAAAATTCCTTAAGACTTATTGTTTGTAGTCACCGCCTTTATCAAATATAAATCTTTTTATTTTACAATCTAATTGGTTTTCTACCTCAACCTTATATTTTAAAAGGGTTATTTCAGTTTCATCTTTTGATCATAGGAGATAAACTTTAGTGTACCTAGAGTAATCATCTATAAGAGTGATATAATACTTTTTTTCTCCTCTATTAACTATGCTTTTAAATTTTAAAAGTTTAGTTTGCCTGTTATTCACTAATTTAAAAGGGTTTTTTTTAGCATGTTTAGCTTCCATACATGTAGGACATTTTGAGTTGTTCTTTTCATCCATTAATGGTAATAAGTTCATGTTTTTACGTCTTTTCATTTTAAGATGAGCATATCTACCATGCCAAATATCAATAAACTCAACTATATAGCATTTGAAAAATTTTGAGAGTCATTTTGATATTTTATCTTTAAGGTAATTTGCTTCTTCAATTCTCATGTAACCAAGTTATCTTGAAGGAAAAGATTTTTCTAGTAGAACATTGACTTGTAAAATTTCACACATCTTCTTTTCTTCATTTAATATGTCAACAACCAAGTTCTCCTACATGTGAACTTATTCCATGGTTGGTTTATCATCTAGCATTTGAAATTACAGCCATTTTTCAATCATATATTTTCTGTTTCTAACGTCATCAACCTTATTCTTTGCTTCTAATGTTTTCCAAATGGACTGTACTGTCTTGTTTGACACAAATAAATCAAAGAGATTGTTAGACATATGACTACGAAGGTGACCACGTACTAGTTTATTATGTTTGTCATGGATTTTTGAATCCTTCATATCTCTTGTTACAATATCATCGTTGGCTTCATCATCAACTGACATTTGTGAAGTGTCCGTGAATAGCACTTGTTCAATCTCAAGTTGTGACCATAGTTGGTCTCATCCAAAGTTTCAGGATAAGAGAGTTTAGGCAACATGTTGGTGTTGTATAACAATGACATAAATAGCTTGCTTTCAAATTGTTAAGAAAATATAGACGTTGTGCCGTGGAAGAACCTTTGCCTTAAAAAAAATTTGGTGGACATCTGGTGCAGCTTGATTACGGTATTATTTCCAAGATTAACACAATAACACGCAAAAAACCATGTACTTAGAACCTATGTGTGTTGGAGTATCACAATATTGCTCAAAATTAGGAGGAGAAATAAAAAGTGAATAGAAGAGCTCGGACATGTGTGTTGGATACTTAGAAGCATGTCTTATATGTAACACAGATGGAAAAGATAAAAGATAGGAAGTTACATCCAACTAAAAAATATTGTAGCATTCAATAATAATATAATAACAACTATAAAATAAAGATCAATAATAATAAATTATTATTACATGTTATTATTGTAATTATTGTCGCTTGTTAATCATTTACCACACATCAATTCTTTCGTATGAAAATAAAAATCATGTTGAATTGATTAACAATCAAATTCAAACTTGTAGGAACTTATGCTTGGAGGAGACAATTCATGAATATGCACAACTGATAAACCATCCAATTCTACTGCAACATTCCATCGAAGAATTGGATAATGTTGTAGGATGTTGTAGGTAAGCAAAGACTAGTTCACGAATCAAATATTTATGTGAAGGCTTGCGCAAGAGAAACTTTTTGCCTTCATCCAATTGTGCCTTTTAATCCTCCCCATGTAACACATGACAGGGTGATAGACAATTATTTGATTCCGAAAGGTAACCATGTGATTCTAAGTAGACACGGACTTGGAAGAAACCCAAAAGTTTGGAATTTGAACCCCACAAATTCAAGCCAGAACGCCACTTAAAGAATGATGGATCTATGATTGGTTTTTCAGAGCCTCATTTGAAGTCCATTTCATTTAGCATAGGACGACGAGGTTGTCTTGCCATCATGCTTGGCACCACAATGACTATGATGCTATTGGCAAGGTTGCTCCATTCTTTCACTTAGAATACACCTCCAAATATGTCTTGCATCAACCTTGTTCATTCTAGTAATGGTGTTATGCTTGCTGAGCCACTTGTGTTAGTAGTAAAGCCAAGTCTAGTAGTAAAACTGTATGATATAAATAAAGAAATGAAAACAAAACAATTGCATGTAAACCACACCATTCTTTCTCATTCTAATAATTAATGGCGTTATGCTTATTGACTGTTGCGACATTTATGTTGTAGCAAAGGAGTACTAGTAATAGAATTGTTTACATATAAAAAAATAAATGTAAATACAATAATTATATGCAAATCACATTAGCCTTGCTCAGTTTAACAATAATATGCTTGCTGAGCAGCTTGTATTAGTACCTGAGCAAGACTAGCAACATAATTGTACTAAATATAAAGTAATAAATAAATATAAAAGATTGAAGAACAAATTACTCTAATCCACGCTTATGAACATCAACATAGTTAACTGCTAGCTATCATTTCATCTTTAACTTAAAAAATAGTAACTCTTTAATTTTAATGATAAAAATCTCATCAATTTCAGTTTGATAAAAAAATTGTTGATTTAGATAGCTGAAAAAATAAGTGATCTAAGAATCTGTCAAATAAATATAAAATAAATAAACATTAGTGAAAAAGCTTGTTTCAACGTTTTTGGTTTATTTTTTTTCATTTAATTAAGACCATTTATTGAAACAAATCAATCAAATGTCATATATGGGACAATATTGAGAATTAAAGAAAGAGAAGTTACGTAAGATGGAATATGATGTGTAAACCGAAAAGTAAAGAGTCTTGAAATTAAAAATTTGGAGTAATTCAATATTAGTCTCTTAGCCAAATAAGAATGAAGACTCATGACCAATAAAGCAAAATCATGGATAATAGATCTTAAATATAAATTTTAGTATGATAAAATACATATATTATAGCTTTCTGAAATACTTATTACAACATTTATCAATGTTACTTATTATAACATTTATTAATGTATTAAAATCTTTGTTGTAATAGAAATTATATCTATTTAAAATCTTTGTTGTAATAGACATTATATCTATTATGACATTCGAAAAATGATGTTAAACTGAATTTATTACAACATTTAATAAATAAAAAAAATAAATTTATTTTTTACATCATTTGATAGATCAAAATATTCTAAAAAAATATCTTCTTTAAATGTACAAAATAATATCTTTTATTTAATTTTGTGTGTCAAACATGGTAATAGAGTAATTTTTTTTTATAAATTGTTACCTTTGAAATAATGTCAAATAATTATATTTTTTTATTATAAATTTTGTAATAGGATTTTTTAAACTATATTTTTTTTTTATAAAATCTTTTCTATAGATTTAATATATTATTAAAAATGACATGTTAGTTATATTGAGGAAACTATTTCATATAAAATAAACTTACATTCATTAAATTTGTATATTTTACTATTTTTATTAAACATATACAACATATAAAAATTAATCAATAAATATAAAAACATTAATATATTTATATAGAAATGAATAATTTGTCAGATGGAATAAACCCATAATCTTCAAAATAATTTTTAAAATATTTACAAATAATTTCACATTATTTCTCCTAATTTTAAAATATTTAAAAATCATCAAACATTTTCATAACCATAACATACCCTTCAAACTTAAAAGAATATTAAAGCTTCACATTGATAAATTTTGCTTTACTTCGTCTAGACTAGCGACTAAACAATACGTCACTCCCGAATCATCCCCAATCAAATACAAAGAACCTATTTGACTTATCAACCATAATATTAATGAGTAAAATGCAGTTACAATTTTAAATAAATTAAATTAATAATTATAAAATTATAATTTTAGATTAAAATGAATTTATAGTTGTGAAATTATAAATTTATACTAAAATAAATTAGTAATTTATAATATTTATAGAATTATTACATACAACTTTTATTTTTTTAAAATTATTTTTTAATAGCTATTTTATAGATGTATTTATATTATATATTATTAAAAAAATATATAAAAATTACTCCCCTTCCTTATATATATATATATACATATATATATATATATATTTATATTTAACTATTTCCACTTATAAAATACGACCAACACACAAGTTTTTCTTACTTTTGAACATTAAAGCCTAATTAATCAATTTCTTAAAGGAAATCAACATTTCTCTAATCTATTCATAGTATATATTCATAGTATATTGGTTATAGTTCTATTTTAAAAGACCATGAGAAACAAGTAAAAAATATATTTTTATTGATTATAGTTGTATGTAAAGAAGATTCATATTAAAAGGTTATGGTATTTATAATTTGAAAACTATGAAAATGATAGTAAGGAATGATATTGTGTTTGATGAGAAGATTTTTTTTGTATTAATGAAAAAAAAAAGTTGAACATAAAATTATCTTACTTTCTTATTTGTAACAAAATATAATAGTTAAAAATAAGCAATCAACCTCCTCAATATCAATTTATCCATCTTTACAGATCTCTTTCTTAATATCAAATTCTCACATATCATTTCCACGTTCAATTCCAATAAAAATAAAATATGTAAGGGATATATATGCTAGATTCCAATAAAAATAAAATATGTAAGTGATATATATATATGCTAGATGAAACTATTACATGGTAGCATCAAAAATTTTTGAAGAGGCAATCAAAAAAGATGTTTGAAGGAACGTTATGGAACAAAAGAAATATAAAATTAAGAAGAACATGATAGTTAGTTGAAAAGTGAAAAGATAAAAAAGTTATTAGCATGAACTAAGTGTATTAAGTGAAATATAATGTAAATGGTTCACTCTAAAGAACTATGGCTAGATTGGTGGTGAAAGAATATGCATAACTATCTGGAATAAATTACAAGAAAACTTTTGCACATGTTGCTCTAGTGGACATTATTAGAGCAATTATTGCATTGACTGCTCAAAAAGGTTGAAATTTATACCGATTGATATAAAATTTGCATTTTTGAATTGGAAATTGAAGGAAGAATTCTATGTACAACAATCTTAAAAAATTTGTAATTAAAAGTCAAGGAGAGAAGGTGTACAAATTAAAAAAGTATCTAGGGTTAAAACATACTCTTAGAACATGGTACGATGAGATTTATAACTAATTCATAGAGAAATTATTTCAAAAAAGTAAAAGTGATCCTACTTTATATGTCAAACATTAAGGTAAGGTTGATATATTTATTGCAACTTTTTATATTGATGATTTAGTCTATACAATTAATAATAAAATGATGATTGAAGATTTTAAATTAGATATGGTGAAAATATGAACTCATGATCTTGGATTGTTACATTATTTTTTTGATATTAAGATTATCAAGATAAGTTTGATGTGTTTATTTGTAAAAGATGGTTTAGGGTTTGTTTGTGGTGAGTAAAAAATTAAAAAAAAAAGATGGTGGAAAATTTATAGATGCAAGTGTGTATAAAAATTTGATTGGAACTTATTTTATCTCATAACTATAAGGTTTAATTTGATGTATATTGCTAGTTTACTCTCAAAATTGATGAGTAATTCAAGTCATTTATATTTTGAAGCAGTCAAAAGAATGCTAAGGTGTGTTATGTGCACAATGAAATACGAAATTAGATTTGAAAAAATTTTAATATTAAAATTGAAAGGGTTTTGGATGGTGATGTTTCTGGAAGCGTTGATGATATAATGAGTACTTTCTATTATATGTTTTTTCTTGGTTATGGTGTAACTTCTTTATGTTTGAGAAAAAAAAAATAGTAACATAATCTTTACCAAAAATAGTGTTTAGCAACCATATTGACTACCCAACTGTAAACACTCAATTATGTGTGAGACCCCTCTTTTAAATTTACTTAATTAAATAATTTAAATATTAAAAAAAAGGAATAGAGAAAATAAAAAATAGAAGAAAAATATATAAAAAAAATAAAATAAAATAAATAATATAGAAGGAAAAGCCAAAATAAATGAATAATGAAAATAAGAATATAAATAAATAAAACAATAAGTAAAATAGGAAAAAACAACAAAAAGAAGATAAATAAAAAATGATAATAACACTAAAAAATAGTAATGGAAAAAAATACGAAAAACGAAAATACAAACAAAAAAGAAGAAGAAGAAAATTGAAAAAAAAAAGATTTAAAATCTGAAAAAAAAAAAGAAAAGGAAAATCTGAAAATTAAAGAATTAAAAATTAAAAATTAAAAAGCAAAAAAGAAAAAAGATAAAAATCAGAAAAAAAAAAAAAGAAAAAGGCGGGAAAGATATAGAAAAAAATTCAAAAAAGACTATAAAAGGGGCAGGGGAGAGACCATTTTCGCTCTCTGGATCAAGAGGGAGAGGACGTTGGAGATTTATGGGGAAAGGAAGGGAAGGGGAAGACGAACCATTCTTGAGGCTGCCGAAGGAATTTGCTGGTTTAGGGGAGACGCTATTGAGACTCATAATTCACAACTCCCTCATAGAATTCCAGGTAAGATCATGAATTTCATTACATGTTGCAGGGAGGTGATTCTTGAAAAAGCGCATGATGATTGCATCCGAAGGCTTTAATCCATGCATGCATATATGAATTTGAGATTACTCTATTTCTTTGATATTGTACATATTCAAGAGTTAGATCCAGCACTTCCACGAATTCTCATTCGAAAAATCACTTTCATGCATATTGTATCAATAATATCGTTGACATTTCTGGTCACCGTGAGTATTTGTTACTCAGAAACATGATAAATCAATCTGTTAAATGATAGCCAACACTCTGCGCAACCTTGATGAATTAATCGTCTTTGTCTTTTCACTATGATTTGTCGAAGATCGGTCTGCTTTGGCCGGTTAATATTGGACAATAAATTCTAAGCAAGGTTGATGTTCGCAGAACAGAGATATGAAACTCTGGTAGGTAATTGCAAGTAGCGATTCTGTGAGTATTGGAGGGTGGCAGCAACATATAGACTAATCAATGCACTTGCTTATATGCCTCCACGATTCGAATTTGATCATACTTTGGTGTAGTCTCGTCCTTTGGTTGTAGTGCTGAGATGATTAGTGAGTTAGCAGCTTTACTGAATTGAGGAAAAATAGTTTATGGAAAATTCAGATTCTATGGCCGTTTAGATTGTTAGCAATTTCATATCATAAAGACAAGATGCATGTTAGATTCTTAGCACAGAGCCCAAATTCATGGATAAATCTAGTTTGGTTCTGACTTTAAGAAACAGAGAGGTCATGGTGAGTGATACATTAGAGTCTTCGATGAAGGGATACCCCTGCCACCTGCATGTCATGGCATAGAGAGGTCCGAGACCCTCTCGGTTACTAAGATGTGCGACACAAGTACACCACTTCGAGGCTCGATTTCTATCAATTTCTGGACTGTGCATAAGTAATCCTAGCATCGGTCGAAAGAAGGAGTCACATTCACAAGTCAGCTTGAATCATCTCTTTGGTAAGCGTACTAATGAGTCAGTGGCCCTTCTCTTGAAGGAATTGCAGCCCAAAACCAGTCAATTCCGATGTGGCTCGACCACTGCTAGAATTATACAAGACTGATCTCCCTTCCTCATGAGTATAAGCTGCCAAATTGTGAACAAGTATTACCAACTTTCATGCAGGTTGAATTGGAATTCAACAATTAGAAGGTGTGAGTCACCTATGTGCATTCCCTATAAGCACTGAGAGACGTTCCAGCGATTGTGTGCCTGAGTAACGCTTGAAGATGGCTTTGTCTCATAGTCTGTGCAGTAAGGGACGCATGTTAAACATAGACCCCCTCATATGAAGCTGGACCATGTGTATAAGGAGGTTGTTGTTGGTCCTTGTCTTCAATGACGATGATAGTAAGGGCCTGTACAAGATGTGCTAGAAAAGTAACAGAATCACTTGCACCCATTTGGTTAATTTGGTTAATAGATGTCTGGGTTCAACTCATTTTCAATAACGTCAACAATTTCGGTGGATTGTGACCCTCCCATGTATGACCCGTGTGCTGATCGAAGGCTGGATTGCTGCTTCTAACAAGTCCTCCACATTTGTTCAGCTACATACACCTTACATGCAGGTCCCATGGCCACTAAGCTGGATTAGTGGACACTGATTCTTTTGAGAGAAGAATGAGATAACTACGGATGAGGGTGACGTCTAGAAGAAAGTCAGAAGGATCTCCATATCGGAGCTCATGACAATAACCAAAGTTGCCTCCCTTAGCGTAGGATGTGGTGATCAAAGGGTGACATAAGGACCCCCTGTTAGAAGCAAACTCTGGGGCTTTTTTCTCGGTCAGCTCAAGATGATTCGAATAATAGCAAATCCTTGTAATGAAGCAAAAATTCTGATCGTGGAGAAGGTTTGAGTGCTGCCTAGGATAGAAGTCCTCCACATTTGTTCAGCTACATACACCTTACATGCAGGTCCCATGGCCACTAAGCTGGATTAGTGGACACTGATTCTTTTGAGAGAAGAATGAGATAACTACGGATGAGGGTGACGTCTAGAAGAAAGTCAGAAGGATCTCCATATCGGAGCTCATGACAATAACCAAAGTTGCCTCCCTTAGCGTAGGATGTGGTGATCAAAGGGTGACATAAGGACCCCCTGTTAGAAGCAAACTCTGGGGCTTTTTTCTCGGTCAGCTCAAGATGATTCGAATAATAGCAAATCCTTGTAATGAAGCAAAAATTCTGATCGTGGAGAAGGTCTGAGTGCTGCCTAGGATAGAGGGATCTAGTGGTGTCACGCTGGGGCCTACGTCCTATATGGCTATCACGAAAATCCCGGCTAGAGTGCGTCTTATTCATAATGCCCTGCAACTAGTGGCTACTTCTACTGTTGTGGCAAGCATTATAAATTGGAACTTGACTCTAGTAACCTCTACACCCCAGGATTACTAACCACCTTTGAGAGGTTCATGCATTAAAGACATTAGACCTTTAGGACAGGTAACCCACATAAGAAGTAAGGAGAGCACACACCCTTTCACGATACATGGTTCATATATGTGCACAGACATTTATTTTAACAGAATCATCCCTAATGGAAGGAGAGGAAGCTGAAAATTGTGGAAATACAGAAAACAAAAAAAATCAAGCAAAAGGAAAAAATTATTAAAAACAAAAATCAAATAGAAAATCAAGGAAAAGGAAAATAAAATTCCTAGGAAAAATTAGAAAAATAATTTCTGAAAAATACTGAAAATATTCAAAAAGAGAAAATGGAGTTCAAAAGAAAATCAAAAACATGATTTGTTAGGAAAATTTTAGCAAAAATAAAAAGATTTTCAACAAAACCAAAGGTTTTTCTAGAAAAATAAAAAATACCCAAATTCATAAAAAACATAAAATTGCTAAAAATCAAGGGCAAATAAATGAGGCAATACTCAATTGTTTTCCAAACAGTCAAATCTCTAAAATTATTTGTGCATGACATGCGTGCTGATAAGCATAGATTTCATAAATAATTATCTCTCACTTTTATCTCATTAAGACTTCTTATATGTTTAATTAAGTGATCTTTGTCATATTTTATGAGTTTGGGTTCATATGAAGTTTAATTGAATTTCTTTGCTTACCCGATTAAAATGACACTATTATAGTATTTTGAGCATAATAGGAGTTTTAGACATCCAAAAATCATGAAATCTATCTTGAATGAAAGCTTAAAGAAGTTTCCACAGTTACAAAGCAAGATCAGACTCTAAATGGGATGTTTAGGACTCCGAAATTATCTCAAAAGATGAGATAGTGTTGCTGACGTGGAATTTGGACAGTGTTCAAAGATCCGACCATATCTTGAGATATAGAAGTCATATTGAGATGAAATCAAATTTGTTGGACGGCTAAAATGCGGGGCTACAACTTTTGTTCAGAAGTCAAGCTCTAATTCGGACATGTGAACATCCTAAATTGCGGTACAAGAAAGTCAAAATTGTTGTGCTCATTGGTGGCAAAAATTCAAAAGTGTTTTGAATTTTCAACAAAGCCCATGTGAAAGCAATAAAAAGGTAGAAAAGTAATATCCTAGTTGGTGACTTTTTGAAGATGATGCCTCAAAAATCCTCTATAAATAGAAGAGTTTACAAGAGGAGAAACACACCATTTTTTGGAGATTAACTCCAATACCATTTTCCATCTTTCTTTCTTTCTTGTTAGTTTGCCTCCTACATGGAAGGCTTAGGTTTTCTTTCTTGTTAGTTTGCCTCCTACATGGAAGACTTAGTTTTTCTTTATTGTTAGTTTTCCTCCTACATGGAAGGTTTAGTTTTTCTTTATTGTTAGTTGCCTCCTACATGGAAGGTTTAGGATTTATTTGTTGTTAGTTGCCTCCTACATGGAAGGCTTAGGATTTATTTGTTGTTAGTTTGCCTCTTTCTTTGTTGTTAGTTTGCCTCCTTCATTGAAGGCTAGGTTCGTAGTTTCAATTCAAGGATTCAAGCTATTTTCATTTTAACTTTGAGGTCTTGATCTTTATTTACATGCTTATTAAGTGGTTTCTACTCTGCTTCACTATATTCTTCAATTTTATTCTTTAATCAAAGTTTGATCGGTTGACGTATTTTGATTAATGCATAATTGATTTATAATTGGTTTTTGATTGGTAAATCATTTTCCAAAAGTTTGAAGAGTAGAAATTAAGTAATTGAATTGAAGGTTTTCATTTTATTACTTACTTCAACTGAATTCTGATTATAAAATTGGTTTAGATGAAAGATTAAGTGGTTACTAAATCTTGTTGATCATAATCAATTGAATCCTGAGAGGTTTCTTAGTAGAGAATTCAAGGATCATTTTAGGGGTTCCAGATGATCCTAGGTTGATAAACACAATGCATGATTTTAGTGATCAATGATTAGTTAATAAAATAGCCTCTGAATTCCTTGAGTTGATAATTGTTAAGTCAAATAAATTTCATTCTGTATTTTGTATTTAGAACTCAATATCACATATTTACAAAACCCCTTTTTTTCTAATTTTCTCCTTATTTGCTTAAGAATCTGAAATGGTCTTTGGGAGATGACCTAGGTTGCACCTTATACTATACCAATAGTTTGGGGGAAATCTAGAAATTATTTTTGCGCGTTTGCGACGAGCGCGTCAAAAATTTGGCGCCGTTGCCGGGGACTATTTTAGTTTCCTAGGCTCATTTAGGAGTTTGTATAAAATTTTTAATCTTTCTAACAATTTTTTTTTACTTTAGGTATATATTCTTGGATTTTCTGTATGAATTCACCTTTTTGTGTGTGACCCGATCCAATCCTGAAAATTTAAATGCATATGATCCTGAGATTGATAGAACATTCCACCATTTGAAAAGAGCACATAGAAGACATTCATTCAGTAATAACCAAGAACGTAACAGTAGTGATTTTTCATCTTTAAATTTTGATAGTTTTAAATATTTTGCTAAGAACATGGCTGATAGAATCCTAAAAGAATTAGCTGCACCTGATGTTGCTTATCAACCGTTGTGTATTCAATACCCTGGTCTTGATGCACCATTTGAACTAAAATCTGGATTAATACATTTGCTACCTAAGTTTCATGGCCTTGCAGGTGAGGACCCTCATAAACATTTGAAGGAATTTCACATTGTGTGTTCCACAATGCGGCCACAAGGAATTCCTGAAGATCATATCAAGTTGAAGGCATTTCCTTTCTCCTTAAATGATGGAGCTAAGGACTGGTTGTACTATCTACATCCAACATCTGTTACAAGCTGGAATGATATGAAAAGATTATTCCTGGAGAAATTCTTCCCTGCATCCAGAACAGCAGCTATCAAAAAAGAGATTTGTGGCATCAGACAGAACTCCCAAGAAACTCTCTATGAGTATAGGGAGAGATTCAAGAAACTATGCGCCACTTGTCCACACCATCAAATCAGTGATCAATTACTGATTCAGTATTTCTATGAAGGACTCATGCCAATGGACAGAAGCATGGTTGATGCAGCTAGTGGTGGAGCACTTATGGACAAAACTCCTACAGCAGCTCGATATTTGATTGCCAACATGGCAGAAAATTCTCAGCAATTCAATTCTCAAACTAATTCCTTGTCTAAAGGAGTCCATGAAATGACCACCAAGACAGACCATACACGATTGGAGAACAGAATTGAAGAACTAACCTCCATCGTAAGACAGTTGGCCATCAGAAAACAACAGCAGGTTAATGTTGTTGACAAAACCAAAACATGTGGCATCTGCACTTCTGCAGATCATTCTACTGATGCATGTCCAACATTGCAAGAAAGTGAGACACCTGAGGCTGCAGTAAATGGTATTTTTGGCACAGGACAACAATACAGGCCTCCTCAACATCAGCAACAAAAGTTTGAACCACCTTCTGGATCATACAATCCTAGTTGGAGAAACCATCCTAACTTGAGATATGGTCTTCCACAACAACAAAGGATTCAAACATCTGACTCCCAAAATAAATACCAACCACCGCCATTCAGACAACAACAACAGCATATGCAGCAATCTGTACCTTCTAATGCTTCTGAACCCTCTCTTGATGATTTGATGAAGCAATTAGCAACCAACAATCTTCAGTTTCAACAAAATGTAAGTTCTACCATTCAGGATTTACAAACACAAATTGGGCAGTTGGCTACCACTGTCAACCAATTGAAATCTCAAGGTTCTGGTCAACTACCTTCTCAACCTGTCATAAATCCCAAAAGTGTGAATGCCATGACCTTGAGAAGTGGGAAGAAAGTGCAGACAGACCCTACAATTTTAAAGTGACAAAGCTTCAATTAGACTACTCCACACCAAAAAGAAGAATTTATCTCCACACCTAGAGACATCTCTGATAATCCATCTGAATCAGAGGGAAAGTCTGATGAAAAAAGTACACCAACCTTCGATAAGACATCGAATGATCAACAAAAAGAAGCTTGCCATAAACGATCTGCACTTGAAGCATCTGATGAGACAAAAACCCCAAATTGTGCTGATCAGAAGGTATCTTTACCTTTTCCAAATAGAATGGTCCAATCCAAGCCCAATGTTCATGCAGAATTGGTAAGGAGCTTCTAAATACCTTCAGGAAAGTGGAAGTCAACATACCACTTCTAGATGCTATCAAGCAAATTCCCAAATATGCCAAATTTCTAAAGGATTTGTGCACGCATAAGAGAAGACTCAAAGGGGATGAGAAGATTAGTGTGGGACGCAATGTTTCTGCCTTAATTCAACCCAGCCTCCCTCAGAAATGTAAAGATCCAGGAACTTTCACCATTCCTTGCACAATAGGAAACTCTATATTTGGTGATGCATTGCTGGATCTAGGTGCTTCCATTAATGTTATGCCCTCATCAGTTTATAAATCTTTGAATCTAGGAGAACTGAAGCCAACTGGTGTGGTGATTCAATTAGCCAACAGAAGTACAGCACATCCAGCCGGAGTACTTGAAGATGTGCTAGTTCAAGTGAATAAGCTGATCTTTCCAGCTGACTTCTACATTTTGGATATGTAAGACGAGTCATCCATCAATAGAGCAACCTTGATCCTAGGGAGACCTTTCCTCAAAACTGCAAAAACAAAGATAGATGTGCATACGGGGACTCTCTCTATGGAATTTAGAGATGATATCATCCAATTCAACATATTTGAAGCCATGAAGCATCCTATAGAGAACCATTCACTCTTTCAACTTGATGCCATAGACCTTCTTGCGGATGATTATTCTATTGACAATTTACTTTTTAAATTTTTTGATTTTGATTTAGATTACTTAGATAATTTTACTTGCACATGTGATGAATTTGATCTATGTATTATGTGCTTCAGGATTAATGCTGCAGACCAAACTTCGTTGAAATATGACATGTTAGATGCAAGTGTTGCAGACATTTCAATCTCAGATAGATCCCTTCCTTCCACAATACAACCACCTCCTTTGGAATTGAAGCCTTTGCCTGAACATCTAAAATATGCTTATTTGGGGGAAAATGAGAAGCTTCCTGTCATTGTAGCAAAGAACCTTCTACCACAACAAGAAGAAAGGTTGTTGCAAACCTTAAAAAGCCATAAACAAGCAATTGGATGGACTTTGGCTGATATTCCAGGCATTAGCCCATCTACTTGTATGCATAGGATATTGCTGGAGGAAAACACCAGACCTGTTAGACAACCACAAAGGCGTTTGAATCCAACCATCATAGATGTGGTAAAGAAGGAAGTAGGTAAGCTTTTGGCAGCTGGTATCATCTATCTCATCTCAGACAGTGATTGGGTAAGCCCGGTGCAAGTAGTTCCTAAGAAGACTGGCATGACTGTAGTCAAAAATCACAATGATGAACTAATCCCTACCAGAATACAAAACAGTTGGAGAGTGTGCATAGATTATAGGAAGCTTAACCAAGCTACTCGCAAGGATCACTTCCCTTTGCCCTTCATAGACCAAATTTTGGAAAGATTAGCAGGAAAATCTCACTATTGCTTTCTAGATGGTTTTTCAGGTTATTTTCAAATACATATAGCCCTAGAAGACCAGCATAAGACCACCTTCACTTGTCCTTTTGGTACTTTTGCCTATCGAAGGATGCCCTTTGGTCTATGCAACGCCCCTGGAACCTTTCAAAGATGCATGGTAAGTATTTTCTCTGATCTCTTAGAAAGTTGCATGGAAGTGTTTATGGATGATTTCACTGTATATGGTTCTTCTTTTGATGCATGCTTAGAAAGGCTCTCTAAAGTTTTGGACAGATGCATTGAGACTAACCTGGTTTTGAATTTTGAAAAATGTCATTTCATGGTAACAGAAGGTATAGTCTTAGGACACTTGATATCTAGCAAAGGTTTAGAGGTTGATAAAGCCAAGATAGACATTATTACTTCTCTACCTTACCCCACTTTTGTGCGAGAAGTACGTTCTTTACTTGGTCATGCAGGTTTTTAAAGAAGATTCATCAAGGATTTTAGCAAGATTGCACAACCTCTTTCTAAACTACTACAAAAAGATACCAAATTTGTGTTTGATTAAGCATGCAAGGATTCATTTGATGAACTAAAGAAGCGGTTGACAACCACTCCCATCATTCAACCACCTAATTGGACGCTTCCATTTGAATTAATGTGTGATGCATCTAATTATGCCCTTGGTGCTGTACTGTCTCAAAGAGTTAGACAGAGATCTCATGTCATTACATATGCCTCTCGCACACTAGATGCAACCCAATCCAATTACACAACAACTGAGAAGGAGCTTTTGGCAATTGTGTTTGCATTAGATAAATTTCGCTCCTATTTGCTTGGATCTAAAGTTATTGTCTTTTCTGACCATGCAGCTTTGAAATACTTGCTTAAGAAGGCAGATGCTAAGCCGAGACTGATTCGTTGGATGCTTTTGTTGCAAGAATTTGATTTAGAGATTAAAGACAAGAGTGGTGCAGAGAACCTTGTTGCAGATCATTTAAGTCGGATCCAGCAACCTTGTGAAGAAACTTCAATTGCAGATTCATTCCCAGAAGAGCATCTTTATCATTTGCACGGTAAGGATCCTTGGTATGCAGATTTGGTAAACTATCTGGTTGCTAAAGAAATACCCAAACACTTCACCAAATCGCAAATTGCCAAGTTGAAAAGTGATGCCAAACACTACATATGAGATGAACCATACCTTTGGAAGACATGTAGTGATCAAATCATTAGAAGATGTGTTCCAGATCATGAAGTTCAGTCTGTACTTACCTTTTACCATTCCCTAGCTTGTGGTGGACACTTTGGGCCACAACGGACAGCTAGAAAAGTACTAGACTCAGGCTTTTATTGGCCTACAATATTTCGTGATGCACACAGATTATGCATAACTTGTGAGCCGTGCCAAATAATAGGGAGTATTTCGCGCAGAAATGAGATGCCCCAACAACCACTTCTCTTTTGTGAGGTATTTGATGTATGGGGTATAGACTTTATGGGTCCATTCCCTGTCTCTTTTGGCTTTGTTTACATTCTGCTAGCTGTTGATTATGTTTCAAAATGGGTGGAGGCAAAAGCCACTCGTACTGATGATGCTCGAGTTGTTGCAGATTTTATCAGGTCTAACATTTTTAGCAGGTTTGGCATTCCTAGAGCTCTAATTAGTGACCAAGGTACTCATTTTTGCAACCGCACAATGGAAGCCCTACTCCGCAAATATGGAGTCATGCATAAAGTCTCCACCCCATATCATCCTCAAACAAATGGTCAAGCTGAAGTTTCTAATCGAGAGATCAAGAAAATCTTAGAGAAAACAGTTCAGCCTAACAGGAAGGATTGGAGCTTGCGCCTTGTTGATGCGTTATGGGCATATAGGACAGCCTACAAGTCACCCATTGGCATGTCTCCCTACAGGATTGTCTTTGGTAAAGCATGTCATCTTCCAGTTGAATTAGAGCATAGAGCATTTTGGGCAGTAAAGAAATGCAACATGGATCTAGACCAAGTAGGAATCCATAGGAAGCTTCAATTGCAGGAACTTGAAGAAATTCGATTGGAAGCATACGAAAACTCCAAAATTTATAAAGAAAAGGTCAAAGCTCTTCATGACAAAAAGTTGGCAAGAAAGGAGTTTTCCGTTGGACAAAAAGTTCTCCTTTTCAATTCTCGGCTAAAGCTTATGCCTGGTAAGTTACGCTCTAGATGGTTAGGACCATTTGTAGTTACTAATGTTTTTCCTTATGGTGCAGTGGAAATAAAAAATGAGGTAACTGCAAAAATCTTCAAGGTGAATGGACATTGTCTTAAACCATTTTTCGAAGGTTTTCAAAAGCACACGGTAGAAGAAGTGCATTTGCACAATGCCATATACTTGCAATAAATTCAAGAGAAGTCTCTCTCTCTCTCTCTCTCTCTCTCTCTCTCTCTCTCTTTCTCTCTCTCCCTCTCTCACATTCCTCGCTTATAAGTTTCAACTAATCTCTCAACTTCCTTCTTCACCTCTTAAATCATCCCAACTATTACGCCTCATTAAGCTTGCAGGAATAATAACTTGAGTGTTTTAAGAAATGGAGAAAGCTCTCACCAGGATCAAAATTTTGTTCCCTACTCTCCCCAGAAATTTTCTTAAAGACATTTACAATTGCAGACTTGAACGATTGAGGGCATTAACACTCTTAGGCCTTCCAGAAGATGTCTGTTGGATCATTGAAGCTAAGGTACGTTTAGCAGGTGAATTTCAAGAATCATTTGTTAAAAACATGCCAGGTATGGGAAGAAGTTCCTATGCAAAGAAGAGAAGGGCAAAAAGAATTGGAGTTTGCTACAGGTGTGCAAGATGGACCTGTAACACAAGATGCAAGAACCCTAGAATGGTTTCAAGAAATCGAGAGGACAAAATTCAATTCATAAAGGATGGACTGAGTAAAGAGTCATTGGATGATATCATTCAGACTCTTGAGACGCATCCTAGTGGGCATGTACAAGGAGTTCTTCTTGATTTGTTTGAACTGTTCCGTAAGGAAAAAGCACGTTATAGTCTTGGAAATCTGACTTTAAAAGACCCTGTTGTCAGTTTACAAGAAAACTGAATGGGAAGCACATCCTCGACTCTTAGAAGGCGTTTCAGCCGTTACTGGACGTAAAACCAGAGGAAGATGTGAGCCACAATCACAACTACTGTTCATTCTCACGCGTGTATATTTGTCATTTACATTGTCTTTTCAATTTATTGGGCCACCATTTTTTGAAATTTTCACCCCTGCTTAAAGTCTTTCCCCTCTGACATTCACCTTTTCCTTGAACAAAAAATTCAAACTTTTGCAACAAAAATTCAAACTTTTGCAACAAAAATTCAAACTTTTGCTACCAAATCCTGATCCTGCACTATTCAAGCGATCTCCTTGTCTGATATTGAGTCCCTATAAATTATCAACCTCTATGACATATTTTTTCAAAAAAAAAGATAGAAACACCGTATATGGATAGGATCAATACTATCTGTGTTTTTGGTGGGTCTAACCTTAGAAAGGATGGAGAATTTCAACATGCAGCTTATACCCTTGGTAAGGCATTAGCTGCAAGAAAAATCAATCTTGTTTATGGGGGAGGGATTCAGGGTTTAAAAGGATGTGTTGCAGGATCTGCACTCACAAAGGGGTGTAACGTCTTAGGTGTTGGCTTAAAAAATGGGAGCACCTCCTACTTGACCCTGGGTACTGAATTGAAGGTTGCAACCATGCATGACCGTATGAGACACATGTTGGTTAATTCTAATGCATTTATTGCATTACCTGGTGGTCTTGGAACAATGGAAGAAATTTTTACCATTATATTTTGGGCCTATCGGAATTTTCATAAAAAACCTTTGGGCTTATTGAATATTAATGGTTTTTATAATGGTTTGATATCCTTTTTAGATCATGCAGTAGAGCAGGAGTTCATGCCACAATTCATGCGCAACATCATAGTATCTGCTTCAACTGTTGAACAGCTACTTGAGATTTTGCAAAATCCTACATCTGAGCTCAGTCAAGCAATGCAGCTGGTGAACCAACCAAATCAGGATGGCAGAGACAAAAGAGAACTAGATACCACTCTTCGGTTATAACTTTTCCTTACTTTGGTGGTTTTCTTACATTTCTTTTCCTGTTATATGAAATTCCATCTAAGACATTGGGGACAATGTCTTGGATAGGTTGGGGGGAGGATGGTCCGATATCTAAAAAAAAAATTAAAAAAAACACCAAAAAAAAAACAAAAAAAAACAAAAAAACAAAAAAAAATTAGGTTAGAATCATAAACTTGCTTTGAGTAAGATGGCTGAGTAAGGAGTTACACTTGACTCTTGATACGCATCTTATGATTAAAAAAAAATTGAATGTGGAAGTATGTTTTTCTTCAGATTTCATAAAATAATTGAAGCAAAATGATTTACATTTCGAGATTAATTAGTTTGTCAACACATATTTGAACTGGATAGATTAGATTTGATATAATATTACCTATGAGATTTTGAGTCTTATTATTATTATTTTCTTTCTTGTGTGATTTTCATCTATGGAATATGTTACTTCAGAACTTGCATTGATTCTTTTTGAAGCTACATTTTCACATGAATTGTACAAAAATGATTGAGGCACTATTTTTCTTGAACAAACCACTTGGCCAAATAACCAAACCATATAATTTTATCCTTTGATCAGCCCTTTGAGCCGATTAGCCTTTTCTTCTTTTTAGCTCACCACAAATAAAAAAAAACAAAAAAAAAACAACTTTGTTTGACCATAGAAGGTGAGGAATACTGGATTTATCATACCATAAGTGTTTCAATAAGTGTGGGGGAGATTATTGTTGTGTTCATCAATATCATGGTTGAAAAAAAAACTAAAGTAAGAAATTAATAAATAAACTATTATATTGAAAAAAAAAGAAAAGAAAAAGAAAAGAATGAAGAAGTGATATCTGTTTCTCACACTTGCACTTAGACTCAGTTCTCAATCCTCATCATTTTCCTTGGTCTAACATTGTATCTCTTCAATATATCATTTCATCTTTCTAATCCCGTTATAACCAAAATAAAGACCTCTTGATTTGTGCATTGCATGTGTACATAGTAGTAGAGAAGTAGAAGATATGCAAGCCTATGATAGTTCATCTTTCATGGATTGAATTTGAGAGAAACACTTACCAAATCAAACACTTGAGAGATTCAGAGTATATCATGTTAGGTTTTATCTTTCTCAATCTATGTTTTTCAAATTAAAGTTGCCTTTCTAAGTAATTTCAAAAATGTGATGAAAGAATGCTTCATGAAATTTTGTGAATTCTTGAGAAATCAACTCAAAACTTTGATGTTCTTTCAAAAAAAAAAAAAAGTCACCAATCCTTAACTTAAGTTTGCCCGAGACGTGCAAAAGATAAGTGTGGGGGAATTTGATAAGCATAGATTTCATAAATAATTATCTCTCACTTTTATCTCATTAAGACTTCTTATATGTTCAATTAAGTGATCTTTGTCATATTTTATGAGTTTGGGTTCATATGAAGTTTAATTGAATTTCTTTGCTTACCCGATTAAAATGACACTATTATAGTATTTTGAGCATAATAGGAGTTTTAAACATCCAAAAATCATGAAATCTGTCTTGAATGAAAGCTTAAAGAAGTGTCCACAGTTACAAAGCAAGATAAGACTCTAAATGGGATGTTTAGGACTCCGAAATTATCTCAAAAGATGAGATAGTGTTGCTGACATGGAATTTGAACAATGTGCAAAGATCCGGCCATATCTTGAGATATAGAAGTCATATTGAGATGAAATTAAATTTGTTGGACAGCTAAGATCCGGGGCTACAACTTTTGTTCAGAAGTCAAGCTCTAATTCGGACATGTGAACATCCGAAATTGCGGTGCAAGAAAGTCAAAATTGTTGTGCTCATTGGTGGAAAAAATTCAAAAGTGTTTTGCATTTTCAACAAAGCCCATATGAAAGCAATAAAAGGGTAGAAAAGTAATATCCTAGTTGGTGACTTTTTGAAGATGATGCCTCAAAAATCCTCTATAAATAGAAGGATTTACAAGAGGAGAAACACACCATTTTTTGGAGATTAACTCCAATACCATTTTCCATCTTTCTTTCTTTCTTGTTAGTTTGCCTCCTACATGGAAGGCTTAGGTTTTCTTTCTTGTTAGTTTGCCTCCTACATGGAAGGCTTAGTTTTTCTTTATTGTTAATTTTCCTCCTACATGGAAGGTTTAGTTTTTCTTTATTGTTAGTTGCCTTCTACATGGAAGGCTTAGGATTTATTTGTTGTTAGTTGCCTCCTACATGGAAGGCTTAGGATTTATTTGTTGTTAGTTTGCCTCTTTCTTTGTTGTTAGTTTGCCTCCTTCATGAAAGGCTAGGTTCGTAGTTTCAATTCAAGGATTCAAGCTATTTTCATTTTAACTTTGAGGTCTTGATCTTTATTTATATGCTTATTAAGTGGTTTCTACTCTACTTCACTATATTCTTCAATTTTATTCTTTAATCAAAGTTTGATCGATTGACGTATTTTGATTAATGCATAATTGATTTATAATTGGTTTTTGATTGATAAATCATTTTCCAAAAGTTTGAAGAGTAGAAATTAAGTAATTGAATTGAAGGTTTTCATTTTATTACTTACTTCAACTGAATTCTGATTATAAAATTGGTTTAGATGAAAGATTAAGTGGTTACTAAATCTTGTTAATCATAATCAATTGAATCCTAAGAGGTTTCTCAGTAGAGAATTCAAGGATCATTTTAGGGGTTCCAGATGATCCTAGGTTGATAAACACAATACATGATTTTAGTGATCAATGATTAGTTAAGAAAATAGCCTCTGAATTCCTTGAGTTGATAATTGTTAACTCAAATAAATTTCATTCTGTATTTTGTGTTTAGAACTCAATATCACATATTTACAAAACCCCCTTTTTTCTAATTTTCTCCTTATTTGCTTAAGAATCTGAAATGGTCTTTGGGAGATGACCTAGGTTGCACCTTATACTATACCAATAGTTTGGGGGAAATCTAGAAATTATTTTTGCGCGTTTGCGACGAGCGCGTCACGTGCATTCATTCATTCATTTCATAAATTTATCATGGAAAAAAGAGATTTCAAAAAATCATTCCACACATTCTTCATTACATTAACACTCCATCATTCATGATTTTTTGCATTCAAATTATTTCTCAAAATTAATTTTAACTTTAACAGAAAAATTAGAGAAAGACTTCCTTGACATCCTTATAGAACCAGATCACAATCAGGAATCATGGATGAGCTGGAGAAGCAAAATGAGGAGTTGAGAAACGAGGTCAAGACTTTGAAAGAGCAAATGGCCAAGCTGATGGAGGCCATCCAATTGTCAAAACAGAAGGACCTTCCGGGAGAACCAAATGACTTGTCATATCCTCCTGGGTTCACTCCACAAAATCCTTCACCCTTAACCATACCTCCACAAACCGAAGGAGTTTACTATGGGTATCCTCATGGGCATGCACCCTCATACAACCAAACACAAGCCCAAACACAAATCCAAACACATAACCTACCTCCAAACACCATCTCACAAGCTCACCAAACAACCATTGGGGGAATGCACCTTATGTTCACCCAAGGGCCTCACCCTATATACATACCATTTTCCCAACCTCACCCTGTGCCTGAGGAACACCCAAGCCATCCTTCGGATGAAGATATAGAAAAGTGGAAAATCCTAGAAGGCAGGATCAGGGCAATTGAGGGGGGTGCTTATAAAGCTAAAAATGCAGCTGATTTATGCTTAGTACCAGACGTGGTCATCCCTCCCAAATTCAAGGTTCCTGAATTCGAAAAATATCAAGGAACCAGCTGTCCAAAGAAGCACCTGACTATGTACTGCAGGAAAATGTCTGCATGTACCTACGATGAGAAGCTGTTTATCCATTTCTTTCAAGACAGCTTAACTGGGGCAGCTACAAACTGGTACACTCAACTGGAGCGGACACACATCCGTTCATGGAGAGATCTCGCTAAGGCTTTCACGAAGGAGTATCAGTACAATATAGAGATGGCCCCTGATCGGACTCAGCTCCAGAATACGGCCAAGAAGGGAGAAGAGTCCTTCAAGCAGTACGCCCAACGCTGGCGGGAGTTGGCCGCTCAAGTACAACCTCCCTTATCCGAAAAGGAATTGGTCAGCAAATTTGTGGACACACTCCAAGATCCTTTCTATGACAAGATGATCGGCAGTGTGACTTCTAACTTCTCCGATGTCATCATCATTGGAGAAAGGATCGAAGGTGGCATGCACCGGGGAAAGATCGCACTCAAATCCACAGGGACAACCAATACTTCCAATGGGTCTGGGAAGAAAAAGACAGGAGAAACCTGCAATCTGGCTTCTAATCAAGGCCAATACATTCCTCAAATAGCACAGTATGGTCCAGCTGGCTTTCGACCATCACCATATACACCATACACACCCTACACACCATATCCTTACGTCGCTGCCACCTACCAAACACCGTACCCTCCTACTTACAACTACCCGACACAAGTCCGACCACTAACACCATATACGGCCCAAACACAAACCACGAGCCAAAACCCTAATCCAAGCCAAAAAAGGAGAAGAAGGTTGTTCAGTTCGACCCTATCCCAATCTCCTACACTGAGTTACTACCACGGCTGATTCAAAACTCGCTGGTCGCTCCTTATCCTCTGAAACCTCAAGAGCCACCATATCCTAGATGGTATGATGCAAATGCCAGATGCGACTACCATGCAGGATTCATTGGTCATTCTACAGAGGATTGCCTAGCGTTGAAGCGAAAGGTACAAAGCTTGGTCGATGCAAAATGGCTGGAATTTGGGAGGCTTACTCCTAACATTGCCGAATCACAAGAGCCCGTCGACCAACTAAAAGAGATGGGAGCAACACAATAAGCTGCCTTGCACAAGTCAAGCTATCGAGGAAGATCATCCAAAAATTGTCATATTTTTCAAAATCAATCTTTGTAAATAAATGTCAATGAATAATACAAAAGTTACATTTTTCATGTTTCTTGAGCACGTGCTTTACATTTGGCTTTACTTATTAAAATTTATCATTTTTTCCATCACTCAGCCCACTTCTTAGTCCTATACCCAAACAATAAGTACTAATTGGTGAGGATGCCAGTTCTGTAATAAATAATCTTGAACGTCTAATTAATCAGGCTTAAAGAAAAACCAAATGAGGAAGCAAAGTAATGGAATACCTTGTAAATATCCCGTTGGAACCAAGTTCAAATCCAGGAAAAATTTAGGGATGCAAAATAAGATCCGCTGAATTGAGAGTCAAAATAATCCAGACAAGATCCAGAAAAAGAAGAAAACCGGCTGGATTAAAATAAAAAATGATCCAGGAAAAATCAGGGTCAAAATTCAAAATTCAAGAAAAACCTGCTGGATTAAAAGCCAAAATAATCCAGGCGAAAAGGTGGTTAATGTTCAAAAGATTAAATCGACAAAGGTATGATCAGAAAAGGTCTTGCTGGGTTCCAAAAACAATTCAGGCAAAATCAGGATCAAGCAGAAGCCCGCTAGGTCGGCAATCCTAAAAAATGACCTAGGCAAAAGTTAAGGCATAATCAAACAGGAGCCCGCTAGGTCGACAAACTCTCAAAGACGACCTATGAAAAAGTTAGGGCATAATCGAACAAAAGCCCGCTAGGTCGACAAACTCTCAAAGACGACCTAGGCAAAAGTTAGGGCACAATCAAACAGAAGACCCGCTAGGTCGAAAACCCTCAAAGGGTGGCCTAGGAAAAAGTTAGGGCACGATAAAAAAAAAGCCCGCTAGGTCGACAAATTCTCAAAGACGACCTAGGAAAAAGTTAGGGTATAATCAAACAGGAGCCCACTAGGTCGACAAACTCTCAAAGACGACCTAGGCAAAATTTAGGGCATAATCAAGCGGAAGCGTGCTAGGTCGACAACCCTCAAAAGAGATCTCGGCAAAAGTTAGGGCACACAATCAAGAGCCCGCTAGGTTGAAATCCCTTAAGGGCAACCTTAGAGCGAAACGAAAGACTTGCTGGGTTGAAAACTCAAAAGAATAACCTAGGCAAAATTCAAGGTCAATCAAGAATCCGAGCACGATTCAAATGCTTCTACTCCTCACAACTCCCAAAACTGGGAAAATTTTTTGCTATTTCTCAAGTTTGTTTAAATAGGCAATCGAGATTATGAAAAGCAGCATTGGCATGCTTCACCAAAGGTGCCATTTGGGCAATCAAATCTACCTCTCCACCTTTCTAAAATTGGGGCAAAATTTTGCCATTTGTTTGAATTAACATTTTTCACCAATGCCATTAGGGCAATTAGACCAACCCTTTCAAATATACTACCTTCCCCATTACACCATTCAAAAACACTTTTGCATACCTCAAAGGTACACATGCTAAAAGAAGGTGGAAAATGAAAAAATGAAAAAATAAAAAGATTAATTTTGAAAAGTCATGACAAGACGGATGAGTCCTCGACTGTTGCAACACGACAGGATTGTTTCCCAAAGGTTCATCCTCTTACCAGCCATAACGCTGCCAAGACGAAAAGGAGTGTGTCTCATCCAATAATGCTGATTATTGTTGGGTCTCAAAGATCCTGAAAGAAGAAAATTTTCAAAATTGACCAATAAACCAAGAGACTGAGTCAATCCAGCTCGCCTTTATTCTTGATCCCTTTCACACCAACTATGGGGTTGTCGAGGAAGGATGTGTCAGAAAAATCACAAATCAAGAGAAACAAAAAGTTTTACACCATTTCATGGTTTGCATTTATTCAAAGCATCTGTTTTATTAAATAATTATTTCAAGCATTAAAACAAGAACTCCGTATCATTTTTGCAAGCATCACAAATACTGTATTCTTTTCATTCATTCGAGCATTGCACGACCTATTTTTTCAAAGCTAATTAAGACCTGAGTAAAACTGCCCGAGTCAATCATAATTAAAAAGGACTCAAGTTCAAACTGGGGCAAACTCTTGCCCATACAAAAATTCAATTTGAGGTCACCCTCAAATTCTCGATCAAGTCCAAACAGGGGCAAACGCTTTCCCCCAAAAATTTAATTTGAGGTCATCCTCGAATCCTGAGTCAAGCTCAAACTGGGGCAAATGCTTGCCCATAAAAATTCAATTTGAGGTCATCCTCAAATGCTGAATCAAGATCAAATTGGGGCAAACACTTTCCCACAAAAAAAAAATCAATTTGAGGTCATCCTCAAAATTCTGAGTCAAGCTCAAATTGGGGCAAATGTTTGCCCACACAAAAATCCAATTTGAGGTCATCCTCAAATTCTGAATCAAGTCCAAACTGGGGCAAACGCTTGCCCGCAGAAATTAATTTGAGGACATCCTCAAATCCTGAACTAAGAACAAAATTAGGGCAAACACTTGCCCAGAAAATCCAAGTTGAGACAATCCTCAATTCCTCAACATCAGAAAAATCAAACTGGGGCAAACACTTGCCCAAGAAAGATTTAAAGTCAAAAACAAAATTGGGGCAAACTTTTGCCTAGAAATTCAAGTTGAGGCGATCCTCAATTCCAAAAATTTCAGAACAGGGGGAGACAGTTTCCCAGATAATTCAAATCGAGACAGTTGAAAAATTTTGAATCAAGTTCAAACAAAGGCAAACGCTGGCTCGTCAAATTTCAAATTGAGGTCATCCTCAATTTTTAAGTCAAGTTCAAACTGGGGCAAACATTTTGCCCAAGAATATCCAAGTTGAGGCAATCCTCAATTCCTCAACTCCAATCAAGTTCAATAGGGCAAAGTTGCCTAGAAAAATTTAAGTCAGACTCATCTTCAATCTCATTGAGGCTTAAACTGGGGCAAACAGTTGCCTAAAATCCCTTCGAATCGAGACACCCCCTAATTACCAAGAATTTTCCAAACTGGGGCAAAATGGTTGCCCAAGTTTCTTTAAGAGAAAATGTCAAATGCTTAAAAACCTTCGAGTCCAAGGTAGAATAAGCTATTTGTTTTAATTCAAGAGAAAAAAACATTTCAAAATAAGTTGTCTGGGGGCAACTGACAAAGAAATTCGTATTCCCCCTTCACGTGCCCTCACAGGACACATCACACCAATCTCATTCCATCCTGTCGACAATAGGACCATTACATTTAACCTATCTTAACAAGACACGACTCACTTTCCCTCGCCTGTCTTAACAGGCTTTCATCTTTTCTTTGACCTGTCAAGCAGGCTTGCACCTTTCCTATCAACAACAGGACTTCAAGCATGTTTACTTTTCTGTCCACCTGTCAAGCAGGTTTGCACTTATCCTGGCAACAGCAGGATTTCATTTGCATCTTCCAGGCAACAGCGGGACCTCGTTCGCATTCTCCTGTCAACAACAGGACTTCAAGCATATTTAATTTTCTGTCCACCTGTCAAGCAGGTTTGCATTTATCCTGGCAACAGCAGGATTTCATTTGCATCTTCCCGGCAATAGGGGGACCTCATTCACATTCTCTTGTCAACAACAGGACTTCAAGCATGTTTAATTTTCTGTCCACCTGTCAAGCAGGTTTGCATTTATCCTGGCAACAACAGGATTTCATTTGCATCTTCCCGACAGCAGCGGGACCTCGTTCGCATTCTCCTGTCAACAACAGGACTTCAAGCATGTTTAATTTTCTGTCCACATGAAAAGCAGGTTTGCATTTATCCTGGCAACAGCAGGATTTCATTTGCATCTTCCCGGCAACAGCGGGACCTCATTCCCATTCTCTTGTCAACAACAGGACTTCAAGCATGTTTAATTTTTTGTCCACCTGCCAAGCAGGTTTGCATTTATCCTGGCAACAGCAGGATTTCATTTGCATCTTCCCGGCAACAGTGGGACCTCGTTCGCATTCTCCTGTCAACAACAAGACTTCAAGCATGTTTAATATTCCATTCACCTGTTAAAGCAGGTTTGCATTTATCCTAACAACAGCAGGATTTCATTTACATCTTCCGGCAACAGCGGGACCTCATTCGCATTCTCCTGTTAACAACAAGACTTCATGTTTAAATTTCTGCATACATCCTGTCAAGCAGGATTTCATTTGCATTTATCCTATCAAGCAGGATTCCATGTTTAAAGTTCTGCATACGTCCTGTCAAGCAGGATTTCCTTTATCCTGTCAAGCAGGATTCCATGTGTAAATTTCTGCATACATCCTGTCAAGCAGGATTTCTTTTACATCCATCCCGTCAACAACAGGACTCCCTCAAATACACATTTCTGCATGTTTGGCCTATACTGTCAGGCCTCCTTCAAATGCTCTTCTTCCCTTTTTGACTTATAGTGTCAGGCCACCATCAGGATCACTTTCCACATCTGGGCCTATGATGTCATGCCTCAAGCATAATTTAGGTTTCCACATTTCGGCCTATGTTGTCAGGCCACCTTATACATACCTTACATTTTAGTTTTGCATACATGTCCTGCCTTGAATAGGCCGCTTCCAATCTGCTGAGCCCGTCATAACGGGCCATCCTCGTCTGCTTTGCTGTTTTAATAGGCCGTTTTTTGCATTTTCGCTTGTCCTAACAAGCACTCCTTACTGCATTCCGCGTTTGTCCCGACAAACCTCTTGTTCTCACCCAGCCTAATTGGGCTATATCATCAAGCCTTGCATTTTAAACTCTATCCGTACACAAGGTCGGAAAGGACATTCAACTGCCATCCTCCAGGCAACTTTGAGGATTACTTTAAGTTCAAGGCTTCTAATGTTACTCCCGGACGTTCCTCAAAAGGCCTGCCTCGGACATAATGTATTCACGTCTTTACTCATTTCCTACCACGATAATTCGGAGAATCATTTCTCCCATTATCTGGTAGGAAAACGAGTAAAGAGGGACAAACTGTAAACACTCAATTATGTCCGAAGCCCCTCTTTCAAATTTACTTAATTAAATAATTTAAATAATAAAAATAAAGGAATAGAGAAAATAAAAAATAGAAGAAAAATATATAAAAAAAATGAAATGAAATAAATAATATAGAAGGAAAAGTCAAAATAAATGAATAATGAAAATAAGAATATAAATAAATAAAACAAGTAAAATAGGAAAAAACAACAAAAAGAAGATAAATTAAAAATGATAATAACACTAAAAAATAGTAATGGGAAAAAATACGAAAAACAAAAATACAAACAAAAAAGAAGAAGAAAAAAATTGAAAAAAAAAGATTTAAAATCTGAAAAAAAAAAGGAAAATCTGAAAAAATTAAAAAGAAAATCTGAAAATTAAAGAATTAAAAATCGAAAATTAAAAAGCAAAACAGAAAAAAGGTAAAAATCAGAAAAAAAAAAAAAGAAAGAAAGGAAAAGGCGGGAAAGATATAGAAAAAAATTCAAAAAAGACTATAAAAGGGGCGAGGGAGAGACCATTTTTGCTCTCTGGATCAAGAGGGAGAGGACATTGGAGATTTCTGGGGAAAGGAAGGGAAGGGGAAGACGAACCATTCTTGAGGCTGCCGAAGGAATTTGCTGGTTTGGGGGAGACGCTATTGGGACTCATAATTCACAACTCCCTCATAGAATTCCAGGTAAGATCATGAATTTCATTACATGTTGCAGGGAGGTGATTCTTGAAAAAGCGCATGATGATTGCATCCGAAGGCTTTAATCCATGCATGCATATATGAATTTGAGATTACTCTGTTTCTTTGATATTGTACATATTCAAGAGTTAGATCCAGCACTTCCACGAATTCTCATTCGAAAAATCACTTTCATGCATATTGTATCAATAATATCGTTGACATTTCTGGTCACCGTGAGTATTTGTTACTCAGAAACATGATAAATCAATCTGTTAAATGATAGCCAACACTTTGCGCAACCTTGATGAATTAATCGTCTTTGTCTTTTCACTATGATTTGTCGGAGATCGGCCTGCTTTGGCCGGTTAATATTGGACAATAAATTCTAAGACAGGTTGATGTTCACAGAATAGAGATATGAAACTCTGGTAGGTAATTGCAAGTAGCGATTCTGTGAGTATTGGAGGGTGGCAGCAACATATAGACTAATCAATGCACTTGCTTATATGCCTCCACGATTCGAATTTGATCATACTTTGGTGTAGTCTCGTCCTTTGGTTGTAGTGCTGAGATGATTAGTGAGTTAGCAGCTTTACTGAATTGAGGAAAAATAGTTTATGGAAAATTCAGATTCTATGGTCGTTTAGATTGTTAGCAATTTCATATCATAAAGACAAGATGCATGTTAGATTCTTAGCACAGAGCCCAAATTCATGGATAAATCTAGTTTGGTTCTGACTTTAAGAAACAGAGAGGTCATGGTGAGTGATACATTAGAGTCTTCGATGAAGGGATACCCCTGCCACCTGCATGTCATGGCATAGAGAGGTCCGAGACCCTCTCGGTTACTAAGATGTGCGACACAAGTACACCACTTCGAGGCTCGATTTCTATCAATTTCTGGACTGTGCATAAGTAATCCTAGCATCGGTCGAAAGAAGGAGTCACGTTCACAAGTCAGCTTGAATCATCTCTTTGGTAAGCGTACTAATGAGTCAGTGGCCCTTCTCTTGAAGGAATTGCAGCCCAAAACCAGTCAATTCCGATGTGGCTCGACCACTGCTAGAATTATACAAGACTGATCTCCCTTCCTCATGAGTATAAGCTGCCAAATTGTGAACAAGTATTACCAACTTTCATGCAGGTTGAATTGGAATTCAGCAATTAGAAGGTGTGAGTCACCTATGTGCATTCCCTATAAGCACTGAGAGACGTTCCAGCGATTGTGTGCCTGAGTAACGCTTGAAGATGGCTTTGTCTCATAGTCTGTGCAGTAAGGGACGCATGTTAAACATAAACCCCCTCATATGAAGCTGGACCATGTGTATAAGGAGGTTGTTGTTGGTCCTTGTCTTCAATGACGATGATAGTAAGGGCCTGTACAAGATGTGCTAGAAAAGTAACAGAATCACTTGCACCCATTTGGTTAATTTGGTTAATAGATGTCTGGGTTCAACTCATTTTCAATAACGTCAACAATTTCGGTGGATTGTGACCCTCCCATGTATGACCCGTGTGCTGATCGAAGGCTGGATTGCTGCTTCTAACAAGTCCTCCACATTTGTTCAGCTACATACACCTTACATGCAGGTCCCATGGCCACTAAGCTGGATTAGTGGACACTGATTCTTTTGAGAGAAGAATGAGATAACTACGGATGAGGGTGACGTCTAGAAGAAAGTCAGAAGGATCTCCATATCGGAGCTCATGACAATAACCAAAGTTGCCTCCCTTAGCGTAGGATGTGGTGATCAAAGGGTGACATAAGGACCCCCTGTTAGAAGCAAACTCTGGGGCTTTTTTCTCGGTCAGCTCAAGATGATTCGAATAATAGCAAATCCTTGTAATGAAGCAAAAATTCTGATCGTGGAGAAGGTCTGAGTGCTGCCTAGGATAGAAGTCCTCCACATTTGTTCAGCTACATACACCTTACATGCAGGTCCCATGGCCACTAAGCTGGATTAGTGGACACTGATTCTTTTGAGAGAAGAATGAGATAACTACGGATGAGGGTGACGTCTAGAAGAAAGTCAGAAGGATCTCCATATCGGAGCTCATGACAATAACCAAAGTTGCCTCCCTTAGCGTAGGATGTGGTGATCAAAGGGTGACATAAGGACCCCCTGTTAGAAGCAAACTCTGGGGCTTTTTTCTCGGTCAGCTCAAGATGATTCGAATAATAGCAAATCCTTGTAATGAAGCAAAAATTCTGATCGTGGAGAAGGTCTGAGTGCTGCCTAGGATAAAGGGATCTAGTGGTGTCATGCTGGGGCCTACGTCCTATATGGCTATCACGAAAATCCCGGCTAGAGTGCGTCTTATTCATAATGCCCTGCAACTAGTGGCTACTTCTACTGTTGTGGCAAGCATTATAAATTGGAACTTGACTCTAGTAACCTCTACACCCCAGGATTACTAACCACCTTTGAGAGGTTCATGCATTAAAGACATTAGACCTTTAGGACACGTAACCCACATAAGAAGTAAGGAGAGCACACACCCTTTCACGATACATGGTTCATATATGTGCACAGACATTTATTTTAACAGAATCATCCCTAATGGAAGGAGAGGAAGCTGAAAATTGTGGAAATACAGAAAACAAAAAAAATCAAGCAAAAGGAAAAAATTATTAAAAACAAAAATCAAATAGAAAATCAAGGAAAAGGAAAATAAAATTCCTAGGAAAAATTAGAAAAATAATTTCTGAAAAATACTGAAAATATTCAAAAAGAGAAAATGGAGTTCAAAAGAAAATCAAAAACATGATTTGTTAGGAAAATTTTAGCAAAAATAAAAAGATTTTCAACAAAATCAAAGGTTTTTCTAGAAAAATAAAAAATACCCAAATTCATAAAAAACATAAAATTGCTAAAAATCAAGGGCAAATAAATGAGGCAATACTCAATTGTTTTCCAAACAGTCAAATCTCTAAAATTATTTGTGCATGACATGCGTGCTGATAAGCATAGATTTCATAAATAATTATCTCTCACTTTTATCTCATTAAGACTTCTTATATGTTTAATTAAGTGATCTTTGTCATATTTTATGAGTTTGGGTTCATATGAAGTTTAATTGAATTTCTTTGCTTACCCGATTAAAATGACACTATTATAGTATTTTGAGCATAATAGGAGTTTTAGACATCCAAAAATCATGAAATCTATCTTGAATGAAAGCTTAAAGAAGTTTCCACAGTTACAAAGCAAGATCAGACTCTAAATGGGATGTTTAGGACTCCGAAATTATCTCAAAAGATGAGATAGTGTTGCTGACGTGGAATTTGGACAGTGTTCAAAGATCCGACCATATCTTGAGATATAGAAGTCATATTGAGATGAAATCAAATTTGTTGGACGGCTAAGATGCGGGGCTACAACTTTTGTTCAGAAGTCAAGCTCTAATTCGGACATGTGAACATCCTAAATTGCGGTACAAGAAAGTCAAAATTGTTGTGCTCATTGGTGGCAAAAATTCAAAAGTGTTTTGAATTTTCAACAAAGCCCATGTGAAAGCAATAAAAAGGTAGAAAAGTAATATCCTAGTTGGTGACTTTTTGAAGATGATGCCTCAAAAATCCTCTATAAATAGAAGAGTTTACAAGAGGAGAAACACACCATTTTTTGGAGATTAACTCCAATACCATTTTCCATCTTTCTTTCTTTCTTGTTAGTTTGCCTCCTACATGGAAGGCTTAGGTTTTCTTTCTTGTTAGTTTGCCTCCTACATGGAAGACTTAGTTTTTCTTTATTGTTAGTTTTCCTCCTACATGGAAGGTTTAGTTTTTCTTTATTGTTAGTTGCCTCCTACATGGAAGGCTTAGGATTTATTTGTTGTTAGTTGCCTCCTACATGGAAGGCTTAGGATTTATTTGTTGTTAGTTTGCCTCTTTCTTTGTTGTTAGTTTGCCTCCTTCATTGAAGGCTAGGTTCGTAGTTTCAATTCAAGGATTCAAGCTATTTTCATTTTAACTTTGAGGTCTTGATCTTTATTTACATGCTTATTAAGTGGTTTCTACTCTGCTTCACTATATTCTTTAATTTTATTCTTTAATCAAAGTTTGATCGGTTGACGTATTTTGATTAATGCATAATTGATTTATAATTGGTTTTTGATTGGTAAATCATTTTCCAAAAGTTTGAAGAGTAGAAATTAAGTAATTGAATTGAAGGTTTTCATTTTATTACTTACTTCAACTGAATTCTGATTATAAAATTGGTTTAGATGAAAGATTAAGTGGTTACTAAATCTTGTTGATCATAATCAATTGAATCCTGAGAGGTTTCTTAGTAGAGAATTCAAGGATCATTTTAGGGGTTCCAGATGATCCTAGGTTGATAAACACAATGCATGATTTTAGTGATCAATGATTAGTTAATAAAATAGCCTCTGAATTCCTTGAGTTGATAATTGTTAAGTCAAATAAATTTCATTCTGTATTTTGTATTTAGAACTCAATATCACATATTTACAAAACCCCTTTTTTTCTAATTTTCTCCTTATTTGCTTAAGAATCTGAAATGGTCTTTGGGAGATGACCTAGGTTGCACCTTATACTATACCAATAGTTTGGGGGAAATCTAGAAATTATTTTTGCGCGTTTGCGACGAGCGCGTCAAAAATTTGGCGCCGTTGCCGGGGACTATTTTAGTTTCCTAGGCTCATTTAGGAGTTTGTATAAAATTTTTAATCTTTCTAACAATTTTTTTTTACTTTAGGTATATATTCTTGGATTTTCTGTATGAATTCACCTTTTTGTGTGTGACCCGATCCAATCCTGAAAATTTAAATGCATATGATCCTGAGATTGATAGAACATTCCACCATTTGAAAAGAGCACATAGAAGATATTCATTCAGTAATAACCAAGAACGTAACAGTAGTGATTTTTCATCTTTAAATTTTGATAGTTTTAAATATTTTGCTAAGAACATGGCTGATAGAATCCTAAAAGAATTAGCTGCACCTGATGTTGCTTATCAACCGTTGTGTATTCAATACCCTGGTCTTGATGCACCATTTGAACTAAAATCTGGATTAATACATTTGCTACCTAAGTTTCATGGCCTTGCAGGTGAGGACCCTCATAAACATTTGAAGGAATTTCACATTGTGTGTTCCACAATGCGGCCATAAGGAATTCCTGAAGATCATATCAAGTTGAAGGCATTTCCTTTCTCCTTAAATGATGGAGCTAAGGACTGGTTGTACTATCTATATCCAACATCTGTTACAAGCTGGAATGATATGAAAAGATTATTCCTGGAGAAATTCTTCCCTGCATCCAGAACAGCAGCTATCAAAAAAGAGATTTGCGGCATCAGACAGAACTCCCAAGAAACTCTCTGAGTATAGGGAGAGATTCAAGAAACTATGCGCCACTTGTCCACACCATCAAATCAGTGATCAATTACTGATTCAGTATTTCTATGAAGGACTCATGCCAATGGACAGAAGCATGGTTGATGCAGCTAGTGGTGGAGCACTTATGGACAAAACTCCTACAGCAGCTCGAGATTTGATTGCCAACATGGCAGAAAATTCTCAGCAATTCAATTCTCGAACTAATTCCTTGTCTAAAGGAGTCCATGAAATGACCACTAAGAAATTCAATTAAACTTCATATGAACCCAAACTTATAAAATATGACAAAGACCACTTAATTGAACATATAAGAAGTCTTAATGAGATAAAAGTGAGAGATAATTATTTATGAAATTTATACTTATCAACGATGAAAATCCTAGGTGATTTGAAAGAAATTAAGATTTTATATATATCCTATTACATGTTGATATACTTGTTGTTCAGTTGCACGTTTTTGGCATGTAACTTCGGCTGCTAGCATCTGTCTCGATGTTGCTATTCATATATTTAATTCTTACCTATTGGATGCTGCTCTTTTTTTATAGACTTGTTGGTGTTAGTTTTGAGCGTTCCTTGTCGTTTTTAGTTCTGGGGCCTAGAGCATCTCGAATAGGAGATTCTTTAGCCAAATAATTGATGTTTAACTTAGTTTATTATCAGACAAGGTTGATATAGAATAGTTTTTCCAATTAAGAATTATTTAACTAAATAATTTATTTTTAAATATTTTAAAATAAGATTAAAAATAATAAAAATATAATAGCTAGAAAAATTTATTTGATAGATTTTAAATGAATTATTTAAAATTATATAAAGTAAAAATAATATATAATGATAAAATTAATAAAAGAATTATGTAAGATAATAATTTTCATGATGGATGTTATTAGTCCTTCCAATTTCCACTATGCTTTTTATATATAAAATATAAGTTATTAATATTAGGGGAGTACTAGATGTACGCCAAACCGACAATCACATGGGAAGTATCACATGGAAACATTGTTGTTAATGCATGCTAGGAATGTTGTGCTAATCAAATCCACATATGAATATATATATAAAAGGAAAAAAAAAACTTTACCTATAAATAGGGATTGAACTTCTTGTCAAAGATCATCGAGTCATTTATGCATAAACAAAAAAGCAAGATATCGTCATTTTTTTTTTCTCTCTAAACCCTAGCCAAAGCAATTCACCAAGCTATGGGTCACGCCCCTTGCCTTTTGTTGTCACATATTCAAGGCTTTTGCCCTTCTTTGCTTGTTATGATATTTGGCTTTACAATTTTTATCAAAGTCTTTAGATCTCACTTGATTGAGAAATATTCCAAGAAGCAAAAGCCGAAACTCCCCCCAGGTCCCAAACCATGGCCTATAGTCGGTAACCTTCCTGAAATGCTTGCAAACAAACCTGCATACAAGTGGATACACAAGCTAGTGGATACACAAGCTCATGAAAGAAATGAACACCGAGATTGCATGTATCCGCTTAGGGGATACCTATGTTATCCCAGTCACATGTCCCACCATTGCTAGTGAGTTCTTGAGAAAACAAGACGCAACTTTTGCATCAAGATCACTAAGCGTGAGCTCTGAACTCATTACTAGTGGATATTCAGCAACAATTTTTGTGCCCTTTGGAGACCAATGGAACAAAATGAAGAAAATCCTTACCCATGATTTGCTCTCCTCACAAAATCACAAATGGCTACATGACAAAAGGAGGGAAGAAGCTGACAACCTAATGTTTTATGTTTATAACCAATGCAAAAATGGGAACGATGGTGTTGGTCTTATCAATATCAGGAGTGTCGCAAGGCAGTATTGTGGTAACTTAATTAGGAAAATTATTTTTAATACAAGGTATTTTGGGGATGTAGAACAAGTTGATTCCCTTTTCAATCTACTTAACTATGTTTATAACTTTTCTGTTGCTGACTATATGCCATGCTTGAGGGGACTTGACTTGGACGGTCAAGAGAAGAATGTGAAGGAAGCTTTGAGGATTGTGAACAAGTATCATGATCCCATAATTGAAGAGAGAATCAAACAATGGAGTTATGGATTGAAGGTTAATGTGGAGGATTGGCTTGATATTCTAATCTCCCTCAAAGATGCCAACAACAACCCATCATTAACATTGGAGGAAATCAAGGCGCAAATTACAGTAATATTTTACTTCCCTTATTTTGTTTCTCACTCATGCATTAACAATTGCATATATAAAACCATGTATACTTTATGATGACTGAAATTGCTTATTTTTATTTCTATCTTTTTTATTATCTTATAATTAAAAAGTTAAAAGTGATTAAAAAGTAACATTCTCTTTCTTAATAGTTAGTTTTTCTTTTTGATGTGTCTATTTTTAATTAAAAATAGTAAAAAAGAGAAAAAAAAAATAAGAACAAACATATCATTAGAGTGATATTTAATTTTTTTTAATTTCTAACTATTTTTTAAATTTAAAACAATAATAAAAAAAATTGAAAGAAATAAAATATTTTTTTCCTAAAATCAATAAAAAAATTAAAAACTAAAATATACAATGTACACAATTTCAAAACTGATTTAAAAATCTACTCAAATAAAAACATGCCATTTGTTCCATTATATTCATCCATGTTAAAAAGATATATTTCAACAATAATCAAACTTCTTGTAGGAACTTATGCTTGCAACGGTGGACAATCCATCAAATGCTTTTGAATGGGCACTTGCAGAAATGATAAACCAACCTGAGTTACTTCAACGAGCCACAGAAGAATTGGACAGTGTAGTAGGAAAAGAAAGATTGGTCGAAGAATCAGATATACCTAAGCTAAACTATGTGAAGGCTTGTGCAAGAGAAGCCTTTCGCCTTCATCCCGTAGCACCTTTTATCCCACCTCATGTTTCCATGAGTGACACAACGGTGGGCAATTACTTCATCCCAAAAGGTAGTCATGTAATGCTAGGCAGACAAGAGCTTGGAAGAAACCCAAAAGTGTGGAATGAACCTCTCAAATTCAAACCAGAACGACATCTCAAGAGTGATGGATCTGATGTCGTTTTGACAGAGCCAAATTTAAAGTTGATTTCATTTAGTACAGGAAGGCGTGGTTGTCCTGGAATCATGCTTGGCACCACAATGACTGTGATGTTATTTGCTAGATTGCTCCATGGCTTCACTTGGAATGCACCACCCAATGTTTCTGCAATCAATCTTGTTGAGTCCAATGATGATATCCTTCTTGCAGAGCCACTTGTGGCCGTTGCTAAGCCAAGATTGACACCAAAGCTGTACCAAGTTTAAATGAATTAGGAAAGATTCAATTTACCCAGACAACCCATTTTTATTAACATGATGCAAGAAATAAATGTTCAATTAAATAAGGGGAGTCAATCCAAGTTTATGAAATGTAACTCACTGTCATGTTGTGTGAACTAATAAAGGTCTCAATGTTTATTAGTTGAATTTAGGATTGTGTTTGAAGCTTTCTTTTAGCTATTTAAAATATTAACGTTAATGTTGCACGCAGTGAAATTAAAAAAATTGAAATTTAATATATATATATATATATATATATATATATATATTCTTTGCATATTATATCTTTGTATCCCATTTTTTAAATCTCTTTTTATGATTATGAATGGGTAGATTCTAAACAAATAGTTTAACTATTTTTTTTAGCAAAATTTAAATACATTTTTAGTTAATGTAAATATAATGAATTGTGTTTTTATAAATTTTTTATTAAATTTTATTATAAATTATAAAAAGGACACAAAATTAAAAAATAAACTAATAACTGAAAATTAGATTGTATGTTTTGGTTTTTGATAGAAAAATTTATTTAAATTAAAATAACTTGAGAACATTTTTCTCAAGTAGGTAGATTGGATATATATGTGTATATATATATATATATATATATATATATATATATATATATATATATATATATATATATATATATATTACCACAATTTTCATGACATTTATATTTTTTTTTTTATCCACTATTTAATACAGATAATTTTTGTTTAACTCCAAGTTACACTGAAATTGCAGTTTCTTTGGATTTACGTAACCAGATCCTGTTTAAGGGTATTAATTTTGTCTTCGCCGTAAAAATAAATAAATAAAGAAAAATCTAACATTGATTGAGTGATGTAATGAACGGAATTAAATTTCTAATAAATTTTACTAATAGTATTAACAGTTTAATGAGATTTGAATAGATAATATAATGCAATTTCTTAAATCTCTGGCAAATAACCTGATTTTAACGACTTTGTTGTTGAAATAAAATAAAATTTTATTTGATTCTTATTAGGAAGTTTTACTAAATTAAGATGATTATCGTAAATATATAATATAAAAATATACATTATCTTATAAGCTAATTTTTATGATTGAATTAAATTTTAAATCCAATTTATAATAACTCTAAAAACTATTTCAAGAAAAAAAAATCTACTATAATCTTCTAAAATATATTCTCACTTTTACTTAGTATACAAAACCTTTAAGGCCTGTACTATTAAATCAGCTCTACTAATTTACTATAACCTTTAAAATCAAATAAACTCTATTACTATATTAAAAATAGACAATATCCTCTTTAAACGTTATTTTTTAAAAAAATAATTATTTTAATTGTATTATTAGAATATATTTGATTATTTTCCTAACAATTAAACACATCGTAACATTAAAACTTTAAATTCTTAAATTGAATTTGGTTGAAATATTTCATCTAATAATATAAATATAATCACGAGACCAATTTTTAGGATGAGTCAATAATTAGGTAAAGTCTTCTTCTAAAATATTAACTTGAGGAAAAAGTTTATTAGTTAACCACTACATCAACCAAAGAATTGGTTAATTAATAAACTGAATAAAGTCTTCTCTAAAATAGTAATTTTAAAAAAATTACTAATTAACCACTGCGCCAACCAAATAATTGGTTAATTAATAAACTTAATAGTTTTTGTTTAACTCCAAGTTGTATTCAAACTGCAGTTTCTCCTTGCATCTGTGCTACCGGCCCTGTTTGATGATATTAATTTTGTAGGCCGTACACATAAATAACTAAATAAAAATCTTAACAGTGATAGAGTACTATAATGGAACGAATAAAATTTCTAATAAATTATACTTATAATATTAAGAGTTTGACAATAGCTGAACAGAAACATCATATAATTTTCCAAATCTCTCACAAATACCTCATATATTTCATTATCTAAAATTTTAACAAAATATAAATACAGTTAACAAATTTTAGATTGTTTAAATAAACATATATTTATTTATCTTTTATAAATACTTTATAATTTATCAAGTATACTAATAATAAAAGTTAAATTAAATATCTGAACATGTATCAAATTTTTATTACATTGACCTAAAAAAAATATTTATAAAATTTATTTTAATATTTTTTTTAACTCAAGATAAAAATAAATCATATCGTTGGATAAAAATTTTGTTTAATTTATTTAAAATTTAATTTAATTTGATTTATTTAATAAATAGATAGGTTGAAATTTTTTATAATTTTTTTAAATAAACAAATCAAACTTACGTTTATTAAAAAACTTTTTTTAACCTACTTATTTTTATATATTATTATATGTATATAATAATAATATTATAATTTGTTAAAAATTAAAATTTTAATTTTTAATTTTAAACAAAAAAAATTGTAGGTATTTTTATCCTTATCTTTAAAATAGAATTCCCTCTTCTATTTTCATCTACCTCCATGTTTTTAGAAATTCATTCCATACAATTTCAACTTTGAACAAGATACGGTTCATATGATCTACCTCTACTACATCATTGGTTCTTAAGATGATTTTTGATAAACCACCATTCTGTTGATTTATCTGCAAAAAAATTAATTATAGTTACAATATAATTTATAATTATTTAATTATAATTCTACCTAATTTTCCTTATTTTTTAGGAATGGTCACGCAAGCTAAGAATCTAAAAATAGGCAAGTTTTGTACCAAAAACTAGGTAAAAGAAACATTGACACGCTCGTCGCAAACGCGCAAAAATAATTTCTAGATTTTCCCCAAACTATTGGTATAGTATAAGGTGCAACCTAGGTCATCTCCCAAAGACCATTTCATATTCTTAAACAAATAAGGAGAAAGTTAGAGCAAGGGGATTTTGGAAAGATTTGATATGAAGTTATAAATGCAAAATACAGAATGAAATTAATTGGACTTAACAATTATCAACTCAAGGAATTCAGAGGCTATTTTCTTAACTAATCATTGATCAATAAAATCTTGCATTGTGTTTATCAACCTAGGATCATCTGGAACCCCTAGAATGATCATTGAATTCTCTACTGAGAAACCTCTCAGAATTTAATTGATTATGATCAACAAGATTTAGTAACCACTTAATCTTTTATCTAAACCAATTTCACAATCAGAATTCAGTTGAAGTAAGTAATAAAATGAAAACCTTCCATTCAATTACTTAATTTCTACTTTTCAAACTTTTGGAAAATGATTTACCAATCAAAAACCAATTATAAATCAATTATACATTAATCAAAATACGTCAACCGATCAAACTTTGATTAAAAGAATAAAATTGGTTGATAAACACAATAAGCATGTAAATAAAGATCAAGACCTCAAAGTTAAAATGAAAATAGCTTGAATCCTTGAATTGAAACTACGAACCTAGCCTTCCATGAAGGAGGCAAACTAACAACAAAGAAAGAGGCAAACTAACAACAAATAAATCCTAAGCCTTCCATGTAGGAGGCAACTAACAACAAATAAATCATAAGCCTTCCATGTAGGAGGCAACTAACAATAAAGAAAAACTAAGCCTTCCATGTAGGAGGCAAACTAACAAGAAAGAAAACCTAAGTCTTCCATGTAGGAGGCAAAACTAACAAGAAAGAAAGAAAGAAAGAAAGAAAGAAAGAAAGAAAGAAAGAAAGAAAATGGTATTGGAGTTAATCTCCAAAATGGTGTTTTTCTCCTCTTGTAAACCCTTTTATTTATAGAGGATTTTTTAGGCATCATCTTCAGAAAGTCACCAACTAGGATATTACTTTTCTACCCTTTTATTGCTTTCACATGGGCTTTGTTGAAAATGCAAAACACTTTTGAATTTTTGCCACCAATGAGCACAACAATTTTGACTTTCTTGCACCGTAATTTCGGATGTTCACCTGTCCGAATTAGAGCTTGACTTCTGAACAAAAGTTGTAGCCCCAGATCTTAGCTGTCCAACAAATTTGATTTCATCTCAATATGACTTCTATATCTCAAGATATGGCCAGATCTTTGCACACTATTCAAATTCCACGTCAGCAACACTATCTCATCTTTTGAGATAATTTCGGAGTCCTAAACATCCGATTTAGATTCTGATCTTGCTTTGTAACTATGGACACTTCTTTAAGCTTTCATTCAAGATAGATTTCATGATTTTTGGATGTCTAAAACTCCTATTATGCTCAAAATACTATGATAGTGTCATTTTAATCGGGTAAGCAAAGAAATTCAATTAAACTTCATATGAACCCAAACTCATAAAATATGACAAAGATCACTTAATTGAACATATAAGAAATCTTAATGAGACAAAAGTGAGAGATAATTATTTATGAAATCTATGCTTATCAAACATAAAAAGATAATACATCTAATGCGACAATGACACGTTAGTCCTATTGCGCTGCAAGATTACGTAGATTATTCGCGACTATTGAGGAAGCGACTAGGTTAAGCCCAGCCCACCACGTTGAAACCTTAATCCACGTCTATAAAAGGGAGGCTCTACTACACCACTTCCACCTGACACCAACCTAGGCTCCAAAGACCACACCACTCTCTGGAGCGTAGGCCTATCACTACCCAGAGACACACCATTCTCTTCACAGTGCAAGTTGCAACGTCCTATTACCAGTCTTGCTGTCATTACGGTTTTGTCATTCTTTTCTAGAATTAGGATTATGAATTGTTCTATGGGATTAGTATGTTTTTATTTGTCTTATCTCTTTATGTGTAATTAAACCCCAAATCATAGAGCTTTGGTGAAACTTGTAATGTAACCAATTGAACATTTTTTCCTTTTTACGAACGATTCAGTATTTCTGTTCAATTATGTTTTCCTTATTATGCCTAATTAATTAATGAGAATTAATTTCTAAGTTAACTGGGGATAGGCGATCGTACCATTGCATAATTAATGGAACTATAAGGTAAACTGAATCTAAGGGTTTTGGAGGATCAATCGGAATCATTGATTTCTAATCAATTATTCATTTAACAAGGCCGCGTGTTCTTTATGCTTCTCTTAATTATATAACTTGCATGATCATTGGGGTAGTAACTTGAGGAAAAGAATATTGTTATTGCATGATCATTGGGTAGTAATAAAAGTAGAACGGATGGTTAGCAATTGACTCAAATCATTTATAAGGGAATTAGGATGAAATTGGGTAAAGTTATAAGGGAAACTAAAGTCTCATGTCTTTTCATAGTTGAACTCGTATTTGTGCTCTTTTGTCTTTAAATTACTTGTTCTCATTTTGTTCCTTTTTACATTCATTTTAAATATTTCTAAACAAACTCATTTTCTGGTGAGTTCAAAAATTAGGATTTAATATTTTTTAAGATGGTTAAAATAGTCTCTGTGGAAATGATATTAAGGGTTTTAAACACCCCTTTTCTACGCCGACGGGTGCACTTGCCCATGGGTAAAACTTTATACGCATAGTAAACGCACAACAATTTTGGATGAAGTTACAATGTTACTTGAATTTAAAATGATATACTTGATTCATTGTTTGTTAGATAATTTTAATTGATATTTTGTGCATGTGATATTAGCAAGAGTTGGATTAATAGTTCAACAACTTAAATAAATATTATTTAAATATATTTTCATATAAAATTTTAAGTTTATTAACCTTTTAAGTAATATATATATAGTGAACTTTTTTTTTATAAATTTTAAGTTTACGAATCTTTTTAATCAATCATTTATATGAACTTTAAATCTATTTATAGATATTTTTTATATTTAAATTTTTAAACAAACTTGTACACCTGATGAACTTTAAAATAGGTCAAATATTGAAAACAATAAAAGCTTATGGCAAGTGACACAGACACATGTTCAAATTTTAAAATTTTTAAACAAGTCAAACTTGAACATTTAAAGTCTAGTTCACTTTGACCTGTCTTCATCCTTGAATTCTTGGGATGTTGATCCTTGCACAACTTATTATCTTTAGAAATAGAAAAATCATTAGATTTATAAGTTTCATATTGAATCATTTCAAAATTCATTCAATATAAATTTTCTTTTGTATACCTAAAAATTTACAAAACATGTTTTTGTGGATGCTTATTCTTAGAACAAAATTTTTTTCCAAGTATTTTATGTTAAAAAAAATTGACAACATATTCTTAATCTCAATAAAAAAATTAAAATTATTAGTGACAACTGAGATGTCATTTATCTAAAAAATAAGAATAACAAACTTATTCCCACAAACCTTGAGACATATGCACTAATACATCTTATTTTCTATAAATCTTATAAATGTAACTAACTCAACAAATTTAAGACACCACTTCTAAGAGGTCTCATTCAAATTATAAATTGTTTTATTAAATTTACACATTAGATATCTTTTGTCACTCTTTACGAAACATTTTGGCTGCTGCATATAAATCTCTTCATCAAGATCTTGCTTCAAAAAGACTATTTTCACATTCATCTAATGCAACTCAAGATCATAAAGTTCCACTAATTTCATAATGGTCCTAAAAGAATCATTTGAGAAAATTTGAGAAAAAGCTTCTTTAGTCAATTTCCTCCACTTGGGTGAACTCTTTTTATACTAATCTTACTTTAAAAAGCTCTACATTCTAATGAGGTTAGAACTAACAGAAGTTTTCACCAACTTCCATATACCATTATGATTCATAGATGGTAGTTCTTCATTCATATCCTTTATCCATTTATCATAAAAATGTTAAAAATTCTCTCCATATATTTTTATGGATTTAACATATGATTAATGTTAAAGTCTAACTCTAAGAGGAAGGTGTATAATAATTAGATTTTTTTTTTGTGGTTATCTAGGAAAGGAATCCTAACTTGTTTTTTAGAGGTGACATATCTCCTAAAACTTCTTATTATAGTTTCTTAGACACCTTATAAACTAGTTAATAAACAATCTATTTTGCAACGTTAGAAATTGAAATAATAAAATCCTTTTCACTAGAGTTACTCTCATTATCATTAGAGATGTTAAAATATCTCATGTCATCTTCTAAAAGTTTAGCAATGATAGTCTTAATTATCCTTATTTTACCGGTAGAATACTAGGATCTATATATTCTCTTTAGAATATACATAACTATTTTAAAGGCTTATCCCCAAAATAATTCAACTAAACTGAATTCCTTATCATAAACATCATCATGTCTATCATAAAATTTACTATTTCTTATAATTGTTCTCAATTAAAAGCTCAATATTGCTTATCACGTTATTTATGAAAAATTTAAATGAAGATGAAAATAGTAGTAGAACTATTAACAACATGAATAATCAATAAAATAATAATTTCTAAATTTGTGATTTAACACATAACATAAACAGTACTTCTTTGTGTGGAAGTTATATCATATAGAACAACAGTTCACAAAAATTCAACAACTATAGGTGGAAGAATTTTAATATCAAGATCTTTCTCAAATTAATAACATGTGATTTAACATTAAAAATTAAGAAAATAATAATTTTTAAAATTTTGGATTTAACATATATAACATAAATTTTTCTATAAATAGAGATTATATCATATAAAACAATATTTACAAATTTATAAAAATTCAGTACCTATAGGTGAAAGAATTTTACTATCAAGATCTTTCCTAAATTAATATGTTACAACAAATCAATCAATGAATTAATTTTAAGACAAAAATCAATTTAAGTAACACAACATCCTAATAATTAACATATCTCAGGAACTTTATTAATTTAATAAACGATCTACTGTGGTGGTGTACACTCATTTAATTAAAAGAAGTTCCAATAAGAATAAATAATTATCTAAAAAAATTTCATCATTCAATTTTAATTTTACAAACACAAATAGGAACATAATATATATATATATATATATATATATATATATATATTAGTGTACAAAGAACAAAAAATTATTCTTTATACAATTAAATTTCTATAACATATACAATGAATCTAATGAAGAAAATGTTAGATATAACTTTTTTTTTATTTCAACAACAAAATAAATTTTAAATTTATTTTATCTAGGATAAAAATTATAATCCCAAATTTTTAAATCTTAACCAATTTAAGAAAATTTATAAGTTAAAATGTGAGGATTTTAAATTTAGTATAACCTGATTTTGATATCACATGTAAGTAAATTTAATAAGGTTTACACATGTAAGTAAATTTAATAAGGTTTACACTAAAATTTAGAAGATAAAAAATAATAGAGATTAATAAGAACTATGCAATTCTTAAAAGCACGTTGAAAACGTCTTTTTTCATGTTTAAATATATACTTCAAGAACAAAATCTTTCATAGTAATCTTTTTCTATTATAACTCTTACTTTGATAAAACTATAAGTAGTTAAAACTTATAAAAATAAATAAGAATCCTGTCATTTTATAAAAAAATATCTGTAATCTATTTTTTCTTCATCAAAGATATTAGACTCATTTGGCCTACACAAAATTTTCATAACATGTTAATTGAGTTTTAAGCTTATAAACACATATACATAGTATTTTATAAAAATCATAATAGGTCACTTAAAGTTATTTAAGCTTATAAGAAAAATATCAACTATTTGTTCAACCTATTCTTAGAAAATTAAGGCCTTATTCAGGATGAATTTTAGTTCTTAATTTTACAAATTTAAAAAACTAAAACCAATTTTATTTTTAATTTTTAATTTTTAAAATTTATTGTAAGAGAAAATCAAGTAACTCTATTATATCATTTTATTATAAATTTAAAATTCAAAAAATAATAAAATTAAGTATTATTATTATTCTTATTATGATAGTGATAATAATAAGAATAAAAAAAGTTATTATAAGATAATAATAATAATATGTAATGATTATAATATAAAAAGTATTATATAATTATACTAATTTATATTTTATATATTATTTGATTATCAGTATTCAAGATAAATACTTTTATATATGTTATTATTATAATATTTTTATATTATTCAGTATTTATTTTATATAAAAATAATATATTATAATATTATATTATAAATAATTATATTAATATAAAATTATATTATAAGTTTACAAAATTAATATAAATTATATATTAAATAATATTATTTTATTTTTTAATATATTAAAATAGGATACATAAAAAAATTAAAATTTTATTTATTTTAAAATAAAAATATAATATTATTATCATCACAATTGTGTTGATGATAGTTGTAGTTATATTATAAAAATATTATATAATCATACAATTTTATATTTTTTTGTATTATGTAATAATTAATATATTAGATAAATAATTTATATATTATATTATAAAAATTTATATAACAAAAAATTATATTATAATATTATAAATTAATACAATTTTTATATATTCAATAATATTTTTTATTTATAAATTTATAAAAAGTATAATTAATAAATAATTAATTTTTTTTAAAATAATGAAAAATTAAAATTAAAATCTATTATTATCATAATAGCGGTGATAGTTATAAAAATAAAAATAATATTTTTGAGATAATAAGGATGATATAATAGTTATAATATAAAAAATATTTTTTTATTTTATATATTATTTAATTATCAATACCGAACATAAATAATTTTATATGTTATTATAATATTTTTATATTATTCAATATTTATTTTTTAAAAAAATAATATATTATATTATAAATAAATATAAAATATAAAATTATATTAATAATATTATGAATTTAATATAATTTATATATTAAATAATATTATTTATTTTATTTTAAAAAAAAAATAATAAAAAATAAATTATTATTATTATTATTTTAATAATGAGAATAGTAAAAGAGATAATAATTATAATAATTATGGTAGTGATAATAATGATGGTTGTAATAAAATAATGATAGTAATAATATTTATAATGATAAAAGTAATGATTTTATAATGATTATTATGTGATGATGATAATGAGATTGGATAGATTTAAAAATAAAAATATTTTAAAATTAAAAATAATATTAAATAATTTTTTATATATTTTAATTTAAAATTATTTTAAAAATATATTAAAATTATTTTTAAATAAATTTTATTTTTAAAATTAAAAACTGCAATCACCTTAAATAAGGACCTGAAATTTTAAATCAATAAAAATCCAATGATAACAAAATTCCCAACATCCTTGAACTGTGAAACTTATTCGTGTTTTAGTATTGCAACGATCTCGATTGAAACGGAAGGCGGACAAATTAAAATAAATTAATCACAAAAGAAAAAGATATGGAGTCACCGCCAATTTTATCTTAAATTGGAAAAAATTGGAAAACCTTTTATTTAAAAGTAAAAAAATGGCCTACGGAACCAGATCAGTTCGGGAGTCGATTTATGCATAGGGAAGGGTGAAACTCAATCTCAAAGCACCCCTAATACATCCATCCTAAAATGGTTACCTTAAATCAACTTGTGCAAATTAATGATAATTTTAAAATTATTCATTTTACTCCTTTAACGAATAAATAATTTATTTTGGAACGAATGAATAAATAATTAATCAAATAAATAAATAGTTGTCTAAATACAAAATCAATGAATAGAAAATTTATTTAATTAATGGTTAAAATTATTATGAGCATACAATTATGAGAAAAAAGAATTGGCTTGACGGTTTAATTCCCGCTCCTACGTATCCTCCGGTGCAACGAGAAACTCAAAGTTACGTAGTTCTTTTTAAAATAAATAATAAATAAATGAATCGTGAATTAATTAAAAAAATTACGAAAAAAGATTTTTTTGTAGTGAATTTAAGAACGCCAAACTGTCCTCCCTAATTAGAAACGCTGACGAAACTTCTCGTTTAAATTACCCTTTTTTACGTAGAGTTTAAGGGTCATCAAGTTGTCATAACTCAGATGTCCTTGCGTTTTTTAATTATAAAGTTGAACTAAGGATCATCAAGTTGTCACAACTCAGATGTCCTTACGTTTTTAAATTATAAAGTTGAATTAACGATCATCAAGTTGTCACAACTCATGTGTCCTTACTTAAAACGCAGGATTAATAAAATGTCTCGTCTAAATTATCCTCTCTTAAAAAAAATTTAATCTATTTATTAAAGGAAGGTAAAATCGTAATTAAATTGTATATATATTTTTGGTGTTATTTATTATTACTTGACTTTTTTTAGATTGAAGCTTATGAAATTTATAACAAGATGCAAGCATCATAGATAACAAGGTAAAAAAATAATAACGATAAAGAGAAAAAAAAAACAACAGAAACAATAATAATGACATTAAAATTAAAAGAATAATATAGAATATGACATATAACGCTAATAAAACATGGTAACATAAAAAAATAATAATAAAAATAATAATGATAATCAAAATGTAATACGTGATAAAAAAAATCAATTAACTAAGAATAATAAAAAAGATATATTTATAACCTCTAATAAAAAGATAAAGAGTACCAATATAATAAATCGTAATAGTATAAAATTTTAATAACGGTAGTAATGAAAAATAATGATGAATAAAAAATAAAAAATGAAATAGCTAAAGACCTTTGATAAAAAAACAAAAATTCAGATTAGGTATGGTACTAAAATAATTTATATAAAAAACAAGATTTTAACATATATCATATATATATATATATATACATATATATGAAAATAAAAATAAAAATAAATAATTAGCATATATTATAATTAAGAAATAAATTTGGGCATATCTATATATATAATAAAATGAATCTGGTAATAAATTTTTTTTTGATATATGTATATAAGGAAAAAAATCTGATATATATTATAAAAAAAATGTTCCAATTCGTACACACTATTAACAAGAAATAAATTTAAGTATGTATCATAAATAAAAAAATAAAATAAACAGATAAATAATAAATAAAAACAATTTGATACATATATAAAAAAAATAAAAAAATAAGAAAATAAAAAAAGAAATTTTAATTTGCATATGTATATTATAAATTAAGAACCATATTTAATATATATATATATATATATATATTATTGGAGGAGATGAATTTTGAACTGTATACATTGTAAATAAGAAGAAAAAGAAAAAAAGATTCTGATATACATGTTATAGTCAAGAAAATAAATCTGACTGATTGTAAATAAAATAAAATAAAAATTGAATATCGATATATATAGTTAATATACTATAAATAAAAAAAATACATTCTAATTTTTATATATCATAAGCATGGATGCCATAAACTACAAACAGCAAAAGACATTATATAATATGTATATATAATAGAAATAGAGAAATAAACATTTAGGAACGATGACTATATATATAACAATAAACAATTGGAAACAAAAATAAATAGTGTAAAAATTGATAAACGGAAACAGCACACAAGGTATAACTAACAATAAGATTATAGGAAGAATTTAAAAGGCTTAAAAGAAAGATATGCAACATCAGTATATCTTATTACCTGAAATGATAAGAATAGTAATATTACAGCATTGTAAAAAGGACCATCGTTTTTCTTTCGTTTAAAAAAAAAAAATTCTTTCTCATCCCAACATAACAACTTTAAGATTGATTTATTATGAAAAGTCCAGTGTTAACATTATGAGAAGTCCAGTGTTAACTATATTTACACAGTGTGATAAAATGGGGGTGTGTATCCTAAATAGGGCACGTCACGCCGGGGAGAGAGACAAAATGAAAATAAAAAAATGTTGTGGGCAGTATAAACATGAATTGTTAAGGTAATAGAAGAGAGCTGGGAAAATCCCTTCATGTCATGTTCACGGTTTTCTGTTTTCATTTACAAATCTATTTGATTTTGTGGACTGGATTGTAGATAACAGGAAATATGAACTTACCTGAGTTTCTGTTTTCTCTGTTTTAGCTTGCTAACTCCTTTACTTCTTTTTCATCCTTTTTCCCTCTTCTCCGTTCTTTTTCTTTAACCCTTGATCTTCCCCCTTTCTTCTTCTTTTTCCCAAATTTCTTCCTGCCTCCCCCTTTTATTTCTCCTTTTCTATGTTTTATCTCCTCCTTCCCTTGTCCGAGTGTTTTCTTGGTTAACAAAAGATTTTCTTCAAATTTTAAAGCTTTGGTTCATCTAAATGTCCCGTAAATAAATCAGTTTTTTTCAAAGTTCTTTGTTCTTCCAATTAGTCAGTAACTTGTTCTTCTATTTTTGATATTTCGTCTCTCAGTAACACAATCAGTTGTGCCGCCCCAGCACCGTGAATTACGCTGCCCTGCAACGTAAACTATGCAGACTTCCTACTCTCTTCCGTGCATATTGTCATGGGAACTTAACATTACTAATTTTTTATTTTATTGATTCATTAATTAATTTAAATATTTAACATCATATAGTGTTTATTCTACTTTTCCTCTTCTTTTTTTCAATAAAAAGGAAATGAAAGTTATATAGTTGGTTAGCTTCTTTTTTTTTTTTTCTTTTTTAACCTTTCCTCATTTTGATAAATTTAAAATTTTCTATCATTTTTATTTTTATTTTAGAAACAATATTGAAATAAACTAAAAATAAAAGGTATATTTTAAAAAAATAAAATAAAAATAATGAATGAATAATAGAATAAGACAACAATAAAATTAACAGAGAAAGTAAGAAAAAGAAAACATGAGTAAATCAGAGCATAAATCAAAGAAGAATTAAAACCATAATTATATTAATAAAAATATAAACAGATTGAAAATAACAAATGAATAAAAGAAAAATTAAAAGATTAGTAAATAATGTTGATAATGATGGTACACTTAATACTAAATCATCATACATAAAAAAAGAAAAAATAATAAATCCTATAAAATATTAACAGATTAAATGGATAATAAAAAGAATAAATCTTAGATTAAAATAGAGAGGAAAAAAAATGTATATTTGATACTTAAACTTTCTTAATCAATGTTTAAAAATTTTTTTATCTTTATTTATGCAAAATATAAATTATAATTAAAATAGACTAAATAGAATAAAAATTTGATATTTGATCAAAGAAGAACAATGATAATGATAATAATATAATAAAAATAATAAATAAAATTTAAAAGAGTAAATATTGTAAATTGTTATAAAATTAAGAGTATATATATATATATATATATATATATAAATCATTCCTTAAAAAAATAAACGAATATAAATAAATAAAATAAAATAAAAAGTTTAAAGTTAAACTGAATGAAAAAAATAACGATAACGATAAAATATAATAAGTGAAGATTAATTACCAGACTATTGATTATAATGAAAAAATAAAATCAAGATAAATAACCATTAAAAATGTTAAAATTAATAATACTAATAAAAATTAAATTGAACCAAGAGAAAGAAAAATTTAAAATTAAATTAAAATAAAAATTAAGTCAAAACAAGTATAGTAGAAGATAATTACAGATGTAAATTTGGGTAAGATTCAATCAATATTTTTTTCTCTTAAATTTCTAAGATCTTGATTTGTAGTATTTATAGAATATTTATAATAATAACAAGAAAATAAAATGAAATAATATATATAGAAAATAATAATAATAATAAATAATAGATTAATTCAAAAATGTACTACCTTTTTAAATAAATAAGTAAATAGGTAAATGAGATAAATAAATGAATAAATAAACAAAATAAAGTAAAATAAAATAAAAAATAATTAAAAATATATATGAAAAATCTAGTGTTCACAAGTATGATGTGAGAAGGTGTTTTTTTATAAATAATTTGCTTTGGTCCTTTTATTATTACATTAATTAATAATTTCTCTATGAGATTTATTACAACAAGGAAGCTGCTAATGCAGAATTTGCTTGCAGAGCAAATGACCATTCTATTTGCTGAATTGTGAAATAAAATTGTTGCTGGAAAATTCTGAAGGATTATTTATTTGTAATATTTATGCCACACATACAAAAGTCCTATTTTTATTTTTTTTCATTTTCTGTAATCTTTTTGTAGCTCCTATATAGGAGATAGATATTTTATTGCTGGAAGTTTAGTTACAGTTGTTATCATCTGATTTTTTAAGGATGCAATGTTATGTATTTATATATTTTTGTATGATTATAATAAAATACCTAAATATTTTATTATCTAGATTATGATTGTTTACTAAATAATAAATTCAGTTAATAATATAGATTTTCTACCTTGCAGATTTATAATACGTAAAGGTATCTCTTGCGAAAAATAAAAGCTTTACCATTTCTTGTTAACAATCAAAATTAATTAAAGGGCATATTTTAACGTGAATTATATGTATATAAAAGAAAAAAAATAAAAATGCTTGAGTTTTTAGTATACAAAATCATCACTTCAGTAACTTGTTTTTGTGAAGTTTTGAATTTACTTTCGATTAAAATAATTAATGGCATCTATTTAATTTAAGTTTTAAATATAATTTTATTGAATTATTTATAAAGTTAATATATTTATAAAATAATTATATCTTATAAACTTAAATTATCTTTTGCAATACTTTATTTTATAACTACTTATATTTATTAAGATGTTACTATGTTTAGTTCGTAACCTTTTTAAAATTAGTAATATTTTTAAAATATTGTTCAAAATATATTTAACATTATTTTTAATATTTTATAATATTATATAATATTTTACATAAATATTATTATTTATTATATAAATGTTACTAGTAATATTTATTAAATATTATTAAATATATGAAAAAATATTATTAATAATATTTTACAATATTGATCAAATATAATATTTATTAAAATGTTACTAAAATTTATATATAATAATTTTTAAATTTTTGTTAAATATTTATAAAAATAATATACATTGTAGTGACCTTTATTATATTTAAATCACTCTAAATTTTCTTTTACTTTGCACTTATTGCATAATTTTTCTATTTTTCTAATCTACACAAAATCTTTATTATTTCATAAATATATTATATAAAAAATTTAAAATTTTATTTTTTATCATATTAATAAAATTATACTTATGGAAAATTGTAACATATTACACAAATTTCTATGTTTTAAACGTTATACAAATCTTCTTCTATTTTTTAAATACATTACAATTAAATTTATAATTTTTAAACTATTAAAGATTAAAAATATAAAACTTTTAAGATAATAATAAAAATATAAATATAAATAATAAAAAATTATCTGTTAATTAAAATGTATGTTCTATATTTTATTTGATTTGGATTTATTCAAGAAATATTAAAAATTTAAAAATAGTAAAATTATTATTGATGTAAAAATAAAAGATATAATATGATGAAGAAAAAGTAAAAATGAATAAATAGGATAGAAAGTGAAGTGAAAGAATAAATAAATACATCTTGGCTTTGCTTCAGCATGTTTATGCCTTCGGTTTCCAACTACTTCCCGTCCTTGGGGGGACTCAACTAAGATATCATAAGAGCTATATAAATTTCACAAAGATAAAACGTGATTGCACCATTGAGAGAGTTGAAAAAGGATGGATCAAAGAGTATTGACAAAGAGGATATGGTATTTGATATTTTGATTTATCTTAGGGTGCTAAAAATAAAACATTGTTTCAATCATTCATGCATCAACTTTTTTATATGCCAAAAAAAATGCATATCACATTAATCTTGCTGTCTAATTAATAATGGTGTTATAGTGTTGAGCCACTTGTGTTAGTAACAGACCCAATGCATTTCACTTTTTTTTTTCTTCCTATCATGCTCTGACCCAGCTATTCTTTTGCTCTAAGTATACATGTGTGGTACGTTATTGGTGGTGATGGGCTCTTGATGTACATGATATGGGTTTTGCAATTTTTTTGTGCTTTGCGTTTTTGTCAATTCATAATAGAAAAATTATTAATTTATATATAAATTAAAAAATAGATAAAATAATATAAAAATAAAAATATTATTAAAATATATAATAATTAAATTATTACTAATATAAGTTCTTAATTGATTTGGTATTATCTGTATATTTGTTATGTAAGAAAGAAATAATTAACTTAACAAAATTTTTGTTTAATATGCAGCAAAAGAAACTAATTGGTAAAGAGCTTCAAAGGATTTACAGCCACGAGAAAAGAAAATTTGAAATTAGATAAGAAATGTGTGTAGAATAAAATCTTTTCAAATCTTAAACATCCCTACACTCACTTTTTTTCTTCATTTGGTATCTCTAGCCAGGGACACACGAGAAAATAAGGGAGGTGAGAAGAGGAGAAATACTTTTAAATTGTTATATTATGAGTCAATTTTTACATTAGTTATTTAACTAAAGAGGAGAAAAAATATTTAGTTAAACTAAAATGAAAAAAATAAAATAAAATAATTTAATAATGTATAATACAATAAAATAAAAATATTGAAAAATAATATTAATATATATATATATGATAATTAAATTGTTAAATAATATGAATTTTTAATTGATTTGTATGCTCTATACAATTTTTATCTAAAACAACATTTATATTAATATAAATGAATTAAAAGTAAGATGTTGGAAAGATAATTTCTTTTAAATTTTTTTTTATAATTTTTAATTGAGATTTATTCACATTTTTTTACTTTATTATTATTTATACAATTGTAATTAGATTTATACAGTCGTAAATTTTAGAAATACTTTAAGATTATGCTGAGGTTCAACATATGGTTATATATAAAATGATCCTATTCATATCTATATAATCATGTAAAAATATCACAAACGTGTAAAGAATATGCTAAGTTTTAAAATTGACTTCCTTCATGATCAAATTTTTTTTAACATATTTTTATCTTTTTTCTATTCTTTTTATTTTATTTTAATCCAATTTATACTCTTTCTTAAATATTTTACTTGCATTATATTTTTTAAAAAAATAAAAAAATTTAAATAAAATGATCAATAAATTAACAATAATTATCTTATAATTATAATTAATTTTCTACTTATAAATTGTTGTTTATTAATAAACAAGACATCAATCACCTTCATCTTTTTTTTCTTTCTGAAATGTAATTCACCAACCTATGGGTCACACAGCTTGCCTTTTGTGGTCATTTGATTGAGAAATTCCAATACGCTAAAGCCAAAACTCCCCAAAGTCCGAAACCATGGCCAATAGTTGGCAACTTCCCAGAAATACCAGTAAACAAACCTGCAAATAAGTGGATACACAAGCTCATGAAACAAATGAACATGAAATTGCATGTATCCGCCTAGGAGATACCCATCTTATCCGGTCACTTACCATTGCAAGTTCTTAAAAAACCAGATGCAATTTTTCCCACAAGATCTCTATCAATCTCATCAGTAGCGGATATCTACCACAATTTTTTAGCTCTTTGGGGCTATTGCAAAAAAATGAAAAAATATTAACCAATCATTTGCTTTCCTCCCCACAAAAAGTACCAATGGCTTTAACACAAAAAAGAAAACACTTTAGAAGCTCACAAACTTGTAATTTATGACTGCAACAAATGCAGGTACGTGAAATATAATTTTGGTCTTGTGTCAATATCAGGACAGCTGCAAGGCATTATTGTGGTTAGTTAATTAGGAAAATTATTTTTAATACACTGTCAACATCTTCTATTCTGATTGCTCCACAGGATTCTTCTTGCTCCACCGTTTCCGATTCTGTGTTTGAGGGTTTTGTTGTATATTTCAGAATAGTTAGCTTGAGAGAAGAGTTTAAGACATCCCCTTTGGTCGGTTGTCCTTTCTTATTACCCAAATCAGAATAAGTCAGACATCTTTTATTATTGGTGATTTCTCCGGTACCCCAGAAAAGAAGGGGTATGGTACCCCTTCCCTCCGAACACCACTAATATGATGACACCTGTCCTAAACCCTATTATTATATAATATTTTACATAAATATACCCTAAACCCTAAACCCCAAACTATAATTCTAAACCCTAAACCCTAAATCCTAAACCCTAACACTAACCCCATACCCTAGACCCTAAACTCTATATACAGTGGTTTTTGGGGGAAGGGGTACGGTACCCCTCATTTTTCTGGGATACCGAAGAATTTACCTTTATTATTACCCAAATTAGAATAAGTCAGACATCCCCTTTGGTCAGTTGTCTTTTCTTATTACTCAAATCAGAATAAGTCACCCAATTTCATCGTACAGTAGGACTCATTCTGTACTTGACAATAATTAATAATATTTAAATATATATAAATAACTTTAAATTAAATTAAATTTATAAATAAAAATGTAAATATTTTATGATTAAAAATAAATATTATATTAATAAATAATAAATATAAAAACTATTAAAATTTAAATTTTAAATTATTAAAATTGTAAATGAATACATTTTATTGATACTATCAGCTTTAACATTTTTTAATTTTTTTAAGAATCTTTTGTTATAAATGAAAGTGAATAATTATATATTTTTAATTATTTATAAGAGAGAATGTTTCACAATAAAAATTAAAAATAAAAATATGTTAAATTGTTGAACAGTAACTACAAATTTAACTTATTTAAATTTAATTTAATTAATAAATAAATAAATTTAAATTTAACCTATTTAAAAATTTACTTATCTTTATATTTTTATATTTATTTTAATATATTATATTTATAATATTAATATATTTATATAATTTATAAAAATAAAATATAAAATTTTTAATTATTTAAATAAAATCTAAACAATTTGTTTAAATTATATATATATATATATATATTTTAAATTTATTTAATAATTTATTTATTTTATAGGTTTTATTTTACACACCTTTTACATTAATCATTCATATAAATTTTACGATTATTTATTAACCTTTTTTAATATTATGATTTAGTAAAATTTAAAATAAATCAAAGTTTGACAACAAAAAATAATTTAAACACATAATAAGTTATTGTTTAACCCTCAAAACATTTAAACAAAACACACTTAAATATTAAAAATTTAACTTCAACCTATTTTTATCCTAACAAAAACGGATTAGAAAAATTGTATGATTTTTATAATTATTTATAAAATTAAATAATTATGTAAGGGAATAAATTTAATAAAAAATCAGCGATACAAATTTCTTTTATTTATTTTTATAGATTATAGATGATATGTTAAAACTTAAAATTTATAAAAAAAATTTAAGTTAAGATTACAATAATTTTAAAATTTAATTTATTTTAAAAAAATTTACATTAAATTTTTTTTATAGTATATCGATATTTAAAATTTAAATCAAATTTATTAGTTTACTTTTATTTATTTAATTAAATGTATCTTTCATAAAATATATTTTTTTCTCGGAACAAAAACATTTATAATATGTTTAGAGTAATTCTTTTAAGGAAAGTTTTGTTTTATATACAATATTTCAACTTAAATTTTTCTTTGAAAAATTAAATATGAACTACTTAAATTTATTAGTAATGTTTTTTTATTTATAATTATCCTTTTTATCAAATAAAAATATTTAATTGAATAGTTTTAAGTAAAAATTAACAATATTAATAATAGTGGTTTTTTTTCTAATCTCAACATGTATACAAAATTATGTTGAGGATATGAAATATATAAATGTAAATATGTATATAAATAAGATAAATTAGTGTATGTTTGGATTAATTGACAAGACTAGATAATGTTAATAATTAATTATGATTATGATTTATTTTTTACATAAATTTATTATTACTTGTAGCAAGCATGGAGGCCTGGTTTTGAGGATGTAGAACACATTAATTCCATCTTCAATTAGCTTTGAGGATTGTGAATAAGTATCACTATCCCACTATTGAAGAGGAAAATAAATATCAGGATTTGCAGTCCTTTTACATGGGGAAAAGGAAATTTGACACGTATCTCTTCTCCTTGGCTTCGCTTCACTATAAATAGTTACCACGATAATCATATACGTGACCATAGTGTCTTTGAACCCAGCTCATTTCTTTTGTTTAAAAGATCCTTTCCTTTTCCTTGCTATGGCTTACTCTCTTGACTTTCTCTGCTCTCATCTTCAACCTTTTTGGTCTTTCTTACTTGTCATAATTTTTTCCTTTTTTGGTGCCTTGAGATCTCGCTTAGTTGAGAAGCCCACACTCCCCTCTGGGCCCAAACCATGGCTCATAGTTGGTAACCTTCCCGAAATGATTGCAAACAAACCTGTATTTCGGTGGATACACAATCTTATGAAAGAAATGGAAACCCAAATCGCATGTATCCGCCTAGGGAATGTTCATGTGATTCCAGTTACATGTCCCATCATTGCTTGTGAATTTTTGAGAAAACACGATGCTGATTTTGCATCAAGACCACTAACCATATCCACTGATATTATCTCCAGTGGTTACATGACTACAGCTCTTGCGCCCTTTGGGGAACAATGGAAGAAAATGAAGAAAATCTTTGTCAACGTTTTGTTCTCTCCCTTTAGGCATCTATGGTTGCAAGATAAAAGAAATGAAGAAGCTGATAACCTTATGTTTTATGTTTACAATAAATGCAAAAGTGTGAACGGTGGTGGTCTTGTGAATGTAAGAAATGTTGCACAACATTATTGTGCTAATGTGACTAGAAAATTGATTTTTAATACAAGGTACTTTGGAAAAGGTAGGGAAGATGGAGGTCCCGGTTTAGAGGAAGTAGAGCATATGTAGATGCCATTTTCACGTTGCTTAAGAACATATATGCTTTTTATGTTTCCGATTATATCCCATGCTTGAGGATGCTTGATTTGGATGGTCACAAGGGTAAGGTAAAGAATGCTATGAGGATGTTGAAGAAGTATCATGATTCCATCATTGAAGAGAGAATCAAGCAATGGAATGATGGATCAAAGACCGTTGAAGAGGACTTGCTAGATGTTATGATCTCCCTTAAGGATGTCAATAATAATCCATCGTTGACATTGAAGGAAATCAAGGCACAAATTATAGTAATACTGCTCTTTCCTTTCATTTCTCTTAATTATACTAATACATGTATGTGCCTTTAATTACTCTTTTTGAAATATTATAAAAAAAATACTAACAACATATTATTTAATATATATATTTTTAAAAAATTTTAAGAAAAATAATCAATTATAAAATATATCCAAGCTAACATTTTTGTGTGCTAATGTGATGTTATTAACATAACTTTGTCTTTTGCCTTATGGTCATGCTCCAACATGCAACTAATAGCTTTTTAAATGTGATATACAACTTATATATATATATATATATATATATATATATATATATATATATATATATATATTACATTTATTTCTATCTCATTTATAATTATATAATTTTTTTATTTTAATAAATTTAAAAAATTATTAATTATTAAATTTAAAATATAAATAAATATAGAATAATATTCATACATAAATCATCATTACTCATATTATATATATATAATATTAAATATCAAATTTAATATTTACATCAATTTAAACAATATATTTTTTTATTAATTTTAATTATTATTTATTTTAATATTTTTTTAATTTAATTATTTTTTGTCATATTATATCTCTCTTTATTATTTACTATTTTTTCTAATCTAATACATTTTAAATAAGATATAGACTCGCCATTTACCTTTTTTTTTATAACCCCAGCTAGCTATCTATATAGTGGATATGAGGTTTGAATAAAGAAAAAATGCAACTGTTCAAAAGGTAGTCATGTACTATTAAGTAGAAGTGGTCTTGGGAGAAACCCAAAAGTGTGGAATGAACCCCTCAAGTTCAAACCGGAACGACACCTCAAGAGTGATGGATCCGATGTCGTTTTGATAGAGCCAAATTTAAAATTGATATCATTTAGCACAGGAAGGCGTGGTTGTCCTGGAACAATGCTTGGCACCACAATGACTGTGATGCTATTTGCTAGATTGCTTCATGGCTTCACTTGGAATGCACCACCCAATGTGTCAAGCATCAATCTTGCTGAGTCCAACGATGATATCTTTCTTGCAGAGCCACTTGTGGCTGTTGCCAAGCCAAGATTAGCATCAAAGCTGTACCAAGTTTAAATGAATCATGGAAGATTCAATTTACCCAAGAAACCATTTTTATTAACTCACTGTCAAATAGATGTTCAACCAAATAAGGAGAATCAGTCGAAGTTTATGAATATGTAACTCACCGTCTTGTAGTGTGAACTAATAAATGTCTCAAAATGTTTATTAGTTGAATTTTTAGGATTGTATTTAAAATTTTCTACTGGCTATTTATTTAAAATTTTCTTTTGGCTATTTAAAATATTAACGTTAATGTTGAACACAAAGAAAATAAAAAATTGGAATATGTTTTTAATTCATGTAAATATAATAAATTTTATTTTTTATTTTTTATATTTTTATTTTTAAATTTTGTTATATCTACTAATTCATTATATGTATATATAATAAAAAATTACATAAACATACAGTTATAATTATAAAGAGAAATAAAAATATTTTTTATGTAATTTAATAATAAAAATAATAATTTATTTCATATGTAATTTTTTTAACAAATACAGTACTAAAATTGAATTTAATTATTAAAATAGAATCCCTTAAAACAACCTTTTCAAGCGTTCATTTTTAATACTGGAGTGTGAAATTGGGAAGAAAAAGAAATCTATTAGGTTTAGCATTAATCACTTAATAATAAATAAAAATTTTAAAAATAGAAGATATAAAAATTATAAATTGATCATTTAGATAAAGTTAATTATTATAATATTATTAATTTTTTTATAATTTTTAATTATAAAATTGATGATTTTAAAAAATTTCTGTTAAAGATTTTGCTCACTTTAATTAGATGAAATTTTAATAATAAAAATAAAAAGAATTGACATATTATTTTTTAGATAAAGTTGATTTGAATAATTTTAATTTTTAATTATAAAACTACCAAGTTTGAAAAGTGTCTCATACAAATTTTTTTAATTATTTTATAATTAAATAAAATTTTTAAGAATATAAAAAGTAAGAATTAGGAGTTTATTTTTTAGGCAAACTTAAATAAAATATATTTTAAAAAATTATAAATTTTAATTAAAAACTTCAAAAATTGTTTATTTGGAAGAAATTTTTTAGAGAAACCACTTGTTGGAAAAGGAACAACACATAGAAAAGAAGTTGAATGCTGTTGTAGGAAAATTAAGAATTTTTTTCTAAAAATCAATTTTATGAAAGATATTTCGAGATGTTTTAAGACACTTACATACGTAGAAGATAAGGAGAGAGATATTCACACTAGATATTATACAATTTTATTAGCCCAAAAGCTACGTTTAGTCCATGTTATCATCCAACAAGTATTCTCACTATTATAAAACACTGGTATTCCAAAAATACAATCTTTAGTATTTTTGCACAAGTTTCACCAAGCTTAATATACCTAAGGAATACAAATAAACACTTCCCATATAGGGTTTTTTGATTTCCAAAACACGATTTAAATACAACAGACAAATATCAAATTTATAATGTCTTATCAATAGATAAGAAGATATTTTAGGTTCATATTGGTTATGTCTCTCATCTTTTGTTCATAAGTTTCTCTATATAGATGGACAATGTAATAGTTAAGAAGGTGAAAAGATTTTTCAATGTATTTCTAACTTCGAATTTAAGTCCACCCTTATCAACATGATTTAGAACTCACTTCAATTTAGAGAAATAATCTCATATGACCCACATCTTCATATTAGAAAATTCTTCACATTGACAAACACCATCAAAATGAAAAGGTAAACAATTAGCTAGACTCTTTACCGGAAGCATCCACCATTATCCGGAAAACAATTACAATGTCTATTCTTAACGCAATATCTTCCACAACCAATGTAGTCCAGGATCATATTGGAGATTTTCGGCTTCACTCAATATGAGAATGAGTCTCTGCATAAGGCTTGGGACAGATTTTAGAACCTTCTCCGAGGTGCCCGCCCGCATCATGGGTACCAAATATCTCATCTTGTCTAGTTCTTCTACAACAGTTTTTCCTATGCCAATAGAGTTGTTATAAATGCAACATTTAGTGGGGTATCCTACATATTCCCTAGAGGACACATAAATGATCATAGGGAACTTAACCACTAATAGCAACCAATGGAGATCTGCTAATAGACATCTAAGAAAGAAAGATTTCCAACCGACAAGAATGTATCAAGTCGATCATACTACTATGATAGTAAGCCAATTAAAGGCTTTAAATAAAAACATGGAGACACTTATGCAAGTACAGATACAATGTACCTTGCCTATTCAAACCCCAATTGCATTTGAGCCTAACCCGTATCATCTTTGTGGATCCATAAGTCATGATGACGAAGGATGCATGGGTGAAGCTGATATAGCCCAACAAAATAAGGAGGCTAACTATGTGGGAAATAAATGAGAAGATAATTAGCAATTGACTTTAAATCATTCGTAAAAAAGTTGGGATGAAATTGGATAAACTGTTTTTTACCTTTCAATTTCCTATTCTTATTTTGTTTTCTTTTTACATTTACTTCAAATGTTTTTAAATAAACTCTTTTATAGTGAGTTCAAAAAGTAGATTTAACCATTAGTTATGATGATGGAAATAGTTTCTATAAAAACAATATTAAAAATTTTAAATATTTTTTCTACATCGATTAATACATTTATCGTAGATAAAATCTTATATCCACAATAAACGCACAACAAATTAATTATTGCAATGTTATGAAAGTATAAATGCATAAAGTAACAGCAAATTAAGGCCAAATGCAGTAGAGTTAAAAGTCCTAGATGAAATGCGAAGTGTACAAAAAATTTACGATACAAGTCAATATAATATGAGTACAAATATACAATAGAAAAATATAAAAAAATTATAAAATATGAAACAAGAAGGTATGTGATCCTAACCATATATTTTTAAATAATTTTAAAAATAACCAATTATAAAATATATCAACGATACCATTTTTGCATGCTAATATCAATGACATTAACATAACTTTATCTTTTACTATACGATCATGCTCCAACATGCAACTAAATGTTATATACAACTTTTATATATATATATATATATATCACAAATATTTTATATTTATTTTTATTTTATTTATAATTGTACAATTTTTTAATATTTAAAAATAAAAAATTAATTGTTAGATTTGTAATATAAATAAATATAAAATTATTTTTATATATAAATTATCATTACTCATATATATATATATATTTTATATTAAATTTAACATTTATATTAATTTAATATTTTTTTATAAATATAAAATTTATCAATCCATTCATTGATTTAAAAATTATTATTAACTATATTATGTTTATAAACTTTTACATAAAAGTAAAAGTTAAAAAATATTTATCATATAACTTTATTTTAAAAATAATATATTATTTAAATATAATTAAATATTAATTTCTAGATAATATATTTTTAAATATTTAAATTATTTAAAAATTAATATATATAATTATAAAATAATATTATATAATTTAACAATTAAATGAGTAAATCTTATATTTTTATAATAATTATTAAATTGATATAAATATTATAATTAATACCAAATATCAATGGCTCATATTATAAATATAAAGAGAGAGAAAAAAAAGTAAAGGTTAAATTACTTTAAAAGTAATTCATACTAAAATTATTTTACTTAATAAGTTTATTAAATATTTAAATTTCTCAATAATTATTAAATTAAAAAATTGTATTGTATCCATCAAATTTATAAAATTTTTAAAAAATAAATTTTATTAAACAATTTTAAATTAATATATAATATATTATTTCTAACATAAGATAAATTAAAAATATTTAACATATCAAATTTATTTTAATATTTATAATTTTTTAAATTTAATTTATTATAGCTATAAAAGTTTGTAATTTAATGCTTGAATATATATATATATATATATATATATATATATATAATTTCAATTTCAATTTTATTTTATTTCATTTAACATGTCACTTATGGAAAGTTTATTTTATTATTAATTAATTTTTAAATTAATAAATTTATTCTACAATAATAAATTATGTCATTGTATCTTTTTTTAAAAAAATAATATTATTTTATTTTTTCATCATTTTTAAATTTTTTATTTAAATATTATTTTATATATATATATATATATATATATATATATATATATATATATATATATATATATAAAAGAAAGAATCAAGTTATCCAAATACTTTAAATATTTTCGTATTTAGGATCATGAACAGCAAATACATCCGGTCCATTATTCTTTCATTAAAGTTTTTTATTTAAAAATTGAATATTGAAAAAACATTATAAAGTAAACTTCAAGCAAGTGCAAATTAATTTTTTTTTAAGAAAATTGTTCTGAATTTTACATACACATAGCTACATGTTTTTAAAACTAATTACAAAATTAGTAAACAATTTATCATGAAATCACCTTCTTGATCCAATAAAAATTCAAGGAATATATTTTACTCTTTCATTTCATTTATAATTTATTTTACTAAAATTTTACAAATTTATCTATATTTTAACTATATATATATATATATATATATTTATATATGTGAAACTGTAAAAAATATGATTAAGAGGAAGAATGTGGATGTGCTAGAAATGACAATAAGAGTTCAAAGAAAGTATATTATAAATATCATATGTAAAATTAATGTTATGTGGAAATGATGTGTTATTGTATGTGAATAATGAATGCTATATGTTGATAGTTAATGTTATGAGATATTTAAAGAGAACATAAAAGAGAATACTTCATGATTCCTTGAGAAAACTTTTTAAATGATTTCTATAAAGATTAAATGGCATTGCAAATGCATGAGAGTTTGAATATAGAAATCATTTTACCAAAGGATACGCATGTGAGTCTTGTGTATATGATGGCCTCATGAAGGTATGCTTGAATACAAATAGAGGTCTATTAAAACATAAAATAATTATAACAAGGAAGATGCTAGGAATTTGTAAGGGCCAACCTTTAAAATCTTAGAGGTTAGTGATTGAGTGTTATGACATAGGGACCTAAGGTGTTAATCAAATGGTTACAAATCTAAGAGAAGGTAAATTAGGTTTGATAGAATTTTCTCCAATCTTTATCAACCAATTGAAAAATAGTAAGTCCAAAAAACACAAGCCACCCAAGAACCTTGATTATGATATATGAATTACACAATAACTGAATGTCAATGTAATCTAGATGATCAATTTAAGAAAATCAAAGTTAAGTCATAAAAATTGATCAAGAACTAAAGATAATGTAGAACATATAATAGGTGTTAAAATGTAAAAGTGTAGGGAAAAATAATATTAAAAAATTTATCTTGGTTTACTCTCAACCACAAAGAGCTACATCTTGTCCGCAAGAATCCCTAGTGATTTTTTTCACTCTTTGTAGAGATTACATAATTCTCTTACAAACAACCACTTTAAGAATTTGAAATCTCAAGAACCATGCAAATACCACCCTCTTTGCACAAACAAAACTACCTTCAAGAGAAAATTCTTTCTCTCAAGAGTCAACAGTTAAGATTAAGAGTAGTTCTCCCAATAATAATACTTGTCCTGCGCTTAAGTTGTATGGCAAATTTACAACACATTTGTTAGTTCATGAAGCGGAATCCATTTATAAAATTAATTTTATGGAAAATATGATATAAATGATGAGACTTCGTCACTCACGTTCATTTTGAAAACTCATTCATTTACTTGTCGCACTATACTTTTATTTCAACAATAATATTTACATTATTAGTTATATAGGTAATACAACACACAAACAATAATAAGTTAAACGCTCCTAGTGAGTCTTTTAAATAAACAAAGGCTTCAATATCTTTCACAAGTTGCAGACATTCAAAGCAAAAGGTACAAAGTTAGACAAAGCAGACTAAGATCCTTTATAACTCTTCCCACATTCCTTTTCATGAACATCAATCTTTAGTCTGTATTATTCGTTTCATATAGACCATTACCACGGCAAAGAGAGTATGATTAGACCCTAGGAGAGAAATGAGAGATAGGGAATAAGAAATCGTAATTTCTTAGTTGGTGTCTACCTTAAGGTTGACGTCATCATTTCTAACCAAACTAATTCAATTTATTAAGAAAAGATGACAAGCATACAAATTCAATTATTGCCTTTTAAAATTATACTTATTTGAAATGGATTCTTTTTAGGAATAGTATAAATTTCAATCTCATACAACATGTCATTCATACATACTCTGAAACATTCTTTCATATAAAATCTCTTTGACATAAATCTCATCCATTCTTTAAAACATTTTCTCATCATAACATAGATATTATCTTACTTTTACTCATTTTATGTCTTTATCATAATCATTTTTATTCTCTAGTCACCCTTTCAGTGACACTTTCATTTAAGGCATAATATTAACAATTTAGTCAAATAATATTTTCTACTTGTCTACTACTTCTCCTTCTGATCTTATATATGAGTTCATTCTGGATGGTCGTTACCATCATAAATTTGAAAGATCTATGACTTCTCCACACAAGGATTTATTTGAAATCCTAAGGCTTCACTATAGAAGGTTATGTACCTTTTTATTACCATAAAAAGACCAATCGTCTTCAAGTGTGCAAAAGTTCCAAACTTAACACACTAGAAGTAGTGTTAAATTTTTGGATGTTGTTGTGTGTATAAATACCTTAATAGTTTGAATTATCATGACCCAGTGGTGTTAACTTTAAGCATAACCATGCTCTATAGTATAGAAGTAAGATAATAGAATTTAAGAATATCTTAAATACTTTCATTAACTACCAAATTCAACACAAATTATAAGATTATACTCTAAATTAAATTCTTAACATCATTACATATAAATACTAATTTAATAAAATTTAAATAAATTTTAATTTAAAATTAAAGAAATTTTAAAATTACTTTTAATTCTACTTAAATTTTTTCCTTTTATTTGAAATTAGTTTCACAATGATTCCGATTCTGGATTTTTCCAAAGGAAATTTAGCAATTTTCTCTGATGTTAATTTGTTTAATCACCATGCTAATTAACGAAGATGGTGCAATGGAGTTGCCGAAGAAATTGAAGTAAAATGTCTAATTTGACATATGTTGAATCCAAAGAACAAGTTATGCACGTGGAGCGGGCGAATGTGATTTGTGAATGTACTGTAAGAAAAATGCATTCGTGGGGTAGTGAGAGTTATATAATTTTAAGATGACATTTGGAAATTTTTTTTACGGTTATTATAACTAAAAATTATATTAATATTAAAAAATATTATTATTATCATTTTTAATAAATTTTTATCTTTTTATTATTATTATTATAAAATTTTACTTCTAATTATGATCTTCGTTAGATAAATTTTTTATGAAACAATAATATTAAGTATTATTATTATATTTGAATAAAATATTTATATTTATTTTTACTTTTTTTAATTTTAAAATAAAATAAATACTTATTAATATTATTTTGGTTATTTTTTTAATTGAAAATTATTTTACTCTCCATCTTTTTTAACTAATTTAAAATATTTAATTAATCCTAACCTTTTAAATATTTTTTTCTAATTTTAGAAATTTTATAAATTTTGAGTATCTTATTATTCTATCATATTTTCTCCTATAATATTAAAAAATAAAATATAAATATATTATTAATATTATTATCAATATTAATTTTATTTTTTTTATTTTTTTCCTTATGCTTTCCTCGAATAGTGTTTCCTGCATTTTATTTTAAATTTTGAGACAATGATTTCTTTCTTTTTCTTTCTCTCATGTATATCTATTTCTCTCTTTTTTCCATTTTTTTTCTTTTATTTCTATTCACTAGTTTGTTATCATTTTTTTTACCAAAATTTAAATATAAATATATCATTTCAATTATCTTAATTTTATCTTGAATTTTACGATTTTAAATTTTTAAAACGATACTATTTTTATCTTTTTTTCAAGTTTAAAACTATGATCTTGCATCATTACTCAACCACATATCATCTTCATTTTTCACCTGTGAATACATCGTTGAGCTTCTCATTAATAAAGCTTTCCAATGACGTGTTTGGATATCCATTTTTGACATTGTTTTTCCATTCATTTTAAAGCTTATTGATGAATAGTTCAACTTTTGTTCGAAAATCTAATTTCATACCTTTAATAACTTATTTTTTAATCAACTATTTTATATTTTATCTATATTTTAGGAAGGTAATAAAATGAAGTTTTGAAGAGTTTAAAATTTGACCACTATCTCTTTAAAATTTGAAGTTATTAAGTTAAGAGAATGAGATTTTTCTATTTAATTTAGGTAATAAAATGAGTGTAGGACTTTCTTTTATCTTATGTTTGTGAGATTGGTTATATATTTAGAAATAAAATATTATTATACTATGTGTATCTGTTGATTTAATGATTGAATTGATTATAATGGAAGTATAATAGTATGATTGAATTAAAAAATTATTTAAGTTAATATAAAATAATATGTTGAAGTTAGAGTAAAATTTTGGATTTTATTTATGTGATTCTCACTTGTATGTGAGACTTGAAGATGGAATTTCATGTATATGATGATATGTGTACTAGGATTATGTCCATTAATCTTCATGGGCATTAGATATTTGCATAATTCTATATAATTTTAAAAGGTTCGACATCTGAATATAGATCTATTAGAAGAAGTTCTTACAAAAAAATACTATATAATAATTTTTATAATATACAAAAATATCTTTATATAGTAGGTATAAAAAAATATTTAATTTAAAAGTTTGAGGAAAAACTCAACTATTTTCTATTTAATAAAAATGTTTGAAATCTATTGTTTAAGAAAAATCATTTGTCCTTTTTCTTCTAAACTTATCATAGAGTTTTTAAAAAATAAATTTAATATTTAATTGGTCTATTTTATACATAAAAATGATTTATTTTTAAACATGAATATCTATGGATAAAATATTGAGAAGTTGAAGTAATTTTGTATTGATATTAATTTTATAATTTTTATGAGTTAGCTTACTTAGATTTGGTCTCCAACGATATAATATATAAAACATAAATTTTATTCCCTTAAAAATTTTTCTAAAAATTCATAAAAATAATAATTTATTTCTAAACTTTTAAAGGATAATTTATAAAAAGTTTGGTTTCATTCACAAATAGTTTATTGTGTGGGGTGAATTTTTGAACTACGTTGATAATTTAATATTAAATTATAATTTTTTTAAATATGGAGGGAATTTTATATTTATTTTAAATATATATTAGTTGATATTTTTTTAAAACTCAATTGAAAATAAAAAAAAAATTAGTGATGAAAAATAGCGTGCAAGAATAGATAATCTTGAACATTATTATATTATTTAAGAAAAACTTAAGTTATATGTCATTAATAAAAATTTTGATATGATCATAAAAATAAGAAATAAATTTTTGTTAATTAAGGTGTTTTAAGTTAGTTATATGATATGGAGAGATTAATTTTTCAAAATATGGATGAAAGGATGATGATAAACATAGTCTTGATAGATGGAAATATTTGAAAATAAATAATTAAGGAGTTAAATATTTATTATGCATCATACATCATATATATGTTGATATAGAATGATGTTAACGGGTACTTGATATGATTGTTACGATGATTATTAATAGTATTTGATGTGACTGCTTATGGCCTTGATGTGATTGTTTGTAATATTTCATTTGATCACTTTTACCACACTTAATGTGTTGGTTATTATGATAAGAATAGTATTTAATATGATCGATTCTGCCACTTGATGTGGCCATCTTGCCATACTTGATTATTGTGATGATAAGTGATGTAACTGCTTGTGACATTTGATGTGATCACCTTATAACACTTGATGTGTTGGTTAGATGATTTTGGTGGCACTTGATGTGATCACCTTTATCACACTTGATGTGTTGATTATGATAATATTAACAACCCTTGATATAATCGTCTTAATACTTAATGCAACCATATTTATTGCACTTAATGTGTCAAATTGAATGATTTTAATATAGAAACTAGGCCTAGATGCATAGTATATCATACAATGATGATATAGTCAAGATTGATAAAACATAATGTGGTATATAACGTATTAAATTTAGGATAATCATGAATCAATCATTAAAAAATATTATATTATATTTATAATTGAACCTCCATACATGCATTGCATGATTTTGTATCACTTTTTATTGGTTATGTTTAAATTTTACTAGGTATGATGACTTCACGATAATATAATTATCTACATAAATATTGATTAAATTTTTTTGTATAATTAGGTTAAATTTTAATTCCTTACCCTATATTATTAAATGGAATCTATGCCTCACTTCTTCTATTTGTGTTGTAGTGTATATGTAGTTCGTTTACAAGATAAATTACTCTTGTCCTTTGATGGATACAGAAGTAGATAATCATTGTATTTGTATTAGCCATCAGTCTTCTTAGGAACGAAAACTCTTTCGAATGTATTCTATTATTTAAAGGCTAATTATGGAATGGTCTTTGTCCTTCTTTACCTCCATTTCTGATGATAAAGAACTAGAAAAGAAAATTCTGTAGATATGTTCTAACTTTCTTTTATTAATAATGGTTTTGTTGCATTATTGTTGAAGAAACAATCTTAAAACCATATTGGATGTGATATGTACCTATGTAAGTAGATAATATGTTATGGCTAAATGTGTATATACACCAGGATAATATTAATTATATATCTATATAGAATTTGTTGGATATCGTCATGTGTTAAGCATATGTGTATATATATAAATTATTTATAAGGTACAATCTTTTCATCTAATAATTAGGCTTTATATTTAATATTTATATGAGAGATACTATCTTAAAAATTACTCCCCTTCTTGTTGCAATTTCATGAATTATATGGTTTGATCAGGGAAAATAAGGTTTTAGAGATTAAAATCCAATGTTGACAACGTTGTGGAACTCATCATTCAATTCCCTTGTTTTTATTCTGCTCCATTTGGCTTAACTAGGATGGCTTTGTGGAAAATTTGGTCTTGTTTTGAGTTATTTAATTTCATTGAGATTTATCTTGATTAAAGATAATGGTGGTTGTAAGCTTTGTAATTCTTCGTAATTCTATCTAAAGGAAAAGCCATAAAGATAACCAAAATTGGCCTTGATGGTGGAGGTTGTATCAATCTCACTAGTTGTTTCGGCACTGATGCTCGTGTTTTCTTCGTTAAAACAAACATGTATAGGGTTTTCATTTTGTTGGTTGTATCATTCTACTTCAAGCTAGTTGGTTGGTTAAGTTGTGTCTTGTCTTGTGATTGAAATTTTCATTTTGAATGTGTTTTAGTATTTTAATTATGACAAGTTTTATTTCTTTGAACATTGAAATTCTATAGCAAGAGTATTGGACCATCCATGTTTGAAACAAAGGCTCTTGATTTAGGAGTTATGTATGAAACTCAGACCATTTGTGTTCATAAGCCATATAAGGTGAGTATATTTAACTTTAGTGTGATGAATGGTAATATTTGCTAGTTTATATGACATATTGGAAGGAACTTGAAGTGACTTGTTGCTAGGAATTGTAGGTTGGACTGCTACTTATTGATGGTTCTTTCATTATTATGGAATTCATAGAATTTGGTGCGTCTAGAGGAAATCAGGTGATCTAACCAAAGAAGTTGCTTTTAATTAGGAAAATTTAGGCACTATTTTCTTACTTTCTAGTCTAATATCATTAGTCCATTAATGTTCTTCTTTGACTTCAATAATTTACTTGAGTTGCGATTCTCATTTCTAATGAATCACTGTTTGGAGAATGTCGTAACCGTGATTACAACAAGATGACAAACTCGCTAAAAATTTTAAAAGAATTTATTTATGATTGTGGAACCGCCACCAAATTTTTATTTAAGGAAAAAGATTTAGAAAAACCCTAATTTGAGGAAGAGATTAAGGTTCGGGAGTCGGTCACGAATAGGGAAGGAGTTAGGCAACCTACTCGTCCATTCCAAACAACGGTACCCTTAAATTGAGTGTGTGATTTTGGTATTTTTTGAAAACTGTTTGATCCCTTTAATTAGAAAAAATAAATAAATTTGTGAAAGATAACCTTACAGGACTTGATCCTGCTCCTACGTATTACCTGCTGCAATGAGAAACTCAAGACAAGGCTTACGTAGTTCTAGTTAAGAGATTTGATCTTTTCTAAAATCACGTGCTTGCAGAATCCAAATTGACGTAAGCCGTATTTGGAATCCGCACGAAATAAAATACGGTATAGTAGAGCGCCACTTGTCCGCATTAGAATTCGTTCCATGAATTTCGAAAATTTGAAAACAAACATTTTGGACAGAGTTAGTAAAAACAATGATTTTCTAAAATGACGTGCTTACAGAATCCTAATGATATGCTTACATAATCCAAATCGTCGTAAGCCGTATTTGGAATCCGCACGAATTAAAACACGGTACAGTAAAGAACGCTACTTGTCCATATCAGAATTCATTGCACGAATTAAAGAACATTTAAAATACATACATTTTTTTACAAAGTTTATAAAGCAATGATTTTTAGAAAGGAAGTTGGACTTCACCCACAAAAATAATAAAAATAAATAAATAAAAGAAAATTAGGCTTGATCCCAAATTAAAAGGACTTAATTTTAAAAAAAATTAGGTTTAATTAAAAAGAAAGTGGACTTGATCCAAATTAAAGAAAATAGAATTTTAATTTCAAGATCAAAAGAAGATTAGATTTGATCCAAAATAAAAAAAAAAAGAATTGAGCTTAAACAAGTTTAAAAAAATTAAATTTAAATTTTAAATTAAAAAAATTAGACTTACACCCAAAAAAATAATAATAAAAAAAAAAATTGGGCTACTTTGCTTCTACATGGGATTTAAACATGGGACCTCGAGGTGGAGCGTGCCAACCACCTGACCAGGCGCGGTAGCACACTAACCAACTAAGCTAGGCAGCCAGCTTAGGCTTATTGTTAAAGGAAATTGAATTTTAACTAAAACTAGAGGATCTCAAGAACTCCGTGCGACCAGCGCCCCACTATTCTTGCCTACTGATATTTCCCCATTTTTTAGGCTTTCTTAACCTCCTATAATTTATTATTGTCCTATTCATGAATGGGGTCCTTTCGGCAACTAGCTCTCCATTTGCCAAGGTCTGCTCAGTTGGATTTCTAGCTCCATTATTCCAATTAAAAGAAAACGTTCACTTATCCAAAGCTCCTTGGATTGATCCGATCAACTTTCTATTACGACTGGTCTTAAAGAATCAGCAGCATCATTTACTTCTACTTTGAACTTTGAGTATCGGTTATCTTACAACCTATACCGCATCCATAAACATATTAGCAGAGTAGTCATTGTCATCGGTTATTAATTTTGAGGACTTGCTAATTTAGTGCTGTTCAGCATGCCACAGAAAAAGGTATACCAATTATGAATATGACAAGAAACAGAAAAAGTAAAAGCATTTCAAGCCCAAATACTATAAACATTTTCTGCAATGTTTTTGGATTTGACATAAGACCCTGTCTAACACAGAAGTTTCCATCAAACATGCTCTGCAGGATGTACCAATTCAAAGTTCACTCATGGGTCTTGGTAAGTATTTCCATTAGGACTAGATTTCACTCTAGGACTAGCACCTGGTAGTTTACAGAGGAAGCATAAAACCAGCCCAGAATACCCATGCTCGCGCAAAATCACCATCGCAGGTTCAATATAGCTATGAACAAAATCGTTCGCATACCTAACATTCAAGTCACACAGGTTTATCATACAGGATAATTCAATGCGAGTAATCACTACACCTGAAGAACTCAAGGCGTACGTCCTCCTCCCATTCTCAGTTATTGCTCAAACTACATGTATGCCTACTGACCTCTTACAATCATGGAACCAATAGCTGATCTTCCTCTGGTTGTGGACCATATTTTGCGTGATTAAGCAGAAAAATTAAAAAAGTTCTCACAGGTTTCAGAGGAAGAGAACTAAGTTATTTCTTCACTAATCCTCTTAAGCATTGGTTAACGCTGTGAGCGACGTTTACCAATAATTCTCTACAGGCCGGATCTCCGATTATAATATACCATGCGTACAACAACTAGTTACCATTACATGATAGCATGGAAATTTAACCTTATTCTAATGCAATGAAACCTAAAGTCTAACCAGAGTTATGAATATGCAAACTGCTACTGCTAATCAGAATCCAAGCCATGGTTCAAGAATCATTTTCATCCAAGAAATTGTGAAAAAACAATAATCGACGTGTTGAAAATCTTACCTGGCAGTTTGCGGAGGAAATAAAACACCTCCTGAGAGCTTTTGCAAGTCCTTTTTGAGCTTCCACAGTGAGAGAAGATCAATGAGAACCGTCTCCAGGAGCTTTTTCCTTCCGGCAATCCTCTTCCTTATTTTATCAAGAAGTCGTGAGTCTTCCGGAGGGAGAATTTTCCAGAGCCTCCGATTAAAGGTGGAAAAACTGAGCATCCCCTTTTAAGCTTTTCTTCTATTGATATATCAGCCCTGCTTTTTAAATATTTTGGCGGGCCCTCCATTTTCCTTTTTCTTATTTCTTTTCTTTATTTTCAGTTTTTTGGTTTTGTTTTTTTTTTTTTTTAGTTTTCAGTTTTTTCTGATTCTATTTATTTTTTATTTTGGAATTTTTATTTTTATTTTTCTGTTTTTATAATTTTTATTTTTATTTTCATTTTATTTTTTTATTTTTCTATTTATTCATTTATTTCTACTTTTTATTTCTAATTTTAATTTTGTTTTTTCTATATTTATTTATTTATTTTCTATTTTTATTATCATCCTTTTTTATATTAATTTTATTTTACATCTTTATTTTTATTTTTTTCTGTATTTTTCTTTTATTTTTATTTTTTTTAACCATCTTAAGCAAAATCATAATTTATTTTAAATTTTAAATCCTGAAACATAATTATAATTTATTTTAAATTTTGAATCTGAACATAATTGTTCACAGATAATCACTTCCATCCTAAGAACTACAAGCCTAAATTATAGGAAAGGATTCTATCAGAATAACTACAAGCCTAAATTATCAAGTAGGAAAGGATTTAATTAGTGCATCATTAGTTTAATTTATTTTAAAAGTATGTGATTGACAACTTTGAATGCTTCATCCAATGAGCTAAAAGTGTAGGTGAAGGGAATTAACTCATGGAAGAGATTGGGAGTGATTTATGTGAAACCTGCGTTCTGATACCCATGCTTTTCTGTTAAAGGTACTTTTAAGAGAAGATACTACCATTAGAATTGGAAGCATAAAAGTAGGATCATATTAACCCAAGTGTAGAGTACCTATCATTCTATTTGAAATGTTTATACGTCAATTGTTAGTTTTCATATCCCGAATGATACACAAGAGATTATATATGGTGCAAATAATAATAATAAATGATAATATATTTTTTTGGCAGTGATTTCAGCAATTTCTAAAATTTGTGGCTACTCCTGTTGTTATCTTAATTAGTGGTTACATAAAAATTGAGATGAAGGCCAATTCAATGTGGTATCATTCAGCTGATAAAAGAAAATTATTCATATGAATTTTGTATTAATTTTGGATGTAATTTAGTGGTTGAATCACTAATTTTATGAAATTGGTGTTTTTATTTTTTTAGAAAAAATGCATAGCTATCTTTGTTTTGCATCATCAGCCTAAAGTTGTCTATACTGTACAGTGACTAGTAACTACTACTGGCTATTTGAAATTTAAATGTTGAATTTCATTTTTTTTAACTTGTGCACATTGAATATCCAAATTAATCCCATGACTGTGAATGTTGAACCTAAGCATTTTCCTTCTTGATATGCAAAAGGTGAGAACATTTTCAGGAATTTCAGTGGAAGACATATTCAAGTCTGTTTTCTGGTATATCTTAAGGACCTATGCAATTTTTCTTTCTTACTATCAAGACAAGGATAAAAGATGTTCTAGCATGCTAAAGTCTATGCTATGTGTTTTTAAATGTGTGCAAGATAACCCTGTTCTCAAATGGCCCTTATGGTGTACCCAAATTGATTAATTGAAAATTTTCACTAGTTTTATGATTGTTCCTATCTAAAAATTCACTTATGAGATAGTTATAGGTGTGCTCTTTTTAATTAATGTAGGCTTGGAATATCAAAAAAGTCAGAAAGGGTTAATTGGAATTATGATGAATATGCTGTGTAGTTTGAACCGTTCAGTAACTCGTGAGGAACAGGTTACTCTACTCCAAGTCCAACCAATGAATATTAACACAATTAAATGGCTACCGTTTCATGTTTCACTCTTTAATTTCAATGTTAAAAATCGTACATCAAGTGTCCAGTTTAATAAAAAAATATTGGTCTAGAAAAAAAAGTGATTTGAAAATGGGTCAAATAAATATAAAATAAATGAACATTTGTAGTGAAAAACTTATTTAAACCATTTTTTTTATGTTTTTCCATTTAATTAATTAAGAACATTTACTGAGACAAATCAATCAAAGCCAATATATGGAACAATATTGAGGATTAAATAAAGATAGGTTAGATAAGGTGGAATGTGATGAGCAAACAGAAAGTGAAGAGGGTCTGGAAATTAAAAATTTGGAATGATTCAATAATATTGGTCTCTTAGCAAAACCAAAATGAAGACTGATCACCAGCAAAGAAAATCATGGATAATAGTTCTTAAAACCTAATTTTTATTTTCACAAATATTACAACTTTTTTAAAATACCTATTACAGCATTTATCAATGTTGTTAAAACTTACGTCAAGCCTATTATGACGTTTGACAATATTATAAAAATGACTCTATTACTACGTTTGAGAGGCAAGAACACGGTAAAAGATTTTTTTTACAAAGTTCGACAGGCAAAAAATGTTGTAAAAAGGATACCTTCTTTTCCGGGGTTTTTATTTTTTAAATATTGTAAAAAAGCACAATAATTTCTCCTCTCTATTACGACATTTAAAATAATGAACGGATAAGATATTAGACATATTATAACGTGTATTTGTAAAAATATTGTAATAAGTTATAAAAAATAAAAATATTATTAAACTATTTACAACATCTTTCCAATTTACAGATTTAGCCGTTATAAAAAATTATAATTTATCATGATGTTTATGAAAAGTATTGTAATAAATTTTGAAAATTAAAAAGTATTTAAAGCATCTTTCCAATTTAAATGTTGTAAAAATTCATACTTTATTATGGTGTTTACTCATAAAAATAATGTAAACTGGCTATTTAATTCGGGCCATAAACCTGTAATGAAGCCCAACAGAACCAGAAACTTAAATGTAGATTCCATATGTTTTTAGAAATCATAAATGGGTCATTTAAATATGGGACAACAGAACTCTGATCTTCAAACAAAAATTCCAGGCCGGTGAAATATCCAAGATCAGATAGAAAGGAAAAGAATGGAAAATCTAAGCCCAAAGAATTTCAAGAGCTTTCAGAAAGTGTAGCCCAGGTAAGGTTTCAGAAAATTGAAAAAAATGTTCCCCCTAGCCTCATGAAATCACTCTTATTCGTAGACCTTCTCATCTAATTAACTACAACTAACTTCATCTGTTTTTAACTAACCTAGGAATATTGTAAAAAAATTGCAGAGTTCTGAAACTTTAGAGCTTGTAGTGGGTAGGAAAGAGTGGTTAGAAATGGAATAATCAACTAGAAATGAGATCTGCAAATTAGAGTTGTCAAAATGGGTCATGGTCCTAGTCCAGCCCATTTAATCCTAAATTTTGACTCTATATTTTGTGATCTACTTAGAAGTAGGACTTTTTTAAGCCCTAATTTATATGACCCTTAATTTAAAGGGCTTAGTTAGGGCTGGCCCTAGCCCTTTTTTTTTTTTTTTCTATTTTGTAATTTGTTTTAAAATATAATTTTTAAATCTAAATTCATATAATCTTTAAATTTCATCTTTTTTCTTAATTTTTTTTCTCATTTTTTTATTTTTCTCTTTAAATAATGTTCAATATTTTTTATTATACTAAAATATTATTTAATTGATTTACCTTTTTTTATATTTTTTATTTTTTTCTAACTATTTTATCATTTGTCTTTAGAATTTTTGTCTTTCTTTCTCAAATTTTTTATACTTTTTTTTCTTAATTTATTTTTTTTTAATATATTTACCTCTTCATCTCTAAAATTATCCTTTATCCATATTTTTCCTTTCTCCTCTCTCTAAATTTTCTTATTTATTTTAATTTTTCATGACTACTTTATTTTAAGAGAGGAAAAAACAATTTATAGAAAAAATAAACATATTTGAAGAAAAAAAAAATGAAGCACACATGTAACCAAACTATTTTGACCTTAGCCTACATGGGTTGAAGTTGAGTTAGTTTGGATGAGTCAAATTGACAACTCTGTCAACAGGAACACTTCTTATTAGAGTAATAAAAAAAACAACTCCAAACTGAAACGATTTTTAGTCAAAAATTTCATAGAATAGAAAATATAATTATATAAATTTATAAAGTTAAACAAACTTTATTATTAGATATAACATCTTGGTTTGAGAAAATTGTTAAAGATGAATTAATCTTGTAACATTGGTCAGCGTTGCCGTGTGACAAACTTGTTTTGATTCTTCACATATAATTATGTAAGTAATGTTCTTTAAGATTGTAAATTGTTTTGAACTTGTGTATTGCTAGGAATGGAAATAGGCCGAGCCAAATTAGGCTTTACGTGTTCAAGCCTAACCTATTTAAAAATTTTGAGGTCTGAGCCCGAGTCTGTTACCTGTTAAAGGCTTCTTTTTTTTTCTGTCAAGGTCTGGCCTGATTTAAAACCTACAAGGTCTGCAAGCCTATTTAAAAGCCTACATTACAAAAAGATCAATAAATAAACTTAAAACCTATATAAATAATTAATTAAAAAGTTTGCAAACTTAAAGCCTATAAGATAAAAAGGTCATTAAATAGGCCTAAAACATATATATATATTAATATTATGTAAATAAAATATAAAATAAATATTATATAAATATAATATATTAAAATAAATATAAATATAAATAGGTTACTGAATAAGTTAAATAGGCTTTTTTATAAGCTTAGATCTGACTTGTTTATCTAAAAAGACTTTTTAACAAGTCTGAGCCTATCTATTTATTAAACAAGTCGAGTCTAAATAGGCTTTAAACGAGCCGAGCAGTAGGCCCTGTCGGACGGCCTTGTTACTTCCATCCCTATATATTTTTTATCATTTGTAGTTCTTTGGAGTTTACTTTTCTTAAAATTTTCTAAACATATAACTTATAATAGTATATACTAGGATTAAGTTACATATTTTATGTATTTTATACAAAAATAATAAAGATTATATGAATTTAATTTATATATAACAAGTTGGTTCATGAACTAAACGAGTAGGGTTATACATAGCTCAGGTTCAGCTGATTTAGTTAACAAGTTTAAATTTTAGCTCAAGTTTAACTTATTTGATTCATGAACTAAGTTCAAAGAATTAATTATTGAATCAAGTTTCGAACTAATTTTGAGTTGGTTTGGTCTCATTGTCATCCCTAGTTAGAATCATCTTCAAAAGCACAAGCATTCATAATTTCATCTGGTAACCTTTTTATTTTTGAACCAAAATTTGCAGTTAGCTGTTTAAGATAATAATAATTTTTTATATAAGGGCTGGCCCATGGGCTGACCCTAGCCCACTTGGCCCTAAGGGCTTTTTGACCCTAAGAGCTTTTTATATCTAGGACTTTTTGGTCCTAAGGGCTTTTTAGGCCATAACCCATAGGGTTAGGACTAAGTAGGGTAGAGCTGGCCCATTTGACGACTCTACTGCAAATATTATCCGCTGAAAACTGAACCCAATTCATAATATGAAAATTTGTCAGATTTTATGGTTTTGTTATCAGAATCCATGATTTCTTTATTAAAATTTATAATTTTTTTTTATTTTATAGTTTCATTCTTCTAAAACTTTTAAATTCATTTTTATGTTTTTAAGATCTTAATTTTCATCTTTATTTTTTTGTCATAATCATATCTCTTTCAAATTTTCTTTTTTTAAATTTTATAGTTGTTATCCCTTAAAATTTAAAATTTTTTTATCATTCTCATCTTTTTACTAAATTATCGTTAACCATATGCTTAAACTAACATTGGATTATACTGCACCTGAAGATAAATTATGATTAGATTATTGAAAGAGATAAAATGATGATTGACGGATCAATTAAAGACTATTAACATACGAGGAATTCAAGTCTCAAATTGTTATAACTCTGAACTTATTTTCTTTTGAAAAAAATAATTATCATAAAATAATTTATATTTATATATATATATATATTAAATTTAATTGATATAATTTTTTTAAAATAAATTGGATGACCAATAATTAAATGTGTATGAATATTTGTTATTGTGCAGAAATAAATTTATCATTTTCATTTCTTTAAAAAATATTTTATAATGGTTGTATAAATTTATACACTAATAAAATATTTGATCTTAATTTATATTTATAAAAAGTGTATTATTAATCTAAATTAGTTTATATTAATTTAAATTATATAATTTTACTATAAGGTTTTAATATAAATTTAATTTTTTATAAGCATGAATTTTATTAAAGAAATAAAAGAAGTATTCAAAATAAATAAACTAATAGAAAATATTTTGTCTACCTATTAATAAATTCTAAAGATCCATGCTTGTATAGAGAAATAAATAACAATTATTAAAACAAATTAATCTATAGAAAAATTAACTTTAAGGTATCAAAATACAATTTAAATGATTGTTAAATCAGGAGTGCAATAGAAAAATAAAATTGTTATCCTTTATTTTAATTCACTTTTATGCTTTAATTTTTATTAAATCTAAAATATTTTTATTATAAGTTATTTAGATGTTAAACGTGTGATAATTGTGAGTTAACTAAAAAGATCAAATAATTGTAAATCAAATTGTATTCCATTTACTATTGGTCTTCTTGGATCCTTTTACCAAGAGTGACCTTTAATATTATCGTGTAAAGCATTACTGCATTCCAATCAATTTAGACATGATCTCTACATATATTTTGTTGTTCTTCAACCTAGAAAAATATGTTGGGCGGTTTCTACATAATTACAATACATTACATAAGGACTAGTGTTTTCTTCAACAATACTTCCCTTGATAAGTTTATCTTTTGAAGCTATTTTATTTTGCATCACTTGTCAAGCAAAAACGGTAAACTTCAACAGAATATATGCTACCCAAAAATGCTTGAAATCTGATCTTGGTTATCAAATTTCTCGTCAAAAAACAATGAGTATGTTGAGTTAACCGTATACTCTCCAGAAGAATCTTCTTTTTATTCTCATTTGTCCTTTTATATTTGTTTGTATCTAAACAGAAAGGACTAGAGCTTGCAAAGCAATTATCTAATTAGTTTCATTATCAAAGAACTCTCTTCTCCATCTCTAATTCTCACCCTCTTCCACACGTCCCCTCCTTGTAACTTTTGCAATAGATACTTCCTTAAAATTAAAAGTATTATAAAATATTGAAAAAGTATCAAGTAATGTTGTCCCTCCCCTCCCATCCATATATTTTTCCATAATGAAGTATCTTTTTTATTTCTAAATTTTTAATACATTCTATCTTTCAAACCTTTCTATAGATCCTATTATTCCTCCAAAGTTCGGTTAGATCATTCCATCAAGTAGACATCTTATTATCTTTTCCATTCCATTATACATCTATTATTTCATATTTTACTCTTAGTATTACTTATCATGAACAATTATTTTTTAACAGAAACCTCCATCTTAAATTAAATGCTTTTATATCTCTCACCCTTAGACCCCTTACTTTTTTTTTTCTACACCGTCTTCTATGCTATCCAATGTATTTTTTCTCTCCTCCTATATCCATCCCTACAAAAAAACTTTTAAATAGAGATTGTAAGGTAGAAATGATGTTTGTGGAAGCTTTGAAGAATAAAAGAAAATACATCCATAATGAATGGGGCATGGACCTTAGAAGGAAAATTATCTCACCAAGCGATAAGTTGTTACTTTTCCAAGACTCACCTTATCAATAACCAATTACCAAGTAATTTTCCATCTAAGGTTAGTAGGAACGAGGATTCTCATATAACAGAAGGTAGTTGTCTCACCTGGCAGTTTAAGAGAAGGGAGATTGACTTCTCCATTGATCATTAACATTACTTCCTCAAAACTTTCTTTTATAGAAATTATGTTTAGCCCTATAGCAAGCTCAAAAAGTTGTAAGATTTCCTTGATTGTTTTCATATTCTTGTAGGCTACTCTGCCAATTAGTAATATGTCATCCTTATATTGAAGATGACTAACTCTGAGCTTTTCTTTTCTAATTTCAAAAGCTTGGAACTTATTAATTTCCTCTACCTTCTTCATCATCATGCTCAAGCCTTTTACAACTAGTAGAAATAGGAAAGGGGATAATGGTTTAACACGCTTGTCACAAATGTTCAAAAATAATTTTTAGATTTTTCCCAACTATGATATAGTATAAGGTATAACCTAGATCATTTCCCAAAGACCATTTAAGATTCTCAAGCAAATTAGAAAAAAGTTAAAACAGAGGAATTTTATAAAGATTTAATATTAGATTTTGAATATAAAATGAAGAATGAAATTAATTTGATTTAATGATAATCAACTTGAGGAATTCAAATACTATTTTCTTAACTAATCATTGATCACTAAAATCATGCATTATATTTATCAACCCGGGATCATATGGAACCCTTAAAAATGATCCTTGAATTCTTTACTGAGAAAGCTCTTAGAATTTAATTGATTATGATCAACAAGATTAAGCAATTATTTAATATTTTATTAGATCTAAACCAATTTCATAATCAGAATTCAGTTGAAGTAAGTAATAACATGAAAACCTTCCAATCAATTACTTAATTTCTACTATTCAAAATCTTTTCTGGAAAATGATTAACCAATCAAAAATCAATTAAAAATTAATACGCATTTATCAAAATACATCAATTGAACAAACTTTGATTAAAAGAAAAAATTTGAAGAATATAGTAAAACAGAGTAGAAATAATTCAATAAGCATGTAAATAAAGATCGAGATCTCAAAGTTAAAATGAAAATAAGCTTGAATTCTTGAATTGAAAGTACAAACTTAGTCTTCCATGAAGGAGGCAAAACTAACAACAAAGAAAGAAAGGTGAAAAATGGTATTGGAGTTAATATTTAAGGGTGTGTCTTTCCCTTTTATAAACCCTCCCATTTATAGAGGATTTTTGATACATTATCTTCATAAGGTCTCCAATCATTTTTTAATTTTTCCCATCCTTTTATTGCTTGCACATGCACTTGGTTAAAAATGAAAAACACATTTGACTTTTGTCACCAATCAGCATACTAATTTTAATGTTGATTGCAGCAAATTTTTGTATATTCACGTGTCCAGATTAGAACTTAAGGTCTGAAAAAAAAGTTGTATCCCTGGATGTTAGCTTTCCAACGAATCTAATTTCATCTTAATATGACTTTTTTATCTCAAGATATAGTCAGATCTTTGCACACTGTTCATGTTCAGCGACAACAACACTACCTTGTCTATTGAGATAATTTTAGAGAACTATACATCCCATTTGATCTCTGATCTTACTTTGTAGTTATGGATACTTCTTTGATATTTTATTTAAGACAAATTTTATGATTTTTGGACGCTTAAAACTCTTGTTATGTTCAAAATACTATAATAGTGTCATTTTAATCAATTAAGGAGAGAAATTCAATTAAACTTCATATAAGCCCAAACTCATAAAATATGAAAAAGACCACTTAATTGAACATATAATAAGTCTTAATGAGCTACATATGAGAGATAATTATTTATAAAATTTATGTTTATCAGATCACTTTGTCTATGTCCTTTCCCTATGATAAATTCTTCGATTGGGCTTACATTTACCAATATTGATACTTTGGCCATTTTCAAGCATTCTACAACTCGCTCTTACCATATTATTAGGAATCTCATCCTTTGTAGCATGTAAAGTAGATATTCTCTGTTAACCGAGTTGTGGGCCTTTTCAAAATTCACTTTAAACATAAAGAATTTCTTATTTTTCTTCCTCGCTTCATCCACTATCTTATTGGCACTCATAACTCTATATAAGATTTTCTTTTTTTCAAGAATGCAAATTGTATTTCTAAGATTAGCTTATCCATCATTTTCCTAAGCCTGTTTGCCAACAATCTAGATATAACTTTGTACATACATCCAATAAGAGATATTGGTCTAAAATAACTAATTTTTAAGGATTTTTTCTTTTTGAGTATTGGTACCACAGAAGAGAAATTTGACCCATTAACCAATTTTTCTTTGATATGAAAATCTCATAAGAAAGTTATAAAATCCTTGCTTATCATGTTCTAGAAATCCTTTAAGAATCTGAAGTTTAAACCATTTGCCTAAAATTTTATTTCCATCATAATCTCAAACTGCTTCCTTTATTTATTTTTCTAAAAAGGTGCTACTAAATCTCTTGCTTGATCTTTCAGGATTTTGTACAACTTCAACCTATTCATAAGAAGTCTCTGTGTATCTTGAGTCATAAATTGATTCGTGAAGTGCAACCATATCTCTTATCTAATATTTTGCACCCTAATCATCATACTTATATCATTTGTTAAGCACAAAATCTCTAAAGCTTTCCTATTTTTGTTGAGCAACCATAAAAAGATCTTGTATTTGAATCTCCTTCTTTTGAACATTTAATTCTTGATTTCTGAATCAACAAGCTCTCTTTTATGTTTAATAGACTGCAAAGCTTGGTCACATTCTTTGTGCCTAATCTCTCATCTTTTACTCCTAATTAATCTTCCTTCCCTTTTTATCGTACCTTAGAATCTTCTTTCTTGTTCTCTTTATCTATGCATCAATGTTGTCAAAATGTTCTTTATTCCAATTCTTCAATTTATGCTTGATTTCTTTCATCTTCTCTTTTAGTACATATCCTAACTTGTCCTTCATTTTGTTTTCTTTCATCTTTGTTATGCCATATATTTAAATTATGGATGTCTTCCTCAACCATTCAAAACACAAAAAGACTTTAGACCCCAATTTATCTCCTCCTCTTTTAACATAATATGGAAATGATTAAACACTTCTCTTCTCCATAGTGATGTATGTCTCTATTTATCTAACTATCCTTATGAGACTAGAAATATATCCTGTTTGCTCATAAACCTCCCACAAGTAAGTAAACTTCTTTTCTTTTAAAGATAGATTTGTTATCCTTACATCTCTTCTTGATGTAACTGCATTTCCTTGTTCTCTTTATTTTCTTAATATAATTAAAATCATTCACAAAGTATCAATAGTCCCTTCCTTTATTCCTTGTAATTTCAATAATCTCCTTTCAAAGTTCTTTTTTTCAAAGAAAAATTGCAAGGAGCATGAATTTTTATAATAACCATCTTTGTTTGATCTTATTTCCACTTTACTCTTAGACTAATGTGAACACTCAATTATGTCCGAGGTCCTAATTGTTAGAATTAATCAAGAAACCAATACTAATTTAAGTAATAATTAAAAAGAACAAAAAAAAGAAGAGAAATAAAAAAAAGAAGAAAAAAGAAAAAGATGAAAAAATAAGAAAAGAGAAAAAGGAATCTCACACCAAATAAAATAAGAATTCCAAAAAGGGAAAGAAAAAGAAAAATTCTCCTATTTGGAAAAGAAGTCCCACATTGGACAAGGAGAACCTCTTTAATCCCTCCTCCTTCTATATAAGAAGAGGTCCTTCACCAAAATGAAGGGAGGAAGAGGAGCACTTGGAGTCTTAGGGAGGATTTTCAGAATTTCGGAAGGGAGGACCTAAGAAACTCTCTACCTCTGCCTCCAATTCAGCCATTGGTCTCCATGGAACCAGTTCTTCATCACCTTCCAATGGAGGTTAGATCCGACTCTTATTCCTCTTAAGTTTCTTGTTTCTTCTCGGATTTCCGAGTTCATTTTCGTTTCTGTTTTTCGTTTTCATTTTTGATCGACCAAATGATCTCTAATTTCCGTGATTTTTGTTGCGTTTTCTTTGCCTTTATCTCTAGTTTCTGGAATGATATTATTTGTTCAAATTGGATCTGAAATGAACTTTTTATTGCCTGATTATCGAAGCATGTTCATCATGGTGCGCAAATTAACCTTGCTCGTTTGATTTGTACATATCTTGCTCATTTCTGATTGGATTTATATCAAACTTGTTTTGTTTGATTCCCATAATCCATATCTTTCAATTGATTGGTTTTGATTTTTCAGATCTACCAAAAAATATTTTCTAAAAATTCTGAGATTTGAATTCAAATTTTGGCGCCAAAATTTTATGTGTTCTTGAGGTTGATCTTCATCTCTGTTTTTCATTTTTGTTTTTAATCGGTCAAATGATCTCTGATTTCCGTGATTTTTTTTTGCGTTTTCTTTGTATTTCTCTATTGTTTCTGGAATGATATTATTTGTTCAATTTGGATCTGAAATGAAATTTTTATTGCCTGATTATCGAAGCATGTTCATCCTGGTGCGCAAATTAACCATTCTCGTTTGATTTGTGCATATCTTGCTCATTTCTGATTGGATTCATGTCAAACTTATTTTTTTTATTCCTATAATCCATATCTTTCAATTGTTTGGTTTTTATTTTTCAGATCTACCAAAAAATATTTTCTAAAAATTCTGAGATTTGAATTCAATTTTTGGCGTCAAAATCTTGTGTGTTCTTGATGTTGATCTTCATCTCTGTTTTTCATTTTTGTTTTTAATTGATCAAATGATCTTTGATTTTGGTGATTTTTGTTATGTTTTCTTTTTATTTCACTCTAGTTTCTGGAATGATATTATTTGTCTAATTTGGATCTGAAATGAAATTTCTATCGCTTGATTATTGAAGCATGTTCACAATTGTTTTCCTTAATTTCAAATCAAGCCAAGTTTATTGCAAATCAAGCCCAATTCAAGCCCAAAATTCAAATCAAGTTTATTTTATTTTAAATCAAGTCCAATTTTATTTCATAAAATTCAAATCAAGTTCACTTTGTTTTAAATAAAAATCATTTTGCATTCCTTAATCCCACGCAATGGGTCCTAAAAACGAACTGGTAGTTTTTTCTGCTGTTCGTTGTTTAGTGGTCCGTATGGGTCCAAGTGCAGCCGTAGTTGTCTTGGGCCCTGTGCATATGTGGATTGAGATTTCCCCTCTTTTCCCTTGTTTTCAGGAAAATAAAAATCTCGTTTTTGCTTTCCTTAATCTCACGCAATGGGCCTAAAAACAAACTGGTAGCTTTTTCTGTTGTTCGTTGTTTAGAGGTCCGTATGGGTCCAAGTGCAGCCGTAGTTGTCTTGGACCCTGTGCATATGTGGATTGTGATTGCCTCTCCTTTCCCTTGTTTTCAGTAAAATAAAAATCTCGTTTTCGCTTTCCTCAATCTCACGCAATGGGCCCTAAAAACGAACTGGTAGTTTTTTCTGTTGTTCGTTGTTTAGAGGTCTGTATGGGTCCAAGTGCAGCCGTAGTTGTTTTGGGTCCTGTGCATATGTGGATTGAAATTGCCCCTCTCTTTCCCTTGTAGTCAGTAAAATAAAAATCTCATTTTTTCTTTTCTTAATCTCACGCAATGGGCCCTAAAAACGAACTGATAGTTTTTTCTGTTGTTCATTGTTTAGAGGCTTGTATCGGTCCAAGTGCAACCGTAGTTGTCTCCTGCCCTGTGCATATGTGGATTGAGATTGTACCCTCAAAATATTTTCAAAAAAGACAACAATGCATTCACTTTTCAATTCAAACACCTTTTGAAGGTCAAGCCTTTAACTCAAATTAGAACTACGTAAGCCTTGAGTTTCCCATCAAGTATTTATTTTCACACTAAGTAAAGGGATCAAACAAATTTTCAAATAATCACACACTCAGTTTAAGGGTACTGTTTTCCAGAACAGACGAGTGGGGTGCCTAACACCTTCTCCACTCGTAACCGACTCCCAAACCTAAATCTCTTCCTCGAATCAGAATTTTTTCAAATTTTTTCCCTTAAATAAAAATTTGGTGGCGACTCTACGTAATCACAAAAATTCATTTCAATTTTTAGCTAGTTCATTGTCTCATCGAAATTACGATTGCGACAACTAATGAAATGACCTTCTTTAATCTTCTTTTCATTAACAAATTTATTATATCTCCATAAAGATAAAATTTCTCAAGCCTTGAAATACCTTATATTTTTTATCAAAATTCTCCTTATGATTCTATACATAATATTTTTTTATTCTATTCTTTCTAGTTTCATAAATGTATAATATATCTAATTTTTCTAATTTTATAATTGGCTTCACTTCTCCTTTCTTCATTTTTTTCCAAATTTTTAACAAGGATACTATTATCATGTCATATACTTTTCCTTTTTACTATATCTCTCTTGATTTAATATAAGCTACTTATAAAAATTATTTTTCCTTTAATTTATCATTACATTTGCTGCTATTTTATTTTTTTTAGTTTTCATAACTGCTGAGTTGTATAAAAAAAATATCTTTTTTAATTTTCATAACTGCTGAATTATATAAAAGCAAGATATATTTTCTAAATTTGAATAATTTAAAATTATTTGATATTAATTAAAATGTTAAACAAATTCAAATATATGCATATGAACTTAATTTTAAATTCAATTAAATCATATTAGGACTTTTCAAATTTTTAATACTATATGTTAAATTAAATATTGAATTTTTATAATATATATATAGTTTAATTTGATACACAATATTGAAAATATTAAAATTTTAGTATTTATTTTATTTTATTTGAAAAGAAAAAAGGTTAAATGATGTAATATAATTAATTTAAAATATTAATATAATTCTACAATAATTTATTTTGATTAATTTAATAATTAAATTTATATTAATTTTTTTTTTAAATTTAATAATTTAAGTTAATGTTAACTAATTTATAGATATCATATAATTTAATGTTTTTAATAAATTTAACTTAACGTGACATATATTTTTATTAATGTACTTGAAATTTTTTAACATTTAATTTAATATTAAATAATTTGAATTACTTAAATTTAAAACATACATCATGTTTTTATATAAAAAAATTACTCCAAACTAATTAAAATTTATTTTAAATGTATATATAATTTGACATATAATATAAAAAAATCGAGAAATCCAAACCTTCATTTCATTTTGTTTGAAATGAAAAAAATTAAATAAATTTAAAATATTGATAATTTTGTAATAATTTTTTAACAGTTAAATTTTATACTAAATCTAAATAGAAAAACTTACTAATGTGGACTAATTTAAGTTTGTAACACCGTCTATTTTTTAAAATTTAACTTATTGTCAAATATATTTTTATTAACAGTTACTTTATTATGTTCAAAATAAAAAAAATTATAAAATAGAATTAATTTAAAATATTAACATAAATTTGTAATAATTTTTTATTTTAACAGATAAATTTTATATTAAAATTACAGTAAAATTTAATAATTTAGTTAATATGAAATAGTTTAGATTTATAAGACAGTTTAATTTTTATAAATTTAACTTAATATCAAATATATTTTCTTAATACATTTTACTTTATTTAATACTTAACTTAATATCAAGTAATTTTAATTTACTATAATTGAGAAAATACATAATATTTTTATATAAAAAATATTTCTAACTAATTAAGATTTAGATTATATAATTTAATATTAAAAATTTTAAAATATTATTATTTATTTTATCCTATTCCAAAAAATTTGAAATGTAGGGTATAATTAATTTAAAGTATTAATATATTTTATAATAATTTATTTATATTACTTTAATAGCTAGGGTTTATTTTAAAATGGAGATAAAAATCTAATAATTTAAGTTAAGTTCAGCTAATTTGGTCTTACGATATAGTTTAAGTTTTTTATTAATTTAAATTACTGTTAAATATAGTTTTATTAATATGCTTGATTGTTTAATATTACATTTAATATCAAGTAATTTAAATTTACTAAAATTCAGAATATATATATATATAAAAATTACTATGAATTAATTAATATTTATAATATACAAATTATTATTAAAAAATTTAAGAATTTTGAAAATTATAAAATTAACTATACTATAATATTAAAATAAAAAATAAATAAATATTTTAAATTTAACCTTATCTAAAAGAGATTATGTTGTTAATTTTAAATTGAAAAAAAAAACTTTGTTAATAAAATAATAATTTTTTAAAAATTAATATAATTTAAAATTTATAAATGACTATTTAATTAATAATTACTAGCAGAGTTAATTTATAAATTATAATCTTAACAGATCTATAAAAATAAATATATCAAACTAAATAAAATTATTAACCATATAAATTATATTTTAACAACATTCATTATACATATAAAATATTATATATATATATATATATATATATATATATATATATATATATATATATATCCAACTGCATCATCTCATCCTAAGATATGGAAAGATACCGAAGAAAACAATGCTTTTTTTTTATCTCTATCGTATAACATTGTACAAGGCCATTCACATTCGCATGTTCATTAATAACTACTGATTTCCAAAAGTTGAAATGCTCCTCCTCAAAAAAAAAAAAAAAGGATTACTCCACTAAGATAACAAGATATTGCAACAAAGTGAAAGTAGATAGAAGACATTTATAGTTCGTTACAAATGACTCAGCTCCAGAAGCTTGGAAGTTATCAACAAGCATTCACAGAAAATGTTAACAACCATTTTGAACGCAGGTGGAATCAAGACTATCTCCCAAATGCTTCTTGAGGATAGTCCCATTTCTATAATCAGATGGTTGAACTGTTGAGACATGAACCATAACTCTATAAAATTTGGTCGCGTACATGGGTGAAAAAGACCGACACATGATAACAAAGAAAACAAATCTTTTAATAACCGGTAGATATTAAAAAAATAAAATACTGCTATATATAGGTGTTTGAGGGAATATATTATGTAGATCAGTTTCTGCGAGAAATTGTATTGAGGAGTAGGCTAGCATAAGATACTTTCACCATGCTTTTTCAATGATTTTAACCATAAAATAACAATCTTTTAGACTATCATTCTTTACGTTTTCCAAAAAAGACCAAACTTAATTAAATACATGTTTGGAGAAGATAGGAAAATTCATAATTGATTAGACAAAATCCAGATGTAGCTAATAATCAGTTTCCAAAAAAGTTAAGGTAGCTATCTACCAATATGAACAGGAAGTGTTTATGATGGAAAAAATATTAATTTTAGCTACAAGTAAATAATGATGATGCTCTGCAACTGTATATGTTAAAGTTATACAAGCCAAGACACATGTAAAAGGCACATATAGTAATGTTTTAAATTTTATGACTGACATAATTTTATGATAGGAAATAAAAGCAGCCAGAATCCAGTGTATTTTGTGGCCTTCTTCAAGTTAAAGTAATGTAAACTATTTGTTGATCTCTTCTTTGCTCATAAACAATTTTTTTAATATAAACTTTGAATGTCTATCCAAAATATTTAATTAATTTAAGGCCAATTTTCCAAGTGGTTTGATGATTTTGAAATATTTAATTATATCTGTGTCTTTGGTTTAAAACCAGAAATGTGTCTTTAAATTAATTTAATCACAGATTTTATTGTAAAAGTATTTATTAATATTTTAATGTTGAAATATTAGTTTTTATTAATAAAAAATTTTGATAAAATTTTTTAATTTAAGCATTATGAACTTTTGCTAATAAATTTAATGTTTGTTTGATATTCAAAGTTTTAGAATAAACATTAAAGTTTATATTATTAATAATTTTTGTTAAATAAAATAATAAATACACAAAATTTTGTTTGTCAGTGATTCTACCCTACCTTGTACCGTCCCCCGCCCAGTAAAGGACCTGCTGGTAGTGTTATATCTGCATCCATGATTGGCAGGCAGGGGTGTTAATGCTATTTATACACCTCTTAATTTTAATAGATTTAAGTTTTTAAAATTTTTTTGATGTATTTTAAGAATAGATTAGACTATATTTTATGTTGCCTTAATCTAGTCTATTATTTAATATTCTTATAATTTTTTTAACAATTATATGTTAATAATAAAACTTCTTAACTTAAGGAAAAGCATTTTACTAAACGTAAGCGACAGGTGAAAAATAAAATGAAAGAGATGTTTCGATGAAACCTGGTAGGTGGAAAATAGCGTTGCAAAGAGGTAAACAACGGCCCCACACCCAATGCATATCACATCTCCTTGAAGTTTGAAGTTTGAAGTTTGAACTTTGAACTTTGAAAGTGACTGATATTTCGAAGAAGGAAAAACGTTTTCAAATATATATATTTATTTACATATTTTAATTTTATTTTATTTTTTAAAAAATAAATCTATTAACCGTTAAATAATATATATATATATATATAAATAGATAATTTTATTTATATGTAAAAAATTATTACTTTTTAAAAATTTATAAAATAAAATTATTGTAAATAAAACTTTTTTAAACTAAGCAATGTGGTATTATTTTGTTATATGAAATTTATTTTGATGTTCTCAATTGTACAAATAAAATAATATTATATTATTTTAAATTTTACTTAGTTAAAAATATAACATATTTCAAAATAAATTAAGTGTATATTTCACAAAATTAATAAATTAATTAATTTAAAATAAAAAAAGATAAAAATTAATAAACTAATAAACTAATTGATTAAATTAAATAAAATTAACTATTAAACTAGTTAATAAATATAAAATAAGAACATGATTAATTACTGTATAAATAAATTTATATATATTTTGTTTGATAAATTAATTATTTCTTTATATTTTTAATTTTTTATCATTGTAGATTAAGCATTTTATTTAAAAGTAAAATAAATAGTTTAATAATTAAAACAAATAAGCTAATATAAAATAAAAATTAAAAATTAATACTCTAAAAAATATATCATCTAACATTTTATGATGAATTAATAATATTATCATAAAAAATAATATTAAATTTTTTTAAAAAAATGCATTAACGAAATATTATAAAAAATATCAAACATAAACAAATCTTCCAGTTAGAAGTTAAAAAGGTCACATAATATTTGGAGTAGCATTTAAATAAACGCAAGATCATTAAAAAATTGTTAGGAACTACTAAAATTTGTTTTTTTTTTCAAATAAATTTATTTTACTTAAACAAAATTTATAATTTAATATTTTAGATTTCAACTTAAAAATTTCTGCTAGCACACTTTGAGAGTAAGAAAAAAAATTTAATCTCTACTATTTTTATGGCTTAGGTTTTTTATTATATAGAAGTTTTTGACTTATTTTCGTATGATTAAAATTTTTCAATTTTAATTTCCAAAAATGTCGCTTTATACAATTTGGTTTTTATATTTATTTATTTAATTATATTTTAACCTTTTATAAAATTATTTGAGTGTAAAAAATAATTTATATATTTTTAATTCCTGAATATGCTAATTTTTAATATTTTATTTATATTTTTATAAAAATTAAAATATTATTAAATTATATATAACAATATCTTTGTGAACTAAAAGTATATAAAGTATAATTTTTAAAATTAAGCTCTAATAAAAGTTTTTAATAATAGAATATAAAATTAATATTTTTAAAATAAAAAAAATAAAAAAACTGAAAATTATGTTAAAAAAGACTAAGAATGAATATACAATTTTATAAAGACTTGGTCCGCAAACTTTGCTTCCAAATCTAGTAATAAATGAGCTGGCCATGTCCTCAAGAGACAGATACATCGATGTTAACGAGACTTGTCCTTACGCAGTACGGGTAAAAATACGTCAAGTCAACTTGCATGTTACAATTAAACTTAAATCTAGACCTAATATTTATAATAACTTTTTTATTAAAATTTAATATATTTTAACTTTTAAGATCTAATAAATTTATAAATATATTTAAAAGTATATAATATAAAAAAGTAATAAATAAATTTAAAATCTATATATAAATTAAAAATTTATAAATATATATAAAAATTTATGACATAAAACAGATACTAAAACAATTATTATAATTAGCTGAAATATAGATACTTTTGCTGTTTAATGAATTTTTTTATTTTTTCTAAGATTTTTTTTATGTTTGGAACAAAAGTAGATGATATTATATATATATATATATATATATATATATATATGTATATGTATATATATACGAGAGCAGAAAGTAATAATTAAAATTTTAAACAATCAAATTTTGGAAGTAATATTAATGTCAAGTTTATTGTATGATTGAGAGATAAAAATTATTATAAAATAAAACAACAAATAAATCATAATATACATGTTAATTTAAAGATAAAAAAGGTAAATAAAAATAAATATAAATATTTGTCTTCTGCTTTATATACAGTTATAAACAATAATATTTTTAAATTTTAAATTTTAAATTAATTATTTAACATTAATAATTTTTAAATAAATAAAATTAAAAAAATCCACCAACTCATATCTAAATATAAACAGACGTATATTCCATTACCTACCATTGGCATGTGGGTGTTGAGCACATACACAGAAAAGCGAATCACGTTGCATGCCTACTTTCTAATGTGGGCTGATATTCCTCCTCTCATGTCGTGATTCAAGTGCTCAAGCGTAGGCTGCGTAGTCAAGTTGAGTTCTTTGAATAAAAAGTTCTTACTTATATTACATAAAGGAAATTATTTTTATTACAATAAAATTTTAAAAATTAATTAAAAATAATATAAAATATTATAGATTTTTATTATATAAAATAAAATTCAGTTAATATAATTATTATTCTCTCTAAATATTGATTCAATATTACTTATTATATTTTACATTTTTTTAATATTAATTTTTTATTTTCTCTAATTAGCCCTCAATCTTCCAACTATATTGAATAAAAAAAATAGTAAGCGTGTTGGAAAAGTAAAATTTTATATTATCTTTTGTATCTCTCATTCTTCCTTCTTTCATTTGCTTTTAATTATTACTCAATTATTCTTGATTTTTCATATTCCTACATTCTCAATTATATAATTTTTTTTATTCCAGATGCATATATTATTCATAAAATAATGTCAATAATTGTTACTTGAGAAAAAATAATTTTCTTTGCATTGAAATTAATAAAATGTTATTTAAAAGTAATAATATTCCAAAAAATTAAATAGATTGGACTCATTATAAATTAAAAAAATTTATTAAATTAATTTAATAAATGAGTTTTCAACTCAAAAAGATCAAAAAATTTACTTCAAATAAAATTAAGAATAATTTATTAAATTATTTTTATTAGTTTTAGAAAACTTATTTTCTTTAAGCCTATAATTTTTTTATTGACCCTCCATATTAATAAGGAAAAGTTAATACGTAAGTGAAAAATATGTCATATTTAAAAAGATTTCTGCATCAATTTCCAATTAAAATTAAACATGTCATTCGATTTCATTTTCTATGTTACTCCAAAGAAAGAAGAACTTGTCGGGTTTATTGATGGAGGTAGAATTATCATCTAGCTTGAAATTAAAATTTTGATTCATATTTAATAAGTTTTATTCTATCCCATAAAAATCATATGATATAATTCCTCCTTTAATATTGATAGAGTAGTTACAACTTACATGTTTGAATTCGTACACCCAACATGAATATCATATATGGCATTCACATGTATACGTTGTACTAAATAATGAGTTCTTATTAATATATATTTATATTTTTTATTTTACTTTTTTTTGTCACATCATCTATTTTATTTTTTTATAATTTTTTAAATATATTTATCTATCTTAATAATTGAATATTAGTATTTGAACCTCCATACACTATCATATATCAGATACATATCAAATGGTTATATATTTTTTAGAAAGGATCAGTCAATATTTAAGAGATATATTCGGGCTAATGTAGTGTGCGTATATGTACATCTTTTTCCTCTAAGATATACTACTAATTTTTAAATTTTTAAAAAATAATTTTTTTTATAACCATTAAATTTGAGATATATACTCATATAACTTTTACATATATCATTTCTCTTTTTCAAATAATATATTCCTCATATTGAGATTTTGAAGGACCAAGAACTGTAAGCGGGTTGATTTCACACGCACTCTTGCTTCGCCTTTAGCAACTATAAATAAACACATTAATTCTGGAAATTAACCAAAGGGTAAGATAACACTTCATACATTGTGTCATCTTCAACCCTTTTGTTTAAAAATCCTTTTCTTAGCTATGGATTACTCTCTTAATTTTTTCTGGTCTCATCTTCAACCCTTTTGGTCTTATTTGCTTATTATAATGATTCCTGGCTTTATGATATTGAAAGCCTTGAGATCTCCCTTAGTTGAGAAGCCCAAACTCCCTCCTGGACCCAAACCATGGCCTATAGTTGGTAACCTTCCCGAAATGCTTGCAAACAAGCCTATATTTCAGTGGATACACAACCTTATGATAGAAAAGGATACCGAAATCGCATGTATCCGCTTAGGGAATGTTCACGTGATCCCGGTGACATGCCCCACAATTGCTTGTGAATTTTTGAGAAAACATGATGCTGATTTTGCATCAAGACCAGTAACGATGTCCACTGGCATAATCTCTAGTGGCTACGTGACCATAGCTATTGTACCCTTTGGTGAACAATGGAAGAAAATGAGGAAAATCTTTGTCAACGATTTGTTCTCCCCCCTTAGACATCAATGGCTTCAAGATAAAAGAAATGAAGAAGCGGATAACATTATATTTTATCTCTATAACAAATGCAAAAATGCGAAGGGTAGTGGTCTTGTGAATGTAAGAAATGTTGCACAGCATTATTGTTGTAACGTGACGAGGAAATTGATTTTTAATACAAGGTACTTTGGAAAAGAACGGGAAGATGGAGGGCCTGGATTAGAGGAAGTGGAACACGTGGATGTGATTTTCACGTTACTTAAGCATGTTTATGCCTTTTCTGTTTCTGATTATATCCCGTGCTTGAGGGTGTTTGATTTGGATGGCCACAAGAGTAAGGTAAAGAATGGCATGAGGAGCATTAAAAGGTATCATGACCCAATCATTGAAGAGAGAATCAAGCAATGGAATGATGGATCGAAGACCGTCGAAGAGGACTTGTTGGATGTCATGATCTCACTGAAGGATGCCAATAATAATCCATTGCTGACATTGAAGGAAATTGAGGCGCTCACAATAGTAATACATCACTTCTTTCCTTTTAATAACTATCACTTGCACGTACTTTTCATTTTTTTCTAATACGTACATGTATTAGTCTTGATACCATTGACTTTAGAAAGTATTAACTAGTATTTTAAATTTAGAAAATAAAAACTAAAAGATCTACTAGAAAAAAACCATTTATTATAGGGTAAATCATTACAACCTTCTTTCTATTTTTATTTGTTATAATTTTTTCTATTCTAATCTATACAAAAAAAATTCTATTTCATGAATATATTATATAAATAGATTCTAACTTTTATTTTTTTATTATATTGAAAAAAAATTATATCCTTATGATAAATTCTAACACATTACACAAAAATTTTCAATGTTTTAAACATTAAAGAAAAATTTTTATTTTTTAAATACATTATAGTTAAATTAATTCTTTTTAATTATTAAAATCTTCAAAACAAATTTTAAGATAACAATAAAAATATAAACAATAAAATAAATTATAGATCATATCTTAAAATTAATTAAAAATCGTTTAATTTTTTTTTTGTGTAAAAGTATCATCACAAGAATTATTTAAGATAAAAATAAATTTTCAAAAAATTAAAAAAATTTATTGGTTTTAAAAAAATAATACTCACATAATTGATTTAAACAAATTTATTTGTTTTAAAAAAATAATACTCACAAAAAATTTAAAATTTATTGTAAGAAAAATAATATAATCCATATTGTTTTAAACATAAAAAATTATAATTTATTTTATTAGTAATTTTTAAATATTCTAAAGTTATTTTTAATTTTTTTCATTTAAGTGTTTAATTATTTCAAATTTTTTATGGATTTAACTTTAATGTATTTAAAAAATAGTTGAGAATTTATGTAATGTTTATAATATATAGAAGTTTTTTGTAATATATTAAAATTTATCATAAAAATATTTTTGTTAATATAATATAAACAAAATTTTAGGATCAATGTATTATATATTTATAAAATAGGAAGAGGTCAGTGTAAGTTTTAGAAATAAAGGTATCTTGTGTAAAAAATACAAAATAGATAGAAGGTTAAAAAATTACTTTTTATTATATTACAAACACAAAAGCTAGAAAGATTTTTTGTGTGAACCTAATAAATCATGTCCAAGTTTGACCGTTAAACCATATATGTTGTCTACTAGTACGAGGAGCACTCATATTTGACTATAATTAGGAGTAAAATTTGGTTAGTTTAGATTTTCATTATTTAAGTTTAATTTGTTTATAAATTTTAAAATTTGAGTCTAAGTTTATTATTTATTGTAATTTTTTATTACAATATAATGTATTAAAAATATATAAAATCTATAAATTTGCTTAAAATTTTATAATATAAAAAAATTGGTAAATATATAGATATAAAATTTATATATGTAAATGATTAAAAAAATTACAAATTTTCTTAAAGTTTACAATATAAAAAAATTATAAATAGACCTAAATCTTATTTATATATATATATATATATGATAAAAAATTATAAATTTAATATATTAAAATAACTATAATTATATATATATATATATATTAATATTTAATATTATATTATATTACATTATATATATATATATATTATGTATCTTGTATATTATAAAATTATAATAAACTTATATATTTAAACAAATTTTTAAATAGATTATGTAAACCTTTTTATAAATATAAGATTGATTTATTTATGTAAAATTAATTTTTTAATAAATCTAAGCATATTTATTTATTAAATAGAAAACATTAAATTAAAATTTAAATTGGTTAGACTATAATTTTAATTAGACAACTTAACTCATTCTTACATCTAGCTACAACATCAATAAACTATGTTTAACCAAGTAAAATTGTCCACTAATCTACTAATATTGGACTACAACACTAATAAACCATGTCTAATTATCTAGACTACAATTCTTTTCAACTTTTTTTTTCACATTTCTAAGAGTTTCATGAATAATATAATAAGTTGAATTAGTTAGTTAACACTAAAAAACTATAAAGATTAGAAAAAAAGATAAATAATTATAATAGAAAAAATAAATTAAAATAATATAAAATAAGTATAAAAATTAGGGATAAAAAAAGTATAATAAGATTAATTAGTTTATTTGACCTTTACAAAACAACGGAAGAAAGTAAAGAAAATAATAAGCAATAATTTGCTTTTCACAGTCTGGTGTTAACGGTTTCATGTAAAAGAATTAATAAGAAAATTATAATCTTAATTTCAGGAATGTTAGGAATATAGTTTTTGATATATTTTTATAATTGATTATTTTTTTATAAAATTAAAATAATTTTAAAAAATTATCGATGCACAAAATAAATATTTAACTTTTAAAAAAATTAACTTATATAAAATATTGTGAATTAATATTTTATTAGTATTCTTAAAAGTTATAAAATAAAAAATTATTTTTAATATAAAAATAATAATATATAATATAATTACTAGAAATTAAATTTTAAATTTAATTTAATTATATAAGTTAAATTATAAATTGAAAATTATCTATATCTTATATATTTGGTTTATCAAACTTTTTATTATTGTGAGATTTTAAACACCTCCTTATCAAGGATGAAAATAGGTTAAACTAAAATTTAAATATTTAAACATGATCTATCTAAAAATTTTGAAATCTTAATTTGTTATAATTATTTTTTAAAGCTCAATTGTTGAAGGTCTATCAGATCAATATATTTATTTAAAAGTTTATTATATAAAAAAATTAAAAAAATAAATTTAAAATTTATATATATAAATAATTAAAAAAAATTATAAATCAATTTAAATTTACAATAGAAATTTTTTTAATATATTAAAATAAATAATATATATATATATATATATATATTGTATAAATATATATATTGTATATTTTATATCTTATAATATATATTTATATATTATATTTAAATTTTTTAATAAATTTAAATTTATCTATTTATTAAATAGATTAAATTTAATTTAATTTTAAATAAATTTAACTATAAACCACAAAATTAAATTTAAAAGGTAATAATTATCTTTATCTTGTATATATTTGATTTATCGTATCTTTAGTTTATATGCGATTTTAACTGTTAAAGGTCTAAAATTGTATTGTTTTAATACTTTTTTATATTCTTTTTATTGTTTCAATTGTAGATGGATGAACTCTTTCAATATAAAAGTAAAAATTTTTTATATATATATATATATATACATTGAATAGATTAACAATCAAAAATCAAATTCAAACTTGTAGGAACTTATGCTTGGAGGAGCAGACAATCCATCAAATGTTGTTGAATGTGCAATTGCAGAACTAAGAAACCAGCCAAGTCTACTTCAGCATGCCATCGCAGAATTGGATAATATTGTAGGTAAGCAAAGGCTAGTTGAGGAATCAGATATTCCGAAGCTCAATTATGTGAAGGCTTGTGTAAGAGAAACTTTTCGCCTTCATCCAATTGTGCCTTTTAATCCTCCCCATGTATCAACACATGACACAGTGGTAGGAGGTTATTTGATCCCAAAAGGTAGCCATGTGATGCTAAGCAGACAAGGACTTGGACGAAACCCAAAAGTTTGGAATGAACCCCACAGGTTCAAGCCAGAACGTCACTTAAAGAATGATGGATCTATGATTGTTTTATCAGAGCCTGATTTGAAGTTCATTTCATTTGGCACAGGACGACGAGGTTGTCCTGCCATCATGCTTGGCACCACAATGACTGTGATGCTATTGGCTAGGTTACTCCATTCTTTCACTTGGAGTACACCTCCAAATGTGTCTTCCACCAACCTTGTTCATTCTTCTAATGGTGTTATGCTTGCTGACCCACTTGTGTTAGTAGTGAAGCCAAGACTCGCAGCAGAATTGTATGACATAAATAAAGAAATGTTGTAGCAAAGGAGTGCTAGCAATATAATTGTTTACATATAAAAAAATAAATGCAAATGCAATAATTATATGCAAATCACATTAACTTGTCCAGCCTAACAATGATATGATTGTTGAGCCCTTGTATTTATCAATGTTACTTATTATAACATTTATCAATGTCATTGCAACCTTTGTTGTAAAAGACATTATATTTACATTTGAAAAATATGTTAAAATGAATTTATTACAACATTTAACAGGTAAAAATATTAAATTTATTTTTTACATGATTTGACAGATCAAATTATTCTAAAAAGGTATCTTTTTTAAATGTTGTATAAAGATAATATCGTTTACCTAATTTTGTGTTAAATATAGTAATAGAGTAAATTTTTTATAAATTTTTACCTTTAAAATACTATAAAATAACTCTTTTTGTTGACTACAAATGTTGTAATAGAATTTTTTAAACTATAATTTTTTTTATAAATCATTTTTATTTGATCATATTCGTACATATTTATACTTTTAGATTATCTAATATATTGTGCAAAATGGCATGTTAATTATATGGAAAAAAAACTATGTTCATATGAAACAAATTTACATTTATTCAATTTGTATATTTATTATTTTTTATTAAACATATACAACATATAAAAATTAATTAATAAATATATAAAAGTTAATATACTTGTATAGAAATGAACAATTTATATTTTTTAGTAGCTACTTTTTCTATAAATAAATATATTTGTACTACATGTTAATATAAGAAAAATGTAAAAAAAATTAATTCGCTTTCTTATATATTTTTTTTTAATGTTTCCACTTCTAGAATACCATCCATAGCCAAGCTCTTCTTACTTTTAGGCATTCATGCCTAACCAATCAATTTTCTATAGAAAACAAACACTTCTCTAACCTATTCATAGTTTATTGGTTATAGTTCTATATTAAAAGGCTACGAGTAATAATATTTCGGAAATGGTGTAATAAACTAAATGACTATTTTTATGAATATAAATGGTGTAATAAATTAAATTACTATTTTTATATCGTTTGATATTTTTAAACGATATAAATTTGATGTTCTAGTATCTCTATTTTGGAAATTCATTACACTTCATTCAGGTACAGCAAATTTCTTGCTCAAAGCAAGATGCATAGAGGAACGTACCCATACAAAATATCTTCAAATTCTTGAAGCTCGTTGAGAAACTAGCAATCATTATATGCACGCGAAATAGATATAACAACATGAGGGAGTACTGGATAAGACACATAGCTGAACCTTATATCCTTCCCTTCCTCTCTCCGCGCGTGTTCTGTTAATTCTGTTACTAGTTAGTTTTGTTATAACTGAATTCTGTTAATTCTGTTAGCCGGAATTCTGCACCGAGAGTGTCCAGAAAGTTCGAGAAAGTGACCATATGAAGAATGAATGAGCTGAGAGAATAAGAGAAAGGGAGAGCCAGTTCTGGTCTGCTGGTCTGCATGGTATCCGAGAGAGAAGGAGGTGTGATGTGTGATGTGTATGTGATCCTAACCCTTCAAAGAGGGAAAGTGAGAAAACAAATAATCAAGAGAGGGAGGTTCATAGTCAATGTGTTACAGAGAGAAAATGGAATAGTCCCAAAAACGAGTTCATTGCCAAAATGTAAAGTAAGTACGATGAAAATCCTAGATGATTTGAAAGAAATTAAGATTTTATATAAATCCTATTACATGTTGATATACTTGTCGTTAGGTTTCACGTTTTTGGCATGTAACTTCGGATGCTAGTATCTGTCTCCATGTTGGTATTCATATATTTAATTCTTCCCTACTGGATGCTGCCTATTTTTTTTAGACTTGTTGGTGTTAGTTTTGAACGTTCTTTGTCGTTTTTAGTTCTGGGCCCTAGAGCATCTCCAATAGGAGATTCTTTAGACAAATTATTGAGTTAAATAATTGATATTTAACTTATTTTATTATCAGACAAGGTTGATATAGAATAATTTTTAATTAAGAATTATTTAACTAAATAATTTAATTTTAAATATTTTCAAATAAAATAAAATTAAAAATAATAAAAATATAATAGCTAGCAAAATTTATTTGATAGATTTTATTAACTTAGCCTTTTAAAGAGATGAATTATTTAAAATTATATAAAGTAAAAAATAATATTTAATAATAAAATTCATAAAGGGATTATTTAAGTCAACAATTTTTATCATAGATGTTGTTATCCCTTCCACTATATTTTTTTATAGATAAAGTATAAATTATTAATATTAATGGAGTATTAGGTATATTCCAAATCGTCAATCACGTGGGAACATTGTTGTTAATGCATGAACATTGTTGTGGTAACATAATTATGAAGATTATTTTTAATACAAGGTATTTTGGGAAGGGTAGTAAGGATGGAGGACCTGGATTTGAGGATGTAGAACATGTTGATTCCCTTTTCAATCTACTTAACTATGTTCATACCTTTTCTGTTGTTGACTATATGCCATGCTTGAGGGGACTTGACTTGGACGGTCAAGAGAAGAATGTGAAAGAAGCTTTGAGGATTGTGAATAAGTATCACGATCCCATCATCAAAGAGAGAATCAAACAATGGAGTGATGGATTGAAAATTAATGAGGACGATTGGCTTGATATTCTAATCTCTATCAAAGATGCCAACACCAACCCACCATTGACATTGGAGGAAATCAAGGCGCAGATTATAGTAATATTTCACTTCCTTTATTTTGTTTTTCATTGCATACTTTGTTCGTTCTTTCGTATGTACATACGGACTGTATATATATATATATATATAAAATTATGTATACTTAATGATGATTGAAATTGCTTATTTTTATATTTTTTATTATTTTATAATTAAAAGGTTAAAAATGATTAAAAAATATTGTTCCTTTTCTTAATAATTAGTTTTGTTTTTTAATTAAAGAATAGTAAATAATAATAATAAAAAAAAACAAATATATCATTAGATAAATATTTGAAATTTATAAATTATATATTATAATTTTTAAAATTATTACTTTTTAATCTAACTATTTTTTAAATTTAAAACAATAATAAAAATAAAATATGAAAGAACTAAAATATTTTTTTTTCATAAAATCAATCAAGAATTAAAAACTAAAATATACAATTTACACAATTTCAAAAACTGATTAAAAATCTACTCAAATAAAAACATGCTATTTAGTTCCATTATATAAATTCATGTTAAAAATATATATATTTCAAAATGAATAATTAAACTTTTTGTAGGAACTGGCATTTGCAACGGTGGACAGTCCATCAAAATGCATTTGAATGGGCACTTGCAGAAATGATAAACCAACCAGAGTTACTTCAACGAGCCAGAAGAATTAGACAGTGTAGTAGGGAAAGAAAGATTGATCGAAGAATCAGATATACCTAAGCTAAACTATGTGAAGGCTTGTGCAAGAGAAGCCTTTCGCCTTCATCCCATAGCACCTTTTGTTCCTTCTCATGTCTCCATGAGTGACACAATAGTTTCCGAATACTTGATCCCAAAGGGTAGTCATGTACTATTAAGTAGAAGTGGTCTTGGGAGAAACCCAAAAGTGTGGAATGAACCCCTCAAGTTCAAACTGGAACGACACCTCAAGAGTGATGGATCCGATGTCGTTTTGACAGAGCCAGATTTGAAGTTGATATCATTTAGTACTGGAAGACGCGGTTGTCCTGGAATCATGCTTGGCACTACAATGACTGTGATGCTATTTGCTAGATTACTTCATGGCTTCACGTGGAATGCACCACCCAACGTGTCAAGCATCAATCTTGCTGAGTCCAGTCATAATATCTTTCTTGCAGAGCCACTTGTGGTTGTTGCTAAGCGAAGATTAGCATCAAAGTTGTACCAAGGTTAAATTAATTAAGGAAGATTCAATTTACCAGACAATCCAGTTATGTTAACATAATGCGAGAAATAAATGTTCAATTAGATAAGGGGAATCAATCGCTAAAATAAAAATGTCATTTATGATATGTAATTCATTGTCAAGTACTATATGTGAACAAAGATCTAAAAATGTTTATTAGTTGAATGGCATTTGAAATTTTCTTTTAGCTATTTAAAATATTAACATTAATGTTACATGCAATGAAATTAAAAAATTAAAATTTAAAATATATATCTTCTTTGCATATTAATTATATTCTTGTATCCCATTTTTCAAATTTCTTTATATGATTATGAATGGGTATATTCTAAACAAATAGATTAACTATTTTTTTAACAAAATTTAAATACATTTTTAATCCATGTAAATATATTGAATTTTGTGTATTAAAATTTTTATTTTTATTAAATTCTATTATATGTAGTAACTTATTATATATATATATATATATATATTAAAAATATTACATAAATAGTGGATTACAAAGACATAAAAATAATTTTTTATATAATTTAATAATAAAAATAATAATTATTTATATATGAAATTTCTTTTAACAAATAAGATGCATTTTCATATTTGATATTCTTTTAACAAAAAGAAAAATTTAATTATTAAAATAGAATCTAAGTTTTTATCATTTATCTTTATATATTAAATTAAAATTTTATTCTTAAACAAAATTATTTTTAAAAAAATATTTTCATTTTTTAAATCATGTAACTTTTTTTATTAAGTATATATATTTTTTGTTTTTTTATTTCTTTTAATAATAATTTAATTTAATTTTAAATGTTGATCATATAATATAAAAAATTATAAATATATTTTTAAAATAAAATAAATTTTAATATTATTATAATTTTCATCAATCTTAATTTAAATTTTAAAATATTAAATTAATAAAAATCACATGTTATGATTTTTATAGTTTATTTTATTAATTTATATTTGGTTTTAATTTTTTTATTAATGTAATATTTATTATTAATAATAAAAATATATACTATTTTTATTTTAAAAATTATTTAATTTTAAAACATCCATGCAATGCATGGAAATACATCAGTTTGCAGAAATAAAAGAAAAAGCAACCAAGCATACAATGCACAGACAATATACCAGTTTTCGAAGACTACTACTATTACCTACAATAGATCTTTCTACACCTACTATAATACCATGATCTTTCACAATATTAAAGGTTGTTCATAAATCAATTCAATTTAATATAAATCATAAAAAAAGGACACAAAATTAAAAATAAACTAATAACTGAAAATTGGATTGTATGTTAATTGGTTTTTGAAAGCAAAATTCATTTAAATTAAAATAACTTGAGAACATTTTTCTCAAGTAGGGAAGATTAGATTGGATGTATATATATGCTTAACACAAATTTTCCTGACTATTTATATTTTTGTTTAGCCACTAATAATACCGATAATTTTTGTTTAACTCCAAGTTGCACTGGCACTGCAGTTTTTTTGGATTTGCGCTACAGGACCCGTTTAATGATATTAATTTTGTCTTCGTCGTAAAAATTAAAAAATAAATAAAGATCTAACACTGATTGAGTACTTAATGAACTGAAATAAATTTTTAATAAAATGTTCTCATAATATTAAGAGTTTAATGAGATTTGAACAGATATTATCATGAAAAAAAATTGAACTTTATTGGACTCTAGAAACTACTTCAAGAAAAAAAAAATCTACTAAGATCTTATAAAATATAGTCTGACTTTTATTTAGTATACAAAACCCTTAACTTCTCCATTATTAGATCAGTTCTAATAATTTATTATGACCTTTAAAATTAAATAACTCTATTACTATATTAAAAATAGACAATATCGTCTTTAAAAGCTATTTAAAAAAGAATTGTTCTAATTGTATTATTAAAAAGTAATATTCCTAACAAACACACCCTAACATTTGTAACATTAAAATTTTAAATTCTTAAATTGAATTTGGTTCAAACATTTGATCTAATAATATAAATATAATTATGAGACCATGTTTTAGGTTGGGTCAATAGTTAGGTAAAGTCGTCTTTAAAATAGTAATTTAAGAAAAAGTTTATTAATTAACCACTACATGAACAAAAGAATTGGTTAATTAATAAATTGAATAAAGTCTTCTTTAAAATAGTAATTTAAGAAAATTTTATTAATTAACCAATGCGTCAACCAAAGAATTGGTTAATTAATAAACTGATTATTTTTGTTTAACTCCAAGTTGCATTCAAACTGCAGTTTCCCTGGATCTGTGCTACCAGGGCCTGTTTAATGATATTAATTTTGTATTTGTCATAAACATAAATAAATAAAAATCTAACAGTGATAGATTACTGTAATGGAACGGAATTAAATTTCTAAATAAATTATACTTATAAGAGTTTAACGATAATTGAACAGCATCATACAATTATGCGAATGAGCACGTTCTAAACAAATAGTTTAACTATTTTTAATAAAATTTAATTATATATATAATTCATGTAAATATAGTAAATATTATTTTTGTTAGCATATTTTAGACTAATTTTTTTAATTTTGTTATATATACTAACCTATTATATATTTAAAAAATACATAAACATTTTATTATGAAGAAGTATGGAAATAATTTTTAATTCAGTTTAATAATAAAAATCATAGTTTACATTATATATGTAAGATTTTTTTAACAAATACAATGAATTTGTACATTTGATAATTTAAAAAGAAACAATTTAATTGTTAAAATAGAATCCTTGGAAACGACCTTTTCAAGCGGGAGAAAAGGGGATGAGATGCCAATATTGTTGTCAACAAAATAAATTCAAAGATTAGACTATCAAGCCCTAAATGCCACAATATCAGCAAAAGAAATCATACCTCTAAATATATGCTTGACGAGTTCTGTTGGGCATATTGATAAATACCTTATTCTCCTTATTAAATAAGCCATCCAAAATAGGTTTAAGTTCCCATACAATAGTTAATGAAAAAAATAAAAAAAATAAAAGTTAGAAATAAAAAATAAAATAATTGCAGAATTTTAAAAAAATATTATATTTATAAAAATTAAAAATATATTTAAATTTTTTAATAAAATCAAATTTTTAATCTCTCTCAAAATTATTTTTATAGTTGTTGTTTATAATATAATAATAAATCGACATGATTGAGAATAGACATTCAAAATGAATTTTAATTTGTATAATATATTAGACTTTGGAGCTTATACTCACTACTTTAAGAAAAGATTTTATCTAACCATTATTTTAACTTCGTAAACCCTTCTTGTTGCAGATAAGTTAACCCTTAATGTTATATACCTATTTATAAATAATAATAAAAAAATTTAAATGCATTAAAGGTCATATAATTATTGATAATTTCTCCTTTATTTTTATTTTATAAAAGAATCTTTCAATATACAAGTATGTCTTAATGAGTTTTAGAAGTATATTTTTTTTAATATTTTATCTCTATTTGCTGTATAAAAGCTCATTTAGTATCATAATTTTTTTATATATAGCAATTATCGGATGGAGGTTCTTTGATGCGATAAGCTAGTTAACACTGTTCTAATATAAAATTATAATTAAAATTGTAATTGATGTTTCTTTATGTTCTCATGAAAGGAATATTAGGTAAATTTTTGTAATGGTAAATAATTGTTGCTCTGGATGTCATATGATTTTTTTCCGTTAAATTGACGAAATATTATGTTCATTCTCTTCCACTCATAACGGGTAATGTAACAAGTCAAAGATTGAACATTAGACTTTCATATTTTTTTAAACACGTACTAAATAATATGTTAATTTTTTTTTTCATAACAGAGATCTAACATATAATATACCTTAATGAGTATGTAGTGATTGAATTCTCGAATTTATTCTTTCGTGCTATGAATACATCGATTCCAATCAACTCATTCTACAAAATCATCGATTTGAGAGACAGTGTTAAGTCATAGATAATGAGGATATGAAACTTTGACATGATTCTTTTCTTGAAAATTTGCGAGGAGATCATTGGTTTGCAGCCATATAGATTGAGCTACTTTCCAGAAGGATGTATTATGTTCCAGATAATTGTAAGATTTTGTTTCCTTTCAATGTAGACTCCTAATCTACTTGTATTCTTTTAAGATGATGGATGTCAACTAAAAATATGTAAACATAAAGCATCTCAGCAAGAATAATAGTACTGTCCCATAATGGTAATGGCTTCCTCATGCACTTTTACCTTTAACATATCCACGTTTCTTCACAAAGATCATTTTCTCCATTGTTTGTAACTTCTTGGAGTCTGTCATTTTGGCCTCAATTCTTTTTTTTTTTTTAATAATTTATATTTTACCTCTTCTTTATATACTACTGAGAATCTGGTACCTTAAAAAAAGAAGAAGAAAACAAATAAACAAGTCTGATATTTGATGGAATAATATAATATGTGGTATAAAATAATATAAATATATATTTATGGTTGTCATATTTTTAACTTTCCCTTTTTCACATGTTTGGCCTAGATCCCTTTTTCTTTTCTTTTTCTGTCTCACTTTCTTCTTTTTTCTCTATGCTTCTTTTTTGTTCTTTTTTTATTTTCTCTCTCTTCTTTGTTATTGCTTTTTGTTTTTCCTTTTTTCTTTTTTCTATTTTTTTTGGCTCTCCCTCTCTCTTCTCTCTTTGTCCCTTCAACTTTTCAAATTTCATCATTCCCCTATCATTTTTATTCATGTAAATGCATAATGCATATGAGAAATAGATAAATCAATCATTATAAGAGGAATGTGTGCCCTCTTTGTGTCCTATTATGGGTCACCTATCTTATGGAACTAGGGCGTCTAATTTACGAACATATAACATGGTGGACTGTGCTCCTAAGGTATAGAAGTCATTAGAGTAAGTTCTAATTCTTAATGCTTGCTACAGTCATAAAGAATGCTATCAGTTGTAGGGCACTATGAAAATGACGCATTCTAGCATGCATCCAAGTGACACTACTAAATCCTCTAATCCTAGGTTTCGCTCAGACATGAGTGTAAGGCCCCATTCATGTTTATGGCTGTACATATGTCGTGTGTGCAGAGGGCATACAGACCTTTATGATTACTAATTGCTTAGTTTTCTGCAAGTGGAGAGATTGCAAAAAATATATAAAATAATTCCTCTATCCTAGAGTTGTACAATAAATAAATAAATGAACAGCAAAAAAGGTCAATATAACACACATTCAACTGTAAGCAGGATTGGGTGTCATATTCTTCTTATTATCTTACGAGATTTTGAGTTGGATGAACAGATCGCTCTTATCCTAAATGCAGCCGTGTGATCTTATATGCGATACCACTAGACGCGCCCTAACTTCAAGCGAGCTCACCCTATGGACCTTGCTAAACTAGATTCCCTGCTAGCAAGAGCGGCTTAAAAAGACAAAGGAGCACAAACAAGGATTGTTTGAAAATGAACAGACAAGCTAAGGACTCTCTAAAATTTCCAGTAGAGTTGTCATCTATCGTAACTATAATTACAATGAAATGACGATCTCCTTAAATTTTTAGATGGAATAATTATGATCGTGGAGTCGTCCCAAAACTTTTATTTGTAAATGAAGAAAATTTGGAAAAAAATTTAACAGAGGGAAAGTTCTACGTTCGAAAGTCGATTATGAATAGGAAAGGTATTAACACCCTACTCGCCCATTCATAAGAACAGTATTCTTCAATTAAATATGTGATTTTAACATTTTGATAAGTTGTTTGATCCTAGAATAAAAATAAGTAGATTTGTGAATAATAACTTAACAGAAGTTGATCCTGTTCCTACGTATTCCCTAGTGCAGTAGAATTTTTTTTAAAATTACGTAGTTCTAGTTAAAAGCAAACATAATTCTATATAGGATTGGTTCAAATTTTCTAAAATCTGTACGAATTAAAATATGGAACAGTAGATAACGCTCATTGTTTTCATTAGAATTCGTCACATGAATTTCGAAAAATTTAAAAAGTGGATATTTTTAGACAGAATTGTGTTAAACGAGATTTTCCAAAATTCACATGCACACAGAATTTAAGCCAAACGTAGACTACACTTGAAAATGTACGAATTGAAATCTAGAATAACGAAAAATCCTGTCTATTTGCATTAGAACTTGTCATGCAAATTTCAGAAAATTAAAAAGCGGATATTTTTAGGTGTAACTAATTAAAACTATAATTTTCTAAAATCCACATCCACACAAAGTTCAAGCCAAATATAAGATGTACTTGAAATTGTAAGAATTAAAATATAGAATGGTAGATAATGCTATCTGTTCGCATTATAATTTATGATGCAAATTTTAGAAAATTAAAAACGGATATTTTTATGTGAGATAAAAATGTAATTTTTTGAAAATTCACATGCACATGAAGTTTAAGCCAAACGTAAGCTATATTTGAACCCGTGCAAATTAAAATACAGAACGACAAGAATGCTATCTGTTTGTATCAAAGTTCGTCATGCAAATTTTAAAAAAATTTAAAACAAATATTTTTAGGTAGAATTAATTAAAAATAATTTTCTAAAATTCACATATACACATAAACTGCGCTTGGACTTATACGAGTTAAAATGTGAACAGTAGAAAATGCTACAAGTTCGCTTTAGAATTTGTTATGCAAAAAATTTAAAATTTTTCAAATTTTTTTTTTTAAATACAGTTTTTTTAAATTTCAATTTAAATTTTTAATATATTATTAACCTATTGAGCGTGACTTCTATTGCTAAGCCCAATTCTGTGATAACCCCTGCTTTCAACAAAAAGAGGTGGTTCATTATTTAGGTTGGTTACATAACCATGTTTTGTAACCAAGCGGCCCATTAAAAAAATCTTAATATAAGGCTGAATTAATTTTAAAGTATCATGAGATGAAAGGGGCAACATTTCTTGGCGAAATCATGTTTCTGAACACGATTTGTAGACGGACTTGGTTGTTTGGGGCTTATGGTTTGAACCTAGAATTTTTTTTTTCGAATGGTGAAACTTCCTAATTTCCTGTCACCTAACAACTTTCATGGACCATCACCAGCCCACCCTCTAGTTTTGCTCACTCACTTATAACACTAAACAAGTAAAGGGGATTCTACTTGCCTGGAACTTATCTTGGATCAGGAGGTGAATAGGCCCAGCCCAAAGATCTTGTTTGTTTTCCAAAATATGCATAATGTGGCTAATCCCTGTTTATATGTTGGTAACCAGATTCTTCATCCTCGGGATGTGAGAGCATCCACCTGCCATTATCCCATCATTTACATCCTCAGCTTCTACCTTGGCATCTTGCACTTTCACATTTCTCAAACACCTTTCTGTTTGGGTCCTCAAACTCCTCCCAATCAACAACCTTGTTTACCTTCAAATCATCTCCCAAGTCTACATCAACCTGAACACTGGTCTGAGAGGAAAGCTGGGGGATTGCGTCCTGGGTTGCAACTCGAAGCAGACCCATCCATCTATTTTCTTGGGCTCTATGATTCTTAAACAAATTGTTAGAATTAGGCAACAGATGACACATCATATTCTGAAGCAAGTCTTCACCACCACTGATACTTCCTGCCAAGGCTTTTATCTGCTAAACACCCCCAGCTGCAGCAGTGATAGCAATATCACCATAACCAACTCCCATATTGAAAACGAGATCAATTTTCTCACTTCCACTACCCATATTTTCGTGAGAAACCTGCTGCTGTTGCTGTCCATATAACGAAGCCACAGTTGTTGGCTCAGGCATCAGTTTTTTTTTCCTTCCACAGCAGACTGGGCCATTGGCACTTCTTGGTCTAATGCTTTTTCACAAGCTCTATACTGCCGCATGTTACCAATAGTCATGGGTCTCCTGCAGCTTGAATGGTCCCTGGCTATGCTGTAAAGCAAGCAAGTGCAAACATGATTGATGGGACAAGGCTATGGATGTGGATCAGATGCTGGCCAAATTTTCTGCCTTTGGATTTCTGTCCCCTGTACCTCTCTATTAGCATTATAAAAATTCAATCAATGGGAATGGGAGGCTAACCAAACTGAGGTCCTAAGAAGATAGAGTTCAGTGAACTGCATAATTGCTTTATACGTCCGCAACATACACAGGGATAACATCAATATTTATCTAAACTAACAGCCGCTGGTGCAATTTCATAACTTAGCTACTACGGTTTTCTGCATTGCTGACCTCAAACATGCTATGATCACTTAACTGGTTGATATCTCATCCGAGCGGTTACCAACTATGGGCCTATGAAGACAATGCTGCAGCTGAACTCCACTAACAATTAGCATTTTCTGCATAATCACGTGGAACCTGACTAAGCTCAGTGCATAACCAATCGGATGGAGCTCCCCTAGTTATCATCAATATTGCTACATCCTTAGTCATCGCAGAGCATGGTTCTAAACACTGTTTGTATTCTTGGTCATAGGAAATTGTTTATGCAAGGCCTTCTCGATGGGAATCATATGGGCATAATAATAGAAGTCATGAGATAGGTCCTTGGGTATCACAGCGTTCAGTGCAGGAGAATTTACTGAAGAAATCTGAGATTGACTCTCAGATCAGGAACTGGCCAGGGACTCTTTCCTCTCTCAGCTTCCGTAGCTATCTTTCCACAAATTATCCCCACTCTATTTGACCAGTCTTAATTTGGTTTCATAACCATTGATACTGGTTCAAGGCATTGGTCTTGCTCTTCCTACAGCGGCCTAGACCATTACAATCCTTCCAAACCCGAGCTCCCTCACTGAATTTCTACCTACTTGAGGGTGATTTAGTGACTATTCTATGATCTCCTAGACTCTCGGATTCAAGCTCCTCACAGGCCTCGTCAACACCTGCTCTGATTATGCCCTTCCCTTTCCTTTCCTTGATCGAGGCAGAATCTCAGTATCAGAGACATTAATCTGCAGAATTATGCAGATCAATGTGGGGAGGCTGGTTTAGGTTGTGATGATGAACCAAGGGGATTACCAGGGGCCATCAGCGAGTCTAAGGTCCTTCATAGACCACCATACTGCGTGCATTTCATATACACTGTCTACCTTCCCTGTGTCATTATGCAGATGCATCATATGCCTAAACCTTACATCATTCAATTCGGTTATATGGATATCCGAGTATACCTCTACTGAATTAACAAACAAGTGTATTAAGATCCTCTATCCTGAGGTTGATTCTACTGATCATATCCAGTTAGTCATCATTCGAGTTGGGTAATGGCTTCAGATCAGTGTGCATTGGGCTTTGGATTAGTGATTTAACCTTAGCTAAAGGATGTGATCCTCTTTAATTTGATGCTAGTTTAGCACGTGCCTTTCACTCTCTGGATGATCCTTATTCCACGGTGAAGCGGCCTGGTTGGATTCTGTGAGGAGAAGACCTAGGTGCTTGGCTTAGATAGCAGTCAATGGTTCAAGCACAGATCATGAAAATAATTCTTGGATCCATCTCAATGCAGCAACTCCTAAATCCCGATCGAAGGGAGGACCATACGGACTAATGTGAACAAAGTATAAAAATCTATCTACAATTCTTGATTCATTTTCAGTTTAATGGTTTGAACATTGCATTGCTATACCAGGTTTATAATTGCAAGCATATAAGAGTGCATTAGCGTCTTTGATTTTACCTGGCGAGTTCGTGGTGAGCTTGGATTATCAACTTCTTTAGGCACTGAGTTTCTGCAATTTTTGGAGCGGGAGAGAAAGCGAGAGCTTCGTTCTTGAGTTTTTCTTTGTGAATGTAAAAAAAAAATCCTCCACCCTTCTTACCATTTGGTAGTTATAAGCTTCTTAATTGATTAACCACTCCTAGTTACCTAATCATGGTTTCCATTTTAACCTTGCTTACAATTGATTAACTGACTTAACAGATCTTTAACCGTTACTTAACGGAAATCATCTGCTTATCAGCTCCCTTTTTTTTTTTTAGCCTGTTTTGTTAGTCGGGCCATTACTAAACTTTGGTCCAACTATTTTCCTTCTTCATTCTTTTTATTAAGTTATTATTATTATTCTTTTCTTTTTATTTGATTCAATTTAAAAATTCTTCAGATTAAAATTAATATTCACAAATAATAATCATATTTTTTCTTGATATAATTAAAAAATTAATTTATACCATCGATTCATAATATTAGTATAAGCCAATTTTAAATTAAATTACATATAAATATGTTTAGTAAAATATTTCAATTAATTGAAAGCTTAAGTTACTAATTAAAAATTTTGTTAAAATATTTTGATTTTGTTGATAAAATAATTTATTTTAATAACTACCAATGTTTTTTAAATAGTTATTAGCATTTTTGAAAAAGTTAATGTAAGTATTTTTTATGTTTTTGAGCTTTTACTGAAATATTTTGTTTATTTTTACTTTTAATATATTTTTATAATCCAATATATGTTATTAATTTTAATTATTATATTATTTATTTTATTTTATTGAAAAATATTGAACTGTTTTATAAAATATTAAAATTAAAAAATAATTATTTTTAAAAAATTTTATTTGAAATTTATTTATTTAAAATTTTAAAATAAATATTTTTATTAAGAAAATAAAATTTTTATTTAAAATTTTAATATGTTTTTTGTTAAAATATATATTTTATTTACTATATTTTAATTTATTATTTAACTATATCTTTATTTTTTATTTTACATTTATTAATTAGTTTAATAATTAATTTTACCAAATATTTTTAATTTAATTAATATCTTATCAGTTTTCAACTTTTCATTTTCTTCTTTTTAGCTTTTAGTTAATTTTTCATCTTTCAACTAATTTGTTTGTTAATTTTATCAAACACAATATTTTCTGTTATATTGCTAGTCTAACTACTAATAATATTGTTTTTTTTGTTATATAAATAGAAAAATTTGTGTAAAAATGATGGATAATCTTATGGAGGCCTTATTTACACTTTCTTCAGACTTGACTTAGATAGTCATAAAAGCAATGTATGTAATACATACAGGGGCGAGTAGAAACCTCTATCCATCATCAAGATTGTTGGAAACTAATTGTTGTGGATAGGGGAAGAGTGATTAGAGATAGGTTAATCAATCATAGATAAGTTCTGCAAATGTTATTCGTTAGAAAGTGAATCCGATCACAATGTAAAGAGTTATTGGATTTCATAATTTTGTCATTAAAATCATGATTTTTTTATTAGAATCTATGGTTGTTTCACGAATTTTATGGTTTTATTCTTCTAAAATTTTCAAATTCATCCTTATTCCCTAAGATCTCAATCTTCAATTTTGTTTTTGCTATGATCACATTTTTTCTAAGGTTTCTTTTACTAAATTTTATGACTATTGTTACCAAAATCTAAAAAATTTATGGCATCCTTGATTGTAAATCGTAGTTAATCATCTGTTTAATTCAACCTTTAATTATATTTACACTCAAAAATAAATTCTGATTAAACTATTAAAAAAGCTAAAAATAGATTTACAGATCAATTAAAAACTATTGACATACAAGAAATTTAAGTCTTAAATTATTATAATTCTATATTTGTTTTCTTTTAAAAAATATATTATCCTATAATAATTTATATTTATATATATTTTAAATTTAACTATTATAATTTTAAAAAAAAATTAGACGACCAATAATTAGATGTGTGTGAATATTTGTTACTATGAAAGCGTAAACTTATCATTTTCATTTCTTTTGTTATAATCTTCCATGGATCAACACTTCGACATGAAAATAAAACCCATACCCATACGCATTTATGTTAATAAATTCACAGTCAAAATCAAACTTGTAGGAGCATATGCATATGCTTAGAGGAGCACACAATCCGCCAAATATTGTTGAAAGTGCACTTGTAAAATTTAAAACCAGCCAAATCTGCTTCAACATCTCACAATCCGTCAAGTCTATGTTTATTTTTAAAACAAACATAGACTTGACTAGTTTTGTCGTACTGTGACGTGTGGATGTTTTAATTTTGTAATTAATTGCCGAATTTCAACATTTTAAATATATCAAATAAATTAAATACTTTTTATTTATTAGTTTGATTGAATGATGATTGATTACTTTAATTTACATAATAAAAAAAAATAAAATTTATTATTGACAGATTTAAGTTATATATATACTTTAGAAATAAAGAATATTGTTTATCTGATATATTATCATGTGACGAAGCTTCAAACGACAAAATATTACTACTGTATTGTATGCATAATAGTATAAGGCCAGATTTTCAAGTGGCAAGGAGGTTATTTATTAATAACACTTCAATGTTGGAACATTAATTTTTATTATTATCAATTTTTAATAAAAATAAACTTTTAATATAAATATTGTTAGTATTTACTAACAGATTAAATTTTTTATTAAATATTCAAAGTTTCATTAAAAAAAGATATTATTTCCAACGACTAAAAATATAATTTTTTACATTTAATAACTGTCACAAAAATTAATTAGTGGCATTCAAAAAATTAATTACTAATTTCGTGTATATTATAAATAATTTTTAACATAGAATTGTCAGAAATAACGAATTTTTTTTATCCATGATAAAAATCATCAAAAATATAAAACAAAATCACATATTATAGCTTTTAATTCTCTTACTAATAACAAACTATTTTTTTAAGCTTTGTAAATCAGAGAGGTTTTGAGTAGCTTTGTAAATCTGATGCTACAGTATTCAAAATGATCTGGTTTAATATGGTGAATAATTTTATCTACTTTGATATATTTAATTTTTAAAAAAATTAAAATTAAAATTTATAAATGAACCATTTTAGCAATTATTTATAATTTTGTAAATTATGTTAATTTTTTTAAAAAAATATTATGTCAGTGAAAAAATTGTATTCTTCTTTTTTAGTTTAAAAGTAAAAACATAATCTTCATCTTCATTATATGAGGTTGAAATTTTCCATATTTTTTTTTTTATTTTTTTTTATTTGAGTACTATAGTATAAATAATTTTATAAATTTTAATATTAAATTATATATATCATCAATCTTAATTAGTTGACAATAAATTTTTATATAAAAATATTATGCATTTGTAAATTGTAATAATTTTAAATTACTTGATATTACATGAAATGTAAAAAAATTAAGTGCATTAATAAAAATATATTTCATATTAAGTTAAATTTATTAAAAAAATTAAACTATATTGCAAATCCAAATTAGTTATATTAACTTTAATTATTAAACCTTATTGTCAATTTTATTATAAAGTTTAGCTATTAAAATAATAAAAATAAATTATTATAAATTATATTAATATTTCAAATTAATTGTAGTAAATACTTGAAAATTTTCAAATAGAATAAAATAAATATTAATATTTTTAATATTATACATTAAATTAAATTATATAAATTAAATCTCAATTAGTTTGCAATTATTTTTTATATAAAGTATTTTATATTTTAAAAATTTTAGAAATTTTAAATTATTTTCGATTAAGTTAAATATTAAATAAATTCAAATACATTAATAAAAATATATTTAATATTAATTTATATTTATAAAAAGTTTATTATTAATCTAAATTAGTTTACATTAATTTAAATTTTACTATAAAGTTTTAATATAAATTTAAATATTTTTTTATAAGCATGAATTTTATTAAATAAGTAAAAGAAGTATTAAAAAAAAAATACATGAGTAGAAAAAAGTTTGTCTACCTATTAACAAGTTCTAAGGTCCCTCCTTGTATAGAAAAAAAAAAATACCAGCTATTAAAAAAAACTAGCTTACATAGCAACTAACCTCAAGGTACCATAATACAATCTAAAAAATTGTTGATCAAGAGTGTAGAAAAGATTTTGTCTACCTGTTAACAAGTTCTAAGGGTCTTTTGCTTGTATAGAAAAAAAAATAATAACAATTAAAACAAACTAACTTACAAAGCAATTAACCTCAAAGTGCCAATTTAAGAGTGTAATGAAAAAATAAAATTGTTATTCTTTTTCTTGATCCAATTTTATGCTTTAATTTTTATTAAATTTAAAATATCTTTATCATAAATTATTTGGATTTTAAATAAATGACAATTGCAAGCCAACTAGAGAGATTAAGTAGCTGCAAATCAAATTGTTTTATATCTACTTTTCACCTTTTTGGATCCTTTTACCAAGCCACAGAATAGCTAAAAATGACCTTTAGTATTATGTGTAAAGCATTATTGCATGCCAATCAATTTAGACATGATCTTCAAATATATTTTGTTGTACTTCAATGTAGAAAAATATGTTGGACAGTTTTTTCATAATTATTTTACATTATACAAGCATCGATGTTTTCTTTAACCATATCCATTTTGATAAGATTATCTTTTGATAAGATTATCTTTTGAAACTATTTTATTTTTCACCACTTGCCAAGTAAAAATATAAACTTCAATAGAATATTTGCTACCCAAATATACTTAAAATTTGATCTTGTTTATTAAATTCTCTATCAAAGAACAGTGAGTATGCTGATTTAATCTCTTTTCTATTCTCATTTATCTTTCATATTTTTCTATATCTGAAAAGAATGATCAAAGCTTGCAAAGTAATTAGTTAATTAGTTTTATACTCAAAGAACTCTTTCCTCTGTGTTCTCACCCCTTTTCTCCTTATAACTTTTACCATAAATGTTTCCTTGAAATTAGAAATATTATAAAATTTTGAAAAAATATCAAGTAATGTTGTCCCTCCCCCATCCATATGTTTTTCCATCACTAGTGCAAAAATAGCTTTTTATAATAGGATTTTACATCGGTTATTTGCCAACCGATGTAGAAAAAAGGCGGTGGCATTTTTGTAAATAAATTTGACACTTTCTACATCGGTTTCTTTATAACCGATGTAGAAAAACAGCCGGTGGCATTTTTGTAAAAAAATGTAAACTTTCTACATCGGTTATTAAGCAACCGATGTAGAAAGTAAGACTTTCTACATCGGTTGGGTAGTGTAACCGATGTAGAAAGTACTTTTTACGTCGGTTCTCTGAAACAACCGACGTAGAAAGTCTGTTATATAGCTGATACGACCGTTGTTGTCCTCATAACTGTAAACACTCGATTCCTGCCCTAACTCATTTCCTCTAAAGCTGCCAAAGCTTCCATCGTTCTCAAAGTCGTCGTCGTGCTCAAAGTCGTCGTCGTCGTCTTCGTCTACGCCGTTGTCGTCTTCGTTTGCGCCGTCGTCGTCTACATCGGTACGTCGTTACAGCGTCGTTTAGGTCTCTGTTTCTTGTTTCTGCATTAGTTGTTAGTTGTTAGCCATAGTCTTTGCTTAGTCTAGCCTTTGTTTTGCCTATTAATATATATGAGGTAGATAGCTATAGCCTTTGCTTGTTTAGGTCTCTGTTTTTACCTGTTTCTGTTTTGTCTTAGTCTTAGTCTAGCCTTTGGTTTGCTTGTTAATATATATGAGGTAGATAACTATAACTTTTGCTTGTTTAGGTCTCCGTTTTGCCTGTTTCTGTTTTGTATTAATCTTAGTCTAGCCTTTGGTTTGCCTGTTAATATATATCAGGTAGATAGCTATAGCCTTTGCTTGTTTAGGTCTCTGTTTTGCTTGTTTCTGTTTTGTATTAGTCTTAGTCTAGCCTTTGCTTGTTTAGGTCTCTGTTTTGCCTGTTTCTGTTTTGTATTAGTCTTAGTCTAGCCTTTGCTTTGTCTGTTAATAAATATGAGGTAGATAGCTATAGCCTATGCTTGTTTAGGTCTCTGTTTTTCCTGTTTCTATTTTGTATTAGTCTTAGTCTAGCCTTTGCTTGTTTAGGTCTCTGTTTTGCCTGTTTCTGTTTTGTATTAGTCTTAGTCTAGCCTTTGCTTGTTTAGGTCTCTGGTTTGCCTGTTTCTGTTTTGTCTTAGTCTTAGTCTAGTCTCTGCTTTGTCTGTTAATAAATATGAGGTAGATAACTATAGCCTTTGCTTGTTTAGGTCTCTGTTTTGCCTGTTTCTGTTTTGTATTAGTCTTAGTCTAGCCTTTGCTTGTTTAGGTCTCTGTTTTGCCTGTTTCTGTTTTGTATTAGTCTTAGTCTAGCCTTTGCTTGTTTAGGTCTCTGTTTTGCCTATTTCTGTTTTGTATTAGTCTTAGTCTAGCCTTTGCTTGTTTAGGTCTCTGTTTTGCCTATTTCTGTTTTGTCTTAGTCTTAGTCTAGTCTCTGCTTTGTCTGTTAATAAATATGAGGTAGATAGCTATAGCCTTTGCTTGTTTAGGTCTCTGTTTTGCTTGTTTCTCTTTTGTATTAGTCTTAGTCTAGCCTTTGCTTGTTTAGGTCTCTGTTTTGCCTGTTTCTGTTTTGTATTAGTCTTAGTCTAGCCTTTGCTTGTTTAGGTCTCTAGTTTGACTGTTTCTGTTTTGTCTTAGTCTTAGTCTAGTCTCTGCTTTGTCTGTTAATAAATATGAGGTAGATAGCTATAGCCTTTGCTTGTTTAGGTCTCTGTTTTGCCTGTTTCTGTTTTGTATTAGTCTTAGTCTAGCCTTTGCTTGTTTAGGTCTCTGGTTTGACTGTTTCTGTTTTGTCTTAGTCTTAGTCTAGTCTCTGCTTTGTCTGTTAATAAATATGAGGTAGATAGCTATAGCCTTTGCTTGTTTAGGTCTCTGTTTTGCCTGTTTCTGTTTTGTATTAGTCTTAGTCTAGCCTTTGCTTGTTTAGATCTCTGTTTTTCCTGTTTCTGTTTTGTATTAGTCTTAGTCTAGCCTTTGCTTGTTTAGGTCTCTGTTTTGCCTGTTTCTGTTTTGTATTAGTCTTAGTCTAGCCTTTGCTTGTTTAGGTCTCTGTTTTGCCTGTTTCTGTTTTGTCTTAGTCTTAGTCTAGTCTCTGCTTTGTCTGTTAATAAATATGAGGTAGATAGTTATAGCCTTTGCTTGTTTAGGTCTCTGTTTTTCCTGTTTCTCTTTTGTATTAGTCTTAGTCTAGCCTTTGCTTGTTTAGGTCTCTGTTTTGCCTGTTTCTGTTTTGTCTTAGTCTTAGTCTAGTCTCTGTTTTGCCTGTTTCTGTTTCTGTTACTGCTTCTGTTAAGGTTGCAATTTGCAATGTTAATATGAATTGTATTTATTGTTTCTATTCAATAATTTTTTCATATTTGTTTTCTCTACTTTTAACAGATACATGGCTGATCCTTCAGAGGTTCCTCCTTCACAAAGTGGGTTTGAGAACCCGTCTTCTCGGCAAAAGAAGGGAAGACGAGCCACACGGTTAAGGGAGTTAACCCTTAGTCGAAGCGGTGAGCAAAGGATTCCCATACAGTTTGATCAGGCCACTGGGAATCCATTTGGGCCAAAAAAGACAAAGTTTAAGAGTTGTGTGGCCCTCCTTGGACGAAGCAAGGCCAGTATTTTGAAGAAGGATTGGGATAATGTTGAGATGCGAGTCAAGGATTAAATTTGGGAGACTATCATGGTATTTAACTTTAAAGCTTTAAGTTTTTCCATAAATTTATCATTCACTAACCAATTACATCTTTGTTTGTGTAGCTTACATATGACGTACCAAACACTAACTTCCTGAAGAGGAAGTGACTTTCATTTGCTGGTGAGCGCTGGAGGAGCTTCAAGACACATCTCACCAGCAAATATATATATGGGTCACTCAAGGATGTGTCTCCTTGTGAGGAGTACCAGTTCCTTGATCAAGACACTTGGCAGAGATTTGTTGAGTCTTGAATGGATCCTGCATTCATTGTATGTATCTTTCTAATATTTTATTTTTTTAATTGACTAATATAAGCAATATTATGATTAAATGATTTTCTTTCTTATAACAGGAGAAAAGAAAGAAGGCTCAACAAATTTCTGCTAAGAACTTTTACCCCCACAGATTATCTCGTGGGGGTTATGAGTTGCTTCAGGAGAGGCTGATGGAGCAGAAGTCGAAAGAACGTCAGCAATCATCTGAAGTAGACCCCTCTACACTTCTCTCTCCACCCTCTCCACCTTCACGCCATGAGAAATGGAAGAGGGCACGCCAAAAGACAATTTGAGAGTACACATCAGAACCTTCTCACATTGTTGCTGAGAAGATTGTAAGTAATCACACAATTTTGTAAATTTTCATTTTATTTATCTTCAAACATTTACATTACTGATAACGGTCATTTTTTGTTTTGTAGGATTCTTTGGTTGAACAAAGCTCACAAGGAGTCTTTGTTCCAACTGGCTGGGAGGACATCTTAAGTACAGCTATTGGCCAACCGGAGCATCCAGGACGTGTTCGTGCAGTTGGCCGAGGTGTTGGCCTTAGACAGTACATTGGATTGTCTTCTAGACAGACATCCAAAGAAGGTTTGGTGTCTAGAGATGAGTTGGACGCCATGCGTGAAGACATGAGGCAAGAACTGCGGCAAGAACTTCGAGAAGAGCTCAGACAGGAGCTTAGGCAGGAGCTTAGGGAAGAGCTTAGGCATGAGCTTGCATCTTTGGGACTTTCCCAAACACAGACACAGGGTCACCATCCATCACCTTCTCCTAGGCGCGTGAGCACAAAGGGAAGTTGTGCTCCGACGGAGGACCAACTACAGGGAGAAGAGGATGTGGATGCAGGTACAGACGATTATGAGTTATATGTTGATGATCCATATCGTCTGGTAGAAATTGGGAAAGTCTACACCTTGGGTTCAACCATCCATCACCAACAAATTGATGATGATCATGTTAGAGTGGTGGTTGAACGGGTTGAAGATGCAGATGCTCCTGTTCCTGTCCCTACTCAGGAGGTTCATGTCGTGGGGCAAGCCCCCAACCATTTCATTATATGGCCGAGGAGACTTGTGCAACGAGTTCAACCTCAGGTATTAGATAATTTTAGCATACGTTATTAATTTTTTAATATATATATTATGTGTCTATATATATATATATATATATATATATATATATATATATATTTCTTACTATTTTGTGAATTTATCGTAGGTTTATAAGGAAGATCGTGGGAAGAAGATTGATTTAAATGCTACAGCAGATCTTCCTGAGCCTCCTGCAAAGAAATATGAGGTTGATTTGCTCACACGTCTATTTGGTATCGCCATGAACTTGGGCGACCAAACTTTGCAAATAACAATGGAAGCAGATATCATAGGGAAGCCCACACCTATCCCCTTCTATATTACTAAGAAGGATATATTGGAGTTGGTTGTGGGTAACGATCTCCTATGTGTAACAGTTCTACAATTATGGTTGATGTAAGTAAATTTCTAAACCTTACTTGAATTATTTCATTATGAAAAGCTAACATATGAAAATTATTCGCAATATTAGGTACCTGTATCGTATCTGCACTGAAAGAGGTAACTTACACCTCTATGGATTCCTGGACCCAGTTCATATGCAGAAAACTGGGAACAAGGTAGCTGAGATACAGGAATATCTTCAGAGGAGATTGCAGTCTGATAAAGACTGTTACCTAGCCCCCTATTTTCAATCGTAAGTCAATACTTAATTGCTTTATTTCATGAATTCAATTAAATTCCTAATTTTTGTTCATTGTCATCCATATTTTGTAGGGCCCATTGGCAATTAATCATTATTTTTCCTAAGCGGAATGTAGTTGTATTTCTATGCTCTGCTTGGCAAAAACCAAAGAAAGACATAAAGGACATTATAGATTTGTAAGTTTTTATGATTTTGGTATTTATATTCATATAACTTGTTATTGTCAAAGGTATTCATTTGCTTTTTATTTTACTGTAGAGCAATGAATGCTCGACTTCGGTTAAAAGGGACGCATCCATCACATATTAAAAAGCATGTATGGATAATTCCAAAGGTAAGTACTTTATTAAAAGTTATTAAATTATTTTATATTCTTTTATCAACATCTCTAATTATATTTCATACTCTTTTTATTTTTTTGAAGTGTCCTAGACAACCCGGAGGAACCGAGTGTGGATATTATGTGATGAGACATATGTTTCTCATTGTCTCGGCTTCTATTGTTAACTCTTGGCACCAGGTAATTACAATTGTCTTTAATTAATTATTTAATTTTAATACATAACATGACATGTTCACTAATTTTAATCAAAAACATCTTGTAGATATTTGACAATCCTCAACCTCTGTTAGATGAAGAAATTGATGATATCAGGAGACGTTGGGGGGAATTTCTGATTCAGGTTGCCAATTTGGGTTGAATTCATGTGATTTTTAGATTTTTAGTTTGTTTTTATTATATTTTATAATAAACATTGATGTATTTATTTTAATTATATAGACTCTGTAATTTCTGTATTGTCTGCCTGGTATTCTGTTTATATACACAGGTATTGTGAATAAATAACATGGCAATTTCCTTAAACGAAAAAAAGATTTAAAAAAAATATAAACTTTCTACCTCGGTTGTGACCTTAACCGATGTAAAAAGTTACTTTTTACATCGGTTATGGTCACAACCGATGTAAAAAGTCAGACTTTTTACATCGGTTGTAGTCACAACCGATGTAGAAATTACACTTTCTACATCGGTTAAAGTAACAACCGATGTAGAAAGTCTGACTTTTTACATCGGTTAAAGTTTTAACCGATGTAGAAAGTGTAATTTCTACATCGGTTCTACAGTCGATGTAGAAAGTCTAAGTTTCTATATCGCCCGCTTCAATACCGCTCAAATAACCGATGTAAAAAGTCCATAATAACCGATGTAAAAAGCTTATTTTCCACTAGTGCATGATGAAGTATCTTTTCCATTCCTAAGTTTTTTAATACATTCTGTCTTCCAAATTTTCTTATATAAACCTGATTGTTCCTCCAAATTTCTATTATATCATTCCATCTTACTATTCCTTCTATTTCATCTCAAATCTATTTTTTTATATTTTACTTTTATCACTTTGCGCCATAAACACTTATTTTTTTTATAGAAACTTTCATCTTAAATTAAATGCTTTTATATCTCTCACCCTTATATCCCCTACTTCATTTGCCTACACCCTCTCCCATGCTATCCAATATATTTTTTCTCTTCTCCTCCATCCTTTCCCATAAAAAACGTTTAAATAGAGGTTGTAAAGTAGAAATGATGCTTGTAGAAGTTTTGAAGAATAAAAGAAAATATATAGGTAAATGAATGGAGCACAGACCTCATAAGGAAAATTCTCCCACCAAGTGATAAATTATTACCTTTCCAAGACTCACCTTATCAATAACTAATTGCCAAGTCCTCCTAAGATTAGCAGTAATGAGGATTCTCAAATAACAAAAGGTAGCTGCCTCACCTGGCAATTTAAGAGAAAGGAGGTTGATTTTACCCATCAACATTACTTCCGAAAAACTTAGCTTTTATAGAAATTTACTTTTATCCCTGAAGCAAGTTCAAAAATTTGTAAGATTTTTTTGATCGTTTTCACATTCTTGTAGGCTGCTCTGCCAATCAGTAATGTGTCATTTGCACACTAAAGTTGACTAACTCTGAGCTTTTCTTTTCCAAGTTCAAAAGCTTGGAATTCATTAATTTTTTTTGTCTTTTTCATCATTATGCTCAAGCCTTTTAAAACTAGTAGAAAGAGGAAAGAGGATAATGGATCACTTTCTCTATATCCTCTCCCTATGATGAATTCTTCAATTGGGCTTTCATTGGTCGTTTTCAAGCATTCTACAATTTGCTCTTACCATATTATTGGGAATATCATCCTTGGTAGCATGTAAAGCAGATATTTTCCACTAATTGAGTTGTGGGCCTTTTCAAAATTTACTTTAAACATAAAGCATTTCTTGTTTTTTTTCCTCGCTTCATCCCCTATCTCATTTGCAATCAAACTCCATCTAAGATTTGGCTTTCTTTTAAGAAGAAAAATTATATTTTTGAGATTAGCTTATCCATCATTTTCCTAAGCCTATTGGCCAACAATTTGGATACAACGTTATACTTACATCCAATAAGAGATATTGGTTTAAAATAATCAATTTTTAAAAAAATTTCCTTTTTGGGTACGGGATACCAGAAAAGAGAAATTTGGCCCATTTACCAACTTTTATTTGACATGAAAATATGATAAGAAAGTCATAAAATCCTTACTTATCGTGTTCTAGAAATTCTTCAAGAACTTGAAGTTTAAACCATCTGGCTTGGACTTTTATCTCCATCACAATCTCAAATTGCTTCCTTTATTTATTCCTCTAAAAAATGTGCTATTAAATCTTTGCTTGATCTTTCGAAATTTTGTAAAAATCCAACCTATCCATAAGAGGTCTCTTTGTATCTTGAGTCATAAACTAATTTGTGAAGTGAAACCATATCTCTTGTCTAATATTTTGCACCCCAATCATCATACATGTATCATTTGTTAAGCACAATATCTCTAAAACTTGTTTATTTTTGTTGATGCAACCATGAAAAAAAAATCTTGTATTTGAATCTATTTCTTTCAACCATTTAATTCTTGATTTTTGAATGAACAAGCTCTCTTTTATGTTTAATAGACTGCAAAGCTTGGCCACGTTCTTCCTCCCAAATCTCTCCTCTTCTACTCCCAACTAATCGTCCTACCCTTTTTTATCCCACCTCAGAATCTCCTTTCTTGTCCTCTTTATCTATATACATTAATGTTGTCAAAATGTTCTTTATTCTAATACTTCAATTTCTGTTTGATTTATTTTATTTTCTCTTTTAGTACATGACCTGTCCTCCACCCTGCTTTCTTCCATCTTCGTTGCACTATACATTTAAATCATGAATGTCTTCCCAACCATTCAAAACACGAAAAGGCTTTAGACCCCAATTTATCTCTTTCTCTTTTAATATAATATGGAAATGATTAGACACTTCCCTATTCATTCTCCATTGTGATATATGTCTCCATTTATCTAGCTATCCTTGTGAGACTAGAAATATATCCAATCTGCTCATAAACCTTCCACAAGTAGGTAAACTTCCTTCCTTTCAAAGGTAGATTCATTATTACCCCTATATCTTTAATAAAATCTCCAAAAGCCTTCATTTTTTTTTATTTCTTGATGTAGCTGCATTTCTTTGTCTCTCTTTCTCCAACTTAATAGAATCAAAATCATCCACAAAGTATCAATAGTCTCCTCATTTATTCCTTTTAATCTCTACAATCTCCTTTCAAAGTTCTTTTTTTAAGAAAGATTGCAAGGAGCATTAATCTTTACAATAATCATCTTTGTTTGATCTTGTCCCCACTTTCTCCTCACACTAATGAAATGATTTCCTTTAAACTTCTCTCAATAATAGATTAGTTATGTCTTCATAAAGATAAAAATTTTCCAACACTTCCTTGGAATACTTTATATCTCCTATCAAAATTCTCCTATAACTCCGTACATAATATCCTTTTTATCTTATCCCTTTTAGTCTTATAAATGCACAACATATCTTATTTCTCTAATTTTACAATTGGATTCACTTCTCCTTTCTTCTCTTTTCCCCCAAATATTTAACATTTAAGAATACTATATTCATCTTCATATATTTTTCCTCTTTACTATAGCTCTCTAGACTAGATACAAACTACTTATAAAGATACTTTTTCCTGTTATTTATGATTACATTTGCTGTTATTCTATCCTTTTTTTCTTATTTTTATAACTGCTGAATTATATAAAAACACAGTGTGTTTTTTAAATTTCATTAATTTAAAATTATTTGATATTAAGTAAAATGTTAAATAAATTTAAGTGTATTAATAAAAATTTACTCGATATTAATTTAATTTTAAAATCAATTAAATTATTCAAAATTCTCCTATAACTCCATACATAATATCCTTTTTATCCTATCCCTTTTAGTCTTATAAATGCACAACATATCTTATTTCTCTAATTTTACAATTGGATTCACTTCTCCTTTCTTCCCTTTTCCCCCAAATATTTAACATTTAAGAATACTATATTCATCTTCATATATTTTTCCTCTTTACTATAGCTCTCTAGACTAAATACAAACTACTTATAAAGATACTTTTTCCTGTTATTTATGATTACATTTGCTGCTATTCTATCCTTTTTTTCTTATTTTTATAACTGCTGAATTATATAAAAACACAGTGTGTTTTTTAAATTTCATTAATTTAAAATTATTTGATATTAAGTAAAATGTTAAATAAATTTAAGTGTATTAATAAAAATTTACTCGATATTAATTTAATTTTAAAATCAATTAAATTATATTAAAATTTTTAATATTATATGTAAAATTAAATTTGGAATTTTATAAAATATATATTTTAATTTGATACATAATATTGAAAATTTAATTTTTATTTTATTTTATTTTATTCAAAATAAAAAGTTTAAATGATGTAATATAATTAATTTAAAATATTGATGTAATTCTACAATAATTCATTTTGGTTATTTTAATAATTAAATTTTATATTAAAAATTTTTAAGAAAAATTAATAATTTAAATTAATATGAACTGATTTATAGATATCATACAATTTAATTTTTTTTTATAAATTTAACTTCACGTGACAAATTTAAATTAATATACTTGAAATTGTTTAACATTTAACTTAATATCAAATAATTTTAATTACTTAAATTTAGAAAACACATCATAGTTTTTTATAAAAAAAGTACTACAAAATAATTAAAATTTATTACATATATAATTTGACATATAATATAAAAAAAGTTGAGAAATTCAAACCTTCATTTCATTTTGTCTAGAAGGAAAAGGTTAAATAAATTTAAAAATTGATATAATTTTGTAATAAGTTTTTTATTTTAATAGTTAAATTTTAAATTAAGAATAAATAGAAAAACTTAATAATTTAAAATAATGTGAACTAATTTAGATTTGTAATATTTTTTATTTTTTAAAATTTAAATTATTGTCAAATATATTTTTATTAACACGTTTGAATATGATAAAAATTATTGCTAACTAATTGATATATATATTATTTGATTTAGCATATAATATAAAATATTAAAAATACAAACATTTTTTTATTATGTTCAAAATGAAAAACAGTTACAGTATACAATAGAATTAATTTAAAATTTTAACATAAATTTGTAATAATTTTTTTATTTTAACATATATTATATTAAAAATTTACAGTAAAATTTAATAATTTAGTTAATATGAGATAATTTAGATTTATAAGACAGTTTACTTTTTATCAATTTAGCTTAATATCAAATATATTTTCTTAATATATTTTAATTTACTTAATATTTAACTTAATAGAAAGTAATTTTAATTTACTAAAATTGAGAAAATACATAATATTTTTATAGAAAAAAAATATTTCCAACTAATTAAGATTTAGGTTATATAATTTAATATTAAAAATTTAAAACCGTTAATATATTTATTTTATTTTATACCAAAAAGGGTGAAATTTTGAGTATAATTAATTTAAAGTGTTAATATATTTTTATAATAATTTATTTATGTTATTTTGGTAGCTAGGTTTTATTTTGAAATGAAGAGAAAAATATGATAATTTAAGTTAATTTCAACTAATCTGAAATTACGATATAGTTTATTTATTTTTATTAATTTAACGTAATGTTAAATACAGTTTTATTAATATACTTGATTTGTTTAATATTAACTTTAATATCAAGTAATTTAAAATTACTGGAATTCAGAAAATATTTAATATTTTTATATATAAAAATTTAATATCAATTAATTAAGATTAATTATATACAAATTATTATTAAAAATTTTAAAAATTCTAAAATTAACTATACTGTAATATTAAAATAATAAATATTTAAAATTTAAAATTTTAACCTTATCTAAAAGAGATTATGTTGTTCATTTTAAATTGAACAAATAAAATAAAATTTTGTTACTAAAATAATATTTTTTTAACATTAATATAATTTAAAATTTATAAACAATTATTTACTTAATAATTACTAGCAGAATAAATTTGTAAATTATAATCTTAACACATCTTTAAAAATAAATATATCAAACTAAATAAAATTATTAACCATATTAAGTATATTTTAACAACATTAATTATAAATATAAAATATAATATATATATATATATATATATATATATATATAAATCGTAAACTTTTTACCACTAATATAGGATATAGGATATAGGATATTTTTGTTTCTTAGAACAACATGATAAGGGACAATTAATATGGGATTTTCTGATAACCACGTAAGGGATGTAGGTCCCGCTGATAGGGTCGAATCAATAATTTCTTCCAACTGCGTAATCTCATCCCAAGATATGGAAAGATACCGAAGAAAACAATGTTTTTTACAATTGGCTTTTTTTTATCTCTATCGTATAACATTTGTACAAGGCCATTCACATCCCCATGTTTATTAATAAACTACAGATTTCCAAAAATTGAAATGCTCCTCCTAAAAAAAAAAAGGGGATTATTCCACTAAGGTAACACGATATTGCAAGAAAGTGAAAGTATATAGAAGACAATTATAGTTAGTTAAGAATGACTCAGTTCCAGAAGCTTGGAAGTTATCAACAAGCATTGACAAAAAAAGTTCACAATCATTTTAAACCCACGTGGAATCAAGAGTATCTCTCAAATGCTTCTTGACAATAGTCCCATTTCTATAATCAAATGCATTGAGCTGTTGAGGCATGAACCATAACTCTTATAAAATTTGGTCGTATTCATGGTTTAAAAAGACAGACACATGACAACAAAGAAAATAAATCTTTTAATAACCGGTAGATATTTGTTTTTAAAAAAAGATACTGATATAGGTGTTTGAGGGAATATATTGTGTAGATTAGTTTCTCCAAGAAATTGTATTGAGGATTAGCTAGGCTAGCAATAAGATACTTTCACCATAATTTTTCAATGATTTTAACTATATAACAAATAACAATATTTTAGACTATCATTCTTTACATTTGCCAGCAAAGACCAAACTTAATTAAATACAAGTTTGGAGAAGATAGAAAACTTGATAATTGATTAGACAAAATCCAGATCTAGCTAATAGTCACTTTCCAAAAAAATTACGGCAGATATCCACCAATATGTTAATTAAATACAAGTTTGGAGAAGATAGAAAACTTGATAATTGATTAGACAAAATCCAGATCTAGCTAATAGTCACTTTCCAAAAAAATTAAGGTAGCTATCCACCAATATGCACAGGAAGTGTTACGATGGAAAAAATATTAATTTTAGCTACAAGTAAATAATGATAATGCTCTGCAACTATATATGTTAAAGTTATACAAGCCAAGACATATGTAAAAGGCACAGATAGTAAAGTTTTAAATTTTATGACTGACATAATTTTATAATAGGAAATAAAAGCAGCAAGAATCCAGTGTATTTTGCGGCCTTCTTCAAGTTAAAGTAATGTAAACTATTTGTTGATCTCTTCTTTACTCATAAACTATTTTTTTATCCTCCATTTGAGTTGCAGTCAAGTCATTAATTAAATTAAATTTTTATCAATCAAATATTTCAAGATTTATGTACCCATGGTTTTATTGTTTTTATTTTTATCTTCAAGACTCTAGTTCTCCATGGTTCTCCATTTTTTCAATGGCTCATTATCTTTTATCTGATTTGATAGAAAGTTCTCTATTAAATTTTTTTTAGTATTAGTTTAAATGACTGACCATTATATTACTGAATAATAGTAACCTTTAATAATAGCCTAAAATTTTAGGATAAGCATTCAAAGTTTATAATAATTTAATTTTTAATATAAACTTTGAATGTCTATCCTAAATATTTAATTAGGTTAAGGCCAATTTTCCAAGTGGTTTGATGGTTTTGAAATATTTAATTATATCTCTGTGGCTTTGGTTTAAAACCAGAAATGTGTATTTAAATTAATTTAATCACATATTTTATTGTAAAAAATATTTATTAATATTTTAATGTTGAAATATTAGTTTTTATTAACATAAATTTTTAATAAAAATTATTAATATAAGCATTATGAACTTTTGCTAATAAATTTAATGTTTGTTTGATATTCAAAGTTTTAGAATAAACATTAAAGTTTATATTATTAATAATTTTTGTTGAATAAAATAATAAATGCCAGGAAGGATCTGCTGGTATTGTTATATCTACATCCATAATTGGCAGGTAGGGGTGTTAATGCTAATTTTACGATAACGTTTGCCCCACAGAGGCGCAAAAATTCCGTTAATCTGGGAAATTTAAAGAGTAGATACACTATTTATGCACCTCTTAAGTTTAATAGATTTTATTGGTATAATATGAAAAGGAATGAGTATTCAATTTGTATCGTTATGTTAAATTATTTTAATCTTTAATTTTTTATTATTAAATTAATTTTAATAATTTTAATTTTAATAAATTTAAATTTTAAAAAATAAATTTAATATATTTTAAAAAAATAGATTAGAATATATTTTATATTACCTTAATTTAGTTTATTATTTAATACACTTATAAATTTTATTTTTTTTAACAATTATACGTTAATAATAAAACTTTTTAACTTAACGAAAAGCATTTTACTAAATATATGAAAAATAAAATGAAGGAGATGTTTTGATGAAACTTGATACGTGGAAAATTGCGTTGCAAATAGGTCAGCAGCGGCCCCATAGCACGTCTTCCTTGAAGTTTGAAGTTTGAACAAACATAAGTCTGAAAGGGAAGGAAGAAAAGTGACGATATTTCCAAGAAGGAAAAGCCTTTCCAAATATATATTTATTTACATATTTTAAATTTATTTTATTTTTAAAAAATAATTCTGCTAACAGTTAAATAAAAAATATTGATGGATAAATAATATTATTTATATATAAAAATATTATTATTATTTAAAAAAATTAAAAACAAAATTATTGTAAATAAAACTTTTTTAAACTAAGCAAGTAATGTTATATTATTTTGTTATATAAACTTTATTTTGATGTTCTCAATTATACAAATAAAATAATGTTATATTATTTTAAATTTTACCTAGTTAAAATATAACATATTTCAATAAGAGTATATTTCAAAAAATTAACAAATAATTTAAAACTAAAAATAGATAAAAGTTAAAAACTAATAAATTAATTGATTAAATTAAACAAAATGAACTATTAAAATATTTAATAAATATAAAATAAGAATATAATTAATTATTGAATTAGATTAATTACTGTATAAATAAATTTAAATATATTTTGTTTGAAAATTTAATTATTTCTTTATATTTTTAAATTTTTATCATTGTAGATTAAGTATTTTATTTAAAATTAAAATAAATATTTTAATAGTTAAAAAAATATAATATAAAAATTAAAATTAAAAAATTAATACTCTAAAAAATATATCAACTAACACTTAATTATGAATTAACAGTATTATCATAAAATAAAAATAATATTAAATTTTTAAAAATAAATGGATTAACGAAAGATTATAAAAAATATCAAACATAAACAAATCTTCAGGTTAGAAATTAAAAAGGTCACATAATATTTTGGAGTAGCATTTAAATAAACGGAAGATTATTCAAAACATGTTAGGAAATATTAAAATTTATTTTTTTTCAAATAACGTTATTTTACTTAAACAAACTTTATATTTAGTATTTTAGATTTCAACTTAAAAATTGCTGCTAAGCACACTTTGAGAGTAAAAAAAATTTAATCAAAATTTTATATTTAATTTTAATTTTATTCTCTACTATTTTTAGGGCTTAGGTTTTTTATTATATAGAAGTTTTTGATTTATTTTCGTATGATTAAAAAATGTAATTTTAATTTCCAAAAAATGTCACTTTATACAATTTGGTTTTTATATTTGTTTATTTAATTATATTTTACCTTTTGTTATAAAAATATTTGACTCTAAAATTTTTTCGTATATTTTAATTCCTGAATATGATAATTTTTTAATATTTTATTTATATTTTTATAAAAATTAAAATATTATTAAATTAATATTAAATTATATATAACAATATCTTTGTGAACTAAAAGTATATAAATTATAATTTTTATAATTAAGATCTAATAAAAGTTTTTAATAATAGAAAATAAAATTAATAATTTTTAAAATAAAAATAAAAAATAAAATAAAAAAATATAATTAAAAAACTGAAATTTTTGGTAAAAAGAGCTATGAATGAATATATAATTTTTTATACAGATTTGGTCTGCAAACTTTGCTTCCAAATCTAATAATAAATGAAATGAGCTGGCCTTGTCCTCAACGGGCAGGTATATGTAATCAGACTTGTCCCTTGACAGTTGAGGACAAGATACATCCATGGTAATGAGATTTGTCCCTTGACAGTACGGTTGAATAAGTCAACTTGCATGTTTTAAGTAAGATATAATCAGTTTTAAAAAAATAATAAATTTAAATTTAGATCTAATATTTATTATAATTTTTTTATTAAAATCTGATATATTTTAACTTTTAAGACCTAATTAATGTATGAATATATTCAAAAGTATATAATATAAAAAATAATAAATAAATTTAAAATTTATAAATATGTATAAAAACTTATGATATAAAACAGATACTAAAACAACTATTGTAATTAGCTGAAATATAGATACTTTTTCTGTTTAATGGATTTTTTAATTTTTTCTAAGATTTTTTGTTTATGTTTGTAAACGGAGGTAGATGATTATATATATATATATATATATATATATATATATATATATATATATATATATATATATATATATATATATGTATATTCATCCTTTGAGATATGCGAGGGCAGAATGTAATAATTAAAATTTTAAACAATCAAATTTTGGAAGTAATATATAATGTCAAGTTTATTGTATGATTGAGAGATAAAAATTATTACCAAATAAAATAAAAAATGAATCATAATACAATGTTAATTTAAAGATAAAAAAGGTAAATAAAAATAAATACAAATATTTGTCTCCTTCTTTATATAAAATTATAAATAATAATATTTTAAAATTTTAAATTCAAAGTTAATTATATACATATTTACTATAATTTTTTTCATTTTTCTATGATATTTTTCTTTTCTACGCGTATATAAAAATTGTATGAATTCAAACTAATGTTTTAAAAGTTAGGTCGGTTGCTGAACCAGATAAAAGACTCGTTTAAAGTTATATCATCTAACTCTTGTTGAACTCTAATTAAATCAATTAAATATTAATTTTAAAATATTTAAATTATATTTTTATTAAAAATATATAATGTAATATATAATTTTATAATTTATATAATTAAAAAATTAAGAATTAAGAATTATATATTATTTAAATTTTTAAATTTAAATTATATATGTAAGATTAAACAAAATATAATTTTAATTTTAAAAGAATAGTTAAAATAATATTATTTTATATATAAATTAATTTTTTTAATTTATTGATTTTATTATTGGTTACTAATTTATTAAAATAATTTTATAATTGAAATGATTAAAAAAATAATTGATTTTTGATTTATAATCATTATTTAATAATTAATAGCTTTTTCTAAAAATAAAAATAAAAACAAATTGAACGACCAAAATTTAAATCCAAACAGATGTATGCATCTCCATGTATCACAATTTTTTCCGTTAGCTACTTATTGGGATGTGGTTCATGCTGCATACGTACTTTCTAATGTGTTGATATTCCTCCCTCTCATGTCGTGATTCATGTGCTCAATCATAGGTTGCATAGTCAAGTTCAGTTCTATTTTTTTCTATTTTATCTTTTTTTCTAGTTTATTTTTCTTTCTATTATATAAAAAAAATATATCGGTCTCTTTATTTGTCTTCTATATTAAAATATAACACGTTAACACGCTATTTGGTTCTTTGAATAAAAAGTTCTTACTTATATTACATAAAGGAAATTATTTTTATTACAATAAAATTTTAAAAATTAATTAAAGATAATATAAAATATTATAGATTTCTATTATATAAAATAAACTTCATTTAATATAATTATTATTCTCTCTAAATATTAACTCAATATTACTTATTATATTTTACATTTTGTTTAATTAATATTATTTTTATTTTCTCTAATTAGTCCTTAATCTTCCAACTAATATTGAATAAAAAAAATAGTATGCGTGTTGGAAAAGTAAAATTTTATATTATCTTTTGTATCTCTCATTCTTTCTTCTTTCATTTTCTTTTAATCATTAATCAATTATTCTTGATTTTTCATATTCTTGAATTTTTAATTATATAATAAAAAACTTTATTCCAGATGCATATATTATTTATAAAATAATGTTAATAATGCCAATAATTGTTACTTGAGTAAAAATAATTTTCTTTGAATTGAAGTTAATAAAATATTATTTAAAAGTAATAATATCCAAAAAATTTAAATAGATTGACTCATTATAAATTAGAAAATTATTATATTAATTTTATAAATGAGTTTTCAACTCAAAAAGCTCAAAATGTTTACTTCAAATAAAATTAAGAATAATTTTATTAAATTATTTTTATTAGTTTTAGAAAACTTATTTTGTTTAAGCCTGTAATTTTTTTTATTGACCTTCCATATTAATAAGGAAAAGTTAATACGTAAGTGAAAAATATGTTACATCTAAAAAGAGTTCTGGATCAATTTCTAATTAGAATTAAACATGTCATTTGATTTTATTAGAATTAAACATGTCATTTGATTTCATTTCGTATGTTACTCCAAAGAAAGAAGAATTTGTCGGGTTTATTAATGTAGGTAAAATTATTATCTAGCTTGAAATCAAAATTTTAATTCAGCTTTAATATAATTTTATTCTGTCCCATAAAAATCACATAATATAATTCGTTCTTTAATATTGATAGAATAGTTTACCACTTACATGTTCCAACATGAATATCACATGTGGCATTCACATGTAGACGTTGTACCAAATAATGAGTTCTTATTAATATATATTTACATTTTTCTATTTTAATTTTTTTTATATCATCTATTTAATTTTTTATAATTTTTTAAACATATATATCTATCTTTAGAATTGAGTATTAATATTTAAACATCCATACACTATCATATATCAGGTACATATCAAATGGTTATGTATTTTTTAAAAAGGATCGATCAATATTTAAGAGATATATTCGGCTTAATGTAGTGTGCATATATGTACATCTTTTCCCTTTAAGATATACTACTAATTTTTTAATTTTTTTAAAAAATAATTTTTTATAATCATTAAATTTGAGATATATACTGATATAACTTGCATATATTAATTCTCTTTTTCAAATAATATACATCTCATTGATATTTTGAAGGACCAAGAACTGTAAGCGGGTTGATTTTACACGCGTTCTTGCTTCGCCTTAGTAATTAGCTACTATAAATTGAGCAACACATTACTTCTGGAAAGTAACCAAAGGGCAAGAGAACAACACTTCATACATTAATTGTGTCATCTTCAACCCTTTTGTTTAAAAATCCTTTTCTTAGCTATGGATTGCTCTCTTGATTTTTTCTGGTCTCATCTTCAACCCTTTTGGTCTTATTTGCTTATTATAATGATTCCTGGCTTTATGATATTGAAAGCCTTGAGATCTCCCTTAGTTGAGAAGCCCAAACTCCCTCCTGGACCCAAACCATGGCCTATAGTTGGTAACCTTCCCGAAATGCTTGCAAACAAGCCTGTATTTCAGTGGATACACAACCTTATGATAGAAAGGGATACCGAAATCGCATGTATCCGCTTAGGGAATGTTCACGTGATCCCAGTGACATGCCCCACAATTGCTTGTGAATTTTTGAGAAAACATGATGCTGATTTTGCATCAAGACCACCAACCATGTCCACTGGCATAATCTCTAGTGGCTATGTGACCATAGCTATTGTACCCTTTGGTGAACAATGGAAGAAAATGAGGAAAATCTTTGTCAACGATTTGTTCTCCCCCTTTAGACATCAATGGCTTCAAGAAAAAAGGAATGAAGAAACGGATAACATTATATTTTATCTCTATAACAAATGCAAAAATGCGGAGGGTAGTGGTCTTGTGAATGTAAGAAATGTTGCACAGCATTATTGTTGTAACGTGATGAGAAAATTTATTTTCAATACAAGGTACTTTGGAAAAGAAAGGGAAGATGGAGGGCCTGGATTAGAGGAAGTGGAACACGTGGATGTGATTTTCACGTTACTTAAGCATGTTTATGCCTTTTCTGTTTCTGATTATATCCCGTGCTTGAGGGTGTTTGATTTGGATGGCCACAAGAGTAAGGTAAAGAATGGCGTGAGGAGCATTAAAAGGTATCATGACCGAATCATTGAAGAGAGAATCAAGCAATGGAATGATGGATCAAAGACCGTTGAAGAGGACTTGTTGGATGTCATGATCTCACTGAAGGATGTCAATAATAATCCATTGCTGACATTGAAGGAAATTGAGGCGCTCACAATAGTAATATGTCACTTCTTTCCTTTTAATAACTATCACTTGCATGCTAACGTACATTTCATTTTTTTTTAATACGTACATGTATTAGTCTTGATACCATTGACTTTAGAAAGTATTAACTAGTATTTTTAATTTAGAAAATAAAAACTAAAACATCTACTAGAAAAAAAAACCATTTATTATAGGGTAAATCATTTCAATTAATTTTTTTAATTATTAAAATCTTCAAAACATAAATTATAAGATAACATTAAAAATATAAACAATAAAATATATTATAGATCATATCTTAAAATTAATTAAAAATCGTTTAATTTTTTTGTATAAAAATATCATCACAAGAATTATTTAAGATAAAAATAAATTTTCAAAAAATTTAAAAAATTTTAAAAAGTTATTTGTTTTAAAAAAATAATACTCACATAATTTATTTTTTCTTTACAAATTTCTTATTGTAATAAAAAAAATATAATCCATATTTTTTAAAACATATAAAATTATAATTTATTTTATTATTAATTTTTTATAATATTCTAAGGTTATTTTTAATTTGTTTTCATTCAAGTGTTTAATTATTTCAATTTTTTATGGATTTAATTTTAAGGTATTTAAAAAATAGATGAGAATTTATGTAATGTTTATCATATATAGAAGCTTTCTGTAATAACTTAAAATTTATCATAAAAATATTTTTGTTAATATAATAAAAATAAGATTTTAGTATCAATGTATTATATATTTATAAAATAGGAAGAGGTTAGTGTAAGTTTTAGAAATAAAGGTATATTGTGTAAAAAATACAAAATAGATAGAAGGTTAACAAATTACTTTTTATTGTTTTTTATTGTTTCAATTGTACATGTATCAACTCTTTCATATGAAAATAAAAATCATATATATATATATATATATATATATATATATATATATATATATATATATATATATATATATATTGAATAGATTAACAATCAAATTCAAACTTGTAGGAACTTATGCTTGGAGGAGCAGACAATCCATCAAATGCTGTTGAATGTGCAATTGCAGAACTAATAAACCAGCCAAGTCTACTTCAGCATGCCATCGAAGAATTGGATAATATTGTAGGTAAGCAAAGGCTAGTTGAGGAATCAGATATTCCGAAGCTCAATTATGTGAAGGCTTGTGTAAGAGAAACTTTTCGCCTTCATCCAATTGTGCCTTTTAATCCTCCCCATGTATCAACACATGACACAGTGGTAGGAGGTTATTTGATACCAAAAGGTAGCCATGTGATGCTAAGCAGACAAGGACTTGGACGAAACCCAAAAGTTTGGAATGAACCCCACAAGTTCAAGCCAGAACGTCACTTAAAGAATGATGGATCTATGATTGTTTTATCAGAGCCTGATTTGAAGTTCATTTCATTTGGCACAGGACGACGAGGTTGTCCTGCCATCATGCTTGGCACCACAATGACTGTGATGCTATTGGCTAGGTTGCTCCATTCTTTCACTTGGAGTACACCTCCAAATGTATCTTCCATCAACCTTGTTCATTCTTCTAATGGTGTTATGCTTGCTGAGCCACTTGTGTTAGTAGTAAAGCCAAGAAATGTTGTAGCAAAGGAGTGCTAGCAATATAATTGTTTACATATAAAAAAATAAATGCAAATGCAATAATTACACTGGTAGAAAAATAGCTTTTTATAACAGGATTTTACGTCGGTTATTCCCCAACCGATGTAGAAAAAAGACGGTGGCATTTTTGTAAATAAATTTGACACTTTCTACATCGGTTGCTTTATAACCGATGTAGAAAAACGAGCGGTGACATTTTTGTAAAAAAAATTAAACTTTCTACATCGGTTGAGTAGTGTAACCGATGTAGAAAGATCTTTTTACATCAGTTCTCTGAAACAACCGATGTAGAAAGTATGTTTTCCCTCCTCTTTAGCTGATGCGACCGTTGTCGTCCTCATAAGTGTAAACACTCGATTCCTGCCCTAACTCAGTTCCTCTAAGTTGCCAAAGCTGCCGTCGTCGTTGTCGAAGCACGCCGTCTTTGTCTACGCCGTCGTCGTCGTCTACAACATCGTCTACACCGGTATGTACCATTCTGGCTCTCTGTTTAGGTCTCCTTTTCCTGTTTCTGTTTCTGCATTAGTTGTTAGCCTTAGCCTGCTTCTGTTTAGGTCTCTGTTTTTCCTGTTTCTGTTTTGCCTTAGTCTTAGCCTTAGCCTTTGCCTGTTACTTTGTATGAGGTAGATAGCCTTAGCCTTTGCCTGATTAGGTCTCTGTTTTGCCTTAGTCTTAGCCTTAGCCTTTGCCTGTTACTTTGTATGAGGTAGATAGCCTTAGCCTTTGCCTGTTTAGGTCTCTATTTCTGTTTCTGTTTGTGTATTAGTTGTTGTTAGCCTTAGCCTGTTTTTGTTAAGGTCTCTGTTTTGCCTTAGTCTTAGCCTTAGCCTTTTCCTGTTACTTTGTATGAGGTAGATAGCCTTAGCCTTTGCCTGTTTAGGTCTCTGTTTCTGTTTCTGTTTGTGCATTAGTTGTTGTTAGCCTTAGCCTGTTTCTATTAAGGTCTCTGTTTTGCCTGTTTATGTTTTGCCTTAGTCTTAGCCTTAGCCTTAGCCTTTGCCTGTTACTTTGTATGAGGTAGATAGCCTTAGCATTTACCTGTTTAGGTCTCTGTTTCTGTTTCTGTTTATGCATTAGTTATTGTTAGTCTTAGCCTGTTTCTATTAAGGTATCTGTTTTGCCTGTTTCTGTTTTTCCTTAGTCTTAGCCTTAGCCTTTGCCTGTTACTTTGTATGAGGTAGATAGCCTTAGCCTTTGCCTGTTTAGGTCTCTGTTTCTGTTTGTTTGTTCATTAGTTGTTGTTAGCCTTAACCTATTTTTTTTAAGGTCTCTGTTTTTCCTTAGTCTTAGCCTTAGCCTTTGCCTGTTACTTTGTATGAGGTAGATAGCCTTAGCCTTTGTCTGTTTAGGTCTCTATTTCTGTTTCTGTTTCTATTTGTGCATTAGTTGTTGTTAGCCTTAGCCTGTTTCTATTAAGGTCTCTGTTTTGCCTTAGTCTTAGCCTTAGTCTTAGCCTTAGCCTTTGCCTGTTACTTTGTATGAGGTAGATAGCCTTAACCTTTGCCTGTTACTTTGTATGGGGTAGATAGCCTTAGCCTTTGTCTGTTTAGGTCTCTGTTTCTGTTTCTGTTTGTGTATTAGTTGTTGTTAGCCTTAGCCTGTTTCTATTAAGGTCTCTGTTTTGCCTTAGTCTTAGCCTTAGCCTTTGCCTGTTACTTTGTATGAGGTAGATAACCTTAGCCTTTGCCTGTTACTTTGTGTAAGTGGAAAGTGTTCCAGAAATATCAAGGGGGAGTTTCCTAATCCAATACAGAAACTTGTCACTTCTCAAGTATAAGTTAATAAAAATTAACTTTTTTCATATTTGTTTTCTCTGCTTTTAACAGATACATGGCTGACCCTTCAGAGGTTCTTCCTTCACAAAGTGGGTCTGAGAACCCTTCTTCTCAGCAAAAGAAGGGAAGACGAGCCACACGGTTAAGGGAGTTAACCCTTAGTCGGAGTGGTGAGCAGAGGATTCTCATAGAGTTTGATCAGGCCACTGGGAATCCATTAGGGCCAAACAAGACAAAGTTTAAGAGTTATGTGGCCCTCCTTGGACAAAGCAAAGCCAGTATTTTGAAGAAGGATTGGGATGATGTTGAGATGCGAGTCAAGGATCAAATTTGGGAGACTATCATGGTATTTAACTTTAAAACTTTAAGTTTTTCCACAAATTTATCATTCACTAACTAATTACATCTTCTTTTATGTAGCTTACATATGATGTACCGTGTGAGCATCAATTTTTGTCCGAGTTGAGATAAATTAATTAAATTATTAGGGATGAATAATAAAAGCAGAAAAATAGGAATAAAAGGCATGTGTAAGTAAATAAAAAAATAATAATATAAATAAAAATAAAAGAAAAATAAAAATAAAAATAAAAATAAAAGATAATAATAATAATAATAAAAAGAGAATAAGAAAATAGAAGGTAAAAGAATAACATTCATCTCAAGGAGATTAGGCTTAATTCTGGTGTGGTTAAAAATCAGTTAGTCTAGAGTTAGAAAATAACCATTAAGGTAAGTTTAAGCGTACCAGGGTTAAGGAAAGATATAAAAGGAATTAAAAAATAAAGCGGGGGGGTTTTTGGAGGGAGAAGGAGCAGAGTTCTTTTCGATTACTCTGGATTGCTCATACTCGGGATTTTTGGACTGGAAAGCACCTGAGAGCTTCGTGAAGGAGGAACAATTTCTCTGGCAATTGAGGGAACTTTCGAGTCTCAGCGGCCTCTCGCTGCAACCACCACCATTACTCCTGATACATCCAAACCAGTGTCGTTGGATTCAGCCTCGTGGAGGAAGAAATTCTGCATCCTTTGAGTTTAGGCTCTGATCAGGTTAGCGCTCTTTGTCCATTCGATTTCGCGCGTTGCTGGTTTGTTTTGGTTGAGGAATAAAATGTATGATTGTAATGGAATGATCAAGAGATTAGGATTCTGATTGTGTGTGTGATTCGTGACTTGGTTTATTCGAATCAAGCAGATTCCTCTCATTGCCATTGTTTAATTGGTGCGATTCTCGTCTAATTCACGATTCTATTTCAATGCGTCGTGGCATGATCGATGGATGCACATCCGTTTTAAATACATGCTTGCTGAATAATCCCTGAGGGAATGCTGAATATGTTTAGGATCGTTTTCAATCTGATTACATTTTCGCATAATTGTTGGAATGTAACTGCTTCTAGAATGTGATCGTGCTTCTCTCCACCATTGATTAATGACCTTATCAAAAACGAGCTTAACCTGCTCAAATGTTGGTAGAATACTTCAAATATAATGCTAGTTAATCGAATTAGGGAAACTGCTTGTCCTGCTCGGATTACTGCATAACAGAGGAAAAGCGAGATGAACCAATAGTCTCCACATCCATAAATCTGGCCTATTCTCTGTATGATACACTCTTCCCCTAGCACGATAGAGTCAAATGACAATAAAGTCCTGTCCCTCGGACCAAGACAGCACAGCATTTAGTATACACTCAAATCTGGGTTAGAAGTATGGATAAGAGACCTGTGCATTGGCCTGGGTTTATGCAATTCAACCTGCACCAGCTTAGTGAGATGAGGAGTGAATTAGTTCTTCAGAATTATTAAACTCTGTTCATATAACTCAGTAGAGACTCCCAAACATAGAATAGAGGGTAGGTTCACTGAGCATAGCCTTAATCCATACAGGGGACAATGGATATATAGTAGATGCAGAGAAGTGCTAAAACAACCTCATTAGGCCCTGTAGTGGTTAGTTTGAGGGGAGCTCAGGCTACAACCAGCTTGGCCTTGCTTAACCAAACATGAATCAGTTGATCTGTGGGAACTCAAATATGAGAATAGGGACTGGTGCAGTGAATCAGTAAAAGGGAAATACTAAATGGGGTCCTATAAGCCTAAAATGTGGCCTAGAGGAAGATCAGATAATTAAGACTAGCAGTCTTATGATTAAACAAGCAACAAATCCTAAACTCATGTCCTGGGCCTATAGGGGACCTAGGCCACTCACACTGATTCTGTTACAACTCTTGTGTCTGTCAGTTTTGAATGCTTAGCAGCAAGAAGCCCAGCTAGAATCAGCACAGCATCCATAATCTGAGGTGTATGAATGAGACTGGATGCGAGCACATGGAGAAGCTAGTGGTTTGGCTAGTAGCAGCAACACCTCAGTAGACTAGTCTGGAAAAACTAAAAAAAAACACCATAAACAGACATTAAAACCTTGCTGTTTTAGGATCAGGTTATGCTATGGGGGTATGTACACAAACTCTTAAAGTTCTACCTACAGAAGACAAAAGAGGCTTGTCCTCAAAAGATCTTAGATCGACCTGTAGATGCCTAAAACTTGAGAGCCGAAAGGGAGGGATAGGTTGGCCATAAATCCTAGAAAGCTATCCCATGACGTCATACATCCTATTAGTTTGGACAACAAAGACTTCTGAATCTGTGGGCCTTAGAAATCCCTGGCCTAGAAAAGGATTTCAGATCTGTCATTCTGCCAACTGAAGTGGTCTATCCGGAAAACATCACCTGCCTTTGATGTCCATAAGCCAGTTACATGAGGATTCAAATGTATAAGGCAGGATGGATACCCTGCACTGGCCCTGGACGCTAGGATGCAAAGGCAGACTGTGAATTCAGATAGGTATTTTGATCCTGATCCTTAAGTTGGCAATGAAGATCTAGGAGGTACAAATAGCCATTGGTTCGAATCCATTTTCTCAAGGGCTCTCACCTGATCCTTCTAACTCTTTGATTAATGCAGGAAGTAAGTTGTTTATGCAGAGGCCATGTTGACTGACTAATGTCTAGACCTGGAAGACAGAGAGTGTTTAAGCAGATTAGAAAGTCCAGAGAAACAGAATCAGTAGGTCAGCATAGATTTTGAGACTTTGTCGATTATGATGGCAGAATCAGTCATAAAGGATGTATACCAGTCTTGTTAAATATGTCACAGCACTAACCCCTTTTGTTTTTGCCCAGGAGTAAGATAGGTCATCAAGAACTCAAGTCTGGGAAAGGGGCTAATAGAAATCCCTGGCCTATGACACCCTTAGAGAATGGTTACAGTTGTCTCTGGAAGTCACCAGAGTGCCAGATAGGACTAGTTGGGATTTGGTAAATTCATCAGTTGATGCAGAGAATTGTTATGGTCAAAGATTGAACCCGCAGCAAGATTAAGGATAGGCTGTCAAGGATGTTATGTCCCTTACCATGGCCCTAAACATCTGATTACAGATATCCTTTGTCGGAAACCTAGGCATACTTAAACAAACATACGAACAAGGATTCTGAGCGAAGGACCTGAACCTGAGTTTGTGATAGCCACCTGAGAATTAGTCTCAATCAATAAATTTGAGCCCCAAGATCTAATCATGACCTCTCACAATCCCATCCTAGGTCCCTCAATTCTGTAAAAACCTCCAATAACCTAATCTGTGAAGTAAATCTGCAGAAACCTTATGTTGCTCTGCATAGACTAATTTTAAATCTTAAATTAGGGACCTGATCCTGGTGGTAATAGACCTGCAGGGACCTTACTAATCTGAATCCCTTCCATCAATGGGCCAATGGTCAATCCCTCAGGATCTGGCCTGTTTGCTGGGTGCAGTTCCATAGCACAGCACACAGTCCTATTCTGAACTGAACAAGGTTCATCTCAGCCTAAATATATGAGAATCCAGGCCCCTAGTATAGTGTTTGTTTGAGTGCAATATACCTATCTGGTCTGAATATTTGATATCAAGGAACATAACTAAAGCCAGCACCATGCCAATAACTAGAGGGACATGAATAAGACTAGGCAAAATAAGAAAGTCGAGTGTGTGCAGTAACCAAGGCTGCAACATTACTGAATGAAGGCTAGCATCCAGGCTTACCACATCCCTGCACTGGCCAACCCAAGGGCGAAATGAATAGTGAAATAGCTTTAATGAATTAATCGGATACAGACTTGAATGGCGGTCTTAATTGGAACAAATAGAACACTTCCTAGATCAAACAGAATTTGGCTGAACGATCGGATAGAATATTCGATTAGTGCTTCCATAGTCAGACTTAGACTCTAAAGATCTTGGCTAGGACCGGGTTGAACTCGCCTTGGGACAAATTATATCATAAAATGGGAGTTCTTCCATAAAGAAGGATAGGCTAGGCAATGGCAGACCCGGATCTTAAGGATCCTGACCAATTAAAAACAGATAAATGGTTACTAAACACAAGTTCAGGCATGACACAGAAATAATCATAAGGAAAACCATTTATAGATAGCGTGAGATAGGACCTGAACTTCGTTAGGGCGCAATTGAATTGACAATTAAAGCATGAATCCAATAGCCTCCGCGAGAGGCTGCCAAGGAAATTGCGGCCTTCAGAATGCCTTATGCATTGTGCTAGATCTTGAGTAGGTTTCCTTATAGAGCATGGGCATCTCATAGCAATTGGTTCACCTTGAGTATCAACTCCCATGTAACAACTGCTCGCGAAGTACTTCTTTATTAACAAAATTTTTCCAGTTTGGCGGTGTTATCCGCTAGTTTCTTGATTGGGATTCGTCTAAGCGGAGTCTGATACGAGTAGGCAGTCTTCTCTGCTACTTGGTGTTAAGATCCGTACAAGCTCAAGCGCGGCTTACGACGGTTTGAGCTCTGCAGAGACATTTTCCCATAAAACTCGAACTATGTTCAAGGACCTTATTTTCGTGACTGGGATTTGTCTAAACGGACTCTAATACGAGTAGGCAGTCTTCTCTGCTACTTTGTGTTAGAATTCGTGCAAGCTCAAGTGCGGCTTACGACGGTTTGAGCTTCGCATAGGCATTTTCCAATAAAACTCTGATCTTATGCGAAGACGCTAGTTTCTTGATTGGGATTCGGCTAAACGGAGTCTAATACGAGTAGGCAGTCTTCTCTGCTACTTTGTGTTAGAATTCGTGCAAGCTCAAGCGCGGCTTACGACGGTTTGAGCTTCGCGTGGGCATTTCCCAATAAGACTCTGGCCTTGTGCGAAAACGTTATTTTCTTGATTGGGATTCGTCTAAACGGAGTCTAACATGAGTAGGCAGTCTTCTCTGCTACTTTGTGTTAGAATTCGTGCAAGCTCAAGCGCGGCTTACGACGGTTTGAGCTTCACAAGGACCCTTTCCCATAAAACTCAGGCTTTATTCCAAAACCCTATTTCCTCGGTTAGAGGTTTACCGAAGTAGACTCTAATATGAGTAGGCAGCCTTCCCTGCTACTAGGTGTTAGAATCCGTGTGAGCCCCGGCGTGACTCATGCTGGCTTAAGATTTGCTCGAGAGCTTTCTCTAACAAAATTCTACTCATTTAGGCTACGCGAGCATGTCACTCCCATCCCTCCAAGACTTTCCTCCATCTATCGATTATTTATCCTTTACTCCCTTTATTCTCCTTTCCTTCTTTTCCCTAAAAGAGGTCAAGTCTCTTAAAACCAGAACTACGTAAGCCTTGAGTTTCCCATTGCACCGGGGAATACGTAGGAGCAGGATCAAGTCCTGTCAGGTTATTTTCTATAAACCTATTTATTTTCTATTCTATTTTAAGGGATCAAACAGTTTTCAAAATATCACACACTCAGTTTAAGGGTACCGTTCTTTGGAACGGGCGAGTAGGGTGCCTAATACCTTCCTTACTCGTAACCGACTCCCGAACTCCGAATCTCATCCTTGAGTTAGGGTTTTTCCAAATCTTTTCCCTTAAAACAAAAATTTGGTGGCGGCTCCACAATCAAACCAATTATTTTCAAATTTTAGCGAGTTCGTCGTCTCGTCGGAGTTACGGTTGCGACATACCGAACACTAACTTCCTGAAGAGGAAGTGGCTTTCATTTGCTGGTGAGCACTGGAGGGGCTTCAAGACACATCTCACTAGCAAATATATATATATGGGTCACTCAAGGATGTGTCTCCTTGTGAGGAGTACCAGTTCCTTGATCAAGACACTTGGGAGAGATTTGTTGAGTCTCGAATGGATCTTGCATTCGTTGTATGTATCTTTTTAATATTATATTTTTTTAATTGACTAGTATAAGCAATATTATGATTAATTGATTTGCTTTCTTATAACAGGAGAAAAGAAAGAAGGCTCAACAAATTTCTGCTAAGAACTGTTACCCCCACAGATTATCTCGTGGGGGTTATGAGTTGCTTTAGGAGAGGCTGATCGAGCAGAAGTCGAAAGATCGTCAGCAATCATCTGAAGCAGACCCCTCTACACACTACAACAGATTGTATCTGTAGTGACAGACAAAATCTGTCACTAACTGTAAAAAAACTGTAGCTATACGTTTAAATAGAAGGACCGTCGGGTGTATTCTCCGTCCATTATACGCGTTAAATAACTATGAAAATTTGGATGTCACTAGATGTTATACCTACACTTTTATACTTTTAGCTACAGTTCATTCTTACTGTAGGTAAAAATTACAAACCTTTACCTACGGTTTTGTATAAGTGTAGGTGAAAGTCTATTTATATTTTTTGGCATGCCTCTACTTACAGTTTTACGAAGCCGCAGCTAAAGGTTTACACGTCAACTTTTACCTACGAATCTTTGTGTGTAAGTAAAAATACATGCAATAAACTATAAAATGATCTTGTTGCTAAATGATTCCACTAAAATTAAATAACTTAATTTTCAAAATAATTTGAGCAACCTTTGATTTAGACATACAAAATTACGTGTATCATATTTTTTATTTTTAAATTATTGAATGGAGTAATTAAATATATATATATATAATATTTACATCATTACAAACTACTGATAAATGTGAAATAAATTTGAATATTTTTTATATTATAGCTACTAAACTTCATTAGATCAACATTTATTCAAGAGAAATATAAGTTTACACAAACAAAAATTTAAAATCATTTAATAACCTATTATTCAATGATGACTAGATATTCGAAAGGAAATGTTTACATGTTCACAAGTAACTGTCACAATCTAGAAAAAAACATACAAAAGATTACTAATCTAAAAGACTAATGTGAATAGAATACCCATTTAAAAAATTCCAATGACAAAACTAACAACAATGAAGATAACAGTTACAATGATAACATTTTGCATAAGTTCTTCACTTTAATGCATTTACAAGGATCTCCCTAATATTGCTTCTGCAACTCCATTATTTTTCTGCATAAAAAAAAACATTACATGATAATAATATATTTTTATAGAGGACAAATAGTCAATAGAGGATCAAATAATAATAATAATTTTTATTTCTAAGAATGACAATAATTACAATTTTTAATTTCAAGAATTACAATGCATAATTTTAGCACAATCTACATTCTATTATTTCTTCCTCCCTCTCCAGTATGAAGAACTAGCAACTGCCCAATATCTAAAAGAGTGAAGAGATAATAGTTAGAAGTTGAGTAACAAATAAAATCTCCAAACTATAAAATAAAATTTGAAAACAAACAATTTAGATGCTAATCAACTAAGATTAAAACAAGCTGCTCTAGAGAATAAAGATATCAATTTAGGTACTTATAATAAATAATCTTGTCAATAGAACCAACAACCTCAACAACCCATAGGGTACAAATTTGGCTTCTCCAAAATATGACTGTACATTTCAATTACAAGTACATGTTATGTATATATATTCATGTATATTTTCACAATCATAACAATCAACAGTTGTAACTTTGCATTTAACCACTAAAGTGCACCCTACACTTTAAAGGAGCCAAATCCACATAAGACATGGTTAAACAACATTATATCAAATTTAATAAACATCATAATATCCCCCAAAAAATCATCCAAATTCAATTTGTTCACAAGGTACCATATGAACTTTCCTTTCTACTTGCATCCCCACATTGTAAGGACATGACAACCATAACCATTTAATTTGAACATTAAACAACCAAATTAGTTATTCAATACTTTTCATTTGTTTTCATATATTTTATATATTACTGATCGATAACAAAGGTTTGAATTATTTGAGTCCAAGGTTAATTTCATGTCTGAGTCAAAGTTGTAGTAAAAAAAAAATGGTATACAACCTTTTTCTAATCACAAAACGGCTCAAAATCAAATGTTGATCAACCTAGGTGCTAGGAAATCAAAGTTTTCAACCCAATAAGCTTAATAGAAGTTGCTATCAAAAATCTCAATTTTCTTAAATCTATCTACAAGATTACAACATAGGAACATCACTACAAATCTAAATAGTATCAAGTTCATAGGCTCCCTTGCCTTTTCAGCACATGTAAGTAGAGAAAATAACATCAAAATACACAAACTAAAAATGAAGTAATTAAGATTATGTAATCATAGATAGAATTACTAAGAAATAAGGAGAAAAATTGGGATTGGGGTATAAAGTTAAAGAAATTAGATTAGGAACTATCTCATGATGATTTTAAGTGGCATCATGATAGTCTACTATATAATAAGTATAAAAAGTTATTTTAAACTAATTTCATGTTTTGATTACACATATTCTAACCACTTCATTCAACTTCTTAACATGTTCTTCAATCATTAATCAAAAAAGCAAAAGACATTTGAAATAAAACAACAAACTAGAGTTTCAACTATCTAATTACTGATTACACACCTTTGCCCAATAGCAATCATCAAGCTTTACCAAACCAAATAATAGTAAATGAACATAAACATGTTTCAACAAGTAAAATCTAGAGAAAATAATTCAAATTACTTATTACTCACTAATCACTCAATTGTTGTTACTGCTTGTGGTTTGTTGATTATCTCCAATTGTCTTATTTGGAGCACTCGAAGCTTCAGGTACCTATTAAAAGAATTGTAAAATTAGACATCATAATTAAATTTTCAAATATTTTGAATCATAAAACTTGATACCTCTTCCGCAACAGCTTGTAAAATAGCATTAATTTGAGGATCTTCTGAAAATCGTGTTTGTAGAACTGAGACAAGATTTCCAAACAAATTCTCTAATTTCTGAATTCTAATCTCAGCACTAGAGTTTTGAGATGTAGCATTTGAACTTGCTTGGTGTGGAAGTTTTCCTAGGCAACACACATGTCCTCTTTTTTCAGGTCCTTTTACTTTTGAGTATAGATCATTTTTCCAATCAGTAGAATCATATGAACTTCCTCCTTCTCTCATATGCTTCTTTAGTTCATCCTATACAAAACATATTGTAAATATTAAACAACCAATTATATTATTAATTTCTATCATAAAATTTAGTTAAATGTTTTCATTGAGATTGAAATTATTACAATCACTTCAGCTGCCTTTTCAGTCACAATACTCCCATCCTTTCGAGTTCGAGTATCAATATAAATTTGAGCATGTGAAGGTTGCACCCCTTTAGCCTTTGTTGTCTAACATTAATAATAGAAACGAAATTTATATTTGTATCAAAAAATAATTATAAACTATTCATATAAGTAACAAAGTATGAATTAAAATAAAAAGACACAAACCATTTCCTTAATTAGCCTGGAAGATTCTTTGTTCCCATGCAATGCAAATCCTCGTATTTTGAATGATTTCTTTTGTTTATATTACTTATTTGCTACAATCATTTAATAGTAAATGTATTATAATATTCAACATATGTCATGTAAATTATTTAGTTAAAAAAAATTAATAAGAGTATACATATACCTTTCCTTTTTTAGAACACCAATGGTGCACTAAATCACGATATTGAGAAGGATCAACCCTTTTATCATGAATGTTAGCAACCATTTCTTCCTCTGTCTTACTTTGATCATATCCTTTTGCCTTTAAGTCATGCTTAAATTGCCTCCACTTGCAACTCATGTTATCCTTTAAGATTTGCTTTGTTTTCTCAGTCATTTCAGGAACAAATTAAAACTTACCCTATGATAACATTCATAAAAAAATTGTTACATTTGTTATCAAAACATAAACTATTATAATAAGAAAAAGGAAATACAATTACAAAAACTTATATAGCACCTGAATCAATTCAAGCATATTAGTAATATAAGTCTGGGGCATGTCTTTCCAGCTTAGGTAATTGATAGGAGCACATTGGTGTCTTCTTACCAAGCTACCAATTGCATTTAGTAGAGTTTTTCCTTCCCATCCCAATGGATTTCCTAAAGAATCTACTTCAACAAGTATGAATTCTCCTTCTAGCAAATCCCACACATCTAACATATGTGTATAGCCTCTAGTTTTCTTTCCACCTAAAACATGTAAGAATGTCACATTAACAAAATATATCTATAGAAAAGTATAAATTATTCATCATATACTACACTAACCTGCATTTGAACTTTCACTTGAATGAGACATATCATGACTTTCCTCTTGCACTTCTTGCTCTAATTAGGATTGATCATTATAGTGGTTAAGATTTGATATCATTAGAAATAAAAACAAAAGTAACTAAATAAAAATTTTATACCTTCTCCAAATTGTGCAATTTCTTCATCTATAGAATTGTTGCTCTGGTTGATTTCATTAGAGTTATCAATTGATTTCTCTGTAGATTGAGATGTGCCATTTTTTTGAATGATCTTCAACATTTTACGCCTTCCCATGATATCTGTTTCATAGTCAAAATGGAATGATTATTATGAATACGATGATTACATAATGTAATTCAAAAGAAATAAATATAAACATATAGAAAGGGAAAAAGTAATACACACCTTACATCCTTAAAAAATATAACAAATTAAAAAAGGTCTTCTTCATCCTCATCCTCATCCTCTATATCAACATCATTCTCATTATTTTAAAAATATCTTCCATATTTATTGTAACTTCCATGATATCAACATTATCATCAACTTCTAGTCTGATCAAATCATTATCATTTATCTCTTGTAAGATGTGTTCATTCCTTTTCTCTATGTCTTTGGATTGTTCATCACCCAAATCATATACATCTTTGGCTTTAGCATGCACAACAACGAGCCAACCATTTTCTTTCTTATTCTCTATGTAGAATACTTTCTTGGCTTGAGAAGCCAAAATATATGGGTCATCACAAATATCATTTCCTATATGTTGCAGATAATTTAAGTTCACTAATTTCATGCCTAAATTATCAATTTTGCAACCCCTGTTTATGTCGACCCAATCACACTTGAAAAGTACAACCTTGAATTTTCCTGAGTAATCCACTTTCATTATATCTGTCAAAACACCATAATAGTTGATTTCACCTTCTTTAGGATTTTTATCTCTTGAACTAGCATAACTTCTTGTCTTGACAGTAACTACAATGCCACTGTTTTGAGTCTTTAAGCATCTTTCACGCTTCTTTGTATGAAATCTAACTCCATTAACAATATAACCGTTATATTTTCTTTCCGTTTCTAGTGGACCACGTGCTAACCACTTGATTTCATCAGTCAATAGAGCGCTACCTTGCTCTTCCAAACGTGCAACCTACCACATTTTTATTCCAAATGATTAGAAATTATTGATAATCCTGAAACTCATTATTGAAAATTCTTAACAATTACCCGTTCACGAAACCAATCAGTAAAAGTTTGACTGTGAATTTTGTCAATATCATAAGGAGATAGACAACGATTTCTCCTTCGAATAAGATCAATGTGTTCTCTATATAAAAAAATGAAATGATAAAAAATAAGAATAATAAAAAGTTATCAAGCCAAATTTGAGTAGCAAAGTATACATAAGAATTTCTTACTTTTGAAAGAGGTCAATGCTTTTGTTATTGAAAAGCACGTATCTATGTGCTTGTACTAACGCTTTCTTATCAAGTGATACTCGAGAAACCCTTTTTCTTTTCTTCAAATTGAACCCAACTTGGCACTTTCTCCCTAATGGTCTACCTCTAGGATTCATAAAACTTGTATTCTCAGCAAAACAAGAGTCATCATTACGACTAGGTCGATTAAAATAGGTTTCAACTCCAGAAAGATATCTTGAACAAAATGTTAAGCTTTCATGAGCTAAATAACCCTCTGCAATTGACCCCTCTGGATGTGCTCTATTACAAACAAATGACTTCAAAGTAAAAAGGAACCTAAAAATAAGATCAACAGAAGATAAAATTATTTTATTCTATAAATTTTGAAGGATATCAAATAATTAAAAAAATTAGTACCTTTCAATGGGATACATCCATCTGTAATGAACTGGACCTGCAACTTTTGCCTCATATGCTAAATGGATTACTAAATGTACCATTACAGTGAAAAAAGATGGAGGAAAATTTTTTTTTAATTGGCATAATGTTATAGCTATTCGATGCTCCAAGTTCTCCAAATTACTCACATTAAGCACCTTACAACATATTTCTTTGAAGAAATGACAAAGATCAGCTATAACAAAAATTACTTTGTCAGGTAAACACCCTTTCATAGCTATAGGAAGAAACTCTTGTATTAAAAGATGACAATCATAACTTTTCAAACTAAATATCTTGCATTGCTTTACTTGCACACATCTTGAAATATTAGATAGATACTCATCTGGAGCTTTTATTTCCTTAAGCACTTCCAAAAATGTTTGTTTTTCTTTAGATGTCATTTGGTAAGAAGCTCTAGGCAAATATTTTTTACCTTTACTTTGATGCATCTTTGGATGTAATTGACTTCTAATGTTCATGGCTACAAGGTCATAACGTGCCTTATCTTTATCCTTTGACTTCCCTTCTAAATGCAACAATGTTCCAATAATATTATCACAAACATTTTTTTCAATGTGCATCACATCAAGATTATGACGAAGAACATTAAATTGCCAATAAGGCAGGGTGAACAAAATGCTTTTCTTTTTCCATGGTGATTTACTATGAATTTCATGATCTTCCAATTGTCTCAAAATAGAAGTTCCATTAAGTACCTCAGGAGGGGACCTAAACTCTTCAGTTCCATCAAAATTCTTTTTATTATATCTCCATGGATGGTTAGGTTCTAACCAACGACGATGACACATATAACACCATTTTCTACTATATTTCAACCACATAAAAGGATTATCAAAGCCACAACATGGACAAGCATATTTACCACTTGTACTCCAACCAGACAATTTTGCATACACAGGAAAATCATTGATAGTCCAAAGAATTGCAGCACATATTTGGAATGACTCTTTCTTGTGTGCATCATAAGTTCTTACTCCAACTTCCCACAATTCTTTTAATTCTTCCATAAGAGGCTGCATATAGACATCAAGGTTATTACTTGGAGCTTTTGGACCAGAAATAAGTAATGAGAGAATCAAACAAGGCTTCTTCATACACATCCAAGGCGGAAGATTATAAGGAACTAAGATAAGAGGCCAAGTACTGTGAGAAATTGTCATTGTTTTGAAAGGATTAAAGCCATCAGAAGCCAAACCTAGTCGAACATTACGAGGATCACATGAAAAATCAAGATGTCGACTATCAAAATCCTTCCAAGCAAGAGAATCAGCAGGATGTCTCATGAGTCCATCCTTAGTTCGGCAATTTTCATGCCATGTCATAGAAGAAGCTGTTCTTGAAGACAAAAATAGTCTTTGTAATCTAGGCTTAAGAGGAAACCAACGAAGGATATTTGCAGGTATCTTTTTTCTACCTTCAACATCATCTGAATTCACTTTCCATCTTGAGGAGTTACATTTTGGACAAACTTCAGTATTAGCCAAATCCTTCCAAAATAATGTGCAACCTGTGGGACAAGCATGAATTTTTTCATATCCTAAACCTAACCCTGAAATAATCTTCTTGGTATCATAAAATGATTTGGGCAATGTATTTTCTGCAGGTAATGCATCTCTCAGCAACTCTAACAACATTGAAAAACTTTTGTCAGTCCATCCATTTAAACATTTTAAATGGTACAAATGTACAATGAAGGATAATTTTGTAAACTTCTTGCAACCAGGATAAAGGTCTTGCTCTGCCTCTTTTAACAATTGATAGAACTTATCTGAATTATTCTCCTCCTCAGGTTGCTGAACATTATGATCATTTATTAATGCTTCAGAATGATTTGGAACACTTGCAGTTTCATGTATATCTATATCACCACTTTCATTAATTATATTCACCCCAAAAGCATCATGGATTAATGCATCCATATCAATATCAAACTCCCCTTCTTCAGGACAAGTGCTTGTAGAGCTAGAAGAATTAACTTGTTCACCATGAAAGATCCAATTAGTATATCCCTTTAGAAATCCATAGTTGATTATGTGCTCATAAACATTTACTCGAGAGCGCCACGTGTAATTGACACATTTAGTGCAAGGGCATAAAATCTTCCCATCCGTAGATGATTTTGCAAATGCTAAGTCAAGAAAATTTATAAAACCTATAATATATTTCTCCTTATTTTGAGAGGTTTCAAATATCCAACTTTTATCCATTAGATGAAATAAACTGAAAAAATAAAATAAAAAATTATTTTCAATAGATATAATCATTCATAATATATCTAGGAAATAAAGCAAGCAATATATAATATTCAATAACATCAATATGCTGAATAAAAGTTATATAGAAAAATATTTAATATAAACTCATAAAAATTCAAGTAAATAATGATAGACACAAAGAGACAAAGAGATAGAAAAGAGCCTCCGATAGGTCCATTTAATATATATAACATAGTCCAACTGCTTGGATTTCATACATGAAAAGAATATTCATAGAATCATACCAAAAAAAAGTAGTATTAAAGTACCTGAAGGAATAAGTCTTATGTTTCCTTGTTTGTAAGTTTCAGATCAAAATCATAAAAAGACACTGCATTTTAATGCTATAGATCCTGAAAAATTAACCAATATCAATATTAAAAATACTAATTTTCCATATTAAAAATACTAATTTTCCATAGTATGACAGTTATTGATACAATGAGCCATGGGAATCTATCCAAACATATATACCAAAATTACTCCTATGAATGCTTTCATGATATATAAAACTTTGCAATAGGACATAATAATATAAACCTATTGAGCCTTTCCCGAAATATTGAAATACAACAAAAGTTTTCTCATATAACCATTAAGAATCAACTAAAACATGTAAGAAGAATAGAAATATTTCGACAAACCCAAAAGTCAAACAATACATCTCATTGCAAGTACACACAAAACCTTGTAGAACCAAAAACTATCAATCGGTATTCTGGATATTGGAGGACTTTGACATTTTCAGAGTTTAAAGGTTTGAAGTATGCACTTTATTTAGAAACTAGGATAAGATTCTGCCCATGTCTTATACCCTAAAGTGATTTTCCCTTTTGAAAACCACAGTATTTTCTCATCATTGAAATACGGTTATGTTAAATGGTATACTAACATATAATAATAGCAAATAAGTAATATTGGTCATTCTTATTCAACTACGCAAAGAAAATATGCTCATTTTCTAAAAGGTAAAAGCGCCAGAATCTATAGTCATAAATTATCATTCGTTCGAATTGATATAAATATATATATATATATATATATATATATATATATATATATATAAATAAGGCCTTGACTTTGACATTGCCTTATGAAGTCCCATCCGAATTTGAATATTTCTATATTGTTATTGACAGGTTTATTGTCTAGATAAATGCGAAATAGCATAAAAAATGTTATATACATTATTATTATGTAATTTATACGACACAAGCTACCATGTAAATGAATTTCACTTCTAATGTAGAAATATAACTATAGTCAAGTAAAACTTAGATTCATATATTAAATACAATAAAAAACCACATAAGTCATAACTAAAAACTACACTGCAAATTTTGAAATTGAAGATTGAAATGTAATCCCCATCAAATAATTCAGAATATTGTTTATAATATTTTTTTTCATTTTTGAAATAACGTTAGATATTCTCTCTGAACTGGAGTAAAATGTGTTAAGATATCTTTCCTTAAATTAATTTTTCCAGTTGAGTTTGACATTTCTAATAAGTAGGATCAAGGAACTTTAAGGAATAAAGGATCATACAATCTTGTTTGCCTTGAACTTTATATTTACAAACTGAACTCAAAAACGGTACTTAAAATTGGTCAAAAAGCAAGTCCACAGGTAAGAGATCAGTTCTTGATGCCACCAGAAACCATCTGCACAGACCCATTTACCAATATATGATAAATTTAAATCGTATAATTATTATATATGAATTATTAAGATTAATTTTTAAATCATATAATTATTTTTTAAAAATTATATACTTTTATATCTTAATTTTAATTTTTTATAATAAAATCTATTAATAAAAATTGTTCTTTCTTTTTCATATAAAAAATATTAACAAAAATTATTTTTTAGTAAATATTTTTTCATAGTGTTATTATTTTTACATATTTAAATCATTCTTAAAAGTTTATTTTTAAATTTTTCTCGTCTTAATTATTATCTAAATTTTTTAGAACTATTTATTACAATGTCCATGTTTTTTATCATATATTTAAGACAAAAATTTAAACCAACTTATATATTATGTTGCGTATCAATCAAAACACTGACATCTTTTTGTCATATACAACAAATATCAAATATAACTATGAATAGATAATTTAGGGTAATAATAAGAAGCTAAGCATATAGCACAAATTTATTATATACAATAGTAACATTAACCGCTCCTTCTGATAGTGATAAAATCAAAGAGGGTATACAACACAGTGATATATATATATATATATATAGGTAATGAAAAATAATATGGAATGCTCCAACGAAGTAGGATAACATCTTGAACATTGCTTTTACATTATCACACATCTATAGAATTTTCTGTTAATTATTTTTATGATCTACAGAACGTTCAACAAACAAGACATTCAATTTGCAATAGAAATAAAGTTAAAAATATCTGAATTTTGCAAGGACTATAATTATCAAACAGAATAAAAGTTATAGCCATAAAACTTTTTATTTTTTTCATAATTGTCAAATCAATATCTTCAAATGTGATCTTCTTTCTTGAAATCATAAAATTATTTGTACTTGAAAGAGCAGAGCAACGTGACAACAGAACAAACAAGAAATATGTCCTACTATTTCTGAAAATTTTAAACACCTCCAATTGTAACTTCCTCACACGGGTTGGACTAACAAGCTTAAAAGCTTTCTATGCATTATTAAATTAAAATTATTAATTTAATTTCAGGATTACTAACCCTTTCAGAAATGAGCATAACAGTGGCATTTAAGAAATACAGATGCTAATTTAAAATTAAAATTGGTTTGACCTTTCCAACAAAATTAGTACAGTGTTAGGATGAGGAAGATATTCGAAACAACAGCGTGCGCGGTGAAGTCTTGACGAGGCACCTTTTCTGAAGCAACGGAGAAAACATTCAACAAACCAAGTTGTACACAACATAAAAAATCACTAACCATTCAACTCAAAATAATGATATATTGATATTATTAACAAATATTGAAAATAAAACTTACACTGATTTGATTTTCAAATAACAAATCCTTTCATATTCAGCCAAAAAAGCTGTAGAACATGTCAAGTTCTGCAAAAAAGAAGAATGAACTTAGATTAAAGCCAAATAAAATTAGAGATCAAAAAGTTCAATTCAAAGAAGAAGGAAGATTCATTTATTACCGTAAAAATTGATTGTGAAAGAAATACCTAAAGCAAGGCTTGACTGAGTAACTTTCTCATGAAAAAAAATCTGACGATTGGAGAAAAGAGAAGAAGAGTTATTTTGAATATTATATTACTTTTTACTGTATTCTTTTTAACCAACGGACCAAATACTCTGGCTCATTCGTCATTATTGATTTTGAAATTCAAAAAATATTTGCAACTTACAAATTAAAATTTAAGTCTCATTTAACAGTTTTTTTTTATAAATATATTCTAATTCTTTTGTATACATTAGTGTATCATAAGAGTTAAAAAAAAATTATAACAATTTTATAAAAAATAATTACACTTATAAATTTTTAATTTGTTAATTTAATAAATATTAAAGAATTATATCTTTATTATTATATAATTTCATAGTTAAATTTGTCATAACAATAAATAGTGATAGAATAAAATTTTGTAGGTATATAAAGCTTATACCTATAGTTTTAATAAATGTCACTAAAAATATCTGTAGATATATGGTAATTTTTTTGTAGTGACACTTCTCTCTCCACCTTCACGCCATGAGAAATGGAAGAGGGCACGCCAAAGGGCATCTGGAGAGTACACCTTAGAGCCTTCTCGCATTGTTGCTGAGAAGATTGTAAGTAATCACACAATTTTGTAAATTTATTTTTATTTATCTTCAAACATTTACATTATTGATAACGGTCATTTTTTGTTTTGTAGGATTCTTTGGTTGAAAAAATCTCACAAGGAGTCTTTGTTCCAACTGGCCGGGAAGACATCTTAAGTACTGCTATTGGCCAACCAGAGCATCCAGGGCGTGTTCGTGCAGTTGGCCGAGGTATTGGCCTTAGACAGTACTTTGGATTATCTTCTAGACAAACATCCAAAGAAGGTTTGGTGTCTAGAGATGAGTTAGACGCCATGCGCGAAGACATGAGGCAAGCACTGCGGCAAGAACTTCGAGAAGAGCTCAGACAGGAGCTTAGGCAGGAGCTTTCATCTTTGGGACTTTCCCAAACACAGACACAGGGTCACCATCCATCACCTTCTCCTAGGCGCGTGAGCACAAAGGGAAGCTGTGCTCCGACGGAGGAGCAACTACAGGGAGAAGAGGATGTGGATGCAGCTACAAACGATTATGAGTTATATGTTGATGATCCATATCGTTTGGTAGCAATTGGGAAAATCTACACCTTGGGTTCAACCATCCATCACCATCAAATTGATGATGATCATGTTAGAGTGATGGTTGAACGGGTTGAAGATGCAGATGCTCCTATTCCTATCCCTACTGAGGAGGTTCATGTTGTGGGGCAAGCCCCCAATCATTTCATTATATGGCCGAGGAGACTTGTGCAGCGAGTTCAACCTCAGGTATTAAATAATTTTAGCCTATGTTACTAATTTTTTAATATATACATTGTGTGTGTCTATATATATATATTTCTTACTATTTTCTGAATTTATTGTAGGTTTATAAGGAAGATCGTGGGAAGAAGATTGATTTAAGTGCTAAAGCATATCTTCCTGAGCCTCCTGCAAAGAAATATGAGGTTGATTTGTTCACACGTCTATTTGGTATCGCCATGAACTTGGGCGACCAAACTTTGCAAATAAAAATGGAAACAGATATCATAGGGAAGCTCACACCTATCCCCTTCTATATTACTAAGAAGGATATATTGGAATTGGTTGTGGGTAACAATCTCCTATGTGTAACAGTTCTACAATTATGGTTGATGTAAGTAAATTTCTAAACCTTACTTGAATTATTTCATTATCAAAATCTAACATATGAAAATTATTCGCAATATTAGGTACTTGTATCGTATCTGCACTGAAAGAGGTAACTTACACCTCTATGGATTCCTGGACCCAGTTCATATGCAGAAAACTGGGAACAAGGCAGCTGAGATACAGGGATATCTTTAGAGGATGTTGCAGACTGATAAAGACTGTTACCTAGCCCCCTATTTTCAATCGTAAGTCAATAGTTAATTGCTTTAGTTCATGAATTCAATTAAATTCCTAATTTTTGTTCATTGTCATCCATATTTTGTAGGGCCCATTGGCAATTAATCATTATTTGTCCCAAGCGGAATGTAGTTGTATTTCTATGCTCTGCTTGGCAAAAACCAAAGAAAGACATAAAGGATATTATAGATTTGTAAGTTTTTATGATTTTGGTATTTATATTCATATAACTTGTTATTCTCAAAGGTATTAATTTTCTTTTTATTTTACTGTAGAGCAATGAATGCTCGACTTCGGTTAAAAGGGACGCATTCATCAAATCTTAAAAAGCCTGTATGGATAATTCCAAAGGTAAGTACTTTATTAAAAGTTATTCAATTATTTTATATTCTTTTATCACCATCTCTAATTATATTTAATACTCTTTTTATTTTTTTTGAAGTGTCCAAGACAACCCGGAACCCGGAGGAACCGAGTGTGGATATTATGTGATGAGACATATGTTTCTCATTGTCTCGGCTTCTATTGTTCACTCTTGGCACCAAGTAATTACAATTGTCCTAATTTAATTATCTAATTTGAATGCATAACGTGACATGTTCACTAATTTTAATCAAAAACATTTTGTAGATATTTGACAATCCTCAACCTCTGTTAGATGAAGAAATTGATGATATCAGAAGACGTTTGGGGGAATTTCTTATAGATATTGCCAATTTGGGTTGAATTCATGGGTTTTTTAGATTTTTAGTTTGTTTTTATTATATTTTATAATAAATATTAATGTATTTACTTTAAATATATAAACTCTGTAATTTCTGTATTGTCTGCCTGGTATTCTGTTTATATATACAGGTATTTTGAATAAATAATTATGGAAATTTCCCTAAACAAAAATAACATTTAAAAGAATAAATAAACTTACTACATCGGTTGTGACCTTAACCGATGTAAAAAGTGACTTTCTACTTCGGTTGTGGTCACAACCGATGTAAAAAGTGAACTTTCTATATCGGTTGTGACCATAACCGATGTAGAAAATCAGACTTTCTACATCGGTTAAAACTTCAACCGATGTAGAAAGTGTACTTTCTACATCGGTTGTAGAACCGATGTAGAAAGTCTAAGTTTCTATATCGCCCGCTTCAATACCGCTTAAATAACCGATGTAAAAAGTCCAAACCAACCGATGTAAAAAGCTTATTTTCCACTAGTGTTATATGCAAATCACATTAACTTGTCCAGCCTAACAATGATATGATTGTTGAGCCCCTTGTATTTATCAAGCAACTTAGCAGTTTTATCAATAGGCCCAGTAGCAACAAACCTGATGTGAACGTGGGCCCCACGATAAGCAAAAGAGATCATCTCGAAGATTATCTACAAGGAATAGAAGGTCCTATGACGCGTAATAGGACCAAACGTATGGAACAAGCACTTGAAGGTCTTATCAAAGAAGTTCAAGGAAAAGACTACGTGGATCCAAGCCCAATTCCAACATGGGTTAATTTATGTAGTCATATCATTGAAGATCTTAAGTGATAAAGTTTATGATTTACTATAGATTACATTAGGATTTACTTTAGATTACATTAGGATTTGATATTTATCTAGAAGTTATTCGTTTTAAATTGGTTGCAATTCAAATTGCAATCTAATTAGGATTTCTAATTTATTATCTTTTTACTAGATTAGGTTCACTATAAACAGGGGTTAGGGATTCAGTGAAAACATAGATTTTGAGTATTAATCATATTTTCTCTCTGAGAGTTTTTCATCTCTGTGTGAGTTGATTCCCTTGGTTCTTGGGCAAAGAACTACCTTTGATAACGTTGGTTCTTCCGGCAGGTCGTGGTAAGGGTCACGTTCCTCTTGATAACTTCGGTGCTCTCCGGCAGGTCGTGGTTTGTGTCGGGTTCCTTTACCTTATCTCACCTAATCTTACCTTACCCTTTCTTATCTTATCCTGATTCTCAAGGCATTCTGTTATCGTTTCCGCATTCCGATTCATTCGCGTAGGGTGAATCATATCATTTGGCATCAGAGCTTCGGCTCTTGGAATCAGGTGTCATCTATCCTTTATTTTAATTTTCTCGTGTTAAAGTTGCTATCTACTAAATATTCCAAAAAAAAAAAAGAATTGTGATAAAAATTCAAAAAAAAGAAGCAAAAAAAAAATTGTGATAGAAAAAAAAAGTTGTGATAGAAATTCAAAAAAAAAATTCAAGAAAAAAAAAAGTCTTTATTCAATATATTTTTTTAAGTTCTTAATTCTTGACCAATATTCCTTACCCTATTCATCTTGTGTATCTGTGACTCTTTCGTTATCTGTGGGAAAATCAACTTGTGAAGTTCTTGGTTCAAGGATTTATAGGGAGAATCGAGAGGTAAAAGGCAAGAGTTGGTTAGAGCATTATAGAAAAAGCCAATTCGAGTGTAAACACGAGTGAAAAGCGTCAATATTGAGGGCAAACACTAAGGGAGTGACTTGTGAGGCCTTATTATTCTAATTAATTTTGTTCAATTTGCAGCATTGCCAACATGAGTAGTGAACTCCATCAAAATGAGATGGATCTAAAAGTATATCTTGAAATCAATTCAAGATCAATTCCAACAGTTGAACAGGAAGTTGGAGGACATGGAGGATTGTTCGAGAAGGAGATCTCGGGTGTCTCGTAGAAGTAGTCCTCAAAGATCACTTCACCGCGATGAAGAAACAGATTGGGGGGAGAACTTAGAATCAGACGGTGGATGTTATAGAGAAAGAAGACGATATCGAGAAGAAAAAGATAACAACTTGGGGAGTATTAAATTATCTTTGCCACCATTCCAAGGAAAGAATGAACCTGAAACTTATCTGGAGTGGGAAAGAAAAGTAGAGCATGTGTTTGATTGTCACAATTACTCGGAGGAAAAAAAGGTAAAACTAGCCATTGTATCTTTTAATGATTATGCCAATATTTGGTGGGATCAATTTATCCTTAATAGGAGGAGGTATGTGGAAAGACCTATACGAACGTGGGAAGAGATGAAAGTAGTCATGAGACGAAGATTTGTACCAAGTCACTATCATAGGGACTTGTACCGCAAATTGCAAAGTCTTACCCAAGGCGCTAGGGGTGTTGAAGATTATTATAAGGAGATGGAAATTGCCATGATAAGAGCCAATGTGGAGGAGGATAGGGAAGCCACTATGGCAAGATTCATTGGAGGATTAAAAAGGGAGATAGCTGACGTGGTAGAACTACAACATTATGTAGAGATGGAGGAATTGCTTCATAAAGCTATTCAGGTGGAAAGACAACTCAAATCTAGGAGCACTCACAAATATGCTTCTAGTTCATCATGGAAGTCCAATTGGTCCAACAAGAAAGAAGGGCCTAAACCAAAGGAGGAATCTCAGGGAAAATCCGCAGCACCTATTTCCAAAGGTAAATTTGAAACTAAATCCTCTAATAAGTCAAGTCACATTCGTTGCTTTAAGTGTCAAGGTCTAGGGCATATTTCTTCTCAATGTCCGAACCAGAGGACTATGATCATTCGTGACAACGGCGAAGTGGACAGTGTGAGCTCGGAGGAAGACGAAATGCCGAAGTTAGAGGATTGTAGTGATGTGGAGATAGCAGAACCTGTGCATGGAGAAATCTTGGTCACAAGACGTGCATTGAACATTCAACCAAAGGATGAAGGAGATTCAGAGCAAAGGGAGCATATATTCTACACCCGTTGTCATGTGAACAACAAGGTATGTAGTATGATTATAGACAGCGGTAGTTGCACCAACGTTGCTAGTACATTGCTAGTAGAGAAATTAAACTTGCCTACTAAGAAGCATCCTAATCCTTATCGGCTACAGTGGATGAATGATTGTGGGGATGTAAGGGTTAGCAAGCAAGTCTTGGTGTCCTTTTCTATTGGCAATTATAATGATGAGGTGTTGTGTGACGTTGCCCCTATGCATGCTGGGCACTTATTGTTAGGACGTCCTTGGTAATACGATAAGAAGCTTATGCACGATGGATTTAAAAATAGATATTCTTTTGTAGTGGATAATCGAAAAATTGTATTGATTCCATTAAGGCCCGTTGAGGCTTATTCTGACCAAATGAAAATTTCAAAAGAATGTAAAATGAGAGAAAAGAAATTAGAAAATCAAGAAAGAGAAAAAAGAGAGAAAATTGAGGGTGAAGAAAAAGTAGAAAGTCAAAAAAAGAATGAGAAAGAATTAGAAAATCAAGAAAGAAAAAAAAGAGATAAAATAGAGAGTAAAGAAAAAGTAGAAAGTCAAAAAAAAGAATGAAAGTGAAAAGAAAGAAAATTCAAAAAATAAAGACAAAGAAAATAAAGTTTGTGTATTTGCTCACAAAGGAGAGGTTGTGAGTGTTTTGAGGGAAAAGGAACAAGTTCTTGTACTCATGTATAAGGATATTTATCTTACTAACAATCATAACTCTTCTTTTCCTAGTGTGGTTGAATATTTGTTGCAGGAATTTAATGATGTATTTCTTAGAGAACCACCAAGAAGTTTACTTCTTATAAAAGAGGCTAAGGAGATTCAAAGACAAGTAGAGGAGTTGATGCAGAAAGGCTTTGTGAGGAAAAGTCTTAGTTCATGTACAGTTCATGTTATGTTAGTACCAAAGAAGGATGGGACATGGTGCATGTGCGTCGACTGTAAAGTGATCAACAAGATTACGAGAGTTAGTGCTGTTGAAGAAAAGGTTAATGAAACTAGAGGATGGCCCATGCCTACAAATGCTAATGAAGGAAGAAGCTTCCATGGTTTAGCAAGTCTTTATGGGAGGTTTGTACAAAATTTTATTTCTATAACTACCTCTTTAAATAAACTTGTTAAAAAGAATGTTAATTTTAAATGGAATAACAAACATGAACAAGCTTGTAATCTGCTAAAAGATAAGTTAATTAATGACCCTGTGTTAAATTTACCTAATTTTGATAAAGTTTTTAAGATTGAATGTGATGCTTCTGGAATGGGTATAGGAGTTGTTTTAATGCAGGACTCCAAACCAATGGCATATTTTAGTGAGAAACTTAGTGAAGCAATACTTAACTATCCAACCTATGACAAAGAGCTCTATGCCTTGGTGAGCGCCTTACAAACTTGGCGACATTACCTTTGGTCGATGGAATTTGTCATCCATTCTGATAAACTCAGCTTGAAGTTTTTAAAGTCCCAAGGTAAGCTCAATAAAAGACATGGCAAGTGGCTAGAATTTGATGAGATGTTTCCTTATATTATCAAGTATAAAAAGGGAAAGGAAAACATTGAAGTAGATGTGCTGTCACGAAGGTATGTATTACTTACGACTTTACAGACCAAATTACTTGGATTTGAATTACTAAAAATCATGTATGCAGATGATATTGAATTTGGACAATTATGGAAATCGTGTTCTGATCATGGTTTTGAAGATTATTTTAGACAAGATGGATATTTATTTAAAAAAAATAAATTGTGTGTACCTAAGTGTAGCATAAGAGAAATTCTTATTAGAGAGGCTCATGGGGGAGGATTAATGGGACACTTTGGCATTCAAAAAACTTATGATGTTTTACATGAACATTTTTTTTGGCCAAAAATGAAGCATGATGTTAAACTCATTTGTGAAAATTGTATTACTTGCTTACAAGCAAAATCTAAAGTAATGCCTCATGGCTTGTATACGCCCTTACCTGTTCCTGAATATCCATGGACTGATATTTCTATGGATTTTGTATTAGGGCTGCCTAGGACCTCGAAAGGAAAAGATAGTATTTTTGTCGTTGTAGATAGGTTTAGTAAAATGGCACATTTTATTGCTTGTTCAAAAACTAATGATGCCACTCATATTGTGGACTTATTTTTCAAAGAGATTGTACGTTTGCATGGCTTACCTAAGACTATTGTAAGTGATCGAGACGTTAAATTTCTTAGTCACTTTTGGAGAACCTTGTGGGGTAAATTGGGCACTAAATTATTATTCTCTACTGTGGCTCATCCGCAAACAGATGGACAAACTGAAGTTGTGAATAGAACTTTAGGCACCTTATTACGTACTATAATTCAAAAAAATTTAAAGGATTGGGAGAATTGTTTGCCTCATATTGAATTTGCATATAATAGGGTTGTTCACGTATCTACTTCATTTTCACCTTTTGAGATTGTATATGGATTTAATCCTTTATCACCTTTAGATGTTTTACCGTTTCCTACTAATGACTCTTTTAATTTGGATGGAAAGAAAAAGGCTGAATTTGTGCAGAAATTACATGCTAAGGTTCGCGCTAATATTGAGAAGAAGAATGAACATTATGCTCAGCAGGCAAACAAAGGACGCACCAAGGTGGTCTTTGACCCTGGTGACTGGGTGTGGGTTCACTTGCGAAAGGAACGGTTTCCAAATCAAAGAAGTTCCAAATTACATCCTAGAGGAGATGGTCCATTTCAAGTGATTGAAAGGATCAACGATAATGCTTATAAAATCGATCTTCCAAGTAGCTATGGTAATGTGAGTGCAACTTTCAATGTTTCTGATTTATCCTTATTTGATGCAGATGACCATCAAGATTCAAGGACGAATCCTCTTGGAGAAGGAGGGAATGATGTGAACGTGGGCCCCACGATAAGCAAAAGAGATCATCTCGAAGATTATCTACAAGGAATAGAAGGTCCTATGACGCGTAATAGGACCAAACGTATGGAACAAGCACTTGAAGGTCTTATCAAAGAAGTTCAAGGAAAAGACTACGTGGATCCAAGCCCAATTCCAACATGGGTTAATTTATGTAGTCATATCATTGAAGATCTTAAGTGATAAAGTTTATGATTTACTATAGATTACATTAGGATTTGATATTTATCTAGAAGTTATTCGTTTTAAATTGGTTGCAATTCAAATTGCAATCTAATTAGGATTTCTAATTTATTATCTTTTTACTAGATTAGGTTCACTATAAATAGGGGTTAGGGATTCACTGAAAACATAGATTTTGAGTATTAATCATATTTTCTCTCTAAGAGTTTTTCATCTCTGTGTGAGTTGATTCCCTTGGTTCTTGGGCAAAGAACTACCTTTGATAACGTTAGTTCTTCCGGCAGGTCGCGGTAAGGGTCACGTTCCTCTTGATAACTTCGGTGCTCTCCGGCAGGTCGTGGTTTGTGTCGGGTTCCTTTACCTTATCTCACCTTATCTTACCTTACCCTTTCTTATCTTATCCTGATTCTCAAGACGTTCCGTTATCGTTTCCGCATTCCGATTCATTCGCGTAAGGTGAATCATATCAAAACCGTTCATCAAAGGGATTGAAAGCCAAGCAATTAATTTTGCTTCGATTAGTAACAACAGGCTTGCTGACAGGGAGGGTTCGAAGGTCCTATATAAGCAAGTATTGGCGGTCACCACTAGAACCCAACAGGCGCTCATGCTCCATAATCTTATACTCTTCGTTTATTAGATGTTCTTCTATCTATGGGGACGCAGTTTGTGATCTTCACTGAACTGGCTATGTCCATGCCATAGGCTGCTCCCTTTCCTTCCCCATTACTTTGACAAAACAATTATTATTTAAATTATTGGACTTATGATTTTAGGGAATTCGGCCAAAACCATCCAAACAGGTTTATTGTGTGCACTGGTCTTGTATGACCTAGGCATGGCAAGTGCTTCCGGAGCCTTTGAGGTAGAACTCGATCCATTGATAGCAGAGTCTAATAAAGAAACTAATGCAAGGATGGTGCCAAGACGATTCACGCAATCAGTTACAGCGCAACCAACTTGCTTGGAATGTGAGGGGCGAGCAATTGTTGCCACAACATGCACCTTTCCAGGAGTTGTTCCTTCATGTAATACCCTGGCAGTAGGCGAGATAACTTCACGTGCAACAACTTTCTCAGCAATTTTACTATCCAAAATAAGACTTGCCACGGCACAGGTTTCGACTCCACCACTTCCAAAACCGGAGAGTTAGCGAGTGCATCTAGGGAGGGTAATGCATCTTCCATTTTCTGATATAGACAACAAATCTGTTAGCTTATTGTTTTATGATCTTCGGTTAATAACATGTCACATCCTTCAACAACCAAGTGACATTAGGATCAAGCTTTATATAAAAACTTGATCTTGGTGCCTACTGATGTCTTGATCTTGGTGCCTACTGATGTCATGTGAAATAGTATAACTATATTCAAGGCCAAAGTGCAAAACGCAGATCGATTGTGATAATGAACAGTATTTGCACCAAATATAAAAATAGCACCTTTCTGATTCAGGACGAGTTACCTCGAATCTGCATGGCATTCCCAACATGAGTATTAACCAAAGCCTTAGCCCCTTTATTTATAGAAATGCATTGTATAGCTGCCCCTTTATAAAATCCCAAGATGATAGCGAATTGATATCTTTGTGACAGCTGGGAACCCATCCATGCACGTTCGGTATACCTCCACATTCTCAGCATTACCAAAAACCATAGAAATGGCAGCAACTTGGGGTCATTTCAAGAAGATCAGAACCTTACTTTGAAGCTATTCGGATCTCATCCTTACAAACTGAATGGTATGGTTATGATATGAACACTTGAGGTATATCCCTGCCACCATTTATTCGCGTGTTATTTCAAATAGAGGTTCTCTTCTGTCATTTTTCTTTTGGCCTGCATGTTGTATTAAGCATTATAATCAAGTACGGTAACAATAGGGCAGCATCCTATGGGCTGGGATAAGTGGTGATTGTTCATAATATCTCTTGAAGAAAGCCTCAAATGAATACTGTATTTTCTGTGATTTTCGACAGTCCGAAAGTTCCTGAAAATAAGCATCGAGCTACGTCTACTGTCTAGTCCTTGAAATCAAATGTTCTACCAAATTTATAAAATTCCTCATGGTTCACCAATGAGATTCTCGTCCAACCCAGCAGTGTACCTGGAAAAGCAGTCAGCACTTTGACGATCCAGTTAGTCAAGCAAAAGATGTGTTCCTTGTAGTAACTCAAAACCTTTCTTAGCATCACAATTAAAATAATCAGCTCCAATCATCAATCATCTTATCTACAGATCTACACAACTCCTGAAGTTATCTGAGAACGAGAAGCCATGGTCTCAAGGCATCACCTTCAACCAACATCACTAGCTGATACGAATGCTTTTGGATGATACCTTACACTGTCAGCGGCTTGAGAGTCAGATCCTTCAACAATAGTAACAATCTTACTAGATACTGTATATGATATGGGAAGATTTCCGGTGAAAATCAGTAGAGAACAAGAGTGACCTGAACTCAACGGCAGTATATGAATACAAACTCTCGGATCGAAGCAAATTATAGTGTGTGAAATACTTTGAAATCTCTTCAAAAATAATGAATTTCAAACTCTAATTGAAAATATGAACTAATGCCAATGTATAAAAATAGTATAAAAATAGTTGAAGATCCTAAACTCTAATCAAGAGTATGCATGAACTAATACTAACGTAGGCAGAATCAGCACCATGACTCAAGAAACATCTTTAATTATATTCAAACCAAACTAAAAATCAATTAAAAGCTTACATGGAAATTTTTGTGATAGACTTTCCTCACCGGCCACTGAATCTTGCTTCTGCGTTTTCGAAGAATGCTGCAGAATTTCTTTCCTTTCGCCTCAGAATCTCCATTATCATGTTTTTATTGAGCTTCCTGTGCTTTTCCAAGAAAGACTAGGAGTTCTTGCTCCTGAAATTTTCCCTGCTTTTCACAAGAATTTTCTGCCTCTATTTTTTCGAAGAAATCTGGAAAGGAAAGATCTCCGGAACTTCTAATTTTTCCAAATCTCCCATTTCCATTTTTCTCCTATTTATAGACCTAGATTTGAAGTAAAAAACTTCAAGTGAAATTTAACCGTTCCAACTAACTATATTTTTTTTTCTTTTATTTATTTATTCATTTATTTTTCTTTTTTTTTTATTCTTTTTATTTTTATTTATTTTAAATTTGTTTTTATATATTATTTATTTATTATTTTATTATCATTATTTTTATTTATTAAATTTAATTAATTAAACAATAATTTAATCTCGGACATAATTAAATATTTAGATTCATCTTATTTTTTTTCATTATATCCATTTTTAAATCTTCACTGATCCTTTTGTTATTACTCGTAAAAACCAAATCATCAATATAAAGAGTTGTAATAAGGATATCAATTTTACTTTGATACTTGACATATAAAGTAGGTTCATTTTTTGTTTTTTTGAAATATTTTTCCATGAAGTAGCTATCAATCTCATTGTACCATACTCTTGGAACTTGTTTTAACCCATAAACAACTTTCTTCAATTGGTACACCTTCTCCTCTTGGCCTTTAATCACAACGCCTTAAGGTTGTTGCACATAAACTTCTTCATTCAATTCTCCATTTAAGAATGTAGATTTTATATCAAGTTGGTATGAATTTAAACCCTTTTGAGTGATCAATGCAATAATTTCTCTAATGTTATCCAATCGAGCAATATGTGCAAATGTCTTATTGTAATCTATTTCAAATTGTTGTGTGTACCCTTTCACCATCAATATAACCTTGGTTCTTTGGATTGAACCATCTGGATTATGTTTCACTTTATACTCCCACTTCAAGCCAAGCTTCTTTGTCATTTGTCTTTTTAACTAGTTGCCATGTTTTTTTCTTCTCAATTGCATCTATATATTTTTGCATGACATTCCTCCAAGCATCTTTGATTGCTTCTTCAAAACTTTCTAGTTCTACCATGTAATAGTTGGGTTATAGTGTGAGATTTTGTGGGCTTGTGAGTCATTTTGACCTTAACCCATGTGGGTTAAAGTTGAGTTGGATTTAATGGGCCAAATTGATACCTCTACCAGCAGGAACAATTCTCATCAACGTAGTAAAGAAAAAACAATTTTAAGCTAAAGTAATTTTTAATAAAAAACTTGAAGGACCAAAATTTCTAAATGAAAAGGAAGACAGAGTTAGCAATATAATCATATAAGTTTATAAAATTAAATAGACTTTACTTAAACTTGATGAAATAGCAGAACTTGTTGTTATATAGAATTTAAATAAGTATTATATTAAATATATCACCTTGGTTGAAAAAAATTGTTAAAAATAAATTGGTCTTATAACATTAGTCATTATTTTCATGTAACAAACTAGTTTTGATCCTTCACATAATATGAATAACGCTATTTTAATAATGTAAATTGTTTTGAACTTTTTATACATTACTTATCATCTGTAGTTCTTTGGAACTTACTTTTCTTAATCTCCATCTAATAACCTTTTTATTTCTAAATAAAAATTTGCAGTTAGTGGTTTGGGATAGTAATGATTTTTTATGTAAAGGCTGATTTTATCCTACTTGACCTTATGGATTTTTTGGTCTTGACCCATAAGATTAGAACTAACTAGGTAAAAACCATCTCACATGACAACTCTACATAAAAGTTTATATATATATATATATATTGATGTACAAAGAATGAGGGACTATCCTTTATACATATAAATTTTCACGATGTATATAATAAATTTAATGAAAAAATATTATGTATAACTATTTTTTTAATTTTAACAATAAAATAAATATCAAATCTATTTTGTTTAGGATAAAAATTAATAATTCTAAATTTCTAAATCTTAATCAATTTAAAAAATTTTATAAATTAAAATTTAGGGGTTACAAACCTAATATAACCTTGCTCCGATTCCATATGTAAGCAAATTTAATAGAGTCTATATTAAAATTTTGAACACTCAAGATAATAAAAATTAATAGAAATCACATATCTCTTAAATACACCTTCAAAATGTTGCATTTCTCCTTATCCAAAGGTACACGTTAGAACATAATCTTCCATTCATACTCTTCTTCTATCACAATTCTCACTTTGATGGAATCGTAGTAAGAACATGTAGAAACAAATGAAAATTTTGTCTTCTAATAGAAAATACATGTAACCTAATTTCTTTCTATCATGAATTTTAAACCCACTTAGCCCTATCCAAAATTCTCAGCGCACTTATTAATTTAATTCTATATCATATATATATATATATATATATTATTTTTCAAAATATATAACAAATTACTTAAAATTACATGAATTTACAAGAAAAATATGAAATTACTTGTTTAATCTATTTTTATAAAATTAAAATTTTAAATTAATAAAAATTTAAATATAATAAATTTTTTAATTAAATATAAAGATTATTTATTTGTAATATTAATTAAATATGATGTTACTATGCTATCATTGTCTAATTTTACAAATTAATGCATTCATCATTCTCTAGGCGTAGTTGAAAATTATGTTCATGTGTTAAAGAGATTCCTCTGATTGCTACTATCTAAATATCCCTTGCTCATTTCTACTTTCCTCTGCCTGTTTTTTTTTTTAACATTATTTTTACAAATAATGTTTTTTCTTCTAAACCTCTATTAGAACATAAATTTAATCTAGAAAATCATACTACCTCAATTTGGAAAAGAAACTAAAATGACAATATTTTATAAATTATTTGGACACTTGAAGTGCAATTCAATCTTTAAGTGGAGAAATATTTGGACTCAGACTTATCATCTCATTTGAACGGGTTGAGATTTGAAAGTGTTGAAATATGCATGTGATTGGCGTTAAGAACTTTCTTGTTTTCATATGGATAAATTAATTATCGTATTTTTAAATATAAAATATATATTATAATAAATATATTATATATTTTCGTTTTCAATTGGACAATTCCATTAAGGAGGAGACTTCCCTAATGGTGTGACACTAGCTTGGAATTTGAGCTTCCAAAACATTGAAAAAGAAAGATTCTTATCCTCACCGGTATAAAATCATTAATTTTTTTAATAATAAAAATATATTTTATGAATGAATAAAATATAAAAAAAATAAAATCATCTCAATTAAGTAGAGTTATAGCTCTTTTTCATTTATTCTTTTTCAGTCATTTTTTTTATTTAAAGAAAGTTTTTGATTATCTATTTAGTTAGTTTTTTTAGTTCTTTTAAAATATATAGTTTGATATCATCTGATTTATGCTAAACTATTTTACACTTTATCTATTTCATCATTTATGCATAATTGCAGGTTATTGGTGATGTTTTAAGGATTCAACAGATTTTTACAGGTAAGTTAAAATGTTAGCTTTGAATTGTTTCTTTTTACCCAGTTACGGAGTATAAGTTAAAATACTTTCATTTTTCCTTTTGTTTGTTACTGTTCTGATGACCAAGATAACGGAAAGGAAAACTACACTTCATTAAAGTTGTTAAATCATACCTTGGTATATGTGCTACCTAACTTAATTTAACAAAATCAAATTATTTTTATCAAGAAATTTTTTTTGGGTGCGCTTAGTATTTTAAATTTTATGTACAAATATTTAAACAAAATATTTTTACAATTTTATGGGTTATGTTTATGCAGGTGGTTCCAAGGTTATGGTTTGTGGGTGGGTTCAGTATGTATGAATTTTTTGGTGTGAAAATTGGGTACACTATAGCAACTTTCATAAACATGATGTGAGTTTTGAATCCTAGATGATGTTGAAAGATGTAATTATTGTTGTATATGGAAAAAAGGGTAAGAAAAGTGTACTAATCATTCGTTTTAGGTTATTGATCAAAAGTGAAATCAAAATATCTAATTGTTGTTGTCATTAACTATGGTGGCTCACTAGCTCTCTATTATTTCTTGCTGTCATGTTCTTCACGTACTTAATAATTGGCCTTGACCTTGATGTTTGAAATATTTTGGGTATATTTTCATGTAAACTTTGATTATGGTTATTATTATTAGGTATCTTATAAACAAGCATAACGTGATTGGAATCAACTATGAATGAAAGCCTTCTTTTCTTAGAATTATCTGTTTTTTTTTTTTTTAAGTTTGTCAAGAATTCAATTGTAAAAGTGGTTAAACCATTAATTATGACATTTGACTCAAAAATTAACTTATTAATATTGTTAGTATGTTATATGCTTATTTTCTATAGGCATCTCTATTTTAAGGTGAAGTTTTCTCAAACCTTGAACTCAGGATCATGTTTTGCAAGTTGGCATTATACCACAGATAAATCCTTGCTTTTATCTTAGGAAACTTATGACTCAACGTATAACTAGCTAGTATAATTGTACAGTCGTAACTTGTAACTTGTATGTGAATAGTAGTTAAAATAAGAATTAATACACATCTAAAAATTAAAGTAAAAATTATTTTTAAAAAATAATCTAAAATAAATAATATAAAAAAATACAAAATTATGTAGAATTCTCTTGAAAATGCTAGATTATATGGGTAGACTTCCTTAAAATTTTATATAAGATATTATATTAAATTGTAATGTGTTTAATATTTTAAAAGTTTAATTTAAAATATAAATAACTGTTACCAAATTAAGACTAATGAGTGTGATCCAAAATATAATATATAAATTCTTTAAATTACTTTGTACCATGTTTTCTTTTCTATTTTAATTCACACAGTGATTTATTTATTATTAAATTTTTAATTATAATTATTTAATTGATTATAATTTAACTTTATGTAGTTTGAAATTGGAAATGGCATTCTAAGTATTAATATTTTTATCTTTCAGAATTAAAAGGTTACGAAAAATTAAGGTTTTTTTTATTAATTTAAAAATTTTATGATGATTTTTAACGTAAATTTAAATTTTTGTTATTTTTTGTGGTTCAAACAAAAATAACTCCTTTTTAGTGCTTTGTTACAAAATAAATTTCAAAGGTCATTTGGGTATGTGCATGCAAAGAAGAACAATTCATTCATTAACATGTTTATCAGCACTTCGATCTGTAGGTTTACGTGTATTAGATTATTGGTAGAGTACGGTATTTAAAAACAGAAAATGTTTAGCAATGACATGTATATATTGAATGCAAAATTGAAAGAGGATGGAAAGGGTACAAAATATAATGATAATAAAAAGAAAAATAAAAATAAGATGAAAGAACTATAAAATTACTCTAAAGATTTAAAAAAGTACATATTTTCTTTTTAAAACAAAATGATAATAGAATATAAAATAGAACAAATTTAAACCACACAAAATGGTTCTCTAGCTTTGGTTGAAAGAAAGATGTAAATTATTTAAATTTATTTTTTTTAGTAAAATGCATGTCTGGAGTCATGGATGATTGATTTTTAAGCAATAATTATAATTAGTCCGTCAAAAATATTGACTATAGCATATAATTTATATCAATATAATCTATTCTATTAATTAATAGATAATGAAAGAATTATTAACACTAATAATAAGAATGAGAAAAAAATTTATAAAATCATAAATTTGAATATTAATTATATATAAAAATTAAATAATTTATTTATTTGTTAAAATTATAAAAGAATATTAAATTTTTTTATCCAATATTAATATAAATATAATTTTATATAAAATAGATTCTAAACAAGGATAAAAATTTGGAGAGATTAGTTTTTGATTTTTTTTTTATAATTTATTTGATAAGTGGAAGGGAATGGAAGAAATAAAAGAGAAAGGTAAAAAAGGTATGAAAAAGTTTAGCATTAATTATTTGTGTATGAAAAAAAATATTTTTTATGATTTTTATAAAAATTTTTATTTTTCTTCAAGTAGAAGAAAAAATGGAAGAAGAGATTTTTTTTAATTTTTTAAAATTTAAATTATTAAAATTATTATATAATTTTTTAATAAAATAAATATTATATTAATAAAAATATAACAAAAATAAATTTTTTAAAGTTAAATTTTATTTTTTAAATTTATACAAAATAAAAATTATATTAATTTTTTTTTCTTTTTTATATATTTAAATAAAAAATTCTTTCCTTTTTTTATATTTTTATTTATCTAAAAAAAAATTTTATTTTATTTTTCTTCCTATCATGTGTCATAGATGGTGTGCCAGGCTCAGACCTTTTTCTCTAGTATATGTGTGCAATGGTTATTGGTGGTGCTACACTCCTGATGAACGTAACATGGACTTGTGTTTTTGCGTTTTTGTCAATTCATAGTAGAAATATGTTAATCATTTAAATTGAAAAATAGATAAAATAAAACTAAAAATATAATATAATAATATAAAAATAAAAAATATTATTAAAATATACAATAATTAAATTATTAATAATATAAATTTCTAATTGATTTGGTATTATCTGTACATTTGTTATGTAAGAAAGAAATAATTAATATTAACAAAATTTTTGTTTAATATGCAGCAAAAGAAACTAATTGGTAAAGAGCTTGAAAGAATTTTCAGCCACAAAAATAAAATAAAATTTGAAATTAGATAAAAAAATGTGTGTAGAATACAATCATTTCAAATCTTAAACATCCCAATACTCATTTTTCTTCTTCATTTGGTATCTCTAGCCAATGACACAGCAAATAAGGAAGATGAGAAGAGGAAAAATACTTTTAAATAGTCACCTTACGACTTAATTTTTACATTAATTATTTAACTAAAGGAGATAATTTTTAATTAAATTAAAATATAAAATAATATAATAATATATAATATAATAAAGTAAAAATATTAAAAATGATATTATATATATATGATAATTAAATTGTTAATAATGTAAATTTTTAATTGATTTGTATGTTTTATGCAGTTATTATCTAAAAGAAACATTTATATCAATATATACGAAGTAAAAGTAAGGTGTTGGTAAGATGATTGTTTTAAAGTTCTCTTTCTTTATAAGTTTTAATTGAGCTTTATTTATATTTTTTTAGTTATTTATCTTTTTTCATTATTGGTATAATTATAATTAGATTTACACAGTTCTGAATTTTAAATATGCTTCTAGATCAGGGTGAGGTTCTCATATATACATGATCATGTAAAAAAAATCACAAACATTAAAAAAAACATAGATTCAAAATTGACTTCCTTTATGATTAAATTTTTTTCTTTAATTACACTTTTATCTTTGTTCTATTTTTTTTTATTTTCTTTTTAATTAAATTTGTGCTCTATTTTAAATATTTTATTTCCATTATCATTTTTAAAAGAAATAAATAAAATTAAATAAATTTATCAATAAATTAACAACAATTACAAGTTCTTTAAAAACAAGATGCAATTTTTGGCACAAGATCTCTACGATCTCATCTGTAGTGATATTCTACCATAATTTTTTAGCACTTTGGGGCCATTGCAAAAAAATAAAAAAAAATATTAACCAATCATTTGCTTTCCTCCCCACAAAAGTACCAATGGCTTCAACACAAAAAAAATTCCTACAAGCTCACAACCTTGTATTTTGTATTTTATGACTACAACAAATGCAGATATGTGAAGTAAAGTGTTGGTCTTGTCAATATCAGGACAGCTATTGTGGTTACGGATTAGAAAAATTATTTGTATACACTGTCACAACTTCTCATCTAATTGATCCACACGATTTTTATTAAGCATGCGGCAACGGGGCGGCTTGAAGCGAGTTTCACGTTTTACGTTTCCATTTTTATATTTTATATTTATTATTTTCATAAAAAATATTAACCTCAATTTTCATTTATGTTTAGATTAAAAAAAATTGTTTTATATTTATTTTTGTTATTTTTTATATTTTTATATTTTATAATTTATTAAGTTATTATATATTTTTAAAATTTATATAAATTATTATTATTATTATTATAATTTTATTAAATTTATATAATATTTTAAAATAATAACAATATTTTAATAATTTAAAAAACTAACCAAATTTAGATTAAAAATAAATATCAGGATCCTATATCTGTTCTTATTCCTATTTTTAAAAATCAAATTTTAGCCGTTCTTAACTTCAAGTCTGACCACCTACTCAAATTTTTTTAAATCAAACTCAAAACAAGAACCGACTATAATTATTATGCCTATATTTCTTTAATCAGAATAAGTCGCCCAATTTTATCGTACAGTAGGACTATTTTTGTGTTTGACAATAATTAATAAAAATATTTTTCTTTCACAAAATATTTTAAATTATGTAAATAAAATGATATAAAATATTTAAATATATATATACATATATAAATAACTTTAAAATAAAATAAAATTTATAAATAAAAAAACTAATAAAAATAGTAAATTTTTATGATTACAATAAATATTATATTAATAAATAATAAATAATAAAATTATTAAAATTGTAAATAAATAGATTTTATTGATACTACCAATTTTTAAAATTTTTTAATTATTTATAAAAAATAATGTTTGTCAATAAAAATTAAGAATGAAAATAAATTAAATTGTTGGATAATAATTTAAGATTTAATTTATTTAAAATTTAATTTAATTGGATCTATTTAATAAATAAATAAATTTAAATTTGTTAAAAAAATTTAAATTTAGTTTATTTAAAAATATATTTATTTTTATATATTTATATTTATTATATTTATTTTAATATGTTAGATTTATATAATATAACTATATTTAAATAATTTATAAAAATTAATTTTAATTTTTAATTCTCAAAATAAAATCTAAACAGATTTTTTAAATTATATATATATATGATTTAAATTTATTTAATAATATATTTATTTGTAAAATTTAAATTTTCACATCTTTTAATTTAATTATTTATATAAATTTTAAAATTATTTATTAAATTTTTTTGATATTATGGTTTAGTAAAATTTAAAATAAGTTAAATTTTGATAAAAAAAAGACTTAAACATATAATAAATCTATACTTAGCTCTCAAAATATTTAAACATTAAAAATTTAAATTGATTTGATCTATTTTCATTTCAACAAAAATAAATTAGAAAAATTATACAATTTTTATAATTATTTATAAAAGTAAATAATTATGTAAGGAAATAAATTTAATAAAAAATCATAAAAAATGATACAAATTCCTTTTATTTATTCTCATAGATTATAGATGATATGTTAAAAGTTAAAACTTATAAATAAAATTTAAATTGAGATTAATTAAGATTAAACTAATTTTTTAAAATTTAATTTATTTTAAAAATTAAATTTAAAATTTTTATAGTATATTGATATTTAAAATTTAAATCAAATTTATTAGTTTATTTTTCTTTATTTAATTAAATGTATCTTTCATAAAATATATTTTTTCTCCAAACAAAAACATTTATAATATGTTTGGAGTAATTCTTTTAAGGAAAGTTTTGTAACAATTAAACTTAAATTTTTATTTGAAAAATTAAATATAAACTATTTAAATTAATTAGTAATGTTTTTTATTTTTTATTTATAATTATCCTTTTTATCAAATAAAAATATTTAATTGAATAGTTTTGAGTAAAAATTATCAACATTAATAATAGTGTTTTTTTTTTCTTCTAATCTCAAACATGTATACAAAAATATGTTGAGGATATGAAAGATATAAATGTAAATATGTATATAAATAAGATAAATTAGTGTATGTTTGGATTAATTAAAAAGATTAGATAATTTTAATAATTAATTATGGTTATGATTTATTTTTTATATAAATTTATTATTACTTGTAGCAAGGATGGAGGCCTGGTTTTGAGGATGTAGAACACATTAATTCCATCTTCAATTAGCTTTGAGGATTGTGAATAAGTATGACTATCCCACTGTTGAAGAGGAAAATAGGTATCTTCTCCTTGGCTTCGCTTTGCTATAAATAGCTACCACGATAATCATATATGTGACCATACTGTCTTTGAACCCAGCTCATTTCTTTTGTTTAAAAGATCCTTTCCTTTTCCTTGGTATGGCTTACTCTCTTGACTTTCTCTGCTCTCATCTTCAACCTTTTTGGTCTTTCTTACTTGTCATAATTTTTTCCTTTTTTGGTGCCTTGAGATCTCGCTTAGTTGAGAAGCCCACACTCCCCCCTGGGCCCAAACCATGGCTCATAGTTGGTAACCTTCCTGAAATGATTGCAAACAAACCTGTATTTCGGTGGATACACAATCTTATGAAAGAAATGGAAACCCAAATCGCATGTATCCGCCTAGGGAATGTTCATGTGATTCCAGTTACATGTCCCATCATTGCTTGTGAATTTTTGAGAAAACACGATGCTGATTTTGCATCAAGACCACTAAGCATATCCACTGATATTATCTCCAGTGGTTACATGACCACAGCTCTTGCACCCTTTGGGGAACAATGGAAGAAAATGAAGAAAATCTTTGTCAACGTTTTGTTCTCTCTCTTTAGGCATCGATGGTTGCAAGATAAAAGAAATGAAGAAGCTGATAACCTTATGTTTTATGTTTACAATAAATGCAAAAGTGTGAACGGTGGTGGTCTTGTGAATGTAAGAAATGTTGCACAACATTATTGTGCTAATGTGACTAGAAAATTGATTTTTAATACAAGGTACTTTGGAAAAGGTAGGGAAGATGGAGGTCCCGGTTTAGAGGAAGTAGAGCATGTAGATGCCATTTTCACGTTGCTTAAGAACGTATATGCTTTTTATGTTTCCGATTATATCCCATGCTTGAGGATGCTTGATTTGGATGGTCACAAGGGTAAGGTAAAGAATGCTATGAGGATGTTGAAGAAGTATCATGATTCCATCATTGAAGAGAGAATCAAGCAATGGAATGATGGATCAAAGACCGTTGAAGAGGACTTGCTAGATGTTATGATCTCCCTTAAGGATGTCAATAATAATCCATCGTTGACATTGAAGGAAATCAAGGCACAAATTATAGTAATACTGCTCTTTCCTTTCATTTCTCTTAATTATACTAATACATGTATGTGCCTTTAATTACTCTTTTTGGAATATTATAAAAAAAATACTAACAACATATTATTTAATATATATATTTTTAAAAAATTTTAAGAAAAATAATCAATTATAAAATATATCCAAGCTAACATTTTTGTGTGCTAATGTGATGTTATTAACATAACTTTGTCTTTTGCCTTATGGTCATGCTCCAACATGCAACTAATAGCTTTTTAAATGTGATATACAACTTTTATATATATATATATATATATATATATATTACATTTATTTCTATCTCATTTATAATTATATAATTTTTTTTATTTTAATAAATTTAAAAAATTATTAATTATTAAATTTAAAATATAAATAAATATAGAATAATTTTCATACATAAATCATCAATACTCATATTATATATATATAATATTAAATATCAAATTTAATATGTACATAAATTTAAACAATATATTTTTTTATTAATTTTAATTATTATTTATTTTAATATTTTTTTAATTTAATTATTTTTTGTCATATTATATCTCTCTTTATTATTTACTATTTTTTCTAATCTAATACATTTTAAATAAGATATAGACTCGCCATTTACCTTTTTTTTTTATAACCCCAGCTAGCTATCTATATAGTGGATATGAGGTTTGAATAAAGAAAAAATGCAACTATTCAAAAGTGACATCTAAATGAAATAAGATGAAAAGCATATTATTTTTTAAAAGGTTTTGATAATATTTATACGGTAGTACTTTTATTTAAATATATTTCACTTCTATTATATTATATTTTTATATTACTTTTCTTTGATTGTAAAATATCTCAAATGAAGTCTACACTCATTTTTTTCCTTTAAAAAAATGTTTACACTATAATACTACCATTTCTATATATATATTTAATAATACACTTAAAATTAACTTGTTGCAGGAACTGATGATTGCAATGGTGGACAACCCATCAAATGCATTCGAATGGGCATTAGCAGAAATGATAAATCAGCCTGAATTGCTTCAACGAGCAACGGAAGAATTGGACAGTGTAGTGGGGAAAGAAAGATTGGTCCAAGAATCAGATATGCCTAAGCTAAACTATGTGAAGGCTTGTGCAAGAGAAGCCTTGCGCCTTCATCCCATTGCGCCTTTTAATGTCCCTCATGTTTGTATGAAGGACACAATAGTGGCCAATTACTTGATCCCAAAAGGTAGTCATGTACTATTAAGTAGAAGTGGTCTTGGGAGAAACCCAAAAGTGTGGAATGAACCCCTCAAGTTCAAACCGGAACGACACCTCAAGAGTGATGGATCCGATGTCGTTTTGATAGAGCCAAATTTAAAATTGATATCATTTAGCACAGGAAGGCGTGGTTGTCCTGGAACAATGCTTGGCACCACAATGACTGTGATGCTATTTGCTAGATTGCTTCATGGCTTCACTTGGAATGCACCACCCAATGTGTCAAGCATCAATCTTGCTGAGTCCAACGATGATATCTTTCTTGCAGAGCCACTTGTGGCTGTTGCTAAGCCAAGATTAGCATCAAAGCTGTACCAAGTTTAAATGAATCATGGAAGATTCAATTTACCCAAGAAACCAAAATATGTAACTCACTGTCAAATAGATGTTCAACCAAATAAGGAGAATAGTCAAAGTTTATGAATATGTAACTCACTGTCATGTAGTGAGAACTAATAAATGTCTCAAAATGTTTATTAGTTGAATTTTTAGGATTGTATTTGAAATTTTCTTTTGGCTATGTATTTAAAATTTTCTACCGGCTATTTATTTAAAATTTTCTTTTGACTATTTAAAATATTAACATTAATTTCGAACACAAAAAAAATAAAAAATTGGAATATATTTTTAATTCATGTAAATATAATAAATTTTATTTTTTATAATTTTTTCTTTTTCTTTTTCTTTTTAAATTTTTTATATCTACCAATTCATTATATATATATATACATATACATATATATATATATATATATATTAAAAAAATTACATAAACATACAGTTGACATAAAGAGACATAAAATATTTTTCTATGTAATTTAATAATAAAAATCATAATTTATATTATATATGTAATTTTTTAACAAATATGATATTAAAATTGAATTTATTTATTAAAATAGAATCCTTAAAAATAACATTTTCAAGTGTTCATTTTTATTATCAGAATTATGAACTTTTGAGGGAAAAAAAAGTGTATTAGAAGGTCTAGGGTTAATCAACTAATAATAAGTAAAAAAATTTCAAAATAAAAAGAGCAAGAGTTAGAGGTTGTTTTAAATAAAGTTGATTATTATTATATTATTGATTTTTTCATAATTTTTTCAATCATAAAATTGATAATTAGATAAAATTTTAATAATAGAAATAATGAGAATTATCAAATTATTTTTTAGATAAAATTGATTAAATTAATTTTAAATTTTTTTATAATTTTTAATTATAAAATTAATCATTTTAAAAAGAATTTGTTATATTTTTTTTAACCATCTCACCACTAAATAGAATTTTTAAGAATATAAAAAATAAAAATTTGAAATTTATCCTTTAAATAAATTTAATTAAATATTTTCAGAAATTTTTATATAATTTTTAATTAAAAATTTAAAAACTTTGAAAATTACTTATTTAGGAAAAGTTTTTAGAGAAACTTCTCATTTTAAATAAAATTGACACTTTTTCTTTTTTTTTTCCCATTAGCCAAGCATACCTAGCTCATTTCCCCTTATATTCTTCATGATTTTCTTCTCTTTATTCACAAAAGTCATAAAAAAAACTCATTCATAGATTATTTTTCTCTTCCAAAGTTTAGTCATTTAACATAATTAGTTTCATCTTCTGTTACTTTTTTTTTTCTCCATTTATTATATTTATGGATGGATGAACAATAAATATGATAAATATACTAAGTACTGTACTTCTATTGGCTTAGGGGTTGAATTTTTTCCTTTGAATCTCTTTATTTCTCCTTTATTTTTAAGATGGATCTTGGATGAATAGTATTATGAATATTATTCCAAAATAAAAAAAAATTATTTTTTTGTTTAGCTTATTTTGGTTTCTAATAATTTTACACTAATTGTTTATGCATTGAATGATCTAGAAGCCATTCTTGGAAGAGAAAAATTTAGAGAAAACTCTCTTGGAAGAGTTAGGACTGCAACAATCTCTTTCTTTGGTAGGGAGTCTTGAAAATGTGAAATCAAGTAGTTATGGATGAGCTTCCCTAGTTCAAATTGAATTGTGGATGTTTGTTTGATGGTTGATTTTAGATTATACCTTATTATGTGATGAATGTCCTACTAGTGATGTTTTAAATTTGGTGTTTTGGATTGCACCTAAATGATGTTGGAATGTGCTTGAATTCATTGATAATGATTGGATATAGAGTAGAAGTTTGCATGTTCATCCGTTTAGCATTTAGTTGGGCCATAAACATTTATGTAGTAGATATTGGTTAAAGTTAAATTATGTGAATGTGGTAACTTGTGAATGCAACATGCTTTGAGTATGATGTGATTCAATGATACTTCATGTGTATTGAAAAATATCATGTAATTCATTCATAACTCATGTGTACTGTGATGGATGATATGGTTCAATGATGTTTAGTGGGTGTTGTGAAGAATGTGATGTAAGAAATAATAAGAATGTTAAATTTAATCTCTCTAGAAGAGATCGTCTAAAAGAATCAAAGAAAACATATATTTGTACTTTTAACCATAAGTTGCATGTTTGGGAGAAAGAATACAGATGTGTTTGGAGTGACTCTAAGAGATTAAAGGGAGCATGCCATAAATGTCATGTGTGTAAAATTAATGTTATGTGCTAATGACTTATATTGTGTATAAGTAATAAGTGCTAGGTGTTGATAGTTAATGTTATGAGATATTCAAAGAAAAATATAAAGGAGAATACTTCATAAATCTTTGAGGAGACTTCTTCAATAATTTCTATAAAGATGAAATGGCATTGCAAATACATGAGGGTTTGGATACATAAATGATTCTATCATACGATGAACAGGTGAGTCCTATGAATATGATGGTCTCATAGAGGTATGTTTGGGTACAAACAGAGGTCTATTAGGACTTTTACAGGAATTGTGGTAAGAAGTAAGAAAGTTTGTCTATGGTTATGGAATATTTGTACGTGAATGAGTGTATGTAGTGACGTAAAATGACTGTATAGTCATTTGACATGGTCATGCAGTGCATATTATTATAAGCAAAGTGAGTTGAGAAGTAATAGGGAGATGTCAAGAATTCATAGGAGCCGACCTTTAGAGTCTTGGAGGGATAATGGTTGAGTGTGATGACCTACATGAGCCTAAGATAGTTTTCTAGTGGTAGGGCTATCACAACCAAAACTTGACTACGTCGACTTGTCTTAAGAATCATCATAGTTGGCAAGTTAGTTTTCGTTGATTACTGTGTGGAAAGAATCGATTTCTAGACGTTATGTGCATAAATACCTTAATAATTTGAATTGGTTTGACAATTTGCAACATGAGGCTCAGGAAAATTGAGGATCCTGACAAATTTCCAGAATTTCATATTTAAGCCTCCATGCAAAGCATAAAGTTAACAATTGACCAAAGATTTAACAAGATTCAATATGGTATGAGACATATTGAGTCATTAAAGAATTTGATAATTAATAAACCATCATTCTATTTATTTATCTGAAGGAAATTAGTTATAATTATGATATAATTGATGATTATTTAATTATAATTTTATCTAATTTCCCTTATTTTTATAGGAACAATTACGCAAATAAAGAATTCTAAAATAAGCAAATTTTGGGTCAAAAAGAGGGTAAAAGAAACATAAAAAGACTAGGCATCTAATGCGACAATGTCACGTTAGTCCTAATAACGCAGGAAGCATCCCAGTCAGCCCTACAGTACTGCAAGATGACCTAGAATGATTGTGACAGCTAAGAAAGAGGCTAAGTCAAGCCCAGTTCATGACATCGAAACCCTAATCCACGCCTATAAAAGGAAGGTTATGCTACAACACATGACACCACTCTAGGCTTCAAAGGTCACACCACTCTTTGTAGCACACACTTACTATCACTACCCTGAAGACACACAATTCTCATACTCATTCCATTCTTATCTCTCTTTCGGTATCCTCTCATAGGATCTTAGAGGCAAAAGCTCTTTCATAGTACGAGCTGCAACATCCTATTGCCGACTTTGCTAGCATTAAAGTTTTGCCATTCCTTTTTATAGAATTACGATTATGGATTATTTTACTGGATTAGTATTCTTTTGTTTTTCATTGTCTATGTGTAACTAATCCCCAATTCACGGGACTTTGGCAAAAATTGTAATATACCTAATTGAATCCCTTTTTCTTCTTATGAATGATTCTTTGTTTCTATTCAATTGTTTTTTCCTTATTATACTCAATTAATTAATGAGAATTACTCACTCTTATTAAGTTCTAGGTTGATTAAGGGATAGACAATTGTACCATCACCTAATTAATAGAACTATAAAGTAAATTGAATCTAAGAATTTTGGAGGATCAATCGGAATCATTGGTTTCTAATCGGTTATTAGTTTAAAAAGTCTGAATGTTCTTTATGCTTCTCTTAATTATGTATCTTGCATGATCATTAAGGGTAGTAACTTAAGGGGAAGAATATTACTATAGCATTATCATTGGACAATAATAGAATGAGAATGGATGGTTAGCAATTGATTTTTAAATCATTCTTAATAGAGTTAGCGAAAATTTGGTAAAGTTATAAGAGAAACCAAAATCTCATATCTTTTCATAATTGAATTTGTATTTGTGTTCTTTTGCCTTTAAATTTTATATTCTTATTTTGTTTCTTTTTTATATTTACTTGAAATATTTATAAACAAACTCTTTCCTTGTGAGCTCAAAATTAGGATTTAATCATTTTTTAGGATGGTTGAAATAGTCTCTATGGTAACGATATTGAGGGTTTTAAATATCCCTTCCTATAGTGACAAGTGCACTTGCCTATAAGTAAAACTTTGTATGTACAGTAAATACAAGTTTTTGACGTTGTTGCGGGGTATTATTTTCCAATGATCTTATAAGTTTGAATCTTAATTGCTTGAGGTGTGTATCTATTTTATTAAAAAATAAAAAATAAAAATTTTAAAGAATAAAAAATTTATTGTTATATCTTTATGTGATCTTTTGTTTATTTATGCTAGAAGATTGAGACGAGGAAACCAAAACAAGAAAGATGATAGCACAAAGACAAAAGACATCATTGGATTATATGACTTTAAGTGGTGATGCCTACCAAACAACATATCAATCCCAACACTTGAAGGTGCTCCCTAACTTCGAATTGAAGTCCGCCTTTATCAACCAATTGAGATCTGTCGATAGACATGTAAGGAAGAAGAATTCTCAACTACCTGGAATATATCAAGTCGATCATATTGCTATGATAGTTGACCAAATAAAGGCCTTAAATAAAAAGATGGAGACACGTATACAAGCACAAACACAACATACCTTACCTATCCAAAATCTAGTTGCATCTGAGCCTAGCCAATGTAATCTTTATGGATCCATAAGTCATAGTGATGAAGGATGCATGAGTGAAGTTGATATAGTCCAACCAAATGAGAAGGCTAATTATGTGGAAAAAACTTATAACCTGACTTGGAAGAATCACCCCAACCTCTCTTGGAGAGTGCACCAAGGTAATAATTATATTAACAATCTTAAAATGTTTACAGGCCTCCTCACACACAAATCCAAGAAGGCTATAGGCAAAAAAGGAATGAGCCACCACCATCTTTAGAATCATGATTCCAAAATATTGAAACTTGATTTAAGAACATGAAAGATTAAGTGGGACAAATCTATGATCACCTAACACAACAAACACTCGAGACATTGGCCAACCAACTTGAGGTAAACACAAAGGAGCAAGCTAATGTGGTTACTCTTATGAGCGAGAAAGAATTGGAGATGCATGTGGAAAAAGAGAATGAGAAGGAGCACGTGGTTACTAAATACCACCAATAAGTTACTAATGACCTCTTAATTCTTATGAATGAGAGCTCAAAATAAAAACTAAAGAAGGTTGAAAAGATTATAAAAAAGACTTCTAAGAAACCTCATATGGAGCCTTTTCAACCCATAATACCTTTTCCTCAGAGATTGAAGGTCAATAAAAAATGTACAATGAAATTAATGGCCTTGGAAGCAGACATACTCAAGGAAATTGAAGAAGATAGGGGTAATAAATTTGATGGTATAAAGGGTCGTAGAACCTGTAAACTTAAACCATCAGTTGAGGAACCTTCAATGTTTGAACTCAAATCTTTTTCCCTAAATCTTAAGTATGCATTTTTATCCCCTACTTTTTTTCTTTCTATTATTATTTCTTTTAACCTTATAGGAACAATGGAAGAGAAATTATGAAGGGTCTTGTGAGAAAATAAAGAAATCTTTGGATGACCCATTCATGACATCAAAGACATAAGCACTACACTTTGCACCCATAAGATTCTTATGGAGGAAGAATTTGGACCAAAGGTGCAACCACAAAGGAGGATTGACCTCAGTTGTAAAGATGAGCTCAAGATTAAATTGTATTAGAAACTCAAGGTCCACAAACATAGGACAAAAATAGGACATCTCAAACACTTTCGAAAATGTGAGTCCCAAATAAGTAAGAGATTATTGATTTATAACTCACAATGTGTGTTTCCAAGAAAACTTACATTTAAGGAGAGCGTTCCTTACACGGTGAATAAGGCATTCCTATATGGAGTGATGGATTTTATCAAAGAAAACAAGGAAACCTTAAAGGAGACGAAGGTTAAGAAACACATCAATGTGTTATTGGATCCTAAGGTAACCACTTATGCTTATGCTTAACCACCAGTGAAGGTGCGTCAGGCTCGTAACATAAAACAAGTGCTTTTAGGAAGCAACTTATTTTTTAATAAATTACTATGATTAATTATTTTAATATATTAGATAATTATTATTTATTTATCCATTCGTATATTTTAATTTAATTTAATTTTTTTTACATGGATGCAAAGAACCTATTTTTAAAATGCATTATTATTATCTTTTGCCTCTAACGTGTGTGTTTAGTGTGAGTATGTTAATCTAGTATGAAAGAATTCATTCTCCAACCATTAACATCCAAAAAGAAAAGTATCGAGGGTATTGATGGTCTCTAAGTTTGAGGAGGGAGACCTTCTCCTTCCTATTCATTTATCAAAATTTCTTATTCTTCCTTTTATTTTATTTTAATTTTTTACTATGATAATTAATTTTTCCAGTGAAATAAAATAATGGTAGAAGATTAAGTTTGAGGAGGGATACCTTCCTCCTCATGTTTTCTGAAAATGCTAGTTTCTGTAATATCCCTATATGCTTAATTGTTTGGAATGCTAGTAAATTTAAGATTTAGGGATCTCTAATATTTTATAGGAAACGTTAACTGAATCTAACAAGGATATGAGAAATTTTAATAAAAATAATTGGTATATAGTAATGTTACTTGTTATCTTGTGTCATATTAGAGTAGTTATAATAATTGCACCCATCCTCTCTTTCTTGAGTGGTTCTCCTCCGATTTGTACACTTTAGAACTTGCTATGTAACCTTTTTAAGACTTGTGTAAGTTAATTGCATAACAAGAAAATGATAAAGGCAAGTTAGACTTTTTTGATTGGACTTAGCCTTAGAATATCATTTAGTAAGTACGAGTAATTGAAAAAAAAAAAAGATTAAAAAGAAAATAAAAGGAAAACTTCAAAAATAATAAAAAGTAAAAAAAATATTAAACCCAAGAAAATATGCTTAAATTTTAAGGGCGAAGATTTATCAAATATATAATGAAAAAAAAAAAACTTTTGTGTTTCTTTCAGTTTTATATCATACCTACTTATATGATTCCATTGGTCACATTACAACCTTGATAAAAATATTTTAATTCTTGTGTGTGATTAACTTGGAGGGGATATTTGAGGTTTATAAACAAGCTTGTGGTAGTGCACAGTTGTAAGGAATAGAATGTTAATGATCAACCTTTATACATTTAAAAGACAGTAAGAAGAGTGACCCTCTCTACGTATAACATTTGATTTTAAATAATTGTTATGATGGTAATTATACTTGGTTACTGTATGTTTAATACGTGAGGTTACTAAATTTTATACTTGCAACATTCTCGTTCCTTGAATTATTGCTTGAGGACAAACAATGTTTAAGTTTGAGGATGTGATAAACTACCATTTTGATTTATTTGATTGTAATTCTATCTAATTTCACTCATTTTTTTAGGAATGGTCATGCAAGAATTCTAAAATAGGTAAGTTTTGGGTCATAAAAGTACAAAAGGAATATAAGGACCATAAAAAGACACTAGACATCTAGTGCAACAATACAACGTCAATCCTAGCATTAGGCATCCCATGCTCTAAGATCATTTGGAATGATCATGATGGCTAAGAAAGAGATAGGTTAAACCTTATCCATGACATTGAAATCCTAATGCATGAAAAGGGAGACTTTACTGCAACACACGACATCATTGTAGGTTCGAAAAGTCACACCATTCTCGAAAAAAAAAATTTACATAAAAAAATATTTTAGATAATTTTAAAGATAAGATTTTTAACTAAAGAAAAAATTATGATTTAAGAAGGTTCAAAGTAAGAGAATTTTGAAATAAATTTGAAGAATTTTTTTATTTTTGAAGTAAATTGAGAAAAAAATAATTTAGATAATTTTAAGAGATAAATATGGTTTTTAAAGAAAAACTTGATTAAAGCCATAAGTAAAAAAAATGTTTAGAAAAAAAAAATTTTAGTATTTAAAATAAACTTTAACAAGAAAATATTTTAGATAATTTTAAAAAAAAAATTATTATTATTCTCAAACTTTGAAAATATTTTTATTAATAAATAAATTTATATTATACAGAAATTTTTATAATTCTTATAATAATGTATAAAGATAAAGATGTTATATATATATATATATATATATTCTCGTTACATATTATAGTGTAAATTTAAAATAATATATAAAACTTGAGTAAAAACAACTTACATATAAATTTTCTCAAATTAATAATATCTAAAGGTTACATTAGTATGTAATTATTCTTTTAAACTTATAATATGATTAAAATAAAAGTTAAGAAAATAATTTTAGAAGTAAAGTATAAAATTTTCTAAAGGTTACATTAGTATGTAATTATTCTTTTAAACTTATAGTATAATTAAAATAAAAGTTAAGAAAATAATTTTAGAAGCAAAGTATAAAATTTACTGTATGAGTTGTTATATGAAACTCTTCTCAATAATATCGAAAGATAAAGAAACTATACATTCACAATTATAAACTGATGCTTACGGTATTGGTATAATTAATTTATAATTTTTAAAATTGAAAGTAAAAAATGTTTAAATTTAAACTAAATAAACTATAAATTACCACGGTTATATAAAAAAATATAAATAACTTAATCATAACTAGGGATGAAAGTGAATAAGTCCGTTCGATAGGATTTATAGTTTGACTTGTCTAAAGTTTAATTTGACTCGACTCGTTTAATAAATAGAGTTAAAAAGTTTTTTTAGATAAACAAGTCAGACCTAGACTTATAAAAAAGTCTATTTAATCTATTCAGGGGTCTATTTATATTTATATATAATATTTATATTTATTTTAATATATTATATTTGTATAATATTTATTTTATATTTTATTTACATAATATTAATATATATATTTTTTAGGTCTATTTAATAGCTTTTTTATCTTATAGACTTTAAGTTTGTAAATCTTTTTAATCAATTATTTATATAGATTTTAAGTTTATTTATTGATTTTTTTATTATGTAGGCTTTTAAATAGGCTTGCAAGCGTTGTAAGCTTTAAACCAGGTCAGGCCTTAACAGGAAAAAAAAAAAAAGCCTTTAACAAGTAATAGGTCTAGACTCAGACCTCAAAATTTTTAAATAGACCAAACTTAAATACTCAAAGCCTAATTCGACTCAGTCTACTTTCATATTTAATAACAACTAATGAAAATAAAAATAGCCAAACTAAAAAACTTAACATTAACAACAAAGTACTATCAAAACTAAATAATACAAACGACACAATAAATAAACAACAATCAATATCGACCATAAATAATGGTAAGATTAATGACACATAACATTCATAATAAGATTAATGCAACAATTTAAATTTATTCATATTCAAACCAAATAACAATAAATAATAATAATAATAATAATAATAATAATAATAATAATAATAATAATAATAAGGAGATAATAACAAATGAAAAGTAAATTAAAATTAAAAAAACCTCAAAAATTAAATTATCATATAAATAATAACAGTAAAATAATATTAGTAATTAAAGAAGTTAAATAAATAAATAAATAGAAAATTGGCATTAAATTATTCAAACGTATCTATATTTACATGTTTTGAAGAATTACAAGAAAAATGTATACATACATAATTAATTCGTTTTTTATTTTTATAATTTATTTTGAAAAAACTTTACAATTTTATTATATTATTAAAACAAAACTCACATTATATATTTTTAAAATTTTGAACTTTGAAAAGATTAATCTATTTTTAAAAATAAAATTTATATTTTTAAAATAATACATTTGATAAATATTAAAGTTTGATTTAGTTTTTTTAAAAAATAAATTTCTCTATTTAAATTTTAAAGAGTTATTTTTAATTTTAAAGATTAAGGTTGATTTTAATAGCAATTTTAAAATTTCGAAAACATTAGTTAAATTTTAAAGGACATATACATGTTTTAAAAAAAATGTAGAAATAAAAAGATTTAATCTTAAAAAAGATAATTTTTATTCCTTTATAAAATGATAAAAATTATTTTAATTTTGAAAAAATAATAATGATAATATTAATAAATACTCATAGTTTACATGTTATGATTTTTAAGACACATTAAGATAAAGCAACAAACATCAACAAATATGTAAAATAGAAATAGTCATTTACATTTAAAAAAGATTATAATTTGTTTTAGCAACACCTAAGGGACCAGTTTTTCTAGTAACTATAAAAACATCCACCAACTTTTTAGTCGAAACCAAAGTCTCAATGTTTTCCATTACAAGATTTGTAGCCGAAATACAAAATTTTTATGTTTCCTATTATACATAAGAGAAAAAAGTCCAACTTCATTTAATTAACAATTATACTTATCCTTCTTTACTTAATTAATAATTATAGTTATCCTTTTTTACTTAATTCGTAACATAGACAATGAAGTTATTCTGGTTATTGAAGTAATAATTATGTAAACAAACGAACAATTATAATCCGAACTATTGCGGTGTTATGGAAACATAAATGTATAGATTAACATAAAATCAAAACCAAATACCAGCAAACTTGAAGGCCCTAACCGAGATGCATGAGTGTATAAGGAACTTAATATATGAAATAATATGGTATATGAGTTCAAATATACAATGGAAAAGTGTACAAAGACTAAGATAGGAAATGGAGAAGTGTACAAAGACTATAAGATAGGAAACAAGAAGATATATGATCCTAATATACAATGCGGGAGTGCACAAGAATCTTAATATGGGATGCAGAGGGTGGATGCAAGGATGCTGAGATGTGAAGCAAAAGGTACAAAAACTCTAAGATGTGATGTATGAGGGTGCAAGGATTCTAAGATATGATGCATAATCCTAGATATAAATGTTGGTAAGTACGATGATTCAAAAACTTAAAAAAAGATAGGTACAACTACAAGACCATAAAACATAAAATGGATGGGTGTGAGGATCTAATCACTAAATAAGACGAGCACAAGACCTGAAACACAAAACCAAATGTATTATACTAAGTCAAAGCAAGAGATATTGGATGATAAAACAAAAAATAGCCATATAATGATGATGCAGATTTTACAATACCTGATATGATGTAGTAAGCTGATGGATTTGAGAAATTGCACGACCGAGTGACGAGGGATTCGAACTTTTTTGCATTGAATCCTTTGGTCCCTTATAGTGAAAAACACCAGTGCTTTCAAGGTGAAGATTGCTTGCTTGGCTTCGTGACTTGATTGTCGTGTAGCTTTTCATTCTTTGTTGTGTTTATTTTCAAGAGCTCAATTGACTTTTGATAATATTTAAATAATTGTAAATTTTGTAGAATTCTTAAATTATCTATATTTTTTAATATTATTCATACATTATTTCTTACATATACGATTAGTATGGAGTAGTTGTACGTTTATAATGTATTTAATTTTCCAACTTTACATATATTTGAGTAAATAATTTCCTAATAAATACATACATATATTTACATCCTCATTTAATTTACATCAGCTTCGTAATGTCATAATATAATTTATCTGGAATACTACGACTAGGGTGATAAGACAAGTGCGTACAAATTTATGTTATTATATTTAACTAGAATTATAAGGATTCGTTTCTTTTCTTCGAATTGATACTCCTGCATTATAGTCGTTGTCCCTGTTCACGGACCAAGAATTCTTTATCTGCTTTCTACATTGTCGCAACCGTAATTCCGACGAGACGACGAACTCGCTAAAATTTTAAACATGGAATTTGTTTGATTAATGTGGAGTCGCCACCAAATTTTTATTTAAGGGAAAAAGATTTGGAAAAACCCTGGATGAGATTTAGGTTCGGGAGTCAGTTACGAGTGGGGAAGGTGTTAGGCACCCCACTCGCCTGTTCTGAAGAACAGTACCCTTAAATTGAGTGTGTGATTACTTGAAAATTGTTTGATCCCTTTAATTAGTGTGAAAATAAATACTTGATGGAGGTTAGCCTGACAGGACTTGATCCTGCTCCTACGTATTCCCTGGTGCAATGGGAAACTCAAGGCTTACGTAGTTCTGATCATGTTTTGAAAGCTTGACTTTCGAAAGTGTTTGAAATGTGCTCGAAAGCTTGACCTTCGGAGATACTTGGAAAGTAAAATTCAAAAACAGCTTGATTATTTTTTTGAAAAAAACTATTTTTAGAAGGGCGATCCTCATCCACATATGCACAGGGCCCAAAACAACTACGGCTGCACTTGGACCCATACGAATCTCTAAACAACGAACAGTAGAAAAAGCTACCAGTTCGTGCTTAGAGCTCGTCGCGTGAGATTAAGAATCGCAAAATAGGATTTTTATTTTTGAAGAACGATGAATAAAATGAGCAAGATACAAGTATTAGAAATTTTGGGGGAATTTACCAATTAAGGAATTTTATGAAAATACTTGATAATCTTGAATTCATGAATTATTTAGGAATTTTGAAGAATTCTTTTTAATTTCTGGAATTTTTCGTTAATTTCTAGAAATTTTGAAATTTTTATTAAATTCTGGAAATTTTGGACTTTTTATTAATTTTCTCAATTTCTATTTAATTTCTTGAATTTTTTATTAATTTCTGGAATTTTTGAATTTTTTATTATTTTCTGAATTTTTGTTTAATTTCTGGATTTTTTATTTAATTTCTGGTTTTGAATTTTTTATTAATTTCTGGAACTTTTGAATTTTTTATTATTTTCTGAATTTTTGTTTAATTTCTGGAAATTTTGAATTTTTTATTATTTTCTGGAATTTTTGAATTTTTTATTAATTTTCTGGATTTTTATTTCATTTCTGGAAATTTTGAATTTTTTATTATTTTCTGGAATTTTTGTTTAATTTCTGGATTTTTTAAATTTTATTTCTGGAAATTTTGAATTTTTTTATTATTTTCTGGAATTTTTGAATTTTTTATTAATTTTCTGGATTTTTATTTCATTTCTGGAAATTTTGAATTTTTTTATTATTTTCTGGAATTTTTGTTTAATTTCTGGATTTTTTAAATTTTATTAATTTTCTCAATTTCTATTTAATTTCTTGAATTTTTTATTAATTTCTGGAATTTTATTTCATTTCTGGAAATTTTGAATTTTTTTATTATTTTCTGGAATTTTTGTTTAATTTCTGGATTTTTTAAATTTTCTGAATTTTTTATTAATTTTCTATTTTCTGTAATTTTTTATTAATTTCTGATTTTCTGGAAATTTTTGTTATTTTTTTGAATTTCTGGAATTTTTTATTAATTCTGGAATTTTCATATTTTATTAATTTTCAGGAAATTTTATATTTTTTATTGATTTTTTGGAATTTTTTTCTAATTTTTTCTAATTTTCTGGAATTTTTATTTTCTGGAAATTTTATATTTTTTATTATTTACTGGAATTATTTATTAATTTTTGAATTTCTGGAATTTTTATTATTTTAGGGGGTAAAATGGTAATTTACAGAACTTGAGGGGGCAGAATGAGCATTATTGAATTGTTTGGGGTATTTTGGTATTTTTTGGTTTTGGGGATAGAATGGGCAATATAGTAATTGTGCCTGACAAACGTGAGGGGAATTGAGATTTTTAAAACAAATAATGGCCTGGGGGATTCGAGCCCAAGACCTTGCAAAGGCTTTAAACTGGGATAGCCACTTGAGCTGATCTTCGGGGTTGTATCTTTAGTCTTCAGGACAATTATAACCACACCTGTATCATAAGTTATCACTTTTTAAAACAAATAAACAGCAACACCCTGGATTCCAACTCACAGCCTCCATGTAGGGGATGAATATCTCAACCATTAAGCTGACGTTGAACTTGAATCAGATATTTATAAATCAGGTTAATATTTGAAGGCCCTACAGCTGCTTTACGTTGAATAATGCATGGTACCTACCAAGCATGGAATCCTCCTACTCCATATGAATATTTTTGAGGAAGACTTAGCAGCTACGACGACGCACGTGATCATCATGGGGTAGTTATGTAGATTGACAATGCCCTTTGCTCATTGTAGATGAACGTATTAGCCATGAAAAGCATCTTAGTAATTGCTTCCCCATGTACCTAAGAATTGGAGCAGCGTTCAATAATGGTGTATTCTGGCCATATGGTTTGTTAGATCAGACTCCACGCTTAAAATCCAGCCACCTTCTAAATTGCCACGTTTGGTGTTTATACTCGTGGCTGATATTGGAAGCAGGCTAAGATCCAAGTATGCTGATCCCTGGATTCCGTCAAGGTTTGCTTGTGTACGTTATTTCATGAACCGCGACATACAACCCCTGCTTTTCTTCCTCTATATTTAAGGAATTGCTCTCTGTGATTAATAGGAGAAACAAGGGATCCCGCACTACCAACCCCTAGCTATATTGTTGGCTTGAGTCCCGGTTGGTCTTTGAATTACAGGGGCTTATAACGTTGAAGAATTACGCTACGAAAACAGCGTCGAAACAGAAAGAGTATAGCGACCAAATTCTATAGGGTTTACCATATACTCTTCGATCAATTAAAACAATCGTACACATTCATCCGAAAGAATACAAATCTTGATCAACATATAAAATACAATTACTCTTCTATCGTAACAATGCGTCCATTCTATGGTTCTGGAAATTCAATTTTTGCATCGTTAATTATCGTAGAAGTTCCAATTCAAGGGTAAGATGAATTTAACTAACCTCTTCCGAATTCAGAGGGCTACTGTGCCTTTCGCTTTGCTTTCTTCAAGAATCCCCAACGATGATTGAGCCCCCCAGTTTCCCCTTCTTGATCAGGACTTCCTCACAGTAGTAGGCGTTGATTCTCTCAAGAATGAAAAAAACGTTTTTTTTTCTCCCTAGCATCTTCTATCCTCTTGGTGTTTTGAACGCGTCTCCAAAAAAAAATCCCCCAACCTTTCTCTGCTCCCCCTTTTATAATCTTTCCCAAATCACTTTTTTCTTTTTTGTTTTTCCTTTTTTATAAAAACGTTTTTTTGTTTTTCTTCTTTTTGTTTCTTTTCTGTTTTTCTGTTTTTAATATTCTGTTTTTTTTATTATTCTGTTTTAATATTCTGTTTTTTAATTTTGGTTTTATTGTTATTTTTTCATGTATGTATTTATATTTTTTCCAAAAAACTCTTTTCTTATTTTCTCATTATTTATTATATATATTTTTATTATCGTCTATTTTTCTTAGTTTTAGTTTCTTGGTTAACTTTATAATTGGGGGCCTCGGACATAAATGGGTGTTTACAGTTTGCCCCTCTTTACTCATTTTTCTACCAGATAATATGAGAATTAATTCTCTAAATTATTGGGATAGGAAATGAGTAAAGACGTGAACACTTTATGTCCGAGGCAGGCTTTTTGAAGAAAGTCCGAGAGTAACACTAGAAGCCTTGAGCTTAAAGTGAACTTCATGGATGCCTGGAGGGTGGCGGTTAAATGGTGTTGCCGGCTTTATGTGCCGATAGAGTTTAAATATGAAAGGTTTGATTGCATAACCTGACTAGGCTATGAATACTGTTGAAGTACAAGAAAAATGAGGTGAGAAGGGCCTATTTGAGGCAGGAGAGCATGTAAGAACTAAAATGTAAGATATGTACAAGGTGGCCTGACACTATAGGCCGGAGTGCAGAAAAGAAAACTTGAATGTGCAGAAAGGGAAACTTGATGGTGGCCTGACACTATAGGCCGTGATGCAGAAAACTAAACTTCATGAGGCCTGACAACATAGGCCATGATGCAGAAATGTAAACTTGATGGCGGCCTGACATTATAGGCCATGATGCAGAAATTTAAACTTGATGGTGGCCTGACAACATAGGCCATAATGCAGAAGTTTAAACTTGATGGGAATTCCGTTGTTGACGGAAAAATGCAAATGAAATCCTGCTGTTGCCAGGATGAATGCAAACCTGCTTGACCGGTGAACGGAAATTAAACATGTTTGAAGTCCTGTTGTTGACAGGAGAATGCAAATGGGATCCCGCTGTTGCCGGGAAGATGCAAATGGAATCCTGCTGTTGCCAGGATAAATGCAAACCTGCTTGACAGGTGGACAGAAAAATAAACGTGCTTGAAGTCCTGTTGTTGACAGGAGAATGCAGATGAGGTCCCGCTGTTGCCGGGAAAAATGCAAATGAAATCCTGCTGTTGCCAGGATAAATGCAAACCTGCTTGACAGGTGGTCAGAAAAATAAACGTGCTTGAAGTCCTGTTGTTGACAGGAGAATGCAGATGAGGTCCCGCTGTTGCCGGGAAAAATGCAAATGAAATCCTGCTGTTGCCAGGATAAATGCAAACCTGCTTGACAGGTGGTCAGAAAAATAAACGTGCTTGAAGTCCTGTTGTTGACAGGAGAATGCAGATGAGGTCCCGCTGTTGCCGGGAAGAATGCAAATGAAATCCTGCTGTTGCCAGGATAAATGCAAACCTGCTTGACAGGTGGACAGAAAAATAAACATGCTTGAAGTCCTATTGTTGACAGGAGAATGCAGATGAGGTCCCGCTGTTGCCGGGAAGAATGCAAATGAAATCCTGCTGTTGCCAGGATAAATGCAAATGAAATCCTGCTTGACAGGATATGTGCAGAAAAAAAATTGATGAGGCCTGACAACATAGGCCATGATGCAGAAAATTAAAGGTTGATGGCGGCCTGACAACATAGGCCTGAAAGCAGTAAATCTAAACTATGGCGGCCTGACAACATAGGCCTAAAAGCAGTAAATCTAAACTATGGCGGCCTGACAACGTAGGCCTAAAAGCAATAAATCCAAACTAGGGTGGCCTGACAACATAGGCCTTAAAGCAGTAAATCTAAACTAGGGTGGCCTGACAACATAGGCCTGAAAGCGATAGATCTAAACTATGGCGGCCTGACAACATAGGCCTAAAAGCAGTAATCTAAACTATGGCGGCCTGACAATATAGGCCTAAAAGCAGTAAACCTAAACTACGGCGGCCTGACAACATAGGCCTGAAAGCAGTAAATCTAAACTACATGGCGGCCTGACAACATAGGCCTTAAAGCAGCAAATCTAAACTAGGGTGGCCTGACAACATAGGCCTTAAAGCAGTAAATCTAAACTACATGGCGGCCTGACAACATAGGCCTTAAAGCAGTATGTGAAGATGCAATGCTATGGCCTGACAACATAGGCCAGTGAGCAGGAATGAATGAAACACTTTACCTTGCGCTTATTTGGGCAACCATTTTGCCCTAGTTTGGAAATTTCTTGATAACTGAGAGGCGTCTTGATTTGAAAGAATTTTGGGCCGACGTTTTGCCCCAGTTTGAAGGGTTTCAACAAGCTTGACTTGAATTTTTCTGGGCAACCTTGCCCTATTGAACTCAATTGGAGTTGAGGAATTGAGGATTGCCTCAACTTGGATTTTCTCGGGCAGATATTTGCCCCAGTTTTAACTTGAATTTAAATCTTTCTTGGGCAAATGTTTGCCCCAGTTTGGACTTGATCCAGAATCTGAGGATGAACTCAAATTGAGCTTTTGTGGGCAAGTGTTTGCCCCAGTTTGAACTTGATTTTGAGGATGACCTCAAATTGAATTGTGTGGGCTAGCATTTGCCCCAGTTTGGGCTTGACCTAGAGTTTGAGGATGCCCTCAAATTGAATTGTGTGAGCAAGTATTTGTCCCAGTTTGATTTTCTGACGTTGATGAATTGAGAATAGCCTCAACTTGAATTTTCTAGGCAAGTTTTTGCCCCAGTTTTGTTCTTGGTTCAGACTTTGAGGATGGCCTCAAATTAAAATCTTTGAGGGCAGGTGTTTGCCCCAATTTGGACTTGATTTTGATCTCAAACTGTATTTTTGTGTGGGCGAGCATTTGCCCCAGTTTGAGTTGATTCAGAATTTGAGGATGACCTCAAATTGACCCCCCTTTTTGTATGGGCAAGCGTTTGCCCCAGTTTGGAAGTCTTTTAATTATGATCGATTCAGGCAATTTTACCTAGGTCTTAATTAGTTTTTGAAAGATGAGTTATGAAATGACAAAATGCTTATTGCGATGTTGTGATGCTTGAATAGAAATGATGCAACACCTTTTTTTGTTGTTTCAAATAATTACTGGATGAAATGGATGTTGTGGGATGAATGTATGTCGTAATGTGGCTCTTATTTTGATGCTTGAAATATTTACTTGATAGAACAAATGCTATGAAAACCATGGAATGGTGTAAAAATTTTTGTTTCTCTTGATTTTTTTAACACATCCTTCCTCGACAACCCCCTAGTTGGTGTGACAAGAATCAAAAATCAGGATGAGTTAGATTGACTTAAGTTCGGTGTTTTGGTCAATCTCTTGGCTTCTTGATCAACTTTGGAGCTTCTTTTCTAGGATCTTCATGACCTGACAATGGTCAACAGTATTGATTAAGACACACTCCTTCTTTGGTGGCATCATGGCTGGTAGGAAGATGAATCCTTGGGAAACAATCCTACCGTGTTGCAACGGTCAAGGATTCATCCGACTTGTCATAACTTTTCAAAATTAATCCTTTTTATTTTTACATTTTTCACATCTCTTTTGGCATGTGCGCTATTGAGGGGTGCGAAGTGATTCTGGATGGTTAATGAAAAATATAGAGAAGGTTTGCAAAGGATGTTTGAGGTAGTGTACTTGAAAGGGAAAGATGACAAAAGATATGAGTTTGATTGCCCAAATGGCACCTTTTGGTGAAAAATGCCAGTGCTGCTTTTCATAATCTTGATTGTCGAATTAATCGAACTCGAGAAAATGGCAAAATTTTGCCCCAGTTTTAGGAATATATGATGTGCAGGATTTCATGTTGTCCTGGAATTCCTGGTTTGACCTTAATTTTTGCCTGGGTTGTTCTTTTGAGTTTTCAACCCAGCAGGTCTTTTGTATTACCCTAAATTTTGCCTAGATTGCCCTTACGGGTTTTCAACCTAGCGGGCTCTTGATTTTGGTACCCTAACTTTTGCCTAGGTCGTTTCTTGATTGTTGACCTAGCGGGCTTCTATTTGATTATGCCCTAACTTTTGCCTAGGTCGTTCTTGATTGTTGACCTAGCGGGCTTTTGCTTAATTGCGCCCTAACTTTTGCCTAGGTTTTTGCCTAGGTCGTTCTTGATTGTTGACCTAGCGGGCTTTTGCTTGATGGTGCCCTAACTTTTGCCTAGGTCATTCTTGATTGTTGACCTAGCGGGCTTTTGCTTGATGGTGCCCTAACTTTTGCCTAGGTCGTTCTTGATTGTTGACCTAGCGGGCTTTTGCTTGATGGTGCCCTAACTTTTGCCTAGGTCGTTCTTGATTGTTGACCTAGCGGGCCTTTGCTTGATCTTAATTTTGCCTGAATTATTGTTGGAAACCGACAAGACCTTTTTTGGTCATGACTTTTTTTGATATAATCTTGAACTTTAACCCTACTTTTGCCTGGATCGTCTTGGCTTAATCCAGCGAGTTTTCTCTTCTTCTTGAATTTCATGTTTTGACCTTAATCTTGCCTGGATTATTATTTTTACTTTAATCCAGCAGGTCCTCTTCTTTTCCTTGAATTTTGAATTTTGACATCGACCTTGCCAGGGTCATCTTGGTTTCCAATTCAGCGGATCTTATTTTGCATCCCTAAATTTTGTCTGAATTTAGACTTGATTCCTGCGGGATGTTTTATTTGACAAGACACTTTGAATAGGGATCTAGAATCCCTGGTTGTTATTCTGCTTCCTCATTGGGCTTTTTCTTTGAGCTTGATTAATCCGACGTTCAAGATTACTCATTACAGCACTAGCATCCTCATCAATTGGTATTTTATTGTTTGAATAAGAAGTGGTTTGAAGAGATAAAAAGAATGGTAAATTTTTAGAAGTAAAGCTAGAATGTAAAGCACGTGCTCAAGTGATATGAAAAATGTAATTTTGTATTTATTCATTGTTGTTTATTTACAAAAGATTAACTTTGAAAAGTACGACAATTTCTGGATGAATATCCTCAATTTGTACAAGGCGCCCTGTCGTGCTATTCCCGTCTCTTTCAGCTGGTTGACGGGCTCTTGTGATTTGGCAACGGATTGTTTTCTGTATTGGGAGCAAGCCTCCCAAAATCCAGCCATTTTGCATCAATCAGGCTTTGTACCTTTCGCTTCAACGCTAGGCAATCTTCAGTAGAATGACCAATAAATCCTGCATGGTAATCACATCTGGCATTTGGATTGTACCAATTAGGATATGGTGGCTCTTGAGGTTTCAAAGGATAAGGCGCGACTAGAGAGTTTTGAATCAACCGAGGTAGCAGCTCGGTATAGGAGATTGGGATAGGGTCAAATTGGACAGGCTTCTTCTCCTTTTTCTGACCTTGGTTGGTATTTTGGCTTATGGCTTGTGTTTGGGCCGTGTATGGTGTTGGTGGCCGGACTTGTGTCGTGTAATTGTAAGTAGGAGGGTATGGTGTTTGGTAGGTGGTAGCAATGTAGGGATATGGTGTGTAAGGTGTGTATGGTGTATACGGTGGCGGTCGGAAGCCAGTTGGACCATACTGTGCCATTTGAGGAATGTATTGGCCTTGATTAGAAACCACATTGTAAGCTTCACCTGTCCTCCTTTTTTCTGTAGAGGCGCCAACTGTCCTTGTGGCGTTGTGCATGATTTTTCCTCGACGCATGCCACCCTCGATCCTTTCTCCAATGATGATGACATCAGAGAAGCTAGAAGTTACACTGCCAATCATCTTGTCATAGAAAGGACCTTGGAGTGTGTCTACGAACGTGCTGACCAGCTCTTTTTCAGATAGTGGAGGTTGCACTTGAGCAGCTAGCTCCCTCCATCTTTGAGCATACTGCTTGAAGGTCTCATCCCCCTTCTTGGCCATATTCTGGAGTTGGGTTCGATCGGGAGCCATCTCGGCATTGTACTGATATTGTTTGAGGAAAGCCTCAGCCAGATCCCTCCATGAACGGATGTGTGTCCGCTCTAGCTGAGTGTACCAGGTTGCAGCTGCCCCTGTTAAGCTGTCTTGAAAGAAATGGATAAGCAGCTTCTCATCGTAGGTACATGCAGACATCTTCCTACAGTACATAGTCAGATGTTTCTTTGGACAACTGGTTCCTTGGTATTTCTCGAATTCAGGAACCTTGAATTTGGGAGGGATGACCACGTCTGGTACCAAGCATAGATCAGATGCATCTTTGGCTTCATAAGCGTTTCCCTCAATTGCCCGGATCCTGTCCTCTAGACCCTTCCATTTTTCTGTATCCTCAGTTGAAGGATGGCTTGGGTATTCCTCAGGCATGTGGAGGGGATAAGAAGACGGTATGTATATAGGGTGCGGCCCTTGGGTGAACATAGAATGCGTTCCTCCAACGACTGTTTGGTAAGCTTGTGAAGTGGTATTTGGAGGTAGGTTATGTGTTTGGGTTTGTGTTTGGGCTTGTGTTTGGTTGTATGAAGGTGCATGCTCATGAGGAAACCCATAATGAACTCCTTCGGTTGGCGGAGGCATAGTTGATGGCGAAGGGTTTTGTGGAGTGAACCCAGGAGGATATGACGGGTCTGTGGGTTCTCCCAGAGATTCCTTCTGTTTTGACAATTGGATGGCCTCCATCAGCTTGGCCATCTGCTCCTTTAGAGTCTTGACCTCATTTCTCAGTTCTTCATTTTGTCTCTCCAGCTCATCCATGATTCTTGATCGTGTATGAGTCCTATAAGGATGTCGAGGAAGCTGTGTTTCTCCAATTTTCTGTTAGAGTTAAAAATTTTTGAAAAATAATTTGAATGCAAAAATCATGAATGATAAAGATGTTGGGGTAAAATGAGTATGTGGATGAAAAATGATTTTTGAAATATTGTTTTTTTTTTATGATAAATATTAGTGAATGCGTGCCATGTACAAATAATTTTTTTAGAGACTTTTGAAGTTTGACTATTTTGAAAATAAACCAGAGTTTCTTTATTTATTCCTCCTTGATTTTTTAACAACTTGTTTTTAGGAGTTTTGATATTTTTTATTTTGCTAGAAAACTTTAGTTTTGTTTAAAAACTTCTTAGAAAGCATTCTTTAGGTTTTCAATGTTTCCTTTTCTGTCTATTGAATCTTTTTATTTTTCAGTATTTTCAAAAGATTGTTTTCCTAATTTCTCTATTTTTAAAACATCTTTTTAAGTTTGTTTTTGTTTTTTCTTTTCAATATTTTCAAAATATTTTTCTAATTTTTCTTAGGAATTTTCTCCTTCTATTTTGGTTTTCTTGATTTTTATCTTGATTTCATTTTTGTATCTCCCCAATTGTAGCCTTCAAATCGCTTGTATCTTGAAAGGGGTGTGTGTGCCCTTTTTATTTCTTATGTAGGTTACCTGTCCTGAGGATCTACGGCCTTTTATATGAACCTCTCAAAGGTGGTTTGTAATCCTGAGGTATAAGAGGTCACTAGAGCCAAGTTCCAGTTCACAATGCTTGCCACAACAGTAGAAGTAGCCACTAGTTGTGGGGCATTATGAATAGGACGCACTCTAGCTGGGATTTTCGTGATAGCCAATCAGGACGTAGGCCCCAGAGTGACACCACTAGATCCCTCTATCCTGGGCAGCACTCAGACCCGGGTATAGGGCCCCACTCATGATATATGCAATGTATGAGGGCACACAAGTAATTAGGATACCTGCAATTGGGGAAATGTACAGATATATATTGGAATTTATGATTCATCTATCCTAGGGTTATACAGAGAATAAACAAACAGACAACAAAGAAGTAAACAGATAAATAAAACGTGCAAAAAAATACAAGAAAGAAATCGTGCAAATAAACAAGAAAGAGATCAATTATGACACACTCAATTGAATGGGCTTGACTCTCTAAAGTCCCCAGTGGAGTCGCCATCTGTCGCAACCGTAATTCCGACGAGACGACGAACTCGCTAAAATTTTAAACATGGAATTTGTTTGATTAATGTGGAGTCGCCACCAAATTTTTATTTAAGGGAAAAAGATTTGGAAAAACCCTGGATGAGATTTAGGTTCGGGAGTCAGTTACGAGTGGGGAAGGTGTTAGGCACCCCACTCGCCTGTTCTGAAGAACAGTACCCTTAAATTGAGTGTGTGATTACTTGAAAATTGTTTGATCCCTTTAATTAGTGTGAAAATAAATACTTGATGGAGGTTAGCCTGACAGGACTTGATCCTGCTCCTACGTATTCCCTGGTGCAATGGGAAACTCAAGGCTTACGTAGTTCTGATCATGTTTTGAAAGCTTGACTTTCGAAAGTGTTTGAAATGTGCTCGAAAGCTTGACCTTCGGAGATACTTGGAAAGTAAAATTCAAAAACAGCTTGATTATTTTTTTGAAAAAAACTATTTTTAGAAGGGCGATCCTCATCCACATATGCACAGGGCCCAAAACAACTACGGCTGCACTTGGACCCATACGAATCTCTAAACAACGAACAGTAGAAAAAGCTACCAGTTCGTGCTTAGAGCTCGTCGCGTGAGATTAAGAATCGCAAAATAGGATTTTTATTTTTGAAGAACGATGAATAAAATGAGCAAGATACAAGTATTAGAAATTTTGGGGGAATTTACCAATTAAGGAATTTTATGAAAATACTTGATAATCTTGAATTCATGAATTATTTAGGAATTTTGAAGAATTCTTTTTAATTTCTGGAATTTTTCGTTAATTTCTAGAAATTTTGAAATTTTTATTAAATTCTGGAAATTTTGGACTTTTTATTAATTTTCTCAATTTCTATTTAATTTCTTGAATTTTTTATTAATTTCTGGAATTTTTGAATTTTTTATTATTTTCTGAATTTTTGTTTAATTTCTGGATTTTTTATTTAATTTCTGGTTTTGAATTTTTTATTAATTTCTGGAACTTTTGAATTTTTTATTATTTTCTGAATTTTTGTTTAATTTCTGGAAATTTTGAATTTTTTATTATTTTCTGGAATTTTTGAATTTTTTATTAATTTTCTGGATTTTTATTTCATTTCTGGAAATTTTGAATTTTTTATTATTTTCTGGAATTTTTGTTTAATTTCTGGATTTTTTAAATTTTATTTCTGGAAATTTTGAATTTTTTTATTATTTTCTGGAATTTTTGAATTTTTTATTAATTTTCTGGATTTTTATTTCATTTCTGGAAATTTTGAATTTTTTTATTATTTTCTGGAATTTTTGTTTAATTTCTGGATTTTTTAAATTTTATTAATTTTCTCAATTTCTATTTAATTTCTTGAATTTTTTATTAATTTCTGGAATTTTATTTCATTTCTGGAAATTTTGAATTTTTTTATTATTTTCTGGAATTTTTGTTTAATTTCTGGATTTTTTAAATTTTCTGAATTTTTTATTAATTTTCTATTTTCTGTAATTTTTTATTAATTTCTGATTTTCTGGAAATTTTTGTTATTTTTTTGAATTTCTGGAATTTTTTATTAATTCTGGAATTTTCATATTTTATTAATTTTCAGGAAATTTTATATTTTTTATTGATTTTTTGGAATTTTTTTCTAATTTTTTCTAATTTTCTGGAATTTTTATTTTCTGGAAATTTTATATTTTTTATTATTTACTGGAATTATTTATTAATTTTTGAATTTCTGGAATTTTTATTATTTTAGGGGGTAAAATGGTAATTTACAGAACTTGAGGGGGCAGAATGAGCATTATTGAATTGTTTGGGGTATTTTGGTATTTTTTGGTTTTGGGGATAGAATGGGCAATATAGTAATTGTGCCTGACAAACGTGAGGGGAATTGAGATTTTTAAAACAAATAATGGCCTGGGGGATTCGAGCCCAAGACCTTGCAAAGGCTTTAAACTGGGATAGCCACTTGAGCTGATCTTCGGGGTTGTATCTTTAGTCTTCAGGACAATTATAACCACACCTGTATCATAAGTTATCACTTTTTAAAACAAATAAACAGCAACACCCTGGATTCCAACTCACAGCCTCCATGTAGGGGATGAATATCTCAACCATTAAGCTGACGTTGAACTTGAATCAGATATTTATAAATCAGGTTAATATTTGAAGGCCCTACAGCTGCTTTACGTTGAATAATGCATGGTACCTACCAAGCATGGAATCCTCCTACTCCATATGAATATTTTTGAGGAAGACTTAGCAGCTACGACGACGCACGTGATCATCATGGGGTAGTTATGTAGATTGACAATGCCCTTTGCTCATTGTAGATGAACGTATTAGCCATGAAAAGCATCTTAGTAATTGCTTCCCCATGTACCTAAGAATTGGAGCAGCGTTCAATAATGGTGTATTCTGGCCATATGGTTTGTTAGATCAGACTCCACGCTTAAAATCCAGCCACCTTCTAAATTGCCACGTTTGGTGTTTATACTCGTGGCTGATATTGGAAGCAGGCTAAGATCCAAGTATGCTGATCCCTGGATTCCGTCAAGGTTTGCTTGTGTACGTTATTTCATGAACCGCGACATACAACCCCTGCTTTTCTTCCTCTATATTTAAGGAATTGCTCTCTGTGATTAATAGGAGAAACAAGGGATCCCGCACTACCAACCCCTAGCTATATTGTTGGCTTGAGTCCCGGTTGGTCTTTGAATTACAGGGGCTTATAACGTTGAAGAATTACGCTACGAAAACAGCGTCGAAACAGAAAGAGTATAGCGACCAAATTCTATAGGGTTTACCATATACTCTTCGATCAATTAAAACAATCGTACACATTCATCCGAAAGAATACAAATCTTGATCAACATATAAAATACAATTACTCTTCTATCGTAACAATGCGTCCATTCTATGGTTCTGGAAATTCAATTTTTGCATCGTTAATTATCGTAGAAGTTCCAATTCAAGGGTAAGATGAATTTAACTAACCTCTTCCGAATTCAGAGGGCTACTGTGCCTTTCGCTTTGCTTTCTTCAAGAATCCCCAACGATGATTGAGCCCCCCAGTTTCCCCTTCTTGATCAGGACTTCCTCACAGTAGTAGGCGTTGATTCTCTCAAGAATGAAAAAAACGTTTTTTTTTCTCCCTAGCATCTTCTATCCTCTTGGTGTTTTGAACGCGTCTCCAAAAAAAAATCCCCCAACCTTTCTCTGCTCCCCCTTTTATAATCTTTCCCAAATCACTTTTTTCTTTTTTGTTTTTCCTTTTTTATAAAAACGTTTTTTTGTTTTTCTTCTTTTTGTTTCTTTTCTGTTTTTCTGTTTTTAATATTCTGTTTTTTTTTATTATTCTGTTTTAATATTCTGTTTTTTAATTTTGGTTTTATTGTTATTTTTTCATGTATGTATTTATATTTTTTCCAAAAAACTCTTTTCTTATTTTCTCATTATTTATTATATATATTTTTATTATCGTCTATTTTTCTTAGTTTTAGTTTCTTGGTTAACTTTATAATTGGGGGCCTCGGACATAAATGGGTGTTTACAGTTTGCCCCTCTTTACTCATTTTTCTACCAGATAATATGAGAATTAATTCTCTAAATTATTGGGATAGGAAATGAGTAAAGACGTGAACACTTTATGTCCGAGGCAGGCTTTTTGAAGAAAGTCCGAGAGTAACACTAGAAGCCTTGAGCTTAAAGTGAACTTCATGGATGCCTGGAGGGTGGCGGTTAAATGGTGTTGCCGGCTTTATGTGCCGATAGAGTTTAAATATGAAAGGTTTGATTGCATAACCTGACTAGGCTATGAATACTGTTGAAGTACAAGAAAAATGAGGTGAGAAGGGCCTATTTGAGGCAGGAGAGCATGTAAGAACTAAAATGTAAGATATGTACAAGGTGGCCTGACACTATAGGCCGGAGTGCAGAAAAGAAAACTTGAATGTGCAGAAAGGGAAACTTGATGGTGGCCTGACACTATAGGCCGTGATGCAGAAAACTAAACTTCATGAGGCCTGACAACATAGGCCATGATGCAGAAATGTAAACTTGATGGCGGCCTGACATTATAGGCCATGATGCAGAAATTTAAACTTGATGGTGGCCTGACAACATAGGCCATAATGCAGAAGTTTAAACTTGATGGGAATTCCGTTGTTGACGGAAAAATGCAAATGAAATCCTGCTGTTGCCAGGATGAATGCAAACCTGCTTGACCGGTGAACGGAAATTAAACATGTTTGAAGTCCTGTTGTTGACAGGAGAATGCAAATGGGATCCCGCTGTTGCCGGGAAGATGCAAATGGAATCCTGCTGTTGCCAGGATAAATGCAAACCTGCTTGACAGGTGGACAGAAAAATAAACGTGCTTGAAGTCCTGTTGTTGACAGGAGAATGCAGATGAGGTCCCGCTGTTGCCGGGAAAAATGCAAATGAAATCCTGCTGTTGCCAGGATAAATGCAAACCTGCTTGACAGGTGGTCAGAAAAATAAACGTGCTTGAAGTCCTGTTGTTGACAGGAGAATGCAGATGAGGTCCCGCTGTTGCCGGGAAAAATGCAAATGAAATCCTGCTGTTGCCAGGATAAATGCAAACCTGCTTGACAGGTGGTCAGAAAAATAAACGTGCTTGAAGTCCTGTTGTTGACAGGAGAATGCAGATGAGGTCCCGCTGTTGCCGGGAAGAATGCAAATGAAATCCTGCTGTTGCCAGGATAAATGCAAACCTGCTTGACAGGTGGACAGAAAAATAAACATGCTTGAAGTCCTATTGTTGACAGGAGAATGCAGATGAGGTCCCGCTGTTGCCGGGAAGAATGCAAATGAAATCCTGCTGTTGCCAGGATAAATGCAAATGAAATCCTGCTTGACAGGATATGTGCAGAAAAAAAATTGATGAGGCCTGACAACATAGGCCATGATGCAGAAAATTAAAGGTTGATGGCGGCCTGACAACATAGGCCTGAAAGCAGTAAATCTAAACTATGGCGGCCTGACAACATAGGCCTAAAAGCAGTAAATCTAAACTATGGCGGCCTGACAACGTAGGCCTAAAAGCAATAAATCCAAACTAGGGTGGCCTGACAACATAGGCCTTAAAGCAGTAAATCTAAACTAGGGTGGCCTGACAACATAGGCCTGAAAGCGATAGATCTAAACTATGGCGGCCTGACAACATAGGCCTAAAAGCAGTAATCTAAACTATGGCGGCCTGACAATATAGGCCTAAAAGCAGTAAACCTAAACTACGGCGGCCTGACAACATAGGCCTGAAAGCAGTAAATCTAAACTACATGGCGGCCTGACAACATAGGCCTTAAAGCAGCAAATCTAAACTAGGGTGGCCTGACAACATAGGCCTTAAAGCAGTAAATCTAAACTACATGGCGGCCTGACAACATAGGCCTTAAAGCAGTATGTGAAGATGCAATGCTATGGCCTGACAACATAGGCCAGTGAGCAGGAATGAATGAAACACTTTACCTTGCGCTTATTTGGGCAACCATTTTGCCCTAGTTTGGAAATTTCTTGATAACTGAGAGGCGTCTTGATTTGAAAGAATTTTGGGCCGACGTTTTGCCCCAGTTTGAAGGGTTTCAACAAGCTTGACTTGAATTTTTCTGGGCAACCTTGCCCTATTGAACTCAATTGGAGTTGAGGAATTGAGGATTGCCTCAACTTGGATTTTCTCGGGCAGATATTTGCCCCAGTTTTAACTTGAATTTAAATCTTTCTTGGGCAAATGTTTGCCCCAGTTTGGACTTGATCCAGAATCTGAGGATGAACTCAAATTGAGCTTTTGTGGGCAAGTGTTTGCCCCAGTTTGAACTTGATTTTGAGGATGACCTCAAATTGAATTGTGTGGGCTAGCATTTGCCCCAGTTTGGGCTTGACCTAGAGTTTGAGGATGCCCTCAAATTGAATTGTGTGAGCAAGTATTTGTCCCAGTTTGATTTTCTGACGTTGATGAATTGAGAATAGCCTCAACTTGAATTTTCTAGGCAAGTTTTTGCCCCAGTTTTGTTCTTGGTTCAGACTTTGAGGATGGCCTCAAATTAAAATCTTTGAGGGCAGGTGTTTGCCCCAATTTGGACTTGATTTTGATCTCAAACTGTATTTTTGTGTGGGCGAGCATTTGCCCCAGTTTGAGTTGATTCAGAATTTGAGGATGACCTCAAATTGACCCCCCTTTTTGTATGGGCAAGCGTTTGCCCCAGTTTGGAAGTCTTTTAATTATGATCGATTCAGGCAATTTTACCTAGGTCTTAATTAGTTTTTGAAAGATGAGTTATGAAATGACAAAATGCTTATTGCGATGTTGTGATGCTTGAATAGAAATGATGCAACACCTTTTTTTGTTGTTTCAAATAATTACTGGATGAAATGGATGTTGTGGGATGAATGTATGTCGTAATGTGGCTCTTATTTTGATGCTTGAAATATTTACTTGATAGAACAAATGCTATGAAAACCATGGAATGGTGTAAAAATTTTTGTTTCTCTTGATTTTTTTAACACATCCTTCCTCGACAACCCCCTAGTTGGTGTGACAAGAATCAAAAATCAGGATGAGTTAGATTGACTTAAGTTCGGTGTTTTGGTCAATCTCTTGGCTTCTTGATCAACTTTGGAGCTTCTTTTCTAGGATCTTCATGACCTGACAATGGTCAACAGTATTGATTAAGACACACTCCTTCTTTGGTGGCATCATGGCTGGTAGGAAGATGAATCCTTGGGAAACAATCCTACCGTGTTGCAACGGTCAAGGATTCATCCGACTTGTCATAACTTTTCAAAATTAATCCTTTTTATTTTTACATTTTTCACATCTCTTTTGGCATGTGCGCTATTGAGGGGTGCGAAGTGATTCTGGATGGTTAATGAAAAATATAGAGAAGGTTTGCAAAGGATGTTTGAGGTAGTGTACTTGAAAGGGAAAGATGACAAAAGATATGAGTTTGATTGCCCAAATGGCACCTTTTGGTGAAAAATGCCAGTGCTGCTTTTCATAATCTTGATTGTCGAATTAATCGAACTCGAGAAAATGGCAAAATTTTGCCCCAGTTTTAGGAATATATGATGTGCAGGATTTCATGTTGTCCTGGAATTCCTGGTTTGACCTTAATTTTTGCCTGGGTTGTTCTTTTGAGTTTTCAACCCAGCAGGTCTTTTGTATTACCCTAAATTTTGCCTAGATTGCCCTTACGGGTTTTCAACCTAGCGGGCTCTTGATTTTGGTACCCTAACTTTTGCCTAGGTCGTTTCTTGATTGTTGACCTAGCGGGCTTCTATTTGATTATGCCCTAACTTTTGCCTAGGTCGTTCTTGATTGTTGACCTAGCGGGCTTTTGCTTAATTGCGCCCTAACTTTTGCCTAGGTTTTTGCCTAGGTCGTTCTTGATTGTTGACCTAGCGGGCTTTTGCTTGATGGTGCCCTAACTTTTGCCTAGGTCATTCTTGATTGTTGACCTAGCGGGCTTTTGCTTGATGGTGCCCTAACTTTTGCCTAGGTCGTTCTTGATTGTTGACCTAGCGGGCTTTTGCTTGATGGTGCCCTAACTTTTGCCTAGGTCGTTCTTGATTGTTGACCTAGCGGGCCTTTGCTTGATCTTAATTTTGCCTGAATTATTGTTGGAAACCGACAAGACCTTTTTTGGTCATGACTTTTTTTGATATAATCTTGAACTTTAACCCTACTTTTGCCTGGATCGTCTTGGCTTAATCCAGCGAGTTTTCTCTTCTTCTTGAATTTCATGTTTTGACCTTAATCTTGCCTGGATTATTATTTTTACTTTAATCCAGCAGGTCCTCTTCTTTTCCTTGAATTTTGAATTTTGACATCGACCTTGCCAGGGTCATCTTGGTTTCCAATTCAGCGGATCTTATTTTGCATCCCTAAATTTTGTCTGAATTTAGACTTGATTCCTGCGGGATGTTTTATTTGACAAGACACTTTGAATAGGGATCTAGAATCCCTGGTTGTTATTCTGCTTCCTCATTGGGCTTTTTCTTTGAGCTTGATTAATCCGACGTTCAAGATTACTCATTACAGCACTAGCATCCTCATCAATTGGTATTTTATTGTTTGAATAAGAAGTGGTTTGAAGAGATAAAAAGAATGGTAAATTTTTAGAAGTAAAGCTAGAATGTAAAGCACGTGCTCAAGTGATATGAAAAATGTAATTTTGTATTTATTCATTGTTGTTTATTTACAAAAGATTAACTTTGAAAAGTACGACAATTTCTGGATGAATATCCTCAATTTGTACAAGGCGCCCTGTCGTGCTATTCCCGTCTCTTTCAGCTGGTTGACGGGCTCTTGTGATTTGGCAACGGATTGTTTTCTGTATTGGGAGCAAGCCTCCCAAAATCCAGCCATTTTGCATCAATCAGGCTTTGTACCTTTCGCTTCAACACTAGGCAATCTTCAGTAGAATGACCAATAAATCCTGCATGGTAATCACATCTGGCATTTGGATTGTACCAATTAGGATATGGTGGCTCTTGAGGTTTCAAAGGATAAGGCGCGACTAGAGAGTTTTGAATCAACCGAGGTAGCAGCTCGGTATAGGAGATTGGGATAGGGTCAAATTGGACAGGCTTCTTCTCCTTTTTCTGACCTTGGTTGGTATTTTGGCTTATGGCTTGTGTTTGGGCCGTGTATGGTGTTGGTGGCCGGACTTGTGTCGCGTAATTGTAAGTAGGAGGGTATGGTGTTTGGTAGGTGGTAGCAATGTAGGGATATGGTGTGTAAGGTGTGTATGGTGTATACGGTGGCGGTCGGAAGCCAGTTGGACCATACTGTGCCATTTGAGGAATGTATTGGCCTTGATTAGAAACCACATTGTAAGCTTCACCTGTCCTCCTTTTTTCTGTAGAGGCGCCAACTGTCCTTGTGGCGTTGTGCATGATTTTTCCTCGACGCATGCCACCCTCGATCCTTTCTCCAATGATGATGACATCAGAGAAGCTAGAAGTTACACTGCCAATCATCTTGTCATAGAAAGGACCTTGGAGTGTGTCTACGAACGTGCTGACCAGCTCTTTTTCAGATAGTGGAGGTTGCACTTGAGCAGCTAGCTCCCTCCATCTTTGAGCATACTGCTTGAAGGTCTCATCCCCCTTCTTGGCCATATTCTGGAGTTGGGTTCGATCGGGAGCCATCTCGGCATTGTACTGATATTGTTTGAGGAAAGCCTCAGCCAGATCCCTCCATGAACGGATGTGTGTCCGCTCTAGCTGAGTGTACCAGGTTGCAGCTGCCCCTGTTAAGCTGTCTTGAAAGAAATGGATAAGCAGCTTCTCATCGTAGGTACATGCAGACATCTTCCTACAGTACATAGTCAGATGTTTCTTTGGACAACTGGTTCCTTGGTATTTCTCGAATTCAGGAACCTTGAATTTGGGAGGGATGACCACGTCTGGTACCAAGCATAGATCAGATGCATCTTTGGCTTCATAAGCGTTTCCCTCAATTGCCCGGATCCTGTCCTCTAGACCCTTCCATTTTTCTGTATCCTCAGTTGAAGGATGGCTTGGGTATTCCTCAGGCATGTGGAGGGGATAAGAAGACGGTATGTATATAGGGTGCGGCCCTTGGGTGAACATAGAATGCGTTCCTCCAACGACTGTTTGGTAAGCTTGTGAAGTGGTATTTGGAGGTAGGTTATGTGTTTGGGTTTGTGTTTGGGCTTGTGTTTGGTTGTATGAAGGTGCATGCTCATGAGGAAACCCATAATGAACTCCTTCGGTTGGCGGAGGCATAGTTGATGGCGAAGGGTTTTGTGGAGTGAACCCAGGAGGATATGACGGGTCTGTGGGTTCTCCCAGAGATTCCTTCTGTTTTGACAATTGGATGGCCTCCATCAGCTTGGCCATCTGCTCCTTTAGAGTCTTGACCTCATTTCTCAGTTCTTCATTTTGTCTCTCCAGCTCATCCATGATTCTTGATCGTGTATGAGTCCTATAAGGATGTCGAGGAAGCTGTGTTTCTCCAATTTTCTGTTAGAGTTAAAAATTTTTGAAAAATAATTTGAATGCAAAAATCATGAATGATAAAGATGTTGGGGTAAAATGAGTATGTGGATGAAAAATGATTTTTGAAATATTGTTTTTTTTTTATGATAAATATTAGTGAATGCGTGCCATGTACAAATAATTTTTTTAGAGACTTTTGAAGTTTGACTATTTTGAAAATAAACCAGAGTTTCTTTATTTATTCCTCCTTGATTTTTTAACAACTTGTTTTTAGGAGTTTTGATATTTTTTATTTTGCTAGAAAACTTTAGTTTTGTTTAAAAACTTCTTAGAAAGCATTCTTTAGGTTTTCAATGTTTCCTTTTCTGTCTATTGAATCTTTTTATTTTTCAGTATTTTCAAAAGATTGTTTTCCTAATTTCTCTATTTTTAAAACATCTTTTTAAGTTTGTTTTTGTTTTTTCTTTTCAATATTTTCAAAATATTTTTCTAATTTTTCTTAGGAATTTTCTCCTTCTATTTTGGTTTTCTTGATTTTTATCTTGATTTCATTTTTGTATCTCCCCAATTGTAGCCTTCAAATCGCTTGTATCTTGAAAGGGGTGTGTGTGCCCTTTTTATTTCTTATGTAGGTTACCTGTCCTGAGGATCTACGGCCTTTTATATGAACCTCTCAAAGGTGGTTTGTAATCCTGAGGTATAAGAGGTCACTAGAGCCAAGTTCCAGTTCACAATGCTTGCCACAACAGTAGAAGTAGCCACTAGTTGTGGGGCATTATGAATAGGACGCACTCTAGCTGGGATTTTCGTGATAGCCAATCAGGACGTAGGCCCCAGAGTGACACCACTAGATCCCTCTATCCTGGGCAGCACTCAGACCCGGGTATAGGGCCCCACTCATGATATATGCAATGTATGAGGGCACACAAGTAATTAGGATACCTGCAATTGGGGAAATGTACAGATATATATTGGAATTTATGATTCATCTATCCTAGGGTTATACAGAGAATAAACAAACAGACAACAAAGAAGTAAACAGATAAATAAAACGTGCAAAAAAATACAAGAAAGAAATCGTGCAAATAAACAAGAAAGAGATCAATTATGACACACTCAATTGAATGGGCTTGACTCTCTAAAGTCCCCAGTGGAGTCGCCATCTGTCGCAACCGTAATTCCGACGAGACGACGAACTCGCTAAAATTTTAAACATGGAATTTGTTTGATTAATGTGGAGTCGCCACCAAATTTTTATTTAAGGGAAAAAGATTTGGAAAAACCCTGGATGAGATTTAGGTTCGGGAGTCAGTTACGAGTGGGGAAGGTGTTAGGCACCCCACTCGCCTGTTCTGAAGAACAGTACCCTTAAATTGAGTGTGTGATTACTTGAAAATTGTTTGATCCCTTTAATTAGTGTGAAAATAAATACTTGATGGAGGTTAGCCTGACAGGACTTGATCCTGCTCCTACGTATTCCCTGGTGCAATGGGAAACTCAAGGCTTACGTAGTTCTGATCATGTTTTGAAAGCTTGACTTTCGAAAGTGTTTGAAATGTGCTCGAAAGCTTGACCTTCGGAGATACTTGGAAAGTAAAATTCAAAAACAGCTTGATTATTTTTTTGAAAAAAACTATTTTTAGAAGGGCGATCCTCATCCACATATGCACAGGGCCCAAAACAACTACGGCTGCACTTGGACCCATACGAATCTCTAAACAACGAACAGTAGAAAAAGCTACCAGTTCGTGCTTAGAGCTCGTCGCGTGAGATTAAGAATCGCAAAATAGGATTTTTATTTTTGAAGAACGATGAATAAAATGAGCAAGATACAAGTATTAGAAATTTTGGGGGAATTTACCAATTAAGGAATTTTATGAAAATACTTGATAATCTTGAATTCATGAATTATTTAGGAAGTTTGAAGAATTCTTTTTAATTTCTGGAATTTTTCGTTAATTTCTAGAAATTTTGAAATTTTTATTAAATTCTGGAAATTTTGGACTTTTTATTAATTTTCTCAATTTCTATTTAATTTCTTGAATTTTTTATTAATTTCTGGAATTTTTGAATTTTTTATTATTTTCTGAATTTTTGTTTAATTTCTGGATTTTTTATTTAATTTCTGGTTTTGAATTTTTTATTAATTTCTGGAACTTTTGAATTTTTTATTATTTTCTGAATTTTTGTTTAATTTCTGGAAATTTTGAATTTTTTATTATTTTCTGGAATTTTTGAATTTTTTATTAATTTTCTGGATTTTTATTTCATTTCTGGAAATTTTGAATTTTTTATTATTTTCTGGAATTTTTGTTTAATTTCTGGATTTTTTAAATTTTATTTCTGGAAATTTTGAATTTTTTTATTATTTTCTGGAATTTTTGAATTTTTTATTAATTTTCTGGATTTTTATTTCATTTCTGGAAATTTTGAATTTTTTTATTATTTTCTGGAATTTTTGTTTAATTTCTGGATTTTTTAAATTTTATTAATTTTCTCAATTTCTATTTAATTTCTTGAATTTTTTATTAATTTCTGGAATTTTATTTCATTTCTGGAAATTTTGAATTTTTTTATTATTTTCTGGAATTTTTGTTTAATTTCTGGATTTTTTAAATTTTCTGAATTTTTTATTAATTTTCTATTTTCTGTAATTTTTTATTAATTTCTGATTTTCTGGAAATTTTTGTTATTTTTTTGAATTTCTGGAATTTTTTATTAATTCTGGAATTTTCATATTTTTTATTATTTACTGGAATTATTTATTAATTTTTGAATTTCTGGAATTTTTATTATTTTAGGGGGTAAAATGGTAATTTACAGAACTTGAGGGGGCAGAATGAGCATTATTGAATTGTTTGGGGTATTTTGGTATTTTTTGGTTTTGGGGATAGAATGGGCAATATAGTAATTGTGCCTGACAAACGTGAGGGGAATTGAGATTTTTAAAACAAATAATGGCCTGGGGGATTCGAGCCCAAGACCTTGCAAAGGCTTTAAACTGGGATAGCCACTTGAGCTGATCTTCGGGGTTGTATCTTTAGTCTTCAGGACAATTATAACCACACCTGTATCATAAGTTATCACTTTTTAAAACAAATAAACAGCAACACCCTGGATTCCAACTCACAGCCTCCATGTAGGGGATGAATATCTCAACCATTAAGCTGACGTTGAACTTGAATCAGATATTTATAAATCAGGTTAATATTTGAAGGCCCTACAGCTGCTTTACGTTGAATAATGCATGGTACCTACCAAGCATGGAATCCTCCTACTCCATATGAATATTTTTGAGGAAGACTTAGCAGCTACGACGACGCACGTGATCATCATGGGGTAGTTATGTAGATTGACAATGCCCTTTGCTCATTGTAGATGAACGTATTAGCCATGAAAAGCATCTTAGTAATTGCTTCCCCATGTACCTAAGAATTGGAGCAGCGTTCAATAATGGTGTATTCTGGCCATATGGTTTGTTAGATCAGACTCCACGCTTAAAATCCAGCCACCTTCTAAATTGCCACGTTTGGTGTTTATACTCGTGGCTGATATTGGAAGCAGGCTAAGATCCAAGTATGCTGATCCCTGGATTCCGTCAAGGTTTGCTTGTGTACGTTATTTCATGAACCGCGACATACAACCCCTGCTTTTCTTCCTCTATATTTAAGGAATTGCTCTCTGTGATTAATAGGAGAAACAAGGGATCCCGCACTACCAACCCCTAGCTATATTGTTGGCTTGAGTCCCGGTTGGTCTTTGAATTACAGGGGCTTATAACGTTGAAGAATTACGCTACGAAAACAGCGTCGAAACAGAAAGAGTATAGCGACCAAATTCTATAGGGTTTACCATATACTCTTCGATCAATTAAAACAATCGTACACATTCATCCGAAAGAATACAAATCTTGATCAACATATAAAATACAATTACTCTTCTATCGTAACAATGCGTCCATTCTATGGTTCTGGAAATTCAATTTTTGCATCGTTAATTATCGTAGAAGTTCCAATTCAAGGGTAAGATGAATTTAACTAACCTCTTCCGAATTCAGAGGGCTACTGTGCCTTTCGCTTTGCTTTCTTCAAGAATCCCCAACGATGATTGAGCCCCCCAGTTTCCCCTTCTTGATCAGGACTTCCTCACAGTAGTAGGCGTTGATTCTCTCAAGAATGAAAAAAACGTTTTTTTTTCTCCCTAGCATCTTCTATCCTCTTGGTGTTTTGAACGCGTCTCCAAAAAAAAATCCCCCAACCTTTCTCTGCTCCCCCTTTTATAATCTTTCCCAAATCACTTTTTTCTTTTTTGTTTTTCCTTTTTTATAAAAACGTTTTTTTGTTTTTCTTCTTTTTGTTTCTTTTCTGTTTTTCTGTTTTTAATATTCTGTTTTTTTTTATTATTCTGTTTTAATATTCTGTTTTTTAATTTTGGTTTTATTGTTATTTTTTCATGTATGTATTTATATTTTTTCCAAAAAACTCTTTTCTTATTTTCTCATTATTTATTATATATATTTTTATTATCGTCTATTTTTCTTAGTTTTAGTTTCTTGGTTAACTTTATAATTGGGGGCCTCGGACATAAATGGGTGTTTACATACATCAATGTTCACTTCAATGTCGAAAAAAAAGTGATCCACATTGCAGGCTCACTTCACAGTCACAGACATACAAAATATAACAGAGGGGAGTGAGACACTTCATTCAAGTAAAAATAAATATAAAAATAGTGCATTAAACTACACTTTAACATAAAGGACAAATAAGTTCCTTAGTCTTCTCAACAAACTATCAAACAACAATCATTTTATGTAATGTATGAATGAAATTATTCTATTCTCTCCTCCACAAATCTCTACGATGACAGACTCAAGAATAAGTTAAGATTATTGCATCGTATATGACACGCTCGTCGCAAACGCGCAAAAATAATTTCTAAATTTCCCTCAAACTATTAGTATAGTATAAGGTGCAACTTAGGTCATCTCCCAAAGACCATTTCAGATTCTTAAGAAAATAAGGAGAAAATTAGAACAAGGGGGTTTTTGTAAAGATGTGATATCAAATGCTAAATACAAAATACAGAATGAAATTAATTTCACTTAACAATTATCAACTCAAGGAATTCAGAGGCTATTTTCATAACTAATCATTGATCACTAAAATCATGCATTGTGTTTATAAACCTAGGATCATCTGGAACCCCTAAAATGATCCTTGAATTCTCTACTGAGAAACCTCTCAGAATTTAATTGATTATGATAAACAATATTAGTAACCACTTAATCTTTTATCTAAACCAATTTCACAATCAGAATTCAGTTGAAGTAAGTAATAAAATGAAAACCTTCAATTCAATTACTTAATTTCTACTCTTCAAACTGTTGGAAAATGATTTACCAATCAAAAACAAATTATAAATCAATTATGCATTAATCAAAATACGTCAACCGATCAAACTTTGATTAAAGAATAAAATTGAAGAATATAGTGAAGCAGAGTAGAAACCACTTAATAAGCATGTAAATAAAGATCAAGACCTCAAAGTTAAAATGAAAATAACTTGAATCCTTGAATTGAAACTACGAACCTAGCCTTCCATGAAGGAGGCAAACTAACAACAAATAAATCTTAAGCCTTCCATGTAGGAGGCAACCAATAACAAATAAATCCTAAGCCTTCCATGTAGGAGGCAACTAACAATAAAGAAAAACTAAGCCTTCCATGTAGGAGGAAAACTAACAAGAAAGAAAGAAAGATGGAAAATGGTATTGGAGTTGATCTCCAAGTGGTGTTTCTCCTCTTGTAAACCCTTCTATTTATAGAGGATTTTTGAGGCATCATCTTCAGAAAGTCACCAACCAGGATATTACTTTTCTACCCTTTTATTGCTTTCACATGGGCTTTGTTGAAAATACAAAACACTTTTGAATTTTTGTCACCAATGAGCACAACAATTTTGACTTGCTTGCAGCGCAATTTCGGATATTCACGTGTCCGAATTAGAGCTTCACGTCTGAACAAAAGTTGTAGCCCCGGAGCTTAGCTATCCAACAGATTTGATTTCATCTCAATATGACTTCTGTATCTCAAGATATGGCCGGATCTTTGCACATTGTTCAAATTCCACGTCAGCAACACTATCTCATCTTTTGAGATAATTTCGGAGTCCTAAACATCCCATTTAGAGTCTGATCTTGCTTTGTAACTATGGAAACTTCTTTAAGATTTCATTCAAGACAGATTTCATGATTTTTGGATGTCTAAAACTCTTATTGTGCTCAAAATACTATGATAGTGTCATTTTAATCGGGTAAGCATAGAAATTCAATTAAACTTCATATGAACCCAAATTCATAAAATATGACAAAGACCACTTAATTGAACATATAAGAATTCTTAATGAGATAAAAGTGAGAGATAATTATTTATGAAATTTATGCTTATCAGTATACTATGATAATCTTCACTAATCTAAATTTGGTTATCCTTACGATATGCAAATACATGTGAGTCCAAATCTCTTCGCAGCTTTACCAAAATAATAAAAGTATCGGAATCCAATTTCAAATTTAACAATGTGCCCTTGACAATACTAAAATCATCATCATCCTTGTTCCACAACATTCCAAAATTGCTCAACCGAGGTGGCGGCTAAATTCGACTAGAGCAATCTCGGCTACAAGGAGCAACCTCAAACCATTAGAAGGCTCAAACTCAGCTCACATACCCCTAGGTTCTGAAGTTTCCACTATCATAACTTTGGTCTACTTCCATGTAAACCGATCCTTATATTTCTCAGCTCCTTTCATAAAAGGGTTCGCAGATTATCCCTCATTACAATTTACAAAACATTTTCATACAAATGATACATGTCAACTAATTATTTTAATTCCTATCTTTATAACACTTGAAGACCTCGCCTTTTTCTCAAAGGTTAGAACTTCACCGTCCTCAATCAATTATTTTATTGTTCAACACTATACGTATATATTCTCTACGTTTAATTATGTATTTTTACCCGTTTAAACGAGGTTTCCAATCTCCAATAAATTATCCTTTAAAACTTAGACCAATAATTTTATATAAATTAACTACTAATATAATCTTTTCCAATAGTTTTATATTTTATATCCTTATACTAATATTTAAATATAATAGTTTATATATATATATATATATATAAAGTCAATTAAATACTAACTATATTTTTTATATATCATAGAAATATATTAGAGGAAAAAGTAATACCTATCATAGGGTATTAGATTTTGAACATTTTTATAAAATAATAGATGATTCCCCTTTTCCACTAAACTTATTAATTGGATACCCCTTATATTTATAACCGTATAACTTAAATTTATTAAATATGATCCTATTTTAAAACTTTTTCCTATGGTTCCATGTGTAGATATTATAATCCTTATAATTTATATTCATTTATATAAGGATATATAATTTTATAATTTTTACAAAATTTATTAACGTAATATGTAAATATATATATATATATATATATATATATTTTTGGGTATCTAAAATTCTTATATCACTCTCACACTTAAAATTGATCAATTTAATCTCTACACTAATCCAATCACCAATTTACAATTATATAATATTTTATCTATATTCAAATTTTAATATAATCATAGATAAATTTTAAACTATCATATAATTGGTAAAATTTTATCCTAAAGTAAAGGGGCTTTAAAAATATTCCTATAAACAATTAAATCTCATTCATAACTAAATTTAAATATAATTAAATTTAATCTCTAAATTTAATATATAATTAATAAATTTTATTTTAAAATAAAGGTTCTAAAATTATTTCTCCACTCTATTTAAATCTCCTTCTTTTATTTTAAATTTAAAAATCGATATAATTTTTTTTAACTTCTTGGATGGATTCTCGGACCTCCGGTGCGCCTCCATCTGTTGCTCAATTTCACATTCCAAATTATAACTCAACTGCACCTTCTAATTGTAAATTGCATTCTACAGTTTACCTCTTCCCTCACTCCTATTTATACTAATTTGTATGTGTGGTGGGGTAGTTGTCGGCGTGTACACTGCCAGTGAATGACGCTAAACTTTTTTTATATTACAAATTTTATCAAATAAAATATTTTTTAAAATAAAATTTAATTAAAATCAATTTAATCAGAGTTAGATTATTAAATTTTAAAATAACATATAATTTTAATAATTAATTCGATTATAAAACTCCTAGTGTAAAAAAAATTAAGTGATTTAAGAATTAGTTAAATAAATGTAAAAAAAACATAATGAAAAGATTGTTTAAACCATTTTTTTATGTTTATTTTATTATTTAATTAAAAACATTTATTGAAACAAATAATTCAAAACCCTTATATGAAGAGTATTGAGGATTACAGAAAGATGAGTTAAAAGGATATGAAATATGTTATGTAAACCAAAATTTAAAAGGCTCTTAAAGTTTAAAATGTGGAATGATTGAAAATGAAGACAGATCATAAAAAAAGAAAAACATGGATATTCTTCTTAATTAAACTGAATTTGAAGAGAAAATTTCTACTTAATTAGAAAATTATGCTTTTGAGTAGAGATTCCCTTTTTACATTGGAACATTTGCAATTTAGGCAAGTTATACAAACGGTTAATTGATTCCCTCTTGTTATTAAGAAAAATTGGATGCAGAAACAGTACTATATTTTGGAAGGATGTGTGATTAGCGGTAACTAATATGTAATCTATATTATTGCACGGGTAAATCTAGTTTTTTTTTTTCCATATTTTACATGAAATAATATATTAATTTTCTAATAAATGATTGTATTATTGCGTATAGATTTAACGTAATAGTTTATTCGTTTTAATCATATATATATATATATATATATATATATATATATCAATAGTTTATACATATAAATATTTTAATGGTTTTGCTTTCTTACAAAATAAATTTCAAAGGTCATTTGGGTATAATCATACAAACAAGAACGATCCACATACTCCGACATTTACGTTCACATATATTAGACTATTGGTAGAGAGCACTACATTTAAAAAATAGAAAATGATTATTATATATCAATAAGATATATATATATATATATATATATATATAATGCAAAATAGGAAAAGAAAATGAAAAGGTATAACAACTTTTATATTAGTACACAAAATTAGGACAATGCATTTTCTTATATCTCAAATTAACGGTCAAAATTTAAAAAAAAGTTAACCACCCTCAATCCATGTTTGGGTGCAACTAAATGTAGGTCATTCTTTTTATGTGATTCCATTTTAAAATAAAAATAAAAATATAATAGATGATAAAAATAAAAACAAGATAAAAATATAAAATTATTTTAAAAATATAAAATTCAGATTTTACTTTTAAAACAAAATGGTAATAGAACATAAAATAGACCAAATCTAAATCATACAGGATGTTCTCTAATTAAAGTTAGAAAAAAAGTAAGCTTTTTTAATTTATTTTTTATAGTAAAAATGCATGTTTGAGAATGATGGATAAATATAATTAGTCAGTCAAAAATATTGACTATAGCATGTAATTTATATCAATATAATCCATTTTATTAATTATTATAATGAAAAAATAATTAACACTAATAATTAGATAAATTGTTAATGAGGACTGAATTTATGAGATCGCAAATTTTGATAGTTAATTATATAGAAAAGTTAAATATTTATTAAAATAAATAAATAATTTAATTATTATCTAAAATTGTAAAAAAAATATTGAATTTCTTTAACCTACATTAATATAAATATAATTTTATATAAAATTGATTCTAAATAAAGATAAAAGTTTTGAAAAATTTGTGTAGCTTCCGTGGAACTCAAGGAGTTGTGGTGTCAGTTTCTGTCGCTGGTAGGGCGTTGTGTCATTGGTGGTGTGACATCCTGGCAGGCCCTCATCCAGCTACTCTTTTACATTTTTGTCAATTCATAATAGAAAAACATGTTAATCTACATTTAATTTAAAAATAGATAAAAAAATATATATGATAATAAAATGCTATAATAAAATATTATGATATATAATAATTTAGTTATTAATAATATGAGTTCTTAATTGATTTGATATTGCATTTGTTAGGTAAGAAAGAAACAATTAACTTAACAAAAACTTTGTTTACCATGCAGCATAAGAAACTAATTGGTAAAGAGCTTGAAAGGATTTCTAGCCACAAGAAAATTTGAAATTAGATAACAAATGTGTGTAGAATAAAATCATTTCAAATCTTAAACATCCCTATTCTCACTTTTTTTTCTTCATTTATTTCTAGCGGGATATCCTACTTTTCTTCTTCATTTGGTATCTCTAGCGAAAGATATAGGAGGAAATAAAGGAGATGAGAAGAGGAATTTTTATTTTTATTTTATTTATAAAAATATTATATTATTTTTATATTATTTTTTAATATTTTGTATAAAAAGTAGTGAAAATAAAAAAAATCAATTTAAGTAATTTTTTATTTTATTTATAAAACTATTATATTATTTTTTATTTTTTATATTTTATACATAAAACCATGAAAATAGAAAATATTTTCATTAATTAAAAGATATTTTATTTTGTTTTTATTTTTATTATTTTTAATATAAAATTTTAAAAATAAATGATAAGCATAGATTTCATAAATAATTATTTCTCACTTTTATCTCATTAAGACTTCTTATATGTTCAATTAAGTGATCTTTGTCATATTTTATGAGTTTGGGTTCATATAAAGTTTAATTGAATTTCTTTGCTTACCCGATTAAAATGACACTATTATAGTATTTTGAGCATAATAGGAGTTTTAGACATCCAAAAATCATGAAATCTGTCTTCAATGAAAGCTTAAAGAAGTGTCCACAGTTACAAAGCAACAACAGACTCTAAATGGGATGTTTAGGACTCCGAAATTATCTCAAAAGATGAAATAGTGTTGCTGACGTGGAATTTGAACAGTGTGCAAAGATCCGGCCATATCTTGAGATACAGAAGTCATATTGAGATGAAATCAAATCTGTTGGACAGCTAAGATCCGGGGCTACAACTTTTGTTCAGAAGTCAAGCTCTAATTCGGACATGTGAACATCCGAAATTGCGGTGCAAGAAAGTCAAAATTGTTGTGCTAATTAGTGACAAAAATTCAAAAGTGTTTTGCATTTTCAACAAAGCCCATGTGAAAGCAATAAAAGGGTGAAAAAGTAATATCCTAGTTGGTGACTTTCTGAAGATGATGCCTCACAAATCCTCTATAAATAGAAGGGTTTACAAGAGGAGAAAAACAACCACTTGGAGATTAACTCCAACACCATTTTCCATCTTTCTTTCTTTCTTCTTAGTTTGCCTCCTTCATGGAAGGCTTAGTTTTTCTTTATTGTTAGTTGCCTCCTTCATGGTAGGCTTAGTTTTTCTTTCTTGTTAGTTTGCCTCCTACATGGAAGGCTTAGGTTTTCTTTATTGTTAGTTTGCCTCCTACATGGAAGGCTTAGTTTTTCTTTATTGTTAGTTGCCTCCTACATGGAAGGCTAGGTTTGTAGTTTCAATTCAAGGATTCAAGCTATTTTCATTTTAACTTTGAGGTCTTGATCTTTATTTACATGCTTATTAAGTGGTTTCTACTCTGCTTCACTATATTCTTCAATTTTATTCTTTAATCAAAGTTTGATCGGTTGACGTATTTTGATTAATGCATAATTGATTTATATTTGGTTTTTGATTGGTAAATCATTTTCCAAAAGTTTGAAGAGTAGAAATTAAGTAATTGAATTGAAGGTTTTCATTTTATTACTTACTTCAACTGAATTCTGATTGTGAAATTGGTTTAGATAAAAGATTAAGTGGTTACTAAATCTTGTTGATCATAATCAATTAAATTCTGAGAGGTTTCTCAGTAGAGAATTCAAGGATCATTTTAGGGGTTCCAGATGATCCTAGATTGATAAACACAATGCATGATTTTAGTGATCAATGATTAGTTATGAAAATAGCCTCTGAATTCCTTGAGTTGATAATTGTTAAGTGAAATTAATTTCATTCTGTATTTTGTATTTAGCACTTAATATCACATATTTACAAAACTCCATTTTTCTAACTTACTCATTATTTGCTTAAGAATCCGAAGTGGTCTTTGGGAGATGACCTAGGTTGCACCTTATACTATACCAATAGTTTGGGAAAAATCTAGAAATTAATTTTTGCGCGTTTGTGACGAGCGTGTCAATAAATAATATAATAATTAAAATAAATAGTATGTACTAAAACTGTAATTCAAAATAAAATATATACAATAAAAAATAAATATATCAAAATTAATAATATTATTATAAAAACATTGTATAATATTAAATTTATGAAAATAAATAAATAAATAATAGATAAAATTAAAAAGTATGTTAATTATAAAAATAAAAAATATTTTATTTATAAATTAAAATTTTAAAATTTTCTAAAACAAATTTTTTTAAAAGTTTAGTAACTTATTTCAAAAATAATAATAGCAGCTAAAAATTTCTTTTATCAAATAAAGTTAAAATAATTTAACAAATATTTCATCTAGTAAGTTTATTATTAATTAATTTTTTATTTCTTCCGGTTATGTTAATATATTTGCATTTTATGAGATCATCAAACTAATAATAAAAGTAAAATAAATTTTTATTCTTTCTTATATTTAATCCACACCATATAAATAAATTAGATAATATTACATTATGTTATTTAACTTTTTGAATAGACAAATAATGATAGAATAAAATAAATTATATTAAAATTGATCAAAGTAATTTTTTTTATTCCAACTAAATATATTTTTTAAAATTAAGTTTTAATTTTAATTTTACGACTTTAAAATTGAATTATATAATATTATTTATAAAATTGATTTGTTCATACCAATAATATTTAAATATTAAAATTAAAATTATAAATTTGTTTTTAAAACTAAATTTTAACTTTTTAATTATAATTGAAACTAAAAATTTTAAAATTATATTTACAAAATAATTTTAAAATATATTTTCATAAAAATTAGTTTTTAAAACATTCAAATCCTATTTAAATTTTATAAAATATTAAAAATAATTATCATATAACATATTAAAATCATATTTTTATAAAATAATCAAATTAATTTTTTAAACTAGGAAGGAGTCAGTTTATATGATATAAATTACCGCAAAAGTAACAGTTAATTTTACCTAATAAAATTTTGTTAAATGATTTAACATTCAATATAACTTAAATCCATATAAATTGACCTGACTGCTTTTAAAATATAAAAGAAGATATGGGGTAAGATCTAAGTAAAAGAAAAACAAAATTATCCTATGATTTCTAACTTAGAAGCACCGCTAAAATAAAAAATTTAAGTCTAGAGTATGATAAATCACCTAGATAAGTTAACCTATAATATCCTCTAAACAAATAAATAGGATAAATTGTCCTATTTCATCCTCTAATTATAAAAAAAAATTCAAATATATTATTTAACTTTTTTTTATGATTTGGTAAAAGAAAATATAGTATATTTTTTTATTGAAAATTTATTGATATTAAATTTATTTTGTTAATAAAATTATATCTAATTTTTGATAAAACAATTTTATTATTTAGATATAATTTATATTATATGTTGTTATTGTTTAATTCATCTCAAATATGAAATAAAATAAAATAATATTATTAAATTTGTTATTTTGATACAATAAATATAAAATAAAATATAATCTTTTCAATTTTACTGAAATTCTATCTTATTAATTAGTATCATTTTAATAAAAATTTATTTTAATTTTTTATTATTTTATCTTTATCTCCAATATTCTGTCTATGATGATAAGAGTTTTCTACCGTATTAATTACAATAAAAACATCAAATAGTATTTAAATGAAACATTTAAACACTTTTGAAATCATATATTTAAATAATTTTAAAATATTTAAACAGTTTTTAAATTTTTTTTAATAATTTTAAAATTAAAAATAAAAAAAATTAAATCAAATTAGATTTTAAATATTTAAGTTTAATTTATTTAAAATTTTTAAAATTTAAATCTAAATTTGTTACATGTTAAAAGTATTTTTTAACAATAAAATTATATATTAAAAAATATTTATATTATAATTAAATTTAAACACTGTTAAAATTATTGATACCTAAAAAATATTATTAAATAAATTTAATATATATATATATATTAATATTATATAAATAAAATATAAATATATAATAAATAAAAATAAATAGATTTATAAATAGATTAAACAAATTTCTATATAAAGTTTAATTTTAATTTATTTATTTAATTTTTTTTAATAAATTTAACTTTATATATTTATTAAGCAAATCGGATAGTCTTTAATGAACCGTTTTGTTCACTTATATTTTTATTTAAAATATTTAAATAATTTTAAAAAAATATATTTAAATAGTATTTAATTAAAGTAAATCAATGAATTATAGTTTTCAATTTTTATATATTATTTAATAATATTTAATAATAAATTTTGAATGCTAAAATAAAAACAATTAATATAAATAATTTTAAAATTTTTATTTAAAATTTAGATTAAATATTATTTTTAATAAAAAATACTAATATCATATTTTATATATTTAATTTTACCAATTTAACAAATAATTCATTAATTTGATAATCTATTATTTTATTATTTTTCATATTTAAATTTAGTCTTAAGAGCTAATGTTAATTTCTTTGTAACATATAAATATCATGACTTCATATAGAATTTTAATGTAAGTACAAAGAAAAAGGGAAAAAAGTTTTAGCTGCTATAGATTGTCATCAAATTAAATTCTCATTTAGACATTATACATTCATTCATGTGAATTGTATTAAAAAAAACGATAGTTTATTTAATGATATTAATTATTTCATTGTCATAAAAATAAATAAATAAAAGTGTAACATTGATTGAGTACTGTAATGGAACGGAATTAAATTCTAATAAATTTTACTTATAATATTAAGAGTTTAACGATATTTGAACGGATAACATCATGCAATTTTTCAAATCTTCACAACTCATAAGTAACTTAATTTTAACAACTTTATTATTAAAAAATATTTTTATCCATAAAAATTATTTTTAAAATAATGCTCCGGTTTCATAAAATATATTCTGATCTTTAAAATTAAATAAATTCTAGTAGTATGTTAAAATAGATAATACCTTGACTCAACTTTAAAAATTATTTTCTTTTTAAAAATATTCAAATTGTATGGTAAAAAGTATTTGATTTCTGCTCAAACATTTGATCTAGTAATATAAATATATTTATGAGATCAATTTCTTGATCCAGTCAAGGTAAAGTTCATTAATATAGCAATTTAAGAAAAAAAAATTATCAATTAATCGATGCGTTAATCAAAGAATTAATATAATAATTAAAATTTACTTAATAAATAAAATAAGATATAAAATTTAAATAAAAATTAAATATAATAAATTATTTTCTTATCATATCTTAAGTTTAATATATATTAAGATAGTAAATTAGATAACATATATTATTATATCAAACATTTAATATAAATAAATAATAATAAAATATAATAAATTACATTGAAATAAAAAATATTATTTTATCAAAATTAATACAAATTTTAAAAATTAATTTTTATATAAAAATAATATTAAAAAATTTATTTTCAAACTATAATATTTTTCTTAAAATTTTCACACTTAAAAAAATTTAAAATTTTTTAATAAATTATAATTATAAAATTAATTAAAAAATTAATTTTATTCAATAACTTTTACAATTTTTGTTACTAACATATTTTGAGTAAGATGGTTATGTATCTTGTAAATAAATAATTAATAAAATTTAAAATATGAAAGTATATTATTTTTTAAATTTTATAAAATAATTGAAGTAAAATAATTTATATTTTAAATTAATTAGTTTAATAATAAATATTTAAATTGAATAAATTAGATTTAATAAATATATTATTTGAGAGATTTTGAATCTTATTAATTATTTTCTCTTTTATGTGATTTTCATTTATAAAATATGTTATTTCAGAATTTTCATTGATTCTTTTTTAAGTTACATTTTCACATTAATTTTATAAAAATGATTGAAGCATTATTTATTTATTTTTAACAAATCACTTAATTAAATAACCAACCCTTATAATTTTACCTTTTCATTAACCAAGCCAACCCATGTAATAAATTATTACGTTGAAAAATCAATCTGTGTTTCTCACATTTGCACCTTGGTTCATTTTTCAATCCTCTTCGATTATCCTTGGTCCAACATTGTATCTATTTTATATATCTTTTCATCTTTTTAATCCCGATATACCAACATAAAGACTTTTTTATTTATGCATTGCATGTGTATATAGTAGTAGAGAAGTGGAAGATATGTAAGCCTATAATAGTTCATCTATCATGGATTGATTATGAGAGAAACATTTATTGAATCAAATACTTGAGAGATTTAAAGTATATCATGTGAGGTTTTATCTTTCTCAATCTATTTTCTTCAACTAAAGTTACCTTCCTAATTAATTTTAAAAATATGATGAAAGAATGTTTCATAAAATATTTTGAATTCTTGAAAAATCAATTTAAAGTTTTAACGTTCTTTAATTTTCAAAATAATAAATAAATTGAGTCATCAATCTTTAACTTAAGTTTACTTAAGACATGCAAAAGATAAGTGTGAGAAAATTTAATAAGCATAACTTTTAAAAGTAATTATCTCTCAAATTTAGCTCATTAAAACTTCTTATATGTTCAATTAAGTGATCTTTGTCATATTTTATGAGTTTGGGTTCATATTGAGTTTAATTAAATTTCTTTGATTAATCGATTAAAATGAAATTATTATAGTATCTTAAGCATAATAGGAGTTTTAAGCATCCAAAAATTATGAAATTTATTTTGAATGAAAGTTTCAATAAGTATCCAAGTTTCAAAGAACAAGATAGTATTGTTGAACCTTTGAACCTGAATTATCTCAAAGAACAAAATAGTACAGGACTCTAAAATTATCTCAAATGACAAGATAGTGCTACTATTGTTAAACCTTTGAACCTGGATAGTGAATAGTGTGCAAAGATCTGACTATATATTGAGTTAAAGAAATCGTATTAAGTTAAACCTAACTAGTGTGCAAAGATCTGACTATATATTAAGTTAAAGAAATCATATTAAGATAAAATTAGATCCGTTGGAAATCTAAAATCTAGGGATACAACTTTTGTTCAGATCTAAGCTCTAATTCGAACACGTGAATATCCTAAAATGTGCTGCAATCAACGTCAAAATTGATCTGCTAGTTGGTGATAAAAGTCAAATATGTTGTGCGTTTCTAACAAAGTGCATGTGAATGTAGTAAAAGGATGGAAAAAGTCAAAAATAATGAGAGACCTTATGAAGATAATGCATCAAAATCTTCTACAAATAAAATGATTTATAAGAGAAGAAGACACCATTGGATATTAATTCCAATATTTTTTTTCATCTTTTTTTCATCTTCGTGAAAGGTTAAGTTTGTCATTTCAATTGAAGGATTAAAACTTACTTTTATTTCAATTTTGAGGTCTTGATCTTTATTTATATGCTTATTAGATTATTTCTACTCTTTTTTACTATATTATTTAATTTCATTCTTTTAATCAAAATTTGTTTGTTTGACGTAGTTTGATTAAGGTGTAATTAATTTTTAATTGGTTAATTATTTTTCAAAAGTTTGGAGAGTAGAAATTAAATAATTGAATTGAATGTTTTTATTTTATTACTTACTTCAATTGAACTCATTCTGATTATGAAATTTGTTTAAATCTAATTGAAGATTAAGTGGTTAATTGATTTTGTTGATTATAATCAATTGAATCCTATGAGTGTTTTAAGTAAAGAATTCAAGGATCATTTTAGGAAATTTGTATGATCCTAAGGTTGATAAATATAATATATAATTTTAGTGATCAATAGTTAATTAAAAAAATAGTCTTTAAATTTTTTGAGTTGATGATCATTAAGTCAAATTCATTTTATTCTACATTTTATATTTAGAATCTAATATCAAATCTTTACCAAACCCTTTGTTCTATCCTTCTTCTAATTTATTTAAAAATTTAAATGATTTTTAAAAAATAATATAGATTATACTTTATACTATATCACAGTTAAAAAAAATTAAAAATTATTTTTACACGTCTACCATGTTTAATAACTTTTTCTTATGAGAGTTTTGTCTCAAGATTGTTTGGTTTTTTTTTTAAGACACTCCAATTATATATACTTCCTTTGCTTTATGCTTTCTAGTCATATTTTTTTTCTAACATATTTCTATTTTTTATTAAAAAAACCTGATTATCTAATCCAATTAACTAGATCAAAACATCTCATTAACATCAAAGTAAATCAAAGCTTTTTTTAACTATTCTAGACATATTTATCACTTGAATTTGAACCAATATCTTAACCTAATCTTTTGAATGGATACTCTTTCTTTGTGTGGGTGGCATCCTTAATGAGATGCGCTATACTATCCTTTAAAATAGCATACATTCGTTTTTATCGATTCTGTTAGGACTATTTCTTATCTTATTTTTAGGAAGTTAAATCTTGAAAAATAAAATGACTTTGATGCAGTAATATACAGAGGATAATTTTTTAGTTTTTTTTCTTTTATATAATCTCTTAATGCATAATTGAGGAACAATATGAAAGTTTTATACTAAAATTAAATATAAAATAATAAAAAACGTGAAAAATGCGTTAAACTTGTGTTGATTTGGATTTTAATGGAACTTGAAGACAGAATACTTGGCAACTGGGCCTGGCAAGAATGAGACCATGCTTGTCACATTCATGGCTAGTTACATACAACAAATAAATTAACATGAGGAACGAATGCAACCATGTCCTATTTGGGCTTACAACAATGATGAAGCTTAATATATTATTCTTTAAAATATAAACATTTCAAAATATTCTCGTCCTCAAAATTTATATGTAAAGGCACAGGCTCTTGTGATTATGGAATTAAAATGGGTCACATGTCGCTCTTAGATTGTGAACGAACGGAATTCCAATTTCGCACGGTTCTCCATAACCAATTTAGTTCACACATTAAGTCTATAACCTTGATACACTGTAACTCACACTTGTTTGTTTCTATCAAACAGGAAAGAACTATCTCAATGCATACAAAAGTTATACAAACGATGACATAAGAAAAAATAATGAAAAATTATTCAAATGAACAAGAAAAAAATCATACAAAAAAGTGAAAAGAAAGAAAATAAAATAAAAGTTAAATGAGCAAAAAGACATGTTTAAATGAGAAAAAAAATAGGATAAAAATGGTAAAAAGATAAAAAATGAAAAAAAATATTTAAATTAATGAAACAATAATTTAAATAAGTAGAAAATAATAAAAATAAATATGAAGAAATTGCTTAAATAGTGAAGAAACAAAGAAGAAAAAGTGATACAAATAAGTGAGAAAATTAAACAAAATAGAATTTTAAATAACTCTTCCGTTATGAAAATATAATAATATATAAATAAATATATATTATAATAACATAATAATATGTAATGGAATAGTTTTGGAAAGAAAAATATATAGAGTACGAAAAAATTTTGTAAAAAAATATCTAAACTAAAATGTTATAAATTATTTAGTAGTATATAAATATGTTAAATATAAATTTTTATAATATCAATAATACTTTTATAATAATATGAATATTACTTTTATAATTTATATAAAAATATGTTAAATATAAATTTTTATAATATAAATAATACTTTTATAATAATATGAGTATTACTTTTATAATTTATATATTTAATAACGTAGCTATTATTATTTTTAAGATTAATAATATTTATAAGTCACTAGAATTATTTAATGATAAAAGGTTAAAAACTAAAATAGTTTAATATAAGTATTCAAACTTTAATTCTCATACTTTTTACATTATAAAAAAATTAATAATATTTGTTTGTTTTATATTAGTTCAATAATAGAATTTTAAAAATCTAAAAATATTTTTTTATAAAGTAAATATTTAAATTATAAATATATTATTTATAATAAATAAATTTATTAAATATATTGAATATATGAATAATATTATAGGGTTGATCTAATAAATAAACATGTTAAATATTATTAAATATGATTATTTTAAAAAATTATTAAATATATGTTTTTTAGAATTTAGTATTACTTTTATAATTTTTTGATATTCAATATTACTTTTATGATTTAGATATTTAAAACATAAATATTATTGTTTTGAAAATTACTAACATTTGTTTATCACAATAGTTCGCTATCTTATGACATTCAGATTTCAGAAGTTTTAGACTAAAAATATTTTTAATGAAAAATAAATATTTAGTTTATTATTTAAATATTATTATAATAACTTCTTAAATTATCTACTTAGATCTCAATTTATTTAAAGGTGTAGATATCTAGGTTAGTGTTATTAATTTGGAACTATTAGATTTATCTTAAAAATATAAGGTTGAATCCAGTAAATATTAACCATAAATTTTATATTTTTTATAACTTTTCATTATTTACATCATAATTTTATTTGATAATATTTTTTTTTATTTTTAAAAGATTAAATATTCTTTATTATTCATGTCAACATTCATCATCGTATTTAGCAAGAACAATTTATATTATAAGTTTACTAGAAAATTCAACTTACATGTCAGGCAACATCCATCTCTGTCACTCAATTGAATTTTTTACATTGTAAATCTGCTAAGAAATAGTTTCATTTTCAACAAAATAGTAAATAAAAAATTGATATAATTTTTTTAAATTGTAGTTTACATAGGAGTAATTTATTATAAATAATTCAATATAGACAATATATAGGTATTTTGGATTATTTAAAGAATTATCATAACATCAATTATGATACTCAATGCATGTATATGATTATTCCATCATTCTTTTTACAAGTGAGACATATTGATAAACTGCGGACATAAACACAAATCTTATTATCTAATACTCAAACTTTAACCAAGTCTAAAAATGAATGTAAACAATGCATATGAACTATTCCATCATTCTTTCTTCAAATTTTTATGATGACAGACTCAAAATTAGACTAAGATCTAGTGTGTTTTATATTATAATAATCCTTATTAATATGGAGTTTATTATCCCTATGATATGCATATGCATGCAAGCTCAAATCATCATAACCACTTTATCAAAATAAGGGATATCGAGGCTCAATTTTCACAACAGTATGCCTTTAACAACACTCATATTAGCATCATCATTTCCTTAAATAACAAAATTGGTCAACTGGTAATAATAATTATCAGGATCTCTCAAGGTGACTAAGTCTGATTAGGACAGTCTCAGCTACACAAAGTAATTCAAGCGATTAGAAATGCTTAAACCTAATTCACGTATCCCATAAGCTTGAAAATTCTTATTTCTCATAAATTATCGTCTATTTCCATTTAAGTTGACTTCTATATTTCCTGTCTCCCTTTCATAGAAAGACTTGCAGATAATCTTTTATATTAAAGATTTCATGTCAATCACATTACAGTTCACATTCATCTTAACCGAAGGTCTCACCTTTTCAAATTCAAGATTTTATAATCCTCTACTGTTCAACATACATGTGAACTCCACCTAAAAGTAATTTAAATTCAAAGCCTCCACGGCATTACACAAGTTTCTTAATCTCCAATCATTTACTTGTCTCATCCAAAAATAATATATATATATATATATATATATATATTAACAATTAAGACATTTCAATCCTTAAACATGATCACATTTAAATCATCACTTCTATCCATGAGGGTTGTATGGTTGTATCATTTTTTCTACACAAGTATGAGATAGCCTTCTCAGGGTTCACTTGTTATTCATCGTTAGTTTACCTAAATTTTAGAGTTGACTCCTCGATCTTCCAAAGTACTTTATAGAAATTTTATTTGTTCTAAAAGAACCTTGAAATTCATCAAAGGATGTCTTGACACTACATCATCTGAACAGTATCTTCCCATCTAAAATAGTCTAATATGAAATGGTCATATTTGCTCTAAGATAGCCTCCTCTGATATGAACTAGCACCAGTTGGTCTACAACATTGTCTTATCTAAAATAGTCTCATCTAATCGTATTGTTTGATCTTCAATAGTCTTGGCTAATATAAAGTGATCGTGTTTGGTTTAAGACAACCTCCTCCATTCTGAACTAGCATTGTTTGGTCCACATCATCTTGTTTAAAACAGTTTTATCTAATTTGAAGAAACTTCGTCTAATATAAAACATCCTTACATTGAAACAACCTCCTATAATATGAAGCGACATCATCTTGTTCACCATAGTATCTATAAAAAATTTGTTTATAGACTCGTTTGTAAAAACTCATCTAAAAACTTATTTATAAAAATTTATTTTTAAACTTATTTATAAAAACTTATCTATAAATTTAATTGTTGGAACCCATCTATAAACTTGGGCCGTAAAAGCTTATTTATAAAAATTTGTCTATAAAACTCGTTTACAAAACTTGTCTAATATACTTGTCCAATTTAATCGTTTGATATACTCATCTAATATATTCATCCAATATAATGTCTGAATGTTTAACTTTAAAAATATGATTTTTTAACTTCTAAAAATGTTTAATCATTCTTAAATTATATTATAAGATATCTACAACCTTATAAATAATTTTAAATTTTATAACAATATAAAATATTAATTTACAAAAATTTAAAATATTAATTAAGAAAATATATAAAAAAATTTAAACTATTCTTAAATTTTACATTCTTTTATGATAGGTGTCGATCAGTTGTATTTTTTCTTTTAGAAGTATCCAACTCAACTTGATTTTCCAATTCGATACTATTTATTTTGATGCATGATCATTAGGACTTTAATAATTTAGATATGGTATTCTAGAATGATTCCCGAACTACAAGAAAGAAAACAATGGGAGAAAAAAAAAAGGAAAACTAAAGACATTCTTTTAAAATTTCTTACGAGAAATTTTTTCTTAGGCTCATCGTCTTCCGCATACTGGATGATTATTTTTGTTGAATTTCTTTGTAGTTGAGTTGCTGGAGAAAGAATGGAAAGAGCTTCGCTTACAAGTAGGAAAAATGATTTAAAAAATAGCAAAGAGAAAGGAATTGAAATTGAAGAAGAAAGATGTTTAACTTTGATGTTTAATATGCCATCTACATGTCCTGTGAAAAGAAGGAAGAATATGCACTTCTCATGTTACATGCAACAACTATCAAGTAACTATTGTATACAAAATCTAACATTCAATTCACAAAGAAATAACACTCAATTCACAATACAAGTATATGAAAATCAATCTAGCAAGGTGTTAGGGTTAGAGTTCACCTAGTGTTCACCCAAGCAATCCTAAATTATCACTCTAATTCATGTTTTAAAAGCAAGATTGAAGATTGAACTCACTAAACTAGGTAAAGATCATTTCCTTAACTCATCAACCCTTTTTCCCTAAATTAGAAACCCTCATTCCTTAGAAATGAGTTATGAATTATAAATTCTATTTTTAATAAGTAAGACTCAAGAATGAATGAGGATAACCAAAACAGATTTCATGCAACAACTATCAAGTAACTATTGTATAGAAAATCTAACATTCAATTTACAAAGAAATAACATTCAATTCACAATACAAGTATATGAAAATGAATCTAGCAAGGTGTTAGGGTTAGAGTTCACCTAGTCTTCACCCAAGCAATCCTAAATTGTCACTCTAGTTCATGTTTTAAAAGCAAGATTGAGGATTGAATTCACTAAACTAGTTAAAGATCATTTCCTTAACTCATCAACCCTTTTCCCCCGAATTAGAAACCCTTATTCCTTAGAAATTTCTAATTTGAGCAAACATTAGATTCTAGAATTCTCAAGATCTCATAATTGTTGATCCCTATTCCTAGAGTATCCTCGATTATGTTATTCACCTCAATTCCAATTCCTACTCCAATTTTCCAATTGTGAATAGAAATCTAAAATCAATCTACAAGTGACCAGTTCATAGAAGCATTAAGAATAGAGAAGAACAATTAATTTAAAGAAAGTAAACTTGAATTAATGCAACAAGTTCAAATTGCAATAGGTTCGGATTCGGATCCCTCTTTCCCTTACTAAGAATCTAGTTACACATGGTAGAAATGAAGAAAAAAAAAGAGGAAGAAGAAAAACTTATGCAAAACTCCATGAAGCTGCACACTTGCACTTTAATCCCTCAAATCTGTAGATTCTTCGCTCCAGGAGTCACACCAGAGAGAAATTGGGAGAGAACTCGTGTTGTAACCACCAAAACTGCCAAAAAAAAACTCAACAAACAAAATTCGTATCCAACGTATTTGTATTTGCATTGCCAACACAAAAAATGGTAGAATGCATCAATTTTCCAGGCTTTTATGTGCTCAACGTGACCCTTTTTACGTTATCAACGCAAACTCCTATGACATATTTCAAAAAAATGAACAACACATCCAAATTGAAAGAATTTATCACATAAAACTCTAAAAACTTTATTTTTCATAATTTCCAAAAGACACTCAAATTTCACTTATTTTTCTTTGATTTTATGTTCATTTGTATTCAAAATGCTGGTTTTGTAAACTAAAATGGTCCCCGGCAACGGCGCCAAATTTTTGACACGCTCGTCGCAAACGCGCAAAAATAATTTCTAGATTTTCCCCAAACTATTGGTATAGTATAAGGTGCAACCTAGGCCATCTCCCAATGACCATTTCATATTCTTAAGCAAATTAGGAGAAAATTAGAACAGGGGGATTTTGTAAAGATTGATATTGAGTTCTAAATGCAAAATACAGAATGAAATTAATTTCACTTAACAATTATCAACTCAAGGAATTTAGAGGCTATTTTCTTAACTAATCATTGATCACTAAAATCATGCATTGTGTTTATCAACCTAGGATCATTTGGAACCCCTAAAATGATCCTTGAATTCTCTACTGAGAAACCTCTCAGGATTCAATTGATTATGATCAACAAGATTTAGTAACCACTTAATCTTTTATCTAAACCAATTTCACAATCAGAATTCAGTTGAAGTAAGTAATAAAATGAAAACCTTCAATTCAATTACTTAATTTCTACTCTTCAAACTTTTGGAAAATGATTTACCAATCAAAAACCAATTATAAATCAATTATGCATTAATCAAAATACGTCAACCGATCAAACTTTGATTAAAGAATAAAATTGAAGAATATAGTGAAGTAGAGTAGAAACCACTTAATAAGCATGTAAATAAAGATCAAGACCTCAAAGTTAAAATGAAAATAGCTTGAATCCTTGAATTGAAACTACAAACCTAGCCTTCCATAAAGGAGGCAAACTAACAACAAATAAATCCTAAGCCTTCCATGTAGGAGGCAAACTAACAATAAAGAAAAACTAAGCCTTCCATGTAGGAGGCAAACTAACAAGAAAGAAAACCTAAGCCTTCCATATAGGAGGCAAACTAACAAGAAAGAAAGATGGAAAATGGTATTAGAGTTAATCTCCAAAATGGTGTTTCTTTCTCCTCTTGTAAACCCTTCTATTTATAGAGGATTTGTGAGGCATCATCTTCAGAAAGTCACCAACTAGGATATTACTTTTCCACCCTTTTATTGCTTTCACATGGGCTTTGTGTAAAATGCAAAACACTTTTGAATTTTTGTAACCAATTAGCACAACAATTTTAACTTTCTTGCACCGCAATTTCGGATATTCACATGTCCGAATTAGAGCTTGACTTCTGAACAAAATTTGTAGCCCCGGATCTTAGGTGTCCAACAGATTTGATTTCATCTCAATATGACTTCTGTATCTCAAGATATGGCCGGATCTTTGCACACTGTTCAAATTCCACGTCAGCAACACTATCTCATCTTTTGAGATAATTTCGGAGTCCTAAATATCCCATTTAGAGTCTTCTCTTGCTTTGTAACTGTGGACACTTCTTTAAGCTTTCATTCAAGACAGATTTCATGATTTTTGGATGTCTAAAACTCTTATTATGCTCAAAATACTATAATAGTGTCATTTTAATCGGGTAAGCAAAGAAATTCAATTAAACTTCATATGAACCCAAACTCATAAAATATGACAAAGACCACTTAATTGAACATATAAAAAGTCTTAATGAGATAAAAGTGAGAGATAATTATTTATGAAATTTATGCTTATCATCAATCAATTGAAATCTCAAGGTTCTGGTCAACTACCTTCTCAACCTGTCATAAATCCCAAAAGTGTGAATGTCATGTCCTTGAGAAGTGGGAAGAAAGTGCAGACAGACCTTACATTTTTAAAGCAACAAAGCTTCAATCAGACTAATCCACACCAAAAAGAAGCATTTATCTCTACACCTGGAGACATCTCTGATAAGTCATCTGAATCAGAGGGAAAGTCTGATGAAAAAAGTACACCAGCCTTCGATAAGACATCGAATGATCAACAAAAAAAAGCTTGCCATAAACGATATGCACTTGAAGCATCTGATGAGACAAAAACCCCAAATTGTGCTGATCAGAAGGTATCTTTACCTTTTCCAAATAGAATGGTCCAATCTAAGCCCAATGTTCATGCAGAATTGGATAAGGAGCTTCTAGATACTTTCAGGAAAGTGGAAGTCAACATACCACTTCTAGATGCTATCAAGCAAATTCCCAAATATGCCAAATTTCTAAAGGACTTGTGCACGCATAAGAGAAGACTCAAAGGGGATGAGAAGATTAGTGTGGGACACAATGTTTCTGCCTTAATTCAACCCAGCCTCCCTCAGAAATGTAAAGATCCAGGAACTTTCACCATTCCTTGCACAATAGGAAACTCTACATTTGGTGATGCATTGCTGGATCTAGGTGCTTCCATTAATGTTATGCCCTCATCAGTTTATAAATCTTTGAATCTGGAAGAACTGAAGCCAACTGGTGTGGTGATTCAATTAGCCAACAGAAGTACAGCACATCCAGCCGGAGTACTTGAAGATGTGCTAGTTCAAGTGAATAAGCTGATCTTTCCAGCTGACTTCTACATTTGGATATGGAAGACGAGTCATCCATCAATAGAGCAACCTTGATCCTAGGGAGACCTTTCCTCAAAACTGCAAAAACAAAGATAGATGTGCATACGGGGACTCTCTCTATGGAATTTGGAGATGATATCATCCAATTCAACATATTTGAAGCCATGAAGTATCCCATAGAGAATCATTCACTCTTTCAACTTGATGCCATAAATCTTCTTGCGAATGATTATTCTATTGACAATCTACTTTTTGAATTTTTTTATTTTGATTTAGATTACTTAGATAATTTTACTTGCACATGTGATGAATTTGATCCATGTATTGTCTGTTCCAGGATTAATGCTGCAGACCAAACTTCATTGAAAGATGACATGTTAGATGCAAGTGTTGCAGACATTTCAATCTCAGATAGATCCCTTCCTTCCATAATACAACCACCTCCTTTGGAATTGAAGCCTTTGCCTGAACATCTAAAGTATGCTTATTTGGGGGAAAATGAGAAGCTTCCTGTCATTGTAGCAAAGAACCTTCTACCACAACAGGAAGAAAGGTTGCTGCAAACCTTAAAAAGCCATAAACAAGCAATTGGATGGACTTTGGCTGATATTCCAGGCATTAGCCCATCTACTTATATGCATAGGATACTGCTGGAGGAAAACACCAAACCTGTTAGACAACCACAAAGGCGTTTGAATCCAACCATCCTAGATGTGGTAAAGAAGGAAGTAGGTAAGCTTTTGGCAGCTGGTATCATCTATCCCATCTCAGACAGTGATTGGGTAAGCCCGGTGCAAGTAGTTCCTAAGAAGACTGGCATGACTGTAGTAAAAAATCATAATGATGAACTAATCCCTACCAGAATACAAAACAGTTGGAGAGTGTGCATAGATTATAGGAAGCTTAACCAAGCTACTCGTAAGGATCACTTCCCTTTGCCCTTCATAGACCAAATTTTGGAAAGATTAGCAGGAAAATCTCACTATTGCTTTCTAGATGGTTTTTCAGGTTACTTTCAAATACATATAGCCCCACCAGCATAAGACCACCTTCACTTGTCCTTTTGGTACTTTTGCCTATCGAAGGATGCCATTTGGTCTATGCAACGCCCCTGGAACCTTTCAAAGATGCATGGTAAGCATTTTCTCTGATCTCTTAGAAAGTTGCATGGAAGTGTTTATGGATGACTTCACTGTATATGGTTCTTCTTTTGATGCATGCTTAGAAAGCCTCTCTAAAGTTTTGGACAAATGCATTGAGACTAACCTGGTTTTGAATTTTGAAAAATGTCATTTCATGGTAACAGAAGGTATAGTCTTAGGACACTTGGTATCTAGCAAAGGTTTAGAGGTTGATAAGGCCAAGATAGATATTATTACTTCTCTACCTTACCCCACTTCTGTGCGAGAAGTACGTTCTTTACTTGGTCATGCAGGTTTTTACAGAAGATTCATCAAGGATTTTAGCAAGATTGCACAACCTCTTTCTAAACTACTACAAAAAGATACCAAATTTGTGTTTGATCAAGCATGCAAGGATTCATTTGATGAACTAAAGAAGCGGTTGACAACCACTCCCATCATTCAACCACCTAATTGGACGCTTCCATTTGAATTAATGTGTGATGCATCTAATTATGCCATTGGTGCTGTACTGTCTCAAAGAGTTAGCAAGAGATCTCATGTCGTTGCATATGCCTCTCACACACTTGATGCAACCCAATCCAATTACACAACTACTGAGAAGGAGATTTTGGCAATTGTGTTTGCATTAGATAAATTTCGCTCCTATTTGCTTGGATCTAAAGTTATTGTCTTCTCTGACCATGCAGCTCTGAAATACTTGCTGAAGAAGGCAGATGCTAAGCCAAGACTAATTCGTTTGATGCTTCTGTTGCAAGAATTTGATTTAGAGATCAAAGACAAGAGTGGTGCAGAGAACCTTGTAGCAGATCATTTAAGTCGGATCCAGCAACCTTGTGAAGAAACTTCAATTGCAGATTCATTCCCAGAAGAGCATCTCTATCATTTGCACGGGAAGAATCCTTAGTATGCAGATTTGGTAAACTATCTGGTTGCTAAAGAAATACCCAAACACTTCACCAAATCGCAAATTGCCAAGTTGAAAAGTGATGCCAAACACTACATATGGGATGAACCATACCTTTGGAAGACATGTAGTGATCAAATCATTAGAAGATGTGTTCCAGATCATGAAGTTCAGTCTGTACTTACCTTTTACCATTCCCTAGCTTGTGGTGGACACTTTGGGCCACAACGGACAGCTAGAAAAGTACTAGACTCAGACTTTTATTGGCCTACAATATTTCGTGATGCACACAGATTATGCATAACTTGTGAGCAGTGCCAAAGAATAAGGAGTATTTCGCGCAGAAATGAGATGCCCCAACAACCACTTCTCTTTTGTGAGGTATTTGATGTATGGGGTATAGAATTTATGGGTCCATTCCCTGTCTCTTTTGGCTTTGTTTACATTCTGCTAGCTGTTGATTATGTTTCAAAATGGGTGGAGGCAAAAGCCACTCGTACTGATGATGCTCGAGTTGTTGCAGATTTTATTAGATCTAACATTTTTAGCAGGTTTGGCATTCCTAGAGCTCTAATTAGTGACCAAGGTACTCATTTTTGCAACCGCACAATGGAAGCCCTACTCCGCAAATATGGAGTCATGCATAAAGTCTCCACCCTATATCATCCTCAAACAAATGGTCAAGCTGAAGTTTCCAATCGAGAGATCAAGAAAATCTTAGAGAAAACAGTTCAGCCTAACAGGAAGGATTGGAGCTTGCGCCTTGTTGATGCGTTATGGGCATATAGGACAGCCTACAAGTCACCCATTGGCATGTCTCCCTACAGGATTGTCTTTGGTAAAGCATGTCATCTTCCAGTTGAATTAGAGCATAGAGCATTTTGGGCAGTAAAGAAATGCAACATGGATCTAGACCAAGCAGGAATCCATAGGAAGCTTCAATTGCAGGAACTTGAAGAAATTCGATTAGAAGCATACGAAAACTCCAAAATTTACAAAGAAAAGGTCAAATCTCTTCATGACAAAAAGTTGGCAAGAAAGGAGTTTTCCGTTGGACAAAAAGTTCTCCTTTTCAATTCTCGGCTAAAGCTTATGCTTGGTAAGCTACGCTCTAGATGGTTAGGACCATTTGTAGTTACTAACGTTTTTCCTTATGGTGCAGTGGAAATAAAAAATAAGGTAACTGAAAAAATATTCAAGGTGAATGGGCATCGTCTTAAACCATTTTTTGAAGGTTTTCAAGAGCACACGGTAGAAGAAGTGCATTTGCACAATGCCACGTACTTGCAATAAATTCAAGAGAAGTCTCTCTCTCTCTCTCTCTCTTTCTCTCTCTCTTTCTCTCTCTCTCTTTCTCTCTCTTTCTCTCTTTCTCTCTCTCTCTTTCTCTCTCTCCCTCTCTCACATTCCTCGCTTATAAGTTTCAACTAATCTCTCAACTTCCTTCTTCACCTCTTAAATCATCCCAACTATTACACCACATTAAGCTTGCAGGAATAATAACTTGAGTGTTTTAAGAAATGGAGAAAGCTCTCACCAAGATCAAAATTTTGTTCCCTACTCTCCCCAGAAATTTTCTTAAAGACATTTACAATTGCAGACTTGAACGATTGAGGGCATTAACACTCTTAGGCCTTCCAGAAGATGTATGTTGGATCATTGAAGCTAAGGTACGTTTAGCAGGTGAATTTCAAGAATAATTTGTTAAGAACATGCCAGGTATGGTATGGGAAGAAGTTCCTATGCAAAGAAGAGAAGGGCAAAAAGAATTGGAGTTTGCTACAGGTGTGCAAGATGGACCTGTAACACAAGATGCAAGAACCCTGGAATGGTTTCAAGAAATTGAGAGGACAAAATTCAATTCATAAAGGATGGACTGAGTAAGGAGTCATTGGATGATATCATTCAGACTCTTGAGACGCATCCTAGTGGGCATGTACAAGGAGTCCTTCTTGATTTGTTTGAACTGTTCCGTAAGGAAAAAGCACGTTATAGTCTTGGGAATCTGACTTTAAAAGACCCTGTTGTCAGTTTACAAGAAAACTGAATGGGAAGCACATCCTCGACTCTTAGAAGGTGTTTCAGCCGTTACTGGACGTAAAACCAGAGGAAGATGTGAGTCACAATCACAACTACTGTTCATTCTCACACGTGTATATTTGTCATTTATATTGTCTTTTCAATTTATTGGGCCACCATTTTTTTTGAAATTTTCACCCCTGCTCAAAGTTTTTCCCCTCTGACATTCACTTTTTCCTTGAACAAAAATTGAAACTTTTGCAACAAAAATTCAAACTTTTGCTACCAAATCCTGATCCCGCACTATTCAAGCGATCTCCTTGTCTGATATTGAGTCCCTATAAATTATCAACCTCTATGACATATTTTTTTCAAAAGACATAGAAACACCGTTTATGGATAGAATCAATACTATCTGTGTTTTTGATGGGTCTAACCTTGGGAAGGATGGAGAATTTCAACATGCAGCTTATACCCTTGGTAAGACATTAGCTGCAAGAAAAATCAATCTTGTTTATGGGGGAGGGATTCAGGGTTTAAAAGGATGTGTTGCAGGATCTGCACTCACAAAGGGGTGTAACGTCTTAGGTGTTGGCTTAAAAAATGGGATCACCTCCTACTTCACCCTGGGTACTGAATTGAAGGTTGTAACCATGCATGACCGTATGAGACACATGTTGATTAATTCTAATGCATTTATTGCATTACCTGGTGGTCTTGGAATAATGGAAGAAATTTTTACCAATATATTTTGGGCCTATCGAAATTTTCATAAAAAACCTTTGGGCTTATTGAATATTAATGGCTTTTATAATGGTTTGATATCCTTTTTAGATCATGCAGTAGAGCAAGAGTTCATGCCACAATCCATGTGCAGCATCATAGTATCTGCTTCAACTGTTGAACAGCTACTTGAGAATTTGCAAAATCCTACATCTGAGCTCAGTCAAGCAATGCAGCTGGTGAACCAACCAAATCAGGATGGCAGAGACAAAAGAGAACCAGATACCACTCTTCGGTTATAACTTTTCCTTACTTTGGTGGTTTTCTCACATTTCTTTTCCTGTTATATGAAATTCCATCTAAGACATTGGGGACAATGTCTTGGATAGGTTGGGGGGAGGATGGTCCGATATTAAAAAAAAAACCCAAAAAAAAAAATTAGGTTAGAATCATAAACTTGCTTTGAGTAAGATGGCTGAGTAAGGAGTTACACTTGACTCTTGATACGCATCTTATGATTAAAAAAAAATTGAATGTGGAAGTATGTTTTTCTTTAGATTTCATAAAATAATTGAAGCAAAATGATTTACATTTCGAGATTAATTAGTTTGGCAACACATATTTGAACTGGATAGATTAGATTTGATAAATATATTACCTGTGAGATTTTGAGCCTTATTATTATTTTCTTTCTTGTGTGATTTTCATCCATGGAATATGTTACTTCAGAACTTGCATTGATTCTTTTTGAAGCTACATTTTCACATGAATTGTACAAAAATGATTGAGGCACTGTTTTTCTTGAACAAACCACTTGGCCAAATAACCAAACCATATAATTTTATCCTTTGATCAGCCCTTTGAGCCGATTAGCCTTTTCTTCTTTTTAGCTCACCACAAATAAAAAAAAACAAAAAAAAACAACTTTGTTTGACCATAGAAGGTGAGGAATACTGGATTTATCATACCATAAGTGTTTCAATAAGTGTGGGGGAGATTATTGTTGTGTTCATCAATATCAAGGTTGAAAAAAAAACTGAAGCAAGAAATTAATAAATAAACTATTATATTGAAAAAAAAAAGAAAAGAAAAAAAAGAATGAAGAAGTAATATCTGTTTCTCACACTTGCACTTAGACTCAGTTCTCAATCCTTACCATTTTCCTTGGTCTAATATTGTATCTTTTCAATATATCATTTCATCTTTCTAATCCCGTTATAAACAAAATAAAGACCTCTTGATTTATGCATTGCATGTGTACATAGTAGTAGAGAAGTAGAAGATATGCAAGCCTATGATAGTTCATCTTTCATGGATTGAATTTGAGAGAAACACTTACCAAATCAAACACTTGAGAGATTCAGAGTATATCATGTGAGGTTTTATCTTTCTCAATCTATGTTTTCAAATTAAAGTTGCCTTTCTAAGTAATTTCAAAAATGTGATGAAAGAATGCTTCATGAAATTTTGTGAATTCTTGAGAAATCAACTCAAAACTTTGATGTTCTTTCAAAAAAAAAAATAGTCACCAATCCTTAACTTAAGTTTGCCCGAGACGTGCAAAAGATAAGTGTGGGGGAATTTGATAAGCATAAATTTCATAAATAATTATCTCTCACTTTTATCTCATTAAGACTTCTTATATGTTCAATTAAGTGGTCTTTGTCATATTTTATGAGTTTGGGTTCATATGAAGTTTAATTGAATTTCTTTACTTACCCGATTAAAATGACACTATTATAGTATTTTGAGCATAATAGGAGTTTTAGACATCCAAAAATCATGAAATCTGTCTTGAATGAAAACTTAAAGAAGTGTCCACAGTTACAAAGCAACAGCAGACTCTAAATGGGATGTTTAGGACTCCGAAATTATCTCAAAAGATGAGATAGTGTTGCTGACGTGGAATTTGGACAATGTGCAAAGATCTGGCCATATCTTGAGATACAAAAGTCATATTGAGATGAAATCAAATCTGTTGGAAAGCTAAGATCCGGGGCTACAACCTTTGTTCAGACGTGAAGCTCTAATTCAGACAAGTGAATATCCGAAATTGCGCTGCAAGAAAGTCAAAATTGTTGTGCTCATTGGTGACAAAAATTCAAAAGTGTTTTGCATTTTCAACAAAGCTCATGTGAAAGCAATAAAAGGGTGGAAAAGTAATATCCTAGTTGGTGATTTTCTGAAGATGATGCCTCAAAAATCCTCTATAAATAGAAGGGTTTACAAGAGGAGAAATACACAACTCTTGGATATTAACTCCAATACCATTTTCCATCTTTCTTTCTTGTTAGTTTGCCTCCTTCATGGAAGGCTAAGTTCTTATTTCTTGTTAGTTTGTCTCCTTCATGGAAGGCTAAGTTTTTCTTTATTGTTAGTTGCCTCCTTCATGGAAGGCTAAGTTTGTAATTTCAATTCAAGGATTCAAGCTATTTTCATTTTAACTTTGAGGTCTTGATCTTTATTCATATGCTTATTAAGTGATTTCTACTCTGCTTTACTATATTCTTCAACTTTATTCTTTTAATCAAAGTTTGTTCGGTTGACATATTTTGATTAATGCATAATTAATTTATAATTGGTTTTTGATTGGTAAATCATTTTCCAAAAGTTTGAAGAGTAGAAATTAAGTAATTGAATTGAAGGTTTTCATTTTATTACTTACTTCAACTGAATTCTGATTGTGAAATTGGTTTAGATGAAAGATTAAGTGGTTACTAAATCTTGTTGATCAAAATCAATTGAATCCTGAGAGTTTTCTCAGTAGAGAATTCAAGGATCATTTTAGGGGTTCCAGATGATCCTGGGTTGATAAACACAATGCATGATTTTAGTGATCAATGATTATTTAAGAAAATAGCCTCTGAATTCCTTGAGTTGATAATTATTAAGTCAAATTAATTTCATTCTATATTTTGTGTTTAGAACTCAATATTGCATCTTTCCAAAATCCCCTTATTCTAACTTTCTCCTAATTTGCTTAAGAATCTGAAATGGTCTTTGGGAGATGACCTAGGTTGCACCTTATACTATACCAATAGTTTGGGAAAAATCTAAAAATTATTTTTGTGCGTTTGTGACGAGCGTGTCACATCACTTGATTTTCGCTTGTTCTTGAACCCTTGTAAAAAATTGGCAACATCAATAAATGATCCTAAATCAATCCATCGTGAATTCAAAGGGTTAAACTAGATTCATAACAAATGAAAGCTAGTAACTCATCTTTATTTTTATTTTGCAAAAAAAAATATTTGAAGGTTGCACAATTAGATTTTTTATGACCTACACTTTGCAAAACAAACACTTTAATTCTGATTTTTTTTAATAACATGCTTCAAACTAAGGGACTCTTGAGATAGACTAAGACCATTATTTCCTTAAAACTTGTTTTCTTTTTTCTTAAAAAATCTTATGATGAGGCTAAAAAACCAAATTCATATTCTTAGATGTCACATGGTTAGTTCATCCTATTCTTTTTTCTTGAGCACATATAGAGATTAAGGTGCTCATGTTCCATACATATTGTTTGGCATGATAGAAAGTTTTCAATGCATTAAATTAGCTAGTTAGGAAATTCAAGGCATTATAAACAAAAATCTTATCAACTATTGAGCATTCAAAGTCATCTAGCCTATTAGCGATAATCACCATTTTCATTATAGGTTGCCTAACATCACCAAATCTATTATACTTTATGTTGGTAAAATTTTCTATCAATTTCAGCCTCAACTTTCTAAAAAGCTGCATACTTTCCCAACGAAATCAAGAAAAATCTTAGTATTTGTTAAAAATAAGGAATGAATTTCATAAGCAATTCATGAATAGATTATTTAATAAGCATCAATGTCTTACGGTTAGCTTTCATCCACTCTTAATGATAATTAATCCTTCTACTCATTAATTCTCTCATAAGTCAAAATAGGCTCATCTTCAATAATGATCATATCAATATCTAATAGGCGAAGAGATAATTCAATATCATCCTTCCACCTCTTATAATTATTGTCATTCAAAAGTTTAATATTATAAATAGTGTAATTCATAAAAAATATAAAAGGAGCTAAAAAAAATAGAGTCATTAACAACATGGACAATAAATAAAATAATAATTTTAAAAATTTAAAATTTAACACATAAAATAATCTCTCCTATAGGTAAATACTATATAATATAAAACAATTGTTACAAAAATTTAACACATGAAGATAAAAAAAATCTTACTGTCAAGTTCATTCTAAAACTAGCATGTCATAACAAATCAATTAATGGATTAACCTCCTATAAATGAGTTAAAAAAAATCAACTCAAGAGACACAATATTCCAAAAATTAATCTTTAACAAAGATTCTATCAATTTAGTAAATAATTTAAGTGGTGGACACCCACTCAACTAAAAAAAGCATCCAATAGACAAAAATAATTGTCCAAACACAAATAGAAATATAAAAAATTATACCATTAAAAAAAAAAGTTGACCATCACCCTTTTATTTATTTTTTAATTATTATTATTAATATAAAAATTAAAGAAAAGGAAGTTGTCGTTCATCCTTTATTTTTATCCAATCAAGAAGGATATATATGTGAGAATAGAAATCGGAAGCCGTTTCTGTAAATAATCCATAGGTATAATGGGAAAGTAAATTGTCCATGCTAGTACTTTCTTTAATGCTTTCAAACAGAGGCCTCCTTTAACATTGAGGGCATTTGCAATTTGTACAAGTTATACAAACGATTAATTGATTCCATCCTATTTAAGTAAGAAAATTGGATGCAGAAACAATACAATATTTTGGGAGGATGTGTGATTAGTGGTAACTATGTAACATGTATTATTGCATAGCTAAAACGTCTAGTGTTTTTTATGTTGTCCATATTTGGCATGGATGATATATTAATTCTAATAAATAATTGTGTTATTGCATAGATTTAACGGAATAATTTGTGCGTTTTAACCATCTGCATTTATAATTAATATTTTATACATATAATATGTTAATGGTTATGTTTTCTACAAAATAAATTTAAAAGGTCATTTGGGTATAAGCATGCAAGCAAGAACAATTCATCCATTAATATTTATCAATATTCCGATCAGTACGTTCACATATATTAGACTATTGGTAGAGTACAGCATTTAAAAAAAATGATTATTATATACCGATGATATATATAAATAAATATATATATATATATATATATATATAATACTATTATATAACAATAAGATGTATGTATCTAATACAAAATAGGAAGAAACATTGAAAAGATAAAAAATATAATGGATGATAAAAATAAAAATAAAATATAAATATAAAATTTAGATTTTCTCTTTAAAACAAAATGATAATAGAATATAGAATAGAGCAAGTCTAACCACACAAGATAATTCTCTAGCTGAGTTGAGAGAAAAAGATTTAAATTATTTAAATTTATTTCTTATAGTAAAATACACGTTTGAGAGGTGACTAATTTTTATGCAATAATTATAATTACTCGGTCAAAAACATTGACTAAATTGATTAAAGAAGAATGTTGTTTTAGAAGGAATGACATTCGTTGATACCAGATTCAAAAGAATAATGTACCATTTAAAGTCAAGGAAACATAACAAGATAATTTTGGGAAAAAAAATTATTGAAGAACAAAATGAGAGATATTTTGTTTCACTATAAAGAATTTTTTAATTTCAAAATATAGCATGTAATTTATATCAATATAATCCATTCTATTAATTAATAGATAATAAGAGAATGATTAACACTAATTAATAATTAGAAAAGTTGTTAATGAGGATTGAATTTATGAGATAACAAATTTTGATAGTTAATTATACAGAAAAATTAAATATTTATTAAAATAATTAATTGATTTAATTATGATCTAAAATTATAAAAGAATATTGAATTTCTTTACCCTACATTAATATAAATATAATTTTATATAAAATAGATTCTAAATAAGGATAAAAGTTTGAAAATTTTGGGAGCATGCGTGTTGTGCCGTCGCTTTATGTCGCCTTTAGACTGTGTTATTGGTGATGTGCCAGGCCTTGACCCAGGTCATCTTTTGCTCTAGTATAGCAAGGATGGAAGCCTAGTTTTGAGGATGTAGAACACATTAATTCCATCTTCAATTAGCTTTGAGGATTGTGAATAAGTATGGCTATCCCACTGTTGAAGAGGAAAATAAGTATCTTCTCCTTGGCTTCGCTTCGCTATAAATAGCTACCACGATAATCATATATGTGACCACAGTGTCTTTAACCCAGCTCATTTCTTCTGTTAACTAAAGTTACTCTACTTATCCTCCTCTCCTCTTTCTATATTTTTCTCTCTCTATATATATAAACTTGTTGCTTACTACATAACGTCTATATTCAATTTGAAATGCAACTATGTTTTGATATTTCGAGAAAATTTAACCTTCCACTGAAGGTTTATTTATATATTAAACAAACATTAAATAATACATCATTTTTTTAAACATTAAATAAACATTATAATTATATAAAAACCACTATCTCAACTTAATTTTTCAAATTAAATCTCATAAAAAATTAAAGCATACATATCAACTCTATCATTGACATCAAAATTATATTTATTCTTCTCACTAAACTATAAAAACATTAAATTTATTTAATACTTTCTTTATCTATTTTTCATCATTACATTTATTCTCCACCTACACAACACATTTTACTCATTAAAACAGATCTTTATAGTAAAATTTTTTAAATTAAGTTTCAAAGAAATAAAATATCGTTACCTTTATCTTTGGACATTTAAAGTAAAGCTTTTTGGAATTCCTTTCAAAATCAGAAATCCAAATAACAACTCAAAATTGCATAAACACTTCCCCTCTTTAGTGTTCTTATGCATTGCTTATAATATTCTTGAATTCTTAATTCACATATGTCTCCTATGAGTATAATCATCATAAATTAGCAAAATGATTGGGGTTATTATGCTTGGTCTGACAAGGAAGAACAACAATGGTATCTATCACTAATTTTTCTACTACAAATTTAGGGTTTCATCAAAGAAATTCTTTATGAAATCTTAATTCTAAGACTAAAGATGAAAACAATGTGCAGATGAAGTGATTAAATTTAGTATGGTGAACAATACAATAATATTTAGGTCCGATCAGGAGTTTATCATGATATTTAATGTGACATATAAACACATCATTAATAGAAAATAAAAGTAAAGATTAAATTAAAAAATAAATGATAAAATAAAAGACTAACAATCAAATTTTAATAAATCGAAAACGATTTTAAAATTTTTTTAACAAATTTAAAAATTAAATTAATAGTTTACTCTAAATAAAAAAAAGTCTTTGAACTTTGAAAATGTTTTCTTTAAGTCCAAGTTGCATTCACATTGCAGTTTCTTTGGAGTTACGCTACCATGACCTATTATTAATGATATTAATTCTGTATTCATTGTAAAAATAAAAAAATATTTTATTTTATTTTTGTCGGTCTAGAAAGAAAATAAAAAATTTGTTTTTACTTTATCTATTTATTTTAAATTTTAAGAAAATATTAATTATTTTTTATATATATCTTTGTATTTATCAACTATAATAAATATAAAAATAAAATTTATATATAAAGGATAAATTAAAAGTTTTTTATAAATTTAACAATATTAATTATAATTTTTTAATATGTATGCACTTTTTTAACTGATAAAAAATAAGTAAAAATCTAATAACGATTGAATACTGTAATAAAAAAAATTAAATTTATAAATAAATTTTACTTATAATATTAAGCGTGTAATGAAATTTGCGCAAATAAAATCATAAAATTATCCAAATCTCTCATAAATAACCTGATTTTAACTACATTTTTATTGAAAAAAAAATTATTCAATTCCACAAATTAGAAAAAAAAAATCTACTCAAATCTTATACAATATATTCTGATTTTATTGTATACAAGAAAAAAATAATATTCAAATTCACAATGTTATATAAACTATTTTAATTTTCTAATACTAAATAAATTATAATAATTTATTCTAATCTTTAAATAAACTCCAATAATATACTAAAAGCATATAATATCCTGTAACTCAACTTTAAAGTTAATTATTTAAAAAAATATTATTCAAATTTTTTTATTAAAAAATATTTGATTATATCTCTAATAAACCCATCGTAACATTTATAATATTAAAAGTTTCAATTCTTAAATTGAATTTTTGTTCAAACATTTGATCTAACAATATAAATATAATCATGACACAAATTTTTAGGTTGACTCAATTGTTAGGTAAGGTCTTATTTAAAATAGTAATTTGATAAAAAAAAAGTTTATTAATTAATCACTGCGTCGCCGTCAACCAAAGAATTGGTTAATTAATAAACTGAGTAAGTATTCAAACTGCAGTTTTCTTGAATCCGTGCATCAGGGCCAGTTTAATGATATTAATCTTGTCTTTTGTCGTATAAATAAATAAATAAAAATCTAACACTGATTAATTAATGCAATGGAATGGAATTCAATTTCTAATAAAATCTACTTATAATGTTTTAAGAGTTTAACCATATTTAAACGGATAACATCATTAAATTTCCCAAAGATCTCACAAATACCGCAATTTTAATGACTTTATTATTCAAAATATTTTTATTCATCAAAATTATTTCAAAAAAAATTTTCAAACATATTTATTCCTAACTAACACATCATAACATTTGTAATATTCAAATTTTAAATATTTCGATTAGATTTGTGCTCAAACATTTGATCTAATAATATAAATTTATTAACTTATGAGATCAATTTCTTGGTTGAGTAAATACTTAGGTAAAGTTTTAAAATAGTAATTTAAGAAAAAACTATCAATTAACTGATGCGTTAACCAAAGAATTAATATAATAACTAAATTTTTTTATAGATAAAATAGGATATATAAAATAGGATAGGATAATTAAATAAAGATAAAATATAATAAAAATATGATAGATTATTATATTTTTTTATATATATTTTATATATTAGGATAATAAATCAGACATATGTTATTATCATATCTAATATTTAATATTAATAAATAATGACAAAATATGATATAAATTATATTAAAATAGTAATTATTTTTTACTAAAATTAATTTAAACTTTTAAAATACATTTTTAATGTAATTTTAGCTCTTTAATAGAAATATATATCTATTAAAAATTAATTTTTATGTATAAATAATATTAAAAAATTAATTTTTAAATTAAAATATTTTTAAAAAAATTATACTTAAAATTTAAAATATTTTTTAATAAATTATAATAAAAAATTAATTATAAAAATAAAATTATATTTTGATAAAATAAGTAGAATAATTTTATAATTTTTTATTTCCAATTTTATAAAATATTAAATATAGTACGATACATAGGATAAGGATGAAGATTTCTAGCTGCTCAAGGTAAAAATATTGTATAATATTAAGGATAAGGAAGATGATTTTTTTTCGCAAGATAAAAATATTAAATATGGTATAATACAAAACATAAGGATAAAAATAATATTTTAAAAAATCAATTTTTTTATCCATTTTTATATAATAAAAATAAAATAAACAATATAATTTAAAATACAAATTATTTAAATTTATAATTTTATAATATAATTTTGTTTATATAATTATTTAAAATATAATATTATAATATATTATTTTTATATAAAATAAATATTAAATAATAAAAATATATTATAATAATATATAAAATTATTTATCTTAAATATTAATAATTAAATAATATATAAATAAAAATTTGAATAATTATATAATAATTTTTATATTATAATTATTATACCATTAATATTATTTATCAACATTACTTTTACTATGATTATTATCATAGTAATAATAATAAAAATAATAAAACAAATTTTATTTTTAAGATTTTATTATTATTATTTTAAAAAATTTAATTATTTATCTATTTTTATAAATTTATAAATTAATAATACTATTTGATATATAAAAATTATATTTAAATTACAACATTATAATATAATTTTATATTATATATATTTTTATAATATAGTATGTATTATTTTATATAAAATAAATATTAAATAATACAAAAATTATATAATAATACATAACATTATTTAATTTATATATTAATTATCAAATAATATAAAAAATATTACACTATATAATTATATAATATTTTTTATTTTATAATTATTATTATTATTATAACTAATAATATCATCATAATTATTAATATTATAATAATAATAATAATAAGTTTTTATATTTTAAATTTTTTTTGTTAATTTTATATTTATTTATATTTTATATACTAAAATAATAATACTATTATTTTATATATAAATTATATTAAATTTATAATATTATAAAAGAAGTTTATATTATATAGTTATTTATAATATATATTATTTATATTTAAAATAAATACTGAATAATATAAAAATAATATAATTATAATATATATAAAATTAAATATATTAAATACTAATAATCAAATAATATATAAAATATAAATTTATATAATTATATAATATGTTTTATATTATAATTATCATACGAATACTATTATCTCATACTATTTATTATTATTATTTTTATTATTATTACTGCTATTATTATAGTCATAATAATTATTTATTTATTTTTATAAATTGATAATAAAATAAATAATATTATTTTATATCAATTAAATTTTAATTTTAAAATAATTTTATATTATATAATTATTTATTATAATATATTATTATTTTATACAAATAAGTATTAAATAATATAAAAATTTACTTTTTAAAAGAGAAAATTTTTTTGATATAGACAAATTTCAAACAACAATTTTGAAAAATGATTTTTATTTTATAAAATAAAATAAATAATATAATATTTAATATATATTGAAATAATAATTTAAAATATAATATTTTATAATAAAAAAAATAAATTAAAATTAATAATATTATTATAAAAATAAAATAATATTAAAATTATAAAAATATATTAAAACATATCAGTTTGAATCTAAAAGATATAAAACTTGCATATAATAAGATTTTTGAAAAACATTAATAATTATCTAAAAAACTATTTTATCAAAGAGATTTAATATATTTTAATAATAATTTTAATATATACTATTAAAATACTTTTTTGTATTAATATTTTATACTTATTATATTATTAATATTATCTAATAATAAATAAATAAGATTTTTTTTAATATTTTTGTAAACATGAGAATACTAAATCTTAATTGACGTGAACCAATTAAATGTTAACACGTATACGTATGTATATATTTAATGTAGTTAAAATGTTAATATCTAGTTGTATTTTTTTATTTGATAATTTTTTATTATAAAAAATTATAATTTATCCTTTTAAAATTTAAAAAATTTTATTTTTATTTTTTTTTGTTCCTAAATAATTTATATAAAGTAATATAATTTGTTAAAAAATAAAAAGAAATTAATTTTTGTTTATTAATTTATATTTCAATGTAGAATTTAATTTTATTAAATAATTATTATAGTTGATAGAATTTATTTTACGATCTAAATTGATAAATAATTTATAAAAATAAAATTAATGTAATAAATTAATATTATTGTAATTTAAATATTTAATAATACAAAGTTTAGATTTTAAATTTTTTTAATAATATAAATGGAAGATAATATTCTAGTTATATAATTTTTTATCTTATTTAAATATTAGACTAGATTCTTTCTAACATAATTATTGATTTTAAATTTAAATAAAAAATAATTTTATAAATTTTTAATGAAAAAAATATTATTTTTATATTAATATTTTTATTTTTATAATACAATTTAAAAAATATATAAAATTTTAATTATTTTACAATAAAACAAGTTATAATTAAATTATAATATATATATATATTATTTAAATATTAAAATTAATGCAAGAAGAAGCACTTAAGATTGTTGAAAGGAAATGATAAAAATATTAATATTTTATACAATTTTTATGAGAAATAAAATTTAATTTAAGAGTATTAACTATAGTTTACTTTATCAATTAAATGATATTTTATTAATTAATAAATATAATTTTAAATAGAATTAATTTTAAATAAAATATATAAATTATATTTAATTTTATTTATAAAAATAATTTATATAATTTTTGTTTAGGATTAAAAAAATTTATTAAATAATTATAAAACTTAAATTATTTTATAATTAAAATTAAAATCACAAGAAGCATAAATTTATACATTTCTTATATTATTTAGTATGATGTAAAGATTAAAAAGTTAATTTAATTATTATAGAAAATTAATCTAATAAATTAATTAAGATAATAAGATAATTTTAAACACCATAGATAAATCAGAATATGCGTAAATTTATTTTCAGATGTAAGATTTTTAAATTAAATAAAATAATCGGTTGACTGTTTTAATTTAATTAAGATAATATTTTAATTTAAGATAATTAATTTATTTAAAATTTAGTTTAAAAATTATATTAACTTAATAATTTAATTAATTACGATAATAATTTAATATAATCGATAATTAAGAGAATAAATGAATTTTAAAATTAATTTTTAATTTAATTTAAATATGATATGTAAATCAGAATATATAAATTTAAAAATTAATGTAATTAGAAAATTAAGATAAACTTTATTTGCATATTATAGGTATTAGATAATTAAAATAATAAATTAGTTTAAAAATTAATTTAATTATTATAGAGAATTAATATAATAAATTAATTAAGGTAATAAGTTAATTTAAAATTTAATTTAAATATCATACATAGTTTAAATAATAAACCAATTTAAAATCTATTTTAAATATTATATGTAAATCAGAATAAGTAAAATTTATTTAAATTTTATAGATTTAAATTTTTAAATCAATTAAGATAATAAATTAATTTTAAATTTTATATTTAATATTTTTCAATTAAATTAATAATGTATTTTAAATTTTAATTTAAATATTATAGATAATTTTAAAATTAATTTAATTATTGTACAAAATTAACATAATAAATTAATTTATATTAATTAAATTTAAATTTTCATTTTTATATTTTAAATAATAATTAAAAAAAATTAATTAAAATTTAATTAAGCAATATTAGAATTATTTAAATAATATTATATTTATTTTAAAAATATAAATTATCTATTTTATTAAATTTATGTAAAAAAATATTTTTTAAAACACTACCCTACAATAACCACATTTTAAAGTTCAACAAATCAAAACTATTAAAATTATGTGGATAAATTTAAATATGTTAATTATTAAATCATATGTAATATTCTTCCATTTAGAAAGTTACCGGAATAAACATCTTAAAATAATTTGACTTCGGTCAATCCACCATCATTATTTGTATTGTACATAGAAAAAAACATATCATAACCATCTAATGCATCCTTACAGTATTGCTAATTAATTACTATCATTTTAATAAAAAACTATTTTTCATTTTTATATCCAACAAAAGTGTGATAGAAGAGATCCAAGATGGTTAGAGTCACCCCATATCTAGCAGTATAAATACATAATAAAAGAAAGCACTAAACACAAATCATCATCATTCATACATTCATCACCTTTCTTAAGCCCTCCTCTCTTCAACCCATTTCCTCAAGTCATGGAAGTTCCATATCTTTTCTCTCTACTCTATGGTTTAATTTTGTACCTAATTCCCCTACTAATTTGTTTTACCTTTATGTCCATCCTCAAACTCCAGGACAAGAAGCATCGCTACTCACTCAAATCCATTAAAACCACATTACTCCCTCTTGGTCCCACACCTTGGCCTATAGTTGGTAATCTTCCTGAATTGCTTACAAACAAGTCAGCATTCAGGTGGATACAAAAGCTCATGAATGATCTCAACACCGAAATTGCATGTATCCGTCTAGGTAACATTCATGTTATTCCTGTGACCAGCCCTGAAATTGCACGTAAATTTTTGGTAAAAAACGATGCCGTTTTTGCATCAAGACCCTTGAACTGGTCCAGTGAGTATATCTCAGGTGGGTATTTGACTGTTGCCACTGTGCCTATGGGAGAACAGTGGAAGAAAATGAAGAAAGTGTTGAGCAATGAGTTGCTTTCACCTTTGAGGCATAACTGGCTTCATGACAAAAGGGTGCAAGAAGCTGATAACCTTGTGTGTTTTGTGTACAACCAATGCAAAAGTGGTGGTGGCCTTGTTGATGTAAGGGTTGCTGCACAGCACTATGCAGGGAACGTGATTAGAAGGGTGATTTTTAATAAAAGGTATTTTGGAAAAGGTAGGGAAGATGGAGGTCCTGGCTTTGAGGAAGTGGAACATGTGGAAGCACTATTTACTTTGTTGAATTACCTCTTTGCATTTTCTATTTCTGATTACTTGCCATGTGTGAGAGGATTTGACTTGGATGGTCATAAGAAACTCACCAAGGAAGCTAGTAAGGTTGTAAAGAAATATCATGATCCTATCATTGAAGATAGAATTCAGCAATGGAATGATGGAAAAAGGGTACTTGAAGAAGACTTGCTTGATGTTTTCATCTCCCTCAAAGATGGTCATGGCAATGCACTCTTGACCCAGGACGAAATTAAATCTCAAATTACGGTACTGATCATTTTTTCTTGAGTTCTCATATACTAATTTGAACAACTTTTTTTAATTACTAAACTGGTATATTTTTATATTATTAAATTTTTAATCTATATATATTTGTTTAAATTTTATTTTAATTTTAAAAAATGTTGACTTTTATTCTTATAAAATTATAAACATGTTATAATAGTTTCTATAATCACGTATCAAACTTCTAAACCTATGACATAATTGATGATGTGACATATATATTTTAAATTTTATTTCTTCAAAAAAAGTTGTTGACTTTAAGTTTTATAAAATTTTAAATTTTCTTAACTTAGTTTCTATTATCATGTGTGAAACATTTAGATATAGTATGTCAATGTCATGTGATATAATTAGATGTATATTAAATAGTAAAAAATTAAAAGATCAAATTTAACTATTCCTACAAAATTTAAAAATATATTTAAACCTTAAATTTATTCATATTATTTTCTCTTTATATCATATCACAGAAATAGAAACACATCACTAAGAAAATCAATATACTAATTAATACAAATTTAGCAATGATCATAATAATATTTATTAGTATATAATTTATCTAATAAAATTTAAAGTATCAATATATATTTTAAAAATTTACATTTATAAATAATATATTATATTAACATTAATTAAATATATTAATATTTGTACTGATAAAATTAATTAATTATTATAATATATTTTATTATTAATATAAATAAATAACAATATTTTGTTATTATTTTTTCCTTTCACATTTGGATACACACATTCATAAACATTAATAGTATTAATATTGTATATTATTAATATAAATGAATAACAATATTCTTCTGTTATTATTGTTTTCATCACTTGCACATTTGGTTATACACATGAATATCACATATTCATGCACATTGATAGTATTAATATTGTATTTGCTCATTTTTCTGTGCTTGCACATCTCATACACATTACATTAATAAATAATAATTATATTAAATATATTAATATCTGAACTAACAAATTTAATTATTAATTAATATAATATATTTTATTATTAATAAAAATAAATAACAATACTTCTCTATTATTATTATTATTATTATTTTCTTACACATTAAGTACACTTACATTCATATATTCATGCACACTGATAATACTAATATTATATCTGTTCTTTTTTTTTTACACCTTACATTAATAAATAATGTATTATATATTATTATTTGTATTAATATTTTATTTTTAATAGATGAATAATAATTTTTTTTACTTTTTTCTTTTCCAACATATTTGAATACACGTACATTCATGCATTTATGCACATTAATAATATTAACTATGTACATGTTTTTTTTTATTGGTTGCACATCTGGGTAAATGTTACATTAATAAATAATGTATTATATTAAAATTTATTAAATATATTAATATTTATACTAAAAAAATTAATTATAAAATATAATATATTTTATTATTAATATAAATAAATAAAAATATTTTTTTTATTTTTTTTTACATTTAGATACACGTACATTCACATATTGATAGATACTAATAATGTTAATAGTATATTATTTTTTCTTTGTTTGCACATTTGGATACATGTTACATTAATAAATAATATATTATATTAATATTAATTAAATATATTAATATTTGTAGTAATAAAATTAATTATTAATTAATATAATATATTTTATTATTAATATAAATGAATAAAAATATATTTTTTTGTTATTTTTTATCATATATTTGATGCACATACATTCATATTTTATGCAAACTAATAATATTAATATTGTATGACTTCTTTTTAGAGAATAAAGAAAAGAATTTCAATAAAAATATTATTATTTGATTAAGAGTTTGAAAGAGAAAAAAAAATTATTATTTTCATTCAAACTTTGGATTTAGAAAGGAAGAAAAAGAATGGCTTAAAATATATTGAGGGTAGATTAACTAAATCATCTTCATTCTCTCCTGTCCAATCTCCGGAACTCCTTGCTCCCTCTCCCGTGTTTTTCTCACCTCTTGCCCCATCTTTGGTGTTGACTATTAGAATTATGCATCAAGTTTATATTTTTTAAAAGTTTAGTTTAAAAAAATGAAATTAAACTTTATAAATAATATTTTAACTATATTTTTAATTAATATAAACTATTTTAACACACCTTTTTATGTTTAAATTAAATATTTAGTGTGTGAAAAAGTTTACACAGTTAAATATATATGAGAGATTCAAATTATTAAAAGTAGATAAGTTTGTATCATATTAAAAATTGAATAAACTTAACCCACTCCTAAAAATTAATTTAAAGAAAGGTAATTATTCAAATTTTATAAAAAAATATTTTAAATATATTTTTAATAAATGTTAGACATTTTAGTATCTATAACTTCAACAAAAACGTAATCTTTATAAAAATATAGTCCTTTAAATTTGGGTTTCACCATATTCACCAAACATGATGGCATCAAGTTTTTCAAGAGAAGCCGTACTTATGTTCATTTCCAATCTATTATCTCTATTTATACTTATCTGTTCAAAGAGAAAAAGAATTTTATTTTATTTATCTTATATAAAACTTAAGATAATATATATTAATATTTACTTTCTTATTAATACTCTTCTAGTTATCTATGTAAAATAAATAAATAAAAATAAAAAGTGTAATCAAATAAACAAAGAATAAATAAAAAATTAAAATTATTAAACAATTATAACAGAATAATTATATTTTTAATTTGTACAAATTTCTTCTAATAAATAAAAACAGAAATAGTATAACTTTATTAAACTTTTCAATAACTCTCTCCAACTTCTTGACAAATACTTAGTTTTTTTATAGAAACTTTACGCTTATACATTAACAACTTTAACCATGCAATATATCTACTTATTAAGAAACTTTTACAAAAGTTGTTTTTAGATCATCTTAATTTAACCCTATGAGTTGTATAATTTTTTTGGCTTCAAATTCACGAATATGCATATGGATACTATTTTTTGAAATACAGTAGTAACTCATACAAGTAACTTTCCCCTTTCTAATACAATACTCTCTTCTAAAATAACTTTAACCAAACAAAGATGATTACACATTGGTGTAGGAAATGATGATTGCAACAGTGGATAATCCATCAAACGCAATTGAGTGGGGACTATCAGAAATGATAAATAAGCCGGAGTTAGTTAAAAAGGCAACTGAAGAATTGGACCAAGTGGTTGGGAAGAAAAGGCAAGTGCAAGAGACAGATTTTGCCAAACTCAACTATGTGAAGGCATGTGCAAGAGAAGCTTTTCGCCTTCACCCAATCAATGATTTTAGCATTCCTCATGTCTCAGTGGAAGACACGGTTGTATCCAATTATTCAACCAATTATTTTATTCCAAAGGGTAGTCATGTATTGTTAAGGAGACAAGGGATTGGTCACAACCCCAAAGTTTGGAAAGAACCCCTGAAGTTCAAACCTGAACGTCACCTTAAGAATGATGGATCTACTTTGGTTTTGGCAGAGCCTAGTTTGGACATTTTAACTTTTAGCACTGGAAGACGTAGCTGTCCAGGACTCATGCTTGGAACTGCTATGACTTTTATGCTCTTTGGAAGGTTATTGCATGCCTTTGATTGGAGTGTTCCACCAAATCATTCTACCATTGACCTCTCTGAATCTCAAGGAGATACTACCAAGGCTAAGCCACTTGTTGCATTTGCAAAGCCAAGGTTACTACCAGAGGCTTATTGTGAGGTCAAGAAAAATGTTAGTAACTTATTTCATTCTATATTGGATGAAATATAGAGAAGAAAAAAAGGTGTTTTGTTCTTTAGGGTATAAAAGCTGAGGTAACTTGCTTCAATATAGTGGTACCATGTGATATAGTGCATTTAATATCATCAATAAAGTCTTTTAATTTATTTAATTTCTTAATAAATGTATGTTATATTTACATTTGCAGATAGGTTTTTCTATTAATTATTAAATTAATTATATTTTTAAAACCATAGGTATCTATCCTGTGATCTTTCATGAACCCCGGGTATCCGTGGTCTCAATCTTTCCCTGCCTGCCCTGGTATGAGTTGTTTAAATTAGATACATATATTAAAAATAATTTTAATAAATAATTTTTTAAAATAAATGTTACAAAATAAAACTTTAATGTAATTTAATTTATAAAAAAATAAATAATAACACATCAAAATTTAAATTTCATAAACTAAAAAATCTTCAAAGTTTAAATAATCGGAAAAAAAGTTTTATTTTATTAGAGCACATAATTGATTTTAAAATCTATACCAAATTTTAATTTTAAATTACATCATATATTTTTATTAGATATATTTCAACATTTTTAATAAATCTATTAAATTTATTTTCATTTTCAATATTTTGCTAATATATATATATATATATATATATATATATATATTCATCTTCTTTCACTTTAACTATTTTTTAATTATTTTGAATATTATAAGTATTTTATTTTCAAATAAAATGAAGTTAAATTTTTTAAAATTTGTTAACATTAAAAATATTTTATTTTTAAGTGAATTAACAAGTATAAATTTTAAAAAATAAATATTTTTTAGAAGATAAATGGTTTAACTATTTTCATAACTATTTACAACATGCAAATTTTAAAAAATTAAATTACATTAAAAAAAGTATATTTCACGTTAAACTAAATGTTACAAAATAAAATTTTTAACCTAATTTGTTTTAAAAGAAAGATATAAACAATAAAACATCACAATTTAAATCTAAGAAATCTAAAAATATTTAAATTTATAATATTTTTAGATAGGTTTTATTTTATCCTTAGATTTTAAAATTTATAATATTTTTATTTTTAAAATTACCATTTATATTTTATTATATATTTTAATATTGTTGATAAATCTATTAAAATTTATTATCATTTTTCATATGACGTATTATATATTTTTATCTTCAATTATTTGACATTAGCTAATTTTTAATTATTTTTAATATTATAAGTATTTTATTTTCAATTAAATTCAAGTTAATTTTTTTAAAAATTTTATTAACAATAAATAATGTAATGAAATATGAAAGTATAATATTTAAAATAAAAATAAAATAAGCTCATCATAATAAGTTTATTTTACCAGAATCATAACTGAATTCAATCCATATAATTTTTATTTTACCGTCATGTCATTCTACTTTCTCCATTCTTTCTCCATAGTTTCAGTTTCCATCATCATTTACTTAAGTACTGTTCTTTTTCATTACTTTTTGTCATCATCGGTCATTCTCGTTATCGTTGTTCATTTGTTTGCCATTATCATTCACTTAATAAGTTCCATCATTGCTACTACCTATTTTCTATAGCATTGTGGTGGTGAGATTTATTTTCTTGTGCTTCTTATAGTATTGGTTTGTTCTTCCCATCATTATTGTTCGTTCTCCTCGTTGCCTATAAATTTGGTTCTCTATCATTGGATTGTCGCCCGATTTGTTCTAAATTAATATAGGTTTTTTAAAAAATATATTGTTAATTGATTTTAATGTTTTATTAGTTGATTGGTTGAAATAATGAATTTCATGAATTTAATGCATGTGCTAGTTATTGTTTTATTGTGAAAAACTTTGATTGATCTCATTGTGGCCATAGAAATTTATAACTGTGTAAGCACATTATTAAAAAATAAAATAGGATGCTGGTATATAAAATATACAATAGAAACATGAGCATGCTGAAGGTGTATGGTTGGATTTTATAGTTACAAGTAATTAATGTCTATAATTAGGTATCTTAAAACTATTGTACTAATAAAATATTTTTTAGAGTGCAAAATAATCATCTAATTAATCTTTATGTTTGTTGAAATCATTTTAGGATGTGTACATTTGATTTTTTAGTATCATGCTTATAAATAAATATTTAACTTGAAGCATCAAATTTGTAGAGAAGTATAAAAGGATAGAGAAATTTTTTCGACACTCAATAAAATAGATTAAATATTTAAAAAATTTAAAGGGTTGCACCCATGTCTCATATGTCTTGAAAAGCAATATAGGGATGTACAAAAAAAAGTTTGAAGAGTTATATTAATGTGTAAATTTAAATTAGAGCTGACATACATGACATTTAATTGAGATAGAAAAAATGGATTATAGGTGTTAAAGTCATTCTCATATCAAAGTTCATCGCATAGAAAATAAAAATAGTATGTTATTAGAAAACGAAATTAAAATAGCATGACATTCCAAAAAGTCCAAAGAGTAAGGAATAGGATTCTAAAGCTTTGGAAATGTACCATTTAACGTCCTTAACTTGTGAATAATTTGTTTCCTATTGATAATTGATTTGTGTTGTATTTGTATTAAATATGAATTGGTAGGATTTTGATTTTTGTGATATAATATTCTTGATTTCATGAATTTATAACTTACACACTTGAGGATAAATTGAGTAATCTTTGTATAAATTTTGGCGAATAACGTTTCTAGTCATTTAATGCTTATAATTTTTACATGTTTAAATAGGAACATGGTAGATTCATTTAGGAACCCAACTTCATAAAGTGGATCTCATAGTCAATCTCGGCAGAAGAAGGAAAGACGAGTCATACAGTTAAGGAAGGTAATCCTCAACCAAAGTGGTGATAAGAGGATTCCAATAGAATTTGATCAAATAACTAGGAATCCTTTAAGGTTAAACAAGATAAAGTTAAGAGCTACATGGCCTTTCTTAGACGTTGTAAAGCTAGTATCCTAAAAAAAGATTATGATGATGTAAAGTTCTATACTAAGGAGAAAATTTGGGAAACCATCATGGTACACTCAATGCTTGCGTTTTTATTTATTCACATAATAAATATAGTTTTCGTTTACTAACTTATCTCTATTGTATCATGTAGCTTACTTATGATGTATCTAACATTAACTTACTCAAGAGGATGTGACTTTCTTTCGCAGGTGAATGTTGGAAATGGTTTAAGACTCATCTTACCAATATATATATATATATATATATATATATATATATATATATGTCATTGAATGATGTTTCTCCATGCAAGGAATATTAATTTCATGACGATGACACATGGTAAAGGTTTCTTCAAAGTAGACAAGCTCCTTCCTTTTTTGTAAATTAATTTACCTTAGTTTTATATCATATTATTTCATTTTATAAATAATATTTTTTTAATTAACTTGACATATCAAAATGAGATAGAAGAAGAAAGGAACAAGAATATGATGCAAAAAACCTCCACCCCCCATAGACTGTCTTGTGGGAGCTACAAGTTGCTAAAGGAAAATATTTTGCAACAAAAGGTGAGAGAATGATAAACATTCTCTAAGCCAAACTCATCTCTTGTGTTTTCCCCTCCATCTTCATCTAATCGCCATAAAAAATGGAAGAGAATATGACAAAGACCTTCTCAAAAAGTATACCTCCAACCATCTCGACTTGTAGCTAAGAGGATATTAAGTAATTAGGTGAGAAATTATTTTTCTATTTGTAAATCAAATAACACATTGTTAACATTCTTATTCATATATTTTTGTAGGATTCTCTGGTTGAACAAAGCTCCTAAGGAGCCTTTGTGCCTAGTGGACAAGATGATATCCTCACTACTACTATTAGGCAATCAAAGCATCAAGGTCATGTCTATGCTGTTGGACGGGGTGTGAGGATACAAACATATTTTGGTTCATCTTCTATTAGACCAGTACATGGGAAAACAATTGTGTCTAAAAAGGAGTTAGTTACCATTAAAGAGAAGATGAGACAGGATATTAATGAGGAGCCTGTAGAAAATTTGAAAGAGAAAATTAGATAAAAGTTTAGAGAGGAGTTTATATAGGAGTTATCATCTTTGGGACTTTCTTAAGTAAATACACAGGTCTAATCTAATCTTTCTCATAGGTAGAGATGAAAGTAGGCCGAGCCGAGTTAGGCTTTGAGTGTTCAAGTCTGACCTATTTAAAAATTTTGAAGCATGAGTCTGGGTCTGTTACCCGTTGTCGCAACCGTGATTCCGACGAGACGACGAACTCGCTAAATTTTGAAATAGATTTTGTTTTGATCAATGTGGAGTCGCCACCAAATTTTTATTTAAGGGAAAAGTTTGGGAAAAACCTTAACTAGAAAATGAGATTCGAGATTCGGGAGTCGGTTACAAGTGAGGAAGGTATTAGGCACCCCACTTGCCCGTTCCAAAGAACGGCACCCTTAACTGAGTGTTTGATTTTGAAAACTGTTTGGATCCCTTTAATGTGAAAAATAATTTGATGGAGGTTAGCCTGACAGGACTTGATCTTGCTCCTATGTATTCCTCGGTGCAATGGGAAACTCAAGGCTTACATAGTTCTAGTTTATGAAGGCTTGATCTTCAAAAGTGCTTGAGAAAAGATTATTTGGTTTGTGAAGGCTTAACCTTCGAAAATGCTTGAGAGAAGATTATTTTAAAGATTTTGTTTTGAGAAAGTTTTATCTTTGGGAGGGATTTTTGGCCCACTCATGCACAAGGCCCGAGGAAGCTAAGGCAGCACGAGGACCTATACGAACTACTAAATGTTGAACAGCAGGTAAACCGCTAGTTCCCTATTTAGAGCCCATTGCGTGAGACCTATAATCCCAAAATATAAAAAGATGCTTTTTAATTTTGGAAGAGGATCTCAAGTCCACTCATGCACAAGGCCCGAGACGGCTAAGGCAGCACAGGGACCTATATGAACCACTAAATGTTGAACAGCAGGTGAACCGCCAGTTCCCCATTTAGAGCCCATTGCGTGAGAATCGAAAATCCTAAAATACTTAAAAGATTTTTAAATTTCCGTAAAAAGAAATACTTCGCAATTGGTGTCGGTTTTTGGATGAAAGAAAACTAGATTTTTTAGGCAATTTGGAATTTTAAGTGTCTTATGATTCATTTAGGGAGCTTAGACCTTCTTATGAGGGATTTTTAGAATTTTTATGACTTATTTAGGATTATTTTTTTTGGTATTTCTATTAATTTTTCTGAAATTTTACAATTTTCTGAATTTTTTACAAATTTTCTGGAAAATTTTATTAATTTTCTTATTTTCTAGAGGTTTTTTATGAATTTTCTGATTTTTTATTAATTTTGATTTTCTAGGATTTTTTATTAATTCTGATTTTCTGTAATTTTTTATGAATTTTCTGATTTTCTAGGATTTTTTATTAATTCTGATTTTCTAGAATTTTTTATGAATTTTCTGATTTTCTAGGATTTTTTATTAATTCTGATTTTCTAAAAATTTTTATGAATTTTCTGATTTACTAGGATTTTTTATTAATTCTGATTTTCTAAAATTTTTTTTTGAATTTTCTGATTTTCTAGGATTTTCTATTAATTCTGATTTTCTTGAATTTTTTATGAATTTTCTGATTTTCTAGGACTTTTTTATTAATTCTGATTTTCTAGGATTTTTTATGAATTTTCTGATTTTCTAGGATTTCTATTAATTTTGATTTTCTAGAATTTTTTATGAATTTTCTGATTTTCTAGGATTTCTATTAATTCTGATTTTCTAGGATTTCTATTAATTGTGATTTTCTAGAATTTTTTATGAATTTTCTGATTTTCTAGGATTTCTATAAATTCTGATTTTCTAGAATTTTTTATGAATTTTCTTTTTTTCGTGGGGATATAGAAGGCATTAAGTGGATTTCCAAGGTCCCGGAAGTAATTTTTGACTTTGGGACAGGATAGGAATTATGGAAAAGATTCAAGGGCAGCCTTGTAATTTACTGTGGGAAGGCCTATTGGGCATTTGTGGTATTCCCCGAGGGTAGGCTTGTCCTTTCTCAAGCTGGGGCTTATGGGGAGTTTTGGAAATAGACCAGGGGCGATTTAGTAATTTTAGCTGGTCGAGTTTAAAATGGGCAAAATTTTAGCATCGCCTTACCTGGGGCTCGAAAGGGGTGACCTGGATGATACAGGCAGACACCCCAACCATTGTGTCCACCGCACACTTGGGGTGATACCCTACAAATCCTTATTAAAGGTGGATCGCTTGACCCTGCATGAATTTGCATGGGACCAGACTTCACCTTGGCTCTTCAGTACACCATGCTCTGATGATTGTGGAGTGACTATGTCTACATTCTCTCTATGTATGGCTCACAGCCGGGGTTTTGGCATGTCTCTAATTTATGCCTTATTCTAGGATTCCGGCCAAAGCCCCCCTTCCTTTCCTCACCCAGAAACATAACATGTACCTGAACATCCATAGAGTACCTAATTCTAACAAGGCGTACCACCTACTGATTGGCGTAGTCACATTCCCATTATGAGGGAGATAGCCCAATTCTACGTGGGCCACGACCTGGAGTAGAGCAAGGGTACCAATGATGAGTCTCATATGTTATTGCCATCGGATATGTGAATGCTTTTGACTAGCAAGCATATCGTTTTTTAGCCCAAGATGGAGTCACACTAGGCCCGATCTCAATTCTGATAATGAGATACAATGTGCCTCCAGGTCGAGACTGAAAGAGGTCAGCGGTGGCATGCCAGGAGCTTGGGAGAAGTAAGAACAGGGGTGATGATATTGCTCATACCCGAAAATAGGGGAAACCCCAAAACAGGGGACATGGTGAAACGTAAACCTAAGTTCAGGCTAAGCACAAGACTCTTCTTCCTATCCTAGCTACTAGGTGAGATTTTTTTTCACGCATTTCTGTAGTGTGGAGGCATCTTTGACTCCTCATCCCCTACCCATAATTCCATTGTTCGATGTGCCAAGAGCTTGGGTTTCTATTTTTTTGACAAGAAGGGTCGAACGACTACCATTGCAACTCAATTTGAATCCCAAAGGAACGAGCACTCATTCTTAACATTTGGTTGGCAAGCGATATCAACATTATATCATTCATTAAGATTCATCATTCTTAATCTTCAATGAACTGCTACATCCATTAACTATATTTATCCAATTCTTGGTTTTCATTCAGGCATGCAACGTCAGAATCTTGTTGTGCTTTGTAGTTATATTGGTTCTTGAACCCCTTCCCGCATACAACATCATGATAATCTACTCAACACAAGAACCCCAATCTTGGTTTCAGCATAGCATGTTATCTTAAAACCTCATTCATCGATTGAAATCACGTCTAATGCATAACATATCACGACTATTTTCTTGGATTGAAATTATCCCGTTCTTGATGTAGAATTCTTTGATATATTAGGGCGTGAATCTAACCTGTGATGGAGATGAAGCTGAGACGAAGGACAGGGTTGATTCGAACCTTCGAGCCCCTCCTCCTTCGAGTTCGTCGAGTGGTTTTTCAGGGAACTCTCCCTCTTCCAATCCTTCTGCCTACCTCTCGTACTTTCTGATCTCTCGATTCAGATCCTCCCTTTTTCCTTTGCTGTTTTCTCTTGATTCTCTTCTTAAAAGCCAAAAAAAGACCCCCCCCCCTCAAAGCTTCTCTCAGCCTTTTATAGCAACCCCTGCAAATCCTTTTTGATTTTGTTTTTCGTTTTTCCTTTTCAGAAAAGCTTCATCGTTTTCTGCATTTTTTCTTCTCGTTTGAAATTTCGTCTTTTTCGTTTTAAAAGTGTTTTGTCGTTTTCTGCGTTTTTTAAAAAAAGTTTTGTCGTTTTCTGCTCTTTTTCTTAAATTCTGATTTTGGCAAAATATTTTTAATTTGTTCAATTGGTTTTATCTTTTCTGTTTTATTTTTCTAAATTATAATTTCCAGGTTTTATTTTTTATTTTGTTTTTTTTGTTTTTTCTCAAAATTGATTTTTCAGAAATTTCTGATTTGTTTTAATCTGTATTAATTTCTGTTTTCCTAATTTTTCTTCTTTTTTATTTATTTTTTTCCAGATTTATTATATATTCTTTTAATTCTAGATTTTTAATTATTATTATATATTTCTCTTTTCCCCTTTTTTTTGTTAATATTTGTTATTATTTTTTGATTTAAGTCCAGAATTAAAAACAAATTTTATTATTATTTTTTACTTTTCAGCAATTTATTGTTTGTTTAATTGTTTGTCTGTTTTTTTTATTGTCTGTTTAATTGTTTGTTTGTTTTTCTGATTGTCTGTTTTCTTTTTTCAGATTTTAATTTTGTGTTAGTTTTGAATTTGAATCTTTTTCTTTAATTATAATCCTACTTCGTTTTTAATTTCTTTTATACATTAATCACCTCAAAATGGGTCTCGGACATGATCTGGTGTATACAGTTTGCCCCTCTTTACTCATTTTCTTATCAGATAATACGAGAAATATTTTCTGTATTATCATGGTAAGAAATGGGTAAAGACGTAAACAGATTATGTCCGAGACGAGCGCCGTGCGAACCTCAGAACCACCATGTCTCTAGAGTTACAGGGCCCATGTGTGAATCATACAAGGTTTGACTTTGTGTGTTGTGATGCTGAAGTTATAAGAAGCTAAGGTATGGAGGCCTGACAACATAGGCCTGAAAGCAGTAAATCTAAACTATATGGCGGCCTGACAACATAGGCCTGAAAGCAGTAAATCTAAACTATATGGCGGCTTGACAACATAGGCCTGAAAGTAGTAAATCTAAACTATATGGCGACCTGACAACATAGGCCTAAAAGAAGTAAATCTAAACTATATGGCGGTCTGACAACATAGGCCTGAAAGCGGTAAATCTAAACTACATGGCGGCCTGACAACATAGGCCTGAAAGCAGTAAATCTAAACTATATGGCGACCTGACAACATAGGCCTGAAAGCAATAATGAAGAGATGTGATGCTTTAGCCTGACAACATAGGCCAGTGAACAAACATGTGATGCTATGGCCTGACAACATAGGCCAATGAACAAGAATGTAAAGATGCAACGCTATGACCTGACAATATAGGCCAGTAAGAAAGAATGTAAAGATGCAATGCTATGGCCTGACAATATAGGCCAGTGAGCAAGAATGTAAAGATGCAATGCTATGACCTGACAATATAGGCCAGTGAGTAAGAATGTAAAGATGCAATGCTATGACCTAACAATATAGGCCAGTGAGCAAGAATGGAAAGATGCAATGCTATGACCTGACAATATAGGCCAGTGAGCAAGAATGTAAAGATGCAATGCTATGACCTGACAATATAGGCCAGTGAGCAAGAATGAAAAAAAGTGATGCTATGGCCTGACAACATAGGCCAGTGAGCAAGAATGCAAAGCCACCTAATAGTAGGCTTGGAGAAGAAAAACCTCACGATTTTGTTTGCAGAATCTGACTCCCTGGCTTTCTTCTAGCACCGATCAGATCCTTCAGAGTGAGTTGGATTCTATAAATTGTTTATTTCTTTGATTACTTTGGGAGGCATATCTGTTGCATGCGCTACTTTAGTAAGATTTTTGAGGCAAAAGAAATGGTCATTAAGAAAATTTTGACATAACTTTACTTTAGTACAGTGTTAGTAATCAGCAATTGTCATTATAATGAGTGATTACATTCTGCATATACATTTTGATAGAGGAAAATACAATTGCATATGATGGGGATTAACAAGATAGTCAAAAGGACATAGGGTGTTTCTACAACGAGGCGTCTGGTGAAACAGTTTTTGGTTGGCGGTGATGAGACGATTAGTATTAGTATTGTATTTTGGCGATCTCCTCATGCATTGCCATCCCAGCTTCTGAAAAGCCAAAATTTTTGCCCCAGTTTATTCATCTTTCCCCAGACCGACCTTGAGCCTTTCACTAGAGCCATGGATGTTTGCCCATTTTTCCCTAGCATGAAACACAGATTGTGATGGATTTGCCCCAGTATAGATGGAGACTGTCTGTTACCCCTTTTCGTCCTCTTTAATTAGAGGGAACGAATCTTGTTTTGTCGATGCTGCCTTTTGTCTAAACCGCCCTTTTGGGTTTTCGGTTTAGGATGTTTCTTGTTTGAATTGCCCTAACTTTTGCCTAGGTCTTTGATAATGATTGACCTAGCAGGCTTTTCTTTCTTGTATTGCCCTAACTTTTGCCTAGGTCTTTTTTATGGTTGACCTAGCGGGCTTTTCTTTCTTGTATTGCCCTAACTTTTGCCGAGGTCTTTTTGATGGTTGACCTAGCGGGCTTTTCTTTCTTGTATTGCCCTAACTTTTGCCTAGGTCTTTTTTATGGTTGACCTAGCGAGCTTTTCTTTCTTGTATTGCCCTAACTTTTGCCTAGGTCTTTTTGATGGTTGACCTAGCGGGCTTTTCTTTCTAAGCGTAATACTTCTTGACGGCATTCGAATTGACAGGGTTAGGAAAATCTTTCCCATCCATGTCGGCCAAGATCAAGGCGCCTCCGGAGAAAGCCTTCTGAACTACATAAGGTCCATGGTAATTCGGAGACCATTTCCCTTGTAGCGCTTTTTGCATAGGCAATAGCTTTTTGATCACCAAATCTCCTTCTTGAAATTCCCGAGGATGGATCTTCTTATCGAATGCTCTCTTCATTCGTCTTTGGTACAATTGGCCATGGCATATTGCCGCCAACCTCTTCTCTTCAATTAAGTTTAGCTGATCCATCCGAGCCTGGACCCATTCGGCTTCTTCCAATTTAGCATCCATCAGGACTCTCAACGAGGGAATTTCGACCTCGATTGGGAGTACGGCCTCCATTCCATATACTAGTGAGAATGGTGTTGCCCCAGTAGATGTACGGACAGAGGTCCGGTATGCATGTAATGCATATGGGAGCATTTCATGCCATTCTCTGTATGAGAGGACCATTTTCTGAATTATCTTCTTGATATTCTTGTTGGCCGCTTCGACCGCTCCATTCATCTTAGGTCGGTATGGGGATGAGTTGTGATGTTGGATCTTGAACTGGTCACATAACTCCGACATCATCTTATTGTTAAGATTCGAGCCATTGTCTGTGATGAGCTTACTGGGTAATCCATATCGGCAGATCAGCTCTCTATTCACAAATCTGACTACCACATTGCGAGTCACACTAGCATATGAGGCAGTTTCGACCCATTTGGTGAAATAGTCGATGGCGACTAATATGAAGCGGTGTCCATTGGACGCCTTGGGCTCTATTGGGCCAATGACATCTATTCCCCACATGGCGAACGGCCACGGCGAGGACAGCACGTTCAACGATGTTGACGGCGCATGGATATTGTCCGCGTATACCTGACACTTGTGGCAGATTTTGACATGTTTGCAACAGTCAGCTTTCATGGTCAACCAATAATATCCAGCCCTGAGGATTTTTCTTGCCATGGCATGTCCATTGGCATGGGAACCAAAGGACCCCTCGTGAACTTCTGTTAGAATCTTGTCGCTTCCGCTGCGTCTACACATCTGAGTAGAACCATGTCGTGATTCCTTTTATACAAGACTTCTCCATTGAGGAAGAAACCTGCGGCCAACCTCCGTAGGGTCCTCTTGTCGTTTTCAGATGCATCGGCGGGGTATTCTTTATTCTTCAAGAACTGCCGGATGTCATGATACCATGGTTTTCCATCCGGTTCCACCTCTACTGTTTGACAAAATGCTGGTCTGGAGCGATGCTGGATGTGGATGAGAGGCATATCCTCTTCTTGTCCAATTTCAAACATAGAGGACAAGGTGGCTAGGGCGTCAGCTAGTTGATTATCTTCCCGCGGTATATACGAGAAGGTGATCTCCTCAAAGTATTCTAGCAGTTCCTGTAGACGGGCCTGGTACGGCACTAGCTTTGCGTCTTTGGTCTCCCATTCTCCTCTGACCTGGTGGATGACAAAGGCTGAGTCACCAAAGACTTCTAGGCGTTTCACTTTAGCTTCGATTGCGGCTTGAATCCCTAAGATACAAGCTTCATACTCCGCCATATTATTCGTGCAGTCGAAGGCTAGTCGGGCGGTGATAGGTATATACTGTTTTTCTGGAGAAATCAGTATAACTCCTATACCGTGGCCCATCATGTTGGACGCACCGTCGAACAACATCGTCCATTTCTCTTCTTCTATCTTTTCTTCTTCACCAAAGATTTCCATTAGATTCTCATCAGGGAATTCCGGCTGCATGGCCTGGTAGTCTTCTAGCGGTTGTTGGGCTAAATATTCTACGAGTGCGCTGCCTTTGACAGATTTCTGCGTCACATATAGGATATCATATTCCGAAAGCACCATTTTCCACTTGGCAATCCGTCCTGATAATGCCGGTTTATCAAATATGTACTTGATCGGATCCATCCTGGATATCAACCACGTGGTGTGACTTAGCATATACTGTCTTAGGCGGTGTGCCGCCTATGCCAGAGCGTAGCAGGTTCGTTCTAAGAGAGAGTATCTAGCTTCTCCGCTTGTGAACTTCTTTCTCAGGTAGTATATTGCCCGCTCCTTTCTCCCGGATTCGTCGTGTTGATCGAGCACACAACCCATCGACTGGTTTGTTACTGTTAGATATAAGATCAAGGGTCTCCCAGCAACTGGCGGTACCAAGACTGGTGGGTTCTGTAAATATGATTTGATCTTCTCAAAAGCTTCTTGGCAATCCTCATCCCAACTCATGGGTTGATTCTTGCGCAACAGCTTAAAGATCGGTTCGCATGTGGCTGTCAACTGGAAAATGAACCGAGAGATATAGTTGAGTCTTCCTAGGAAACCCCGGATCTCTTTTTCCGTTCTTGGAGCTGGCATGTCTATAATTGCACGGACTTTGTCAGGGTCAACTTCAATGCCTTTCTCGCTGACAATGAAACCCAGCAGCTTTCCTGACCTGACCCCAAAGGTGCATTTAGCTGGGTTCAACCGCAGCTTGAATTTTCTGAGCCTCTCAAACAACTTTTTCAGATCTGTGAGATGGTCATCTTCTGTCCGGGATTTGGCAATCATATCATCCATGTAGACTTCTATCTCCTTGTGAATCATGTCATGGAACAGTGTTACCATGGCCCTTTGATAGGTTGCCTCGGCATTTTTTAATCCGAAGGGCATGACTTTGTAACAAAAGGTTCCCTAGGCCGTAATAAAGGTGGTCTTTTCTCTGTCATCTTCGGCCATCTTAATCTGATTGTAGCTTGAGAAACCGTCCATGAATGAAAAGTAGGAGAACTGCGCAGTATTATCAACCAGCACATCGATGTGAGGTAGTGCGAAGTCATCTTTTGGGCTGGCTCGATTGAGATCCCTGTAGTCTACGCACATTCGGACCTTGCCATCTTTCTTGGGGACCGGTACTATATTAGCGACCCACTCAGGGTAATTTGCAACAGCTAAGAAGTCGGCGTCAAACTGCTTCCTTACTTCTTCCCGGATCTTCAGAGACATTTTCGGTTTCATCCTTCTCAGCTTCTGTTTGACTGGTGTATATCCTGCTTTCATAGGCAACTTGTGCTCTACTATAGAAGTATCTAGGTCTGGCATGTCTTGATAAGACCAAGCAAAGATATCACTATAGTCCTGTAAGAGTGAGATCAACCGCTCACGATTGTCTCCAGCGATAAGCGTGCCTATCTTGATTTCTCTTTTATTTTCTTCGGTCCCCAAATTGATTAAATCCACGGGTTCCTGATGAGGTTCAATTGTTTTAGATTCACGTTCCACCAATCTCAACATCTCGTTGGTGGGTTCGCATTCAAATCCTGCCTCTTCATCGGCCAGGTCGTCAATACAGTCGAAATCGCCTAATACAATACTAGCATTATCGTCACGAGGCGGTTTCAGATCGGATCTGCGTGTTGGGTATGAGAAGAAGAAATAAGATATATATATTTGACATGGGGGAAATATTTGAGGAGTAGAAGAGAGAATATTTTTGGATAATGCAACTGTATTTATTACTTGTCAAAATATGTACAAAATGTTTATGTATAAAATTTTGTCATGACAATTACAGAATTACATTTGAACTGAACCAAAAGTGAGAGGTAGATCGAAAATTTCCCAATTGGCCAGTTCTTGTCCGAGGGGACAGGGCGTCACCAAATCTTCAAGAGTTATCGTCCCTTCCTTGTCTATGACTGCGATCATGCTTGAGTTTTCGAAGCCGGCACTACGGAAACTTTGTGATATGTGGCACAGAGGGACCTTGTTATAACGAGGTCTTACTGCCTTATCCTCTTCAGTGGGTTGATATCCCAACCCATATCGCCGTCTATTCTTTTCTGCTAGCAATGGCCGAGATAAGCCGCCCTTATTTTGCCCCAGTTTGCCGCCTGGCTTGAACCCATTCTTTAGCATCACTCGGGCCATCATCATTAAAGCCTTAGGGGGCTGCTTATGGTCAATCCCCTCTCCTTCCTTTATAGTGGTGACATTGGCATTTTCCAAGGCTTGGAATTGAGTCTCCAGAGCCTGTTCTGCTGCCTGCCTCAATATAAGGAGGATTGGTGGGTTTACTGACCAAGTAATCCTCTTCCGTCGAGACGATGATTAGTCTATCGTCAAGAATGAATTTCAGCTTCTGATGCAGGGTGGATGGTACTGCCTTAGCAGCGTGGATCCAAGGTCTACCCAACAAGCAGCTATAAGTCGGCTGGATATCCATAATCTGGAAGGTTATGTTGAAGACAACTGGGCCGATTTGGACCGGCAGTTCTACTTCACCCATTACCTCCCTTCTCGATCCATCGAAAGCCCTCACCACCATGGAGCTTGACTTGAGGGGGACATGTGGCAGTTTCGACAATGTAAGCTGAGGCATTACATTTAATGAGGAGCCATTATCTATTAGTACTCTAGCCAAGATATGGTCCATACACTTTACTGAGATATGTAATGCCCTGTTGTGTCCGGCCCCTTCATCAGGAATCTCGCGATCGGCGAAGGTTATGAAGTTGTTGGCGGTCAAGTTGTTGGCGATTCCCTCGAACTTCTCCACTGAGATGTTGTGGACTACATGGGCCTCATTCAGAATCTTTAGTAGCACCTTGCAATAGGGCTCCGAGTTCATCATTAAGGCAAGTAGTGAGATTTTGGCGGGTATACGGTTCAGCTGCTCTATTACTGTATACTCGCTTTGCCTTATTAGTTTTAGGAACTCACAGGCCTCTTCATCTGAGACGGCCTTCTTTAATTCCTTCTCCACCTCTTTGACAGCAGTTTCAGGCTCCATTCTAGCCTGACCCTCCTTTTCTTGAATGGCCGGCTGCCTTCTCGCATCTTCGGCAGGAGCATAGATGCGGCCGCTTCTAGTCACTCCTCCTATCCCGGCTATGTTAGTTATGTCGGGTGAAGAGCTCTCCAACATATCTTTTTCCATTTTTCCTCCCAAAATATCTGTATCATACATCCAAGGCACCTCCTTGTTACTGTGGTACTGGAAGGGTCCCGGCACTTTTATTGTAACAGGTCTCATCCCGTTGGGCGTCGGTGAGACCGACGGCTCGGTGTAGCGGATAATCAGGGGCTTAGGATTCCCTGGGAAGGATTCATTGACCATGTCCACTTCCTCCTCAATTTCAATGCAATTTACTGAGGGTCCTGCTCCCCCATGGTTTGGCAGTGGGTTGCTCCCTACACTAGGAGCATCCTTTTCAAAGTTGAGTCATTTAGCATTAATCAAATTCTGGACCCTATGTTTCAGGGCCAGACAGTTTTAAGTAGAATGTCCCACTGTTCCGGCATGATAATCGCACTTGGCCTCTGGATTATACCATTTTGGATATGGGGGTTCCAACGGCTTCATAGGAACCAGTGTAACTAAAGAGTTTTGAATCAAACGGGGCAGCAGCTCCGAGTAACTCATCGGGATCGGATCAAATTGCACTACTTTCCTTGGGTTATTGTTGGTTTTTGGTTGAGGTAGGTTAGTGTTTTGGTTCCATGGCATAGGAGGTTGTTGTTGAGGGAAGGTTTGAGGTGATGGAATCGTGATGGTGGTGTTTGGATGGAACTGGGTAGGTGGATTGTAGGATGGTTGGTGAGCAGGTTGGGTGGAGGCTACCATGTGCGGGTGTGTGGGGAATTGTGATTGGTAGGGTGTTTGGTAGTTAGGTGGGGTTGTGGTTGGTTGATACATAGGTTGTGCGGGAGTTGGTCGGTTTGAATCTGAGGAGACATAGTGGGTATCGGCCTCCTTTTTCTTCCACGTATTATTTGTCGGCTTTTTTGTTCTCACGTTGCCGACGACATTATGTATAATTCTTCCTCGGCGTAGACCACTTTCTACGTGTTCTCCTACCAGTACCATGTCTGAGAAGTTAGCAGAAACACTGCCTACCATCTTATCATAGTAGGGTGCGGGGAGCGTCTCCATGAATGTGCTAATCATCTCTCGCTCCAGCAGGGGTGGCTGGACTTGAGCGGCTAGCTCTCTCCATCGCTGAGCATATTCTTTGAAGGACTCATTTTCTTTCTTGACCATGTTTTGCAGTTGAGTCCTATCGGGTGCCATCTCAATGTTGTACTTGTATTGCCTCAAGAAAGCGTCTGCCAAATCTTTCCATGAGCGAATATAGGTCCTCTCGAGCTGGGTATACCAGCTGGCCGTTGCCCCTGTCAAACTGTCTTGGAAACAGTGAATAAGCAGCTTGTCGTTGTGTGAGTGAGAGGCCATTTTTCTGCAATACATTATCAGATGGCTTCTTGGACAGCCAATCCCTCGGTATTTCTCAAATTCCGGAGTCTTGAATTTTGGCGGTATGATGACATATGGTACGAGGCAGAGTTCAGAAGCCTCGACTATTCCATATCCGCCTCCCTCGATAGCCCTAACCCTCTCTTCTAGATGCATCCATCTCCCTCCAAGAAGGGCTTCTTGGTCTGCCATTCTTGGCCATGGCTCATTTAAAGGTCGGCTGACATGATGGGGTAAAGCATAAGGTTCCCTGGGTCTTGCAGCATGACCGTAGGGATGTGGATGGTGAGGGTTTACTGGATGAACAGCAACTGGAACAGAGTATGTAGGGTCTTCCGTGGCAGTCGTGTTCATATGGGTATAGTCGGGATGGACAATATATGGATATGTAGTTGATGGATTAATGTGAGGAGGGAAAGATGGGTTTGTATGTGTAGGGAAAGCAGAAGAAGTGTTTGTGTTATAAGGGTAGGGATGCATGTTTGCGTAGGCTGGGTGTGAGTGTGGTTGATAGCCAGTTGCATTAGCGGGAGGCAGGTCCGTTGGTGGATTGGTATGAGGGTTGTGAATGTTAAGGTTCGGGTGTGGAGGTCCAGCAGGAAAGTTTGGGTGAGGCTGATGGGAAGTAAGGTTTATGTGGAGCGGTATTGCATTATGGTTTTCGCCAGCCAAGATTCCTTGAGACCCATGAGGAGGTTCATAGCCAGGTGGTAAGCCATACGGCCAATCTTGTTCGGTGATAGTCTGAAGAGGCATGGATGAAGTGGCTGCCCCAGGTGCCTCAGTGCCTGCGGGTCCCTCTGTGCTTTTCTCAAGTAGCTTCATGAGCTTAGCCACTTGGTCTTTAAATTCCGCGACCTCACTGCGGAGCTCCTCATTCTGTGTTTCCAGCTCACTCATGATTTTGGTTTTCGATCTGGTGCAATAGGAATGTCGGGGGAGTCGTAAGTCCGCTATTTTTTTACCTGTTTAAAAAGTTAAATTCATTTAATTAATTAATAATAATAAAAGAATTTGACTATGCGGTGGATCCGGAGGGACCAGAATTCGACTGAGTGCTGATTGTGTGCATCTTTCGTACTTTAAGCGTGAAATGGAAATTAATGTGGAATTGCAGAGAAGAGCCCGTTTTATTGAACAATAGATGATGTCTATTTTACACTTCTTTCATCTTGCTTGGCCAGTACAATATATTTTTTCATCCTTAAGACTAGGTCTTTACAAGTTTGAATGAAAAATTCTACTTCAGGCGGGGTGTGGAGTGGATGCAGAGAAGCTTCCGCCTTCTTGAGTGATTGCAGTATCTCTTCTATGGCCGTATTCGCTAGACAGGCCAATCTTTGAAAGCATCTGATCCAGTGTTCAGCCGTATCTTTATACCATCCGCTTTCTTTTTGTATGTCTTTTATGCCCTTTTGCTGCATCCTTATGATCTCGAGGACCTTCCATTTTTCCTCATTCACCTCATCCTGCCAGGCTACGAGTAGGCCTTCGATTTGCTATTTCATGTCCTCTATCCTTTGCAACAATTCATTCCTCTCCTCTATCACACTATCCGCCTCTGCTTGGACCCTCCTTTTTGCAACTAAGATCTAATTTTTCTCTTCTCGGCTATTACGGACCTTGGCCCTTATTTGCTCCAAGGCACCCCTCGACTGGCTATTCTCTTTGAGTGCGGCGTCCCTTTCTTGTGCTCTCATGCCGAGCTCTTTGTTGGCCGCTTGTAAATTCATATGTACCCGAGAAGCACGCTCTCGTTCCCCTTTCTGCTGATCTCCGATAGAAGCTAAGAGAGCTTTATTCACTTCGTCTTCTCTTCACCACGCAGCGCTCTCTTGTCGTTCTTTCAGCAGTTCTTCCTCTAGCTGAGCGTTTCTTTTGGTCATAGCCTCTAGCTTCTCTCTCAGGCTTTTGACAATCTCGTCTTCAAACACTGCGGATGCCCTTTGACTCTCGAACGGAGGAGCAGGTGGTTTGAATGGAAATTTGATGTGTTGCACCCTGTCTCTAACCCACTGCTTGTATTCTTCCTTAGCAGCATAGCTTCGTACTCCCAGCTCTTTCCCTTTACGGGTGATCCCCTCCCATGCCTCTCGAACTTTGCAGAGGCTATCGGCAAAGTCTCCTTCATACTTCAAGTAGAAAGGAGTCAGCAATTCATTGGATGGGGGTGCTTTAATAGGGTAAGCCAGCTGTCTCTGCCCCAGTATTGGGTTATAACCGATACAACCTCTAGCTCCCATGAGGGGTACATTCGGGACCCTTTGCAGTGGTAGATGACCTCTGTTTTCTGTTGCCACGAAGGTTGCCATCTAACCTGGTCTTCGGTCAAGCTGGCGAAATGGGAAGACCATTCAAGGTTGCTCATCTGTTTCAGCTGGTAATTCAAGAAGTCTGCTATGGGATGTTGTGTCTTCGTGTCCCTTTTGAAAATATGGGCGGTGATCCATATGAATAACACAGGTAGGCAGCAGATCAATCTTGTTCTCTTCTTCTCATGACAGAAGTTCAGCGTGCAATAAACATCTGCCAACAGAACCGTTACAGGATTTTCTGCTCTATCTCTTTTGGCTAAGAAAATATTGACTGTGTTTAGATCGACGAAGTCGTCTATATAAGGGAAAAGCATTAGCCCATAGATGGTAAAGGCTAACATATCCATGTATACAGCCCACTGGTTGTTGTCGGCCAAGTGTTGCATATACTTTTCCAGAAATTCTCTAGTGAACCCCTTGACTTGGCCCTTTGTCTGATAACCTGCCAAACGTTCCCCAGTCTGCAATCCCAAAGCTTGTGCGGCGGCCCGGAAGGAGGAATGATGTTCTAGGTATTGATACGGCCTAGTTCCCTCTAATGGCAGATCCAAAATCTACTTGAACTCCTCTAGAGTGGGGGCCAGCTGGAAGTCCGAGAATGTGAAACATCAGAGAGGCGGATCATAATATTGCACCATGGCAGTGAGGGGCCCTTCTTGCACTTGGACTTTTAAAAGCCTCAATATGTTGCCATACTTTTTGGTGAAGGTCATTTGCTGGATACTTGTCAACTTGTTTGCAAACACCTCTAAACTGGCCAAGTCTGTTATTTTGACATTGATGCGTCTCTTCTTCTTCAACTGTTCAGATTCCACATTAATTTCCATTTCACCCTCTTTTACAATAGTCACTGAGAATCTAGTCCCTAGAAAGGAAAAAGATACAAACAAATATGTTAGACTCTAAATGAATGATATTAATGTATGGGATATGCATGAAGACAATAAACATGGTTACTCTTACTATCCTCCCTCCCTCTTTCTTCTTTGGTTATTTTTCTTTTTCTTCTCTCACCTTTCTTTTGTCTGCTCTTTCTCTCTCTTTTTTCCTCATTTTGATTTTTTCTCTCTCTTTGTCTCATTTTGATTTTTCTCTCTCTTTTTTCCTTCATTTTGATTTTTTCTGTCTCTTTTTGTCCACTTTTCTTTCTTTTAAACTTAGAATTCTACAATCGCAGGTAAATAAAGCCTTACAGAACTGATGTTGTGTAAATAGGGCGTGCCCTCCTTGTGTCCTAGAGAGGTGACTTGTCCTATGGATCTAGGGCTTTTAATGCATGAGTCTTTCCAAGGTAGGTTGTAATCCTAGGGTATAAAGGTCACTAGAGCCAAGTTCCAGTCCATAATGCTTGCCACAACAGTAGAAGTAGCCACTAGTTGCGGGACATTATGAATAGGACGCACTCTAGCTAGGATTTTCATGATAGCCATACAGGACGTAAGCCCCAGCATGACACCATTAGATCCCTCTAATCCTAGGCAGCACTCAGACCCGGGTATAGGGCCCCACTCATAATAAAATGTATGCGATGCATGGAGGGCACTTTATTTTGGGATACCTGCAATTGGGGAACTTGTACAGATATATAGCAATTTATTGTTTATCTATCCTAGGGTGTAGAAAGAGCAAACAATAAAGCAAGAATAAATCAAATAAATAACATGCAATGATTAAATCATGTACATAAATAGGAAAGGGATCAAATATAAAATACACTCAAATAAGCGGGTTTGACTCTCTTAAATCCCCAGTGGAGTCGCCATCTATCGCAACTGTTATTCCGACGAGACGACGAACTCGCTAAATTTTGAAATAGATTTTGTTTTGATCAATGTGGAGTCGCCACCAAATTTTTATTTAAGGGAAAAGTTTGGGAAAAACCTTAACTAGAAAATGAGATTCGAGATTCGGGAGTCGGTTACAAGTGAGGAAGGTATTAGGCACCCCACTTGCCCGGTCCAAAGAACGGCACCCTTAACTGAGTGTTTGATTTTGAAAACTGTTTGGATCCCTTTAATGTGAAAAATAATTGATGGAGGTTAGCCTGATAGGACTTGATCCTGCTCCTACGTATTCCCCGGTGCAATGGGAAACTCAAGGCTTACGTAGTTCTAGTTTATGAAGGCTTGATCTTCAAAAGTGCTTGAGAAAAGATTATTTGGTTTGTGAAGGCTTGACCTTCGAAAATGCTTGAGAGAAGATTATTTTAAAGATTTTGTTTTGAGAAAGTTTTATCTTTGGGAGGGATTTTTGGCCCACTCATGCACAAGGCCCGAGGCAACTAAGGCAGCACGGGGACCTATACGAACTACTAAATGTTGAACAGCAGGTAAACCGCCAGTTCCCCATTTAGAGCCCATTGCGTGAGACCTATAATCCCAAAATATAAAAAGATGCTTTTTAATTTTGGAAAAGGATCTCAAGTCCACTCATGCACAAGGCCCGAGGCGGCTAAGGCAGCACAGGGACCTATATGAACCACTAAATGTTGAACAGCAGGTGAACCGCCAGTTCCCCATTTAGAGCCCACTGCGTGAGACTCGAAAATCCTAAAATACTTAAAAGATTATTAAATTTCCGAAAAAAGAAATACTTCGCAATTGGTGTAGGTTTTTGGATGAAAGAAAACAAGATTTTTGAGGCAATTTGGAATTTTAAGTGTCTTATGATTCATTTAGAGAGCTTAGACCTTATTATGAGGGATTTTTAGAATTTTTATGACTTATTTAGGATTTTTTTTTTTTGTATTTCTATTAATTTTTCTAAAATTTTACAATTTTATGAATTTTTTACAAATTTTCTGGAAAATTTTATTAATTTTCTGATTTTCTAGAGGTTTTTTTATGAATTTTCTGATTTTTTATTAATTTTATTTTCTAGGATTTTTTATTAATTCTGATTTTCTGTAATTTTTTATGAATTTTTTGATTTTCTAGGATTTTTTATTAATTCTGATTTTCTAGAATTTTTTATGAATTTTCTGATTTTCTAGGATTTTTTATTAATTCTGATTTTCTAAAAATTTTTTTTGAATTTTCTGATTTTCTAGGATTTTCTATTAATTCTGATTTTCTTGAATTTTTTATGAATTTTCTGATTTTCTAGGACTTTTTATTAATTCTAATTTTCTAGGATTTTTTATGAATTTTCTTATTTTCTAGGATTTCTATTAATTCTGATTTTCTAGAATTTTTTATGAATTTTCTGGTTTTCTAGGATTTCTATTAATTTTGATTTTCTAGAATTTTTTATGAATTTTCTGTTTTTCGTGGGGATATAGAAGGCAATAAGTGGATTTCCAAGGTCCCGGAAGTAATTTTTGACTTTGGGACAAGATAGGAATTATGAAAAAGATTCAAGGGCAGCCTTGTAATTTACTGTGGGAAGGCCTATTGGGCATTTGTGGTATTCCCCGAGGGTAGGCTTGTCCTTTCTCAAGCTGGGGCTTATGGGGAGTTTTGGAAATAGACCAGGGGCGATTTAGTAACTTTAGCTGGTCGAGTTTAAAATGGGCAAAATTTTAGCATCGCCTTACCTGGGGCTCGAAGGGGATGACCTGGATGATACAGGCAGACACCCCAACCATTGTGTCCACCGCACACTTGGGGTGATACCCTACAAATCCTTATTAAAGGTGGATCGCTTGACCCTGCATGAATTTGCATGGGACCAGACTTCGCCTTGGCTCTTCAATAACCCTCTGATGATTGTGGAGTGACTATGTCTACATTCTCTCTACGTATGGCTCAAAGCCGGGATTTTGGCATGTCTCTAATTTATGCCTTATTCTAGGATTCCGGCCAAAGCCCCCCTTCCTTTCCTCACCCAGAAACATAACATGTACCTGAACATCCATAGAGTACCTAATTCTAACAAGGCGTACCACCTACTGATTGGCGTAGTCACATTCCCATTATGAGGGAGATAGCCCAATTCTACGTGGGCCACGACCTGGAGTAGAGCAAGGGTACCAATGATGAGTCTCATATGTTATTGCCACCGGATATGTGAATGCTTTTGACTAGCAAGCATATCGTTTTTGAGCCCAAGATGGAGTCACACTAGACCCGATCTCAATTCTGATAATGAGATACAATGTGCCTCCAGGTCGAGACTGAAAGAGGTCAGCGGTGGCATGCCAGGAGCTTGGGAGAAGTAAGAACAGGGGTGATGATATTGCTCATACCCGAAAACAGGGGAAACCCCAAAACAGGGGACATGGTGAAACGTAAACCTAAGTTCAGGCTAAGAACAAGACTCTTCTTCCTATCCTAGCTACTAGGTGAGATTTTTTTTCACGCATTTCTGTAGTGTGGAGGCATCTTTGACTCCTCATCCCCTACCCATAATTCCATTGTTCGATGTGCCAAGAGCTCGGGTTTCTATTTTTTTGACAAGAAGGGTCGAACGACTACCATTGCAACTCAATTTGAATCCCAAAGGAACGAGCACTCATTCTTAACATTTGGTTGGCAAGCGATATCAGCATTATATCATTCATTAAGATTCATCATTCTTAATCTTCAGTGAACTGCTACATCCATTAACTATATTTATCCAATTCTTGGTTTTCATTCAGGCATGCAACGTCAGAATTTTGTTGTGCTTTGTAGTTATATTGGTTCTTGAACCCCTTCCCGCATACAACATCATGATAATCTACTCAACACAAGAACCCCAATCTTGGTTTCAGCATAGCATGTTATCTTAAAACCTCATTCATCGATTGAAATCACGTCTAATGCATAACATATCACGACTATTTTCTTGGATTGAAATTATCCCGTTCTTGATGTAGAATTCTTTGATATATTAGGGCGTGAATCTAACCTGTGATGGAGATGAAGCTGAGACGAATGACAGGGTTGATTCGAACCTTCGAGCCCCTCCTCCTTCGAGTTCGTCGAGTGGTTTTTCAGGGAACTCTCCCTCTTCCAATCCTTCTGCCTACCTCTCGTACTTTCTAATCTCTCGATTCAATTCCTCCCTTTTTCCTTTGCTGTTTTCTCTTGATTCTCTTCTTAAAAGCCAAAAAAAGACCCCCCCCCCTCAAAGCTTCTCTCAGCGTTTTATAGCAACCCCTGCAAATCCTTTTTATTTTGGTTTTCGTTTTTCCTTTTCAGAAAAGCTTCGTCGTTTTCTGCATTTTTTCTTCTCGTTTGAAATTTCGTCTTTTTCGATTTGAAAGTGTTTTGTCGTTTTCTGCTCTTTTTCTTAAATTCTGATTTTGGCAAAATATTTTTAATTTCTTCAAATGGTTTTATCTTTTCTGTTTTATTTTTCTAAATTATAATTTCCAGGTTTTATTTTTTATTTTGTTTTTTTTGTTTTTTCTCAAAATTGATTTTTCAGAAATTTCATATTTTTTTTAATATGTATTAATTTCTGTTTTCCTAATTTTTCTTCTTTTTTATTTATTTTTTTCCAGATTTATTATATATTCTTTTAATTCTAGATTTTTAATTATTATTATATATTTCTCTTTTCCCCTTTTTTTGTTAATATTTGTTATTATTTTTTGATTTAAGTCCGGAATTAAAAACAAATTTTATTATTATTTTTTATTTTTCAGCAATTTATTGTCTATTTAATTGTTTGTCTGTTTTTCTGATTGTTTGTTTAATTGTTTGTCTGTTTTTCTGATTGTCTGTTTTCTTTTTTCAGATTTTAATTTTGTGTTAGTTTTGAATTTGAATCTTTTTCTTTAATTATAATCCTACTTCGTTTTGAATTTCTTTTATACATTAATCACCTCAAAATGGGTCTCGGACATGATCTGGTGTTTACACCTGTTAAAGGCTTCTTTTTTTTTGTCAAGGTCCAGCCTGGTTTAAAGCTTACAAAGCATACAAATTTGTTTAAAAGTCTATATTCCAAAAAAAGATCAATAAATAGATTTAAAGTCTATATAAATAATTGATTAAAAAAACTTGCAAACTTAAAGTTTACAAGATAAAAAAGTCATTAAATAGATCTAAAATATATATATATTAATATTATATAAATAAAATATAAAATAAATATTATACAAATATAATATATTAAAATAAATATAAATATATAATATAAAAATATAAATAGGCCCCTGAATAGGTTAAATGAATTTTTTTATTCTAGGTCTAACTTGTTTATCTAAAAAGACTTTTTAACAAGCATGAGCCTATATATTTATTAAACAAGCCAAGTCGTAGGCTCCTATTAGCCTTATTCACTTTCATCCCTACTCATATGGGTGTGAGCACAAAGGGAAGTAACATAGTGGGGGATTCAAACCCACAGGATGAGAAACTTTTACCGATTGCAAATGACCATGAGTTATATGTAGAGGATCCTCTATGTGTAGTCGCTGTTGAAAAATTATATCACTTAGGTTCAACAATACACCATATCCAAATTGATGATGATAAAGTGAGAGTGATGGTTGAACAAGTTATAGATGCAAATGATCTTGTCCTTATGCGTATTGAGGAGGTTCAAACAATGAGATAGGCTCCAAATCATTTCATTCTAATGGTTCAAACGACTTGTGCAATATATTAAAACTAAGGTATTAATTTTTCTTTCTATGTTACTAGTTGATTTAAAATATCATGGTTACTAATACTTATGGTATATTGTCTAGGAACCTAAGGTTGCTACTAAAAAGGATGATTCACCCAAATCAAAGGAACCTTAACTTGATTTGATCCCACGTGTCTTTGGACTTTCCTTAAGCTTAGAAAACCATTCTTTGCAAATAATTCTAGAAGTAGATGTCGTAAGCAAGCTCAATTCAATTCCCTTCTATGTCACTAAAGGATATTACGAAGCTTTTGGTGGATAATGATTTGTTATGCATATCTATGATACAACTATAGATGATGTAAGTACATTTCTAAACCTATATCACTTTTAGTAAGTATTAAACTCACATTTACTAAAATTACTTAGGTATATCCATTGTCTGTGCATCCAAAAAGGGAATGATCACATTTATAGCTTCATAGACCCCTTACATATCTAAAAAATCGAGAACAAACATTTTGAGATATAAGCATACATTCAAAGGGTATAGACAAAGAAACAATGTTACTTGATACCATAGTTTTAATTGAGTTTAATTTAAAATAAATTAAAGTATTTTCACTAAATCTTAACAAAAATTTGCACATCTCATTGACAATTGATCATTATTTATCCTGCTCAAAATATGGTTGTCCTTCTATGCTCTATGTGAAATAAACTGAAGAAAGAAATTAGGGATCATGATGATTTGAAACTTTATATTATTTGGTCTATGATATGTTTTTATATAATAATGATATCTCCTAATTAATTATTTCATTTATCACAAAGTAATGAATGCATGCAATCTACTAAAAGGCAAACATTCAACAGTTATTAAAAAACCTACATGGATTGTTTCATGTGTAAGTATTTTAATAGAAAAATTTATTTTTTTAATTTCTTTCTTATATTATATAGTAATTATTTTTTGTTAATCAAATGGTCACAAACCTAAAAAGGGGATGAATTAAGTTTAACATATTTTTTTCCAAATTTCACCAACCAATTGAAAAATAGTGAGCATAAAAAACATAAGCCACCCAAGAACCTTGATTATAATATATGAATTACACAATAACTGAATGTTAATGTAATCTTAATGATCAATTCCAGAAAATCAAAGTTAAGACATAAATATTAATCAAGAACTAAAGATAATGCAAAATATATAATAGATACTGAAATGTAAAAGTGTAGGAAGAAGAAGATCACTTAAAAATTTATCCTGGTTCACTCCCGGTCATAAAGAGCTACATATAGTTTCCAAGAATCCCTTGATATTTTCTTCACTATTTGCAGATATTACACAATCCTCTTACAAATAACCACTTTAAGATCTCTCACTTGAAACCTCACGAACCATGCAAAGAACACCATCTTGACATAAACACAACTACCTTCAAGAGAGAATCATTTCTCAAAAGAATCAACAGTCAAGATTGAGAAAAGTAGTAGAAGATCAAAACACGAACATCCTTACAGCTCAATACAATGAAAAAAATTTCACACTTTGAATCAAATCTCTCAAAGAAAATTCTAAAAATTCTTTCTCTTATTATTCTCTTTTATTTTCTTTCCTTTTCTTATAAAAATAGGTTAGAAATAAGTATTTATATGTAAACTTAGATGATAGTTTCACATAGGTTGGTTTTAAACCGTTATAACTGAGAAACATTTCAAGATTATCAAACCTAAAGCTTGGTAATTGATAATCAATTGATAAGATATTTTGTAACTCTTGTAATGGATTAATTTTGTTGGTAATCGATTATTCTAACTCGAGAATGTATTAATAATCGATTACATCCACTTTTAATCAATTATTTCACCTCAAGAATGTTTTGGTAATTGATTAAATCAGTATTTTGTAAGTTTTTATAGCTCCAAAAGGCTTTGGTAATCGCTTGCTACATATGGTATTCGATTACATAAGATGGTTAACTTAGTACAAAATTTTGGTTAATTATGTATAACATTTGGTAAAATAAACTTTCTAATGACGCATAGTTAACTCAATACAAAGATTTGGTTAACTCTTATGATATTTTGATCACTTCATGTATGTGTTACAAAAACAAGCTCATAGTTCAAAATATTTAAACTTTATGTATTCTTTCTAAACATTATTTTAACCTTGAAACCTTTCATTTTAGAATCTTGTTAATATTTTCTTTCAAAAATCATTTTAGAGTGTTTTATCAAAATATAAGAGCTATTAATGCATACATATAATTCTAAAAACTTAGTTATATTATTACTTGGCGAGAGTATTCATCAAAATCTATCTGCCAGCATATGTGGAAGATCTTCTCTCATATTTTTCCTATTTTTGAGAATGTTGAAAATAAGTTGGAGGTACGGAGTGCAGATACTATATTTTGAGTCATATGTTTAACATTGTCTCTGCAAACATTGATGATTCATGGGCATAATTTCAATTTTCACATCTTAGTAAAATTATATATATGCTCTTCTTCAATTGTTTAGATGATAATTCTTAAATTGAACTATATATAGATTCAATTATCCAACTTGCCTATCTGAAGAGGAGATTGATGATATTCGAAGATGATGGATTACATATTTGATGAAGGTAGTAAATATGAATCTTAGATCTGTAAAAAAATAAATGTAGTTAGATATTACATTTTTTTTCTCCTTGTTGAATTATAATTTTGAAATTTGGTTGTTTATACATATATATATATATATATATGTATATATATATATATATATGTATATATATATATATATATATGTATATATAAAATATTTTAATACAGATTTTGATTTCTAGGTTGTACCAAATTCAAATTTATTGTAAAAAAATTTTAACTTTCTACGTCAATTGTGATAATAACTAATATAAAAAATATTTTTTACATCAATTATGACATTAACATATGTAAATACTCAGACTTTTTATATTGAATATGGTATCAACCGAAATAGAACAATGTAAAAGCACAATTTTCTACATTAATTTTAGATATAACCAACATAAAAAAATACTTTCTACTTCAATTATACAACTAAGATAGAAAATTTGATTTTTTTATAACATCTATTTTATACTGAATAACTAATGTAAAAAATTTATTTTAAATAGTATAAAATAATGTTTTTTTCACCCATATCGATTCAAGAAGCTATAAAAATAAATAAATAAAAACCAACAAATTCAACCAAAAATATTCCAACATATATTAAATCATTGAAATAAAAAAAATTAAAAGTTCAGATTCCCGAAAAAATTAACTCTATGCAATACAAAAGAAACTCAGGACTATAATGTCCGTCTCGAGCCCAGTTGAAAAAAATAGCTTTTACTAAATCCTTCGAATCACACCACAATGCGACTTAGAAAACGCCATTGTGCTCAGTCACGGAGATAACATTCTTTAGAGGAAGAAGATGCACTTTAACCTCTAAGTGGTCAAGCCAATACATTTTGTTTCTTTTATTTAAATAAGGGTAATAGAAATTGTTATTGTAGTAAATAAATTTTTTTATTAAACTTTAATATATTTTTTAATTTAAATTTTTTTTAAACTATTAAATAACTAATGGAAGGATTTTTCTGTAAAATATAAATATAACATATCTTAATTAACAAATCAAGTATATTAAATAAACTTGTTGCGAACTTGCGACCACATTAATTAAATGCATGTATAATTATATTGGACCATATTAACTCAGGTTGTGGTACCCTTAGCTTTGCAAAAATACCAAAAAAAATTTGAAATATATATATAATGTTAGGATGTATAATTATTAAAAGAAAATATCAAATTAGTTTTTGATTATGGATGAATTTAATAAATTTTTAAATTATGAAAATTAATTTGATACCCTTTTATATATGTTGAGTATTATTAATATATTATTTTTTATATTATAAGGACCCGTATGATTGAAGGAATAAATGTTGGAAATTAATATGGTAAGTAACTTTAAAATTTAAAAGAATTAAATAAATGTTCAGCGACCAATCCCTTGTCTCCTTAACAGATGACTACCAAACCTTAGGGATAAAGTAATTGGAAACAACTGTGTCATCCACTGAGACAATGAGGGATGTTAAAATCGAATTAGATAATAGTAAAATCCTACATGTGAGCACTTCTGGATTAGATATATGTTTCTAATTTGATTTTTTTTTTAATTAAGAAGTGTGTTTTCTGTTAAGTTTTTCTTTACGTTGTCCACAAGGTATTAAAATAGAATTATGATTTTAATTAATTATTAAAGACAACTACTATTGAGTTGTAAACATGGTGTTAAAAAACAATAATGATTTTTAATTAATCATTAATGACAAACAGTATATTGAGTTGGTTGGAGTTGTTATGGTATCTTTACACAGGCCATACCATGTTGGATTATAATGTTTTGATTTAGAAGCTGTTTTATAATAAATATTTAAAATTTCATTAAATGTACCCACAAGTAATATATATATATATATATATATATATATATATATATATATATACTTCATTTGTTAAAAAATAATAAGAATCTTCTTTGTATGCTATACGAATAAATGAATAGAAATAAAATTTATTTTATCCCTTTAAACAAATAACTAAATAGAAATAGTATTTTTTGTTTTTTTAAAAAAATGAATGGTCATAAAATGTGAACATAAATGTAATACAATTAAGGGTTGACAAAAATTAAAACCCTTTTCTGTCATCTTTCTGCCTCAAAAGGGTAAATACCTTACTTAGGCAGGGCCCGCTGCATTGCATGTCCAGACATTGAACTTCAACGCATTTGAGTGCTCACACTCACATGTTCGTATTCATATCTAACTTTAAAAAAATGCAAATTCCATTAGCCACATAAGAGTTTTTTCTTTTTTTTTTAATGAAAGTTGATGTTCTTAAACTATACTTTGCTCAAGCACTGGAACTGCTTAAAAAATCGCTAATAAAAAACTTACTTTTTTCGATCCCCAATATATAATTGCTTTCACATAGAAATTTGGCCATTTGATATTTGACTTACAGAAAACTTCAAACAAGATTGATCTTTCAACCAAGCAAACTTTTTCCCGAAACTTTTTTATTACCGCATATTTTTAAGTGCTTGCTCGGGTTAATTTTCTATTATTAAAATAATTTAAATGATTTATGGCTTCATCGTTGTATAATGACGAATTCAAATTCAAATCAAAACAAAAATAATTTTATACCGAAAAAATATGAAAAACAAGTTAAAACTAAATAAAAAATATAGAAGTCATATTTGAGACATACGGCTACTTTTAAAAGATATATATATATTAATAATAATAATTGGTTCATATGGTGTAAAACGTTTCTTTATAGCTTGTATACCTACTTTTATAAATATTTTAAAATTTAAACTAATTTAATAACTTTTATACCGATATAATATGTGTTTTTTTATTAAAAAAAAATAAACATATCCATTTGAGCAAAGTTATCCCATCAACTTGGATAAGAACAAGTCACATCGTACCATATTATCCACTGCAACAGGGACTATTATGCCTGGTGCTGAAACGTGGAGCAAAAATAGAATGTAATTGTATAGCAGTATCTAACAAAAATTGTTTAAAATTTAACATCACCTAACTTGTTAGCTAAAAAGATAGGTTTAAGTTTATTAATATTTTTAAATAAATAAGTTAAATTTAAATTTATAAACTAATTTATTAATTTTATTCAGAAATCTGTTCATATATATATTTTTATAATTTATTTTAATATATTATATTTATTTTAATATATTAAATTTATATAATATATCATTAATTTATTATATTTATATTTAAAATTAAAATATACTAAACAAAGCTTTTAACTCGTAAATGTTTTAATCATTTATATATATCTTTTTTAATCATTTATATGTATAAATTTTAAATATATTTTTTAACTCATAAGCTTTTTTAATTATTTATATATAAATATTGATCTTATTATATTATAAAATTTTTTAAAAAAATTATAAATAATCTTAAAATCTAAAAAATTATAAATAATCTTAAAATAAGACAGATTTTTGAAAAAAAAAATTATAACAAATCTAAATTCAAATTTAAAAATTTTAAAAGAGAGTAAACCTAAATAAACCAATGCCTTACCTAATTTACTGTTATTTCCACCAAAGAGTTGAGTATTAATTGTCTTAAATGTTCATCCTCACCTAATTAGTACCTCCATCACTAATGCATCTCGCAATACACGAATATGGAATTGCATTCTCACCTGCCATGTTTCTTTCATTCAAAGTGGATTACTACAGTGGTATAAAAACCCATCTGCCTATCTACCCTACGCGTGTATATATATATATATATATATATATATATATATATATATATATATATATATATATATATATATATATATATATTCAAATTATTTTAAAAATAATTTTAATTAAAATTATTTCATCTTAATAATTTTTATAAAAAATTATATTTTATCAATTATATTATAAAATTTAATATTTTATTAAATAAATTTAAATTAATAAATATTATAAAAAATATTATCTATTAATTTAAATTTATTTTTTAAATATTAATATTTTTAAAATTTTATTTTAACAGTTAAATTAATAAAATTTAATTATTTATAAAAATTATTAAGTAAAATAATTTTAACTACAATTATTTCTAAAATAATTTAATTTCTTCTTTTATTTATATATATATAGCTTAATTTAACTTAATAAATTTTTATAAAATAAAAAATTAATAAATTAAATTCTTAAATTATATTATTATATTTTTACAATCATGTATATTAAATTTTATATATTTATATTATATTATTTAATAATTAATATTTATATATATTTAAATAATATATAAAATACTAAAATAAAATTATATAATAAAATATTTATTAATTTTTATTTAATATAAATTTTATAAAATAATTTATTTGATATAAATTTTAAATTTTTAAATTAATAAATCTTGTACTTTATAAAAAAAATTATTATATTTATATAAATATTTTAAAATTTGACAAATATAAACAAATTTTAACTTAATTATATATGTATATATATCAATTATTAAATAACATATCTGCATAATTCACCAGTTAAACTAATAAAAATATTTTATAAAAAATATAAAATTGATGCAAATGTTAAATTTACCACCATATCCTTACCCCGTATATATATTATGAGAGAAAAGTCATAATTTTATTAAAATCTAACTTTTAAGCAAAATTACAATAAAAAAACTAAATTTTCGATGATAAAATAAGAAATTGTAAACACCCAAGTGAAAATTTTGATATACAAATACAATCATAAGAACTCTATTCCGCGCTACGTCGTTACCGATGCCAAGCCAATTATAATTATACAAAACTACATGTTACATAACGGTACTGTTACTGCCATAGAATCTTCATTCTTCACTAAACGATACACCAAACAAAATATAATCATAAAGATTTGCAGCAGAGGAATGAATAGGTAAACTTTTTTCTGTTTCATATAAACGACAAACAAATACACTGTCAAAGAAAGAAAATGTGCATGACCCACTTCCATGAAAAAAAAAATGACTTCAAAGACAAACTGAGCCCAAAAATTACATTATTTTTTATAAGAAAGAACTATCTTTGACCACCCTTTTGAAAAAGAAAGCAAAATATGTACTGAGTGCAAGTAAGGAGAAATATAAAAAAAATCCGGTAAAAAAAAAAGGAAAAAAGGAATAAATATGAAATTAAATAATTTGTTAAGAAAGATTGTTTTGATGACTTTGATTGGGATGATTGTATACCTCATCTCTTCTTTCCTGGTTCCATACAATGGAAGAAAAACATCTTTCTCCATTGGATTGAGTGTGCAAAGAAGAGTGCTGACCAGTTTGCAATTCACTATTAAAGCTTCTTAGGCCATTTTGGTTCATATATTCCCTTATTGTATGGTTTTGGTTTGTTGTTTCAAGAGGACTAGACATGCCAATATCCACTTGCATCTCTTCACGGTTGGGGTGAGAATTCAGGTCTATTTGTCCACCACTTGATTCACCAACTTCAGGTTGGCTTCTGTTTAGTCCTCCCTCTTTCTCCAAATGGCTTGTATCATCTCTTGATGCTCCATTGGTATCTGACTCATCTTTTTGGTGATTTGGATCTTTCTGGGCGGCGTCTGCTTCGCGTTCAGATTGGCGCTTCTTCTTTCTTAGCATGAGGGTTTTGAACCGGCGCTTGACGGTCATGCACACGTTGCATGTACATGTTGGCTTGTGTCTCCCCTTTCCACTTGGGGGCTGAATGCACACAATACAAGAGCAGCCAGGACGGTGTCTAGGATGTTTGGTGGTGGCTCCAGCTGATGATTCGGCAGGGTCAATGAGGTTTTCTCCTAGAACTGCTGCACTGGCAAGAGCATCCAAGCCAGAAGGCTCCTGTTCTTGGATTAACTTGCTGCTTTCTACAATTTGCCGCTTCTTAAAATCTGCAAAACACCAGGTGAAGCCGGAAAGGTTCAGGAATTATTATTCTACAAACAGCAACAGCAACATCAACCCAATCTCAAACAAGACAGGCACAAAGCTTATCCAAAACACGGATATCAGGATCAAACCTTTGTTGGTTTTCAGAAGATTTTCTAATTCCCTTGAACTTAGCTCCTCTGGCTCAGAACAAGAAGACCTGAAGAAACAATGTCCACAATAAGAATTGTAAATCATTTAAAGACTATCTCATAAAGTGGTGATCTTAAAATAATATTAAACTAATAGTAATAATTATAATAATTATAATATAATAATAATAATAATAATAATAATAATAATAATATTGGAGCACCTGCTTGAATCCCAAACATTTTCAGAACATATCCACTTGGGAGGAAGAAGGGCATCAACCGGCAGCTTTCGCCATTTCGAGCATTCATCGCATTGAGCCCATTGTTCCTTCCCCCTGGATGAAATAATTAACATATTCAAGCACAAGTCAAAAATTTGCGCTCAAGTCCAAATATCTCAAGAATAAATAAGATCTAATGCCTAATTCAGAAAGTAGAATTCTTGTTACAGCAGACACAGATCCAGGAAAGTACCAAATAGTTGTCTTCTGGATGAACAAATTCATAGGTAAGACCAAACAATAAACAAATAGTACTCGGTCAAGACTTTCCACTGTACCAAATACAATGCTAAGTATGTGAGAAGTTTGGATTCTTACCCAGATGAACAGGCACTGAATATAGTTCTCTTTCCAAAAACCGGGGGTTCCTAAATTAAACAAAGCAGATACATCACATAGATTAGCCAGGTAGATGCTCAAACTATATCAGTCTGTATTCACCACGCAATAGCTAACCTAAAAAATAAAAATATGGACTAATTTGATATGGTCACACTTACATCATATTCCTCAAATACTTGGTCCTCAATTGTTACAATGCTAGGCTTGACACTAGGGGGTGGACGAAGCAAATCCTGTGCTTCTTCCCATGTAAGTTTCAACTCCATAGCATCTTCATTATCGATTAACAATCTCTTACTTTTAGGCCCAATATTGCGAGTTCTCTTCTTCTCTAAAACTGAAATTTGTTGCTGTAGTGTGTTATTGTTTGTCATCTCATAACTTTCAGTTTTAAGCAACCCAGCAGTTCCAGTACCCAAATGCAGATGTTCTGTATGTCCATTTAAGAGAGATTCTGCATTCCCATTTATGGAATGGAGAAGATTAGAATGATTACTTCCTGATGGCAGATTCTCAGCTCCACCAGAAAAGGTGGTTCCCTTTGCTGAAATGCCATTAGATTGTACAGATGTGGATGCATCCTGTTTGAACAATAGCCCTTTATCATTTTCACCAACATAATAATAATAATAATAACAAGAAGAAAAAGAAGACAACAACAATAATAGTAATAATGCATTATTCAAATAAGAAACAACAGATAGTAAATTGGAAAATTTTGCATCACAACCTGTGTATCTGTAGAATTTGATGCCTTCCTGAAACCCATAACAAGTTTTCCTCCAGGATCTATCCGACTAAAAGTTACTGCATAGCAATATCAATAAAAGAATAGTTTCAGATTTGCAAGACATATTAGCCTCTCAAAGAATAACTAAAGTTTGACTTTATAGTAAACAATAAATAATCTACAACAGATCAAATTCTATATGGCAAGAATTCTTCCATTTATCCTAAAAAAATTATTGGAATGATAATTGTAACACACAACCAGCCTATCTAAGGGTCATACGTGTCTTTTGGCTAAAAATAAAGAAACTATAAGGGACTTTTGCCAAGGTAAACAAAATTACCAAAGGATATATTACTATATAAACACATGTATATTTCATATAAAGTTTGACATAAATCAAAATTCAAGTCCTAGATTGATTCATACCGGTATCACCAGCCCGTAATTGCATGGACTGTATGCAAGGGGTCACACCCTCCAATACATACATCCGACTGTTGTTATTAGGCCAAAATCTGAACTGAAATGACCACTCATTCCCCTTCACATCTTGGATTCGCAAAGGAACACCTTCAGATTGCGAAATAGAAGGAAAATAAGCCTGCATTTCATATGCCAGTTTGTAAGATGTTCAACAATTACAGGGTGAAGAGATATTTCAATAATTATAAATAAAAAAAAATATCTTCCAAAATATAGTTCCATACAGAGATAACAAAGCAAGCAACAAGGAATTAGAAAAAAAAAAACTCTAAAAATACCTCAGCACAGGCTTTTGGGAGAACAAGACGACCAATTCGACCTGCATCACTAGCACTCAGCACCTTCTCAAATAATGGCACTACAGTGGACTTCAAGCTGTTATCATAACATTAAGGGAAACGACTAACAAACCAAACTATTTGTCATATATGTTCAAGACAACCAAATAAAAAATATAAAGGATACTCGCCAGACAATCGCTCCAGCTCTTGATCAGTAATCCTGGGCCAGTATCGGGGAAGTAATTGATTCTTGCCTCTGCCTTCAGCAGGTGGCCGAGCAATACGCGATTGAGATAATGCACCTTTATCTGTTTCCACATTCATGGTAAGTCCAGTCTTCAGTGGTTTAGGGAATATAGGGCGAGATCTTTGCCCTTGATGAAAGGGAGGAGAAGTTTTTCCCTCAAGTCTTCCTTCTGCAGCCTCTCCAGCAGAAGGCAAGACAGAGTTGTTCCCTGATGGATTTCCCAGATACATACTCAAAGATGGCTGTGCATTTGATTCATGTATGTTTTTAATCTCCCATGTCGATCTATTGTTTTCTAATGTTGCAAATGTTAATGATTGAACAGATGGTTTCATCACATTTGAAAATCCAGCATCCCCTTCCCTGAATGAAGACTTAGCTTCTTGGTTGTTTTGCCCATTACGTGCAATTACGCCATCTCTTTGAGCCTGATTCCAACGGCTGGACTCACTTGCTTCAACAATCTTGCAGAATTGCATAAGTTTTCCTTCATCAACACCACCCACAAACAGTCTGCCATCAAAATGAGTAGAATGTCGATCACCTGCATTATTTATGGACCCATTTGGACTTTCAGTATTCCTCATCTGCAGGAAAACACCAAATAAAAGGAACCAGTTAAACTTGGTCAGGGAATTGAAAAACATAATATGCCTTAGTAGAGCCTCTTCAAAATTATTGCTGACTACATATTTAAAATAACTGCACTAACGGAATATCAAGGCACAAAATCACAAAAAAGAACCAACAAGTATGCAAAAATTTGCTGAACATAATTAGAAAATAATGTTATAGCTAAAGATTGACGTTCATCAATTCGAATGATCATTTTATATAGAAGTCTTTCAAATCAGAAGCATATGCATGCATTCTATCCAGCTGATGATAAAAGCTAGGTGTCACACACTCTCACATGAGTTCATGTAAAATAACAGAGAAAGCACAACCATCAAATATTGCCGAAATAATACCCCTGCTTGCGTATTGATCCTCAACCTATACATTTAAAAGCCATATAAAAACAGAATACAAAAACTAAAAAAACTACAGCTCTATGTCCATACATTAAAATATATAGCAACCATTTGAATAACAAATTCTAAGAGAGAACAATATATCACTAAAATAGTCTTGTAACTAATACTAGTGACCAATATAGCAATATTGCATTCAATACTGCAATGATAATTTAGACAACGGTGAGTAAAAGATTCCAGAAGCAAAATTTGGCAACAAATGAGACAACAAAGCCTCCTGCATTGGACATAAATTAACCATAAATCACCAGTGTGAAGCAAAAATTTATGCTGGAAAATATCCAGACTAAACTTACCATACTAAGTTGGGAAGCATTTACACAGCTCACACAACCTACACCACCAAAGTCAAGATACTCGAACAAAGATCTAGATACTATGCATCCACAGTGAATAGGCTGCCAATCCAGGTCAAAAAGATTTCAACAACTAAGGAGAGAAAGAAAATGCCTGAATGGAATTCAAATAAAAATAGCCACTTTACCTTGCTGCAAAAGTTACATTCCCTCCAACCAGTTTGTTGACGATGGAACTTATTACAGAAAACTGAATTCTCATAGGCAGATCTAAAGCACATGGAGTAACATATTAATGATTTCCCAGTGGAAAATATAAAGAATCAATAAATGAATTATTACTAATCAAAATGCATGGCAAGATTATCAACAGTATAGCAGATGGAATATATGAGCAGTGGGAGAAAATATAACATCAACTAGAGAAAACTTCTAAAAGAAAATTAAACCTAAGTTCCATTTGAATCAGAGAAAAAAAAAATTATAAGAAAAATATCCTTAGAAGAGCAAGGTGCACTTGGCAGAGTATAGTGTGGAGTTGATCAATAATGATGGGAAATGTGTTTTTGTTCTTAACACGAATTTTCTAATGTATGTCCAAGGACACACAATAAGAACCGATATAAAGGAAGATTTTATTGGAAATCACTGGATCCAATGCATTGATAACATTAAATGTTATAATTTTCAATAAAAACTTACTATTTATTGATTTCTTGTTGCATGACATTGGACACACACTAGAAAAATGTTTTAACAAATACAAGCATTTAGATTTTTATTTTATTTTTGAAGTATGGACATGTGAGATTCATTTCTTTGATTCTCGCATCATTGATTACCACTTGCACTCAACTGACAACTCTTCAACATACACCCTACACTATTGAGGAGCAAGATGCATCATTATATAAAGAAAGGATACTACACAAGAGAAGAAAGAAATGTGGCATTAGAATTATAGTAGCTAGTTAGAAATTTATGGAAACTATCTACCAGAAAAAAATCAAAGGGTAAGAAACATTTACCAAAACTATAAACTAAATAGAGTCAAGTGGATATATATACATTAGTATAAGACATCACATAAACTAAAAGTTCCTTATCAGAATGAGGGATCTAATGTTTTTTACTGTAAACTGTAACACCTATGATAACGATTACATACTTATACAGTTATACTAGAATAGAAGAACTATAATGAATATTGAAAATGAATAAATCATGCCTTTATTACAATTAACAGTAAGGAAAAAAGCAATATTTGCCACATTGGCGTCTACAATTACCATACTGTTACACTTACAATGGGTCAAGAATGTCACGTTTCCATTCCTCCATAAATCTAGCATAACAGAAAGAAGCCAAAAAATTAGTCAATAAGTCAAAATTCATTATATGAAATTAAAATTTAAAAATATATAAATTATTTTTACAACTAACAACTAAGAATTCTTATTTCACAACCTTTATGACCGGAACACCCTTGCCTATTCATTCTTTAGAAATATTTCTCAAATTAGTTACCCTGATCTTCATCCTTAAACAACACCAACTTCATAGTTTTCATTCCTACCCTGGCTCCCATAATACAGGATCACAAGTATTTTGTTATCAAATTAGTAAATTAGGAATACGTTTATAAATATAGTTCTCTGAATTATATACACTTATTGTTATTAACGTCAATGCGACCTGTTTCTTTATAATTACACATACACACACGTAAAACCAGAAAATCCTAAGAAAGGGATAAGAAAAAAGGTTGAACCTTACAAATACAATTGGAACCCCCACGAGATTACATCAAAATAAAAACCCCAAAATATCTCTGATTTTCAAAACAGCGTCAATAAACACACGACCCAAAAATCATAATCCCCAAAACTACCCTTACAGAAATCAATCACCCCAAAATTGGCGAATAGATGAAATTCAACGCAAAAGGACCCAAATTTACCCGCACTTGCAGCATAGCTGGGCGAATCCACCAGATCGCAGAGGCCACCCCTTCCTCCATTCGTGGGTGCACGAACCATTCACAGCGCAAATGTCGGAACCCATTAATCCAGATTCCAAAATTCAACTACCAAACACAAGAACCCAAAATCAATATCAAAATCAAAAACCCTAAAAAGAAAAAAAAAAGAACTTCTGACCCATAAGTCACAAGATTATTAAGAATTCATATCCATGCACACGGTTTCGAGATTTACAAAGGGAAAAACCAAGGGGTAATAAAAAAACAAAAACCCCAAATGAAAAAACGAACCTTTGCCTCACCCCAAAAGAAAAACTACGACTGGGTCATTCGCATGAACAAAAAAGAACTCAACTTTGGCGTACTAGATATCTATCTCCTCAAATCTCAGCAACAACACGCATCATCTGTTACATGAAAACTCAGCTGAAGAAGAACAGAGGCAAAGCAACGAAGAAAAACAGAAGAAAAGAGCAGAGGGCAATGGAAATTGACCTGGGTTTTTAGAGAGAGAAAACGAGGGCGTGTATGGGATTGAAGGGGTCTCTGTAGAGAGAGAGAAAGAGAGAGAGAAAGAGAGAGGAGAGAGAGAGTGTGCATGCAAAGCAACAGATGCATAAAATGCATGCACGACACTTGAAGACACTCACACACACCCCACCGCTAACCTTAACGCACACAAGTCGTGCATTTTTCTTTTCTTTTTTGCTATGTTTTTACTTTTAGGACACTGATATCCTTACCCGCGGGTTTCGGGGATGTCTCTTTGTGACTGTGATTTTGACTCCTTTGTCTCACCCGTTGTTGCATTGGTGTTAGGTGAACCTTGTGTCCGTGCTTGCACATGTAGGTGAGGTGGCATTTTAAAACCTCTTTTTTTAAAATAAGGGAATTATCAATTATTATTATTTTTATATTAGCATTATTATTTTCATGGGTTGTTTGTTTAAATGGCCTAAAATATATTTAAAATAAGGGAATTATTAATGATAGGCAATGAAGCAAAATGATTTTAGTTGTGAAATCCACAGGAAAGTTAATGCTATCCCTTCCGTCGTGTCTGTTTTTTTGTTTTTGGAAGTTTTAGGAAATTTATTTTTGCTTATTACGCCTAATGTTATTTTATTAATAAGGTGAATCCTCATTCCTGACTTAAATTTACCATATTTTTATCCAATTAAGTTCTTGAACTTGAATTCGATTCAATTATAATTCGATTAATGATTAGGTTAAAATAATATTTAGATAAAGTAATAAATTAAGTATAATGTATACAATATAATAAAATTAAGTGATATTTTAAAATATATTATAAAGAAAAATATATTAAAATAAATTTTATTACACTATAAAAATATATTAAATTTCTGGATGAGATGATAGATTTTTTTATGAGAGACAATCACACTTAAATTTATCATATTGTAGTGTTTATTTTAATTTGATCATTTCTATTTTAATTTTAAAAAATTAAAATAGAAAAAATAATTATATAAAAATATATATTTTTATTTTAAAGGAAGAAGTATGTACTTTTTTAATAATAAAAATATTTTCCTCCTTTTAAATATTTAATAAAGTTGTATATTAAAATTTAAACTTAATATCAATAGGTAAATTAAATAAAAAAAACCGTTTGTTAGCTAATATATATTAATAGTGAAAAGAAAAATACATATTAATTTAAATCAACACATAATTTATTAATAATTTCTAAAATTATAAATTTTAAAATATTATATGACTGTACATCGGATGCATCAATTTAAATCTTCAAATCCAATCTAATATGAAGGTAGATAAAAATTTTAATATTTCAACCTAATCTAATAAGCCCTCCAGTCAATTTATGGGAATAGGTTTTAACATTCTAATGTGTACTACTATTAGCACTTCTTAATTTTTAATATGTTAAGAATCTTTTCCATCATTTTGAGCTTCACAAATTTGGTTTAACTAAGTCATGGTTGTGGGGAGGTAAATTCTTTTTCCATTTATAATTTTCATCTTATGTTGTCAATTTATTTTTATAAAAAATGATTATATTACAATTTAAATTTAATTTCCTTTTATCCAAAATGGCATTGTGCTTGTTTCAATTAAGTCCAAAGTGTCTTTAATCAGGGATATTCCTATAATCATTATTATGAGACTATAACTTGAGCACTGTTATAATTAGGAGACTCTCAATAATTACTTTCCCTGGAATTGGATCATCTTTCTGAACGCTTCTCACGTCTCACCACGCTCAACATTTGGTAATTAGTATCTTTAGAGCTTTTCTTGTTAAATTGAAGATAAATAATATTTAAATTTTATATTTAAAATTTAAAATTTCAATATTATAAATTAGAATTTAAATATTTAATTTATAAAGTAGGTATCTTATAAGTGGTTTGGTTCATTTATTCAATATGGGAAATTATTCAAAATTTAAATAATAAAATAAATTTTATTAAAATCATGAAACTTGATATTTAATTTTTTATAAATAATAAAAATTAAAATTTGAATAAGTTTTTATATAAAGTTTACACGTGTTAAATATGCAACGAATAAAATATTTTTATTATAGTAAAGATGTTTAATAAGACTAATAACAAATAAATATATTTATAATTAAGGACTTCATATTAAAATATTTAACTAAATTGAAGAATTAATAAAAATAAATATTTTAAAAAATGTAGATGCATGTCAACTATGTTAAAAAATATATTTTTTTAAACATTGTGTCTTTAATAATTATTTAAAAATAAAATAAATTTTTATCAAAAGTAACTAGTTATTAAATATAAAATATAAAAAATATATATCTTTAAAATTGGAAAATAAAAAGATATAATTAAAATAAAAAAAGATTGAGTTTAATTAAACTTTGTTTAATTTTTTCTGTTTAAAAACTGAAATTTAAATTAAATTTGTTATTTATTATAAATTTTTTTATTAAAGTCAAATCTGTTTTAAAATTTATAAAATCTACAAACTTTTTTAAATGTTTATAATATAAAAAAATTAATAAATAAATTTAAAAAATATATATACATAAATTATTAATTAAAAAAATTTAAACTTTAAAATAAATAATATAAAAAATTCATAACCTTAATAATAAAATTTTAAAATATATATATTAGATTCTTAGTATGTAAAAATATAATGATATATATATAAAAAAATTATAATACATATACATAACATACGTATATACAAATTTAGATATATATAAAACTAATAAAATATAAAATATTTATTTTAAAATTAAAACAAAATATGCTACTTTATAATAAATATTAAAAAAATTTATAAATATAGTATTTTTTATTTAAAATTTAAAATTTTAATTTTTAATAAATTGTGCAAATATATTAATATTATTAAATATAATATATTAAAATAAATATAAATATATAATATATAAAGATAAATAAACTTATGAATAGACTAAACAAATTTAAGTTTAATTTATTTATCTAAAAAAAATTTTAACAAAATAAAATTATTAAACTTTAAATAAATTAAACTATAAATTTGTTGAACAACTTTATTTATTTTTATTTTTAGATATAACTATAAGATAATAAAAAATAACTTTTATAAAAAAAAACTTAAAATAATATATACTTACATTAAATATATAAATTTTACATAAACTTGAAAATACTTCGAATTTCATCTTTAACAATTAAAATAATGTTGAAGTGCTATAAATACATGTACATGAAGAATTAAAAAGTTTAATCAGTCTTAAACAAACATTTTTTATTTTAATTTTTTGAAGTTTCTAAATTTTTTTACAATATTTAACTTACATTATTTTTATAACTTCCAATTTTTATTGTTATTTTCATAATATTATTAAATTTTTTATTTATTTAAATATTTCAAAATTATTTAAAAATATAAAATTTGTCAAGATTTGAATAAAAATAATAAATTTTAAGAATATAAAAAAATTAATACAATATTTAAGTCACAAAAAATACATATTCTCCTTAAAAAAAAGTGTTTGAAATGATTTTAAAAAATAATAAATTTAATAACCTACTAAAATGTGATCCAAACAAAACTCAAAATCATTTAATTTTGAGGATCAACCAAACAAGTCTAACAAGGTAGTGTGAGCGAAGTAAAATCTCTCCCTTACATTATAGCCATGCTCATTCTGTACGAGTTTTACTCTTAAACTATTAAATATTAAAAAAAATATTATTATGCAAAAGAGTATGCACGTTATTTTTTTATATTTATGTTGTTACTTTTTATATTTATATTAAAAAATTTATTATAATTTAAACTTATATTTATTTGATATTTTAATTTTATAAAAATGAATTGAATATATAATTTGATATTTTTTATAAATTTATATAATTTTAAATAATCTATTATGTGTTTTGAAAAATACTATATATATATATATATATATATATTTATTGAACTTAAAATCTAATTGATAAGTATGGTGAAAATATTTTTGTGTAATCTAGTGAATCTAATATTTATGAAGAAAAAAAATTAGATTATATATATATATATATAAAAGAACAATATTTTTATTTATCTTTATACATTTATGGTCATATTTATCAACGATGGTCAATAAATTTTTTTAGATGTTTAAGTTAAAAAAAATACTTCTAATTCATATTATTTACAAAAAGAAAAGTTTTTCATTTATAAATCACAATCATAACTTTTAATAATATGTTGTACAAATTTGATTTGAGGAGACATGTCTCACACATAAGCTAATATCTATAAACAACTTATTATCTTTTTTTAACTCATAACATGTCTTTACAAGGGTATAATTTACTTAAAAGCTTTCTAAACTAAGTGTTGGTAAAAAATTATATTTCAAAAGGATTAAGTTTCACATTAGTTGGAATAAATACCAGTATAAACTTTATATACTAGGTTATTTCTTGTGCTTGTAGACAAGCAAGTACAGGTTGAAGCCTCGCACTCGCACGGATGATTTTGAACTAGTTAAGTTCAAAATGGAAAAATTCTCATGTGTACAGTAATGCGGTCCACATATTATTTGCTTATCCGAAAAATTCTATATTTAAAGGTTTTATTTTCTGTTACCATTCATTCCAGATTATTAACCATAATTCTAAAACATATCACAATTAGACACAAACATTCTTAAAAAAAATGCAACTACACGTCTCAAATTAAAAATTTACAACACTAAATGTCACTTCACAAATTTTCGCTTCTAAAAATAATCTTTAAATTTTATCTAAGTATCATTCTTTTATTCGAACACACTAACTGATACTACTTTTCTATATTTTTACATTGTTGCTCCACATAAAAGACTCAAAAGATTTTTTTTAAATAAAATTGGTTTATAATAGAAAGAAATATGCTAGTAAGAAATCTTAACTTATCGATAAAGAATTAAATATAATATTAGAATGAATAAGTATAAATTTTTGTCTAATTTTTTATTAAACATTTATTTTTTATATGGGAACAAAAAAAATAAAAATAAATAAACTTTTGTTTTGGATGGACAATTTTCTTCTTAGATGTCTTTAAAAATTTTTATGTATAACAAAACTAATAAAAAAATTTGAACTCAAAACTTTATATAAACTAATTTAATTACATATTCTTTATCATTAAATTAATTTTAATAAATTTTTAAAAAATTTATTTTAAAAGTTTATGTTTTAATGTTTGAAATTTTTTTAAAAACAATTGAAGTGAATCTCCTATATTGTAATTTTCTATTTATTCTTCTAAATTTTTTGAGAGAAATGTCTAATTTTCTTTTTGATAATCATTGTTACTGGATCTAAAATTAATACTGTAGACTTTTCTTTCTTATGGATTTTAAAATAATAAACTATACAGTTTACCAAATCAAATGTGATGTGTTGACTTATCAATTTATAATTTTATATCTATATGCTATAAATATAAAGTCCTAATAATTATCTAAGATCAACTTCAACGCTTGTGCTAAACATATATTTAAACTAGTGTTATACTCAATAGCATGCGTTAATTATATTGGAAGGAAACTATGTTTCAGATGAACTTTATTTACTAATTTTATAATTTTATTTGTAGAAATATGAATACCAAACTACGGATTGCTTTTTACTCTAACTAAACCTTAATTTTACAGTAATAACCCAACTAATAAGATTAAATATATTTTCAATAAATTTTTTAAATATTTATATATTTATATCTATTTTTATTATATATATATATATAATGGTTGAACTTATTAAATTCATATCTTACAAAAAATAATTATCAAATAAAATAGTTCTAATATAAGGTCGTTTAACAGGGACTTACGATTTGACTCGTTTAAAGCCTAGTTAGGTTTAACTCGTTTAATAAATAAACAGGCTCAGACTTGTAAAAAAACAATTTTAGATAAACAAGTCAGGCCTAAACTTATAGAAAAGGCCTATTTAACCTATTCAGGGGTCTATTTATATTTATATATTATATATTTATATTTATTTTAATATATTATATTTATATAATATTTATTTTATATTTTATTTACATAATATTAACATATATATGTTTTAGGCCTATTTAATGGCCTTTTTATCTTATAGGCTTTAAGTTTACAAGCTTTTTTTAATTAATTATTTATATAAAATTTAAGTTTATTTATTGATTTTTTTTTTGTAATGTTGATTTTTAAACAGGCTTGCAGGACTTGTAGGTTTTAGATCAAACCAGGCCTTTACAGAAAAAAAAATAAAAACAAAAGTCTTTAACAGGTAACATGCCCAAGTTTAGGCTTCAAAATTTTTAAACAGGGCATGCTTGAACACTCAAAACCTAACTCGACTCGGCCTACTTTCATCCCTATTTTTCATATCTAATTTTACATAAAATAAAATTTTATAGATTCAAATATCTAATTCTAATTATATATCACCTTGATTATTTGTATTAAATTTTATCAAAATAAATAACTATAAAAATAAAATTAAAAAGTTCAAATTTTCATATATTTTTAAAATGTATTTTACATTCATTTTGACGTATTTAAATGAAATATCAAATAACTTTAAAATAATATTAAATTTTATAAATATAATTTATATGATAAAAGTGATAAATCTAATCATTATTTAGTTTTTAAATAATTCTTTTAATAAATATATATATATATATATATATATGAGGAAGGATTAAGTTATTCTAAAAATAACTGTATTGAAAGATATTTTACTTAATAATTCTTATAAATAATAAAATTTCATCAATTTAATTGTTAAATTAATAAATTATATTATATAGATTATTTTTATAAAATTTTAAAAAAATTAATATTTTATTAAATAAATTTAAATTAACAAATATTATAAAAAGTATATTATTTTTTTATTTAAATTTATTGTTTTAAATATTATAAAATTTTATAAGAATAATATATATAATGTAATTTATTAATTTAACGGTTAGATTAATAAAATTTAATCACTCATAAAATAATTTAATCATTCCTCTATATATATATATAAAAGATTTATTGATAACAAATATGAAATTTTAATACTTACATAACTTTTATAGAGTGTAAGACTCACAAATTGAACTCAATAATAAAATTATATTATAATATTTTTATAAATATGTATATTAAATTTTAAAAAATTTAAAAATTTGTAAATATATTATTTAATTATTGATATTTATATATATTTAAATAATATATAAAATATTAAAATAAAATTAAAAATATCTATCAATTTTTATTTTGTATAAAATTTTATATACATAATTTATTTAATAATAATTTTTAAATTAATAATTAAATTAATAAAATTTATATTTCATATAAAATTATTAAATTTTTTATTCGTCCTTTGCTTATTATCATACGCTTCTTAACTTAATTCAGCTACCAAATTAATATAGAACTTTTGAGTGGGCAATTAATGATAGAAATTTTATGTTGACCTTTGCGTATGATATAGCTAAATTAAACCACATCAGCATCTATGCATGAGATGAGATAGTTTTAATTTGAGCTTCAACAATCATTTTGTGGGGTATGGTTCTCTATATGTAAGCTGGGTTGGGCATATTAAACATTAATTGGATTGGACTTAGCCAAATACATTGGAATTAATATGCTCGCTCACCATGAATAAGAATATAGAAGCAAAATTTTATTAGAAAAATGTTTGATTGGTGCATGAAAGCTTAAATCTACAAGCTAACCGTATGGTTAGTTAGTTGTAACATGGACGGAAAACATATCTTAAACACGCATGTATTATTTCTTTGTGGTTGTGGACAGCAATATTTTAGTTGCCATTATGCTTTCCAACATGTGCGTTGTAGGTGCTCAACAAGAACAACCACCTTCTCAACTGTTTAATAGCATTTTCCCCTTCTACTTCATGTAATAAAACATATAAACATGGAAAACCGCACATGATATCTCTCCTTAATAACATGAATACCATAGCTTAAACAATTATTAACCACTTATTTGTAAATATATTTAAATTAGGCTTTATTAACAGTATTTTTTTGTCTTTCTATGTTCAATGTATGATTTTGTATTTTTATTTGCTTGAAAAAAAAAACTCAAATTTAATTTCTGAATATTTTAATTGTTAGGTTATTTTATCATCAGTTTTTTTATTTAAAAATATCAAGTTTTACTCTCTCTTTTTCAAATATCCATTCCAAAAAAATCTATATCCTAAATTTAAATCTCACTTTTTATTATATAACAAAAAAAATTATATGAATTAAGCTCATTAAACAATTTTAAATTATCTCTCCTTTAAAATCTATCAATTAATCCAAAATAAATAAAAAATTGTCTATCTTTAAAATGTCAATTTTTATCAATTAATCCCAACTTTTATGGCTAATTTTAAATGTTTAAAACTAGTAATTTTTTATTAAAATATCTAGTTTTAACAGTTTCCTTGAGACAGAGGGTGCATGTATTGAAATAATAATGATGAGTAAGAAAGAGAGAGAGAGACCTACACACCATGAGTAAATCTACTTCAACCTCAACTTCAGCTTCAATCATTGAACACAACTCAAAGATCACTCTTCCAGACCGGTGTTTGCAGACTCTTAGCAGCAAAATCGACAACCTTGTAGAATATCAATACATCCCTGAAGAGGCAAGAATAGACCAATCTATTCCACCTCTGATGAGCCCTTACAACTTATACCGCAGGCAGAGATCCGGAAACAGCTGGCTATCTGCAGCCAGAAAGCTTGTATCTACTCCTAGATTAAATATCAAGGAGCAGATCCAGACGAACAAGTTTGATCAGTGTGGTCTGAAGGCCACATCTCAGGAACAGTACGTAAATCTTCTCATAAGCAAAGATCTCATAAATCTTTGGAAAAGAGAAAAATACGTAGCACTCCATATGGGTGCAGTCAGACTAGTCCTGAGTTACCATGGCAGGAAGGGACTTCCCATAACTGCCCGAATCACGTTACTGGATACTACCTACCGAGACTATGAGCATGCTGTCCTAGGGACATGCATCACAACTCTCAACAACGGCCAAGCCGTTTTTACGATCTTCCCTAACTTCAACGTACTACTCTCAGACCCAACACTTCCCCACAGGTTTAAAGTACAGGTGCAGATCGTAGGAGCAGAGCAAGACGAAGAGGCTTTCGCAGCTTCGCTCTGCCACCAAATCATCTGGAGGGTTCAGGATCATTGCTTTGATCTTCCTTCCAGCAAAGACCTCCACGAAAATGCGTTGATGGTTATTGCTACTGACAGCAATGAGACGCCATCCATCATCCAGATTCCAAAGCAGATTTCCAGGAAGGAGCTTGAAAAGTTGGTGCCAACTGAATGGATAACCAACTATGAGAACTTCAAGGCTTGCCAGAGACAGTTGGTCTCAACTGAAGCCAACTACAGAAGAAATTCTGTAGACGGTACTGTCAGAACCATATTCAGCAAGCCAGGAGAAGAAAGTTCAGCCACACCCCCTATCTTTCACAGTATGATGATCACCCTCGGTGAGACAGAAGATAGAATCCCTATTTGGGGATTCGAAACAAACGGCAAAGTGATCTACTCCGACAAACTGAATGGACACTTCTTATGGGACGTAGATCCCTCAAACTGTGACGATGGATGTAGCTGCGACGAACACGGCTATACAGATGATGAGGATGATTTTTCCTCAGATGGTGATTCAGACGATGATACTTGGAGGGCAAAGCCAAGGCCCTGCCAGCCACCTCCTCCACCCAGAAGAAGGCCAGATCCAGAAAACAGTCCTTGGGTCGGAATAAGGAGAAAAGAGAAACTCTTACCACCAACAGATGAGTACCTCATTACCTGGCCACCTCCAGAGAGAGGATTAAATTCATACAAGAACACACCTCAGGCGTCAAAGGCAATCCCTTGCATGATGAACCAAGAAGAGTTTCCACCTCTCGAGAGAAGGAACAATGAAACCAAGAGAGTGGTTACTAGACCTTACGTACAACCTACGGAGGTCATGCCTGAAGGGTGTCCAAAGCCCACTTCCCAGGCAGAGGAAGTGCTCAACTGGCAGACAGATAATGCTCTGGCCCAGAACAATGTCCTCCAAAGAATTGAAAAGAAGGTAGACAATTTTGGAGGAAGAATGACTGGATTCGCAGAAAAAATGATGAAAACATATGAAAGCCTAAAAGAACAAGTGCAAAAGCTAGAGGCTGATATAGAGAACTCTAAGAAAGAAAGCTTTCATGAAAGAGTGGCAAAGAACAACGAGCTGCAGAAACTCTGTCTGAAGATAGAGGAGTATGAAAGACATTTCAGGGGGACCCAGAGATTCTCAGAAGACACTCCGTCTCCTTATGAGATTCCACCAAGAAAGATAGGTCCAACAATAATGTTTAGCAGACAGCAACAACCACCATCGCTCTTACCGATGGTCATGCCACACAAGTCAACTTTTTTCGGAGAAAGGTCCATGACGGAGAAAAGAAGGGTAGAAGAATCCGCATCACAGACATCACCCGAAAAAACCCAAAGAAGGACCGATAAACAACCCGAAACGATGATGACGATCCAAGTCAGTGCAGAAACAAACCATTATGATAATGAACATCAGGATAGCTCAGAGGAAGATATGAATGTAGAACTTCTTCCAGAAGCTAAAGAAAACCAAGTCGATTCAGAAGGAGATCCATACGAAGAGTCCCTTCCAGAAACTGAAAAGACTGAATCATTCCAAGAAGATTATTCAGATCCTTCTGAACCTAGAGAAGAATATGCGGACATAACCGGTGTGCTGATGGCAACCCATACAGGAGAAGCCTCTACATCTAGGCTTCATCCAGATGAGATGATGACGCCGATGCCGCCATCAAAGGCAATTTACTTCTCGTTAGAAGATATTGACCCGCAACAATGGCCCAAGAGAATTCTCGAATTCAAGGCATGGATGGACAAGAAGTTGGTCAAAGAACTAGACCGATACAAAGTAATTGAGGAATTCTGCGCCGGGATGGTCGGCATCCTCAAAGAATGGTACCAAAGCCTTGGGCAGGTCAATCAAGACCAACTCCACTCCCTAGAGTCTACCGATGCAGTAATTGCAATTATTCACCGAGAATTCATCGGTGACGCAGAGGTGGAGGACCAGATCAACAGACAGAGGTTCTATGGCATGAAATGTTGTTCGATGAAACTAGGAGACCTATCCAGGCATTTTCTAAGGATGGGACAGTGCTACTATAGACTGAACGGTTTCAACGATGCCAGCCTCAAAAGCACGTATATCAGTTCTTTACCAGAGGCAATCCAAGATGAGATGTACAGAAGTGCAACTAAGGATGGAATAGACTTTTCCACCAAAACTCTGGGACAAATTCACCAGTTCGCCATGGGAAGCAGAAAGAAAATTTGCTCACAGCAGCAAATGCTGAAGAAAATGCTTGAAGGAGGAAAGGACTTCTCGAAAGCATGTAAACAAAGCTCCCTGGAAATTGGATGCAAACAGAAGAACTGCATATGCAAAACTCCAAAGAAATCTAAGGAGAAAGCCTCAAGAAAGAAGAAAAGAAAGACGAAATTCTTTCGAAAAAAGAAATTCAAAGGAAAAACCCGAGGTAGAGACAGATGCTTCATCTGTGGGAAAAAGGGGCATTTTTCCAGAAACTGCCCTGAGAAGAAAGACAAAGCAGCTAAGCTGGTCCACAGCTTACAACTTTCAGAAGACGATGACGTTGAATCCCTGTACACTGAACAGGAAGAATTCAACGAGGAGACCGTATTTGCGCTTGCTGTATCAAGCAGCGATGAGGAGGATGAACCTCATTTCCCAGTGCTGACATTTGAAGAAATCGATAAGGTAGAAGAACAAGTGGCAATGGCTTCTTCCCCGACGCTACCAAACGTCGAAGTCTCCATTTTACCCTCAAAATACGATGTCCCTATTAAAGCAATCGCATATATGGACACAGGGGCACAAAGAACACTCATGAACCCATCCATTCTTCCTTCTTCTGCATGGGAGCAAGAACTTCATCACTTCAAGGCTGCTGATGGCCAAACCTTTACCACGGAACTTGTCACCAAGAAATGCATTGGAATCAAGTTCTTCCAAAACTGTCTAGTTTGGACAAAGGTGATCGGAACAGAACTTCCTGGTAAAGACATAGTGATTGGAATGGATACATATGCTAAAGCTGACCGTCTACAAATACTTCCTAATGGGGTGAAATACAAGAGATTCTTCAAAGAATACGTAGCTATTCAGAAGATCTTCAACCTGGCAGATACACCTCCAAATTTTGAAAAATACCAAGAGAAGATTATGAGACTATGTGCAGACAGTCATGACATGTTCAGACATCCAGAACCATTATGGAAGAACCCTGACTTTCAGGTCAAACTTCCATTCAAAATGAATGAAGATATTAACCCAACCAAAGCAGTTCATCCTGGCATGTCTCCAGCAGACAGAACAGCCGCCTATGATGAATGTCAACAGCTGCTGAAACAGGGGTTAATCGAGCCCACCAAATCGGATTGGGCTTGTCAGGCATTTTACGTTGAGAAAAGATCAGAAAAGGTCCGAGGAAAAAAGAGGCTAGTCATTGATTACAGGCCTCTTAATGACTTCCTGAAAGACGATAAATTTCCACTACCCAACATGAGGACCCTTTACTCTTACATGAAAAATGCCTACATCTTCTCAAAGTTCGACATGAAGTCGGGCTTCTGGCAACTTGGGCTTGAACCTTCTGATAGGCCCAAAACGGCATTCTGCATACCCAATGCCCACTACCAGTGGATTGTACTACCTTTTGGACTGAAGGTAGCACCATCCTTATTCCAAAAGGCCATGACTCGAATCTTTGAGCCCATACTGGATACAGCCCTGGTATACATCGATGACGTACTATTGTTCTCTCCAAGTGTAGAAAAACACAAAGTCCTATTAGACAAATTCTATGCTATCTGTGACAAGTACGGCATCATGCTTTCCTCAAAAAAGTCTCAGATCGGCACAACCGAAATTGACTTCCTAGGGGCGAAATTTGCCCAAGGAAAGTATAAGCCACAACCTCACTTGGTTGAAAGACTCCCGGAGTTCCCAAACGAAAACTTAACAAAGAAAGAGATACAACAGTTTTTGGGAATTCTCAATTACGTCAGAGACTTCATTCCTGGCATCTCCAAGTTGACAGCAAAGCTCTCGTTACTGCTTAGGAAGAATGCTCCAGCATGGGGCCCAGATCAAACTGAAGTAGTAAGAAGGTTAAAAGAGGCAGCAAAGAACCCTCCTCCTCTGAAAATTCCCGGAGAAGGGAAACGAATTCTCCAAACAGATGCAAGTGATTATCATTGGGGAGCTGTTCTCATAGAAGAAGTCGAAGGTGTGAGACATTACTGCGGACATGCTAGTGGTCAATTCAAACCATCGGAGCATCAGTATCACACCACCTTCAAGGAGACTTTGGCCGTAAAATACGGGATACAAAAGTTTGACTTCCACCTCAGAGCTTACGCTTTCGAAGTCCAGCTTGACAACTCTTCGTTTCCCGGGATGCTAAACTTCAAGAATCGGGTGCCTCCAAATCCACAAATCCTTAGACTAAAGGAATGGTTCTCCAGGTACAACTTTAATGTTAAACACATAAAAGGAAATCTGAACTTGATCCCCGATTACTTATCCAGGCCAAAACCGGCAATGTTAATTTCCAGTTACTACATATGCCCAATTATCATGATGATGCACGAAGCATCTTCATCCAGCCTACCACCAGAAACAGGAAATTTCCCACCTGAGATAAGAACCCTCCAAAAGCTTAGTCCAGAAAATATAAAACAGTTCGCTAGATCTCACATGTTCCATTATCTAGCCAGTTTGCTTCAAGAAAAGAAAGTCACACCTGAACCAACATGGTTTAATCCTCAGGCACCATACCTCAATATTTATCCCATATTAATGGATAACCATCCGTTCACTACAATGGATCTCTGGTACATATGGTGTGTGACCGTTCTTTATAAGTATTCAATTATTTTCCCCACTTTTAAGATGATTGATTACTTAGAAGACAAAGCAAACCAAAGGACTCTGCTATGGAAATGTCTTAAGTGGTTTTGTCCAATTCAAGATTGGATTAAACATCTGAAAAAAGATCTCTACCCTTACAACCTCTGGAAGCTCGACACAGAACAATGTAACAATTTCGTAACGGTAGTAATACTTCATCGGCCATACTTTAGACATCCTCTCACTGGCCACATTTACTCTCAAGATAATGCTGCTTTCTACATGACCATACCAGAGCTTAGACTGTTCTCTCAAAATAAGGAAGTTCCTCGGTACCAAGAGGAATTAGCTCTTTATTTATTTGAATTAAATAATTATAAGCTCAGCAGCAAAAACACTGAAAATTCTTGTCTGAATGTCAAAAATCCTCAAATCATGTGTTTCCCTGAATGGGAGATCCCAGAAGAACACAGACATGAAGATACAACAAAGGCAGAAATGCCCAAGATGACTGGACAGAACAGCCTGTAAAACTCAGCAAATATCCTGTGGCAGGATGCTCAAGATCCGATTGAGACACAATTAGATCTAATCCAGCTAGAAAAAGAAACAGATAAGGAGGAATATCAAGAAATGAATATGTCCCCTAGTCATGAGTGCATCTTGACCAAAAACAAAGACTGAGCACCTCAATGACTGAGACACCTCCTCAGAATCATTTGTCCAAAAGCAGAAAGAATCTCCAAGCGGCAGACAAAGCACCTCAATGAAGTCTGCTTTATCTAAAGATGATTACTTTACTTTAGTATGCTTTACTTAAAGTTGTGTGCTTTACATAAAGCTGTCTGTGACAGCTGACAGAGCATCTCAATGATGCTTACTTTACTTAAAGTTGTGTGCTTTATTGTTGTAAATAAGTTTGTCTAGATTCCCGGTTTATTGCCGGTAATCGGTAGAATAGCTTTTGATGCCTATATAAGGGGCATTCTTCTTCTATTGTAGATAAGTGAGAAAAAGAAATAAAATCTTTTGTGAATTATCTCTACGATGAGTAACTAAAACCTCTCTATCTCTCTCTCTCGCTCTGAAAGTTCTATTATGGTAATACATGCTATTCTGTTCTCATTTAGTATATTAGCTGGAAAACAGAGGAACCACTATGTTTAGTGCAGAGCCTTAATGCTCTATCTTCTGATGGCTTCATCGCCGAACAATGCGTCGTACTGAATGAGTTTTGTAAAAGTTTTGATCCGTGTTTTACGAACTTCTTTATCATTATATTATGCATTTGAAAGTAGTCGAATAACTGGGACGAAAAGTAGTCATGGGGACGAAAGCGAAACCAGTATGAGACGAAATTGAGTGTATTGATATAGTAATATGGGAGCTCTCGGTTAGCAGTACTTTTTATAATAAAAATCTTTATCTTTTAATAAAAATGTACTTTTATATAGTTAAAATCAGTATTAAAAGTTGAGGTTAACATTTTCTTTAAAATATTAATCTTATATGTTAAAAATTTATCAAATTAATTTAATCAATTTTTTGAACTCTTTAAATAATTTCCTATTTTAAATCTATTTAAAGCTTATACTTATTTGAATAGAAAATAAAAGTTTTATATAAATAAAAAGTGAAGGAAGAAATTGACTGTAATAATTAAAAATTTATGGACCAAATTCGAATAAAAAATTTAGAGACTAGAATCAGACATTAATCACAATAGAGAAATAAAATACAATTAAACTTCCTTATTCTATTTTAATGAAATTATTTTACAACATATTAGTATGACTTATTATAAAGAAATAATCTTTTTAAAAAAATTAAAAAGTCACAATATTTTTAAAAATAAAAAATTAATTCAAACACATTAATAAAAATATTTTCTATAAAAGCTTAAAAATTAAAAAAAAATTCCTAAAATAATGGTTATCAAACAAATACAAATCTCAGCTACTGGGAAGACAAGATTGCATGTTATCAGATGATCCAAAAGTGATTACATCATCAAGACAGAAATCTTTTCCAAAATGCTATGATGAGGTTGGAATTATAATGTGGTATGTCAAAGGAAAATTGTACATCTTCTTTCAAATCATATAGATATATCCTATAAAAATTAAAAAGTAAGCGATTTAATAAAAAAAAATAGAAAAATATAAAACAAATATATAAAAATTGTTGTTGCATATGAAATCCAAAGCGTATTACTATGAACATACAAATTAAACAATTAATTTAACTTAATTAAAAATTTTGGTTGAAATTTTAAAAATATAATTATATTAAAATTTTAAAAAAATAATATTATAATAATTTTTTATTTGAATAAAATTGTTTCTAATAACAAATATACATTGTTTAAAAAAAAAATGCAAAGTGGTGGTGGTTCCAACAAGCACATCAAACCATCATCGTATATTTCAAAGGCTGAGATGTACGGTAATGTGCTACTCAATAAGGTTATTAAATTAAATTTGTAATGAAATGACTATAATTTATATGAAAGATTTCATCTTGAAATTCACACGATAAGATTGACAATCGATTTCGACGAGGATGCATGTGGTCACATCTACACTCACTCTTTGCAGATTAGATTCAATTCAGGCTCGCTGAAATTTAATTTTACTTTTTTTTTTTTTCAATTCTCTTTTCTACTTTTTTTTTTCAATTCTCTTTTCTACTTTTTTTTTTCAATTCTCTTTTCTACTTTTTTTTTACCCTGTGGGAAGAAAGCATAAGACTTTTTGCCACCCAACTTGAATAATTACCGAAGAAAACAAAAACAATAAAAAAGGTATTAATCAACAATATTTTAATTATGTTTTTTTCCTGTGATATATTATGCATCAAGGAAAATTAAAGGTTTGTGTGATAAAATTAATGAATAAATTAGTTAAAAGATAAAAAAAATTAGTTAAAAATTTAAAAAAAATATAATTAATTAAAAAATAAAAGCTGAACAATTTGTTAGTTAAAGTAAAATATGTTTAATAAAATTAATCGTTAAATTAGTTGATAAAGATAAAATAATAAGTAAAAATTTGATTATTAAATTTGAATTTAAATATTATAATTTTTTATTAATAATTAATTTTATATTTAAAATAAACTATTATTTTAAAAATAAAAATAATATTCTTTAATTTATTCTTTTATAAATATATATATATCTACTATAAATATTATATACATAAATTTATATTTATTTTGATGATTATATATTATAAAATAAATAATTTGATAATTTTATTTATTTATTTTTATGATATATTTTTAATAATTTTTTAAAAATTAAATTTTTTAAATATATTTAAAACAATATTTATATAAAAATAATATTTATTTAATTTTTAAATTTTTATTAACAAAAGTTACATATTTTATTATAAATAATTTAATATAAATATTATAATATTAAATAATAATATAAAATTTTAATATTTTATAATAAATGAGAAATTGTCAAAAAAGATAAAACAAAATAATAACTTTTAGTTAAGAGCTAAAATTTTGAAAGTTAATAAAAAATGTTGTTTATTTTATCTATTTATCAAAATAGTTGTAGATAGAACTGAATTTATCTTAAAAAAAATTAATTAATTATTTTATCTTTCATCTAGATGAAATACTCTATCAAGCATATTTTAAATGTCTAAACATGTATTGAATAAATATTTTTATAAGTGTGAGCTAAATTATGATATTATGAGTTTAAGTTTAACAAATATTTTTTTAGGATATCTATGTAATTTATATGTTTATTTAATATTTTTTATTTATATTTAATATATATTTTAAATAATAAAATAAGATCCTCGCATCTTTGTTGTAGATGACCAATCTATATGATTTATATTTTTTTACACTAAGGAGATATTAAATATTTTATGATTATAACAATTCAACAATTCCATTAAAATATAAACAATAGAAAGGGTCATTCTCTCACCTAGTGATGATACCAATGTTTCTATTCTTTATATAAAGATCCTACATTACAAGCATAGATATATACTATTTCATATATTATTATATTATTACATTATTAATATATAGATCTCACTTGTGCATTAAGGTATCTTTGCACGTATCATCATGTTGTTACCAAAATTTTAATGTAAAGTAACAATCTTCATTATCGCTTAATGTGCATCACAATCTAGTATGTTAAATTTTCTTATTTTTACCAGATCATTGTGACACTATTTGTGAAAACAATAAATTTATTTTCATTAACATTTTTTCTATTTTTCTATAACAATACAACCAACCATTGCTGCTTATGAGGCAGCCCTTATCGGGTATGTAAGGGATTGATTAAACTATCCATGAGACACAATGCTAATCCTAAAACATCAAAGCATGAGCAATAATTACCATGCAACAAGACAAATGTTCTCTCTTGCAAGAGAATTCTCATGAGAATAATTTTAAGGAGAAACACTTTTATTTTTTGGAAGGGAAATAAGGAAGCTATAAAAGGTCCTTACATCTTTCTACAAATGTTGGACCTAAGATGATGTATGGAAGAGAAGTAGAGCACTCTGTGGTGCAAATAACCCACTAGCAAAGTGACTAAGGTTTACATACATGGCAATGAGTAGGTTGGAAACAAGTTTCATGTTCCCTTATCATCCCCATTCTTGTTGGTGTTGAAAAATTAAATTTCATTCTTATTCCTAATTGGGATTGGAAAACATATCCTTTGCTCATCTCTATTTTTTATATTTTTATTCTAATTATTTTATAATTTTATTATATTATTTTATTTTTATTACTTTTTTAGTCTAGCCAATTTTATAGAAAGTTTTTAAAATATCAAGAATATTTTTGTAATTTAGTATATCATAGATAGGTTGGTTTATAACTGAATGTAACATTTGGTTGGCCAAAAATAAATTGATTTTTCATAAAGATGAAATAATATCAGAAAAATATTGAAAACAATCTAAATTCAATTATGAAGTTGGCTTTACAGAAGTGAGACGTTCTCGTATCCACTTTCTTTTTGTTGTTATCAGATAGTAACGTATATAATATTTTTATTTGTTTCTAAAAAAAAGTATATCATAACAGGTTTGGGGATGAGGACAGGCCGAGTACCAATGTCCTCATTCCCATTTTAAAACATCAAATTTTATTCAAACCTGTCCGACTCCCAGTCAACTTGGATTTGTCCATCAAAATTGGAGTAGGACGAAGTAGGTATTCATGAGTATGAGTTTCTTTTCCATTCTTATGGGATCACTAATCAATCTTTCAAGTAACCTTCTGTCAACCTCTTATTCAGTGTGTACTACTTATTAGTTACTCATACATTCAAAACATCACCTAATTTAAAATCTTCCAAAATTTCCAAACTCTTCAACAAAACTTACCTATTTATTAAGGAGAAACCAATTCATAAGGGTACCTGATTATGTTCACTATAAAGATAGTGTGTACCGAGGTATTCAAATAAGTAATGTGCAAAACCTTCCATTGTATATTAATGAAAGTCTCTTTTAGATGGTTCATGCCATTACACCCCACTCTATACAATTTTTAAACATTATTGATCTTCTAATTTACCTATTATTTTATTATTTGTAGGAAAATTTTGAGAAAGATCCATTCATTAGCAAACAAGTGAAAGATCTAACACTTAAATTTTTTATGTCACTTCTATAATGCTTTGTTTGGTTAGGAAAAAAAGGAAAGGAAGAAAAAGAAAAGAAAAAGAAAAAAAGGGTATGAAAAGATTTTTATTTATTTATTTACACATGAAAATAGAAAGAAAGAAACTAATTTTTACAGGAAAAAACTTGCATTTTTTATTTTTTGTTTATTTTAAATTATTAAAATTATTATATATTTTTTAAAATATAAAAAATAATATTATATTAATAAAAAATTAAATTTTATTTTTTAAAAATTAAATTTTATACTATTAATATATATATTTTTTTCATCCATTCAAACAAAAATAATCGTTTTATTTTTTCTACTATTTTAATTTATCCGAACAATGTTAGTCTCTAATATAACTAAAAATATTTAATTATTTATTATGTTAAAAATTTTGAATCATCTCATAACCTAAGACCTATGATAGTTTTGCATTTATTGCGTGGTACTCATATTCAATTAAACAGAACTAGCAAAATTTAATTTTTTACACCATATCATAGGGGAGACAATAAAAAGGTGTCCTTTTTGGCCCATCCTTTAAAAAATCTGAGTTGACTATTCTAGCAGAGCTTAGGACAAAGGCGACAAAGTACGTGAGAATCAAAGAGGTCTGATTTGGATAAACCAGGAAAACCTTTCCCAAGAGTCACTGCCCAAGAGCAATTCATAAAATAATCAGAAGAAGAGGAAATAAGAGCAAAAATGGAGACGAGCACTTGGTAAACGATAGAAACAACTTTGACGATAAAAAGAAAAAGTTAAAGAGAAATTCGAGAATTATACACTTTTTCAAGAAGAATTTTGTAGAATTTATTTTACTAAATTTTGTTTTTTCTATAAAAAATTTAAATATAGATCACATAATTTTACATTTACTTTTAAATATGAAATAAATTTAAATTTATAAATATCCATCTAAACACCGCTAAATAATATTTTGATTCAACGTTCTTTCTTTTTATTTTTGGGTGAAATATTTGGTATTAGATCAAATCATATAAAGTGTCTAATAGCCTGATTCAAGAGACTATGATTAGGAAGGTTAGTAAATGTGAAAGCACGCTTTAGGAAAAGTGAAATGCGCGTTGATGGCTATTATGTCAAGGCTGATAAGGTTCTAGAATTGACATTATATGTCTGTCAAAATATTATTACGACAGCGACATCACCAGCGTCCAGCGTAACTATACAGTTCTATGGCAGTTTTTTTTTATTATTATTAAACTTTCAGATTACATTTTAAATTTTATTTATTTATTTATTTACCTTTTTAAACTAAAAAAACTTAAATAAAGATAACTTTCTGATCACATTTATTATATATAAATTTTATTGTTAAAAATATTTATTTTTACTATAAAATTTGAGTTTTTATTAATATTTTTTATTTATATTACAGATTTATTTATTTTTATAAAAAACACTATTTTAATAGAGAAGATCTAAGATATGATGGAATTAAATCTTTCAACAGAAAAGTAATCTATTTTAACCATTAACATTATTTCTCATCTTTTATGTTTCATCTATTATTGTTTTTATATGCTCTCTATATTGCTGTGTTGATAATGTTATGATAAGATTCGTATACCATAATAAATCTAATTTGCAATAGAAAAGGTAGAAAGAAATAATTACCAAATCAAAATATATGATAAAATATAAATTTAATTCCCACCTGATTTTAATTTTGATTTTTGTAGGTGATTTTTTAATTTAATTTCTATACATATACATATAAAAGAATTCATAATATTTTCCTATGTTTGGATAATGTCGTCATCCCCTCACTTTTCTTTCCAATAAATTTAAAGCAAGCTTGAAGGACAGCTTATTCAATATTTGTTTGTACGTTTTTGACAAAAGTTTAATAATTTTGAATAAAAAATTTCTTTCCGTTTTCTGTTTATCTTTTCTTCTTCTTAAGCTTTTTATTGAAAAATTCCTAAACATTTATGGAGTAATATTTGATTAAAAATGCATGTTTTATGCAGTAATAATAATTGTTTAGGATTTCATGAAATACAAATGTTTTAACAATAAATTATGTATGTGATATTTTAAAAAAATAATTTCATCAACCGTGTTTATATTAAATTTAGATCTTTTGGAGTAGGAGATGTGTTTTAAAAAATAAAACACATAACTATACTTATTAATAAAATATTAAAAAGGGGATTATTACATATTTATAATTTATTATGCTCGTGTTTGTATTTTGTAAAATTTTAAACTCTTTTAATTTTTTTGGTGCAGTCAAAAAACAAAAGAACAAAGCCAATTCTTAACGACACTCACCGCTATCATATCCTATTGAAGTAGGCTTCTGATTTCTGGTGGAGATGCATCCTTGACGGTGATGTGTTACTTTTTTAATAACTATTATAATCCAATATGAATAATCTTTTCTTAACAATTTTTTTTGCACTTTTTTTTAATGAATCAACATTAAAGTGCAAAGTGACTTTGCTTTTTACGATTTTGAGTAATAACTAAGCACATTTACACGTGTACAAGTTTAGTTTTTATTCGTAATCCCTATAAACGTGTAATCAAACACCTCGAAATAAGTAAAATTATTCAGGAAATGGTATTTGGGGCACCTACAAACAAGTTTAAGGGCTTGATTGTTTTGTTTAGCCTCCAGATCATGTTTCGTCTGAAGAAGAACATTTTGCTGCCGTTCAACACATCTCGTACTTAGTGTGATGGACTAATTGAAACGGTTAATTTTATCTCGTAATTCATGTTTTATTTGCTCAACAATTGATGAATACATTAAATCAATTCTTTTCATCCCACCGTACATTTTAATGGAAAATCTTTTAAGAAACAAATGCCATATAAAACTATGAAGTAGAAGTTGTATAAGCAACATTGCAACCATTTTTTACGTCTCCAACAATATTTTAATTTTGACGGTATTTTCAATTGTATGGTCTTTATTAATAATGGCTCTTTAGTGGGCCCAATCATATTTATAAGCTACATTGCCCACCGGTGTGGAGCAGACTTCAGTACGGTATTATTTTATTCTCACAGGCCAGCATGAAATGAAGGAGATAACAACTTCTATATGTGACTATCTCCACAGTTTTGATTTGAACTTTGTGTGTGAACGTAAATTTGGTGAGAGAGGAGGGTGGCCCAAATAACCGGCCTATTAGTTTAATTTAGCAGAAGGAAATAAGGAAGTATATCCCCAAGATAATTGTATAGGAATGCGGTGCAAGCGTGGATGATGTTTTCCATGTCCCTTTCCGTTGCGAATATTCTTGTTGTATAGATAAATATATTTTTTATTTTTCTTAATATTCTACCACCCAAAATAAGGATAGAAATGGAGGGTTATATTATTGATTTTATTAAACTTGATTTAAATTTTTAAATATTTTAAAATAGTAATTTTTATTAAAATTATTTATTATATTTTATTTTTTAGCATAATAAATTATTTTTTATAAAATTTATAATTTTTAAATACGTAAAATTAACTTTAAAAATTAAAATTATATATAATGATAAATTATAGATCTCAAATGGACTATTTAACTTTCAAATTCCATCAGATCAAATAAAAATGTCTATTGTTTATTCAAATCAGAAAATAAAAGTTTAAATTTAATCTAAGTTTATTAATTTAAATAAATTAGAACAGCTGAAATCGATTATGCTTTAAACCTAAAAGAGTTCAACTTTTTATTAATTTAATAATAAACTAAGAACTAAAGTTAGTTAACTTACACCAGATCATATGTAGGTTTATTTTTTGAATGTACAATGTTAAAAAATTTAAGCTTATAATTTCATATAAACTATCTTCTCTGTTATTATTAGATTAATTTTAATAGATTAATAATAATAATAATAATATTTTAATATTATAAATCTATTATTGAGAAGTTTAAATTAGTTAACTTATATAAAACTTTTACTCTATTATTTAGATGCTAAAAATAGGTTTCATAAGTGATTTTCTTATACTTTTATGAAATAATTCTCAGAAAAGGTTTGGAAGATATGCAAAATTCAGTTAATATTCGATATTTATTCTCCTTTCAAAATGTTGTTATCTTTTAAAAAATGCTAACTTCATTTTCCTTGTTTTCTTTTATCTTTTTTTTTTCTTGATTTATTCTCTTCATTTCCCCTTGACGAGAAAGTTGAAGAAAAGGCACATTGAAACATGTAACCTGAGATACTCGATCCTTTTTCATGTTAAGTCCCACACGCTACGCTGAAGAAGATGTGAGACATTTCATAAATAGTAAGCAGACAACATACTACGTCTGTATGGACGAGCTTTTTCTAAAACAAAAATAATTGCTTCTTTTCCAAAAAATTCTCTCATAAAGGTAATCAAACTCGGCTGAGAAAATTATCTGTATTAAGAATGCATTATGGAAAAAGTTGTATATTGTTCTTTTATTTTCCAATCTCAGGTCTGATAAGAAATTTTATTGCTACTAGGTCCAAGGAAGGCGTTATTCCTTCATGTTGTACATGCCTCCTTCAATACCTTCTGAACGCACAGAAGCTGAAAGACGTAGCTTTGAAACATCATCTGACCTGACAAGCTAATCTGTTCGCTATTATGTTTTCCACTCACTGTGTTTCTTCCTTCCGGCTGCCAAATTTTCTTTTCTGCATAAAGAAGGGTAGCATGTACACCCACATTATAAGGAAACGTGAACTGATTTGCATTTCAAAAGCAATTAAAGACATAATATACAAGCGAAATTAGATCGATAAAGGCAATGAATTGCATACCTTCATTTGTAATTTCACATTCAAGAGGAGTTTCAGCATCACAATTGCTCCTGGTGAAAATTCAGTTTCCTTAGTATATCTCATATAAGTATCATGAGAGTGTTGATCCCAGCTACCAAGCCAAGAGAAAACAATATAGAATTAAGAATAGACATACTTTCTTTTATCTGCTTGGCTTTCTTGTTTGTCATGTTTCTTCAGTAATGATGATATCTCCACATGACCAGGAGGGTCAGCTGTTACGAGACACTCTGTTGTCTTTCCATCTGTGTCCTCTGCGCCTCCACATTCATGCGCATGATTATTATTGGAAGATGGAGCATCTCCTGCCATTTTCTTTTCTGAGGTCAATTCATTATCTCCCATGAAAATATCTTCCTGCTCAAAATTTTTGTGTCTGTCTTTTTGCAATTTCACTTTTCTCTCGCTTTTGCTAACACTCCCTTGTGCTGACATTTCAGTAGATGAAGTTTCACAATGAAAACCACTAGCATCTTCAGACTTTCCTTTAAAAGGAAAATCTGGAGATAATCTTGGGCTCGTTGGCCATGACCGAACATTGGGGAATGCAGTTGAACAATCAGAGGCAAACTTTTCAGAGGTAAAACTGCAAGGAGGTGAATCTCCAAGAGGTGCAGCATTTTTAAATCCACCAAAGGAGGGTCTGCCCTTGTTATGTAATTCAGGGGTAGTAAAGACGATAAAAGGATCTTCAATTCTACTTTTGGAGCGGAAAACTTCAAAATCTGCCTCTAAATCTAGACAGAATGAGGCAGCAACAGAACTCTTATCAACTGAAGCATTTTTTTCCTCAAACTTCCATCTGTTATGTCCATCCAACTCTTCCTGGAGAATCGAGTTTGAGTAATGAGATGATATTCGCTTTGATGGATTTGGGATACTTTTGTACTTTTTGTCCTTAGTATTGCCACTATTTCTATGGCTTGCAAAAACATTTCTATATTTTCTTCTGTTCTCCCCTGTTCTTGACGGTAAATGTGCAATGGACTCACCTCTCACTGACATAAAAAACAGGCATTCTGATTAAATTGGCAACCTATGCCATATGTATCAAATAGAACTATTGATCAAATGGTATAACCCTATGAGTGTGTTTTGGTGTGATCAAACACACACGCAGAGATAGAGAGAGAGAGGACGTACCAGCCGCGGATGAGCTTGACTCTTCGCTGACAGAGGATACAAATAGTCAAACAAAAATCAGTATAAATAATGAGAAAAAATACCATGAAACACAGGATTATTTTGATTTTACCTCAGCAAGCTCGAATTATCCCTTACATCTTCTGGAATTAAATTTTGAGCATTGAAGTTCCCATCAAATCTATAACATTAAAGACAGCACAAAAACATAACCAAATGCTCATCCCATTACAGAGCTTGTATAAATAATGCCCATACCTTGCCCTACTAGCAGCATAAAAGTCAAAATCATTCTCTAATTCGTCTTTGGAAAATGAGGCCAGTGGCTCTGAAGATAAAGAAAAAGAACATAAAAGCAAACACCATCACGGAATTATATATAAATCTTTACAGATCCATAACAAACGATCTATAAATGAGTGAATAACGTTGACTGTTAATCTAGTAGACGAAATTTTGACATCCTACGAGCAGTTAAAAATGGTAAGCATGGCATATAGGTCACAAGTGCATAATTGTAGCTCAATTTGAGCATAAGCAACAATTGTGTAGGTAGCGTCATTCCTTAGAAAACACCCCATAAGGTTCACGATATGCTAATGAAGTGTCAAATGAGCAGGCAATTCCTTACATGATTTTTGGGTGCATGACATTACAGAAGAGCAGAAACTCAGTAGCAAAATAATTATAGTAGGTAGAACCATAGAAATTAAATTAAGATCTTTTCCGTGTCATTGGTGTTCCAACTTACAAGAATAGTTTTTATAACATTGAAGTAAGATTATATTTGATGGTTTAAGGAATCAAACTGTACCACTCATGTCGACCTCGTTCATCGCTGTAGCTGAAAACCTGCACTACCATACATACAACCATCTTTTAAGTCGAAAATATCATTATGGGAGACAGGAGAAGGTGCGCTCAATTGCGGCAAATACCATTTCTTAGGGAGTAGGTCTTCGAAAGCACAACTTTCCATTTTGTAGGCCCCACTTTTCAATTTTTCAGGAGATTTAGAATCCATTCGAAAAGTCTTCTTACATGCGGTATCATATCCCATCGGGTTGTCAAATTTCTTATCATGGAAGCTAGAACATGCTGGGTTCACAAAAGGTGGAGGACTTCAATATTTTTCGAACATCCAGAAAGTCATGCCATTTATTAGAAACACTAAATATGTGACTATGAACAAAGGCCAGCTTTGGTCTTTTATCAGATTAACCATGGACAAAACCTAGACAAATGTGGATGATCTAGGCAGGTTTTAATTGAATCATTGGCCCAAGAAACTATATTGATACGCCATATATAAATGTCGCATGATGCAGAATTCATTAAGTAAATGATGCAATAGTTCAATCTCTCTTGTACCATAAAAAAATAAGTGATCCAATCTCTCAAATGTGGTCATCGCTGACAGCTAGGAACAAAGTGTAATAATTATGCATCTCTCGTCTCATCCCTTACTTTTCATTTTTACCTTTCTTCAGCTTTATGTTTTCTTCATCTGTCACTGTCACTTCTACATTTCTTTTTATCTTTTCTGAAGGGTTGGGAGAAGTTATTACATTCCATATGACCTTAATATAATAAAATAGTTACCATATTCATAAGAAGTTTAAGTTATAAAAAATGCATAAAGTTTTTAGCCACATGGTAGAAAACAAGGGGTTAAACAAAAAGCAATGACATATAACAAGTAAAAGAGAAAAAAACGGGTAGCTATAGATTACCATTCCACAAATCTTCATTACTATTTTCAGTCTTGTAGAAGAATTCTTCACTTATGGAAGAGTCATTTATGTCAGTAAGGTCATAAAAATGCTTGCCATCTCCAACAACTGCTGAGCTTCGCTTTACTTTGAATGGGAAGTCCGAAGAACTGGTAGGCGACACCTTGATATCTTGAGTCATTATATCCTATAAGTTGAGTGTCAGGTTGTATATTCTCAGCATAATTACCCACTATAAGATACTCATTTTGAATTGAAAGGCAGAATATAATGAAAGCTACCGCAAGTCTACCGGTTTGACGAACAAGTAGTCCATCTGTAATCTACCAAAAGACTAAAAACGGCAAAAAAGAATTGAAGAACGAGTAATGAGGTTCTAGAAGCGTAGAGGTCAAATATGCACGTTGACATCTTGGATAAATTACAGTTTACCCATAGAGTTTCGCTCGTTTTCAAATAACTCCCCTCAACCTTTTTTGTCACTCAATCCTCAACTTTGGATTACTTATCTGTAACTTAAGAACCCTACCTTTTTTATATAAAAAATAGGGTAATGTGTAAAATAAACAATGCTTTAGGGGGTAATTTGAAAAAGTTTCTAACCATCCTAGCGTAATCTGTAAAATAAATAGTAACTAAAGTTAACTGAAAAAGTTAGACAGTTAAGGGTTTAAGAGACCCGAGCCTTGGGGCAATGGTAAAATTGTTGTCTTGTAACCTCTTAGAAGTTAGGCTTTTGGGTATCGTAATAATAAATCTAAAATAGGTTGTAATACCATCTTAGAACTAAAGTTTGAGCTTAATCTAATCTTAAAAGCTAGCTTGTTGGATAAGAATTGCTCTTACCTTATATATTTTTAGTTTGACATATCTCTAATCAACGTGGAACTCTAACATAAATTCAAAGGTCATGAATTCAAATCCTACAAACAGGCTTTCCATTTACAGGGTAAGGCTACATATATCTATCCTCTCCAGATCTCACTCACTAGGTGAGAGTCTCATCCATAGGTTGTAATGTGTAATTTACTTTAATATCTTTTGTCATATTACCATTACCAGTAATTACTAAGTCAGCTATCTCTGCTCGAAACAGACAGATCCTTTGCCCTAACAATCATGATTGTTTCTAATTAAAATACCACAGCCAAGTGATAATTCCATGTCTATCCCCTTTGCTTATATATACAAATCTGGCCTTTTCCAAGGCAGATTCTCCATATGCACGCAATATTGTGCATAAATTTCATATAACTGAAGATTATGGACTAACTTATGGCTGAACCCGTCTCAGTGCTTAATGAATTTTCAAACACAATGTTATACATTGTATTATGGAAGAGGAATAAAATACTTCAGGTGTAATAATCATGAAAGCACGTTAATAAAAGAAAAATTGTAAATTCTTAAGTCAAAACCCAAATACAAGATTTATGTCAGTTCAGGTATCACTAATGACTAGCATACAGCATCGGAAGTGAAGATAGGATTATAAAAATGTGTGTGTGTGTGTGTGTGTGTGTGTGTGTGTGAGTGTGACTGTGAGTGAGTGTGTATAGAAAGATGACTTCAACATGTGCTTCACCATTTCAAGTTCAATGTCATCCAGCACATAGTTAAGGTTCTTTAACTTTGATTTTCTTCCATCCTTCGGCAATGGAGAATAGCTGCATGGAATTCTGCAAACCACAAATTCAAAAACACATTCAAAAGGATTCGATCTGTCTATGCTAACAGCTAGCAAATTGTTGAATGCTACAAACTCCTTTTTGTAAAAAGACAACAGGTGAGGTTATGCATTGAAATATTGTCAACCTCATTAAACTTCAATTTTATATTCAATAACAACTTAAAAGTGAATGTTGTTTTGCATGACTGATTGAGGCTACCATTCATGAAATTGAACGGACGATAGCCCCAATTGTTTATACGTAGTATAAGGTATACTGTATAAAAGAACACCAGCTAAAGTTAATGCCTACTGCTGCGATATAAGGGTTTTTCTGTTATAAATTTTAAATGCTGAGAAATAGGAGACAAGTAAAATCAAGAGGTTTAGCAATAATGACAGGCTTGAATGCAGCTAATTATAACTGGCGAAAACAACTAGTTGAATATCAGATAGTAAAAGAACACGTAGAACTCCATCCTTCACTCAAACAGCATTGAGACCGGCCATTAAGGGTTTTATTACAAGCATGCGACTGGAAGCAATGAAAATTATTTTTATAGTATTTGTTAAAGAGAAGACTTGTTAAATTAAATGAGCACCATCACTCGTAAAGATGCCATGATGGATATTTAATTAGCAACAGGTCATGTATACAATGGCAAATGTTACAAGGATGCTCGGCCAAATTTTCATAAATGCGCGTGAGAAGTTATATGGTGATACTGTGATTTGAAGCAAATATCGATTATTGTAATTAAATAAAGTTATTTAGCCAGAAATTCATGAAATTGATAGCATTTGCACTAATCACACACTGGGAATAGTGAAGGTATTTAAGGGTAACAGAATAATCTTACAGAAAGAAGGAAGGAGCGAATGAACTACCAAAAAAGTATCGATTTAATCACCTAGCCTGTTGTTCTGGCGAATGAGCTGGTGTCTCTCTTCCAACTTTACCCAAACCTAGAAAGGATCCAGTTAATGTTATATATATATGGAAGAAAAATTGTCAAACAGACATTGTTATATGTAAAATCTTAAGAAATCAAGTTCCCGAGGAAGGAACTAACATCAAAACTTCTGGTTTCATTACCACATTTGAAGATCACAAATTTAACTATTATCATCACTCCTTACTTCCGTTATAATAAATTATGCTCACGTAAATAGACGAAATTCAACCATCATTTTTTCTTTCCACCAAAATTTAAAGGGATATATCCATACACATTGTTGATGAGCATATAAGGATAATCACAGTGATCCTACGAAGAATGCAACACGAAACGTGAGGGGAACCGATATGAGTAAAAAGCAATACACACCTTCGAGTGAAAAAGAAACATGATCTTCACAGGTCGGACACTTTTCCACAGTGGCATTAGGCTCATCATCACAAAGCAAATCCATAACAGATAATTCCGAGTCTGAGAACAAGGACAAATCAATAGGTGAGACTGTGAGAGGAAGATGGTTAGTCCGATGATTCTTTTAAAAAAAGATAGGTGCTAAATAAATTCCAGTGTTATGGCATTGAAAGCAAAAATACGAAGACATCATCGAAATTTTACTATAGCAAGAAACACTGTCCCAACTTATGTTTGTTGAAATTCTGTAATATGCTACTTACATTGATCAGTTACTGTCTTCCAATGGTTTGGTGGTCCATTAAAAGCAGTAGTCTGGTGATCAGGAGCACTCCTGTCAAGTGAAAGAGGTATCAATTCTTTGAATGGTGAGAAATAAGTGCATGTTAGGTGAAACGTTTAAATAGGTTAGACTAAGAATAACCAAACCAATCCATTTAGAAAGAATCACCTTGTAATTTTCGTCACATTAATGAAAACTCCGGAATGAAATAAGGGGAGAAAGAACCAAAGCAAATCAATGAAAGGCTTGGATCAGTTCAAATTCTGTACACTTGGTTTACTTTTAAATTTGTTTTGAGTTTTGCTTAGTTCGATCCAGAGTTCTGAAAATTTTCCCAGACTTAAAAATTTTGAATCACACAAATCCAACTCCAAGACATCCATAAAAAGAAAGAAAAAGGCATAATGGACTCAGAAGCAACCAGTGGATGTAAGATATGTTCGATATTTGCTTCCAGCTTCATTAAGAACACCTTTTATATGTCTGCTAGCCATGGATGTGTTACTAAGTGGAGCAATAAGTTAGAAGAAGGTCAAGAAACAAGTGAAATAATGCATATAAGCAGGCAACGCAATCATTCTCCAACCTCAAGAAGACTCTATCTGATCCATTCAATTGTTTTTAGATATATGACTTAACCTGGAAAGTAATAAAGTAGAGGGCTCAGCAACAATAACATGTAAAGGTAAGTATCACTCACTTCTTTGGTGATGCTTCAATCTGGCAGCAAAACGGTGAACCTGCTTCTGTATACATTCATTATATATTTCACATCTCAGTTCCAAGTTGCGTTTCAATGAAACCAGTCAGACTTAATAGTTTTTACAATTGTCAGATGTAATAGAGCACATACTTGCTTCTTCAAATCTACAAGAATTTACAGTAGTATCCACGTGGGTAATTATTGTTGGCAGATTTTTTGAGGCACTGCCGGGCATGGTAGACATACCGATTTCTCCATCATCCCTCCCTTTCATTATTGTACAAGTAATAATAGGGGGAAATTGATAATTTTAGTGAACAGGACATAAGCAAGAAAAGAAAAAGACAAGCAACACAAAGCCATTAAGACAAAAGAAACAAAAATTAGTATTAGCAACATAATTTGGCAAAGAATCATAAATCCTTTTCCCTACCATATCACATGGTTGTTCTTCTGGAAGTCTATCAGAGCACGAATCTCTATACTAATGACTACTTTACCAGAAGTCCAGAATTAGCAGCCAGGTTTTAATACAGTGAAATCATTTCCATTTTGGCTAATTAATGAAACATAAAACATGGAAAACAAACAAAATTGAATGGGTAATGCTCAGCATCCATATGCAACTGTACAGTCGCATGAAGAAACCGTTTCTCACTCTTGTAGATAAACAGAGAAGATCCCGGATAGGTTTGGAAATATTTAATGTAACAGTCAACAATAAATAACAACCCTCATTTAGTTAGTGTTAGTCCAAGCTTCATGAATGATTCAAACGTGACAAGATCGGGGAACTACTACTGATCAATATATGCCACAATAAAGAAACAGCAGCAGTAAAACTAATAAGCAGAAAGAATATTGGATGCTTACCCTTCGGGGACAACGGATTGCTTTGCTGAAAATTTGTTGACAAGTTAAGAAAATTAAGAATGTCCAGAGACTGATTCTCTTTGAGGCTTTGTCCAATAATGCCTGGGCTATCTGAACAGTTATCTGATCCCATCGTCTGAAGATTTTGTTGCTGACGCTTCCTTTGTTCGAAGTACTGCTTTTGCCTGGTGGAAATAAAGAGTTGATTACAATTCCATCATGTAACTATCAAATTTCAGTCAAACCATTCTTCTCAGTCCCTACCATACCAAACTCCATAGGGATCGGGATAAGTACAATTAAGTTTTACCTCTTCTGTGTAGATTTCCTTGACTGAAAATTCCCATTGCAAGTGATATCATGCACCAAAGAAAGAATGTTTCGACGTCAGGAGAAAAACAAACATCATTTCCATTTTTGCTTCAAACAATTTGCAATTTGGAATGGCCAACTATGTCTGCTAGCAAACCATGAAAATCATATTTCGAATTTGCAACAACGACCAGTTTTTAATTTCTTTTAATTCAGGAAACCTCGTGATTTGCAAGAAAGTGTAATGAATTTCCACAATATTTTATCTTCTGAATCAGTTCAAGCATGTACAGTACGTTACTTGCCATCATTTCAATACGAAAATTTGATTGTTCTACAGAATACTGTTAATCCTTCAAAAAATATTTAGGTTATGTTTTCCCTAATTATACATGATATCGCAATTTGGTTGAAAGTATATTGCAATATGCATCTAAGATAATTCAAATTTCAGCAAAAATCCAACTCACAGTAGTGACTTTCCGCCTGGATCCTCCCATCCATTGCAACATCGTGCAGGATGGATCTAAAACCTCGCACGAAACAAAGCACAACCGCTATGTTCAAACGGTCTCATTTCAAATTTCGATTGAAGAAATATAATTCGAAAAACAATCAGTACTATCATCAAGAGAAATTCAGAAAGCAAATGCCATGTCAGAGAGAAAGAGCTTTGAGAGATTTTGCAGTTACTGAGAAGAAGAAAAAACATGTGATAGGGAATGAGATCTGAATCCGTGTATCGGAGAGTAGTGTGAAGAGAAGATGATCGTTGAAAGGTGGAAGCTGAAGAATCCTTGCTTCAGCATAGACCGAAATTTTCAACTCTGAATGGCACCGCGGGAAGAAACTGAACTCAGAAGCCTATAAATAATAAAGAATTTTTTTTAATACTCCGTTTATATATTTAAATAATAATTACACGCTATATAAAAATTTACTCAATTTATATTTCATGTTTTATAACTATATTAATTCTTCTAAATTACTTTTTTTAACATGGGAAAGGAAACAAGCAGGAACAAAAAAAAATGCATTACTTAACATTTCTTTTTTGTACCATCATCTATAATAAAATGTACTTTTGTGTAAATTATGTAATATATCTTATTCTTAAGGATGATAATAAGTCACAACAGTATATTATTAATATTATAGATCTATTATTCTATTTGAGTCATTTTATTAATTATTAAATAATTAAATTGAAGTTTTTAGAAAATATTGAACTGAAAATTCAGGTTTCATGCAATTTCAAAAGGCCTTTTAGTTTAGATAATCAAAGTTATTTAAATAAATATAACAATCGACGAAATAATAATAATAATAATATTATTATTATTATTATAAATTATTATTATAATATTTAAAATTATATATCGGTTGAAAATTTACAGAATTAATGTATGTTTTGTTTAATTTATTTTTAAAAAATAATTTTATTTTAAAAAATAATTTAAATATATAATTAAACTTATATTTCAGTTGGTAAAGATTAAATTTGTGATTCACAAAATTTTGTATTCAGATTTAATTATTATGTGAGAATCTTGTTAGTAAATAATCTATAAATACTTTTATAAACATGGATGTAAACTTGAGGCATATTATTAAACTACAAGAAAGATATTTTTAGTATATTTGCTAGGTTTAATAGATTTTAATTTTAAAAAAAGTTAATTTATCCTCCTTTTTAATTAAATTTAAAATTATTATCTTAATAATTGATGTTAAATTTTAATATCTATTTGTTATTAAAATAATTTTTAATTTTAATTATAAAATAAACCTATAGTATTATATCTAATTTTTTTTTCCGCATTATTAATGTTGGTAACATTGTTTTCTGCAACAAAAAAGATCATTTTCTTCTAACGATGCTTTGGGAAATTGGGATTTGTGAACTGTTCTTTTATATCTTTTTATCAATAATACAAACACACATTAATTTGGAGTTGAAGGGACAGTGATACATGGTAAAATCGTAGATCGATTGAAAATATAAATCAACATGTCATTGGATGAAGAAACGTTCGCATAAGGACCATACGTGCAGCGTACAAACGATAACATTTTTCAAAACTTAGAAATCCTTGTAGAAATTATATATCCTATTTGAGGTTTTAAGGTTGGAAATCTTATCCCTCAAAAATAGAGATGTAAATTGTTGTGGACTGGATAAAAAAAGGTCAGGATATACTGTGGTTAGAAAAATTAAGTTTGGATTATATTTGAACCCTTAAAATAACAGCCTAAATTTAATCTTATGCTGATTGTAAAAATATATGCAAATTAAATTATATTAAAAATAAATTTTAATTTTTTGAGAATCATTATTTGATAAAAAAAAACATTATTTTCAGACAAGCAATTAAATAATTTTAAAAAAATATAGAATACCTGCAATATCATAAATAAATCAAGTTATACATTAAAAAATTTAAAAAGTATTAATTATTAAATTAAAATTAATAATTTCAAGATTGTCTTCTAACAGTTAAAAATAATAATGTGGATATTCTACACAATCTAATCCACACTAAGTTTGTTTGGGATAACACAAGTAAACCCAGACAAAAACTCGACATATATTTTAACCTTAAAATTAAAAGTCTAAACTCTTAACTTTTGTTAAAATTTTCAAGCCAACCTATCACATCAATCTATTTTGGGTGAGTATTAGGATCATAGTCATTGTCTTACTAAGCTTTCTATTTTAACGTATATTTAAGGAAACACAATACAAATTTATATAAATTTTTCCAATGCATCTTAATACAAGATAGTAACTTTTTCAATAAAAATTTATTCTTTATTGATTTTTTATAATAGGTCATTGGACACCATCTTTTGTGCAATCCCTGGAACAAAAAAAATAGCCAGAGATCTAATTTGTGCTTCCGGATAAACCATGTATATCTATTTATTTGATAATATAGTTAACTTTGTCTTTCTAGCTCACCCTTCTACTAACCAAAACCCGTGTCAAATTTGATTTTTATTAAAATATGTCAAATGTATCCGAATTTATTCCTTTCACATTTCGAGTGGGTCTATCAAGGCCCCAAAGATATACCATGTGTGCTCTAAGTCTACAAAAGAAATTAAATATTAAATATTTTAGAAATATTAGATAGCGATGACCCCGCAATCAAAATCAAACATTAAAGTTGAACGATGAAGGAGCTAGCACAACAAAGATAGATCTCAAGTCCAACATGAGCAATGGAACCATCTTTGGTAAACCTTCCACGTTTCATCTCTTGGCAAACAAGTAATGAACTAGTATAAATACCCCAAACCCACAAAAATCCTAACCATCCGAGCAATCTAAATCTCAAATTAAAATTAATCCAAGCAAGTTAGACATAGTCTCCAGGCAAAAATGGCAGAGAACAATGTAGTTCTGTTGGATTTCTGGCCAAGCTCTTATGGAATGAGAGTGAAAATCGCCTTGGCAGAGAAGGGTCTCTCATATGAGTGCAAACAAGAAGACTTTGGAGCTAAAAGTTCTCTGCTTTTAGAGATGAACCCGGTTCACAAAATGATACCGGTTTTGATTCATAATGGTAAACCCATATGTGAATCACTCAACATCGTTCAGTACATTGATGAGGCATGGAACCACAAACCTTCTCTCATGCCCTCTGACCCTAGTAAGAGATCCCAAGCCAGGTTTTGGGGCGATTACATTGACAAAAATGTAAGTTATTTTCATACTTTTAAGTAACACCAAACCTTAATATTACTTTTAAACTACTTTAGTAATAATAGTTTAAATAACAACCGTGAAGGGTATGTCTATATTATAAACATTTTATTTTTTAATTAAAACTTTATTCTTTTTTAATTACAATTGCATCTGTGTTAATATTTGTATGTATTATTTTCATGAAAATAGCCTATTTAACTATGTAATTATACATAAACATTAAATATTTTTTAAAGACATGATAAGGGAATAAATGTTTAATTAGTGGAATTGTGTTTGATGTAGGTGTATAACGTTATAAAGAGGGTATGGACCGGGAAGGGTAAAGAACAAGAAGAGTACAAGAAACAATTTATAGAATGTTTGAAGATCCTAGAAGATGAACTTGGAGACAAGCCATATTTTGGTGGTGAGGAATTTGGGTATGTGGATGTGGCTCTTGTTCCCTTCACTAGCTGGTTTTACACGGTCGAGACCTGTGGGAAACTAAGCATAGAGGAAGAGTGTCCAAAGCTTGTGGCTTGGGCCAAGAGGTGCATGGAAAAAGAGAGTGTGGCCACATCCCTCCCTCATCCTCACAAGATCTATGGCTTTGCCCTGCAATATAAACAGAGACATGGACTTGAGTAGATAAAGTTTGTGTTTTGAGCTTTTATTCCATGTGTATTATGAATGACTTTTGGTATTGTCTTCAAATTTAATGCATGATGTAATATCAACGAATAAACTTGCTTCCAAATAAAATAACAATTTGTTCTTATTCCTTGATGCAAATACAAAATACCTGAAAAAAAAATATGAAGTTTGAAAAATTATTCCAAGCTTAAGGTTAGAAATTAAGTAAACTCATACAAGATATCTTGAAAGATTTAACGGTGTAGATGTTAAGCTATAGCAATTGGATGCTTAATAACCCACTCTCACCAACCTTCCAATGCAATGTTTAAAAGCATTTTTTTTTTCTTACTCCACATTGAATAGGAAATTTTTAAGATTTACCACGGTATATACCAATATGAAACTAAATAATTTTTAGTTAGCATTATTCACACAGTAACCTTTTAAATTAAAAAAGTCCTTATCACAATATTGCCAGCTTAAAATAAAACATAATATTTAAGTCTTTAATCAGCCAAATTATTTTTGTATCTAGTTGATCCATAACCAAATTACAAAAATTAATTACGAAAACTCCAAATAATTGGTAGAATGGAATGAGAGACGATCTCACAACTAACAAATTATAAGTTTAATTTCTCACTCATATAAGTATAACTTCTTTGTAAATCAATTTTCTACCCTAAAATTTTTAACCCCCAAAAATATTGGGCCCATATAGTTTTTTTTTTTTGAGAGCGTGCATACAGCATGTTTGTACCTAAGTAGCTCAAAAATAAAAAAGAGCGCCATATAGAATATGCCAAGCCCACAATTTAGTTTGGGCCAAGCTTCTAAAATTCTAAACCACACATGACCACAGAAAAGCCCATAAAAAATTCAACGATGTAGTGAGTTTACCAATTTAATCTCCATAAGAACCGAGTAAACCCTAAACGGCGCTCTCTCTATAAATAGCGTCGCAATTCTCATCCTCATCGTCACTCGCCAGAGTACAGCTGCTCCTACAATGGTTTCTTCTCACCCATGTTGTTCTTGTAGGGATTTGATTTTTGCCATAGCAGTTTCAATTTCTTTGATTTAGGGCTTAGTGTTTCTGTGTTTCCTCATTTAATTTACGAATGCTATGTTATTTTGATGAATTGAAATTCGAATCCGTGCACAATAAGCCGATGCTCTGGATTATATGATGAAGGCAGCATGGTTGTGTGCACGGAAATTGATCTTGTTGGGTCAACATGTCTGCTCTCATTGATTGCTTAGAGCAATTTGATTTGAGGGCCTGGTTACGACCCACATTTTTTTCTTCTTGTCATTTGCTAAATCTTTTTCTTTTTTATTTCGAAGTGATTTTGAATTTTGAATTTTAAATTTTGAATTTTGAATTCAATAGTGCTGAAAATTCTTATTCCATTTGTTTCGTGCTGAATGGCATTTCTACATTAATGCTATTTATTATCAAACGAATTTTTGTTGTTCATGAAACATCGAGGTGAGGACTGAGAAGCATATGGAAATGGCTTCTCCTTTTTTTTTTTCCGGAGGCTCAGTCCCCTTTGGATGAATAAGTCTTTTAGCTTTGGGATTAATATTTAAATTTATTCCTTCAGGACACCAAAATTTGAAAATTAACTTGAGGGGAATCCAAAAGGATATTGACTGTTAATTTTTAATATACAATGTACCTTTTTCTTTTTCAAATCAACGTGTTTTACCAAAAAAAAAGGTAATGATATAAATTTAGTATTAAAATTGCTTAAAATTTGTCTACATGTTGTAAAGAAAATAGTTTATATATTCAAATTATTTTGAAATTCGGTTTAGTGGGGAGGGTCTGGTTTAGGATCAGCGTGATTACTCTGAAATGGAAAATTGAAAGAATCAAAATTTGAACGCATTAAAATGAGAAATAAAGTGATAAAGAAAATTATATTGAATATTATTGCAATTAGGAAAGGTATTATTTCAACTTTTGCTTATGAGAAGAATACATTTTAAAAAGGGAAATTATTATGTAAAAATTGAAAAACGTATTATGGTATTATTAATACAATATACAAATAATATATTAATTTTGTAAAATTAAAATTAAATTATTATTAATATTAGTATTATAATTATTTAAAAGTTAGTTAAAGTAAGAAGAAATGGAGATTTTAAATTTATTATGGAATATTAAGATATAAAATTACAGTTAAGTTTTATTCAAAAATCTAAATTTTTTTAAAAGGAATTGAATGTAGAAAAAAAAATTGTATGATTTAATAAAAAATATTGAAGGTATTCTTCTTTAAAAAATATGTTAAATAAAAAAATCTGTTAGTATTTAGATGTAACAACTTTGCTATATGAAAATATGCTAGTATTTAAATGTTATAATTTTTTAATTATTTAAATTAAGTCTATCTTTTAAAAAAATCTAAAAATTATAAAAAAATGTAACGTGAGTACAATGTATCAATAATTATATTTAGTTACATTTTTAATAATTATATGAAATTTGAGAATAATAAACTTAACTTAAAATTCAAAAGTTCTAAGCCTCTAAAGATTAAATGCTAATAACTAAAATTAAAACATTAAATTATGTTTGATTAAAATATAAAATTTAAAAATATAATTAAATATATTTTTATTTCTTTTCTATCTCTTTTTTCTTTTTCTTTCAATTCCATTCATCCCAACGAACACGTAAGTGTGTAACGCATGAGTTGAACTCGTTTTCTTTATAATAGCTGAACTTCAGCCTTGCGCAGTGGGAAGTTGGGAACGGTGTGAAGGATAATACCTACACGTTGTGACACTGAGCATTTAATGTCCGTTATATCTACACGCAGTCCAACCCAAATTGGATATGCACTAGTGAACCTTGCAAGGCCAGTTAGTGATACTAGTCAGTATCTTGGTGAAGAAATCACTCAAGTTACCATGTTGCTTACTTGTTATTTGTGGCTCATAAATATTAAATAATCTAATTTTTTGTTATTATAAATTAGATTCTACATAGAAAAAATTTGATGTTTTATTATATTTAAATTTAATGATAATAAAAAATTGATCTAATAATGAAATGTTAAAAATTAGAATAATTTAATAAAAAAAATTAATAACAATTTTATATCATTATAACATATTAAAATGTATTTTTTATCATCTTGATTTCATATCTAATAAAATCTACCATATTTTTAGTTTCTTACAAATAAAAAAATATCTTTAGCAACTAATAATTATAATTATATGAGATTCTTCATGTATTTATTGATTAAACTTATATAATATATTATATCAATAATAATAAACTTTTTAGCAATTAATAACTATAATTATATAAAATTCTTCATGTACTTATCGATTAAATTTATACAATACATTATATCAATAATATCTAACTTTGTTGTTGTTAAACATATTAAATAATTTACAATTTATTTATAAAGCATGTGTAATTTTAAATCATACTTTCTGAGAATATTTATAAGATTACAATCTTTCATCTAAAATATTTTTAAATTTTTTTATATATATATATATATATTATTATAAAGAAAGATCATATTATTTGATGCACTACCTCTATACCAAAAAAATAATGCATCATGCTAAGCTAAGATAAGACATTTCAAATTTATCTAGCATGCATTTCTTAAATTTATCAAATATGACAATATAATTTTTAGTATATATAAGATCATCAATATATAAGCATATTATGAGTAGTTTCCTCTTTTCTCCAAATTTAACAAATAATGCATATTTATAAAAGCATTTTGAAAAATCAAATTTTAGAAAATAAGACTTAATACAATTATACCAAGCTCAAAGAGCTTATTTCAACCCATAAAGTGTCTTTTTTAATTTGTAAAATTTGTGTTTATTCCTTATTTTTACATAGTCAAAGGGTCGATCAATAAATACCTATTTTTCTATATATTTATGCAAGAAGGTTAATTTGACATTTAACTGAAAAATAGGTCAAAATTTTGTGCTACCAATGCAATTACTAAACTAATTATATCATGTCTTATATCTGATGAAAATATTTTAATATAATCAACTTTGTACTCTTCTTGTAACCTTTAGTCACCAAGCGCGTGTCTTATAATTATTAACTTGACCATTTTTGTAAAGTTTTGTTTTCAAAACCAAGCTCCTTTCGATTGCATCAACTTCATCATTAATTACTTTTCTTCTTTGACAACATTTTCAAATGTTGCACAATCGCATTCTAAAAATAAAGTAAAGTTAGTAATAGGACCTTCAATTCTGATTACCTCATAATAATCATCCAAGAAGTTCTTTTTTTTTTACTCGAGATCTCTATTCTTCAATTGTAGAAGAAAGAATAGGTTAATGCTTCTTTGGTTGTTGTCTTTCATCTTCATTTTTATTTATTAAAACTTGTGTACATTTGTCTTGCGCCATCATTATTATTTTTCCAAAACTTGTCTTCATAAAAAATAACATCCCGACTAATAATAATTTTTCTAGTGTTAGGATTATAAACTTTATAGGTTTTTGATCGATCACTAACATGAAGAAAGATGCATTTTTGTCCCTTATCATCTAATTTGATAATTTTTTGGTCAAGAATATGGACATAGACAACCCAACCATTTTAAAATGGTTCATAGTTGGTTTTCTTCCAATACATGTGTCTCTTTTGATATTAAATTCTAAACAGCAAATATGAGACTTCTATACAAAATGTGCACACTTCAATTAATTGCCTTAGGCCAAAAAAAATTTGGAGTATTACTTCTAGTAAGAAGGCTCCACACCATGTTGAGAATGATTTTGTTTTTTCTTTCTTATACACCTATTTTTCGTGATGTATATGTTATTGTCAACTCTTTTTAGATTTCATACTCTTCGTAAAATAATAATAATAATAATAATAAAGAACTCATTTGAGTAGTACTCTCTATCACGGTCCATTTGAAGAGATTTAATAATCATTTCCAATTTATTTTCGTTTCAGGTTTTAAAGTTCTTAAACATAGACAAAGCTTTTGATTTTTCCTGTAAAAACTAGACCTAAGTTTTCCTTCAAAAGTAGTCAATGACAATAATTAAATATTTTTACCTTCATTGGAAAATGGTTTTATTGGTTTGCAATGCACCAATTTCAAATGGCCATTTGTTCTCCACGACTTGCCTATTGAAAAATCATGTTGTTTGTTAACAATTGTATTTTTTGCAAATTGAGAATGAACAGTAATTTAAATAAGACCTATTAATATCTTTCTTATATATAATCTTTAATTCGTTGAAACTTAGATGCCTGTATTGATAATATCATAATTAAGAAGAATTTGTAATTTTAGTCATCAAACTAAATTGAATGATTTCAATCTTTGATGAGAATAACCTTTTGTATAACATCTTGCATTTTCTTTTTATGAAATCATAGCTGATTCTCATTGTTCTAGCATAATAGCTAATGAAAGATTTTCCATCCTTCATAGTCAATTTATCAAAATACTTTCTCAAGACTTGAAATTGTGCCCGCTTAACCTATGTGAGTCTTAATATTATTATTTTTCACAAAATCACAAATATCATTGAAAGTTAATTTTTCACCTTCAAATTCTTCAACTTTCTAGTTTCAAATGTTATTTTTTAAACATCTATCAAAATTGAATCCACCAATAGCTCTTAAATACCACTCAACAATTCATCAATACTCCTTTGATCTCAAATTTTCTATTAACATGCTTCAATGGTCATAATTTTAGTCATCAAACTAAATTGAATGATTTCAATCTTTGATGAGAATAACCTTTTGTATAACATCTTGCATTTTCTCTTTATGAAATCATAGCTGATTCTCATTGTTCTAGCATAATAGCTAATGAAAGATTTTCCATCCTTCATAGTCAATTTATCAAAATACTTTCTCAAGACTTGAAATTGTGCCCGCTTAACCTATGTGAGTCTTAATATTATTATTTTTCACAAAATTACAAATATCATTGAAAGTTAATTTTTCACCTTCAAATTCTTCAACTTTCTAGTTTCAAATGTTATTTTTTAAGCATTTATCAAAATTGAATCCACCAATAGCTCTTAAATACCACTCAACAATTCATCAATACTCCTTTGATCTCAAATTTTCTATTAACATGCTTCAATGGTCATAATTTTAGTCATCAAACTAAATTGAATGATTTCAATCTTTGATGAGAATAACCTTTTGTATAACAGCTTGCATTTTCTCTTCATGAAATCATAGCTGATTCTCATTGTTCTAGCATAATAGCTAATGAAAGATTTTCCATCCTTCATAGTCAATTTATCAAAATACTTTCTCAAGATTTGAAATTGTGCCCGCTTAACCTATGTGAGTCTTAATATTATTATTTTTCACAAAATCACAAATATCATTGAAAGTTAATTTTTCACCTTCAAATTCTTCAACTTTCTAGTTTCAAATGTTATTTTTTAAGCATCTATCAAAATTGAATCCACCAATAGCTCTTAAATACCACTCAACAATTCACCAATACTCCTTTGATCTCAAATTTTTTATTAACATGCTTCAATGGTCATAATAACCATCAAAGTATTAAAAAGTTACTTGCACAAAACTAAAATCTACAATATTTTTTTAGTGTGTCACTTTACATATCTTTAATACTCATAAAAACTTAATTAAAATAATTAATTATAAAACTAAAACTACTAACATCAAACCATTAAAACAACATAACTACTATCATAATTATTTATAAATTATAACTACTAACATAAATTTGTTCACTTTGATTGTTACCGAAACTTTACATGAACTTCAAATAGAAGCCGGATATAATGTCCCTGTTAATTGATATAGTGAACATCAATAATCTTCCTGTATCAAACAATAGAGCCCTTAGAATAAGAATTGGACTCCAATGAGAGTTTATTCAACACCGTCATCAATCACTGCTATTAACTACTTTCCTCTCGAGCTTTCTATTTATCTGACTAGGCATTGCAAGGTTGAAACCTTTATAATGCATACTGTAACTAATAGGAAGTAGATACACGTAGGCCTAAAATTTGGGTCCAAATGAATCAAATATCTAGAGACCAAGGTAAAATGTTAATAAATTACCATAACAGGATCCAATTAAAAAAAGGGGGCTGGGGAGTACATTGTAGATTTTATTCCAAAACATCTTCTCATTCCGTGCTGAGAGATTTACAGTATGCAGCTAGCCGTATATGCAGGCCAAGGTGATAGTTGAAGATTGCCATTTTCAAACAGTCCAGCATTGACAAAATACAGCATTAATAAACTAAAAGAATAAAGGGATTGATCTAAAATGATCTTGGCTTTGCAACAATGGTAGAATGTTTGAGTATGTGTAGACTAAACTGACCACCTTTCTCAGTGGTATCAAGCTTGGAGTGTCCTGGGGGAGGCAATAGCTCAAAATTTTGGACCAAACGTCCCAAAGTAATGGCAAGTATAGGCAATGCAAGAATAATTCCAGGGCAGCTCCTTCTGCCAACACCAAAGGGAAGGTACCTGAAGTCATTCCCATTGGCCTCCACCTTAGACTCTTCCTCCAAGAACCTTTCGGGCCTGAACTGCTCAGGGTTTTTCCAGTGAGCAGGGTTGTTGGCAAGCCACCATGCATTGACCAAGATCTTGCTTTCAGCAGGGATGTCATAACCACCAAGCTTTGCCTCATGAAGGTTCATGTGTGGTACAAGGAGTGGAATTGCCATTCTAAGCCGAAGTGTCTCTTTTATCACAGCCTGAAGGTAAGGGAGCTTGTGGGTATCTGGCTCTGTCACCTGGTGTCCAGGTCCTAGAACTCTGTCAATCTCTTCACGGACCTTATTCTGGATCTCTGGGTGGTTCACTAGCTCCGCAATGCCCCATTCAATTGACCATAGAGTTGTCTCAATTGCTGCTCCAATTAAACATTTTGGCCATCAGAAAACTATTATTCCAATACAAGGAAAATAAATTTATCTAAAGCGGTGATATTTATACAAATAAATAAAAGCGACACTAATGAAGCATTGAAGACCCCTTTTATTTCATTTTATTATTTTTCCTTTTAAGCGGGTGTAGGTGATATTAGTTTTTTCGCCCCCTCATGATTGATGAACAAACCAATAATAATACATTCTTCCACTAAAGTGGAGGTAGGTCGACCAAACAAATTGGTCTCGGTCACCATTTTTTACCAACTACGAAATCGTGTGCCGACGGGGTCACTAAACTTTGCGGCCGCGGCTGAATTTGAGTTTGTGTGAAGAGGTGGGAAAAGGATCGTCAACATAATTACTTCATCAATTTAGTATCCTTATGGGTACAAGTCATGTTTGATGTGTGATTTATTTCTGAATATGGAAAATTATTTCCAATCGGGTGCGTGGGCCCCCAATTACTTAGCATAGTCATCCATAGAACCCTTTATTCAATGACTATTATTATCATGTCCATGTCCTATTATATTTATATATTTAGCCAGCATTTTTTCATTGAGACGAACTCAGGGAACAATACCCCTTCTATTTTGTTTAAAACATATATTTGAATTTTTAAAAAATATGGAATGTTATAATTTTCTAAATAATGTATATTAAAATTTGTCCAATTTTAATTCCTCCTTAATATATTGTTTTGAATTCGCCCCTCTGCTTAAAATAGAAAGCGTTAGTGAGACAAACAAAAGTAACATACGTATTTGCAAAAAAACAAAAAGAAAAAAGAAAACCGTAATTACCAGCAACGTTAATGTTCTCAACAATGTAAAGCACATTGTCCTCATTAATCTCTCCTTTTTTCTGGGCATCCAAAATGTGATCGATGGCGCATTTGAGTCCTTGGTTGTCGGTTCTCCTTGTACTTTCAAGCTTCCTGTCACAATTCATTCCATTTCTAGTTTAAATATCTTTTAGAATCTAAAACAAATAATAATAAAAGATAAAAATATATATTTAGTCTATCCAAGTTTTAATACTTTAAAATTTTTATTGATTTTATTTTATAAATTTTAAAATTATTAAAAGGATATTTATTATGAATTATAGATTATATGACGTATAAATATATAATTTATGATAAAAATAAATAAAATAATTTTAAAAATAGAAACCGACAAAAAAGTTAAAATTAAATTAAATTATGTTTAAAAAACTAAGAATATATTTAATCTTAATAGTTTTGATTAGAATAACGGAGGGAAGTTAGAGGTAATTACTTTCGTTCCTCAAGGAAATAGTCCTTGAAGAGTTGCAACCTTCGGTCCTTAACTTCCTTGCAAATCTTCAAGTAACCACGCAAGAAGGGTCTCAATATAGGGATGAAATCACCATAGTTATATTCGAAGCTCTGCGCCAAACGGCTCCTCTCACCATTCAAAACTTTCAGCTTCTGGAACATCGGGTCCTCCTCATTCTCGAACCTTCTATCGAACATAATTCTATACATGTTGTTATACATCAGCAGCTGCAACCTCCGTCGGAGCACGATCCCGACGGTCGCCGCCTCCGGATTCCGGCGAACGTCCTCCACCACTCGTGCCGCTTCCTCCTCCCACCCGAACCGGTACTGCTGAACCACCTTGTTCGTGAAGAACGGCACCGTCATGATCCGCCGCATCTTCCTCCAGTGATCGCCATACACGGTGAACACCATGTCTTGACCCTCGCCGGTGAAGATGTCGAACACGACATTGCGCGTTCGTGAACCGAACTCCACACCCTGCGTGTGGAGCACCTCCTTGGCGAGTTCCGGCGAGGAAACCACCACCAGGTTGCGCTGTCCCATGCGGAGGAGAAAAATATCGCCGAACTTCTTCGCGAGGTCGGTGAGATTCCGGTGGTTGAGGTCATCGCCGACTTGGAGCCAGTTTCCGAAGATTGGCACCGGGAGGGGTCCCGGCGGGAGCTTGAATCGTTTTCCGCTGAGTTTGGCGGCGGCGATGGCTAATACGGCGGCGACGAAGAGTGCGGTAAGGATCTTTTCCAGTAAGAGGAGGTCCATGACGGGTGATGTGAGTGATGGGCAAATTGGAAAGGGGAAATGTTTGTGTTCGTTTGCTGTGGAATGGAGTTAGGTTCGGGGGATTTATAGAGGGATGGGGATTGTGGAAGTGGAATGGAATGGTTGGAGTGGTTGAGTTTTTTTGGTTGAGCATGTGTGCGTACGTGCTAGTAAGAAATGAAGAATGGAAATAGAGGAGTTGACGGCGTCAGTGTTGACGGTGACAGGTAGGAAAGGAGGGAAGGGTGGAAAGGAGGGTGCGTCATTCATTGGTTGCGTGCCGTGACGTGCCGTGCTGTGGTGGTAGGTAAGCGGGGTTGGTGGGGTGAAATTCCTTTTTCTTTTTAAATAAAAAAAAAATAGTTCTCCTTCTCACTTCACACTTCTCTTTCGGTATATCCATTCCCCCCTTCCCCTTCCCGCAAGTGCGAAAAACAGGGAGACGTTACAGCGTTACTTTTTATTTTTGTTAATGTTATTAAATAGATTTAATTTTATATTTTAACTTTTTTATTCTTATTAATTTTTTTTAGCTGTTTTGACCTTAGTTTCTAACGGGAATATAGTTTTATTAAAGGATAATGTGGAGACTGGAGAAGGGAGTTTCAAATTAAGCGATGATGGATTGGGTATTTGGTAACGTAAATAATTTACATAAATGATGGAATAATAATTAGTTAAAAATTCTAAAATACTTTTAAATTCCGTTTAATATGGTAACGGTTAATAATTAACATTTTTTAATATTATTTTCATTAATTTTAAATATTTTAGCTATTAATTAATTTTTTTATCTTCAATATATTTGATAATTTTTATTCATTATAAAATATTATTTTTATATCATTATTTAATGTTACATATTTAATTTAATTATTAAATATTTTATTTATGTTATTTATAATTTAAATATAAAATACATATTCTTTTATAAAAATATTATTTAAATTTTATTTATAAAATTAAAAATAAATATTTTTAATTTTAAATAAAAATTATTTATTTAAAAATATATATTCTTAAAAAATATATTATAAATAATAAAATAAATAAATAAAATCATCAAACTCTCTTTTTTATAATAATTAAAATAACTATCAAACTATTTATATAGTATTTTAATAAATATAAATATTATTTTTATTAATAAAATTTAAATATTATTTATTATTTTATCTTTTTTAATTAATTTAACAGCCAGTATTGGTAAATATTTTTTATTTTAGTTAATAAAATTTTCATCTTCTAATTTATAGTTAACATCTATTTTTCAGTTTTCATTGACTTATTACCTAATTTTATCACATTCCTAGTTACACTAATAAATTTTTAAAATCACTTAAAATTTGTTCACACTAATTTAACATAAACTCATAATTTATTTTATGTTTTTATTTTTATTCAATTTTATAGTTTTTATAATTAATGTAAGTAATTTGTTATTTCCATATTCGTGTGATAGTTTTTGTTTTAATCTCTCAAAAAAATTCTTTTATTTTCATATAAAAAATACATTACTCAATAAAAAACCTTAATTTAAACCTATAATTAATTTATTCTGTTAATAGGCAAAGAAATATTCATTAATCAATAAGGTCCTTCAATAAAAAAGTAAAACAAATAAATGTTTTATTTAAGTATCCCAATTTTTTTCAGATTGATGTAAAAAAAAAGAAGTCAAAGATCACTTTTCTCTAAAAAATTAAAGACAATTTTGTTAATCTATATTATTTTTGTTACAAAATAGAGAAAAATAATTAATTATATTTTTAAAATTGAAAAAAATTGGCAAATCATAAATAATATACTTATTGTATGTTGGTTTTTAATTAGTTTTGAATAAATAATTATTTAAAATTAAAAAATTTACTGCTCTATAACAAATTCACTAAATATACATTCATAATATAAAATAAAAGTTTATGATAAAGTCGAAAGAAATTATTTTGATATCTGGGGAATAAGAATTCCTTCATGTTAATGTATCAAATCTGCATTGATGTTGTACCTAATTTTTTTATAAGACTAAATCTTTAAAATCTTAATTAATGCTGATCGAATTGCAAATTTGTTAGGAAATGAGTGAGAAAAGTTGGTTTTTCTCTTTAGTCTGCTTTCATTAGGATTGTCAACTGATCTTATTTCTAACTTTTACCATTTCGTACAATACTAATAAGAACAGTTTTGTTTTTTTAAATATTTTAAAAATTAAGAAAAAGCCTTTTTGATAAATAGAAATTCTAAAAAAAATCAGTTTTTAAAATTAAAATTTTAATAATTTGAAGTTGTTTTATTTTTAAAGTTTGTTGTGATTTGGGCTTTTTGTATTTTACTCTATCTATTTTGTATTTATTTTTTACTCATTTTTCAATACTAACTTTACAAAAAAAATTAAGATTTAAAACTAGAATCAAGCATGCCTTAAATCTTTTTTCTTCGTTTTTCATTTTTTTAAAGTAACCTTTATATGTATTCTTAACATCTTTTTAATTTAAAAGAAATTGTATTTCTATTACTAATTTATATAACAATTGCGATAACAATGAAATAAAAAAAAGGATATTTAAGATATAATAAATAATATTTAGTAAAAACTGTTATAAAAAATTATTATATAAAACATTTGTGAGAAAAAGATAATTATTCTTTCAGTACTGTCCATGCAAGTTGATCGACCAAATTAACTCTAAAAATAATTAGTGAGTGTAATTAAACTTCAGCATACGTATTTTGACAATTTAATAGAGTGACGCGATCGTAGCATTTTGAACATCGTCATCTACTACGTAAGACTCTGACACTTATTTTTCGCTACAGTCCCACAACTTTAATATGTATTATTATTACATTATATTATAAAATATAATAAAATATATTAACATATAATAGTATTATATTAATAAAATTATTAATTTTAGAATCATTTTAAAAATTATATCTATTATAAATTTTAATTTGTTGAAGATATACTAATTTTTATACTAAAAATCATTAAAATTAAACTCTATATCATATTGTTCAATGTTTGGGACATTAGCACATATTCCTAATTATTATTATTATTATTATCATTATTATTATTATTATTATTATTATTATTAAAACGAAATATAAAGATTAGAAATAAAAACCGTGATTTACACCTATATATTGAAGGAAATGGATTTTCCATAAAATTATATATACTGATCAGTATAACAAATTATAATAATTGAATAATTATCTGTTATTTACATAAACTTTTAAGTTATCTCGATCAACTTAGTTGATTAATCTGTAAAACACAGGTTATGAATGCACGAGTTTAATCTTCTCATTGGTTTGTTTTATTATTGTGATTTCTTTATCCCTTCTTTCACTCTTTAAAATAAAAATCCCTTTTTCCATTCTCTTTGTAAATTATTTTATCAGTTTTTTTTAGATAAATGAAAAAATTTCCAGTTCATTTTATAATCAGCTTGATCTACTCCTTGACTAATGCTCGTCCAAGCAAGTGATGACAACGAAGAACGAACAATTCAATATTTCAATTAATTAGTAAATCAGCTGGACATTAAGCATGTTTACCAGGTAATCCTTACAGATTATGTTTTCCTAATTCTTAAATATTCTGAATTTAGGGCGCTTTTGATGGATCTTGGATGGCCTTCAGCCCTACATTTCACACATCATAGATGGTCTGAAATAGTTATTTAAATTGAAGTGAATATTAAGAAAAAAAATTGATTTTATTAACGTTAGTTCTTAATACTGGTTTTAGTTGTCAAAGTGTAGAAAAATTTTATTAAGAAGTCATTTTACGCTTTTGTATGTTTAACGTAATGGGTATCTATTTAGTTTTTGATAAAAATTTATCCAATTGGTCAGATTTATATCTCATAAGGATGATGGCTCAAAATCCATCATTAATATAAAAATTTGGTTATTAAATAATTTTATGTACTATTTAAATCTTAAAATATATTTTGATTTTGATAAAATTGGGAAATTTTACTCACTTAAACTTATGGTATAACAAATTTACTTTTAAATGTTTAAAATTAATGTTAAGAATCAAAAATAACATTTCAAAAAAAAATTAAAAAAAATTAATATTTTAGTTTTTTTCATAATCTAAAAATATATTAATAGACTACTAAAAATATTCAAAAGAAATATAAATAGATACAATTCCAACCTTTTTATAAGAAGAAATTTGCTAAAAAAAATATATCACATTTTAACTAATGACAGAATACAATCAAACAAATAACTAAAAATCAAGACCTTTAGAATTGTAATTGCCAAGTATACAGTTTAAAAGATTATTGAATCAATAATGAAATAGATATAACAAGCTGCAACTACTTTTATGTTTTAATCTTTATTAAATTTAAAAGCTCTTTATTATTAATTATCAGTGTATTAAATGTGTTGCAGATCCTAGAAGCAACCAAGCAGTACTTCATTTTTAACCTGTCTGGATCTTACAAGCAAGCCATAAACCATAAAATTGTCAAAAACATCTCTAATATTATTTAGTAGAATTGTACTACATCCTACAAAATTAATATTTTATAATTCTAATTTTATTTTAAATCTTAGAATTTGGCCTCAAAATTTTTTAGTTTCGTATTTATTTTTTAAAATTTTAATTTGATCTTTTTATCAACTATAGTGATAACAAAAATATCATAATTTATCAAAAAAGATAAATTTATAAGGGTAAAAATTATCCTAATTAATAAATAGTATGAAATTAAAATAAATAATGAGATAAAAGACCAAAATAGAATAAATTAATATTTTTGTTAAATATTCCTGAGATAGATTGGAGTCATTGGGTAGGTAAATCCTAAAAAGGGCATTCAAATAATGACTGGTTCGTTTGATGAAGCACAAGGTCAATTATTGGATGTTCATACTTTGACCAAGCTTAGTTGAAACCAGTCAAACCACCGAAAGTGACGCATAACAAGAATTCGCCATTAATAAATAAACGAAATGTGAAGGGTGTGCTGTAAATAAAAGAAAAGTAGTATGGTCCACCTTGAACCTTATAAAGTTTAATTAAATCAATTAATCATTGTTTCCTTGTTGGATAATCAAATACTAGTTGTGTCCTTCTGTGCTTACACATGACCCATCCCATGTCAATTATTTTAGCAGACGATGTAATTATAAGCACTTAAAGTATATAATAAAAAATTTGAAGGAAAAGAATGAAAAACATGTGATGTAGTTGATTAAAAAACAAAATATTGTTTAGTGTTGTTATATAAAATTGACGCATAAATAATTTATAACTTTAAATAAAAACTGACAGGTGTAATTTTAAAAATAAATATATTTAATTTATTGTGATTATAATCCTTATTTATACCATAATATAACAAAATTTATCTATAATAATATGTTCTAAGATATTAATCACTATAATATTCATTGAAAGCAAGTTACATTTATATTAATTACGTAATTTATTGAAAAGATTATAAAACTTCTAATTAACCAGTTTAATTATTCTCTTAAAAGGAAATGATTCGTATGAATTTCAGAGGAATTGAGATCTTAGACTTTGTTTTGTTAGTTTTTTATTTTTGGTTTTTAAATTAAAATTTGAGAACAAAAATATTTGGTTAAAAATAATATATTAATTTTCAATATAATTTTTAAACAATATTAATTTAATTTTTAAAATAAAAAAATATTTTGTAATTATTACTTTTAATTTTAAAAATATTTTATTTATTTTTAATTTTATCTTTTGAAACCAAAACTTTACACTAAACATCTGTATTCATAATAATAATAATAATAATAATAATATTATTATTAATTTATTTTTTAATTAATAATTAATAATTATTAATTTATTTTGATGATATCTAATTTGGATGAATTTGTAGTAAAAGGATCGAATAAGAGTCCCATTGATTATAAACAGGAGAGGAACTTACATTCAGATGTGATTATATTTAGATATAAGTCGTTTATTTTTTATATTTTTAAATTCATACATAAGATATAAGAAGGTGTAAGTTAGTGTAATTAACTGTGTTGATATTTTCAGATTGAATAAAGAGTGCGGGAATAGCGGTTCCCAAATTCAAGTTGAAACTTCTAATCGTAAGGTTCACCTACTACAACTGAAAAGACATGAAAACGCGGCACCTAACTCACCCCAATGTCAACGATATTATGACTTTTTCTCAACAATATTGGGACTTTTATGTAGCACTATTCTTGTTTGAAACGGAATATCATCGACAAATTAGGGTTAATTGAAGTGAAATATATTTAATTTGTAGTAATGCTTTAGATTTATATTTTTGTATAAAAATAATTTTTATTAAAAAGATTCATTTCATTATAATATAGATATTTTTAATTTGATTAAAATTATTTTTATAAAATATATTTATGATAAAAAAATTAAAATATAAATATCAAATATGACATTAATTTTTTAACAAAAAATAATTCATATATAATTATATAAAAATTGATTTTAATTTTTTATTACATCATAAAATTAATATTATCATTAAATTAAGTTTTATAGTTTTTTAAATGATTATAATAATATCTATTTAAAAAATCATATTTTATTAAAAAAATACTATATATAAATAATAAACACATATTTTAAAAATCTAAATTTATATATCAAAATATTATCAAGAGTAAATTATAGAAGAGACTTTATCCAGAAAGATGAATATTATCTATTATAGTAAGATGAATATAAGAGGAAATAATATTTATATGAAAATTATAAAAAAATTATTGAAATAGAAAATTAGATAATGATATAAATAATAAATAAAACTAATTAAAATTATAACTAAATTTTATAATTAATTAACAAATTAACATATTCTTGGTACTTCCTTCAAACTGGCAGCTATATATTGAGAATGCTAAGCTTGGATATGAATCCATGAAATTAAGTGATAATGTTGTTTAGTGAACAAGCCTGCAATTTAATGTTTTGATTGAACGTAAACTAACTTTATGAAACCTAGAGTGACCTCTCAAATGAAATGACAATCGATCAGATAGTTCCTGAAAAATGGATTAGAGGATAAATGTATGATTAATTGGTTATTTTGAGAAGATCACGGTGGATTCAATACGTACCTCAAAACATTGCAACAAATCTTTGAGTTAGATAACTTTACCAACAACTGACGTCAATATTCTATATTCTGCCTTTGCAAAGGAGTGAAAGATACCTGGTTGTTTCTTAGACTTTTAAGAGATAAGTGAATCCCTTAAGAATACATAGTAACCAGTAACACTTCTCCGAATATCAAGACAACTTCCCCAATCTGAATCAACATAGGTCATTAATCGTAATTCTGATTTGGCAAAGAAAAGAAGACCTTGGCCAAGGTCACCCTTGAGGTATCTCAACAAGTGATGGAGACTCTGAAGATGAGGAACACATAGTTTAAACATGTATTGGCTTAATTTTGTCACTGTATATGTGATGTTTGGTCTTGAAATTGTCAAGTACATCAATTTGTGAATCAATCTTTTGTATAGAAATGGATCTTCTAACAAGTTACCTTCACTTGTACGTAAAACCAGTTTTTGGTTCCATAGGCAAAGAAATTGGTTTACAATACAAAAAACTTGTATCTTCAAGAAAACTGAAAATATATTTTATCTAGTTTAAACATATACCAAGAGAAGAATTTTCCATTTCTAAACTACCAAAGTAGTGTAGATCACCTAAAACCTTTAGTTTGAATAGCCTTTGCAATGTAGACTGAATTTGAGCCAGTACTTCCTTAGACAGACTAGCTAAAATGATATCATCTATATAAACAAGTTAAACAACAAGAGAAGAAACCATTACCTAAATGTTGATTATATTTGACCTTATAGATCCATCTACAACCAATAGCATGCTTGTCTGGAGGTAATGGCACAATAGACGAAGTGTTATTAGCAATCATGACAGTTATCTCATCCTCCATGGATTTTCTCTATTCCGGACATTGAATAGTTTGATGATAGAAAATAGATTCTGGAATAATAGAAACTTGACACAAAAAGTGTCTATATGTAGTAGATAGATTCTTATAAGAATCATATTGATGGAGAGAATACAGATCTTGAATCTGATTACATATATAATCATGCAAATAAGTAGGAGCATGTATAAGTCTGGAGGATCTTCAAGGAAGATTAGTAACTCCATTAGTAGAGTCAATAAGAGAACTAGGAGGTATAAATGGCATCACTATGGTTGATGGATCAAGCATATAGGTGGGCAAAACGACTTGAGGGAACACATTAACATAACTAAAATGAGAAAAAAGATTCTAGAAAGGAAATATGGTCTCCATGAATGATACATCTCTAGAAATGTAGAAGTGCTTTTATTCTATACCATATAATTTGTAGCCTTTATACCGAACAAGATATCCCATGAACACGGCTGGAATGACTCTTGGACTACTAAACTTGTAGCGTTGAGAGAGCAAGGTGGAAGCATGATAGAGGTAATCAAACACGTGAAAAGATTGATAGTCAGACTTCTTTTAAAACAATTTCTCATATAGAGAAACCTCTATCAATGTGGGAGATGGTAACTTGTTAATAAGAAAAGTAGTTGTGAGTAAACATTCATCCTAGAATCATTATGGTACCTTGGATTGGAAAAGCAATGCATGTGTTACATTGAGTAAATGTTGATGTTTTCTTTCAAAAACTGAGTTTTGTCTTAGTCTTTCCACAAAAAAAAAAAAATTGATGGAGAATACCCCACTCACGAAGAAAATTAGAAATGGCTAACTCTTTAACATTATCAGATATAATTTGTTTGATTCAAGAATGAAATTGGATTTCAATCAAATTGCAAATGGCTAACTCTTTAGCATTATCAGATATAATGTGTTTGATTCAAGAATGAAATTGGATTTCAATCAAATTGAAAAATTTTATTAAAAGGGACGAAGCTTCATACTTAACATGTAACATGTAAATCCAAGTAAAACAAATATGATCATTTATAATGGTTAAGAAATATTTCTTATTATCATATATAGGAATGTTATAAAATCTCCAAATATCATAGTAAATAAGATTAAAAGGAAAAAGGAGACATTATTATTAGATTGAAAAGATAACCTACAAAGTTTGGCCAAAGGATAGATGATACAATTATGCTAGTCAAAAGATATAAGTATATTAGATATACTAGACTTTATTCAATTGAAAACTTTATATGATAAATATCCTAAACAAGCATGGTATATGCTACTAGTTACATGGAAAACAAAAATAAAATGAGGTACAACCATAAGAAGGGACGAGGAAAAATTTAGAAAATATAAACCATTAAGAAGATCACTCCTACTGATCACCTTTTTGGAGTAAGGGTCTTGTATGGTAAAACCAAGAGAAGTAAAAGTAATTAAACATGGTGAGAAATGTAGAAATGCTAATATGGAGAAAAAATTTACTAAAAAAACAGGAATATATAAAACATTATGCAAGAAGAAAGAGTGTGAAAGTTTAACAATACCAATAGAGTGAATTTTGACTGTAGTATTATTTGGAAGAGTAACATAATGATTATGTAACTATCTAGGTTGAATAAGAAGATGGAAACAACGAGTGATGTTGAAGGCACTCCCAGAATCTAAAATCCAAGGAATATTCTTAAGATCAAAATGCAAGTGAGAAGTAGTAAAAACCATACCTGCTAAAACTGCATCAGTTGAAAGTCTTTAGACTTGAAGATTGTGAGTTTGCAGTAGTTGCAGCAATTACTCATATTATGTGGGAGTAAGGTTGAAGTTGAAAGAATTAGGTGTAGCTGCAAAATCAGAGACCTAATTTGCTTGTAGTTTAGGCTTGAAATAGCTAAGAGGATAACCATGGAGTTTGCAGCATCAATCTATTGTATGACCTAAGATCCCACAATGGGCATATAAATGACAATCTTTATTTTTTGATTTTTCCTTGGGCCGAATCTGATTTTGAGATTGTGCATTTCTTTTGTAACAAAAGCAACTTGAAAAAGTGCGATGTGATGAACCCACAAAGCGTTGTTTCTTTTCTTGCAGGACTAAGGAGAATACCTTCTGGATAGGAGGAAGAGGATCAAACAATAGAATTTGGCCTTAAATATGAGAGTATATGTCATTCAAGCCCATGAGAAAATTCATGGCATGTTCCATTCAAAGATGTTCTTTTAATGGTCGGGTACCACCACAAGTAAAATGGATTAAAGGTTTCAAAAAAGTTAATTTATCCAAAGGATTTTGAGGTGAGTGAAGTACTAAGTAACAGAGGATGAATCATGACACAGTTTAAGAAGGCTCTTCCAAAGTTTGAAAATATGAGGACCATTTCTTTTAAAAAAAAATGATCTTGAAGCTCTTTCCAAATAACAACCACAAAATCAATGTATATGATATTAGTAGCAATATCTTTAGAGCATGAATTTAATAACCAAGTACTCACATTGTTGTTGACGCAATCCTATGTAGTGGTCATTGCAAGATTAATAGTAGAATCAGGATTGATTAAGATGCTATCAATGAAGCCAAGTTTGTGTTTGGAATTTAGAGTCATGCACATTGAACGATTCCAGATAGCATAATTGGTGTTGAAGAGGTTGAGAAACAAAAACTAGAATAGGATGATGAAAGGGATAAAGTGTATAAAGATCATAAGAATCTCTTAAGTCATGGAGCAAGAATTACACAAAAGAGAAAAAAAGAAGAATATTAAAAGAAAATGGAAAGAATGAAAAAAATGAAAACATAAAAAATAATATCTTCTTGTACCATATCAATGATAAATTATAAAAAAAAAAATTTATAAAAAAAGATGAATATTATCTCTGAAATAAATATAAAAGGAAGTATTTATGTAGAAATTACAAAAAAATTATCAAAATAAAAATTTTAAAAATTACATAAACAAAACTAGTGTAACTAATAAAAAAATTACTAAAATTACAAATAAATTTTATAATTAACTAATAAATTAATATATTCTTAATAAATATAATATATTCATTTACACATTTTAAAGTATCATATAATATGCATAAATTTAATAAAATGTTTGACAAAGGTAACTATACGAGAATTGCTTTACCCACAACATCTAAATAAATAAATAAGGTTTGTTTGGTGAATATATATATATATATATATATATTATTCATAAAAATATTATTTTATTTTTTAAAAATATTTTTGATATATAAAAAATAAAAATAAAAATTATTCTTATTACTTTTCAAAAACTTTAAAAATAAATGAAATAAAAATAAAACATTGTACTATTTTACAAATAAAATAAAAAAAATTTACTTATTAATCAATTTATTAATATTTTTAAAAAACTTATTTCACATCAAATAGTAGCATATATATATATATATATATATATATATATATATATATATATATATCGTTGAATATATATTTTTTATTATTATTGTAAAAATTTGAATATTTTTATTTTAAATTTTAAAATTAAATTATTATTTTTTAAAATTTAAATATTTTATAATTTATTTATTAATTATTTTAATTCATAATAATTATTTTTAATTATTAATTTTAAATAAACTTTTTATTATCAAAATTAAAACTATAATTTATTATTATTACCTTATTAGTTAGTTTTAATTATAATTAACGTGATTTAATATATTTTTTTTATCAATTTTAGTTCTGATTCGTTGATGTTTAATCCTTTTAAATATGATTAATTATCAATTTTAAATGTTAATTTAAATTTTATTTAAATTTTAAAATTTAAATTGATTTAATTAAATTTTTTTAGAATATTTAATTAAATTTAAAATTATTGACAAAATTATATTTTCAGAATATCTCATTTCTATATATTTTTTATTTTTACATATTTAAAAATTACTCACTTACATAATTGGATATTTATTTTATTATTCCTTTTAGTTTTTTTTTTAATAGAGGAGACCGTTGAAGCTTGCACATAAATGGTTTAAGATTGTAATCCACTTCTCAGTCTACTAAGCATCAAGATTTTTTGAACATGAAACATGTAAATTGATGGATGAGAGAATCATTTCTGTTGATATTTCACCTTCTTTTGGTGGTTGCTTGTCTAAACATAATTAAAATGGCATTTCTTCCTTTGTTTTGCTTGTCTGATTTGCTTAGTAGAAGAACATTACAGTAAAGCTCTTCCCGCAATCATTTAATTAAATTTTAAAATCTTATTATTGTTCTTGAATACTTGTTAATTATCATTAACGTTTTTCTCTCCTTACATTCCGAAATATAAAAAATTGAGCAACCACAGCAAGCCAATTCCTTTGGCTCCAACCTCCTCATTTTTTTTTCGAATCTAGATTTCATGAATATTATTTTAGGATGCAATTCTACTAAATCAAACTTAATAGCTTCTCCAACTTAATGATTGATCTAATTTTCTCCAGAATTAGTAATAAATAAACAAACAAGGTTGGGAGAGTGGTTTGATTTACACAGTATTTTAACTCTAGTTAAATTGACGTAGTTTAGGATTATCCCCTTAATTGGAAACAAATAAGCGTCTGTCTCTACCACGGTGCGAAACGTTTCTTTCACAAGTTGGTTGTGATTGGGTCAAACATCCAATGACTCAGGTTCTGGAACCGACTCCCCACGGCATCGCCGGTGGTGTGTATTAAAGTCAATGACGTTTATATTGTGTTTCATTGGTCTTCCTCTTGTCTTGTATAGATGACATTTACTCAAGTTTTCAGAAACCGATGAGAGGAAAATACGAGCGATAATGGCGTAAGAGAAACGGGAAGATAGTCGATAGGAAGCATTCAAGAAAATTAGGATTTTCAAATTTAATTGAATTAAAACAGTTTGATTAATAATTGTGATGTGAAGAAAATCAGGTATCAGGATTTAGTCGAATTTTTTAAATAAATGTTAATGTATAATAATTAAACTCTACAGACTAATTAAATATGTCCAAGTTTTATTCAAGAATGAAATGGTCTTAAATTCATTTAACCACAATCCTTAAAACTGATTATAAGTATTTAATAATGATAAATTTTAATGAAAAATAAGTTTCTATTATATTTTTATGTAATAAATATTTTAATAAAGAATACTATTATTATATATTTAAAAATAATCATAAATTTACGGTTAACATTTTCATTTTAAAATAGGCCAATATTAATTATTATTTATAAAAAATTGATAATAATAATAATAATAATAATAATAATAATAATAATAAATATTGATCCATTATCATTTATTAAAGACCGGTTTAAAATAATTAGAATTAGTTTAATAGAAAATGATTCGAATAATTTAAAATTATAGGTTTAAATTTTAATATTTTTATTATAAAAATCTGCTAGATCAATTAACAAGAGATTGATTTAGCTTAACTAAAGTTTATAAATTTAAGAATGTATTTAACAATATATTTAAACTGGTTAAAAATTAAAATTATTGATTAAAATATTTGTTAGAATATTTTAAATTTGTTTGATAAATAATGTTTAATAGTTACTGATATTTTTGCATAGTTACCATTCTTTTAAAATGCTAGTATTTTTCTAATCATTATCATTAAAATATTTTTATAATTTAATTTTATATTTATTCATTTATTTTTATAAATTTAACATCTTTATCTTCTTTCATAATAATATTAATAATTTTGATATATGTATTTTTTTATATTGCTAGAATATTTTATTTTGAATTATTATATTAATATATACTATTTATTTTAATTTTAAAATAAAATATTGAAATTTTAAAAAATTAAATTATAAAATAATTACTTTTTTAAGAATTGTTATTTAAAATGTGTTTATGTACAAATGAAAAAATATTTTATTTTTAAATAAATAATTTTTTAATTTATATTTTATTTAAAAGAAAAAATATCTCTTATTTATCAAATTTTAACCTATTAATTAATTATATTTTTGTACTTTCAATTTTTAATCAACTTATATACAGATTTTATCAAATATATCTCAAGTTCTTTACTTGCAACTATGTTAAAATTTAAAAGGAAGAACTTTACTATTCATAATTTTTATAACCAACTTGAACATGATTACTATCTTAGGAATGAAAGCAAGAAATGCTTGATTATTACCTTATACTACCTCTATATTTCCCTAACTCTTATGGATTATCACTCTTAGGAATCAAAGCAAGAAATGCTAGATTACTATCTTTCAGGAACTTCCCATATGCATAAAAACTCCTCCTCATCATTCAAGATATCTCATCCTTCATGACATAATAGAAAGTATTGATAAATTTAAAATTGAAATCATCTAGTTCATGACACTTATTACCTTCACATTTTTTAATTGTTACCTTAATCTCAATCTTAGTAAACTAGAAACGATCAAAATTTCATTCTCCCAAATGCTATTAAAGGATAACCCATCTATTGTAGGTCCTGGTATACCTCTTTAAACCTCTTTCCAAAAAAGTTGACCAATGCTGGTTATTCTACCCATACACCATTAATTAGAATTCCATGAATAGCATGATAACTCCTACCATTAATTATAAAATGAAAGAAAAAAATATTAAAAGTATATTCTTGTATCTATTTACAACGTGATTTTTTTATCTATACGAGAATAGCCTATATAGTCTTCTTGCAAGATAGAACAAATCTCCCAGTAAAAGGAGAAAGAAAAAAAGAATCTTTCAAAGTGATTGTTACCCTAAACACTAGAATTCCTAGTCTTTAAATGATAAAGAATAATAATTAACTCATACATGTACTGGGATAAAGGTGTGACCGGATCTAAACCATTCTGTTATATGTGAGGATATAATTTTTCAATGATAAACTAATTTTTCGAAAGCTTTGGATCACAAATCCATCACCATTTAGCTTAACCAATTAATTGATGGAGTAAGCCTTCTCATTACCATTCTGACAATGTCGAGTTATATTAGCGTTATTGTTGATACCTATCTCGATCTCAATTGTCTAACATTTGGCTTAAAAAAATAATTTTATATCCTTCTGCCTTTTAATCTTACAAATATCATTAATTACTATATTAAGAATATTAATATTTTTTGTTTTCAAGATGATAAATATATTAAAAAAAAACTCTGCATTATAAAAGAATTATTACTTTAAAGGTAAAACATTTATCAGCAACCTAATTTTGATTTTATTATGCAAAGGTATACAAGAAATTGTACACTGAAATTCTATATATATTAAAATCTCGTACAATAATATTTAGAAAGAATAATTTAAAGGAGAAAAGTTTTAATTATACCTCAATTGCAAATATTAATTAGTATTTATAGAAAATTTTGATCAAACTACCAATTAAAAATTAATATTGTAATAATTATAAATTAAATTTATAATAAAAAAATCAAAATAGTAATATTAAAAAATTATGGTTTAAATAATATTTTAATAATTTATCAACAATAATAAAAATAAAATTATAATAAATTTTCAACAACTATATAATAAAATAATATAATAATACTATTGTTATTTACTATTATAAAACAAGTTTTAAGAGTAAAATTAAATTGTATTTGTAAGCTATTTTTTCAACAATCTATACTAATGACTTAATAAGTGACATATTTTTAATATATAAAATTAATTTTATACTCAAATATTAATATTTAAAGGATTAAATTAACACGTAATGAAATGAGATAATAATTTTTTTTTTCAAAAAATGAATTATTCTCTCAAATTGTTTGAACTATGTTGGAACTCCATTACGTACTATAACTTTAAAGTATGGAGACTTCGTGATAAAATTATTTTAAACTTATTTTTATATTACTTTGATATTCATTTGGATGTTTGATACGATCTCATAGTTTCAAAATAATTTTCACAAAATAAACGTAAGAGTTTATTCAATATCAACAAATGTTATACATCAATTCCTTAAATAATATTATTTCTAATTCTAATAGATAATAAATAAAACTAATTGATAAAATATGTTATCGACTTTGAAAAAATAACTAATTAAAAGATAAGAGATAAAACCAATTGATAAAAGAAGCCGCTTTGAGAAAATAACTAACTAACAGATAGAGATAGAAACTAATAGATAAAAAAAGCTATCTACTTTGAGAAAATAGCTAACTAACAGATAGAGATAGAAACTAACAAATAAAAAAAAGTTATCTACTTCGAGAAAATAACTAAATAATAAATAGAGATAAACTATTTAAAAAACTATCAGTCTAGTCTCCGCGTCATGCATCATGTTATGTATATCATGGGTTTGAATTGGGGGCCCTAGTGTTGTGTCTAATGATCCCATCATTCCTTTCCCATTGAAGCGGTGAGTTGTCCTTAAGACGTAGGTTGGGATAATGGTGTTGTAAAACCTTGACAAGATGCCATGTTGCATCATCTTCTAGAAGTGCACTCTATTTGACCAATGATTCTTGAGTATGACCATCTTGATTCGCAATCTACTAATAGTTTAGAATTTTCTCAAGCTCGACAATTGGTTTGCTATCATCGTTATCTAGAGGTAAGGTGGTGTGTGATATAGGCCAATTTCCAAGCTTCCATTGCAAAGATACATGGATTACCGGATGAATTTTTGTAGAGTCAGGAAGATGCAATTGATATGCTACTCAACCAATTTATTGCACCATTTGGAAGAGCCTAAAATATTTGCTTACAAGATTTTGATATGCTCATCTCATAACTGAATTCTTCTAATAAAGTTGGAGTTTAAGGTAGACCCAATCGCCTTCTTGAAATTCATCTTATCGACGATGCTTACAAGCAAATTGCTGTATTTTATTTTGAGCGTCGACAAGGTTGGCTTTAAGTTCTTGAATGATAGTGTCTCAGGGTTGTAGAAATTGATTGAGTTCATGTACTAACATAGAACCTACATCATAGTGGATCAAGGGAGGAAGAGATCTACCATAAATTGCTTAAGAATGTGTCATGTTAATGGATTGGTGGTAAGTCGTATTATACCAAAACTCTATCCAGGCCAGATATTTCTCCCACTTTTAAGGTTGTAAGAAGATAAAACATCTTAAATATTGTTCAAGGTAGTGATTGAAAACTTCAATCTGCCCATTAGTCTTTAGATGATAAATCGAACTAGTTCTTAACATAGTCCCTGCATTTTAAACAATTCCTTCCAAATAGGGCTTAGGAATATTTGATCCCGATCAATTATAATGGATTAAGAGATCCCATGTAGCTTCGCCCCTCCCCTTACAAAAATGTTTGTAATGTCTTTTACTGACAATGGATGAGTTAGAGTAAGAAAGTGATCATATTTGCTTAACGTATCTACCACCATGAGGATAGAGTCTTTGTCATGAGACTTGGTCAATCCTTATTAAATCCATGGACATATCAGCCAAAACTATGTCGGGTACCTATAACAGTTCCAACAAGTTGGCGGGAACTCGATTCTTGACCTTATTACACTAGCAAGTATTGCACTGCCGGATGTAGTGTTAGACGTCAACTTTCATTTGTGGCTATGGAAAAGATTGGGAAACGTGCTTGTATGTTTGTAATATTCTCGAATGTCCAATTGAGAGTAACGAATGGAACACATACAACAACTTGCTACGTAGTTCTAAGTCAGCAGCCATAATGATCTTTCCATCTAACCAACGACAATAGTTTCTCATACGATATCCATCTCCTGGATTAGTATTTGTTTGAGTCTCATTAAATATGGTTATCAAAGTAAAATTTTCCTTGATTTCTGGTGCGATGTCTTCCCATAAAGTTTATACAAGACGTGAGATGGCGGGTAGCTCGACCTCCACTCCATCCAAATTTACTTCCTCTACTTTAACCTTATCAGAATTTGAATCTGTCTATAGATGTCTTGACAATGCATTAGCTGCTTTATTGGTCTTTCCTAACTTATAAATAATTTATAACTGAAACCTAGCAATTTAGCCAACCATTTTTGTTGTTCTATGGTGGTCATTATTGTTTAAGAAAGTGTTAAAGACTTTTCTGATCCATTTGAATTTGGAATTTTTGACCCAATTTGTAAGGTCGTCTTGCTCTAATTGCTTCTAATATTGTTAGCATTTCCTTCTCATATATTGACCAAGACTTCTTTCCTTACTTATTGCCTTGTTCAAGTATGTTATGGGTCACACATTTTGAGATAAGATCGTCCTAATACTTGATCCTGATGCGTCAGTCTCGATCATAAAATCTTTTTCAAAATTTGGAAGTGCAAGTACTGGTGTGATGTCATGGCTAATTTGAAGGTCTCAAAGGCATGTTTAACTTCATATCCCCATTTAAAGCATCCATTCTTTAATGATTGTGTGCAAGATTCGACAATTTCTCCATAATGTCGTACAATATTTTGATAATAGCCTATGAGGCCTAAGAACCCCCTAAGCAATATGATGGTTGTAGGCATTGACAAATTTGTCATGGCCTTGATTTTCTACAAGTCAACTCGAACACCTATTCACGAGAGCTTTACGAAAGTAACTAACTAACAGATATAGATAGAGTTAGTAGATAAAAGAAGTTATTCACTTCAAGAAAATAGCTAACTAACAAATACAAATAAATTATTCGAAAAACTATCAGCCTAATCTCCGCATTATGCATTATGTCATGTATATTGTGAGTTTGACTTAAGGATCCTGATGCTGCATCTAGTGGTACCATCAATGTTTTAGAAAGATTACTAATATTTCATAGAGATGGCTTTTACCTTCTTACTAATATATTTATTTACATAGGTATCAATGTTAAATGTGTTGGAAATGCTTGTATTTCAAAAGCTTAAAGTTTTACATTACTTAAATAAGAATGACTCTAGATTTTATATACATGGATATGTTATGATCTTGTAAACAAGCAAGTAAGGGAAAAAACCTTGTGCACAAGAGGTTGGTCTAGTCTAGTTCAAACCAGTGATTTTTCCTTTGAGTGCGATAATGCGGTCCACACAATTTTTTACTATTAAATATTAATAATTATTTTTCAAAATTAAATTTATTACTTATCTAGAAACCATATATTTGAATACTTCAATTTTAAATTAATGGAATTATCATTACTAGATATGACTATTACAGATTTGAAAAACATAATTACTCAATTCTAAAACAGCTCTGTTATCTTGTTATTAATTTAGATTATTTCTTTTAACATAATTATCCAATTTTAAAACTGTTTTGTTATATAATTAATTCAGATTATTATTTTTAAATATGTTTACATACGCTGAACGTTATTAATATGATTATCAGAGTTAAATGTCTATTTACAATTTTTAAATAGGTTTTTATTACTATTTACAATTTGGTTTTTTTTCAAAAAGCTCCACTCTTATATAAAAGAGACTCATCTTTCTATTTTTGCAAGTTCGAAAACTAATCATATTTGTTGGGTTTCCTTTCTCACTTTTTATTCTCTTACTAGTTCTGTTCCTGCCTTTTGCAAAAAAAAAAAAAAAAGGCTCTTGAATCCTAGGGGATAATGTAAGCAAACCCAAAAATCTTTGAGAACACTACAATTACACATTTTAGCCTACCAAATTATACTACAATATCAAGGATTTAGTCATGGCTGCCAATATTGAACATGCTGCTTCCGCAACTAACAAGCTTGCTGCTTATATCAATCCACTTGTTCTTGCTATTGCATAGAACCATACCTTTACATAATATTTCGAAGATTGAAATCTTTGGAGGACAATCCTATCGTAGATGGCAAGAAATGATCTATTACATTCTCAACATGCATGGAATCCACATTGCATTAGTTAAGAATAAGTTAATCAATCCTAAATTTGTTGAAAATCAGATTAGCACTAATAAGGTATGTTGACACATCATTCTTAGTATATTATCTAATGAATTTTTCGATGTGTGTTATTCCTATAAGGAAGCCAAGGTAATATGGGAATCGATGAAACTAAAGCATACGACTAAAAATGTTGGAAAATAGAAGTTCATCACAAGTAACTTCTACCGATGAGAAATAAAGGATGACAAAGACATAAAAACTCATATTAATAAGTACCATAAGTTGCTGGAAGATCTCAAAACTGAACACATTATCATGCAAGATCAACTTGTAACTGGTTTTCTAATCAAGAAGTTACCTGGAATATAGAATGACTACAAACAACACCTGAAGCACAATCACAAACAACTCTTCCTTGCTGATTTAATAAAGCACATAATAATTGAGGACACAAACTGAAAAGAAATCAAAGCTGCAAAAGCAAAAATTTTGGCCATTAGAGTAAATCTATTGCAAACCAACAAGTCTCAAAAAATGAGGTGCAATCATAAAACTTCTAATCAATTCCTTTGATCCTCTAACTTCACTTCCTTCAAAAGAAAGGAAACATGTTATATTTGTGACAAGTCAGGGCATCATGCACTAACAAACAGATATAGGAAGAGAAATAATACTCCCCTGAGGTTAAGGCCAACTTAATCAAAGAAGATGATATGGTGGTTGTAGTTGTTTTTCAAGCCTTAATTGTGTCCAATGTGATCAAATAGGTGGTAGAGTTTGGGGTTACCAAGAACATCTATGCTAATAGAAATGTGTTTATCTCTTATACTATTATAGGTGAAAGAGAAGATCTTGTGTATTTTGGAGACTCTTATACTGCTCCTATATTCGGAAAAGGAAAAGTTCTTCTCAAGCTCACAACTAGAAAGATTTTGGTACTTCAAAATATACTTTATGTATTGAACAGTAGGGCCAACTTTATTTCTGTGGCTCTATTAGAAAAGGTAGGGTTAAGGTTTCTTTTAAGTCAAATAAATTTGTGATAATAAAAAATAATATGGTTATGGACAAAGGATATTATGATCAAGGTTTGTTTGTCTTGAATGTTTCTAAAATTATTAATGAAAATGCTTCTTATTCTGCTTATATGGTTGACTTTTATGATTTGTGACATACTAGATTAAGTTATGTAAATTTCTCCTATATTAAAAAATTATAAAATCATTGCCTAATCTTTGGAATTAAAAATTTATACTTAAATAAATATGATATTTGCATCGAATCAAAATTAACTAAAAAATCTTGTTTTTCCATACAACGCAAAACTAAGTTACTTGATTTAATCCATATAGACCTAGGTGACCTTAAACAAACGATATTATATAACTTTTATAGATAATTTCTCTAGGTATACTAAATTATATTTAATTAGAAATAAAGATAAGACCTTTAATATATTTTTAGCATATAAAACAGAAGTAAAAAATTAACTAAATAGAAAGATTAAAAGAATTAGTCAGATAGAGGTGGTGAATACACCACTTTCAATGAATTTTATAAAAAAGAAGGTATAATGCATGAAGCAACCCCCATTACTTACCTTAATCAAATGAAGTAGTGGAAAAAAATATTACATTAAAATAAATGATGAATATTATGCTTATTAGTTCATATGCATCTAATAACCTTTGGGGGTGAAGCCTTATTATCTGCATGTCATATGCAAAATAAGATTTTATGTAAGAAAATAGATAAAATACCTTATGAATTATGAAAAGGTTATAAGTCTAATATCTCTTACTTAAAAGTGTAGGAATATCTAGTTAAAGTTACGTTACCTGATCTTAAAAAAAAAAGATCGATTCTAAAACATTTGATTATATGTTTATTGGATATGCTCAACCTAGTGCTGCATAAAGATTTCTTATTTTAAAAATTCTCTATAATTGAGACTAAAATTGATGAATTCTTAGAAAATATATTTCCATTAAAAAATGAAAGTATTTCCAAAGTACATAATCAAGATAATTTTGAAAATATTTCTATACAAGATAATGAACTTTTACATAAAGATTCAAGAAGTAAGAGATAAATGAAAGAAATCTCGTTAATAAATGATTTTTATTTATATCTTATGGAAAATGATCTTTTAACTTATTCTAAAGCAATCTCTTGTTCTAATGCTTATTTTTAGAAAAACAATATTAAAAGTGAACTTGATTCTATTATGAACTGTAACGCATGAAGCATAGTAGATTTACCTCCAGGGACTAGATCAATAGGTTACAAGTGTATCTTTAAAATAAAATATAGTTTCGATGGTTCTGTTGAAAAATATAAATCTCGTTTAGTAGCAAAAGGTTTTACTCAAAAATATAACATTGCTTGTTTTGATACTTTTGTTCCTGTAATTAGGATTTCTTCTATTAGAGTTTTAATTGCATTAGTATCAATTTATAAACTAGTTATTCATCAAATGAATGTTAAATTGATTTTTTAAATAAAGATTTAGAAGAAAAAATTTATATGATACAACCTAAAGGTAATGTGATTTTTGGTAAAGAGAATAAAGTGTGTAAACTTTTTAAATCCTTATATGGATTAAAACAAGCACATAAACAATGACATAAAAAATTTGATAATATCTTGATTAGTCATGGGTTCTCTTTAATTGAGATATACAAATATGTTTATACTAAAATATAACATGATGAATTTGTATTATAAGTTTGTATGTTCATGATATGCTTATATTTAGTACTTGTCAGAATACAATTAATAGTGTTAAAACCTTTCTCTTTTCTAAATTTGACATCAAATATATGGATGAAACAAATATGATCTTGGATGTTAAAATCATAAGGAAAGGTGATAGTATAATGATATCTCAAGAACATTATGTCAAGAAACTTTTTAAGAAGTTTGGTCATTATCACACAAAACTAGTAAGTACTCCTTATGATGGAAATATTAATTAAAAAATAAAGCAGAACTTATTTCATAGACAAAATATGCTCAAATAATTTAGAGTCTAATGCACCTAATGAATTACTCTCAATTAGACATAACTTATGTTGTGAAAAGATTAAGTAGATACACCCAAAATTCCAATAATGAGCATTGGTTTGCATTAGTTAGAATAATGAAATACTTGAGTGATACCATGAATAATGGTATATCATATAATAGATTTTCATTGTATTGGAAGGATACAGTGATGCAAATTGGATTTCAAATTCAGATAAGATAAAATCCATTAGTACTTATGTATTCACACTGGAAAGTGGTGCAGTAACTTGAAGTTTAACAAGACAAACCATTGTTACAAAATCTACTATGGAATCAAAGTTTACTGTTTTGCAACTAGTTGGTAACAAGACTAAGTGGTTAAGAAACTTCTTAACAATATTCCTTTAAGAATTAAACCAACACCCTTAGTGTCTATGCATTTTGATAATAAGTCTGCAATAGCAATTGTAAAAAATAATTCTTACAATGGTAATAATAGACACATACGTGTAAAACATGATGTGATAAAGTAGCTACTAAAAGATGGAATTATTTCCATTAATCATGTGAAGTAAAAAGTAAATTTGGCAAATCCTTTGACCGAACCGTTGAGTAGAAAAATGGTTTATAAAACTTCGAGAGGAATGAGACTTAAGTCAATAATAAAATCAACAATGTCAGAAACCTAACCTTTATGATTGGAGACCACATGGAGAAGGTTCATATGAGTAATAACAAGTCATTGTTGACCTCTCTAATACTATTAATTATTTCATTCCTATGACATGAAGAGTGTTAGATTGCATTGAGTAAGAGGTTAAACTTAATGGTTTTAGTGACATTCATATTCATTTTGAGTGGTATATTAAATGTATAATACACTTGATGAAATCACCTATATGGATGTCAAGTGGGGCGACTTGTATAAGATTTAAGCACAATCTTTAAAGCATTGATGAACTACCAAACAAGTACATGAACTATTAACGAAAACCAGCAAAAATGGAAATAGTTATGGAGGTGTAATGTGACAAACAAGCTTCTAACTTGCATCACCGTGATTTTTGTTCATAGAAGCTTTGTTCCACCAAAACATTGTAAGTGAAATTTATTTGTCTAAAGTCTGGTTCATAATCCAAAAGACACTAGACCCTATGTATTTTACACTCATAAATAAAACCCAACAAAACTTTTCTCTTCTATTAATTTTTCATAAATCCTTATGTGAAGGATTGTTGAAAATGCTTGTATTTCAAAAAGGTTTAAAGTCCCACATTACTTGAAATAGGACCGGTTCAAGGTTTTATATACATGGATATGTTATGGACTTATAGACAAGCAAGTAAGGGAAAGGACTTGACGCATATGAGGTTGGATTGCTCCAGTTCAAATCAACAATTTCCCTTTGGGTACGATAATGCAGTCCACACAATTTTTTGCTATTAAATATTAATAATTATTTTTTAAAATTAAATTTATTACTTATTTATAAAATCCTATATTTCAAGAGTTCAATTTTGAATTAATGGAATTACCATTATTAGGTGTAGTCGGTTACAGATTTGAAAAACATGATTATTAATCTAATTACTCGATTCTAAAACCATTCTGTTATATTATTATTAATTCAAATTATTTATTTTAAACATGTTTACATATGTTGAACCTTATTAATCTAATTTTCATTGTGAAATCTATTTATTTGTCTGCTTGAATTTCAAATTTTAAACCAATTTAATTATAGTTTTTAAATGAGTTTTTATTATTATTCTTGACAATTTTTTTTAAAAGCTCCAATCTTATATAAATGACTCTTATCTTTACATTTTTGCATGTTCGAAAACTAATTTGGTTTCCTTTCTCACTTTATATTCTTTTGCTAGTTTTGTTTCAATCTTTTACATAACAGGCTATTGAATCCTACGAAATAACGTAAGTAGGTGCATAAATTCTTGAAAACAATGCAACTATACGTCTAAGCCTACCAAATTCTACTACAAAATGTGTCTTTTAAGTATTAAATGTCTCTTAAAAAACACTTTTACATGTTAGAATTATGAATAAACTTTTAATTTATAATTTATTTTGAAATTTTATTAAGTACATATCAAAAATATTATGGTAGATACATTAAGTGCATCTCAACATCACTATCACAAAATATTATGTATTTTTTTCAAAAAAGCATTGTCTAAAGTGTATCTTTAAAAAAATATATTATAGATACATCAAGTATGTCTCAAAATCATTGCTGTTAAGGACTATGAATTTTTTGAATAAATATTTTATAAATACATCAAATGCATCTAAGAAACACCACTAGTAAAGGTTATGTATTTATCTCAAAAAAAATTATCTTACACAATAAGAATAAAAATATGATGCATACGAGTAATCACATGACTTGGTTTGATCAACAATTAAATATCTAATATCCATTATACTTTCCTCATGTTCAAAACCTAAAACATATTCTCTTACAAAATCAATGACCACTTTCTTGATTAATCCTTTAGTAAAAGAATTGACAAGATTTTTTTTTACTTTTCATACATTTAAAGAAAATGATATCATTTTTAATCAATCACTTAACAACATCGTATCTAATATATATGTTTTCTTCTTTCTGTTGTATGCATTATTGCCAATAACTTCAATTTTGCTTGTTGTCGTCCAAGAAAAATGTCAAAACCATTAACAATAACATTATACCAAATATAATAATTTCAAAATAAGAAAATTTTTTATATATATTTTAATACTAAGAGAAAAAATAATCACAAATATTAATAACATAGTCCAATATTTACAAACATTTATGGAGATTATTTTTTTTATTTTAAATATCATAACAAGATATGAAAAAAAAAATCTTAAACATAATAACCTTTTTAAAACAATATCTATGTAGTTAACATATTAATCTTATAACATCCAATATTAATATTTTTAAAACAAGAATCGTATGTGTACAAAAAATATTTTTTAAAGAATTTCAATTTAACTTTTTATATGCTCTCACTATTTTATTTATGATAAAAAAAATTTAAATAAATGTAATTCAAACTAAAGAAAAAAATCGCCATAATCAATAGTCTCAAATAAATTAAGTTACAACTTTTAAATTTCCTTTTTATTTAATTTTTTTAAATTTTAATCACTAATTTCTTAAATTATCTTGTAACAAAGTTTAAAAAAAATCTATTTTTTTCTTCACAAATAATATCAATAATTAAATTATTCTTAAAATTTATTTAATTAGAAGATATTCTATTGTAAAAAATGTAGAAGGAAAATTTTTTTTGTTATCCAAACTTAGTCTATTTCAAATTGTTGAATCTTGAATAATTTTTTTTTATTGTCAATGGTATATTTAAAGTTTATCAACTCTATGAACTTGTTTAAAAATTAATAAATTAGCTTAAATTATATATATATATATATAAATGATTAAAAATATTACAAATTTAATATATTAAATAAATATAATATAATATATAAATATATTTTATATCTTATATATTATATATTATGTATTATAATATATATTAAAATAAATTATAAAATTATAACAAATTTATATATTTAAATAAGTTTCTAAATATGTTAATAAATTTAAATTTAATTTATTTATTTAATTTTTTAATAAATTTAAGCTTATTTATTTATTAAATAGATACCGTAGACTTTTATTATAATCTTTCCCATCCTTAACAACTTTATATAATAAATGGTGCACTTACCACTTATATGTGTTAAAAAATAATATAAAAAAAAATTTAAAAAATAAATTTTTTTATTATATCTCAATTATAAAGATCAACTGATATTTATTGAAAATTTTAATCAAGCTAATAATAAAAAATCAATACTGCTAACTGTCAAAATAAATTCACAACAAACAAACTTAAAATGGTAACGATCACAAATAACAGTGTAAATAATATTCTTATAATTTTTTATAAAAATAAAACTATAATAAATTTTTAATAATTGTATAATAAAATAATAAAATAATATTATTATTTCATTTTGTTATAAAACAAATTTTAAGAGTGAGAATAAAATAAATTATTTATCTAAAAAAATATATCAATTTTTTATTTAATATTTACTTTATAAAATAATAAAAAAAGTATAACAAAACTCTTTTTCCAAAAACCTCAATTCTATCTTTTGTTAATCATCCTTTATGTTATGTTTGAAAGTGACTCTTAACTAAATATCCAGAAATTACAAAATAAATCAACCGTCCTTACATCACATCGACTAATTCTCTCTTATACGGAAGAAGAAAACAAAATTTTAATGGGAGGTTCCTTCACATGCACCTTTGAGGTTGCAAATAGGATAGCTCATATCATACCTTTTTTAGTAGGCAAATGACTGATACTATTTGTTGGTCAAACGTTATATACGTTCTGATTTTAGATACAACACTTTTGAATTTTTAACAAACTTGCATCCCCACTTTAAAAACATATTAAGATAGAAGTAATTAATCCTTTTGAAAACATAAATATCATCCAAATGATTCTAGTTCGAAGTCTTTTCCATATATGAAATGAAAATTGAATTCTAATAAACATACTTAAAGAACTTAGTTATATATAAAGAGTTTGTTTCCCATATATTAGAGTCAATTTTATTGAAAATAAAAAAATCGCTTTCATTAAACACATATTATATTTTGTGTCTAATATATATTTTTAAATTCTGTTTGTAAACAAATACACAAAACATATTAGATGTTGTTATTATTATAATTATCATATTATTTTATATAATATTTTACGATATTATACTTTTAATATGCTATAAAACATATTTTTTGTAATTTTTTTATCTAATTATTTAGTTTGCAATTTAATTTAATTTTATTTATAATAAATAATTTAAACATTTATATTAAGGAAAAGTTAATTCTTAAAGAGTTATTATTTATTAGGCGTATACATTCTTTAGGAGCATTATTTATTATATATAGTTAAATACCTTATGATCAGAATAGTTAATAAAAATTTTGAATTTGAACTTCATAATTTTTTTATATTTTGAAAAAAAAATATTTGACCTTAAATGAAAATTTTTTATACTCAACTTTTTTTATGGTGTGATTATAATTATGATTTTCAAACAAAACCTTTGTGATTGTAAATGGGTCTTGATCTTTGTAACTTTGTAAGCCCATAGCAAAGGGGAGAGTATAAACATTGCAACTTTAGCTACGTGTGAGCCTTTGGCAAATTCTCGACACTCGTCATCATCGTTATCATTATCATCACCAAGTTCTTCTTCTCACTCACTTCCTTCCCTATTAACTAACCTCTTTCTGCGCAAGGACTAAGATAAAAAAGGGAAAACGATGTCGTATGTGCCTCCGCACCTGAGGAACGCCAGCTCAACCACCGTCGCCACCGCCAGAACCTCCTCCATAACCCTAGACAACCACCACGCCAAGCTCGCGTTTCCTTCCTCTAACAACAACTCTCCCTCTCTCTCTTCTTTCAACAATGCCTCTCGCCGGACCTCCGCTGCTCCTCCGTCGCCTCGGATTCTCGTTGCCCCCGACCCTATCTTCCCCCACTGGCAACCCTCCGAACGCGTTTCTCGCATGACCCCCGACCAGGTTTCAATCCAATCCTCATTCCTCAACTCTCTTTTTTCAATTTTTTCTTACATAATCTCTCTCTCTTTCTCTGTGTTTAACCTTTGAACTGAATGTGTTCTGGATTTCGAATTTTTTTGAAGGAATGTGTGTTTATTTCTATTCACGTGCTTAGGGTTTTTCTTTTTCTTTGTGCTGATTTCTTCACGCGCTTGGGATTTCTTTTTCTTTTTTATTATGTTGTTGAAAATTTTTTGTTTGAATTGAAGTGGCGTACATACTTGGGGGAATTGCTATTCACTTCAGGAAGTCGATTACGAGGTTTGGTTTAATTGGATTGGGAATTATAGTAAAATGTAATGCTTTGCTTGCAACAATAACAATCATAGTTGCTTTATATATATAATGCATTTAATAACTATCTGGAAAAGGTTTTGTTTGGATTTAGAACTGCAGACAATGTGTAATTGTCGCGAGTGAGCTACTTCTGTTGTAGGCTTTAAATTGAGTGAGAAGGGTTGTGGTGACTTTTGGCCAAAGAAAGGGCTCTAAAAGTTGCCATTTTTATTAATTTTTGAATTGAAGTTTCCTTCAACTTTGTGGTTCATCGAGTACCGTTACTGATTTTTCTTCAACATTCTGAACGCTAATGAGTTTTTCCTCTCGGTTGTCTTTCTTTTTTTGACTTGGTCCCAGTAGTCTCTCTCTCTTGTCTTGACCATTTTGATTGAACTCTTGTAGGGTACCGTTAATATAGTAGTTGTGTCTTGTTCAATTTTAAAATTCAGCCAGCTAGATTTTATCTTTGTTAATATTCTAATGTAAACTACACAAGCAAATATTGGTTGCTGAAATCTAGTGTTTGTTATGTCCAGATTGAAGAGGTCCGTTCCCGGCTCAATCTAGATGTCACTGTCGCATCTGACTCTCCTCCTGCACCTGCACCGATAGAATCATTTACTGATATGGTATTGGATTTTATTAATATTTAATCATGTTCATATTTCTTCTAGGTAACTAATTATCAGCTATACCAAAAAGAAAAATAAATTGAGCTATTATTGATTTCTTGCAAATGTGTGTACAATTATGAACTTCTTTGTCTCAGTGTTTGCATCCAAGTATCATGAAGGATATTGCTTATCATGAATACACCAGGCCAACTTCAATCCAGGCTCAAGCCATGCCAATTGCTCTCAGTGGAAGGGATCTATTGGGTTGTGCTGAAACTGGTAGTGGAAAGACTGCAGCTTTTACAATTCCTATGATACAGGTCTGAACTTATTAGACATGACATGTGTGACGAACTTTTTGATGGTATCCTTAGACACTGAATGATAAAAACCAACGAATTGTAAGCGATCATCCTTTTCTTTGTGAATTTTTCCTTCCTATTTTTAGCATTGCTTGGCCCAGTCTCCAATTCGGCGCAATGATGGTCCCCTGGCATTAGTTCTGGCTCCTACCAGAGAACTTGCTCAACAAATAGAAAAAGAGGTGATATATGTAATTTTTGTGGATGAATTGTGGGTTATATGGCAAATAATATATTGTTTATTTCTCCAATTCTAGTTGATACTTTTCTTTGTAAACCATAAATAGTTTTAGAACTATCTCCATGTGTTCTCATAAACTTTGGTCCATAAACTTGTCTATTCTCTATGTTTCTTAACTGTTTGAAATTTAGATCTTTACCAAAATAATTTGTCGGTACAAGATTCATGCTATCTTTGAATTATATGTTTTTTCATTTTGTGATGGGCATCTTCTCTTGTTATTCTTGAAACTAGGATCAATGCCAAGTCATTTCATTCTTACTATTTTTTCCCTTTCTACAAAATATCCCTTTTGTTTTCATTTTGTTAGGCATCTTTATGGTGTTTTGGTTTTTCGTAGGTTAAAGCTTTTAGCAGATCTCTCGAGTCATTGAAAACTGCCATTGTTGTGGGTGGAACTAACATTGAAAAGCAGGTAATTAAATGTTGACATAATCTTTCTCTTCTTTTAAAATCTTGGCCTGGTTTTGTGAAAGTTTGGTTGAAGGGAAATGATGGTTACAATTTGTCTTGTTGCCATTGCAAAATTCTACGAAGTATGGCTGGAGAGCATCACGCAAATATTTGCACGTTCAATTTGCATAAGCTTTTGTAAATCTTTAATGTCATTTTTTAATTTTCCTTGGACATGAGTTAAAGCTGTTCACTTTCATGCAGCTAGTTCTCCTGATATGCCGATATGTGTGTGATGTATATGACATGTATCTGATTCAGCAATACAACTCTTAAAATATATAGGATACAATATGTGCAGGATATATAAAATTTATAAAACATGATAAATATACAATTATATTTCTGCAAAGGCAAACTTTGAGCATACTTTTGGACATTACAAAAACAAAATAAACATTATAAATCATTGTCATCATAAATAACTGTCTATTGCCTAAAAGCAGGAATAGTATCAATTTTGTTTCCTCCTAAAGTGGACAGCTTGCATGTTTAATGCATGAAGAGCCTATGCTTCTCTGCCTCACATCCACTAGCAGCAAAATACAAAGAAAAAAAAAATGCGACTATTTTAAAATTATGATTTGACATAATTGATGATGTATAACACTATACTTCAAAGATAGATGTTGGTATCCAATCCAGTACATGAAGCAAATGTAAGTATTGGTGCTTCTACCTTGAAAGTAGATGCTGAACGCTGTGTAAATAGTATTTCAAGGAAGTAAAAGTTTCAGACACTAGAAATCTGGAAGAGTTTTTATTTTAAATTTATCCCAGTTCTGCTTAAAGGTAACATGGTTTTGTGTATGCTCTCTTTATGGTATCTGACAGAGGTCTGAACTAAGAGCAGGGGTTGAAATAGCAGTTGCCACCCCCGGAAGATTTATTGATCATTTACAACAAGGCAACACTTCCCTCTCTAGAATTTCTTTTGTTGTTCTTGACGAGGCAGACAGAATGCTTGATATGGGTTTTGAACCACAGATACGAGAGGTTAGTATTTTGTGAGTTTTTTGCTTGTATTTGAGGTTTTTCTTTATTTTCATGATAGTTTCAATCCTAATGTAAGATAAGCAGTGTCTTCTTCATTGCAGTGTTTGTGCTTTCCTTTACAATGCTTCCATATTCAATTGTTTCCATGTAACTTTTTTCCTCTATTTCAACTGTTGCTATTATTAAACTTTGAACGCAAGCCAATGTGCTAAAACAAGATGGTATTTGAGTCCAACCTCTTGAGAATTTATCAGGAGAAGATGTCCTTGGATAAGAAACCAAAATGAGGTTACATTGTCCAAAGCCAAATTAGCAATGAAAATGATGCCTGTTGTAATTTCAATTTTATTCTCCAAGTTAAGCTTCTACCTTATATGAGTTGGATTTTGATGACCTAACTGTTATGACCATTATTGAAAATTCTGTACCTTGTTATTATTGCATGTATGATCTCATTGGAACAGGTTATCAGTAAATATAACCTTTTATGTTGTTGCAATATAACATTCTTGTTTAAATTAGTAGTTGCCGTCTAGATTACTGAAGAGGCTAATGTTATCCTCAGATAATGAGAAATCTTCCTGAGAAGCATCAAACACTGCTGTTTAGTGCAACTATGCCGGTGGAGATTGAAGCATTAGCAAAGGTCCAGTTTCTTTCATTCTTGATAGAGTTTTTTCAACATTGCAATTCTCTCCTTTGAAATGTTTTTTCAACAAACTGATGATATTCTAATGTTTTGAAATTACTTATTGTGTGCTAATGCTAAGACAAATAACAAAATAATTCTAGCATTCAATATTTGCTTTTCACAAAAATAATTTTGTAAGCAGTCTTGTTACTCAATCATAACATGGAGTAGCATATTGAATTGTATATGTGTAATGATTGAAAATCATTAGTCTTTTTTGCCTTTTTATTTTATCTTTTTCGTTCATGATTTTCTTTTACAATTAAATGGTTGCCCCAAAATATATTGTTTTGAAGCACATTATTTTTCATCAATATATTTCTTTGTAAGTTCAGTAGTTGAAGGAAGATTTCACCAATCATCTGTTAAATTTCAGGAGTACTTAGCTAGCCCTGTGCAAGTGAAAGTGGGAAAAGTGAGTAGCCCAACAACTAACGTTTCACAAACCCTTGTGAAAATTTCTGAAAATGAGAAGGTACATTTACGAAGCTAACAAAATGAGATACTTTTGTTAAGAGCTGGATTAACAACTATAAATTTAGTTTCAGTTTTCATTTCTCTTGTTTTTGGAGGAAATGGTATTCTGCTGAATTATTGTTGCATGCAAGTTCTTTAATACTTTGTATGAGGCACACATGTGTGCATAAAAGTAAAGAAAAGAATGGGATAAGAGTGAGAAAAGTTATAGATATGGTAATGCAGAAAACGAGGATAGCGGAGAAATAAAGTGATTAAATTATCTTGCATATTTACATTTTTGACCCTATGCTTTCTTGTATTATATGATTGTTTTTCTTCATTTTTTCAGTTTCTTTCTTTTAGCTTCTGTTCTTAAATCTCATGATGTTCTTGTAGATTGATCGGCTTCTAGATTTGCTTGTTGAGGAGGCATCACAGGCTGAAAAATGTGGTCATCCATTTCCATTAACAATTGTGTTTGTTGAGAGAAAGGTGTGCTGTACTGACTCTTCTGTGTTCCTGCTATGTATCAATGTCATATCTACATTTGTGTTGTCAGTTGTCACGCATATGTTTAGATACGAAAAGTCAAAAAGTTATATGCATGAACGTCCATGGTTAGGTGTGCAGAATTATCTCTCAAGCATGGATGCTTACTTATCCCTATTTCCATGTTGAACTTTTCGTTTTGTACTGCAACTGAACCTAATTGTTGGTTCTCTTCTCTTGCGTATTGTAATAATGCACTGAGGAATTGAATGAAGCTCCAGTTAGAATTGTTGGATTTAGTTTCCAAACTCTTATAAGTAGGGAAATGATATTTGTTAATTTGATTTGTGATGGGATGTGTGAGCCAAAATCTGAGACACAGAATTGGATTAGGTGCTGAACCTGAATCCAAAGAAGCCTGTAATATAGAAAGTATGTTCTAGAATGAAGAAGGTGGGGTCAGCGAAGAATTAATGATGTGGCCAGTAGTGTTGTGGAAAAAGGAGGTTATTCAGTTAGGGAGGTTTTAGGGGTACGAATGGATGGGAAAGGTTATGTCATGCATTTTGTACTTGAGAATTGAGCAGAGAATTTCACTCTAAAGGAACCATTGGCTATGGGTTACAAATCTGTAGTGTTTCCTTTCCATTGTAAGAGCACTTGAAATTCCAGTATTTTCAGAAATCTAGTTCTGGGTTTCTATCAATCTGTGCCTTATTACATGCATTCTTAGAACTATATCTTCATAAATGTATTTTTTATGGGGCAGATGGCAATTAGATTGCTTAGAATTGAACCTGGCAAATTCACCTTAAATTCTGGCAAACATGCATTGCCCCTTTGGCCCAACAATATGCCTTATTACCCCACGTGATGGTAGTCAGCAAAATGCAATAAATATATTGAATCCCATATGGTCAATAAAATTGAAAGAAATTTTATTTAGGATCATGCTTGCTGTATGAAGTTTTGCCAAACTCAACTTAGTTAACATATTTCCTTGCTTTCTTTTACTTAGCGAGTGAAATTGGTTAGTTGCTTGATATTGAGAATTTAAGTGGATTAGTTCCAAAATTGGAAATTTTGATGGAGGGTCAAAATTGAAGTTGATTATTTTTATTTTAGCTTAAAATAATCATTGATAGCCTGTTTGAAATTTGAAATCTTCATACTTCTGATCATTGTTTTTCTTGATGTGTATATAGACAAGGTGTGATGAAGTTGCTGAAGCATTGGTAGCTCAAGGATTATCTGCTGTTTCTCTTCATGGTGGTCGTAGTCAGAATGAAAGAGAGGGTGCTCTACATGATTTTCGGAGTGGCTCCACCAGCATTTTGGTAATCTCTCATACATTACTGGAGCACAATACTCTTATTTTATCAGTTCATTGTTGCTATTTCTGATTTCCTTCACTTAAAAAATCTGCTAATCTCTACAAAATTTCGTCAGACTTACTGCAACTAATGATTCTGGATGGATATTTAGTAGTTATGATAATATTGTTGAAAAAGGCCAGCTGGCTTGTCTTAATACAGTGAACCTATCCTTCGCTTGATTTATTCCCTTTGTTTGCTAAATGAAATTCCTTGGTCAAACAGGGAAAAGAATCAAATAATAGGCTTAAATGGTTATTTTTATGATCCAAACTTTCTCAATTGTTCTTCAATAAACTCATTGAAGTACCATTCATTGTATTTTCTGCATGCTTAACATATGGACCTTTGATATCCTTATGAATATTCCTTTTTCCTTCTGGCAATTCTAGTTAAAATATTGAAATTCTTAGCAGTTTTTGTGTAATTACATTAAATAAAATCAGGCCTTTTTTCACTAACCATATTAATTGTTGATACAATATCATGCAGGTTGCCACTGATGTTGCATCTCGTGGCTTGGATGTCACAGGAGTGTCACATGTCATCAATCTAGATCTTCCAAAGGTATTTCTGCTCCAAGCAAAAACTACTTGATGAGTGAGTTTTAACCATAATCCACTAGGAAAAGATTATCAGAAAATGTACAGGGATTTTCCACCGTGAGTGGATTGCCATTCTGCTACTGCTATGTTGGCATCTCATTTGCCTGGTACTTTTCAGTCAAATTTAATTTCCTTGAGATGCATACCTGAAGCTTCAGTTATGGCTGCCTCAATTATAGACCATGGAAGATTATGTGCATCGGATTGGAAGGACAGGGCGTGCAGGATCAACTGGCCTAGCTACGTCGTTTTACACTGATCGTGACATGGTGCTTGCTATCCTCCTTAAAAAAAATTGAACTGTGTTTTTTCCTCTTGATTTTAACGTTAATATGATTCTGCTTTTAGTTCCTTGTGGCAAATATAAGGAAAGCAATAGCTGATGCTGAATCTGGGAATACACTGACATTTGCAATGGGAAAGGTACTACATTATTCTGCTAGAATATTAAGACTCTTATTCTTATGGTCTATTTGGCATACCTGTAAAAAATGAGGGTAAAATTTAAGGAATGAGTTTTTACCCATATTTTTAAAGGTACACTAATGGATAACTATTGTTTTTGGACTGTTATGGTGTTAGTAGTTTTATTGGACTGGGCTTGTGCTAGTTGTACTATTTTGGTACTTGACCTTGATTAGTAGTTTACATAGGTGTTGGAGGTTTGTGTCTCACATGCTCAATTTCACCCGAACACTATTTCAATTTCAGTATATTATATTTAACCTTGTGTGTCATGGTTGACTTTCTGCCCTTGGCTTCCAGGTTGCTAGAAGGAAGGAGAAAGAAGCAGCAGCTGCACAGAAAGAGGCAAATATTGCTTTATCCAAACAGTTAGGATTGGGAGCTGCTTCAATTAACATTGAAGATAAGTATAAATTCATGATTACTGCCACTAACGTTAGAAGAGAGGGTGCTGCGGATAGTGCCTGGGATGATTAATGAAGTGTCTGGTGCCTCCCATATTTGATTGATGACAATTGCTAAAGCCTTTAAGGTTGGTAATCTGGCATTTATTTATTTATTGGGGGCAGGTGGGTGGTGGGGTGGGGAGTTGTTTTCATCTCTGGTCTGTCTGGTTAGTCAAACTTATTTGTCATGGCTCCGCTTCCTACAACTCTCACCCTCCACCCTATCTAATGGTTTCCTTGTGCATATTGTTGTGTTTTATGGTGCTGGTGCATAATTGATATGTTCTGCTGACTTAGACGGAGTGCATTTATAGGTTTGGTGCTTCTAAGATGCTGGACATGGACTGGTTAAGTTTGCAAGTCTACGTATTGTTTCACACCGTTGTTGTAGCTAGCACACTTGTAACAAGTAGCTTGCTAGAATGCCTAGATGCTTTGTAGAGTTGTCATATAGGTAATGAATGCATCTTATGTAATCCTAGAAACGCAAGTATTCTTTAAATTTGTGTTGCGTAAAAAATACCTGTATTCCCACAGGTATTTCAGCATCATCAAATGTATATCCAGCTTGGGGTTTTTCCCACCTATGTTTAATTTGTTTCACTTTGTCAGCACTTTTGAGTATTTGTAGACGACCAACGAAATTGTGGTTTTCTTTTTTTTCTCTTTTTGTTGGATTTGCTTGTATTTGGTCTCTTATTTCTACCAGTGTTTTTTTTTGTTGGGTTTAATATTTCTATGAACCATGCTCCTTTATTCTGATACCCATCGCAAGTCTCACTATGCATCTTTTATATAAAAAATTGAACAATTTTTTTTGTTTATTTATTATTTTTTTGGTATTTCATGAATATTTTAGAACATTTTAACACCCCGCATTTTTTCCGTAAGTTTTCCACACATTTTTTTAATCACGTAAAGTATTAAATAAGTAAAAGTATTCAATAAATTAAGAGTCTAATAAATATTTAATATTTTAATAGTTTGATCGGTTATTAGGAAAAAATAGTTTTTGAAAAAGAACATAAATAACTTGTTAACAATGATATATATATATATATATATATATAGACACACACTACCCTTTATGAGTGATTGCGAGTTCAACTCAGCTCGTGAACCGGACCTTATAAAACATGTGGATTAGTTCGGGCAAATTGGACTTTAATTGGGTAAAAATGGTGTTATTAAGTCACTATATATCTTTTTACATTCTCAAATCTAATAACCTAATTTGAACAAATTAATATTATTATAAAACTTCAGCTTTCTGTAATGTTACTATATTTTTTAAGAACTTGATATACACAAGTCTGGCTACACAACACTATCCAAGGCGAGTTCGATTGGGTTAGTTAAAAGATTTTGACAAATTCGATCCCATGGAATACAATTAAATTTAATTGGTTTGGATTTTACTTTTTTTTACACATAATTCAATCTTGATTATACCTACAGCCTCACTCGCTATTTTATTATAAAAAGAACGATAGAGAATCTCAATTTTTACCATAACAAGTAAATGAATGGTGCAATAAAATAGTGTGGGACAAACATTAATTATTATTCGAGTCTCTCTTCGGTCTCTTTTACCATAAAAAGTGAGTTGCCGTAAAGAGTGTGTAGGGTTGAAAAGTGAAATACGAAAGAAACTGAAAGAATATAAATAAAAAGAAAATAGGAAGAAATACATAGATGAGAAATAGGATATAGATATGGTATTTCACTCTTTCTTTTTTGTGTTATAGATAATTCACTTATTTGGAAGAGTGTAGAAATAATAAGGAGAAATGATACTTATACTACAAATTTGTAGTAAATACAGTGTAAAAAAAAAAAAGGAAGAGATTGAAAAAAAAAAGTGTAAGATGTAATGAATGTTGTAATGAAAAAATAAAAAATGTCACAAATTATTTTATAAACATGTAGAATAGATAATACATATCAATAATGAGGATTAAAACTTTACAACATGGCTACCTATAAAAAAAACATTTCTTAAGAAACAAAATTTGTATGTAAATGGAGGGTTTAATTTCTCCATTTTACCCTCTTAATTGGCCATTGTCAGATAGAATAAAAAGAAGCTACAGCTCATACTTTTTTTCTGTTTAGAAATGATATTTATATATTATAAGCAAATGTAATTTTTTTTATTCATTCAATCGATATATCTTTTCTATTTTTTTGTCACTTATTTTCTTTTTATTTCTTTCAACGCTAATATATATATACACACACCAAATATTGTAGCTTAGGAGAGACATTAATTGTAGACCATAACTGATACATAGATGTTCTAGCACAAAGCAAACAAAACCTAAAACCGAATTCACCACAATACTGCACATTCAATGGAGCAGAAAACCAACTTCCACCTCAAGAAGAAGATGGGGAGATAGAAATGTCTCCAATTTACTGGTCCACACTCCACATACCTAACCAATCTGGTTTTCAGACTTCTATTTATAGGCCTTCTCCTCAGTAAGAGGTGGTCCTGCACAGCTTCCTAAATGAAACCACATGATACTTAGAATCAACCTATGTATACAGACCAATTTAATAACCAAACCATGACTCATGGCTACAACTTCTAAGTCCTACCTTCTTATGACTTTGGGTGATATACATTACACACCCCAAAGTACAAGAGAAAAGAAACGCAGCACAGTAGGGTAGGGTAGGATTAAGGATTATACTAGAAGATTTACAAGTTCACAGGCAAGACATGCAACCATGCTAAGCTGATATATTAGGTACCCATGACAGCTTGTCTAAGCTCAATGTACTCACTTCTGTAATGCTCAATTGAGAAGCATAGCTGCCTTATGGCTTCACGTTTCTCTTCAGCTCCTTCTAATATCTCAACCCTTTGTCTCTTAGTCTCTTCCTCCAGTTGATTGATTCTTGATGTTAGCTCCTCCCCTTGTTTATGTGCCTCTTCTATCTCAATATCTTTTGAATTTATCAATTCCTTAAGAGAACTAACTTGTCCATTGAGATTGGCCTTCTCTAATCTCAAAGCATCAAGGCTCAAATTGAGGTCTTTTATTTTCTTCTTTTTCTCCTCAATGTCTTTCTTTAACTTTTCAATTTCACCTTTTAGTAGTGTCTCTCCCTTCCCTATTTTTTCAGATTGGATTTTTCTAACTTTCTCTTCCAATGATTGGCATTGACATTCCCATTCTCTGATATTCTCTTCCAATTGAGTCTGTTCCCCCAACAACTTGGACATCTCAGACTTCAAATGTGCTCTCTCAAAGAAGATTTTCTGTTCAGCATCAGATAGAGCAGCTTTTAGATTCCTGACCTCATGATCCCTGTCTGATAGATTAGTTTTCATCTTTGCAAGCCTTTCTTGGACTACGGTTCTATCTCTTTTCTCAGAGTTGAATCTAGATTTCCAATTAGCAATGTCCTTCTGAGCCAAGTCAAGCTGATCCTGCAACTGTTGAACACATGATTTATTATTGTTAACCTCCAATCTCAATGAAGCAATCTGCACCTCTGAAGACTCAAGTTTTTCTTTGGTCAACCTTAGCTCCTCCTCAAGTGTCTTCAAATCCATTGCATCCCCTCTCATCTTAATTTCTTCTTCAATTGAAGATAATTCAACACCACCCTTCAAATTTCCTGATTCCGTTGACCTATACCTTTCAGCCTCAATCCTCAACTTACTAACTTCCCCTTCATAAAGTCTCAACTTTTCGTTCAAATTCCTAATTTCTTCAGCTTTATTCTCAATTCTTGTTCCCCTAGATAAAGAATCCTCCACCACCCGTTCCTCCTCATTCATATTACCATACTTTTCTTTCATCCCACGCAACTCAATCTCCAATTCCAGCACCCTTCTATTTATGATATTAGGATCATTTCCATTCACAAAGAAACCTGAAAAACTGTTAATAGATGAAGTATCATCATATTCATCATCAGAATCTGTCAAAGTTGAAGAACCATCTCCATCTTTTTGACATGCATCATTTCCACCAGATCCAAGAAAGAAATCAAAGCCAGCAGCGCGGTTGGTGGATACACGACGCGGTAGCTTTCTAGAAGGAGAATGCAAAGTAGAAGCTGGCTCAGAACCATCAGAAGTTTGGGATTGAAGATCAGAAGGTGTGTTCTTTGATAATTCACCTGTGACATGTTCATAACGTTCAGCTAAAGATCTATAACCACGGTAGAACTCTTCAACCAGGGAAATCAACTCTGGTCTCTTCTGATAATACATCTCAGCCTTTTGTGCAAATGAATCTCCCTCCTCTTCAATTAGCTTCAGCATTTGCCTCACGTTTCGTTCCATCTCTGAGGTTAAAGATCGTTTTGTCAACTTTTTCATACTCGTTCTCATAACAATTATATTACTTTCAGATTATAAAAAATATATAAATATATATATCTATCTATCAAATGAAATGAAATGAAATGAAATTGAATCTCCCTTTCCCAACTGTTAGAAAGTTGGGAAAGGTGAATGTTCTGTTTGCAGTGTGTGTCGAGGGAGAGGATTTTGAGACAAGATTTGTTACAATATGACAACAAAGTTGATTTGTTTACTTCTTTTAACTTTCCTTATTTAGAATGTCGTTGCAAGAACAGAACATACGAATCTTTGTTGGGAAATTCACCAGTTAATATATCTGCTAACTACTAAGTTTCATGAATTCCAATATTAATAATAAATGGACCAAACTCTTTCGGTTACAAATTTCTGATTTCTTCCACACGTATATAGAAATATAACTTTGTTGGGAAAATTTTTGTTTACTAATATTTTTGACAAAACAAAATTATATATTTTTATTTAAAAGTATCTATTATATTAAATGTATAAAAAATATCTAATATTTACTTTTTTCAGTAATTAAAGATTTTAATTAGGTATATTTAATGTTTCTTAACCATTTTAATATAGGGAACTTAAAAGCATAACCTTATTTTCTCTATCAAGGTAGAAAGCATCCCAACAATAGGGGTAATCAAAGGTTATATAAAAATTGAGTTTGACAAATAAATAAATTTAATTAAATTGGATCGTTATATATATATATATATATATATATGAGATTAAGTGAATTCATCTTATTTTTTATTTTGTGTATAATAAAAATCATAAAATTTAAATATATGGTGTCATGATAAATTATCCTAATTTTTTATCATTAGACCAATTTTAGTGGTTTAAATTTATTTGATTTGAAAATATTCATGATCTAATATGTCAATAATCAAATTATAATATTTTTAACTCAATTAACCCGATAATCTGAATTAATCTAAATCTTTTTCTTGCTTGAGTTGGGCCGATTGGTTGGATTGGATCGGGCCCATAATCACTCACAATCATAAAATTATACAAAATATAAATAAAGCTGCAGTTGCACAAAACCAAACAATTAAATTATAACAAACATGTCATAAGCCGCAGTTCATAAAGTCTTACAGAAAAAGCTGCATCCTAGTTTGATACTCTATTTTGCTTTGCTTTTGACGATGAATTAAGGAAAGCAGAGAAGAAATGATAGAACATTATTCCAATTATAATTATAGTTGTATTTCGTTACATACCTCTAAGATTTTCTGATACCTTGGGACCGTTGTGGCTGTTCCGCAACCAGGAATATGACCTTTTTGGTTGCATCATTTTGATTTGGTTTTTAGAAAGAATTTGAAAATCAGAACCCTGATTGTTATGCTTGAATCGAAGAACAGATGCTAGGCGATACCCAATTCTTATATAATACCATCATCTTAAGACTTATATTATTATTAATTATATTCAAATCCTTTGTTATTATTATTAAGGTAATTAATATCATCGTTGAATGCATGCATAAAGTCAAAGCTTTACAAACGTTGTGTTTGGCAAAACGGTGTTTTAAAACTAAGTGGATAAAATAATTTGAAATTTAAAAATTAGCTGGGAATTAAAAGTTAAAATTTGATAAGGTTGTAACTGACTAAAAATTTTTGGTAAAATTAATTGTTAAAATAATTTATAAATATAAAATAATAAATGAAGGTATAATTAAATGTGGTATTTTTTTTAACAAAAAATATATTAAAATTTAATTAAATATTTTTTATTTTTAAAAGGAAAAATATTTAATCTTTAATTTCCACATAGATAAATTTTAAATAAAAAATTAAAAAATGATTTATTTTTGAAAATTTCACTTAGGATTTAATATATGAACATATATTAAAAATAAACAAAAATATTTCACTTAGGATTTGAAAATTTTGAAAACCACTTTAAATACATTTCAAAAAATATTAGTAACTACTTTCAAAATGCTAGTAACTATTAAAAATTAATTTATTCAATAGAACTTAAAATATTTTAACAAACTTTATATTAATAATTTTAATTTTTTATTAACTAAAATACATTATCAAGCACATTCAATAACATTTAACAAAGTTGAAATTACACTCATAATTCTATTTGTCTACATTTGACATTTACTATTTAAAAAATACTTTGTCAGCATAAAATTACATTCAAAATTCTATTTGTCTACATTAGATAATTACTAATTAAAAATATATTTATCAGCTTAAAATTACATTCAAGATTCTATTTGTCTACATTCGATAATTACTATTTAAAAATATATTTTGTCATCTTATTTGAAACAAGAATTAAACATAATGTTTTAAAATGCGTGAGAGGCAATACTTATATGATAAAGAGTTTTCATTATTGAAAATGATATAATTTTTTATTATATCCTATGCTTTCTTTGGACATTTGATTTTATTGTTGAAAAATATCTTTTAAAAAAAGTATAGATAAGATTAGTTTAAGAACATTTGGAACTTAAGTAAAAATTACATTATAATGTTTTAATAATGTAGAATTAATTTAAAAAAACCTTTTTAAATATAAAATTAGCTATTAAATTTGTATTATAAAATATAAAAACTAAAAATATTTTACAGTTGATAAATTAGTCAAATTATTTAAGCATTTTTTAACCTATTTACATGACATCGTTTTATTAATGTTAAATTAAAATTGTTTCCTTTGGAAAATTATAATAACATAAATAAGTAACGATATTCTACAAATTATTCATGCATTTAAAAAAATACCTATTAAAACAAAATTAAATTTTAAATGATATCCTAATTAAAATTTTATAATAAAATTCAAATTTTAATTCTAAAAATAAATTATGAAATTAATAATTTTAATTTTCAATTATATATATATAATAGAAAAATTCTGGGACTAGGTCTTAATGACCGATGCCTTGAGCCTGATAAACTAATTATTTCAAAAGTTTTCTTTTTATATTAATTTTTTCGTCAAATCTTAATTACCTATACTTTTAAATTAATCACTCCAATTTTTATATTAAATTTAAATATACTTTTAATTTTAGAATAATTTGATCTTTTAGTTTATTTTATCCCACACAATGACGATACCATTCTTAATTTTTTGTTTGAATTCTTTTACATTAATTATCTTTCACTTTTCATAATCTAAAATATTTTTTACTTTAAAATATATTTTATGATTTTACACAAATTAAATATGCTTGCTTTTCTATAAGTATAAATGTCTTTATTGTTAAATATTTTATTTATTCAAATTGTTTAAATTTATAAATGATAATTAACATAGTTGATAAGAATTGCATTTGTATCTAAGATTATGAATTTAAATTTAATTTTAATGTGAAAATTTTAAAATGAATGATTTACTAATATTTTTATAAAAAATAAATCTTAATAAAAAAAATATTTAGAATCTAATTTTTATAACAAAAAATTATTTATATTTGATTTGATTTAAAAAAATATCCTTTCACGAAAGTTACACGAAAAAAAATAGTTAGTTACACATATCATTAAATGCATAGAGCTAATAATAACTTTATATTTTAATAAATAATTATCATAAAAGAAAAAAAAATATTATCAAATGCATTTTAGATTTTAATAAATAATAATCATGAAAATAAATTAAGAGTATATCATAAATGCATAAATTTAGTAATAATATTTTATATTTTAATAAATAATTTCGTAAAATAAATTAAGAATATCATTGAATGTATAGGTAAAAGTGTTTAAAAATTATTAAATAAAATAAGTAGAAATTATATTTTTCAAAGTTAAAATGAATTTTTAGAATACATAAAAGAATAATATACTCAAGAAGTTGAGTGTATATATCTATATCTATATATCATAAGGTGTCATATATTGAAAGTTGCTAACAGCTTAAGTTTTTGACACTGTCATAAACATCGTAGTTGTATTATTTGGTATGGCAGCTAGTGCGGGTTCAAAATACATGTTCAACATGTTTTTAATATTCTAAAGAGAATTTGCATCTAATACAAAATGTTATATATAAAAAATGTCATATTTATTAATATCTTAAAATTTTGGCATAATAGTAAGTGTCTTCAGTTATTTTTTTCATTTTCAACTTTCGCACTAAAAAAAATTCAATATATTCATCTAGATTTAAAAATTACTATTTAAAAGTATATATTTTGCAAAATTTATTTACCCAAACTAATAAATAAATATAAAATAATGATTCTTTTGAAAAGAAAAACAGCTAAGGGTATTGAAAGAAAAAGTATTAAATAAAATACATAATATAACTAAAATTTATTTTCTTTATTATCTATAATTGAGAATTTTTATTTAAAAACATATTCAGTAAAATCTATGATCCAAAATAATAATTAAATAATAAATTTTAATAGAAATTAGGAATTAAAATATAATATTACCTACACCCATGCTAAAAAACTCATGCATATAGACTAATTGCTTATATGATAATATAAATATATGATGGATTCTATTTCCTGATTTCCTCCCTCACTCATATAAGGCATGCTACACACTACACTTACATTTTATTCAGATGGATAGATACTAATGCAATAATTTAGGCAATCAAATTTCCATGTCTTATTCTTACCGTATACGCTTACGTATAAAATTGCTTTAGGTGAAAATTCTGAAATATTTTAAAAAATTAAATTAAATAAACGAATAGAAAAGAATTTAATTTATCCTAAATAGATCTTGAATTTAAATATTGTAAATAAATGAAAAATATTTAATTTTTTTATTGTTTTACTCTTATTTTTTGGTTAATAATTTTATTTCTTTTTTGTGAAAAACAATTTGATTAAAGTTTAAAGGGTAACTAAACAACACTTACAAATAAGAAATATTAAGTTTCAAAAGAGCTATACAATTAAGATCCTAAGATATCTAGAATGTGTTTAGCAAGGTTTAAAATAGCCTTTTAAACTAATTACTAACTTATTTGATCATAATAGATCTGTTTGATAAAAATAATTTATTTCCTAGCTTTGAAATTACATCAGTTAAATTATTTAATCTTTCTTGAACTTACTTAAACTTGAATATAATTTTATTGATTTTAAATTTAAAAAAAAAGTTCCTTTATAATAAAACTACACTAACATGCATAATTAACAAAATTTTATAAATTATTTATACATTTTTAAAAAATAATTTTAAAAATAAAATATAATATTTTAATTTCAATTTTTATAGGCTTTAATTTCAATTTATAATAACATTAAACACTTTATTTCTAAAACAAATTCTGAAATTAAAATTTTCAATTTTCAACTTTATATACAATCTTTTGGGCTAGGCGTGACCTATGCCTTGAGTTTTTTAAACTAATTAACTTTCAAAGTTCTCTTTCTATATTAATTACTTATACTTTTAAATAAATTATTTTCAAATCCTTTTTATATTAAATTCAAATATACTTTTAATTTAGAGGAATTTGATGTTTTAGTATATTTTATCCCACATTATGAGAATACCATTCTTAATTTTTTATTTAAATCCTTTTACAGTAATTATCGTCAACTTTTCATAATTTTAAATATTTTCTCTTCTAAGATATATTTTATGATTTTACATAAATTAATTATGCTTAATTTTTAATATGAATAAATTATATTCTTAAATATTTTGTCTGTTTAAATTATTTAAATTTATCAACAAAAGATTAATCTAGTTAATAAGAAAGAAATTCACATTCTATGAAAATTTTGTTAATAAATAATTATAAATATTTCTATAATTACCTTTTGAACCTTAAAGCCTATTCTTATTTTCGTGAGCTCTTGAAACTAACTCAACTAATTTATTATAACAAAAAATTATTTAAACTTGACTTGAGTTAAAAAAATATATATACAACATATAAGTTACCAACAACTAGACAAAATAAAAGTTCGTTACACATCATTAAATGCATAAAGCTACTGGTAATATTTTACATTTCAATAAATAATTATCATAAAAAAAATTAAAGATATAATTAAAAGAATACAACTAGCAATAAAATTTTAGTTTTTAATAAATATTTGTCCTTAAGAAAATAAGAACATCATGAATGCATAAATATAGTAATAACATTTTACATTTTAGTAAATAATTTCATGAAAAAATTAGTAGTATAACTAAATGCATAGCAGAATGTGTTTAAAAGTGATTTACATAAAGTAAATAGAGATTATTATATTTTACAAATTTAAAAATCTAAATAAGAATGATATGTTTAAAAGGTTGTGATAGTATATGTTGGGTTTGTGGATTGTGTTCAATCCAATAACCTGTCTATCTTTAATGACTTAAAAAATGAAGGATCCATATCTAACACATGATTATGTTTAGAGTTACACCTTTCCAAACTGCTTTTTTTTTTTTTGGAGTCGTAAATGTTCTTAATCATATCATTTGATATTGGAACCAGTGTGTGGTTTCAACTTTTAATTTGACATATTTTCAATGCTCAATTTAGTGGCTCATGTCGAATGATTTATACAGAAAATTCTTTGTATCTAATAAAAAATGTTATATATCAATGATAATTGTTTAACCATAATTTAAATTAGTATTAATGAAATGTTATTTTTAAAATATTTATAATATATTATATTTAATAATATAAATATACTATTATAATACATTAATTTTACATAATTTAAAATTAATTATATACCATTTTAAGTTTTAGATTTAAATTTAAATTATACATATAAAAATAAATAAAATATAACAATTTTAATTTTTTTAAAAATAATTTAATATTATTTTATATAAAAACTGAATTTTTTACTAATTTTATCAGTTTGTCAATTTTATTGATTTATTATAATTTTTCATTAAAATAATTTTGTAGTTTAAATAATTAAAAAAATAGTTGATTTCTAGTCTAATCTATTGATTCGATTTAATTTTTTTAAGTATGATAATAAATACTAATAGTCATTCATTTTCAACTTATATAATATATACCATATAAAAATTGATTTTCAACAATATATGCATCTACATTCAAGAATTACTATTTAAAAGTTTATTATGCACAGTTTATTTATCCAAACGAATTACTAAACATAAAAAAATGATTTGTTTTAATGAAAGTATTGAAAGAAAAAATATTAAATAAAATACATAACATAACATAACTACAATTTATTTTCTTTACTAGCTATACCTGAGTATTTTTATTTGAAAACATATTTCGTAAAATCTAAATGATCCAAAATAATAATCCAATAATAAATTTTAATAGAATTTATGAATTACAATATAATATTACCCAAATCCATGCTAAGAAACTTATACATGCACATAGATTAGTTGCACATTCGATACTATGAATATATTATCGATTCAATTTTCTGATTTCCCCCATAATCATATAAGACATGGTACACGCTGCACATGATACTATGAATATATGGATAACTTATTCCTTTTAACAATAATAATAAGATTGTTATGAATTAAAATATGTATATTTATTAGCAGTAATTTGTTTTCGGTACGTATGGTAGCTCCTTACCGCGTTTAGATTTAAAGAAATAGAAAATGTTTTTTTTAAGTAAATAAATATCTGCAAGCCATTCGTTTGTCTTTTCTATCTTCTTGTTTCTGAATATTTTTAATCTTTTTTCTTAACTCGTTCTATAAAATAGATAATATGTCTTCTACAGTTAAAAAAAACATGTACGTTTATAAACAGTGATTTTCTATTAAAATCATACCTATTTTAGAAGGTCAGCATGTTATAGGACAAATGTTTAAATCAAAGACAAAATTTAGATATAATAGCATTAATTTTATTAGTGTTATTTTAAAATTAAAATCAATACGTCATTTCAATAACTGCTGCTTTCACCTCAAAAGGTAAAAAACGATCATGTCTACATATCTAAACATTGTTCATCAGAGACATTGAGTAATTTGTAGTCGTCCATATTTTCAGAGCGTATTTATGTTTGATCAAAGGAAAATGAAGATGAAAGAAACGTTAATAAATTTTTTATATTTAGATCAAAATTTTAGGGAAAAAACAAGTAAGGTAACGTTTACTTTACAAAAATATTTTCTGGTTCTATTTTTTATTTTTAATTTTATTTATAAAACTATTATCTTATTTTACATTTTTTTAACATTTTAAACAATGAGACAGTAAAAAATGAAAACAAGAAAAAATTTCTATTTTCAGTGTTTCTAATACAAAATTTTAAAAATAAAAATAAAGTGAAAATAAAATGATACTTTTATAAATAAAAATCAAATTACAAACGAAACATCATCTAAAATCTCTCTTTATTTAACTTTAACTCCCCTTTAAATTTGAAAAAAATAAAAGAAAAAAAACACCTTTATATTGATTAAACAATAATATCTTAATTTAACTATTATATTATTATAAACATATATCAACAAAAATTTGTTCATTTCTCTTCTCCCATCCATTAAGATCCCTTTCCTATTTTAGTGTATTCATCGATAAAGCAGTGCATTCATCTTCACTGGCATATTTTAGTGTATCAGTTCGGTTGGTTCGTTTCTTGTTAAAGTTTATAGCAAAAGAAAAACAAACTCTCCACATAGTGGAAGGGAAGAAGCTTTTCAATTGATAGATGCGAATTTGAGAAGTCAATTCGATTGGATAATGCCTATCCTCCCGCGGTTTCTGCCAAGCTTAACAAAATAGGAAACAAACCCAAAATTTACTACAACAAACTCAACTAAGTATGGTATAACACCATGGCATAGGCAAAAATAATTCAGTAAATGGTTTCTCAGCCAGTCTACATATATTTAGATTAAAAAAAGGGTCAAATTACGTCCCAGCGTTCCTACGGCCAACACGAGCAACAAAACCAGCCTTGATTGGAGCAACTGATCTTCCTGATCCACACTGCAAGAAACAAACCAGAATAGTAAGATATCCAACACAATAATGTTCCTGATCATTCAGTGACTTTATATCATGCCTTTTCTAAAACCATTATCAACAGTTAAAGATATGAAAGGTGATGGAAAGTAAAATTACTTTGATCTCTCTTGAGATCTGACAAAATTATAAGGATTTCTCTAGTTTCAAATATCACAATTACTTCCTCCCATGTGTATTTTATATTTTTAACGAAAAGCTTTAACCAAGGAGCGTCTGTGAGCAATTAATAAGGGTTCTATTTAGTGAAGGTGGCGGAAATTTCCAATGTCATTAAAGCTCAATAGAGATGGTTGCAATTTACCCGAGAAAAAAAAAACAACTTCAAACTAAATACAGAAACCTTCAAATCACCTATGGCCACATTGGAAAAGTAATTGGATGATTGGATCACAAATTGAATGTACAAATTACCAGAAAGACAGAAACTTTCATCTTCTCAAGAAAGGAGAGAGTAAACAGGGTAGGCTCAAACTCAATAAGTAGAACATCTAGGAGAGAGAAAGAAAGAGGGGCAATTAGCACATGGAAAATTCACCTTTTCACACCGGAGAAAAAACAGACGGTTCTCCTTACTAAGTATTGTGTCAGGACTTTTGCATCCAAGGCAAATGACATATTCATCTGAAAAATCAAAATATAGGTCAACCTTTAACCTGAAGGCTTAAAAGTTCATACACAGCAATGCAGTAACCACAAAATACATTAGAGGCGGTGAGGCACCAAGGAGACCTCAAACAAACAGGAATCAATTGAATTTATTACAGCATGAATACTAGGAAAGAGGAATGATATAATGAAACACCAATATTGGGATAAATACATACTGACATATCGTCGCAGAATTCCTTCAAAGTTCTTTGGGGCAAATCTTCCCTTCACAACCAATCTCTGCTGTCCATCTAGAGAGCCACTTGTACCCAGTTCAGCAAGCAAGAAAGCCATCACATGGTCTGGCTGCCGATGCATCCTAAAAGATTTGGTAGCAATATATTAACAAAAGGAAAGAGCAGAAGGAAAAATTTGCCAAGTGGTGTTACACATATAGCCAAAAGATGAATGAAATATTAACTTACGTTTTGCATAGATCCATAAAATTGACAAAAACAGTTTTCTTAGTGCCCTCACGTAGAACTTGTGGGGGCCTCATTACAGTCCTCCGCCGGTCACCAGCAAGTTCTGGATTATTCTCACGTAGAATGTTAAACACCCTGCCAAGAAGCTGCACAGAAAAAAAAATCAGAAAATGATAAAAGAGGGGAGCAATCTCTAAGCACCAAAATATTACAATATTATAAATGACGTCAGAAGACATTACAAAAGTAGTCAACCAAGCAGAAGCAGTGTAAAGTAAAAATGCTCTAGATAATGTTTTAGACAATATTCATGGAGCTAAGATCCCATACCAACAATACAATATACAGAAGTATAACAACCTAATAAATATGACATTTATATGAGGTCACACAAAAAAGGGTTTCTTAATCCTAGAAGGACAAAGAACCTTTAAATGCAGAATCTATACAAAACCAGAAGTACAGGTGACTAGGTGAGGTGTATGTAGATCATTAGTTAACATGCCTCCATGTTAAGAAATCTGAAGCACATGAAAGATTTTAAAACAACAGCTCATCTGAATACCCTATACACAGCTTTTATGTGTGTGTATGTGTGTGCTGATATGATGGGGAGATCCACAAGAACTACAATCCTAATATTCGGAATCAAAGATGAAATGAAATATCAGTTCAGAAACATTTTTGAAACTAGGTGATGAAGATAAGAACATTTGAAAATTTTACAATGTCATCTCAATTTAGAGGCATATCATAGCAAAAAGCATGTAAAATACTTATACCTCTTCATATTTATAATCACGATCACTCCCTTCCCAAGGATAACGGGGCTGCAGGGAAACAGCATCTCCTTCATCTTCTTCAGCATGATCTGAGCAAAGAATTTATGAAATCTTTAGCATTCAATTAATCTCCATCGAAACATCAATTGCAGAACTAATATGCAGTCTCTAAAGGTGAGACCTAAGTTTTATGCATTCAACAGACTGCTTACCATCCAAATCTTCATTTGCATCTCCACTCTCATCATTTAAGTTACTCATTTCAACCTACAATCAACCAAAAACATCAAATGTGAAATTGCTTCCCACAAAAAAAAAAAAAAAAACTAGCTAAATCAAATGCTTAAAGCTATTGAAAGAAGAAAAAAACTGTTCATTAATATACTCAAATAAGAAGCCATGACATACAGGCTTCTTTTTCTTCTTCTTTAAACCAGTAAATGTACTCTCAAGCCCTTCAGAAACTGCAATTTAAAAGCTAATTAGAATCAATCAACCATGCAAAAGCATGATAACAAATGCCTCGGACTACAGCATTGAAGACAGGACTACAGCATTGAAGACAGAAAAACATTAAAACGATGACGACAAAGAAGCTTATTTCCACTTAGACACCTGACAGATTTTCTGTTTTCTCAGCCAACTTGTCCACCGGATCATCAGCAGGATCTACAATTGTAATCTTCTTTTTCTTCTTCTTCTTAGTGGGATCAAATGGAGCAATCTGCCATTAAGAAATTTTAGGAATTATATAGGGTTGTAAAGCTCCAACAACGAACTAATCAAGCAGATTGCCCCTAGGAATACCAGGGGCTGAATGCCTGTCATCATCAGAAATGGCAATTTACACGACATAGCTGAAAACCTAAGTTCACACATCCTCATAACCAAGAAGATATTTTCATAAAACTACTAAAATTCAAAGCGGAAACTCACTTCAGTCACCTCCTCCTTCAGATCATGTGCTTCATCTGCCATGATTATCGAAACCTAAAGAAAACAAAATTAGTAAATCAGAGAATTGAAAGGAGATCTAAAAAATAACAATAAAAAAAGAGTACAGGAAATGAGGTTAAGGCAAACATAACAAACTAAATAATCAAATTTGAGAAAATGCAGTAAGTAAAATAGTAGTCAAACTCATTAGACGTTATTCTTCTAACTAGATGTCCCAAGTGCTATTTGATGAACAACAGGGGAAAAAAAAGAGAGAGAAAAGAGAGTTAAAACCCTAAGAAAACAATGGTCGATTAACGATAACAAATCAAAATGCTAACGATTAAGGATTAAAAATCACAGAATATTATTTACAAAACAATAAAGAACGTTGTCAAGCTCGAAAATCATAGATCCAAGCACATAGAACGAAACAAACACCGAATTGTACAGCTGAAAAGGATAAAATTCCATTCAAAAGAAAAAAAAATGGATAAAATTAAAAACAAGAAGATTGGACTTGGAAGATGGATTGAATGGAGAAAAAGAAACCTGTGAGAGATACGGAGAAAGAGAGAGAGAGGGAGGGAGCAAAAATCTATCGCTTCTTCAACTATGGGAAATGGGAATCAAAAACCCTTTTCTTTCTCGCTTCGAAACGGTGCGTTGCGTTTGCTGTTTATGGTTTCTTCTAATTTACACTCTCTCCTCTTCTTTCTCAAGAATCTCCTTCTTAAATTACATATATTAATTATTAACTCCTCCTTTGGTTTAAAATTAATTCTGTAGTATTTTTATTAAAGTACATATTTTATTGAAAAATATGAGATTTATTTTTTCGAACGTTAAATCAAACAGACACTAAAATAATATACTCAAACAATATGTAATGGTATTATTATTTAATGGGTTAGTTTTTCAAAATTAATATAATATTTTAAATTAATCTTTATTAAAAATAAAAAAATTTATTATATATTAACTGTATAATTTAAAATTATTAAATTGAAAGGATAAATATATTAAATTGAACTAAAATATATCATTTTGCTCATATGATATTTAAAAATTTAAATTATTTAATATTCTAATAATTTTAAAATTTAATTATTTTAAAAATTATGTTTTTAAATTTAATACAGGGTACAAGATTTAAAACTAAATAAAATTCAAATGCTAAGTATAAAACAATTTAGTTAACTCAACGGAAAAATATAAAATGCTTTCTATTAACGGCAAGAACTCAAATTTATTATTATTATATAAGTAATATTTTTGTTATCAGATTTAAGTTGCGTGACATCCTCGGAGACTTTTGCCACCCAAAGTGGCCACTATTCAAGAGAAAAAAGTTACTTTTAAGAGTCAATTTTTTTTCATCTTTCTATAAAAAAAATATTATTAGCATTTTTTTTCTTTTCGTTGTATTCATCCAAATTTAAAATTTTCAAAATTGTTAACATACTAATAGTAAATATTTCTCATAAAAATATTTAGTTATACTGGTAAAAAAAATAATATAAAAATTATTAAATCTTATTTAAATAGATAAAAATAATATATATACATAAAATATTTTAAAATAAATATATAATTTTTTTATTTTTTATTTTGCATATATAATTATATAATTTAAATTTATCATTCTTATTCTAATCTTTTTTTTTATTACATTTCACGTACTTTTTTTTGGAAGATGATACATTTAATAATATTAATATGTAATTTGATTAACATAGGCTATTCTTATAAATGAAGTTTTTTTTGGGCCTGACTTGTAAATGAGTTAAGAACTTAAGATTACAATATCTTTCATGAAACAAACTTGGGTCCATTTTATAGATCATAAATTTGGGCCAATACAATACTTTTTTTTTTAAGTTTAAACTTTTGACTATTGGGTTTTCAATTTTTGAAAAGTGCTTCCTGAAATTGGGCACGTTTGTGGTGCACTTTCAATTGAGGCCTGAAGCCCTGACGTAATCGTCATCATCATCATCACTCATCACTCATAAGGCACATGTTTAAAGCTCAATCATAAACAAAATGAAAAACACATTACACATAGATATGGAAAGTTGTTGACCCAAAAAAAAAACAAAGATATGGAATGTTGAAAACCCAGAACCGATGGACATTTTCTCTTCCAATGATTTGATCACATGAATGAAAATGACAATTACTCAATTCAGTCAATTGAACATTAAACATTCAGTATTATCTCTTCAGATAAAATTATTTTTATATCATCATCATTCAATAATCTGACACATCCATATAATAGTAAAATACAAATATTATTTTTAAGGGTGAGATAAAATTATTTTTATATCAATTTTCTCAAAAAGATTCATAAATTTATTGATTATTATTTTTTATTTTTAAAATATATTATCAGTTATTTTCAATTTGTTACATTATTTTTCATTTAAATTTAAACTGTTTTTATTTTCAAAACAATTGCTTTTAATGTTCTTAGTTGAATATTTTCCTTTTAAATATCAATTATTTATGCTCATTAATAATTTGAAATTTTTTTCTTAATTTCTTACATGAAAAATTACTTTTCCTGGTCCAAATCAGAGTTGTTTTATTCTTCTATGTTAAATCAGAATATATTATTTAATATTTTAGTCAATTCTCTTTTAATTGAATTTTGAATTCATTTTCAAATTATTTTAAATAATTATATTTTTCTTTATAATTTAAATTTATAATATGTGCTTTAAACTTACCTAAATTAATTATGTGCACAAATTTTATTATTTTATATATTTATTTAATATTATTTTTTTTGATTAACTTAAATTTTAAAATTTTACTTAAATTCAAAATATTCCTACCATCAAAGAGTTATTCGTAGACGCTAACCCTCATTGCCCCTCTTATTTCTTCGTTCCTCGTCCACCACTCTGCTACTCTCTTTTTTTTTTTTTTTTTCTTATCAACAACTTCAGCCAATTATTCATTCACAAATAATTATAATTCGTTCTTTAAAATACATTGGGTGCCAATAATGTTGTGTCTAAAATATAGTTACATTTGGTTCTGTCATAAGTGTTTTCTTTTTAAAATTATTATTATTCATATCAATGTTTACGTCTAATATATTTTATTTATTTTTTCTATATTTTTCATTTTATCACATCGTATATCATGTTTAATCTCTTTCTAATTTTTTTTCTCATCTCTCTTATTTTTACCATTTCATGCACTCTAAAATGGAATGCAAAAACATCCTAACTCATTTTTCTTCTGTATATTTATTGTGAATTAAAAAAAAATTGACCTACATATACACACCAGTTTACATTCGAATATATTCCGGTGTAAATCATCTGATCTTCTTTTTATTTTTTATTTTTTAAAAAAATTATGAATCATTTGATTAGGATGTAAATAGGTGTAGATACACTGTATAGGTGTGGAAGTATAATTTTTCTGTAATCTATATATCTTTCTACTCGACTTTTGCTAGTTACAATAAAAATAAAAATAAAATCTTGCTTAATATTATTAAAGGGTTAATAAAAAAATATTAAAAAATATAGTAGAACTATATTAACTTATAATAAATGGATTTTGATAACATTTTTTATAATTTTTTTCAATGTGAAACCACTATTTTGATATTTGAAAGTTTAGGAATTTATCTAAAATATGGAAATTATTATTTTTATTTTGTTTTCAAAAGATGAAAAATTTGTCATTTTAATTTTTTTACCGATTCAATTTAGTCCCTATTTTTTGGGAGGTCAAAGTTTAATATTTGTAAAAAGTTAAAATGATTATTTAAAAAAATTATTATGATTTTATCTTTCAAAACTAACATAACCAGTTAGAAATCTTTTCAAGATAAAAATAATAATTTATTTATTTTTATTCTTTAATAACATAATATGAAAACTTGTTAGCATTTAAAAAGAAGAACATAAAATAAGATGGAAAAGTTATTTTCAATACACCAATCTAGGGGCTGGAAAGTGGTCAACAAAAAAAAAAAAGAGTTTCATTTTCACAATTTCTGCTGTTAACCACAAGTATTAACTTTAGAACCTAGATTCTAGAATGTAGAGCTATTAGACCCTTCTTGGAAGCAAAATATGCGACTTGCACTACGTTTTACGCCAATTGAAAATGCAAACTTTCTTCTCATGTCTTGAAATTTGACTGATAAGAAAATGGTAGACGCATACTTGTATAATATATCTATTTATTTATGTATATTTAATGTTATCATAAGTTTTGATCGTGACAATTCGATTATCATTCATAAAAACAAAAAATTCACCTTCCTACAACTCTTAATTAACGGTTGAGATTTTTTGAAAAAAAAATATATCAGATGGCTTACCTCAAAATATAAAAAATGTAAGTTATTATATTTTTTTATAAATGATATTGTGTTATATATACTAATATCATTGTTTGATAAGTACACCTAAATAAAACTCGCACTCACAAGAATTAAAAATTGGACATGAAGGGTCCTAATCAGAAATGGGAACAAAAAGATTGGGAGGTTTCTTGGAAGCTAGATGAATGGGTTTTGATTCTTTTTATCAAACACGATGTATCTTCTTAGCATTATTATGCTTGTTTTATGCACTATATCAACCGTATTACCAATCAATTTGCCCATTTTTTTGTTCTTTAATTTTATGAGCACGTGTTGGCAGTATTCAGTGAGTTTATGGAATTGGGAGCCACATGTTCTGCTGAAGTTTCCTACTTCACATAGGACACGGTACAATTTTGAATATATTTGTTAATAGATTGTGTTGGTTTTTCTGCAAACAAAACAACTATAGTCTAAGTGGATTAATGTAACTTTATTTATAAAAAAAATAATTAGTATATTTTTTAACACAACATTTTAAATTTTATTATCAAAGTAAGATAAAGTTTATCCAATAAAATAATTTAGACAAGTGCATATGGTGTTACAAATATAATGCTGCTTTTGGCCCCTGCATCATCCATAATGTCATGCTTTATTTAAAGCTATTTTGTTATCTATAAATCATTTTTTAGTACATGTTATATATAGATAATTTAATAAATTGCACACCCCATTTCTTTGTCTGATCATGAGTACAAGTATATTGTCCTTGGTCATCCCAATTCTGGTTTTCTTTTTGGTAAAAAAACCCTTTTTTGATTTTTCCTATGTACATTAAACCTTATTAATTTTGTCGAGAGTTTAAAGTTCTAAAATAGTTCTATGGCAGTTTTGACAAGGACTTGCAATAGAAACAATCTCATTACACTGAGTGATCTTAATTGTAATTTGTATATACAAAGAATGACAAGCTTTTCACCTGTTAAATTAATTGGTACAATATGATTTTCGGCATTACAATTTAGTACTCTTTTTTTTTTGTTTAACTTACTTCAAAGAAATAATCACTTTTTTATTAATAGTTTTGGGAAAACTATTTTTTTATATAGAAAAAGTGATTATTTCTATAAATTTAAGTCAATCCAAACATATTATCATACAATTTTCAGCTAGCCTATTTGATTTTTCGTTCACAATATCGAAATTATAATTTAAAACAGAAACTACGCCAAGTAAAATTTTGTATAAATAATGATTTGGGTTTTTAAACACACTTTATGACCATAAATTGTTTTCCTTTGACAAATCTTTTGTCTATAAGTTCTTGGGTCTTGAATAAGTTCAAACCAACAAGACTACAAGGAGAATGGTCACTTCAAAAAGAAGGAACATTAAAAGATTGCATCTCCTCCTATTTTAAAATTATTTGCATTGATGAAGAATGCACCTACCCTTGCATTTAACACACAAAAATTTGGTATTTAGCTTCGGGCTTCGTAGAACCTTCCTTCATTTGGCCCTTTATGCACTAAGGAAAATTTATTATTCCCTTGAATTGCATATAGTTAGATCTCTCATCACATCACATCTTTAAAAATGTGTCACCTTACCTCCTTTGTCTCCCTGTCTCCCTCACATCATTCAAAGTCTCAAATAGCCATTTTGATTTGAAACAAGAGAGTCCCTTGGTTCTATCTAATGCCAAACACCAAATATTCACACTAAATGGTTCCATATGAGTACTTCACTTCCTCTCTAGAGAGAGGGCTAAAATCAATCCTTTCACAAGTACAATTGAATTATAAAAGCAACAAGCTTATTCAAAAGTAAACTTAAATACCAACCATAAAATTCAACTACACTTAGGCACCTACCAATTAAGCATACATAGGTGACCTCACAAAGGGAAATGTGGTATATATGAATATGTATTATAGTTGTCAAGGCCAAAATAATGTTGTCACAAAAATTAAATGGTCATTATGAGTCCAAAGATGGATTGCGGCTGCTAATTTGGAAAGGAAAATAGGTAGTGGGGTTTACTAGCCGCCCCATTAGCATCACAATGTCAAGTGAATAACTCTCACCATGTGAATGTAAGAGATTTTGTGCTATTACATTATGGCTACTCCATCAATATGTTCCTCACTTTTATATCAATACAACACCATTTGTTTCCTCTTTTTGCTACCCCTTCATTGCTTTGTGTGACTCTTCAATCCATCTTGGGTCTTCCTTTGGATTGGGAACCTAATACCTCACTGAGATTGCTATATGCAAGGGTGGCCTATGAGTCCAATATATATTAAAAAAAACTATTAATAAAAAATGTACTATTTGCCTATTTTTGTTGGGTCACCCATCAATGGAAGTATGAAAGCATAGAAACATGTTCTTGAAGTTGTAATTATGTCACATACCCATCGCCGCGCTACTTGTGATTTTGCACCTATTTGTTTCCTTATGGCAAATAATAATTGAAAAAAAAAAAGTGATAGTTTGAAGAAGAATAGTCTCCCCTCACTCCCTATTCTTTAAAAAATGTTATTAGGTCTCTAGTTTTGTTGACCTTCACATGAAGAAGAAAAGAAAAAATAAGGAAACTATTTGACCTCGGTTACAACTTGCAAGGTTAATTAAAAATAAAGATCATGTTTAGATTAAAAAAACCCCTTTTAATTAGTGTCTTGAGGTGTTAATTAAAGAATTATTAAAGAAAGAAAGATTAGTAAAAGTCATGATAAATTTAATGGATGTAATTACACTCTTAAATTTAATGGCAATAATTATAATAACTTAATGAGACACTAGTATAAGAAGATTACACAGGTTAAGATAAACATATTCATCAGCTAATTACATGTTTGATTCCACTTTCTTATGATCAAAGTGGCTTATGCGTAATTAACGTGCATCTTTTCTTCTAGGGGACGTGTATCCAAACACGGCATAAGGATTCTTGGACTGTTAGTTAACTATTAAGCTTCTACTTGAATATCATAAGGTCGAATTATCAAGAATTTAATATGAACATCAATAAAAAGTGTATTTACAACCATACTAATTGGCATTCTCCTTAAATAAAATTGGTTCATTATTCATTTGAGCAAAGATATTAGAACTAAAGCTTAATATATAAACAGGAGAAACAAAAAATAAAAATTATTTGCATGGTTAATGAACAAGTTGAGAAATTGATTGGTGGTTAAAAAAACTATTCATACTGAATAAGCTTTTTGCTCACTTTGTCTTGTAGTATAGAATGGATCCAAAGAAGGAACTAAGATGCATACAAAAGGACCCAATGAGGCAATGCCACTTTCTCTCTTTCATGTGTCTTCTTAATCTTATCTGCAACTGCAAGCTGCAGAAATGCCACGAATTTATGAATATTCAAATGGACTTTAAACGATGTGTCAGCATATGTTAATGAAAATTTGCCTTTCGGGTCATCAGCACTGCAAGAAATCTTATCCTAAAAAATATATAAAATTTGAAAAATTAATTAAAACTCTGGGATTTATGAGAAACAATAAGGTACAAATTGTAATATGAAATTGTAATGTGGTTCCCTTAATTTCCACAATAGAATTATGAAAATACTATTTCTCTTGTTTGTTTGGAAAAATTCTCTACCTAATGTATATTTTTTACAATTTTTTTGTTATTAATCTAGTCTCTTACATTATATTAATTAGTTTATTAAAAATTTCATCATCAAATTAATTACTAAAAATTAAAAATATTGTCACATAAATTATATATATATATATATATTAAACGAGTGAGATAATTCAATTTTGATATTTTATTTTATAAAGAAACTTATGTAACAACGTATAGTGTTGGAAACAGAAAGCAAGTACTTTGTTTTATATTATCTGAATTAAAATAAAATTTAAAGTTGAATTGCAAATAGTGGAAGGCGGCTATAATGAAAAATAATGTATGTCTAAGTTAGTGGGTCGTCACATTTGAGCTTTTCTCTGCTTCGTATCTGTTTTGTCACCAACCTTGGGACCCATCAAATCAACCATTTCATGCAATTTCAACATCCTTAACTCAATAATTTCCGAATTTTAATTTTTTAATTTTTTTACGGATACTAAAGTTAGTTTCTTCGGTGATATTAATAACTAACTAATTAAAGTTTTACTAGTAATCTCTGAAAATATATTTAGTTTGTTAAATTAGTCTAATAAATATGGTTCTTTTAGACTTAAGTGATTGGCCTATTCATTAAGGAGATATATTGTATGTCTAAATTAATTTTGAAGTCGTAAACTTGTTTTATTAGATATCTGATTTTTAAAAAATGTATAAAAAAAAATATTTGTAATCGATTTTAATTATGAAAAAAAAAATTCAAAATTATAATTATTTCTTAAAAATAAATTAATTGAATTATGTATTAATTTCAAATTACCTAAAACTATGGTTGGAAAAAAAACATCATAATAAAGAAGTTATTGATATCGTTACTGCAATTTCAATCATAAGCAGAACTGAATAAGAGGTGAAATTGTTAATGTGACTGGATAAATTTTATTTTTTATTTAGATTATATATCTTTTGTAATGATAATTTTTTTTCCAAGTTAAAAACATTCATATTATGGCGAGATTAAATCCTCAAACTTAATTTTTTATATATAAAATTCAAACATAAAATTTTATTTTAAAAAATTAAATATATTATTTAAATTAATCATTTATTAATAATTTTATATAAAAATACCTAAGAAGAATTTATATCAAAATTAGATGATTGCATTATAAGATAAGAAAGTGAAAGGTCACCTCTGAGGAAGCAAACCCCCACGCAAGATATTTGTTCCATGTCTATGATGTTAAGAGAATTGGTGGCAGATTTTGCAAGAGCAATTTCTTCCATTAGATTCAATATTTGAAGATTTATTTATTTTTTTCAATAAAAAACATATATTTTAATAAAAAAGTATAAATTAAATTAATTAATATTATATATATATATATTAAAAAATACTTAAAAATTGAATATTAATTTAATAAAAATGATTGTATTTAACTTAAAATGAAAAGGGAGGTTGGGTGGATGCAGGTAGAGTTACGTGTGATCTAAGAAAGGGAAGTTTTGAAATTTGAGAGAGTGTGAGCCGCCAGTAAGTGTATTTGAAATTAAAGAATGGTGTGAAGAAGAAAGAGGTAGCATAGTAGCCCACCATTATTATTACTTTCTTATCAACCACAAGCACCCACATCTTCCTATGCCCCCACATGCCTCTTCTCATGTGTTTTCAAATAAAGTCCCAAATTAACATAAACATTAAGATATGAGTTACAAATTTTAATTTATCAATCACATATACTTTTTATAACATTCTTTTTAAAATTTAATCAGCCTATTAGATCGGTTAAATTGAAAATCAATTTTTTTTAAACTTAATTAAAATATGAAATTCTTTTAATGAAAAATTAGTAACTAATAGATAAAATTGATAAATCAATACTAAAATGATAAAAATAGTTCAAAATAATATTATTTTAATATTTTTATTAATAAATAAATAGATATTATATTTTATTAAATTTTATATGTATAATTTAAATTTAAAAAATAAAATATATATAATATTCAATTTTTATTCATATAAAATTATAATATTTATGTATTTTATTATATATATATTTATATTTTTTAATATAATATATTATAAAAAAAATTAAAATAATATCTAATTAGTATCAATTCAATCACAGTTAAATCATTCAATCTGACTTTAATTGATTCAATGAGTGATTAGATTTTAAAAATTTTATTTTATAATACAATAAAAATTTAAAATTATATAGATGTAATATTGATATACAATTTTTCAATTTTATTTAAAATAAGTATTAATATTTTTTTTTTCATTTTTGTCCGATTTTTGAGTTAATGAATGTTAAAATCACAATTTTTTAATGAAGCGTTAGATTTCTCTATGTAAATGTAAGTTGGTGTGCTTGTACTCCATCATAATGTCGTTTCAAATATATTTCGATCATACCCATTATTCAACTATCAATTTGCTATTAAAAAAATAAATAAGGGTCATTGAAGAAAAATTAAATAAAAGAATCACTTGGTAGGAAACGAAAAAAGATGACATAGTGGATGATGAAACCTCCGGCATGAGTATAGGTATCATATACAAATCTTTTAATTCTCGAGAGTTTATAGCATTATATATACGGTACGTAATTTTACAGATCATATCTTAAGCCCTCTTTTAAAAGATCAATTATATGGTATTAAAGATCAACAATATTTTGATTAAGCTGAATTCACCGGAGATATTTGCAATTAATTATGATTTCATCCTAATAATTTTGAGTTGTGTAGATTAGCATAGCCTTTGATAATCTCACTTTCAAGATGCTATTTCACTTAATTAACTTCCCTCTAACCTTGGACGTAGATTCAGGACTGGTCTAAAAAAATGAGTAAAGGGTCAAATTAGTCCTTAACTTAGTTATGACCTTGCAAATTAGTCCTCAACTTAAAAAAAGTTATCATTTAATCCTCAACTTTTTGTTCCGTCATGCAAATTAGTCCCTCCGTCAACTTTGGTCTGACGATGTGCTGAGTTGGAACGTTAAGTGCTGAGGTGGCTCGTTAAATGCCACGTAAAAGCCACGTAAGTTAATAAAACGACGTCGTTTTGTTATCTCCATACCCTCATTTCCACTTACGTGTTTCTCCTCTGTGTTTTCCATTGGATAGTCGCTCCCTATCCTCTGTGTTTTCCATTAGATAACTGTTCCCTATTTATCAATTTTACATTCCAAGCATTGGATTGATGAAGGAGTACAAACGCTCCTGCATTTTTTGTTGATGCTATATTTGGAACCATAACCACTAAACAACAAGCCCACAAATAAAATTTATCACCATTTATTTTCATCCATCTTCCTTCTCTCTCATTCGTGAAACAAAACCCCTTCTAAGCTCCATTTCCCAACCCAAATTCTCACCACAACCCTCTCATTTTCTCTCTAAAGTCAATCACCTCCATTCTTTATCTAAACCGTGACAACAAAGAAACCAACCATGTCCTTCACCGCCTCACTTGTCCTTCCCATTTCCAACGTCCAACTAGTCGCAATCACCGCCACAATCGGAGTCGTAGTCAAAGCCCCTGCCAATAACCCCGCCTTTCGTGCCTTCATCAACCAACTCTCCGCCTCTCTCCGCCACGACCTTGACCAGTGCCGCCCTTGATCGGAGCTCGTTAACTGCTCCATCGTTGTTTTGATCATTCTCGTCGTTTCTCTTCTCATAAATCCAACTCGAAACATTCGTCGCACGCTTTCGACTTATGTCCATCACAATCCAGCTTAGTTTCAGATTCTCTTCCAACTCATTCATCCACTCCTTGTCCTTGCGCAAGAACTTCATCGGAATCGGGACCAGCTCTTTCGATTTGAGCATGTCCACCCACAGCGGGGAGGAGAAGAACCAGTTTTCTGCGGTGCGTTTCACCCTTGACAACATGAGATTCCCCTTTAGTATATGTCTGAAGGCGGAGGTGACAGATGGTGAGGGAAGGGAGAGAAATAGTGGAGGGAAGGGAAGATGTCAGAACAAACAAAGTGGTAACTGCTTGGGAACGTGAAGATGAAGCGGCAAGCAGTGGGGTTCAAGAGGGAGGGCCACGTGATAGCGCAGATTTTACGCCAAAGATCCTTTTTGGTGCAAAGGCGATGCGTGAGAGATGATACGGATGCAGCAAGTGTCAGTGTGGCACCGTCTAGGTGGGGCAGGATATAGGTGTAGATGATTTCAGGATGCACGATTTTGAAGGTTATGGTGCTTGATAATGATTTCATGAATTCATTTGCATCTGGTGGTGGTGCTGAAGTTGCAACCATCACAATGAGACTAGGAAGTTGATGGTATAGTGAATTAGTGATAATGTGTTTAATTACAACGGATGACGCAGTAGTTATATGGTAAGGGATTGACCCAATGGATCTCGCACAAACCAAGCGAATGTCCTTTTATAAAGGGCTCAGATAAAACGACGTCGTTTTATTGAGTTACATGGCCTTTACGTGGCATTTAACGAACCACCTCAGCACTTAACGTTCCAACTCAACACGTCGTTAGCCCAAAGTTGACGGAGGGACTAGTTTGCATGACGGAACAAAAAGTTGAGAACTAAATGATGACTTTTTTTAAGTTGAGGACCAATTTGTAAGGTCATAACTAAGTTAAGGACTAATTTGACCCTTTACTCCTAAAAAAATTGTAAACCTAACACAAATTTTAAAATGAGATTTTTAAAATTAAAAATTTTCGATCTTTTGATGCAAAATAATTTAATTAATATTTATAAAAAGACTAATTATTATACTAAAATAAACCCTATTATATATATAAAGCTTATTATACTTTTCTATTTTTAATATTATATTTAATTTGATTAAATTTTTAAAAAATTAAGAAAATTATAGCGGGTGTTTTTTTTATCCAATATTAAGATTGGTTGTGTATATATATTATCATATTCGTCTTATGGTAGATAATACAAGCGTGTTATCATAAATTAAATTCAAAATAAAAAGTTTATAAATTTAGCGTGTAATTTAGATTTTTTTTAGTTATGTCGTAATTATAGAGTTTTATAATACAGAACATCTTTGTCTGAAATAAACAATGCCCACAATATCTAAAATCATGTACAATGGCAATTCTATGTTGGAATAAATAAATAAAATTAAACAAATCATTATGGTACCCTCCGGCTACCTATGGAATCTTAAAACTAGCATCTTCCCAACAAAAAGGCAATCTTCACTTGATATTACTTTGGCCCTCACCAAACAAGGCATTATGCAAACATAATCATAATAATAAGAAAAAAAACACATCATGCATGGCAACAGTATAATAATCTAACTTTAGATTAACAATATTTTATATGAAACTACAATAGATTCCTTTTAATATTTTGCATCATGCACACTCACTTTAGGGATTTTTAGATTTGTCCTTCTATTCTTTTACATTTTTTCTCACTTTTTTTTCCCATAATAATAAAATTAATTACAAATTAACATAGGACAAAAATATCTGATTGGGTTGGGAAAATGCTTGCTCTACGGTTCTCTACACTCTTCTAAGCTGCACAAAAAACTTTCAATCACGAGGGTAGTTTCGGAATTCCACGTAGTAGAAAACAGAGTACGACAAAAAATTTAGTAGAATTACTAAACAATCCCCGACTTTTCTCGAAAAGACAAATCAGCCCCTTAACTGGGCCACGTCAAGAACTCGTCCGGGTCAAACTCGCTGAACTCTTCCTTCCCAAGCCGCTGACTCAGCAGCCCCGAGTTAACGTCCGTCAAACTTAACGGCACGTCGATGTCGAACCCGAACGCATCCACCACGCCGTAACGGAAACCGTCAAACGGTGTCGAGTCTCCGTCGCAGTATGTCAAGACGGAGGTTGGCGACGCAAAACCATCACAGGAGAAATTCGCCGGCACCGCCCCTTCGTCGTCCGTTTTCTGGGCGGCGGCGATAGGGAAGTTGGTGACGGCGTTAGGGCCCTTGAGTTTCACGGCAGCCTCGTCGTACACGGCGGCGGCTTCCTCCGCCGTGTCGAAGGTGCCGAGCCAGACCCGTTTTCTCCGGGTCGGGTCTCGGATCTCGGCAGTCCAACGTCCCCAAGGCCGCTGACGAACGCCTCTGAACTTGTTCCGGCGGCGAGAGGAAACGGGTATTTTGTCGGGTCTCTTAAAATGGGTCGGGTCATGGGAAGGAGATGAAGAAGGTGAAGTGGTTGTGGACTCCACCAAGGGAAGGTTTATGGTGACATGGGTTATTTCCCTCCTTACTTTCCGGATCTTTTTCGGTGGTTTTTTTTGTGGGTCATCATCGTCGCCAGAAGAGTCCGAATCGGTGGCGTCATGGTCGGTGAGTATGATCCGGAGGAGCTTCTTCTGGGTTTGGGTTTTTCTGGAGGTTTTACATGGTGGGTCACCCTCAAAAATGGAACTTGTGATTGATGGGTTGAAGGGAGGAAGTTTGAGGGTTGATTGTACGGACATGAGGGAGGGGTTGGTGTGGGTGAATGGGTTTAAGGTAGTTTTAGTGAAGAGAGTGGTGAAATGAAAAAGGTGAAAGATTGAACAGTGTTGTTTGGGTGCATGAAGCTTGTGTTGGTGGAAGATAGCACACGCAAGGAGAGGGTGAGAGTGAGTGAGTGAGTGAGTGAGTGAGCGAGTGAGTGAATAAGAGGGAAGATGAAGGTTGGCGGGAAAAGAAAGGGGTAGAGAAGAGGTGAGAGAGAGAGAGAGAGGAGTAAACAAGGAGAGAGAGGTAGGATTAAAGGGTATTTATGATGCAGCACGGGGTATGTCCCTATTGGAGGATCAACAAAATATTTTTCTCGTGAGTGTGGGATATGGGTAACGAATTGAAGGAATGAGGGAGTAAGTGAGTGAGTGAGTGAGTGGAAGGTCATGACTCACTGTTGTGTGTGTCGCTGTCGGCAGCAGAAAAATCCCCAGCTTCCAGCTGCCTCTATTGACGTCTTCTCTTAACTATAATCTCACTTTATTATTCCAAACATTTTTAAATCTTTTATAAAACCCTTTTAATATTTGATGTCCTAAAATGAACCTGTTAAGGCTTCTTAAAATTCAAAGTGTGATATTTTCCTTATTGTGTAGTAAATAATAAAAGTCTCTTATTATATTAGAAATTGGGTTTTGATTATATGCACAATATGAGGGGGCACATTAAAGGGGCTGAGAAAGTGAGGAGGGTCAGGTCCAAAGAAAAAACAATGCCATCTTTCCACGTTGGTGAATCTCAGACCACGCAATTGACGGGTTCCATGCTGGAAGAAATTAGAATTTTCTGATTAGGAGACTGAAGAACAATCGCTACAACAAGGACATGAAGCAATAACGTTTAAATCGGGCAATTGACGTGACTTCTTATAGTTTGTTATTAAAGCGGTCGCATGAATAACTGGGAAGAACTGTGAAAATATTAAAATCAAATATTTTGTGAACACTTTATGACTTTATGTTTATGTCATGAGGGAAAAATAGAAAAAATAATAAGGATAAGATATAATAAAAAAAATTAAAAAATGTTAAATGGTTATAAAAAATTATAATGAAAAATAAAATTAAGGTAAAAAATAAAGTACAAGTGACTAGTGGTATGGCATGGAGACCGTTGAACGTAGGCTTTGTGCGAGGCATGATGACCTTGCAGACGGCTGTAACATCTTTTCAGTACAATTTTCTGAAGAGTTTGTCCATTCGGTGCAGGACGCTGCTGAGATGAGATACCTTAATTAACAGTAACTGAGTTGGAATATCAATCACACAAAAGACAGAAGGTAAACTTTTTTTTCCTAACCAGTAGTATATTTACGTCTAAAAGGAAAATATTGTCTTGTTTATTTACAGAGAAAAGGTGTAAGGCTACACCTTTAATCCTATGTGTTGCAAGTAGTATAGGCCTTGAACTTGCAGTCTTTTATCAAACTTGCCTTAATCAATAGCGCTCAAATGATTTGAAAATTATGAACTTATGGAGGAAATTTTTCTGTGGGTAAATGTCATAAACTAGAGATAACAAATTTGATGAGAGATAATTCACCAAAAACTGAAAAAAGGAAAGTTGATGAGACTGGGAGTAGTTTATTAATCTAGATCATCATCATATGTGGACAGAGCCAAAAGGAGCAATAGCCAAGGATGAATAAACAATAGTAAATAACATTTACATCATAAGAAGGGTCTAAGTATTGTGGGGATGAAATTACTTAAAAAAAAATAGTTAGGTTAGGTTTTGGCTTAAGGAAGAAGCAAAGGCTAGTAAGCATGCTAGGAAGTCAAGCACGTGTAATATTATGAACGTTGAGGGAGGCAAGAAGTTGCACACAAATGACCCCCCCCCCCCCTCTTGTTTGTTGCTTGCTAACCAAGCGATGGTTCTTGTTATTAGCCTTTTTGCTGACTTTTATTCTTGGCCACTGTTCGTATTAAATTATTAACTATTGACTTCAATTCAAGTTACTTGTGACCTCACCACAAAGGTGTCTATTTCCTACTGCATAACTAGTGGTTTCCAGCGGGCTAGTATTAATACTAAAACATAATAAATTCTCAAGTCAAACCCATTTGCTCAAACAGTGTTTAAAGGATCTTTTTCATTTCTATTCCATTGATTTTGGGTGTAAAAGAAATACGGATATTTTTCCTCGGTAACCCTTACTTTCAAATTATTTGTCCATTGCTTTCATTTTCCAGTGTGGTGCACGCAAAAAACACGCCTAATGTCGAGAATCACGATAGTGATTCTTCACTTTCCCATAGGACTCTTCCCGTTCATCACAATTATGACTAACTTTTTGATGGTCTAGTCTAACTAACGTAGAAAGGTGTATGATGGATTATTGGATACTATCAAAATCTACCTCGTTCTTCTCAAAATTCAGTGTAGATAATATTGAAGGTAAATTCAACCACAGGTTTGGCCAAAACACCACTAATTCAAGCGATTCACACGTGACCGTGTCACCATAACGATGCTGAGGGTCGTTCGAGTCACTGACTGGTAAACCCAATTCAAATAAAACAAAAAAATTATCTATTTGTCAATTGGATTTTTCTAAATCCTAAAACCATTGGTTAGTTATTTTTTTTTATTAAAAATCACGGACAGAAGATACATTATTAACAAAATAAACAAATTTTTCATTTTTGATTCCTACACTAGTATCCTTAAAACACCGGTTTAAATTTAACAATGGTTAATTCCACATTTTTTCTGTCCCAAGCCAAAATAAAAAAAATAACAAAGTGGAAAAATAAAGTTCCACGTCGATAGGTAGCTACTACTTGATAACTATGATTTCTTGATCACTAGTTAGGAATAGCGAGTGCAACAAGCAGAAAGTTTGGGTGACATTACAATACAATTACTTGCATTACCGAAGTCTTGCAAAGAAATATTCACAAAATGATAATCAATTCCCTTACCATAGACGAGTTCCACTGAGAAGAAAAGACAAAAGCATTGATTGAAAGTATGTTTTGTTTGTTGATAAATAATGATTAGGCAGCTACATTGAACAGCAAAAAGGAGGAGCGTGATCATCCCATGGCATACTTCTGTGTCCAGCTGCGAGCAGTGGCTTCATACTTAGCCCTGTCAGTCTTGTACATGTGCGCAATTTCAGGCACAAGTGGGTCATCAGGGTTGGGATCCGTCAACAATGAGCAGATTGACAAGAGGACCTAAAATAGTGGACGTTATTTTTCCATGTTTCATAACAGCACCATCACACATATGCTTGACGTCATCATTCCAAATGCAGGACCATTAAAGAAGAGAATTAACAGATACAGTTCTTATTATCCATTTAAATTTCTAATAATCCTATGATAATCTCATCAAGGAGACTTGCAAATTAAATCTCTAGTTATTTTTTGGTGGAAGATTATCAAATATAACAATACTGAGATTCCAAAATCACAAAAAAAGACCCTAAGATACACACAGGTAATCAAGACCATCAGTTGCACACAATCTCTATCAATAGAAACCAAACAAGAACACAAGCATAGACACATTTTACATGTGAAAATAAGCCCCATTTTTTATTTGAGCATAAGCTCCAATTTCTTAACAATTATCAAGGCTAGTATTTCAGAACTTCAGTACACACGAATTTATATGACACAAATACATATCTGTCCAATGCCTACATGTGTAATGCCAAAATCATTCTAAAAGGTAAAACATGGTACAGCCAGCCATGACTAGTAAGAGACTCAATCTCACATTAGGTAATATCATTAAATATGAAAAAAAAAAAACAAAATAAGAAATATCAAACCTTGGAAATGGTTAGTGCTGGGCTCCATTGTTCTTTGAGAATGTCAAGGCATATACTTCCATTACTGTTGATGTTAGGGTGGAATACTTTAGTCCTAAACGCAACCTGCAGTACTTAAAGATGCTAATTTCATCATTACTAAACTATTAGACTTGACAGAAGTTCAAGATATTGACAAACTTGATTCCCAAGCCAGTTAAACAGAATTTGCTTGTCAAAGGCAAATTAAACTAGATATTTCTACTTTACATGGGCGTATAAGCTTATTGAATCACCACATTAAGAACAAAAAATGGATGAAGACAAAGAGAGAGAGAATGAAAATAGACATAATGAAACAAGAGAATTCATCCCAACATAAAAACAGTAAAGTGAAGGGCTGTCATCAAGAACATCCAACAACCAAATTTAGTGATACAGCTGGTTCAGAAATTGGGTGAAAAATCTTGTTGGAAACTATTCTCACACTGATCCAATGAGAGAACAGCACAAATTGGGTAGAATACAAGAATGGGGGTACTCTGGATATCTGAGACATCCAGAACTCCCAAGTGCCCACTACAATTCTGCTCCCTTATCTATATTCTCTAACAGAGCCCCTAACTAACAAGTAACTGTTAGTTTTCATTCCTTTTATTTCAGGGGTTATTATTCCCTGCATCCCTTCTCACTCTGCAATGATAGACCTGCTACTACCTATCATTTAGCTACGAGCAATTCCTTCCAACGCCATTCTTACTAATTGTGCAATATGTGTGCATACAAGTGAAACTAGGACCAAAAGAAGGGAAGGCCAAAAGGAAAAGACCTATACACCATTTCAGAACAGCACTACAATCCTGGCACAGAACCCTCTGTAAAATTAATCCCCACTGGAAATCATCAATTTTTTTCAATGCACATAGGGCTAGGAAGCAGCAGTTTTCATAGAAGGAAGAATTGCGAGCATCAGGCATGACTGAGTGTTATCATTTGGGGCTTCCTCAACCACATCAGCACTGAGGCAAGGAAGGTTCTTTGTTTGCACCTCAGATGGCCTGAGGTACCTCAAGGCAAGTTTCCTTCCTCCCTCCCCTACTCAACAAGGGAGGAAGGAAATAGAAAATACAATCCTAAAATTTCAACAAGGGATTCCATTCCTCGCTCTTAGTTTTGACACCTGTAGGAACCATGATGACAAATGACACACTTTCAAAAGAGTCAGAATCATTTTCCCCATGATGTTTTCTATGCACTCCCACAACCAGAGAAGCCAAAAGGAAAACCCAGTTCTTTCATATATTTTTTTTGTTTTACAATGATCACTCAAATTTTCAATTTTTACCATCTTAATATCATCAAATTCAGACAGTACCTAAAACTTCATTTAATCTTCATACTATATTCATACTTCATAAGAAAACTGCATTTATTCCACAATGGATACCAACATTTGCAGCATTTAGGAGTACCACTCATGCTTCCTAGAAAGACCAATGCTTTAAAAACCGATCATGAAAGGTTGGGTAGACCAGTATAACAAGGAACTGATCCACATTACAGTCTGAAACAAGTCAAGGGCACTCAACAACCAGCTTCAAACAGTGCAAGCCAGTCAACCTGGCAACAGTGCAGGCGATTATGCTAAAGTTATCAAGAATGTAGGTTGATACTGCTCTGCCATCAAGGACTGGAGGAAGCAGACCACCAAACTATCATTTGGTTAGTACACTGCACAATCTCTTCACAAAAAATACATTTTCTATAATAGAGAATGATAAATAAAGAAGCAAGTCAAGTAGCACAAGCTCAACTTGGGAAGGTGCCAACTTATGTCCAAGAAATATGAATGAGAGAAATGCAAGCAACACACTCTTTTGAACATATTCTTCAACACACTTCTTGTGATTGGTGTTTTTCAAAAAGTCAAAGCAATTTTTAAAAAGTGATCAATTTACAAGACAAGTGACTTTAAAAGAAAACAGACCTATCACAAAGTGCATGTTGAAGAATGTATTCAAAAAGTGTGTTGCCAGCATTTCTCATAAGAACATTCATCAAACAAGTCTCAAGTCTCAACATATTTACAACATCAGCATAACAGACAATAGAAGGAATTAAGGTAAAACTAGGTTTGATTACCTTTGGGGGTTTGAATGGATAGTCAGGAGGAAAATGAATTGAAACTAGGAATACACCACCGGCATACGGGCTATCAGCAGGTCCCATGATTGTTGCTTGCCAGTGAAACATGTCCTCCGCTACGGGACCTGATATAGAAGACAGCATCTTTCAAAGTAAATAAAAGAAAAAAAAATATATCACCACAGCTACCCTCATGAACCAGTAACTTCAAAATTAATGGAAACATATAGACTTTTCATGATAATTATTAGGAGGCCCTAAAGGCTCATGTATAGTCCTAATCATCCCCATGCTCTTTGGATAACTAATTGTAAACAACCGCTTAGAGGAACAATATAACCACATCTTGCCAAGTATAATATAAACGCTAACACAAGAAGGATAATATAACAAACAATGTTTTAGGGTTAGTTTCGTCTTGTCTAGTTGAATCAGCCCTTTAACCTGAAGGTGAAGGGGATGACATAGCATACCCAAATAAGAGAATCAAAACACCAATTATGATTACAGACCAAAAGTGAATTTAAGATTTTTAAACAGGGTCATGCACACAAAATAAAGGGTTCAATAATTTAAAAAACAATTATTAGGGTCCTATTGCAATGCATCGAAAATCAAAACTTGAAACGTTCAATTTGTAGAAAGAGAAAAAGGGGCTGACCTGCACTGCACGACGTAGGAGGGTCCTTCTGCAAATCCTTGAGTTCCTTCAGGATGCGTTTGGATGCCATAACTCACTTCAAAACAGAGAGACCCAAAAAACCCAAAAGAAAAATCGAAGCAAAAAGAGGATTTGGAAAATGGTGAGAGAAGCAGAGATAGGGTTGAAATTGAGAATGCCTTAAGTGAAGAAGAATTATAGGGAAGGGAAAGGGATAGATAGAGAGAGAGAGGGATGAGTTGGGTTCTAGAAGGTTCCGTGTTCGGATTCAATGTTTGCGTACCTACGCTTTGAAAGCTGCGGAGAATAATAATATCCACACGGAAACTGAAGCTTCTGCGTCTGAGAGAAAATGGGAAATAATAGCTTTTTCGTTTCATTAATAAGTTTTTGGCAAAATTACACTTCAACATTTTTTATGCTGTGTTAGAATGCAAAATCAAATAAGAATAAAAATTAGAAGATTGAAATAAAATTAAAATATATATTATTTAAGTGAGTGAAAATAGAAAAAATAGTCATTTTTACTTGTTTAAATAAATACATAATTAAAAAATTTAGTAAATTATGCATAAAAATATTTAATAATTATAAAAAATTTAACTGTTTAACATAATTTTTTAATAAAAGTATTTTAAATTTTTATAAATATTATTTAAAATAAAAATATTAAATAAAAAATAAAATATTACCCAAGTATTTATTTTCTCATTTCTCTCAAATTTGAGAGAAGTTTTTTGTAACATAAACTATTTTATTTTTTAATTTCATTCAAATAAATTATTTTATTTTATTTAATTTTTATTTAATTTTTTTCATCCTTTTTTTTCAATTTCCATTCAAACAAATAAAAACTTAAGATTGAATGAAATTTTACTTCATATCTTTTTTATAGAACTTTCGTGTAATTTATCTAAAATAAAACATTGCATACTTTTTTAATTACACAAATTAGTGATATCTTGTATACAAATATATAAAAATTAAAAATTATGGAATAAAATTTTGTTATACCAAAAATGTAAATTTACCCAAAAAAATTAAAAGTCTGATTCCCTTCTCGTTGATTAGGTCGGAAAAGATAACATGTGATTAACTATTTAAATTCATTATAAGCCATTAATATATGCTTTTGGGCCACGTTTTTTGTTACAAAATGTTGAAACTTCTTTTGGGCAACGTTTGAATTAAGAAAAGGGATAAAGAAAAGTGAAACAAAAAGGAAATCATTAATGAATTTGTGCAATCTTGTCCGTTGAATTTCCAAGCATCATTAATGAATTCTATTGTTTAAAATATAATAACATGAAATTAATTATTTACAATATCGCACTTTTTGGCTCTTCCCCAGAATAGATAGAATATATTTTTTTTTATTCTATCATTGAAATATTTAAACAATAGGATCATAATTTATTCTATTTTATTTTTTATTTCATTTTATTCAACTTTTCATTAGATATTCAAACATAACTTACGGTGGATATGCTTCATATTAGTTACATATATGATTGATGGCTTTTATTCTTCCATCTTTGTCCTAATAAACACAAAATTTAAACTTGGTTCAAAAAGAGGAATGCAGCTAGATTCATTCTTCTTGTAGATCTCAATGTCTAGTTTTTTTTTTTAATAAATTTAATAAAAAAAAATTCCTATACTAATAGAAATATATCTAGTTAAAATATGATTCTCTTCGATTTTCATCGTGTATAATAAAGGGGAAAAAATGTAAAACTCTCCACATTTAAAAGTCATTTAGTATTGTTATTAATGTGATTCAAGATGAGTTGACTTATTTAGGGGTAAAACCTTTTTACTTTTCACAAAGACACAAATTTGATATCGTGTTTAACGAAAACCAAGTTCATTACCATTTGAATTAACTAACTGATTAATGAAGAAAAAATTGTGATACATCCTCGTGCTCCCTCGAAATACTTTTTTTATCTGAAGATTTGTTCAATATAAATTATATAATTGTTTATTAATAATAAATAATAGTAGATTATATTTAAAAATTATTTCATATAAAATTTAACATTTTTATGTTAGGTTAGGAATAACTTTTGAAAAATTTACTTAATTGATAACTTTTTAAAATATTAAATTTTATCAATCTAATTATTAAGTTAAAAATTTTATTATGTAGATTAAATTTATAAAATTTTATAAATTTAATATTTTATTAAATAATTGGAATCTATACTAAAAATATATATATTTAAATAAATTAAAATTATTTAATAAAATATCAATTTAATTTAAATTTAATAGGTAAATTAATAAAATTGAACATTTTTATAAAATTATTAAACAGAATATATAATTATAACAAAAATTAATCCTAAAATAAATTAATCGCATTCTTTTATGAGTATTTGTGTTATGAACATTGGTTGTCTTTAACTTCAAAGATTTTTAACTTAATTTGATATGCAAGTTATACTTTTTAAGAGATGGACAGTTCAAATTTCACAATAAAAATAGTGTTATTAGTATCACCAAATTAATTTACAGTTAATTTTAATTAATTTCACAATAATACATGTGTAACATTTTCTATAATATGTTGTATATTTCCTCGTACATTTACTCCCAAAAATTCAATTAAGTTTCGAGTATGGTCTAAAATAAAATTTAAGTCATAGTTCGAAGTAAGCACTTAAAAAAGACATTAAATATTGGAGGCCCTAAATTCAAAAATAGGCTACCTTAAATCTTTTTTTTTTTTTTAATTTGTGTCAATTTTGTCTATATTTAAATTATTTGGATGTGTAACATTGATGTTGAGTTTCGTAGTTAGACCATATATACACGTCCACAATGAAGAAGACAAAAATTTATCTAAATTGTATAAATTCAAAGATGTACATGTCTCTAATGGCCTGTGAAAACTAAACATGGCTATTTGCAAAAATTATCATCCCTATGAATAAACTAGTCTCTAATGAAGAATGCCATCAAATGTGACTTTAGCAAATCTTGCTTGTACTTGATTTCTTCAATTTCTTGAAGGCCTGTAGCAAAATTGCACACATCAAAATTTAGAATATAATGATTTGCTTTTTTCTTTTCCTTTTCTTTTGTTTACTTTCCTATATCTATATAATAGATGATAAATATAAATAAGATATAATTTTTTTTCCACATCTATTTTTTTACACTCTTATCCCTACATCTTTAATTCCCTCTTAAACATACAAATTGAATATATAGACATCATATAAACAAAATAAATGTAAAAAAAAAATTGTTGATAAAATATATTTGTTTATTTAATTTCATTATAATGCACACATTTTTAATTATTTAACATTTCTTTTTCTTTTATATATTTATTCTGCACTTATCAAATAGAGTCTTTTATTCTCTTATCTTCTTTCTTTTTATTTTTGTGTTAGGTAATTTCACTTACATCTTTTGAAAAAATTAAAAAGTGTTTAAATATTAAAAAAAATGCAAAACAAACATTTTTTTTTATTTTACATCATTAACAATAGATCATTCACTAAATAGGATATGGAAACGAAAATTCACATGTATCAATTCTAACATAAGGTACCTAATAAAAATGTACGTTGTTCAAGACATCAATTTTTTTCAATTTTGAACTTAAAAGCACACCCTTATAAATATAATTTTACTTTCAAATTTGCATGTCTTTGTTTTTTCTTTCAATTACATTGGAATTCAATCACAACTTGAACATATTTGCACCTAAAAATAAGACCTCAACCAACCTTACTCCTTTTGAGTTTCAAGTTTCATATAGTTGAATATAAAAACCTCAAATTCAAACCAACAAACACCTCTTAATTAATAATAAAAATTCATGCATATCGAAAATGACATAAAAACAAATATATTTAGCTATTTTACCTGGAAGCAAACAACTTGACATCACATTGAGGCCTTCTTCCAAAATCTACATCCATTCGCTTGATTCGTTGACAAGACACTAGAAAGGGGACATTATTCATTTCCAAACTTCCAACCTGAATACCAATTTTCCCACCCCCATACACATTAAGCACCATTTCATTGGATTTGATGTCTGATTTTAAATCATCCATAGCATACTTATTAACATCAGCATTGACCAATGTCATTGTCATATCCAAAATAGTATCATTCATAGGCTTTTGAGAGAAACCATTAAGTTTGGTCTTCCCTAATGGCACATCCTCACTTGAGACATCAATAGAAAGAGGACCATACAAAAGCTTAAGTTTCTCATCATTATTAGAAAACTTTAACCCTAAGTTTATAACCGAATTCAACTTTTGTGAGTTATCATCAAATTCCAACTTGGTTATGTTGAATGTCTTCACATAAACTTTTGGCATCCCTTCTTTGAGGAAAGCCAAGTAGGAGATTGAAATAAAGAGAATAGCAATGGTTAAGATGAACATAGCAATACAAGACCATATACAACATGTCAAACAACATGGACGGTGGCGTCCCTTGTCAAGGGTCTCAATGGAGGAACTAATGTCATTTGAGGGAGGCATTTTGAAGGCCACGCGCCGCCGCCGGCTTCCGACAACTATTGATCGACGGATTCTACACCAACGCCGCCGGCTTCTTTGCCTTTCCCCAACCTTACCTTTGATCACCCTCAAGGAACACAACCAAGTCCAATGTTGATTAGCTTAACATGATTAATCTAGCTAAAGATAGGGTATTTATATGATGCCTTTTTTCTAAACTTTAGGCTTTAGAAATTTTGTCACCAACAAATCCACAAATCTATATTTGGTAAATGGAAGGTTGGCGGATAAACATAGATATAAGACAGGTTATTAGAGGGTCATGCAGTTTCTCTAGTTATAGCTAACAATGACATGTATCTTTCTCTTTCTATATATATACTTAGCTCATATATATTATATGCATATAATGTAATATACATATATATATATTGAACTGATTGGGAGAGGGGTCCGGGGAGAGAAAGAGATTATTATATGAAAACAAATGAGTGACTATCAATATATTACAAAACAGAATGCTATATGAATAACCTTTAAATATGCAATTAATGTTCATCGTTGTTGTAATTTTTTGCTCGAATATTTGAGCCTGAGTTTGGAGAAAAAAATGTTGAAGAAGTTAGTTTAATGGCATTATAAATATTTTTTATTTGAAGAGACCTCTCTCTCAAAAGATATTTATAGTCTAATTTTTTTTTTATCTTAAATGAGTAATAAAGAGAATTCTTTTAACAAAAAATTAATATTTTACTCATGTTATGCTTACAGAGTTATTTCATTCACAATATTCCACAAGTGTATGCACTGCCGGTGATTCTAGTTCTTTACATTTTAGATGGGAGGTTTCAATACAAATTAAGCTCTATATATGGTTATCCGCATTTATAGAGTTTCCTAGCTAGATATTAAAAAGAAAAAAAAACTCATTCTTTTAACTCAAAAACTGACTCATGAACATATATAAGAGCGATGAATGGGTCAGAAAATGTGATGCAATGCACATATCCAATGGTATTGAAACAGCAGAATAACAACTATATAGGAGACAAAATGTGCTTGAATGAAGATGATTAATTGAATCATGATGTTAATACATAAGAATTCATGGAAAGCAACCTAGCTAGCTATAGGATAAAATAACTGAAGGAACAACATATGTGAGAAATACTGAACAATTGGACAGAAAGGTTTGAATACAACCTTGACTAAGAATGCACTCTTATATACCATTTTATTGTTGCTTCCTGGTTAAACAAAAGCCTTGTTAATCTATGGAGTCTGAACATTTGAGTCCTTAGATTTATTCTCTTCAGAAGAAGGTCGGTTCTCTGAGTCAGATTGCCGGATCTCTTCAATCATTCTCACTACTTCTTCCATGCTAGGTCTCATATCTGGCATCTTTGCCACACACGCCATGCCAATTTGCAGCATTTGCACCATTTCTTCCTCAATGTTTTGGTACCTCATTAGCTCCACATCAAACACTTCGGCCGTCCACTCTTCCCTGACGACAGACTGAACCCACCTAGGGAGATCAACCATGTCATCACGTCCTGGAGATTGGAGAGGCGCCTTTCCGGTAAGCATCTCGAGAAGGAGGACACCAAAGCTGTAGACATCAGACTTATGAGTGTGTTTACGAGTTTCAATCACCTCAGGAGCGCGATAACCTGCAGCTCTAGAAGGGGTTGCAGGAACATTCATAAGGGGGGCCAAGCCAAAATCAGAAATGCAGCCATCATTATCTTGGTTGATGAGGACATTTGAGGACTTTATATTTCCATGTGTGAATTTTGGACCACCAATGGAATGAATGTGGGCAAGTCCTTTTGCAGTTCCAAGGGATATCTTAATGCGAGAATCCCAGTCTAATGGAGTTCGGCCACCTGTCCTACTTCCTGTAATCAAATTGAGATCCAATTTAAGGTAAGAGTGAAGTATTTTAGCTGGCTTTGGTAGATACCATAACATTGACAATTGCTGTGGATAGAAAATAAAATTATCCAGGACTTCAAACAGTTGAATAATCTTAAAAGACATAAAACAATTCCACACAAGGAATGAAAGAAACAAATATAATTGAAACTAAGGGAAAAAATGCATACCATGCAAGAGTGTGTATAGGTTGCCACCTTGGACATAGTCATACACCAAAAGCTTTTCGTCTTTTGAATAATAGTAAGCACGAAGTGGCACGACGTTTAGGTGTTGTCCAACTCTTCCCATAACCTCCATCTGCTGTTCAAAGTCCTTCTTGCCTACCACAACTTCTTTCAATCTTTTCACCACAACGGTCATTGACTCTTCAAGTATAGCCTTATATGCGGTACCATAACTACCCTTTCCCAGAACTTCGGCCGAAGCTCTTAGCAAATCCTCAAGATCAAAATTATAAGAACTACCCTCAAAGAAAACCAACTTGTTCTTCTCAGGTTCTTGCACCCCACTCCCAAACTCTTCTTTTGGCTTCTCACCCCTACCACCACCAGGACCCTTCCCTTTAATTACATTGGAGCCTCTTTCATCTTCCTTCTTTAAACAGCACACAAGGATAACAAGCGCTAGAAAGAATAGCACCACAGCTCCTCCAACAGCAATTGCAATGATAGCTACCTTACTCAACTTGCTTTTTGAGCTTTGTCTTCCATGAGATGATGACGGAGTTGGAGTCAACCCTGGAGAAGGTGTAGGAGGAACCATAGAACATGGCTTTAGAGGTGGTCCACAAAGAAGAGAGTTTCCTTCAAAGGAAGAATTAGGAAAAATCTGAAGAGCTTTAGGAATAGAGCCATTCAAATGGTTATAGCTTAAATTCAAAAGCCTGAGGTTAGTGACATTGAGATTAGGTATCTGTCCAGATAGGGAGTTGTTTTGGAGATTCAAACTAGTTAACTCTGAAAATTTTTTAAATGTCTTTGGAATGCCTCCAGTGAAGGAATTATATGACAAATCAAGTACAATGAGTTGGGGAGACAGTGAGGCAGGTATATCACCAGAAAGGTTATTATGCTGGAGGTACAGATATTGGAGAGAAGGAAGAGAGGCAATGTCATCAGGAATATTCCCACTGAGTAAGTTGGAGCGAAGGCTAATAATTTTCACGGCATCAAGCTTGCCGAGTGTATTGGATGGAATGGTGCCCACTAGGCCAACTCCAGGGAGCCGGACTCTAACAACACGAGTTCTATTTTGATTGCAAGTGATGCCTGCCCAAGATGTGCAGATTGAGGTGGATGGATTCCACATAAGGTTTCGACGGTGGGGCACAGCATTAGCAAAATCAAGAAGGGCTTGCTTGTCCGAATTTAGGTCAGCCGCAGCCAATGGGAAAAGAATAATTATGACAAAAAGTAAAGGAGCCACTGAAGTAGAATAGAACTTCATGGAGAGCTGTTTGCAGCAAGGAATAAGATATTGACAATTCAATTCAGAGAAAACTTTGGCAGCCTTCATATTTTCCTGGTTTAGTAGCATAACCATAAATCAAAGTTAGGATCCAGCAGAGTGAAGAAACAAACAATATATCACAAACCAAGGTAGTATAATTGTAATGACAACATTTCAGAATAGTTAAAACAGAATCATTCCCAATTAGTTAAAAGGAAGCACCTGAACTAACCTACGAACAAGTTGTCTATTGAAAGCCCAGGATAAAATTTTCCAGTCTCTTTCTTGCTTAGTTGTAAGATTTTTATTACCAAGAGATATACTGAACCAGCAGACCATTAAAAAAGAGTTTATCACATTGAACCTTTAAGTGTCTTCTCTATATAATTAAATCCCTTAAAATAACAGAAGCATGCTGAAAAGGTTTAAGCACACTTCACTTTAACATCATCTTTGTATAGTTACAACAGAACAAAAGCAACTTAAGCTCAGTAACTTGGATCTTGTTAATGTAATTTATATGAGTCATAATCCCTGTTTACAGTACGTAAGTAGAAAAGCAACAGAATTTAAAGGGGGGGAATTATGAAGTTGAAGTTTTAAAAATACTTGCATGCAGATCTTTTTCAATCACTGGAGAGGAAAACATATTAAATGACAAATATTCCAAAAAAAGAAAAATACTCTACAATTAAAACAGTTACTTTAAGCATGTCCATACCTAAATCATAAAGGAATCACAAAGAATAATCAGCAAAGAAGAGAGCTTAGGCAAGAAAGGAAAGGAACAATGTTTGGTTTATCAAAGTAACCAACCCCTCCTAATGTTGCAGACATAAGATGTTATTAGACAATTCATAGAAAGATTAAGTTAGAAAATGAATGAAGTTTGTCTGCTGCCAAAAGAAGGGTGTTACTCATGAACAACAAAAAAGGAAAGGGTAAAATTCACTGTAACATTAAGTCGTAGGAGTAGGCACTTTTTAGTTCTGTGGTGACTTCACAAACTGTTTGATAACTGGAACTAACATTTCTTCACTTCACTCTATTCTCTGAAACACACAATTTTCTAGCCAACCACCAACCAACACAGACTTCCCTCCTGTTTTTCCCTTCTTCTTTTGGCTTCCCAAGAAAAGAAGAGGAATGATCTGAATTTCTACACTGAAAGAAATGAATGAACAAAGAACCCAAATTTTCTTCAAAAGCATACCCCATTTAATGGGTTAGGAAGGAAATTACAAGATCAGAAACAGTCAGAGTAGTTCAACCACTAAATTTGCATTTTGAAAAAAAAAAAAAAGGAATTTTCTCCACAGGTACCTTCAGATCCTAAACAAAAACCAAACTCCAATGTTCCAAACATGAGAATTAACATCAAGAAGAAACCAAAAAATGCTTTTGAAACACATTCAACTCCCCAATGCACCAGCATTCTTGAAAAAGAAAAAGAAAAAAAGCTCAGAAGAACCCAGATCTGCATGCTAAATTAAGAATACCACTGTACTAATTGATATGCATGAAGAGAGAGAGAAAGAGAAAAAGGACAAACTTTTAAGTAAGAAATCACCTGAAAAAAAGCATGGAAGAGCTCTTAGCATCAGAATTCAGAGTTGAAACAGCATGTGAAGTGGCACTTGGTGAAGAAAAAATAGAAGCTTGTTGGGTGCTTCTTCTTCAGATTTTGTTACTAACAACTTGTTAGAGCAATGATATCACAATCTGAAACTGGGTTTCATTGAGAAGAATAAGCATAGCACTAATAGCCCGTAAAGGCATGGAATTTGGTTGAAATTGAGGAGCATTTAAGCTAGAGAGAATGATAGCAGCTACAACTACAAGAACAGAAAAACAGAAGCTTCATAAAGAATAATAAATAAATAAAAAAAGAAAAGGGATTCAAGAAAGTGACTTCATTTTTTGATTTTGCAGATAATAAATAAACAAAGAGGAAACAAAAAGTGAGGAAAGGATTAGAGAATAAAATGGGACACTAACCTTAACCTCCATCTCTTTCTTGACCGACCCCAGACCCAGAGAGAGAGAAAGAGAAAGGTTGAGACTTTTTTTTTTTAATATATATTTCATATTTTTATTTTTATTTTGTAACTGAAAGTTTGAGAGTTGAGAAGAATGTGAGTGAGAAGTGAGAGAAGTCAGAGGACAATGCACACGTACTATGATTATCTGTGATCACTCCTTAAACGGCTAAGATCAAAAAGTCTTCCATCACATTCACTCTATGCTTTCACTAAAAATTAAAATATAAATACAATAATAATTCTAACATAAAAAAGCAATATAATGAGTTATATTATATATATATATATATATATATATTTTCAATATTATTTTTTTATATTACCCATTTTACTTGTTTATTTTTTTTTTCACTATGATGAATGTATATTTACACAATAAATCTTTATTAAATTATAATTATTTTATAAGTATAATATTTTTTAAATTTGTAACTATTGAAAGATATTAAAATAGATAATATTGTATCGTATTTATAAATATTATTATAAAAATAAAATTGTAGGAATTTGTTATATAAAACTAATTTCTCTTATGATTTTCTGTTTTTATCCGTATTTTTTGTTTTTTATATTTATTTTCCTCTTATGAAAAGACCACCTTGAACTAGTGTGTAAATTCGGGTCGGTATTTACTTTAGCTTCACGTATCAAGTATAGTTTTGTATTAATAAATTATTGATTTTGTCCAATTTTATGTAGACTATTCATTTGTCGGTATTTTTTACGATTTAATGTAATGAATTTTTAAAAAAATCCAAATTTATTATTACTTCAAATAAATAAATTTTTATTTTATACCGAAACTTTGCTAAACTTAAAAAAAAAAAATAGTTGTAAAAGTTTTTTATTTTTATTTTTAAGCCTTGCGGATTAATTGCAATTACATTAAGCTGAGTAAAAATTATTACTTTAAGTTTATTAATCTAGCTAATAAATGTTACGGATTATTTGAACTGTCAAATCAAACTTCACTTATTTTGACATGTTCACTTTAAATTAATTAACTTACTATCAGTTACACGTTATAATATTTCAGTAAACATATGTTGAAAATATGAACGCTGCTGAAAGTTATGATGAAAATATGTGCGTTCATAGATTAAAAAAACGCAGAACCAAACCCGTCATTAGTTTTTGTTTCCTAACTTCAACATAATTATAAAACTCAGTTTTTTCTTGATTAAAAAAAAAAAGGAGTTTCGAAATAGCCAGTTATGAAAATATGAAAAAAATTGGAAGGTTGCTTTCATTTTCAAATTCTTCTCTCTCTTGCTTTTCATCTTAACTACTACCAATTAATGAGTTTTGGCCTGTAACTAGAGGCAGTGAATGCCTTTATTAGAATCCTAGAAAATAATTTATAATCAAATCACACACATCAAGTGACCAATGCATTTGATTGGGGCTTGCATTTACTATGTTCTATCACACACTTAAATGCCATTCTCATTAATATGCACTGTTTTAAACCGGAATTGATTGTTTTTTAAGAGTTTTTTAAAATTATTTTAATAAAAAAATTAATAACAAACCAGTAAAATCGATAAAAAAAAAATTTTAAAATAGCAAAAAAAGATAGAATAAATTAAAAAATCGGTTTATAGATAAAATGATATTATTTTAATTTTTTCAAAAAAAATTATATTATATTATGTTTAATTTTACATATAAATTAAATTTTGAAATTTTAAAATAATGTATAATTTTTAATTCTTAATTATATAAAATTATAATATTAATATATTTTATATTTTTAATATATTATATATTAAAAATATTTAATTAATATTAATGCAACCTTATTTAAATTATTAAATTTTAAACTAATATCTTAATTATTTACTAACTTGTCCATTTTTAAAACAATGTTAATGTGTCCTAATTTCACTGCCTTCTTTGCTTGATATGCTTCAGTACATTAATACTTGGATCGTGCTTGCATTTGGTGTTCATTTGAGTAAGATTTTTATATGAGAACAAAAATATATTTAATTTTACAGCTATTTGACACGAATTGCATTTTTTTGAAAGATCGGTAAAATTCGTTTTTATAATTAAAATAAAATGGAGTTAAAAAGAAAAAGGAAAAAAATAAATAAAATCAATTGACAAAACACAAGTAGCATTGTGACCTAATGTTCTCAATTCATATAAGTTTGCATATAGCATCGTTTTCCCATAGTTTTGGGTCTATATCTAATAATGAAAATGTGATTTAAAAGAAAAATAAAACTTCATTACTTGTCTTGCATATTTTGTACCTTTTATAGTGTCCACTTGATTATCTAATAACTTCATATGACCATTACTTAGAATAAAATTACCATGTTTTCTTTTTATAAGGGAGTGTATAATCACAGGTAGACAAAATATATATTAATGATAACAATATAAATTTTTAGGTAAGTATAGTTTAGATTTTTCAATTAATTTGGAACTTATCATTTTCTTTTGTTACAAAACTCTTATAATGCTTGCTTAAAGATCAATATTTTATTAAAAAAATTAAAAAAGTGTAATAGTGTAATGACAAAGAAGAGATTTTATTAATAAATACAATAATATCAAATGAGGTAGTAAATAAAAAATATATTAAACTATTACATATAAAGAAATATAAGATATAAATTGAATGTTACTTCAATTAGTAAAATAAACTTTTTTATTAAATATTTTTATTTTAACCAAACAAACTTATAAATTATTTAAATACAGTGTAAGATAATTATGACGACTTACCAAGCACATTTAAGTAAATATTTTTATTATGAACCTGTTATTAAACAATTATACATAGAATTATTTTATTGGTGAACATATTAAAGATAGGTGCGAGACACACACTTTTCAGTGGAGTACATAGAACAATAAGTTATAACTTAAATTTTTTTAAAAAAAAATTTAAAGATGGGCATGCACACAATTGCTCTTCTAATGTAGTTACACACTGGCTTTTTATTTTTTCAATGGACTATACAGTAGTAAGTTATAATTTCAATTTTTTAAAATACATTTCATTCGATTTTTTATAAAACTAAGCAATTACCTTATTAAAATTAATGAAAATTAATTAAAATAATTAATGTGTTATAAATTTAAAATTTATTTTAAAAAATATAATAGAATATTTAAATTAAAAACTTACAAAATGGATAAATACTCTATTAACATAAAATAAAAATATCAAATAAGCTTATTCATCAGTGTATTAAAAAATAAAACTATTTTTTTATACTTAAAAACATATTACCTTGTCATTTCTTATAAAATAATTACTAAATATGTAACTTACTAACATATTATTTATAAGAAAGTAAGTGGGTATATATTAATATTAATTTTCACTAACATATACCTGTCTACTTTACATAAAAAAAAATATGCCAGTAAATTATAATTTTAATATTCTTAAAATAAGTGGATCTATAATTTTATTTTTAAAAAAATAGGTGTACGATAGCGATTTCCTACATATGGATATATATTAACATAATATATATATATATATATATATATATATATATACATATATACCAAAAATGAACATAATATATACAGCACAGATTTGTAGATTAAATAATTTACCAACAGTTAATGTTTGAAAAGAAAAATCATTGTGATATATGGTGAAATTATACAAATATTGTGTTGTTTATTAGTTATTACTAAGATGATTCATATGTGAAGTTAATTAAATGTTTTGCAGTTGAGTTGACATGAGGACATCAAATCAAAAAGTCTGCATCTTATTCATAGTTCATACTTTTCAAAATTACAGAATTGGCTTATTCTTATATTCGTTACTTTGTCGGCGTTGAAATAAGTCAATGGAATCTCTCCATTCAAATTGAAATTGCACATTAAAAATGGTTCCCCATGTCGCTGTACGCACTTAAACAAAATCGATAGAAAATGAAAGGAAAACCTTTTAAAACTTACAAATTACTTTTGCTTATACTTTTTGTCTTTAGTTGTAGTGTACGGAATATTATCCACATTTATAATCAAATTAATTAATAACCTTATATAGATAATAATATAATATACGAGTCATATATACTAGTAAGTCCTTTATTTACATATATAAGAAAAAAAATCTATTTAATTAGTTGGATGTTGTATCCTATTAAAGCAATTAAGAGCCTATTGAAAAACACATAAATGAAACTAAGAATTAAAAAAAAATACTCAAAACAATGAAATAATTGGTGGATTCCATTATAAATTAGAGCAAACAAATTTTATTTAGTATTTTTTTATCTGAGACAATAAAAAAGTTATTTATATTTATTTTCTATTATATATTTAAAATATATAAATTAATTCTTATAAATATTTCTAATAATAAATAAAAAGGTTAAATTTATAATAAAGAAAGAAAGATAAGAATAACTTTAAAATAAATTAAAAAAATAAATAATTATTTTTAAAAATGATAATATCAATTATATTTTTAATATTTATTCATTTTTCCTATTCTATCTGGATAAATAAAAAAACTATAACATAAGGCTTGTAGGCTATATATATATGTTGAAATTTTCATATTTATAGAAAAATAAATAAATTACAATATACTTTCATTATAATCACAAACAAACATTGGATTCTATATCCGGATTCCATCAGCAAAGTCAAACAATTTTTTTTAACTGAATCAGTTAGCACCTTCTACCAAATCCATTTTAAAGTTTATCATATATATATATTTCATTTTGGTTAAATAAATCAAATAGGGAGAAAAGTAAAAAAAAAAAAAAAAAAGTGACATACGGTAAAAATGAGTGGATGAAAACTCATAGTCAAAGGCAGGTCATGAGCATATGTAAACCTCATGATATTAACAGTAAGCAAATATTGCATTATTTACCTTTGAAGTGACCTTGTGTTATTGGGTAAGTGAAACACAAAACAGAAGGTTCATGATGATATTCATGACATATTAGGAGAGAGAGAGGGAGAGAGAGAGAGGGAGAGAGAGAGAGAGAGACTAATCCACATCCAATGATCCAACCACTCTGACTTTCTATTTTCCAACCACCCCTTACTTTAGCTGGATCTGGATCCTCTTAATATAAAATACAGACTTCTCATACAAATTCCAACTAAGATAGATAGATAGATAAAAAAAATTACACAAATGGAGTATGAAAAAAAATACCCAATTATGTTTTAGACTATTAAAACCAAGATAAAAGACAAAGAATACCCATGAATTAGCTTACAAATATTGCAAAGGAAAATGATGTGCCAACCAAATAAACCCATTGGGATTTTTCATAGAAAAGAAAGGCTAAAAAGAACAAATAAATGTGCTATAAAAAAAAACAAAAAAAAAGTTTAATTAGTGGTGAACATGAGAGGCTAGGGGGAGACAGAATATCTAACCAATTAAGTATTCGAATGGCAAGCAACAATGATGATGGAATACGTATAACAACCATATATAAATTTGCGGTAATTTTGTTTCAAACTCTCAATGAAGTGAACTATGGAACTACCTTGATCACTGAACAACAAGTCCATTGAATGTGAAGCTTCAACTCTATATATGATGATGTTTCAACTTTAGCCAAAAACTACATTATTACAATTGTAGGACTCAGCTCTGGCTATGGGGTAGGCACCATTTTTGTGGAGGTCGTGATCCAAAATTTCAATATTTCTTCGCAATCATAAGAGAGAGGAATTTAATTGAAAAGGGCAATGGAGAAAATTAAGATATATGTTAATTTATAATACCTTTTCTTTCCATGTTTAATATTTATATATGTAGTGATAGCAAATGGGAAAGTTTAAAATTTTGGTAATTTGTATAAAGATGTGTGCTTAGTTTGTAGAACCATATCACATAGCTGACTATAAATTTTTATACAAACCTTATAGGAGGGACCACATATTTAATTATGCTTGACTTTATTATCAAATAATATAAAGACACTCATTCTTGATTCTTCTGCCTAAAACCTCGGCATATTTTTGTCCATTTTAAAATAGTAATTGCTTTAGTGTTATATAAGAATAAAAAAAATTAACATTTTTAAAGATTAGAAAAATAACCATGAGAATGAATTACCCGGCAAGAATTACATATAGATGATAAATTAAGTAAAAAGTTGAAAGTTTAGTTTTAAGTTAAAGTTAACATTATTTAGTTAATATATTGAATTAAAACTGTTTTTAATAATTAGCACGTTGTTTGTGTATTATATGAATACTTTTAAAAGTAATTAAATTATAAATAAAAATTATAAAATAATAAAAAATTTAAAATTATATTATTTTATATAAATAAAATAAATAATAATAGTTGTATTATATTAATAAAAATGAAAAGAATAAATTCTTAAAATTAAGATAAATTAAAAAAATTATTAAATTATAACAGACATTTTTATTAATTTATTTTATTAAATTAAAAATCAAAAAATTAAAATTAAGATTCATTAATATTACACTATAGATTTTTTATCACGATTACTTTTAAAAGATATATGATATAAATTGATAAAAAAATTATATTTAATTCCAACAGTCATAATTGTTGAAACCTTCACTAAAATAAATTTATGAGAGATAATTTTTAATAAATATAAATTTATTAAAAATTTTAATAAAAATTAAAATTGTTATTATTTATTTTTTATAATTGTCATTAAAAAACTCTTTTTAGTGTTTTAATAATTTTAAAAATTATTTTATCTAAAATAATAAAATATTCAAAAAAAATTAATATAAAAATGTTAAATATTTAAATTAAAATATTTAAAAATTAAAAATTAAATACTTAATATAGATAGAGCCGCGTGGCTTATTGGGGACGAAAATAACTCATAAAAATGTTCATCTTCGGAAATAACAATCATAATTTAATAAAATATCCCCAGAATAATAAATGAAATAATAATAGAAGGTATTCTTGAATTAAGAGTTGATGAATCAGAAATTTTATTCAGACATTGGGGATAAAATGAAAAAAAAAAATAGTACTTATATGTACTATTTTAAATAGTATTTTAAAAATATTATAATATTAGTAAAATAAGTTTAATTATTATCAAATATCGTTATTTTAGTCAAATAAATGTATAAGGTAACTGTTTAGATATTTTTATATTTGATTGAGTATCAATGTTTTTTTTTAAATGATTCAAATAATGCTAAACATGTGTTTTTTTAATGAATTTATCATTATTTTTATTAAAAATTTAATATATCCCTAAATTTTTTTATTTATATAGTAATTTATATAAATAAATTCCAGATTCTATAATATTAAAATTATTTTTACAAATCTATTATATAAAGTTTATCTACTTTCAAAATAGTATAACTGCATGTCTAGCTTTCAATCTATCATAATATATATATATATATATATATATATATATATATATATATATTTCAAAAACAAAATATTAAACTAACATAATATAAACATTTCAAAATATTGTAAAAGTTGTGAAAAAAGTAGTTAAAATTATAATAAATAACATAATACTATAGTGATATAAAATAAAGTTGTAACAGTTGAAAATAAAAAGTTAAGAAATAATTGATTTAAATTTAAAAATAAAAAAATCCGTTATTATAAAAAATATTTGAATAAGAATAAAATAATCATAAATTAAAATTAACACTGAAATGGTATTACAATACTTAATAATAATAAAAAAATCATGTGATGAAAAAATAATTATTAATTATATATAATAATTAATAATTATTATATCTAATTAATAATTTGATAAATATAATTATTTGATGAAATTATAAATAATAAATCGTTTTAAAAAGACCAATAAACAAAATAAGATCATAAACAAAATATATTTGCTGAAATTATAAAATATAATTATATATATATATATATATATCATAAAAAGCATAATTATAAAATGATCATAAAGATTATCCAGCACCAGCGATTAAAAATATTAAAATCCCGAATAATAAATTATATTATTAATTTCATATCATCTGTAAGGTAAATATTTCAATTACATGTATTTATTACCTGTTGATGTATATAAGATGGGTATACTTTATAATTTATTAACTAATTGAAATAAATAGTCAAACATAGTCAATATACTTTCATCTTTAATATAATTTTATTGTAATCAATAATAGATACAATTTTAATATCACAAATCCATAAATAATTTGAAATAAACAAATTTACTGAAAAAACATATATTTTATAACATAGAGAATATATTTCTTTTCAACTTGATTTTCATTTCGCTGACTTAAAAACATTATTTTTTAAATATTTTAATTTAAATTATTACAACTAGACTATTAACCAGAAATAGAAGATTAGGATAGTTTTACCATATCGCTATATTTGAAACTTGCCATTTTTAATTGTATAAAAAAAAATCTTAATTTTTGTAACGACTCTAACCGTTGCAATATATGTTAATTTTCACAACAAAGCTTCAATTTAAATCTTGCACTACATTAAAAACATTTGTATGTTAATCATTTCTAAGCTGTATTTTTAAAAATTGAGTATTCGGCATTCATTTCTAATAACTAAATTATTGTTAAAAGTAAAAGTGAGTAAAATAAGAAAAAAATAATAATTACTACATAGACTAAAAAGAGTAGTGTTTGGGTAAAACAAAAGAACTAAAAAAAATCCCAAACCTGAGGGACTTAACTGATTACAACCTGATATCTCTTTCAGTGATCTGTACTAATTAATTTTATATAAAAATATTGGTGCTGTGAGTTTGGCAGAGAAGTGGAATTTATGTTGCAATAAAAAGATAATAAAAGGGTAAATATTTGAAAGCATATTATATTAATTATTTAATAGAAATATAGAATGTATTATAAGAATGTATTATATGATATCTGACAGTAGCGTTGTAAACAAGGTACATTATTTAATTACATGCCAGTTGGATCAAACTGGACCATCTATTTTTGGAATCCCAATATTCACAGATAATAAGTAATCAATTTTGAAGACAAAAAATAAAAGATTTATTCAGTCAAACCCCCAGAATTTAATATTATCTCAAATCACGTGGAGACCACAGATTAGGGTCCAGGTTGGTTGCGCACATGCACATCACATTTTCACCCTTTTGCTTCGGCTCATAAATAATATACCTATTATTTTTAATTAAAATTTAACTTTTATTTTTATGATTAATATTAATTTTATTGCATCAATTATTAAATTAAAATTTTAATTTTATTGAAAAGTAATATAAACATATTTATACCAATGTATCTAAATTATATCTAAAGTATATTTAGATTTCTGGTGAAAGGTATTTCAACTAATAAAAAATACGGATCATTAAAATATGTTTAGTCTTAATAATTATATATATATAATTAGCATTCAAATTTTATTAATATTTGTAAGAAACATTATTATTTATTAATTATACCAAACTTTATTAATAGAGAAATATATATATCCATATAGTAGGATAAAAATGTAAATTAACATAATTTTTTATATTATTAATAACTAGATTAAATTTATGTTCTATAAAATTATAAAATTAAATTTTATTATCAATATAATAATTTTATTTATAGATAATTTGTAAGTATATTTAAAAAAAATTATTTAACGTATGTCTTAAACTTAATAAATTTTTGAAATCTAACTTTTTAAAACTTCTGAGTATAAAAAATATAAATTTTATTATTTAAATTATAATAATATTTTATTTCATTTTATAAAATTATAGTTCTAATAAGTTAATAGGTAAATATTTTTATTTTTATTTATTTTAAAAATATACATAACGTTAATCTTGACATATTTTTCCTAGTCAAATAAAATAATGTAGCTTAGATTGATATAATTAATATATATATATATATATATATTATTAGGATTAAAGATAAAATAATAAAATTATTTAAAATTTTATATGCATAATTATCATAATAATGATATGATAAAAATAATGATTAAATTGATAAAATTTATTTTTAAAATATTATTTTATTAAATACTATATTTAATATGATTTGATGTTGATTCATATATATAATTATTTATTTTTAAATATTTTTAAATTAAATAATATATTATTTCTAATAAAATCACATCCATTTTTGTTTTAAAATTTAAAATTTTTATCTTAGATTAATAGTTTTTATTTGAATAAACAGTTAATTAAAATAAATTTATTTATTTATTTATTAATGAATACACAAATTTGTTTAATTATTATTATATATAATGGAATATATAAGTCAAACACAAATATTTTGTATTATTTAATTTTTTTTGAGATTTTATAAAACTGAAACTTTCTAATCTTTATTATTAATTTAAATGTATATTTTATTATTAATTGAATCATTTTATTTTATATTTTAATTATTTGATTTGTATTTTAAAATGATTAAATTTTATCTTAATTAAAAGTCAAAATAAATTATATTGAATTCAAAAGGCAACTATTAATTCAATATATAAATAAAAATACTGAAGTAAAATGCTTCAAGTTTTATGCTAGAAATTGCATTAATATAATTTATTAAAGTTTTCAATTTATAAAAAAATTACCCTTCTTAAAATACTTGCGGTGTCAAGACATGGTAATAGTCGATGAAATAAAATATGGAACAACATATAATTTATTTGTAAATTTAAAATTTACTGTTACTTTGGCAGATAATACTCTTCTAAAGCAAAAATATTGTAAAATAATTAAATTTTAATTTTGATTTTTCAATTTTAGTCCATTAAAAATAGTAAAATTTTAGTTTTAATTTTTTGATTTTAAAATGTTTAATTTATAAAATATTTTCACTATAGCTCTTAACGTTAATTTAAATAAAATTAAATAATATTAAATTAATTATAATTACAAAAAAATTTAATAAAAAATTTTAATTATATTTTTTAACGATGATTAAATTTATTTTAATTTAATATAATTTAAATTAATATTAAAATTATAATTAAAATATTTTTAAAAATAAGAGATGTAAATAAAGAATTAAAATTTAAATGTTTATAAAAAATTAAAATATTATAATATATTATATTTTTTATAACATTTAAAAAATATTATTTATTAATTTTAATAATATTTTTAAAAAATTATATCTTATTTATATTACAAAATATTATTAATAATATTAAAAATATTATCTATCATTTTTAATAATATTTTTAAAAAATATTATATGTGATGTATATTAAAAAAATATAATATAACATAGTATATAATCAAATAAATACAGCTTGCTCACTTTTAAAAGTTTTGCTGATGGAACATATTTTCTTCCTAATTTGATAACCCTCACGACAGTAAATTGAAAATTCTACAAACATTTGGTCTAATGGTGGCTAATTTTAGGTTTTTAATTTTTAAATTTAATTTAATAATAAAATGTGTTTCATTAAAATAATTTAAATTAATTTTTTATATATTTTAAAAATAATTTTAAATTAATTCCAAAAATAAAAAATATTTATTTATATTTATTTTAAATTTTAAACTTTAAATTTATTTATTAAAATAAACTATTATAATTTCATCATCATTACTATTAAATAATCAATATTAAGCATCATCTTATTCATATTGGGTTGTAATTCAGTAATCACAATAATTATAATTATAATTATAATTATTATATTAATAAATTTTAATATTAATTTAAGTTTTTATTATTTGTTGGAAATTTTTATTTTATTATTTTAAAACATTCTTACTTTTTAATCTTTTAAATTTAATTAATTTTTATTTATTTATTTTTAATAATTTTATATTAAAAATTTAACATAAAAGAAATTAACTCATTTTTACGAAAATTTTTTAAAAAATTTAAATTATAATTTAAAACCTAAAATTAAAATTAAATTAAATTTCTAAAAATTTTAAAACCAAAAAATTAAAAACCACCCGAATGGAGCATCACTAATTATTTTGGTTGTGAATAGTACAGTGGCATGTTGTCCATGATTGATTTGTGCCACAAAACATTAATTGAAGTGTTTTCAACTGCAAAGCAAGGACGAACCCTTTTTTTCTTTTTGAATCCAAAGGACAAGCATCAAAGGAGGGTGGGGATTTCGTTCATATCCATATCTATATTTGGTATCACATATCATCATCATAAATTTGAATGGTGTTTTCTCACACCAGATATCATCATGAGAAATTCGAATATATAGGTAAATCAATCGCATGCACATGAATAATAATGCATGTTATTGTTATAACAATTTTAGATGCCATTTTATTAAATTTGTGCTTAGATTGGGATTTTTTTCTCTGACCACCTCTCCATGTGTATGCTATTTATTTGATATATCATTTTAATTTTTTTATCAATAATAATAATAATAAATTTGTGTTTGATAAATTTCATTCAAAACCCTTCTCCTCGTTGGCATGACAAAGTTTTAGATAAGTATCTGCTACTGAATATTTTATTTTTTACTATTGTGGTCACCATAAAAATAAAGTAAACATTTGAAAAAATAGAGGAAAAGAAAAACAAAAATGTCAGATGAGGAAATGAAGGCATGTATTATGTTAGTGTGTTCCACATACATGATTACATAATTTACATATGCAATAAAATTAATAGGGTTGTAACATAGAAAGAAAAATATATAAGATTGCCTAATTTTGCATATCTATCTAATAATAGATTGGACTCTACCTTTCCATTTTTTTTTCTCTCTTTTTTTTTATGAAACAATTAATTATATTTTTTTACATTTCAATATTTATATTTACCTTACATTTTTTTTATCATATTACCTATTATATCTATTATTTCTTCGACACTCTTTTTTCTTTCTTAAAATGTATAATCTCAAAAATATATAATAATAATAATAATAAATCACATACTATTCAATTGAGAAGAAACATTATAGAAAAAAAAATTAGATTAAATATATTTTTAATTTTTATAAAATTTTAAAAATTTAATTTTAGTTTATTATTTTTAGAACAATTGATTTTGTTTCTTATTTTTTAAAATAGATTAATTTTAGTTCATCATGATTGATGTATTAAATATTAGTTATTTTAAAAATTAAAAATAGTTTATTTTAAAAAATAAAAGATAAAATTAATAATTTTGAAAATAAGAGACTAAATTTAAATTTTTAAAATTATGAAAGAGTTAAAAATATATTTAACACAAAAATATTTATTTATAAGAAGCAAGCGTATATACGATTGTGAATGCAATTGCACATATTATAAACCATTATTGTTAAGTTTTTGTTGTTGTCCTTAAACTGATCTGAAGAATCTTCGACAGCACAGAGTTGCAACTTCTAATTAACAGTTGATTTTTCATTCACTTATTTTTTTGTCCATATTTAACAACATGAACTCAAGCTACTTCTTAAAGCTGATATATTAAATATTTACTATCACAAACAAAATAACACTGTGGTTCTGGCAAATCAGCTTTTCCCATATTTTCTAAACAAGAATCAATCATGTAATTGTTATGGCAATTTTTTGGATACATGTAATATTGTTATGATATGATATTATCATTGAAGATACACATGTTTAGGAGGATCTCTATGCCTCGTTGAGTTTAGCTTAGACATTAGATATACTCAGAGACATAGATGTTATTTACAGTTAGAAAACAAAGTCACAATTAAAGATAAGTGACGTCATATTTACATGATTGATAATAATTTTTAATTTATTTAAGCTGTCCGTTGAAGATAAAATAGTTGATGGGGGAGAAATTTCACCTGTTGTTTTGAGGTTGGAGTTCATTAATTCAAGTTATGATGAATAAAGATCTATAGTTAAGATATTTCATAAAATAATTGAAAATTTTCTAATGATAAAATTAAGGATTATAATCAATGTATTTTAAAAAATAAAAAATATAAATTATATTTTAAAATTAAAAAATAAAAATAAAAATAAAATATTTTAGATGGATTAAAAATATATTTAACCTTTTAATATATTTTAAAATTTTAAAAATAAGTTGAAATTATTCCATTAAAGATAGTCTTAATGCCCGGTTCTCTCAAAATATTGATTGCATCCTACCTTTGCTATCTCAAATTAGGCACTTGATTATGTTCCCTTTGTTCCTAAGATGGTGCAGTTCCTTTGTGACCTAGCTATAAGCTTCTTTGATACTAATGGGTGTCAGAGCTGGCCAAAGCCATTGTTATGCTTAGCAACATGCACAAAGTTTTAATTTTGCCACAATAAATTGGTTGAATTTCATAAAAAAAAAACTTGATATTTGGGTGATAAACCTTCATCTTTTTAATTTATTGATAAAATTATTTTGATTTTTTGTGTTATTATTGCATATTTTGTGTTATTTTGTTTTCTGAATTTTCTTTATTTTATTGCAAGATTAGAAAATTGAATGAGTTTGGATAAAATAAATGTTTGGAAATATTTAATAAAAATACCAGCAAAAAAGTTTAATATAAAGATTTGATGGAGATAGCTTTGGAGATACATAAGAGACATAAATTTAGAATAATTCTTTTAAAAAAAAGTCCTATTTAAATCCCAATTTTAGTGATAACAAGAGAGCAATATCAATCTTTGCTAAAGGAGGAAGGGATTATAAATCAGTGAAATATTCACTAACATGCTTTTACCTTAATTTGATGTATTTGTTGAAGCTATAATTGTAAGCACCTAGTGATTCTTCTTAGAGATTTCTAAATTTTGCTGAGAGCTCGAGTTTCTTTCTCGAGATCAAGGATTATTCTTGCTAAAAAGAGGTTTCCTTACATTCTACTTTTTACTATGTGTAACAAAAACCATATATAATAAAGGTTATGGTGAATCTAATGTCAACCTTGAGTGTTTTTCCAATTTTAATATAAAATTGTATTTCTTTAATTAATTGGATCTGTCTCATTCTGTATATTTTATAAAAAATTGTTGAAATTTTTTTATACCTTGCATGACAAGGTTTTAAATTAAAAAAAAAACATTAATATTGTATGATTATTAATAAAATTAAAGTAAATGATTGATGATTAATTAGGAGCATATGTTACATAGAAATTGGGAAAAAAATAATAATTTCATTGGTGAAATCAAATATCCTAAGTTTATTTATGATTAAATTCTTGCTTGACTTTCTATGAATCTATGGTTCTTTTCTATTACTTTTCTACCCTTCTTTCACTAGATTTATTATTATTTTAACTCCACTTTTTTTATTTGTTTAAGTCATCGAGGATTCAATCAAAGTACTACTAGCCAACAATTCTCACATAATGATAACTTAGGGGCTCTTTATACTTCTATGTTACTTGTTGATAGGTGTTTTAGGTCCTCTAAGATACGGTTTCCATGGACTCGCTTAATGAGATTTTTTTTTTGGTAAATGTAACATTGATTCAAAATGCCTAACACTTTCCCAATAAAGAATACTAAATAAGAGCATTACAATAGTGTAAATAGGTAAATATAAGAAATTCAAGCATGTATAGCCAAATCTAAAAAGAATTCAACAACCATAAAAATTCCAAACACAATAAAAGAAAAAAAAAAACTAAGACTAAATCTTAACAATTATAATTCCCATACAAAAGAACTTTAGGAAAGCATCATAAAAAATGGGTTTTTCTTATTTTCTTTCCTCCCTGGTTAGTTTGCAATTCTGTCATTGATACTAATGGTTACATGATTAGTTTGATTTTAGCGTTGTAGTGATTATTTCAACATGTCAAACTTCAAGTTAGATTTCAGAATAGAAGCTAGAATATGAATTTTGAGTTATCATGTGGAAAGCCAAGTATCATTTACCTTTATTATTTCGTTTGGTTTAAAGCATCTCTTGATCAAGTGTTTATATGAAAGTATGTTCTGGTGGAGGCATTTTTTTTCACTAGATATACCATTTATTGAGCCCTTCTATGCTAGAGATGTTCAAGTTCTTAGTATTTTTATGTCTACCATCTACAATTTATTTGGTCAATTTCTTGATCCTTTATCGTTCTCTAGTTCTCGGTTAGCAATTGGTCATTCTCATAACGATTTCGCTATTGCTATGAATGGTTATTTTCTCTATAATTCTTATTTGTTTATGCCTAATTTGGTTGTTTTTATTTTCACCTAATGATTAAGAATAATTGTACCTTCTCGTTGAGAATGTTAAGTCTCTCTTTCAACTAATGATGGTGATATTTGCTTTTGTCAAGTAGTTAAGTGTTGTTAAGTGTTTGCAGTAACATTTGTTTAGAGTAGTTAGATGATGTTTGGTTTTGAGAAAATATTTTTTGTTTTTATTTTTTATTTTTTATTTTTAACGTTTTGCACAGGAAAAACAAAAAAAAAAAGGTTGATTTTTTAGTACAAAATTTTAAGAATAGAATAAAAACAAGATAGTATTTTTTTAAAATAAAAGTAAAAAAATAAAAATAGAAAATATTTTTTAAAAGCGGCATCTAAACTTTTGTATGATTTGTTTTGATCAAGTGGTTTAACACATATTATAATTTCAACTTAAAATCGTTGAGTTTTTGTTTCAATTGTGATTGATGGTTATTCCTACATTTAGAAATATTTAACATTATATGCTACATTTTATTTTCTCAATATATTTTATTCTAGTTTGCTCAGTACATTTTGCTATGTATTTCGTATTGTAAATTGCAGCTTGGAGAGGTATTATACACATAGTTAGAGATTAATTATCCAGTTATAATGTTAGTCGGTTGGTTAGTAGAATAGTTAGATTTTTTCTTATAGATATGCCACATTATTACATGATTGTACTCATTCTTCTTGATTAATTAATTTCATTTTTCTTGATTTTCTCAAATTTTCTCTCCTTTTTAATCTTTTCCATGTTTTTCAACAGTATAAAAATATAAATTCATTAATTAGAAAGTTTTCTTAGTACATTTATAACGAATAAAAATTATTTAATATAATAACTTTTTAAAATCTTTATTTTTAAAAATACATATTAACATTTAATATTAGTTCAAATAAATCATAGCTTAATTTAAAAACATATTTTCCCTTTTATTTTATTATAATTAAAAAAAATTAACACTTGATCTGTGAGTTACCCTTGTCTCATTGTGTGGTTGTTTAACATATGCTTTCCTATTTATTTTTACATGTCATTTTTAATCATACTATGCATATAGCAGCTGAAGGAATTATTGTACATTATTGAAAGACAGTGCCTCAAGTAACGAATACAGTGTACGATATAAACCTGTTGTTTAGTGTATCATATGAAGCTCAACTTCCAACTCTACGACGTTAGATAAAGACTGTCTCTTGTTTTTTTCAGTCCCACTTTATCTTTGGTTATTCAAAATGTTGGGTATCACTATGATTTGTTAGATTATATTCCCTTTATCTGCACGCAAATGTTTCACAAATCATGCAATTCATTCGCTATCTCTAGATGTAATCAATCAACTACGGTAAGTAACCAACTGCTTTAGAAATAATAAGAAGAACAAATAAAAATAATTGTTAGTAATACATTCTTTTAAATATTTTTGTAATTAATAAAATTTTTGAAATGTTAAAATATTTATTTTGTAAATTGTATTATAGAAACTATTTTGATTTTTAAAAATAATAATTATAAAAATATTAAAATTTTAATAATAATAATAATTAACTCTTCTTATCTTGAACCTCCGGTTCAAAAGTTCGCAACAATTTTAAAGTGTCTTTAGCATAAAAATTTATTATCTAAATTTAATCATAAAAATTCTTTAAATAAAGTTAAAAAATTCTTTTAAATAAGTTACAAAATAAAATATTAAAATAAATTAAAAACTTATAAAAATCTTATTTTTTTTATAAGTTTTTTCCTAAACTCTTATCTTATATTTACATGGAAGATTTTAATATTTTAAAAAGATAAAATACTTGACAATTTAAATATTTTTAATTTAAATACTTTTATTTTAAAAATATTTTTTATAAAAATTTAAATTTTTTATGTTTAAAATTTTTTATTTGAATAGTAGATTTTAAATTTATTAAATTTTAAAATTTTTATTTATAAAATAATTTAATTTTTACATTATACAAGATTTTATATTTAAATATTTATAAGTTTTCTTTAATTTTGTTTTTATTTTTTTTTGTTATAAAAAAATTTAAATATATAAATATTTTTATTATGCAATATGTTCAAACATAATAATAATCCAACAAATCTACAAAATTAAAAGAATAAAAAAATATAATTATATCATTTGATATTAAAAATATTATGTTAAGAGATAACAATAAAAGAGAAAAATAATTTTTAAAAAATTGTTATTCATGAGAATGAGTTCAGAAATTTAAAAAAAAAAATTATTTAAAAAATTTTTAAATTTTTTATTTTAATTTATTAAAATACTCTTAAAATTCATGGTTGGCAAACCACAAAGTTAAAGTTAATGTCCCCTTATGAGAGAATAGAGCGAATCTCCACTCTAACATGGTTGGCAACAAAAGAATACACAGTAGCATGGGGGCATTTAAAGTACGTAGCATGTATGTGTTATGTCTAGAACATCCTTTCACCAATCTCAAAGCCCCGATGAACGAACATGGATTTTTTCCACGGTAGAAAAATGATTGAGCCCATATTAAAACTGACTTATACTTGAGTATTAGCTGTGAGATCTTATTTAAAAAATTCAAAAATTTACATCTATTTTTTTTATGTGCTTCGATCATTTTGTTAAAAAACAGAATTTAAAACAATTATAGAAAAAAGATAATCACATACTCGTTCATAAGAATAATTTATATCCAAATATATTTCTATTTTTTTTATATAAAAAAAGTATAAACTATCCGATCACAAATGTATAGAGATGAAAAACATTGTGCATTGTGGGTGTGGGAATAGCAGAGAACCAATAAGGCCCGTAATAGTGCTCTAGTGATAAAAAAATTTCCAAGATGAGGAACAGTTGAATGTACTTAGGTCCCAACCCATGATTCCATTGTCCAAATTAGGTGCATAGAGGTGTCCATTTCAATTTCATGCCATGTTAGAAAGAGAATGGGGGGAACGAACTAACATAGGGACATTTCCCGTGCCTTTGTGCTTGAGCCTATGGGAAAGGTAAAAAGCCACAAGTTGAATTCATTGTTTACAAGTTCAAGAGGGACATGGTCCTTCCAATTCTTTAAATGAATTATGGTCCCCTATATCCATTACATATCTTAATAGAAAGAGTTTGTTTGGAGAGGAAGAAGGGCAAGTCCATGCTTTGTTTCTTCCCCAGTTGGGGACCAAAGTCCACACACTGAAAATGCCCCCAGCCTTGTAGGATATGGACTTATAAGCAATAAACGATAATGGCTTTGCTGTCCCAAAATTGATATATCCTAATTCTCATCCCTTGAACTTTGTGTTGAGTTAATTAAGTCTCACGTCAGGCCCAGCTCATTGTATTTATGGATGTTTGCATATCCTTCTAGCCCCAAATATCCTGACATTTATGAGACAATTGACGATCTTATTAAATTTATTTATCATTATTATTAGAATCCTGCTGATCAGTATTTTTAGGATATTTGTTAAAAATTTATAAATAAATTTTTTATTAAAAATATATTAGAAATTATAGTAAGAATGTTAATATTTTTTAATAATTTTTCATTTAATTGCTTACTATCCTAAGAGCATTAGAGTACAGTCATATTATTATCAAATATTAAAAAAATAGAAAAAAAAAAGAATTAATGACATTGTACATTATTTAATTTTACAAGATTTAAAACCAATTTTATTAAATTCCATTAATTTAGGTTAATTATTGAGGTTAGTATCTAACAAGTTGTAGTACAAACATCACGGGTATTTAACAATAACAACAATTGCCCTGTTAAGTTTAACCAATGTCCTGGGAATAGTGGTTAAAGAAATGAAAGTAGAAAAAATTTATTGAAAATAACATTTTGGATGTATTAAAAATTATGGTGATTATGTATTGATAATACGTTTCAATAAAGAATGTCTACTTTTAACTTCTTACCTTGGGTACTGGTTAGTATTTCCCTAATAAGAAATGTGTACATGTTAATGATTAAGTATCCAAAGAAAGAATTTTACTATTCATAATAGTCTTATCTCACTGAAGCAAGATTACATCCAATGGAGAATACTTATGGTTTAAAACAAAAATAATAATATATAAAAGTGCGAGCGTGTAAAACATGATAACTACAATCTTCAAAAATCATCCCACCTGTCAGGCTCCTACACTTCCATTTTATAACCCATACATTCCTGCTTCTTGACAAATAGCTGCTTTCTACAGCACTTGCAACTACACTTACAAGATTCATTGTCGTTTAAATATCCAAAGCATATGAAATTGTTCAAACTGAAATTATAAGTAAAACTGTGCATTTTATTCTAACAGATTGAGGAGACTCTCGAGATGTAGGCCTCGGTATTTTTCCTCTTCAAACTTTTTTCCTGGCCCCTATTCATTAATCTAATCTACGCCCTATTTCAAGTAAATTAAGCAGTTGTATGACTTCAAAGTACCACTAAAGTATCTTCTCTTCCTCTTTCGATACCGATTGCCCTTTGCCCTTTAAGCAACCAGTAGAGCACGAAAGGTATACTGAAGGCAGAAGTCACTCACTCATTTTTTAAAAGTGCGCTCATACTTGGATTTCTAAACCCTCGAAAGGTTCCTCGACAATAAATCAAACATACAGTATGTACTGAATATTAAGCTGCGGCAATTGATCTATTCGGTAAATTAAATAAGCTACATCACATATAAAGATGAAAAGTCTGGAAGAAACGGAAACACTGCATCATTGCTCATGAATATTGATATGACTCATGATTCCTCTAGAAATGTTACGCTTAACTATATATGAATTCTGCGCGCACACACGCAAATCAAGAAGCTATTCAGGAACTCTCATCATCACTTGTAAAATTCGAAATCAGTATCGGGCTTCTTCACGTTCGTCCTATAACCCTTCTCAAAGTCCTTTGGCAGAATGACATATCTATTTTTACGAACAGCATGCATTCCCGCTTCTTGACAAATAGCTGCTATCTGCAGGGACAAATAATGAATGCCATTATATACTAAAATAAAATGTTGAGATGGTGCAATAATCTATATCGATGTTCTGCTGTAAGTTTGGTTATCTTTACTCGGACAGCTATCTCTATCTGTAATAAAACTGAAACTCAAATTTTACGGATTTATCACATACATTTCATTTACGAGGTTGGGTGGCATTGAACCCCTGATCATATATAACAAGCTTATTATTCAATCAAACAATTGTGCTCCCCCACCCCCAAATCAGCTATTTTTAATCCAGATTCTAAAATTTCTACCTCAACCATGCAACAGTGCTATCTGGTACCACATACCACCGTTTTTATATTGAAAATATATTCAGGTAGTGGAACATTTCGTTTTCACACAGCACTTAGCAATATTTTCATTAGCTGTCCAACCTTTCCAGCTTTGAGCAACATATCCTAAATGGCATAATCCTTCACACAAACCCCCCCCCCTCTCCATTTACACACTTCTTTTGTGTTTGAAAATGATACAAAGATAATAGCTTAAACTCTGCAATCCATATTTTCCAATGAAGTAATGTCATTAGGTAATCAATTAATATAAAACACCTTACATAAAGAAACAAAATAATTTTCTTTTATACATCAGTTTTCAGATCAAAGGAAACTGTTAGAAGTGGCAGATTTCCCTCAGGCATCTAAAAATTGTAAGAGATTTTCAAACAAGCTACTGATCACCCACCAAGTAAGTTTATAAATGTTGCCTTCTCACAAGATAATGGAAGTAAAAAACAATAAATTTGTAAAAATTGATATATAAATCACTTAATAGTGCATGGTCTAACATAAAATGATTAACATCATGAAAATTACTGGATGCATATGAACAAACCTCAGCTGCACTAATTTTGTCAGGACGGGAAACATAATCCTCCAGGTCCACTTCATCACTCAAGTTCATTTTGGCTGTGCAAACCTGTGGAATAGTAAACCATCAAATAACAGGCTAGCCAGAAGTTAAAACAAACTATTAAATAAATATAATATAAAAAGCAACAGAAAGTCTGCAAAACAAACTGAAATTTTGCACTCATGAGATATAATATGTTGTACTGATAACATGGTATAAAATTCCAACATCAGAATTGCCAAAAGACTTGCCTGAAATACAAGCCTCTTCTGGCGTCTATCAGGCAAGGGGAATTCAATTTTTCTATCAAGCCTTCCAGGACGCAAAAGAGCAGGATCTAAAGTGTCTGCCCTGTTGGTTGCCATTATGACTTTAACATTCACTGTTTGATCAAAACCATCCATCTGAAGAAAAGAAAAGGTAATTAAACTAAAACTTTCAGAGAATATCCTAACCAAAGATGAAGTGTAGACAAACCAAAGAGCCTGAGGTTAAGATATAAAAATCACTGTTGGAAAGAACTTACTATTTAATAAATAGTAATGCACAATACACTCACAGCGCCAGACAGAAATAGCATTCTATAGATACCTGATTCAAAAGTTCCATTAGAATTCGCTGTACTTCTCTATCAGCTCCGGTTTGGGCATCAAATCTAGCAGTAGCTATCGCATCAACCTCATCAATAAATATAATGGCAGGTGCATTCTCTTTTGCAAGACGAAATACATCACGAACCATCCGAGGACCCTGAAATATAAATAGCAGAGAAGATTTCAAGATATAGCAGTAAATCATTGCTAAACAACTAATTCATCATTCCATAGAGATAATATGAAATTTGAAACTCCCAGAAAACTTTAGGAACTCCGGTAGTTGTAAATATTGACATGAACAACACACTAATAAAATCCCAACAAATATATACCATCCATAAATTTGAAACAAAATTACCAAATATAATGGGCATAATAACATCAACAATTCAAAGATGCATAATCTTCGAAAGCAAACTTAGACAGTAGAGTAAGTTACAACATCACTTCAACTGCAGATAAGATAAAAATCATACCTCGCCAAGATACTTCTGCACAAACTCAGATCCCACAACCCTAATGAAGGCAGCAGTGGTATGATTAGCAACAGCTTTGGCAAGCATTGTTTTACCAGTGCCAGGGGGTCCATATAGTAGAACACCACGAGGAGGATCAATACCAATTTGTTTGTATAGCTCATGATGTGTAAGGGGTAGCTCCACAGCCTCACGAATTTCCTGTTTCTGGATATCACATCCTCCAATGTCCTAAATGACCAAAAGCACAATAAGGATATACGGACAAGCCATATCTATAAATATAAAAAAAACTTCAAGAGAACAAGTTTGACAGCAATACATGCTAAACAGAAGGCCTAACAAGTATACAACATAATGTGATTGCTAATACTTTTCTGTTCCTCACACAACATCACTCTCATCTTCCTCATTAGACACTATATCCACTTGGATGATCCAAGTTCCAATCCATACAGATGGGACCAAAACTTTCAGTTTCAATGTTATTACCCTGCAACCCCTCAGACTCCATACAGGTGAGCAAATAATTAAATGAACATCTAATCAAATAACATCTGGCATCAGAATCCTTGAGTACAAGTTACATATAAAAAATTACGAGACCCCCTCCCCTCCCCAAGTTCATTTATGGGTCTCACTCACTCTTGAAGTTAGAATATTCTTCTTGAAAATTAATAGCAATTACTGACCCGAGACACTTGAATTTTCCAAAACAATCTAAACATTTTTTCATGTTACATGTTAAGACTATCTATGTGGGGCACTATTTCTTAACACTTGTACATATTCGACAAGTGCAGTCTCAGACAAGCTACAGAAGTATTTCTGTGAATGTAATTACAATTTAGTTTTTAGACAGAGCCAGGAATCAGCAGAAGCCAACAATTCCAAAACCAATCAGATAACAAACATCTGATTCAACAGTCACATCAAAATCACTAAATGTAGATTCACTTCACAAATATCTAGCTAAAACATTCATCGACATCCTTGATGAGACCAAGTGGTCTTCTAGGGGATTAAAATGAAGCAACTCTCACTCCCACAAACCAAGGATACACCATCACCTTGTGACCAAATACTTCTAGGATTTACACCATAAGGTACTGGAGTAACCGATGTACACTCAAACTCCATATGCTCGAGTTATACCATTTTAAAACACATTCAATCCAGAATAGCAACAATAAATATTATAACATTAAAGTCCGGTTCTTCCTCAGCAAATCATCCATCATGTAAGACAAAATTACCTTCAAAGTTAAAGAACTTCTGTAATCCATTTTAGTTTGATTGAAACAGTCCGAACTAGAAACACAAAAAAGTTCATTTCCACTGCCGCAGTTATACCTATTAAACTAAAAATCATTTTCAATAAAACCTACTCTAGCTAAACTTTCATTTTAGCTGCGACCATGCGTAATCAAACTGCAATTGAAAATTCAAAAATAATAATTACAAGTTAAGAAATTCGTAATCGAAACCCAATAGGGAAAACGTTAAGAAACTGACATTATAAGTGACATCAGGCTTCTCGGACTGGCTCAGCAGTGAGATGCTGGAGTCAGCCTCGGGTGGCAGAACATCGACGAGCGCGTTGGAGTGGCGGTGGAGAGCGACAGAGGCGGAAGGCTTAAGGAGCTCGCGGTTGATGGTGCTGAGGATCCGAACGTAGTAGTTGGATCCGGTGGTGGATCCGACGATACCGTTGTTCTGGTCTACCATCTCCATGAACTGGCCAATGACGAGGGGAACCGATTGGATCCTCTTCACCTCTTCCTGTGCGCGAAGAAGCTCACGCTTCAGGTTCTTCTGCTCGTCCTTCACATACTCCTCTTGAATGTCGATGAACTCCAGCTGTCGCTGAAGGGACTTGAGGCGGCTGTAGAGGTCGTCTTCGTCGGAGGCTAAGTCGCCGCCGAAACCCCCTTGGAGGTAATCGGATTTCGTCGACGGAAGTGACGGCGGTGGCTCCGATGAGGGCTTAGGGTCCAACACCATCGCTGAGGATCCCATGGTCGTTGGTGAAGAAGAGTGATGTGTGAGAATAATCGGAGAATTTGGGGGAATAGGGTTTGGATATTAGAATGGGGTTCGAATCGCTGTTGTCTTTTTCTTCTTCTGTATTTCTAATACTTTTTATCAGAAAAGATGAAATGACAAATACAACCCTCTATGCGTGTAAGGGAAGAAATCCTTTTATCGGATGGGGAATTAATTATTATTTGAAGAAATTTTAAAAAATAAATTATAATTTTTTAAAAATAATATTTTATCAAACATATGATAATACTTTATGTGGATAATATATGTTAACATAAAATAAAATAAAATGATAATGATGGGAAAATATGATACGAAAAAAAAAGAATTTTTTTTCATATGAAAGGAAAAATATATATTTTCTTTTATTTAGTTCCATAAAAATTAAAAAATAAAAGAAAGAAAATAATTATTCGAAATTTTGTTATATTCTTGTCATCATAAATAATAAAAGCAGACAAGTTTGTATTTGTTGAATAAAATTTCAAAATATTTGTTTTCTCTCACATTTTCTTCGTGCAGGAGAGAGGAGAAAAATTTATGGACCTTCTTTTTTTTCTCAACAAAAAAAAAATTCTGGACCTCGCACGATTATTCTGTAGGTATTGTTATGGAATTGGACCTCACTTTACATTAATGTTGGATCTGAGAATAAAAAACCGATAACGCATTAGTTTTGGACCCGAACAAGATAATATAACGCATTAGCGTCGTATCGTTCTTCCCCTTTTTTTCCGCACCTCTTCCATTTCTGTTTTTATACTACTATTTATTTCTATGGATATTTGTAAATATATATATATATATAATATAAAAAATATTTAGATTGATACAATATTATTTTATTAAAAATAAAAATATGAAAACATATATGCTTAATATTTTTAGTATTTAAATTTTAAATATTATTTAAATTAGAATAAAATCATCTTAATAACAAATTATAAATATTTTAATACTTGTATCATTAATTAAATAAATATTTAAATTTTTTTATTTTTATTTTAAAAAATTTTTTTTCTAACTTTATATATATTATATTTAAGTTTATTTAAACATAAATAAGATGTTATTGGATTTATAAAATATTGTTTATTTTTTAAATAAAATTAATATCTTATTTATATTTTAAGAATTTTATATAGAAAATCGTAAAACAATTTTTCTCTTACTATAATTCTCGACTTTCTTAACGACTAATTTTAAATATTTATCATTAATTTCATGTTTTTGAACAATAGAATAAATTTTTTTTATAAATTTTTAAGTTGATAATCGCACTAAAAAATATATTTTTAATATGGATTTATTAATTGGGATTTAATAAACCGAGGTCAAGCTTAACATTACCCACACTTTTAAAAACTTATGTAAAATATTTAATATTACCAATGTTTTTTTGGGCAAACTATGGATAAACAATGATGAATGGCAAGGGTTTTTATGTGATCGTAATCAATCTGTTTTTTATTTTTTTCTTGTTTCTTTTTTGTTGCCCACACCTTTCACACCTCAATTGTCTTTTTCAAGTTCTTGTATTTCTTCAAAATCCATAAATTTTCATCTTCAGAACAAGTTATTTCTTTTGTACGTTTTTAGAGAAAGTTTCTGTGTTTCCTTATTCAAAGTAGAGGATCACCTTTTTTTTACAGTGTTCTTCTGAAGTATGTTATTTGTCAATATATATGATTTAATTCTTCTTCTGCTAGCATCTCAAAAGTGTTCCTTTTATTCTTAATTTTTAATGATTTATGAAATTTTTTCTTCGATTTAACACAATAACTTTGTGACGGATCCAGATTTGTGAGGTATTATTTGTTGTATAATGTTGGTCTCATGATTCAAACTTATGACATGGCTTACAATTTTATTTTATTTTTTTGTTTAAATGACAAATATCAAATTGAGAGTGTTCTTTTTTATTTGATAGGTAGAACGACAATCACAAGTTTTTGTGAATGACAAACATATTGGTGGATTAGATGGTTAATTCTTACTCTCTTTATCTTTTATTACCCAAAATTTATTGTTTAGCCCCCTTTCTATTTTTTTCAATTCAAATTTCGTAGCTGCAATTCAGAGTGGTAAATTGTAGAAACTTCTCGGTGCTAGTTGATATTGTACAAGAGATTTAGAAGAGTTTAAAGATTCGTCTCCCTTTGTTCCCTTGCATGATTTTGAAGGTTTGGAAGAAATTACGGACATGAGCATATTTGATTTGCATTAGATCACATTTGAATTTAAAATCTCAAATTGATTAGATCATACAAAATCATACTAGCTATTTTCTTCTAACAAATTTGTCGGATTTTGCAAAGTTTGCAACTGTGATAAAAAAAAAGGTGAACATGAATCAACAACCTCATTACATGTCATTTGAGAAGGAAAAAATGTTGAATGCAACTATAAGTTGAGTCGATAACTTGGAGAAACTACTTGTGGTCACTAAAAAGGTAAATACATTATATTATATATTAATGTATAAATGCATTTGTTTCCATTAAATTTACAATTAGGCCTGAACTAGTCAATATTTATGTGAGCCAAAGTCCTTATCATTTCTGATTGTCATTGTTTTTAAAACTGGCTTCTTTTTCTTTTTGTTCTAATGTGTCTTGTTAACAATTCTGCTTTATTAGGCTATGAGGGATTCAACTACTAAGCAAGAAGAGTTTTCGGCTTACATTCAAAAAAAAAAAAGAAAAAAAAAAGAGGAGGAAGTTTTTATACAAGCTTACCTCTCTGGATCTGTAGGGATTTAAGTTTTTATTGGTTCTAATTTTGGATCAAGATTGTCATGGATTAAAGTAAAAGAATCATAGTTCGAATGCATACAATAAAAAAGGGACAAACACAACACAACTATGCAATAATGCTACACCGTGTGGATCTAATTTAGGTTGGTATGATTCAAATATCTTAGACGTTCATGTTGTTATGCTGGCCTAATCTAAATTGGCCACTCTTATGCTTCCATAAGAGTCACATTTTTTGTTTCTACATTCTTGAACTAGATTTGTTAAATGTTATTTTCACATTATATATTTTACAATTTTTAACTAATCAAATATTTTTTATTGATAACATACTAACTAATATTTGAAAACATACTTAGAAACCAAATAAAGTACCGCTTATGTATATTCCTAGGAACTGCATACTGAGTTAGTATTACAATTGTTACTTTCATAATATATATGGTCCCTTTCTTTTGTCTCAGAAACTAGCTATTACATAATAACTTGCAACCAAACATCATGATGAAAAGGATTACTAACTTGCAAAAGATTTATACTCGTTGAGTTATAATATCTTAAGAGCCTTTTAATAGATTACATGTTATTTTATATGCTAAAAATAAATATTTGAGTATCCTATTGTGAATAGATGTGGTAACAGGGTTATTACGAATCAATTTTTATCAATGGTCAAGTTTTATTTCAAATCCTTATTTCTATACACTAAAAATGTGACAAAAAAAAATTTAACAATTTGCATGTTCCTTGGCACGTTCCATGTGGGAGTGTTTGCTATGGAGATGAAAATTTGGCTTTCCTAATGCATAATGAATTATTGTCAATGTATCTGAAGGCATACTATCGTGACCATGATTTGATGGATGTGCAAAATCAATTCCTATGATTCATAACATACCTCACCAGATTCCATTTCTATCTAGATAACAATTTTGATATTGTTAATTTATTATTTTATCTTATTAATAAAGAAGTTATTGGATAAATATTTTGATTTTTTATTTTGACAATAACAGTATGTTATAACGTCTTTGTAAAATACAGTTGAAAAATTTATATAACTGTTTGTTTATGTTAAAAAAATGTATTTATATTCAATGTTAATATAATTTATTATTTATTGGTATAAATTTATAAAAATTATATTAACTTTTTTATTAATTAAAATTCATATTAAGAAAATTTTATAATATTTAATAAAAAATTTATGTTAATAAATATTTTTTTAATGTATGTATTTTAAAACAGGAGACGAGAAGAATATAATTTAAAATTTTCTTAAATGAGAGATGTAGTTTTCTATAGGATAACTAATGAAATTTCACATCACCACTTGATTTGAATTGTGCTAACTAAAGTGAATTTCTTTGCATCTCTAGTCTACGTGCTAAGGTATTTCTTTTAATGCAAAGAGAAAATAAGAAAATTATTTTGATTGAGATGTAAATCCGTACATGCCATTCAACAAGAGATTTGCAAGGTTATGTTTGAAACAAATGTAGATGATAAGTTGTTAAAATTTAAAAAATATTATAAATTTAAAATTTCATTTTTATTTTAAAAATGTCAAGTTTATTTATTGAAATTTAATAAATAGAATTAATTATTAAATTAGTTGATAGTTGAAAGATGAGACAAAAGGATTTATGTTTAATTTTATGTTACTCATTTTTATGTTTTTAAATTAATTTTAAAATTTTAGTATTTGATGTTTAAAGATCAAATATTTTATTAAATTTTTTTAAGAATATATTATAGATAACATAACAATTAAAATTATAATAATAAGAATAATAATAATAAAATAAAAAGCTAAATAAATTATTAAAAATAAAAATATACAATAATTAAAATATATGTTCAAATATTATTTTAAATAACAATGAACAAAATTACTATAATTATAATTGATCTAGTGCTAAAAAGTTGAATATGATAATAATTTTATATAAAAATTCTAAGTTCATTTACCTTTCTCGTTTTTTATGTTGTATTAAAAGAAATATTGAACAAATGTTACAAGTTAATATAATTTTTATTTTGGCCAACGATAAATAAATTATAAGCAAATCAAAATAACGTAAGTATATATTTTAAATCTCTCAAATTCAAAATCATTGTATCAACACAATAAAAAACTTCTTTAATTCTTTCCTGTTATTTTATTTAATTCAAAAATATATATACGTGTTAGAATTAGCTTTTTCATTATTTGTTTTACATAAAATTTAAATCAATATTTACTTAAAACACATAATTTGAACCAATTACTTATTCTCATTTTAAGGTACATTACATTCTGAGTATTATCAATTATAATATTTCCAGATTTTATAAGTGTTTACCTCTCACCGATAATTTGGGTTAACAAATTTCGTTTTCAATTGGCTACTGACCGGTGAGATCCATTTAGTACGTACAAGGCGAACAATTTCAATATGCTTTTCATGTATTTATTTCTTTCATAACTCTTTCTTCATTTTTTTTTATATTTTTATTATTTTATTCATTTTCTAGACATATCCACCTAAATCAGATATTTAATCACACGTTTTCTATTGTGTTTAAAACATGGTGTAAATCTATTGTGCTGAATTGAATAGTTAGATAGTAAACACGTACATAGGATTAAATACATGTTAGAATAAATTTGTAATTACACACTTAAGTGGGATGGATATATTTCAAAAAATAATTAAATAATAGAAAAAATATGACATGTGATAGAAAAAGAAAAAAAAATATTAGGAAAAGGTGAAAAAACAATTGTAAAATAGGTATATAATAGATACATAAAAAACGACTTAACTATATCTTTAGTTTATATAAATATAATAAGTTTTTTGTTTAGTTTTTGTAATTTTTGTAATTTTATCTTTAACTTTTCTAAAAAATTATCATTATTATTAATCTTCCACTGATTATTTATTTATTGGATTAATAAAATTTTAGTAAAATTCTATCAGTGTACCAATTTAAAAAGTCATTATATTTATAAATATCAAAATATTATTAAACTTAAAGAAATTCATTTACAGTTAGATAAAAGATAAATTGAAAAAACGCTTACTAAAATAATTTTTATACATATTAAAAATATATTCTTATTTTTTATTTTATTTATGATTGTACGATTTTTTATAATTTTTAAATATGAAAGATGATTAACTATTAAATTTAAAATATAGATAAATATAAAATAATTTTCGAATGTTGGAAACGCTTAACACGTTTTGGCTCATAGGGTGAGAATATTACACTAGTCCCAAGGAAAAGGAAAGGGGAAGCAAACGTATAGTATTTTCTGCATTATGCCCAGACCAGTTTTGCAAACTAACCTATTGTAATTAGGTAATATAGCCCAACTTGCTTACTTTAGACTCTTACCCCCAACTACCAAAAACGAATTATAAGCTTTTATAATTATTAATTAACAATAACTACAATTTTGTTTTAAAATAACAGACAATAACCACACACGCAATAAGAGATTAAAAATAACCAATAAATAAAATCCTCCCAAAATAATGGCATAGAACTTGAATTATGCACGTACAGGATTTATAGGAGTCCACCGCTAATAAATGAAGTTAAGCATATGGTAAAGCAATTATATATTTAACAATGTTATTTATAGGAAAAATTCTTATACACAAAGAAGAGAAATAAAAAGAGAAAAAAGAGAAGTAAGAGATAACAATGAGTGCAAAAATTATTTTCCTTAGTAATATATACAGGGTAAATTAAACAACTAATTTATACAATATGATGAGAAGTTTGCAAGATTGAGAACAAATTGTGGTATCATTTCTCAATTCTGATGGGTAATATTGGCATGATCCATGGCTCTTCAAGAAACTTACCTGAACTATATATGAATTCTGCACATAGACAACATAAATTGCAAACACTAAGAAAAGAAAGAAGCATGAAGAACGTGGCATGACAACTTCAATTCAATTCCCTTCTAAGAGACAGAGAACCTTCTCCTTCTGGGCTTGGTCAAATCCACATGCCCGTCTTCTAAATGGGTCGTATCCTTAGACCCATTTTTGAAGGGGTTCAATTTTCCCAGAGTCTTGGACATGGAAGAGAAGAACGTGGTCTTCTTGGCGGAAACAGACGACGTCGTTCCAAGTCCCTGAGGAGCACTCGTAACGTTCTTCTGCATATCTGAAATGTACATCTTCATCTTCATCAGTTCCGTCCTCAACTCCTCATTCTCCCTCACCAACGACACATCCGTCTGAAGCTGGTTCCTCTCCACCGCCACATCTCGTTCCTCTCCGCCGCTCCTCAGCCGCAACTGATCATAGTAAAGCGCGTGAAGCACGATCTGTACCGGCAAACGCTTGTTCTGTGACGCGTGCACACGCGCCTCGTACGACAGTTTCAACGGATCCATTATGCTGCATACCTTCTCTCTCTCTATCTCATCAAGCTTCGGATGCGCCTGCAATTACAAACCATTAAACGATGTCGTTTTCTCGAATTCCTTGTTTAAGAACAGGAATAAGCTTTTTCAGTATCATTATGTACCTTGAGATAGATATCCACGGCGCGGTATAAGTCGTCGTCGACCTTACGTGCGTTTTTAGGAATTAGGATAGCGATGCCGTTGAATTTCGAGACGCTAAGTTCGCTGTATGCGGCGATCTCGGCGAGGTATGCGTCGACGGTTTTGGCCACGCGCTGCATCGCGGCGGAGCAAGCCTCTCTGAGGTCACCGGCTGCGAAAACACCGTTACTTTTTTCCTTCTCCATGAGTCCTGAAATGATCCTGCGCACACTTTCCAGATCGAAGAGTCTCTCGCCGTCGTAGGTGAACGACAGAACGAGGAGGTTGTCGACCGTCACGTGCTCGAGGATCGCCGAGATCCGCTTCTCGAGCTCGCTCTTGCAGGCGGTGGAGGCGCGGAGGTAGATAGCGCAGCGCAGAAGGCAACAGAGGAAGTGGATCGGAAACGCGGCTTTCTCGGAGGGGAAGAGATCCACGATGGACTCCAGAAGCTTCCGTTGTTTGGTTCTGGAATCGGAATCTCCGGGATCTGACGACCTGATTCCGTTACCGGTGTGGTCCCGGACCAGATCCCGGAGAGCTCGCTCGGTGTAGGTAATAAGCGCACTGGCTAAGGTAAGAGACTTAGCGCCACGCTGTTTCATGGCGGCGATAACCTTCCCGAAGAAATCGATGTCGAGAACAGTGAGTTCCTCCGTCCACCAGTTCGGTGGCGAGCGGCTGGGGAAATTGGCCTCGCTGCAAGCCTTGGCACTAACGGCTTCGACGCATCGTTTAACGATGTCGAGTTCGTTGGCAAAGGGTAGAAGGTGACGACAGGACTTGAGGACAGTGACGGCGCCGGTAAGGGTGAAGAAAGCGACCTGAGAGAGGAAGTCCTCTGTCCGGCCGGCGAGGTTGTTTTCACAGGACTGATCGGTCATCTGGAGGAACTCCGCGGCGCAGCGCAAAACGGCGACGTTCTGGATGGTTATCTCGAAGTTGACGCCGTAACAGAACTTGGCTGCTTTCTCGAAGATTCCAGAACCTCCGGGAATATCAGAGAGGTCGATTCTGGTTAGTTCGCTCTCTTTTGATTCCATTATCAGTTTTCTTATGTAGTTGCTCTTTGCCACCAGCATGAACTGCACCAACCACATTCAAAACCTTTTTTCAGTCACATGCATGAACAAGTAATCACATACGTGTTAATTAATATTCACATAATGTTTACAATCTTCACCTTATGGAGAGAGAAAGTGGCTTCTCCAACTTCAACTATAACATCAGTTGGGATTTCTTGAGAGAAAACCCTGCAAAAAAATCACGGAACAGCGTAGAAATTGATTATGGAGTTCAGAGAGTAAGCATGTGCATGCATGATGCATGGGTTTGAAATGGAAGAGAGTGAAGTTGAGTGTGTTGTGTACCATTGCCCGGTTCTTTCCATAGCAAGAGAGAGTCTATTGGGAGCCGCCATGTACTTCCTGTGGGAGGTTTTGCTTTCAGGGAATTGGACAGAAACTAGGCAAAGAGAATGAAATGGATGAGAATTGAGATGAACTACGGCTCCGTGGTGGGGGCTATTATAAAGAGAATTTGAACAGTACTGTGCAATCTCTTTGTAATTATGATTTAATCTTTATGGGATGAACAAGTGAGTATGTGATTGTGGACGTTGATTGGGGTGCTATCTTATTTTGTTATCTTTTCTGTAAGGCGGTTCCTTTTTCCAAGTCATTTTCCCCCTGCTCCTATCCTTTTTAATCTGTTCGCAATGGTGCAGACAACAAGTTCCCATTGGCTCCATTTAACCCAGCAGAATAACGTGGGTTTAATTTAGAGAGAAGATAAATATATATTTCATTTATGATTATGATAAAAAAAATATTAAACTGAAAACATGATGAGAATGTATGACCGATAATCAAAATTGTAAATTTACATGCATATACACGAGCTATACCTTTTTCTCCTGAGAGTGACACCACAATTAAAAAGTTAGCATAATTCTATTTTGCCTCTTATCTTTTCGCCCACATGATTTTCTGATAGACATATGTATGAATATGCGTGTTTTGGGAGGTATGTTTTTTAGTTTACTATCAGTGCCAACCGTATCCATTATTTGAAGAAATATTGTCATTTTCAGCTATTTGACAAGGGTATATACAATTTCAGAGAAATGGTTTTAAGATTTGTATATTAAAAATATATAAAATTAGATATCATACTAATTATTTGATGTTTTAACAATAAACAGATAATAATTATCACATACTATTTTTTTTATCATTTATTGTATTCTTATTTTTTATTTTATTATTTTAAAATGTATCTATTCAAATTAGAAAAATAACCTTCATTTTCCCTTTATAAAGTATATTGATGTAATCATAAATATGGCTGATTGGGATTATTGTATAAATTATAATATTTATTATTTATGTAATATTTTTTATATATTATCACATCATCTTTTTTTAACTTTACCGTTTTCTTTTCTTTATTGTATAAAAATTGTGAAAAGTTACTATATAGATATATTTTTCCAACGATAATTATTGTACATTTATTTTTTTGAAATTTTAAATTTTTATTATATTATCTATTATATTTTAATTATTTATGATTTTAAAATATATATATATATATATCCACATAAGTTTGGTACACAACCACAATTTTCCTTTCTATTTGTTGTATCATGCATGCAAGGCTTGGGAAGATGTTACTGCTAATCAGTGAATGGGATGAGGGACATGGTGGGGAAGGAGACGGGATGTGAAGTGTAATGGAGTGGGTGAGAGTGAGAATGAGAGGGCTAGTGGCTGAGACAGCGTCAGACAGCGAGTTCGGTAATCCTATGCCTCACAAGCTTAACTAGGTCCAAGATTCGCCACGTCTTACTGAGACATTCTGAGCTCCTGGGTTCCACCAAACCGTACAAGATCAAGATTGTGAATCATCCAATTATAGATTGACACGTCATCAATATCCTTTTATCGTCCAATCGCATTCAATGAATAGATATCCTATCCCCAAATTAAGAGTGCTTTTCGGTGGCCCTACAAAGCTAGCTATCCAGCTTATCTATAATTTTTTATTCCCCCATGACATGACAGTTAAGTAACATTACATTACATCATATTTACAGTTGATTAGTACAATATTTAGTTTAAAAAAGAAATAAAACTTATAAATTGCTTCGTATTTCTGTGAGTATCACAGAATAGATCAAAGAAGGGTTACATCATATTTATAATTCTTTTATAAAACTATTTTTATCAATTATTTTATTACATATTTTCATTTTTTATTTTCTCTTTGTTCTAAAAAATTATACTCCATAATTTATTGTGTAAAGTATTAGAGATTAGCTACTGCCAGCATTGAAGCACACAGGTCATACAACTCATTAATGAGAACGGGAAAATGTTGGACCAGGTATTCCAAAACTGCAATATTGTTTTTTATCCCCCTACCGTACACTGGGTTAATTATGGTCAGTGGGCATGGCTTCCTCGATAAGCCCTCCAGGATTAGGTGTGTTTAAGATACGGAACTTGTCAATAGTAGCACATAGTCACGGGAAACTTCAGATGCTCACGATAAAAAAATCCAGTATGTCGTAACATACAAAACTGGTATAGTTAGTACAATATGGAAGAAGGGAGCTAAAGAGGTAAATGTGTTTAGTGAGAACAAGTAAACAAGATAGTTTACAAGATGGGAGTTCATAATTAATTCTTGTGTATGACTATTGACAGAAGCAACCCAATTCACAAAGATATTTTGACATCGAATAGTAAGTATATGCAGTGTTTTAATATACACGAGAATCAGCCCAACTGTCCACAAAAATATCTATCTTAAATGGGACTGACAATACAAAGTAAAACTTTGTTGGCGTGTCATCGGACTTTTAATCTAGTGATCTTTGAAAAACAAAAAATCCTACCCTGCCCTTGAATACCTGACCAAAAGCGTGTGTTGTTTTACATTTTTGTCATTGTAAGTTATTTTTTATTCATTTTCTTTGTTTTTGTTTTTCTATTTTTTTCTCTTACACTCACTGTATATTTTTTTTCTTTTTCGGAGATGGAACTCTCCATTTCCTGGAAGGGTACTGGCCCGTTTGAAACACACAAGTCCAACAAAGTCTAAAACACAAAAGAACACCGGAGCCATAACGACTACTCCCTCCGTCCTATTTAATGAAAACAAAAAAAAATATCATTATTTTAATTGTTTTTATAAGATCAAACTAACTATATTAATTGATGGATTAATTATTTTTATTAAAATATTCTTAATCAAATGAAAAAAGATTATTAATTAACTTAAGATACAATAGTTAATTAAGTAAAAAAATATTAAAAAATTTATATTTTATTAATATTTAATAATAATTTCAAAAAATTATATAAATTAATAACAAATTTAATGTTACTAATTAAATTTCTTAATTTTAATAAAATACTTCTTCCCGACCATTTTATAAGAAACAAATAATTAATCATTAAAATTAATAAAAAATTAAAATGAATATATGAAGTGGATAAATGTCTTGTTATCATAAATCTCACGATAAAATAAAGTTAATAATTAATATAATAAAAATGATACTATATTTTTAATTTAAAAAATATCAATAATTACATTTATTAAAAAAATAGTTAATCAATTCTTATAAAAAATAATAATATCATATGAGAGGAGCCCATCATGTAACTAAGTGGATATACAGCATACTAAATTTAAAAATAATATTTTAATTGTACAAGCTATTTGTAAGAGAATAGCTTGTTAAGGTAAAAAAAAAACGGAGAAAATAGATAAATGAATACAACTATACGAAATAATGATTTTAGTTTTTTTTTCCAATGATTTAATCACTAAAAAGATTTCATAAATTTCCCTTTTAGCATGTTGGAACATCCCACCCTTGGATGCAGATTGCAAAGAAGTGGAAGCGACAAAGAATGTGAAAAGGTGTTAATTTTCACGTGGAAGTTTAGGTAATGTAAAAATTGTAGGGTGCCAAGTCCCTAAAGACTAGGAAGAAAGTTTGACCCTCAACCTTAATGGTCCCTTCCCTTCTTCTAAGTTCCAAGTGAAGAGAATCCTCTTGTGGACTCAATCACTGACACTGACCCGACTTTAACTCCATATGCTTCCAAAGGCAATACACCATTTTGCTGGTCAAGTTCGCATTGATTAAATGGACACTACACTGCTAGTAGCGATAGTGATGCTTATTAGTACTTTATAACATACGCGTATTGAATTGTTCCAAAAAAATTATTAGTATGCCGTATGGGTTGTAGCATTAAGATAGGGAAAGAGAAAAGACATAAAATATATTATGTTAAAAATTAAACAAATTTAATTTAATTTATAAGATGATAAATATCTTTAAAATATATTTACATGGTTGATTTTTCTTTTATTTAATATAAAATTACTTCGTTGACTTGAATTAGATTTATATATCTAGATTATATTAAAATGTTTATATCTAGATTGTATTAAAATGTGAAGACAAAATAGTATTGAGGGTTGATGTGTTTGATAGTAGGGTACTAATTCGATTATTGGTAGAAAGTTTGATCAATTTTTTGCCGGTTGATTGATCAATTTTAATTCATGACATATTAGTTTGACTAAAAGGTCAATCATATGATCAACCCAATACAGTGGTTACTGATCCTGATTTTTACAAAGAAATGTGGTTCCTAATTTGTGTGCCTCTCTTTGCAGCTGTACTTGTCACTTTGGTAACGAAAAGAAAGAGAACATGGAAGAAAAATATCTAACTTTAAAATATCTTTTAGCAGTAGCACTGTAACATGTGGCCTCATAACTTAATGATATTGGTTATATTCAAACCATCGAACATATGAATTAATTAATAAATTTTACCCAATGTAATTAATAAAAAAATTTGAATTCAAAATTTAAATATATAATTATTAAAAATTGAAATAAACTTTTTGTTTAAAATATTAGTTCTATCCAATTTGAATAAAACTATTTTCAATAAAAAATATTTGTAATCTAAAAAATAATATATTAAGATGATTTGTAAAATGTTAATATATTATCTCATTTTAAAATTAAGTTCCTGGTAAGTTTTAACTTTTTTTTCCCTCACTTCTCACAAATGTATAATTTCTTTAATTCTTTCAAAAGCATGTGTAGAAAGTTTACTATAATTAAATAATTTTTGAAAAGGAAAACCTGAAACCCAACAACAGTAATTTTAGTATTTTTCTTCATAAGATAAAATTAGTAAGTTTTCAATAGTTTATTTAAAGGTACCCTTAATATTTTTCTCACTCTCCTACCTAATATCTACTTCTGTAGCTTCCTATTTTCCACAACAACAAATTAAATTTGGTTCAATTCCTTAAATATTTGTATATTATTTACTAATTAAAATTTAATTTTAATTTTAATAATTTATGCAAAAAATTTCGTTGATTATGAAAGTAAAATTTTAATATTAATTAAAAATCATCACCAAAAATACAGAAAATGTAATTTTGTTCTTTCCACTACCATACTATCTATCTTCAACTTTTTTTCCATTTAAATCAATTGAAAGTAATATTATTTATTAAATATCAATTGGTGTTTTTTTTCAGGAAAGTCAATTCATTAAGAAAACCAATCAAGGTACATCAAATGAAGATAAGTCCTGTTCAATGATTCTGTGACAGCCAAGGGGGACTTTCTTCCATCCAAACATAATTGCTACAAGAAAAGGAAAGCTGAGAAAAAAAGCAGCCACAAGATTTGGTCATCCACCAACATATGAGAAAGAGACAAGGAAAGAGGTGATATTTAATTTTAGAAAATAATTTTTATTTTTAATATTTTGTATAAAATGTAGTTGAAATAAAAAGTAGTTATTTTTATTTTTATTATTTTTAATAAAAAAATTTAAAAATAGAAAAAATAAGATGATATTTTTAAAAATAAAAAAAATAGAAAACATGTTTTAAAATCAAATGTTATCTAAAGATCGTTTATTTTGAAATTTTTTATTTTTATTTTTATTTATAAAATTATTCTATTAGCTTTTTTTTTTAATATTTTCTATAGGAAATAATTAAAATAAAAATCCTTGCTTACAAGTTGCATCCACCTTCGTTTTAATAAAACTTGTAGAGGAATGATGCCATGATCACGATGCCCCACTTCTTCATTTTCTATTAGTAGGTCATAGACTAAAAAATGAAATTCGTTTCATAATTACTGTTGCAATTAGGAAGTAGCAATTGGTGCTCAATAAATATTTACTTTTGAATTCTTCATTACTTTGAGTTTTATTAGGTTTGTTAATTTCACTCTCTTTTAAATAATATGTTAAAAACAATATGTTAGAAAAAATTATGTAATTAAAAATTTTATACCTCAAACAGCTCCCGGTACAACAAAATTGATCATTTTTATTTTAACAAAATGCCTCATTCTATATGTTTCTTCAAACATATTAGATGATTGTTACCCTATTTAAGTATACAAACGAAAAAATGTTTTTACAAATATGACTAATACAGTGTGTATTTATATTAATCTATTTTACATTTAAGATAATCTAAAATCAAATTATCGTTGAGAGGATTTTTTTAAATATTTTTTTCTTGAAAATCAATTAAACCTACAAACATAGTATCTTTGTCCTGTCTATTAAAGAAAGAAAAAATGTTAATTTCATAATTGATATTTGACATTATGGAAAATTAAATTTAATCCTTAACTTTACAATTTTGAAATTAATTAACACCATCAAATTCGGTTCATAATATTACTAAATTAATAATCAATATAGTTGATAAATTTAACAGCCATCAATAAATTTTATCCAAGAGGCAAGAGGCCACCCTTCCAAATCTTCCTCAAAGACATAATTCATTGATTCTGTCCTAAATTTCAACACATGCATCGTGAAAATTCACCGTATGTGAGGCAAATAAAGCACTTACATTATGAATAACAAAAACTATGGTAGAAGGAACCGTAGATCTGCATAGCAAATATTATATATGAAATGATATATCAACTTGCAATTCAGGTTAATATTATGAAAATTGCTAATCACAATTTGCTTTTCTATTCAACCAGTGCAGAAGTTAGATATTAACCTGATGGAGGGATACTTAACACGTTATGGCTATTAATCACAGGTAGTGATGCTTATTAGGGTATTTTATCATTAAATTGGTCGTGTGACTTGTCATTTTCCGTTAGTAGCTAACAATTTTAACAAAGAAAATGTATTTTGCAATTTTTTATATTAATTATTTTAGATTATACATATATAAGTATTTTTTATGTAAGAAAATTTGATTAACCCGGATAAAATAATTTGGAATGGTAAAATCTTTCTTTCAAATTTTTACTGTAGATGCATTTTCTAAATTCAAATTCAAAATTTCTGATTAAATTGAAATTTAAAACTTCTGATTAAACTAAAATAACTCTTTGCCAATTGACTCACGTGTTAGGTGGTGCATTATTTATGTTAATTTGATACATTAAATTGCATGTCTTGAAATCTTCTTAGTATTATAGACAGAATTCCTTACTATTGTTGAGAATAGTTTTAGGAAATTTTTTCTATTATTAAAATCAAGTGATTTTCTTTTACATTCAATGTTTTTTTTTTAAATTTTATTTAATTTTTAATTTTTACACATTATACCAATAAAAATGATGTGCCTTAATTTAAAATTTATTTATCAAATTTTAAAAATATATTTTTAATTTTTAATTTATTATTAATTATACAAAAAATATTCATTTTAATTAAATTTAAAAAATATCCTTAAAAAATCTATGTGAAAAATATCCACATAATTCAATACAATTTTTTAAAAATAGTTAATCATTTATTTGGCAAGATTTTTTATTTAACGAAGAAAAGATAAATTTTAAAAGCGAAAGATATAATAGATGTATATGAAAATTTTAGTATGTATGTAGAGAAAAACATTATAAAAAAATAAGGATAAAAAATAAAGAAAATAGAAAAGATGTTTACCTTCCTATACTATCATTCAGCTATTGATGATTCTGGAGTCTCATTGCCACCAAAGAATTAGCTGATTTTTTTTCCTACCTCTTTCTTTTCTTTTCTTTTCTTTGTCCGCAAGTGCAATATTTTTTGGGTTCTCCACAAGCGCCTTTGTTTGTGTCAACAGTGGGAGTTGCTTTTTCACCTTCAGTTTTTGCTATCTGCACTCCGGAAAAAATTGACCCACATTTTAACACTTTTTATGTATGGTTACACTTGTAAGCTGTTAGATTTTTTATTTATTAATTTTTTTAAATGCTAAACTATTGAATTGTAGTCATTCCAAGATGTAGAGAACTATATATATATAAACGATTCATTCTCATCCTCATTCTTTTTTAAAAAAAATTATTTCAATTTTGTTCATGTGTAAATATGTAAAAGTAAATTTTCAAAATTTCATTTGTAGAATTTATTTTTATATTTTAGAATTCAATTTTTGAAATATATTTTTAAAAAAATCTTAAAATTTAATTTCAAAATATAAAAAATACATTTCAGAAACTTATTTTTACATATTTACACAGATAAAATTAGAAATAGAATTTTCAGAAGAAAAAAAAAAGGTGCAAAAAGCATGAGCCATGTTTGCACTTGACAATGTAATTGGGCCATTAAATTTTTTGAAGCCCATCTTTGAAATCAATAAACAGACATATTTTGCAGAAGCATGTGGTCCCGGCTCTCTACATCTAACAGGGCAACATGACAAAAAAAAAAAAACAGAATACCATAATAAGAAAATGGTCAAAATCGGTTTTTGATAAGTTTGATTTTGATTTACAACCTCTTTTTGACCCAAATCAGGAGTTATGTCCTCTCTGATAGTGATGCTAGCTATTGTTGGTTATCTCTTTTATTGAATATAATTGAGTATTTATGTGCTAATACCAAAATGATTTAACATTTCAATAAATTTGTAAACCAATGCTTGAATATTCTAAAATGTGAGTGTTATATTGATGTTGAATGTTTGATCATTCACCAAGACACTTTTTTCTCACCTTAATTCATTTCTTATAATATGTTTAGTTTCTACAATAAAAATTCATTTATGCAAAAGTAAAACCAGATTATTTTTATTCAATATGTATCATAAATTATGCATTTCTTATTTTTAACTATTATTTTTTAATTTTACCTAAACAAAATTTACTTAACTTTAAATCAAACAAAATATACACATGTTCACATAGGCGATTCCAGAAACATTCTAATGATTCTTATTAATCTTTGTGGGTGTGTATATACAATTGCTGAGTAGTAATGGAATTTATTAATTTAAACAATGGCAAATATTTAAGTAGCGACTGACTGTGATGTGAGGTTTAAGGCCAAGCAAGTGCTAACATATAGGTAGAATTTAGTTGGTGTATTTGGAATATGGAATTGCTACCATATAGGTTGAGATATCTTCATATTTTTTTATAGCTCAATTTAGAAAAATTCAGAAAATGGTATACAAATAACGAGATATCACTTTGAAATAAAACAAAATATGCATAGGAAGATTGTTTTTTCACACATCAACGATAAAAAAGTTGATGTGACCTCTTAATCAATCCAATTATAAGGATTGATACCTCATGATTCAAGAAAACGTCATTCAACATATGTAAACTAATCATATTAAATGAAAGTTTTAATTAACTTAAATTTTAGGGTAATATTTTTTTAAAAAAAGTTCTCCTATGCTTTGTTTTTATGGAAAATAAAATTGAGATAAGAAAACATCAAAAAGCCATAAAAAATGCTATTTGAATAAATAGAAATAAGAGAGAAAATAAATAAAACAATTTATTTAGATGAATAAATAAAAAATTATAAAAAATATAATTATATTTATTTTTTAAAATATTTTTAGATTATAAAAGTTTATTTAAAATAAAAATAAAAAATCATTCTCTCAGTTTTCAAGGAAATATTATTTTTATAATTTTATGTTCTTTAATTCCATCCAGATAAATAATTTAAATTAATATTTTTGTTTCTATTTTAAAAAAAATTCACTTTATTTGTATTAAAACTAACAAAGGCTGAGTAAGAACTTAATTTTTAAGTTATTTTACATAATACTTAAGCTGTTTTTTTCTTTGTTTCAACCGCATATATCATTTATAGAAGGTAATTTTTGTTAAATTAAAACATTTTTATTGTAATGAGATTAATTTTTTTATAGATATTTTTTCATATGCAACATTTAAATTCAAAGTAGAGAAATACTACTTAAAAAATCAAACATATATCACATAAATAAATCACTTGTGAATAATAATTAAGTTAATTTAAATATTTTTGAATAAAAACTTGTTTACAGTTATTTATTCATAGTTAAAATGAAGAAATGAAATTGTCCAATCATTTGGTTAAATTAATTTTAAAAAAATCTTAAAGTTTTAAAATGTGACACTCAATTTACGATAATGTTTGTTTCACACCCTTCAAGTGTATATACTTTTTTTGGACGAAAACGAGATTAAAAAATAAAAATATATAATGAAAGTCTATTTTTACAAGATAAAGCATGCTTTAACGATTTTTTAAATATAAACTATGCTTGAATAGTCATTTAGTCTAGCTCAAATAATATTTTATATGATGAAAACTGAGATTTACACTCAAGTTTCAGTTAAGTGAAATATCTCATGTTCCAAGTACAAATGAAAAAAGAAATTATGATAAGTTAATATATATATATATATATATATATATATATATATATATTGAGAATAAATTATTATATTAAGAAAAATTATTAAATTCTACAATAAATATTTTAAAAGTCAATTTAGAATAAATTTTAATTAATTCTCATGTAAGCATTTATACTCTAGTTATACTCAAAAATCAATTTTTTTTATAATATATATTACTATTCAATTGTATTTAACTACTTCCATGCAAACCCTTTTCATCCGAACAAATTTGGTACAAATTAAATTAATTCAATATTTTTTTTGGATATTCAAAATCAAATTTATAAATCTTAAAATAACATCCTATTTGGGACTAGACATGGCAACGGAGTGGGTCGGGGTCGGGTTTCACATTCCCCGTCCCCGACATCCCGTGCCTATCTCCGTTCGGATTCGGGGAAACCCACCCCGTACCCGTTTCCGGTATTTTTTTATTTTTATTTTAATTTTTTCATAATTTATTAAATTATTATATATTTTTTAAAATTTATATAATTTATTATTTTTATAACTTTATTAATTTTATATAATATTTTAAAATAATAAAAATATTTTTATAATTTTAAAGGCAGGACGGGTTCGGGGACGGGGATGGAACAGGTATAAATATTCTCATATCCGTCCCCGTTTCAGCTTTTAAAATTCGGGTTTTACCCGTCCCCGACCCCAATCAACTCAAATTTTTCTCGTCAAACTTGGAACGGAAACGAGACGAACAGATCGAAAACGGGTTAAATTGCAATCCCTATTTGACCTTATTTGCATCATGACAACAAGCCAAGCCTATCCACAAAATCTTTCAGTTTCGTATGCGTGTTATTGATTGATTTTTCTTAAATTTTCTTATGTAAATAGAAAGCAAAAAGTAATGAGGATTTTTTTGATGTAAGTTATTTAATAATTTTTTTAATATTATAATCATAAAATAAAAGATGTAAGGAGATAGAAAGTTATTTTTGTATGTAGGAATAATTTGAATAGAAAGGGAAAGGAAGTGATTTATTTGAGTCATAATAAGTAGCCATTACTTTTTATGGTGGCAGTTGCGAGAACCACTGATTGAATAGAGACAGAACCATGTGAGCCAAATTGGAGAGAGATGCTTTGTATTTGGATGCATCCGAGTTTGAAATTAATAAACACATTTAAAAGTTTTTTTTTTTTTTCTGAAATTCAAAGTGTCATCACTTTAATTGTGACTTGTAACCGATTAGGGAGCCAAAAATATTGCAAATAGCATAATTTAAAACTATTTTCCATGTTTTTAATTGGATATTCATATTGGAGAATGTTGAATCTTTGTGGATCAGCCGTCTATATAAACGGGCCTTTGTAAATGTTCAAGTTGGCATGTGATGACAACAAATAATATATAATTTATTTTTTATGAAGAATTTTAGATAATAACACATATATTTATCTTGAAATTTTGTGATGTTGGATATGTATGTATTTAATGTATGGACCTACATATATTATTATACTAAAAAAAAGTTATTTTTAGTGATATTTTAAAAAATAAATAATATTGTTGGTTTTAATTTTTAGTAAATTTTTTTAATAAATTTATATTTATTAAAAATTATCTATTAAAAGATATTTTAACAACAGTTTAAAGGAATAACCAATCGAATTTGAATATATTTTATATCAAATTAATATATTTAATATTAATTTATATCAGTGTAAAAAAATATCTTTTAAAAAATTATTTTTTTTATAATATTAATACTATATTATAAATTGTATAAAGTATTTTTTTTAAGAATAAATTATTGAGATCGATGACAATAGTATAATTTTTTAATGTGTAGATATTTAATTGGTCTAAAGAGTGAAATTTTTTATACTAATAATATATTAAAATTAATCTTTAAACTAAAAGTTAAGTTTAAAAGTTATTATGTTGGATAAACAGGGTTAAAGTTCAAAATCATTACCATTTTATAAAGGGACATGTATTTATTATAAAATAGTTATGATCTCAAACTTATCTATATACAACATTTCATTTTCTAATAATTCATAATCAGAATTTTTTTTTTAATTTTTGTGAGAAATTCTGTATATAAGATTTAGAAGATCAAGAAGTCAAAAGGTTTTTCATCATTCTTTCTTTTTTTTCATAATATTTCAAATATCGGCAATTTACTTTATTGGTAATTTGGAGGACCTCTGCATTGACCTGTCCCTATAATATTTTCCTAGTGAACTTAAGAATTGGATTGTACTTGTTTCTTTCTTTTCTTTATTATTCAAGTTTGAGGGTACTTAGGATTGTTTGAAATCTGCAAGTTTTAGGATCTGGGCAAACTTGACTGGAGCGTGTATATATATATATATATATATATATATATATATATATATATATATATATATATATATATATATATGTGTGTGTAGGGTCAAGCGTCAAATGTTTTTTGTAACTATATACTTTTCATCCATAACAAAAATCACATTATTATTAGTATGAATATTGTGAATTTATACAGCATGTATCATTTTTTTATACTTATATAATTATTTGTAAATATGACGTATTATACAATCAGTATAAACTCATTCAATATATTAATATTAACACTTTAAATTTTGTTAGAAAAATATTGTAGCAGCATAGACTAATACAATGTCAAAATATTAGTATATAGCATTTTATAGTAATTTTTTTCTCCTGTTGAATTAAGAAAGAGTTTAATTTTAATGTAATATTAGTTACATTTTTTTACACTTTTATTTGAATTTTGTGCTGATATTTCATATAATAATTGCAATCTATTAACATAATCAAAATCATTGAACGATGTAAAAGTCTATATAATATACGAGTATATATTTTTAACGTTAATATTGTATCAAAATTAAGTTCATGAACAACTCTTCATTTTAATTAGCATGTAATACAATATGTGCATGGTAAATACACATGTTTAATTGTTTTTAAGAGTTGTGGGAATGATCGATTAATGCATGTACAAAAAGTGCTATTTACCACTAAAAAATTTACACCACTAAAAAAGTGAGTGTAGATGAAGATCGATATGCATTCAAATATAAAACTTCAATTAAGATTACAAACTCTCCATAGTAAAAGTGCTATTAATATTTGTGATAAATTAAGTTAAAATTTTAATGGAAAGAATGAAATCAAAGTTTAAGAATATGTCTGTTTGAGTACGCAATAACAGATAAAAAATAGTGTGTACTATTTTAATATAATAAAACATAGCATATTATTAATTTTATTCAAGATATATTTTAAAAATTTTCACTTAAGTCGTTGTTTATTTATTAAATAAACATATTGAACTTATATACACTTGATAGTTTGATCACAATTCACTCAATTGGCTCAAAAGAATCGTGGATTAATGGTGAATCTCTTGGTCTTAATTAGCCCAAATCATTTAATTAACTACTCTTTATTCAAATATTCATTAATGGCTAGTTGAAACCTAATCGTTTCTTGACGTAACAGTTTTAACCTGGATATTTGTGAACGCGCGAGTTATGTTATTTACATATATAATATATATTGAGAAATTATTTTTATATGACTTTTAAAAAAATAAATTATATAATAAAAAGATAATTAGAAGAAGTAAAAAAATACCATAAATTAATTGATGTAAGGAAAAGAAAAAATAAAATTGTAATAGAATTATAGTATTATATAATATTTTTTCCACAAAATTTTTTATAATATATATATTTTTTTCATTTTTCTTTACTTTTATACAAAATATTACATGTGTGTGTTGTCATCTATTGGTGAATTTCAAACATTGGATATTTATTAACTTGTTCTAGACTAAAAATAGTATCTTCTATGATTACTTGCATAGAAATTTGACTTTTGTGCTTGATATGATGCGATGGATTCAAATATCATATAAATATAACTAAAGATAATTAAGACTCGACACCTTAGTCAAGGGGTAGTTTGGCAACAAATACATCACTCATTAAAGTTTTGGGGGCACAAGCATTTATTAATGGTTTTCGGATTGGTTTGTGTGAAGTGAATACAATTATGATTTTTTAAGTGAAACTAAAATTATTAATTAGAAAATGCATAAGTGAGATAACGAAATATATAAAAAAAATATAATTAATTAGCGATTCCAATTCTGAAATTTTTTTTCTTATAAAATATAATGTTCACTTAACATGCATGATTCACACACATACACATATCAGTGAAATTTTAGGGTAATAACAAAGAACGGTGACGTTCACCTTGATTAGTAATTGCTATGAATTATTAAACAATTTTTATCCTTATTTTAACACAACACACACAAAATTAGAGTATATTTTTATTACTAGTTATGTTAAATTTACAACTATTTACAAATTCATAATTTTAACTATTTATTATATTTAAAAGAAATTTGATCGAATAGCCTAGAACGCACTTATTAATTTTCTCTTTGAACGCACAAATACTTTTAATTTGTTCCCTCCCGAGTTGAAGAAAAAGAGTTCAATTAAACAGTTTTAACTCATAAAAAGTTGATTTAGGTGTTTTTTTTGTGCACTCTGTTTTATAATTACTCCATTGGTATATGATTGACAGTTTAATCATTATCGCAAACTTTCCAATACGAGTAAAAGTACACTTTGGTTTCTTCTTACTTTAAATTTTAGCTTAAATATATTATTAATCTTTTTAAATATAAAATTTATTTATTTTTTACTTTTAACTATTCTAAATTTTTATATTTATCTTTATTATTGATTTATTGTTAGATAATTCTACTATATTTATCAATTATTACATATATTACAAAAATTTATATAAAGATAAATTATAATTTTCATTGTTGAGTTATATAAATAAGTATTTTAAAATATATATCTTATTCAAATCAACTTTTTTTGTAGTTTTTTATTAATATATATGATAAATTAATATACTGAAACAAAATTTAATCAAATATCTGTTACTTAAATAAGCTAATGTTTAATTAAAATTAACAAAAAAAATAAAAAATTAATAATATAAATTTATAAAATTAAAAATTAAAACTAGGATATTTATAAAAATTAAAAAATATAATTAAATTTAAAGTATCCTCGTTATTTTTTAAAAAATTTCTACTTGATTATCATTGGTTCCTAACTTTGTTGACTTCTTATAGATAAAGCTCGGGTACAAAAGCTTAGGTCTTATATCACAAGCAAGATAATATGACATTGTAGATATTTTTTCAACGAAAAATTATATTTATATAACAAAAAATGGTGTAATTCATATAATTATAATTTATATAATTTAAAAATATAAAATAAAACAAATAATGTATTAAACATAATAAAAAGTATATATATTTATAAATTATAACAATTTTTTAATTCATCGAGATTAATATGTGCACATGATGTAGGAAATATTTATGTAAGTAGACATCTGTCCTATCTATATTATCAGCCAACACGATGGGACATAAAGATAATTGGGAATGGTGTTGTATACCTCAAAAACTCGACCTTTGTTAAGAAGGATTATTTTTCTTTAGAAAAAATAATAAATATAATTCTATAGCATTTATATTTCAATATATATTTTTTATATCAATTATATTATACATTATATATTATATATTATATTTATCTTTCTATTTTTATATTTTAAAATATTTAATATATTTCATTTTAAAATATATACTATGCTAAAAATAAGATATTATGAGATAAATATTTCGACATTTAAAAAATAAATGTTATAAAAATTAGTATTTTACAGTGTTTTTCACGAAAGTCATAATATATTTTTTTCAAAATTTATATTAATAAACATTTTAAAATTTTTATTATTTATATTTAATTTTTTTATAATCTATTACAATATTTTAAAATTACATGTTGTAATATCTATTACATTTATGGCGTTAAATTGGTTTAAATGCTATGTATACAAATATCATAATTTTTTTAAAGTTTGGACGGATGAATTTAGAGGAAGATAAATGGATTAATTATTTAATTTTAAATAAAAGTTATAAATTGTATTTAAAAATAAATAATAATTGATTGAAAAATTATACAATCATATTTTATTTTAAAATATTTAAATAATAAAAATTATCGATTCAAATTGAAAATCAACCTTTTTTTTCTTTTTTTAATTTTTTCATTTAAATATATCCTTAAGAAGTATTTATTATAACGAATTTTTTATCTTAAAACTAAATTATTTATTAAGGAATCTTTAAATGAGAGATTTTAAAAATAAAAAAAATTAATTATCACTTATTAAGGTGCTAACATTAACAATAATTTTTATAATAATAATTATATTAATTTTAGCAATAACAATTACAATAATAATAATAATAATAATAACAATAATATAATAAAAATAATTCTTACAGTTATAATAGCAATATTTAGAAAAAATTTAAATAATTGCTAAAAAATAATAACAATACTTTTAATAATAAAATAGTTAAATAATAAAAGTTATGATGAAAAATTAATAAATATATATTTTATGAACTTAAAAAAAAATGAAGATAATTTAGCGACTTTATAACTTATTTTCATAAGAAAAGCTTATTAATTCCTGTTTATGAATTTGAGAATAATTATTTTTTATTCACAAATCAACATTCTAAAAAATCTCTTATACAGGAAAAACTTTTTTATTCTTCTATAACAAACCTGAAATCTTTTTATTATAATCTCTCTTTTTTGAAGAATATTAAAATATTTTTTATATCAAACGCTAACTTAAGGATGTGATGAAACTTGAAGATGCAGTCCCTTTCCAAGAAATTATGGATATTGTACAAAATCGAATTGAACTTGTGGAAATTGGAAATTTTATATATATATATATATATATATGTAAAAGGAACATTATTTATCATAACAACGGTATCTTTTAAAGTAACATAGTATGATTTTCCTAGCCCCGAATCCCTGACAATAATAAGACTATGATTTAAGTGTTATTTTACAAAATATTTTTTGGTAGAGGTTAATAGAAGGTAGTTTAATTTATTAAGAGTCAAAACATTTTTCAAAAGTTCTCTGCAATTTTCAATCTCCGACTATTTGAAACAAACTGATTAGACTCATTCATAGTATGATCTATTTTACCTAAATTTCCTACAAAGTAATCAATTTTAAAATAGGTGGGACAACAAACACAATCCAATACACGAAAAGGGTTTCCAGAAACAAATTTATATATAGTTTAATCTCTATTTTTCTTTTCTTTTTTAAAATTATGATCCGTTTGTTTTAAATTTGAACAAAATTAATTTTAGATCATTAATATAAAGAGAAAATTTTTAAAAAATCATTTCACTCACAATTATTATTAATATGTATACATATTATTAAAAAGTGTAAAAATTTAGCTTTTTAATTGTAAATTAAAGTGGCACTGTCACAACATAAAGTTTAATCGATAAACATTAAACTATTGACTTTTGCAGACAAAGACTTCTCAAGATTGGCTATTAGTGGTATTTGGTGTACTTTCTGCAATGGCACATGTTTGACACAATCCAAATTTTCATCTTCAATGAACTTTTTTTAACAACAGAACATATTATATTTATAATCTATTTTAAAAAGAAGTATATGAATGAAAATATTATATTTGTGTATATAAATAATAACATATATTTATTTATATTTATGTTTATAATCCGTTTTAAAAAAAGGCATCTGAATGAATGTATCCGAGTAGAGATGTACCCAATTAGCTCTGTTTTAAAATTGAGGCTAGATCCATCTTTTTTATTATTATATGTCTGATTTAAGTTTTAAATAAAATTGATTTTAAATTGTTGAATAAATTTAAGATATATACATATCAGTTAATTTAAATAATATATTATATTTAAAAAATTATATTAATTCACTAAGAATAAAATAAATAAACCCTATATCGTTTAACTATGCTAATTATTTTTAGTTGCTTCCAACAGAAGTAGATTTACTTAAGATTTACTTAATCTTCACCTATTGGTTCACCTAATTGACTTGATTTTCTCCATAGAGTAAAATAAAGTATTAGGTCGTAATCGAAGGTGTAAACCCATAGATGAACCCTTCCATGAGGAATTTGGAAAGTTGATTCCGAATTTCCTGCCGGTGACCGCAACCTTGTATTTGTATGGAGAATTTTAATTTTTTAAATATAAAATAAATGATGATTTAAAAATAATAAAATATAACTATAATTATAAATAATAATTTTAAAAATTAAATATAAAATATAAATTTTTAATTTTTAATTTATAAAATATATATCATTTAATTTTTTTATTTAACATATAAATTATTTAAATAAAAAATTGTAATATGTCTACATTTTTTTATCATTCAAATACTAATTTAAAATTATTTATCATTATCAACACAAAACAAAGTGAACCAAGGTATATTTTAATAATTTTTAAAAATGGTTTTTCTAATGCAGTTATTCTTTTAAAGTTGTTTTTTCCTTAATAATTTATTAGTATATTTAATTAAAAATAAATGATAAAAAATAACCATATAAAAATTAATATTATTATTTTAAGAAAAAAATATGTTTGAAGGACTAAACAATTCCCAAACAGAACAGATGTTTTATTTGATAAATTGTTATAATATTGGTATAAAAGATAATTATAATTTTAACAAGGGAATTATTAATTTATTTGATAAATTGTTATAATATTGGTATAAAAGATAATTATAATTTTAACAAGGGAATTATTAATTTATTGTATGCATTTAAAATAAGTGATATATGTTACATTCTATTTCATTAGAAGTAAAAAAAATTATTGTGATATTTGTTAATATTAGATATTAAATTTAATATATTTATTAATTTAATAAACTTATATAAAATATATAATTTATTAATTTGATTATTAAATTATATAATAATGTTTTTATAATTATATATATATATTAAATTTAAATATTTATAAATATTTAAATTAATTATTATTATTTTATATATTTATTAATTTTTATGATAATTAATCAATGATATTAAATTGATAAATTTTATATTTATAAAAAAATATTAAATTATTATATAAGTGTAAGGTTTGATATTTAATATAATATACCGTGATTAAAAATTATTCATATTTATCTATTTTATTATGAGGATGCTGGTTAGACTCTCATATTTTTTTATTGTAATTTTTTTATATTTTATAAAAATAATTATTAAACTAATATAAGTGTGCTTGCAGTAACATATTTTTATGCAACAATTATTATTATTATTATTTATTTATCAATTTAAGTATTAAAAAATATTCATTATTATTATTTTTTACATATATAATTATTATCAATTACACTAAATGATAAATAAAAAAGTTGAAATTATAATAAATACGAAAAGAAAAAAATTTTAAAAGGAAAATTTAGAATTTAAATAATTTTTTTCATAAAATCAACAATATTATATTATTATTTGTTTTATGGATATTTACATATTTATAAAATACATTTTTACTAAATATATTTAATAAAATAATTTTTTTATAACTTATAATGATATTTATGTTATATTAATTTATAATAATATTATATAATTTTAATTTATTATATATTATAATATATTATTAAATAATTTAAAAAAAAAATAATCGTTAATTGTAATAGATATGAATATAGACAATGTAATTCCTGGATTAGCCTTGGTCCTTGGCATCTCTCTCTTCCCTCGTACGTTAACGGTGGTAGTTGGAGGTTGTTCCCACAAGCTTTTTTGTGAGTTCATTTTTTGTTCAAGTGATTGTCTCATTCTGTGTATTATAAAGTCAAAATCTCCCATCCCATTGAGAATTTCCTTAATTTTCTTTCATCATTTTTTTAATGCATTTGGTTCAATGCTACAGTTATGAAAGAGATGGCTTCTCCCATCAACATTTTCAACTTCAACATTCACATTTTTTGTGTCGACCTGGTCATACAGACAACACCCACGAGGTATCATATCCTTTGCTCTTTCACCTCTTTGTACTTAACCTGTCACACCCATGTGTTGGTTTCTGCTTTGTTCTCAACACTTGCTTCCAAGTTAGAGTCTTTTTCCATTTGGGTTTCAAATTCGCTATTTTTGTCTCAGGTATTCTCCCTCAGTTTCAATGGGGTTGTTTTATTGTGTTTGGTTTCACATCAATGGATGGTTCTCACTTGGTTTGTTGTTACCAGGGAGAGAATAGTAGGTACCCTGCTTGGTTCATGAGAGATATTTAAGAGTTCTGGTGATTTTTTTGCCTTCCTGGGATGTATCTTTCAAAGGGTTGCAAGCATGAAGTTGTTTTTGTCTTGTGGTTCTGTTGTTATTTGCTACTTGCTGCTGCCCAGAATAATATCACTGACCCCACTGAAGGTATATTTTGCTTCTTTTTTTGGCTATTCTATGGTTGCTTTGCTTATATTATGCATTTACTTATATTAGAGACCATTCTTGTAAGAACTTATGTTTTCCAGTGCTTGGTTCACGACATGGTATAAGATCTATAAGTAAATGTTTTAGACTTTAGAGTTTGATTCTTGTGGAGTACTTTCTGCAATATGTCATGACATATGTTAATAAAAATTTCCAGCATATTAATATTTTCTTTGTGTATAATTATCATGTAAAAAGATCATAAGTCAAATTATTACAACAAATACAATATTCATGTGTCCCTTACAGTAATAATATCCAGATTTGTTACGAACATTGAGAAATGAGGACAGATAACCTGTAGCTGCAAAAAAAGAAAAATATTGGGCACAAGCTATAAAGTGTTGCTTATAATGTGTATTGTTCTTTTGGTTGGTTCTATTGATGATATGATCTTTTCATTTCAATTAACATGCAGTTGAAGCATTGAAAGCCATTAAGAATAGTTTGACTGATCCTAATGGAAATTTGAGCAATTGGAATCACGGAGACCCATGTACATCTAAGTGGAAAGGAGTTTTGTGCTTCAATGAAACACAAGACGATGGCTATCTACATGTTGAAGAATTGTATGAATTCTATCTTCCACTTGACATTGCTGTTTCATAAATGACATATTAACATTTACAGGTTTCCATTTCCTTAGGTTAATCCTCTCTCTCTCTCTCTCCTTTTATGCGGCAAATAGATTCACAGTCACTGATGAGTCAAACACTTTCTTACTCAATAATTTATACTTTATATACCAGAAATCAGTATAATCACCTAAACAGGATTGGAGCTGTGGGCCACAAGTGTAGAAATCTTTATGATCTGTTTTCAACATATTTCAACGGTTTACATGTCTCGATCAATCTTGTTCATCAATTGCCTTTTATTTCTGACATGAACAATTCAATACCACTCTTAATGCAGAGCTATTAATTGCTGTTTGATAATTGATAATTTTCTTTTCCACTGCTACTCCTTTATTAATTTTGTTTTTCTTGTCTGTAGGCAACTGCTGAATTTGAACTTGTTCGGAACTTTGGCACCAGATCTTGGCAGATTATCCTATATGAAAAGATTGTAGGACACTATTTATTTGATGTTTGAAATTACAAATATTATGAACATTTTTCAGTTTAGCTTTTGCTAGATGCCGTTTTTGCTTCAGTTGTAGATTTCATTCATTTGGGTGTTTTCACCATTTTGCAGCTTTTAATTACCTTCTTGCTCTGATACATGTTTTTCTTTGTATTCTAAAGAAACTTTATGTGGAACAACATAAGTGGGAGTATTCCGAAGGAAGTTGGCAATATCAAATCTTTGGAACTCTTGTAAGTTGAGCCTTCCCTTTAGGCGTGTATGTTAGTCACCATATGATTAAATAAATCAGTTGTTTTATTACCTTGGTGTATTCTGACTCATTTTAGACATATTAGCATCCTTGTCAATGCATGAATTCAGAATTGTATCTTATAAATAAACTGAATTGAAATTATGTTTCCTATAGGGTTAAAAATATATTTAAATGGTTGTATAAACAAAGCAGTGGTGTTTTAACATGAAGGGCTACATCATTTCTGCATTCTCTCTCATTAAATATATTTTGCTGCAGGCTCCTGAATGGAAATCAATTAACAGGTTCGCTACCAGAGGAGCTTGGTTATCTTCCAAACCTTGATAGGATACAAATTGATCAGAACCAAATATCAGGATCTATACCTACCTCATTTGCAAACCTGAACAAGACAAAGCACTTGTAAGGTTCTTTACCATGAAAATGTAGTTTAGGAATGATACTCTTGCTATTTTTACATGAACTCTTTTATTTATCAAGCTTTGTTATTATGACAAAAAAAAAGGAAAGAAAATAATGTTTAATTTTCCCCCTCAATGGAGCAGTCACATGAACAATAATTCACTTAGCGGGCAAATCCCACCAGAGCTTTCCCGATTACCGAAGCTTGTTCACCTGTAAGTTAGTAATTAGTTATCATTGACATAATTGCAGCTACTTGCATATTTTTTGCATTTTTAATCTTTAATTATCCTGCCTATATCTGGTTCACAAGATGCATCTCTGGTCCTGCAGTCTTCTTGACAACAACAACTTATCAGGATATCTTCCCCCTGGGCTGTCCGATTTGCCAAGCTTACTTATCATGTAGGTTTCTTATTCTTTTTGTAATATGTGTGTGTAAGCCCATATAGTTTTATTTTTTGATGAAAAAAACACAGAACCTGTTTGTCTAAATATTTCAACAAGCACTTATAGATGTACCTTGCGTGTCCTATTGGAAAAAGAAATAATAGTTTTGCAAGTTTACAGTTATAATCACTGGTTTTAGAAGGCCAGTGAATGACCAGGTTGCTGGCCTTAAACAACCAGCACCAGACAAGGGAATTAAATTAGAAGCTAATATACTAATTCCCTTCACAGATTAGTCAGCTTCCAAGAATAAGTATTTTTTCTTTTAAAGTTTATGCTTCAGCTAAGCTTTGTCATGAAAAATAACAAATGAACCAAGAAGAAATGACAAATTTAGGTTGTTAATGCACCCCTAACATCTGTTAACAGTATAGCTACTGATAGGACCACTGAAGTCTGCTTCATCTCTAGAGAATTGTTTAATGAGATATTGTTAAATAAAAACAAGCACTGGTAATGTTTGATTCATGATATGTCCTGGTGGTATATAAAAGGAAGAAATTTGGTTAAGGAAAATTAGAAAATGTTACAGACCCACAACAAGCAATGCAAGAGAGAGACAAGAGAAAGGGACTTCCTTTCAAAGGTTCCTCCTTGACACAGTCAAAGAGCCTTAGCTCACTTCTCAAACCTTAATTCCCAAATGAATCCCTTCTACTTGTTATCTCCTTTTCCTCCCTATATACCGAAAACCACTCTAATGTGAACAGAAACAATCGTGTTAATATATGTCTAGAATATATACTGATTGGAAAAGCTGCGAAGCTGTGGTTTTTCTTTCAATGCCATTTGATGGTTTAGCTCCTGATCAGTCTTTGGCTGCGAGAAGTGAAATTGCTAGGTAAGTGATGGAAAATGTAGGACTGAGAGCTTTGCCAGCTATGTCATCTATCATCATAGATTTTTGATGCATAATACTGGAAAGTTTGCTACTTTTGTCATTGTAGAACATTTTAATCCTTCTATGATGTGTACTGCTTTTAAAAAGTTGACTGTTTCAATAAATATTTCTTGTATAATAAGATTTTTTAAGTGTTTGTTGTTTTAATCTTTTTCTTGCAGTCAACTTGATAACAATAACTTTGGCGGACATAGCATTCCCAGTACTTATGCCAACATGTCAAAGTTGTTGAAGATGTAAGTGAATTCTACTTTCCTTTGTCTTTAAGTAGGATTTGCAAGTACATGGGGTATAGCTGAGGTGATGGACCTTTATTTTAATTTTTAGGTGTGAAGTACCAACTTAAACTACTATTGTTAGTGTAATCAGTTATAGCTGTTATAGTTTGTACAGTTAGGCTTTTAAATTGTTTTCTGCCATGTAACTCGTTTCCGTCATTGCTGGTTGCTATATGTATAAATGCCCTATTGTACTCTTTGCAATTCATAATGAATGACATTCATTTTCTTCCTCTCACTCTAAATTCTGACATGGTATTAGAGCTCTCTAATCCTCGGCCATGGATTCTAAAAATTGCCCTCCTCCTCTGTGATTGATTTCCTATAAGCAGGAGTGACAATCATATAAATGAGAGAAATGTTGGCCAGGAATATAAACAAATGGCAAAAATGTTTTATTTTATTTTTAAATGCTTGTGGAGATCATGCTGAACACCATTTAATGTCATGCACATGGAATATTTTGACTCAATAAGTTTGACAGGCTATCATTATCTTTCTTTCAAATAAGGATCATAAAACATTCATTAGCAAGGATCTGATGTCCTCATTATTTTGGATTTTTTTTAATTTTTATTTTGCTCCATTCTCTTGTGTCATTCTTTTAAGTGTGGCAGCCCATCACTATGTATACTTCTCCTATCCTCTGCTTAATAAAATTTCTCACCAAAGTAGGAAATTTAATTTGGTCAGGAGGAGGGTTTGATGTCAAGGTTCACCATTTAAATGTTGTTATTGGTTTCTTGGAATTATCAGGAGCCTTAGGAATTGCAACTTGCGAGGACCAATTCCTGATTTAAGCCGCATACCACACCTTCTATATCTGTAAGTTAGTTACCTGTATTAAGAGAAGTGACTGTTCCTGAAAAAAAGTGATGATTCTTATGTACATTTCTCGAAAAGAAAAAGTCTTATGCAGTTTGTAACTGTTTACTGACTATTATTTGTGTAAATTCCAGTGACCTCAGTTCCAACCAGTTGAATGGATCGATTCCTCCCAATAAGCTTTCTGAAAATATCACAACCATGTGAGAATCTCTATCATTTAATCTGTCATTCATTGATTTTACATTTTATTATTTGGATTCCATATGTCAATATTTTCCTCGTGTTTATTGGTTGGAATTTATAGAATATGATTAGTTTTTGACCTCTTGGGATACACACAGTGATTTGTCAAACAACCACCTTACTGGAAATATTCCATCCTACTTTGCTGATCTTCCACGTCTTCAGAAATTGTGAGTTATTTTCTGTTTAATCATTTTTTCTTCTACATCAAGCTCTATTACATAAGCCAACCAAGAGTTACCACTATCTGTTTCCTTATTTCATTATATTGAACTAATGAGATGTTATTAAACTTTTATATTTCTTATTTAATCAATCATGTTATAAATAAATGGCTTTTTACTAATATCATTCTGTGGGGCAGGTCACTTGCAAACAATTTATTGACCGGCAGTGTTTCTTCCTCCATTTGGCAGAATAAGACTTCAAATGGAACAGAAAAATTTCTCTTGTAAGACCTGAAGTGACAAATTCCTCACAAATTTGATGTTTTTATATGCTAATATCATCAATTCATCTGTGTTTCTTTCTGCCTAGATGACTGGTTTTGCCATTTTAGTGCTGAGCATGGGTTTCTGATGTTGCAGGGAGTTGGAGAATAATACTCTTACAACCATATCAGGCAGTATTAATCTTCCTCCAAATGTCACAGTTGGGTATGGTTCTAAACTTATTAGCTATTATGCAGTCTGTATTGAAATCATCATAGTGGAGACCGGAGATTTCCTTACTTTTTCTCCTTGTTATCCATGTTCAAAATATTAGTGTTGTTTTGCTGAAGGTCAAGGGTTGTACATTAGATTTGACAAATATTCCATCATTTTTAAGTGGATTTCCATGTTACTATTTGAAAATTACTGTATTTCAGGCTTGATGGGAATCCCCTTTGCCCAAATACAACCCTGGCCCAATTCTGTGGATCTGAAGGTGTTAGTATAACAAATGGTTCATTTCCGACAAACTCCACTGTCTGTCCCCCTCAAGCATGCCCTCCTCCTTATGAATACTCTGGGGATTGTTTCTGTGCGCTTCCATTGCTTGTTGCTTATCGGCTGAAAAGTCCTGGATTTTCAGATGTTCGTCCGTATTTGAATACATTTGAGGACTACCTGACTGATGGTCTTCAAATATCTACCAATCAGTTAGAATATGATTTTTTTTGGCAAGTAGGACCTCGACTGAGAATGGACTTGAAGCTATTTCCTGTATATGTTGATGCAAATAGTAATCATACTTTCAACAGAAGTGAGCTCCTACGGCTTACAGGCATGTTCACAGGATGGCTAATTCCCGACAATGATTTGTTTGGGCCTTATGAACTGGTTGGCTTCAATCTTTTGGGTCAATACAAGGATGGTAAGTCTCTGAAACTTTTTAGGATATGCTAGACTGCTTGATGGAATCAGGATTTAATGCATACTATTAACAATAAAATTTCAATAGTTCTTTCTTTCGCTGGATGAACATGGGCCAGAATATTATAGAAAGCAAAACAATGTTGACAGGAAATCTCTATTAATTTAGTTGTTCATATGGTGCATTTAATTTTCTTTTTAAAAAAATGGACAGGAGAGCACAAAAACTACTTGTTCTATGTTTGATTTTTAAAGATGCCATGGGATAGAACAAAACAAAAGATGTAACATATAACAAAAGTTTAAAAGTTTTTTACTCACCGAACTAAAGAACAACTCCCAGTCTCATGATTAGAGGCAAAATTCTCATCCAATACAGCAATATCCATGCTCTCTTTGTTTTATTTGGCACCTTGAATGCCCATCAAAAGCCCAATATCTGCTTTCCTGAGTGCCAATGCATCATTTGTGCCATCCCCTGTGACAGCTACTGTGCAGCCTTTCTGTCTTAGTCATTGAACCATTAGATGTTTATCCAAAGGAGAGGATCTTGCATCATGCAGATTTGTTCTACTTTCTCCAATTTGTCTGTTTACTTGGGAACTTCCTCTCCCTCAACCACTGTTCCATCTGTGTCCTGATTAGGCTGATGTATGCTGCATTCGGTTGTTGTTGCTTTTGTGGTGATAATAATATTAGGACAAATTACATTAACATCCCATGGGATTTATCGAAAAAGCATCTGATACTGATACCCCTTTGTTTTTTTATATTACTTTAACCTCTCTTATGTATATAATATTATAAGAAATTAGGGGAAGTTTGCTTAGAGTTATACAATTGAGAAGAGTATATACAGTGTTATGTCTTTATATAAATTAAGGAAGGTTTATGTAGGGTTAAAAACGGAAGGGGAATCAGATTTTTTTTAACGAATCTTAGGGAGTATCAATGTAATTCTCCCTTATTATTAAATTGTAAATAAGAGTAAAATATGAAAATCATTGAATGATAAATATTAGAAACATTAAAAAAATGTCAAAATCTTGTACCTTTTTGTAGTGCAAAACAAACATTACACGGCATGAGGAGTATTGTAATAATTTTTTCATTATTTTGTCTAGAACTTATGCATATCAAATTATTCATCATTAGAACAAAAAGTTGTGTTGTGACTCAGCTACTTGCACTATGATGTTATGCTTCTACAGTCCTTCAATGTGGATCAGATGCACCCCATAATGTATTTTGCTCATGTTATGCTAATGATTTTCCATCTTCCTGCAAACAAATTAGCCTTTTCTCCATGTGCATGCTTCACATGTCAAAGTTTGCTTAAAGGATAAAAGCTTTTGATTTACCTTTCTTGCTAATTGGTACATGACAGGTCTGAAGCTCCAATAAGGGTCAATCTGTAAACATATATCTATTTGTGATATTCTGGATGAGTTGACATCTATTTGTTTATTCCTCAATAAATAATCTGATTTGCTCATCCTAATTCTTTTGTGTGGAGATGCTTTGGCAAAAATAAAACAAGTGTAATATTGCATGGTCCAGATGCAGTGTTTCGATCAAGAGTATGTAGTAAGTGTTGCAGTCAAGTGCAACATCAAACAGAGAAAAGCTGCTGGATAATATGTGCCATGCTTGTCCATATATTTAATATCATATTTGCAAACTGTCTTGATCATCCTCACACTGCTTGTTATTATTGCAGAGATTGGCCGCTCGTCAAAATCACAGATAGGTACAGGTGCACTGGTTGGCATAATCTTAGGGTCAATAGCCTTAGCAGTGGCATTATCTGCAGTTGTTGCCGTTCTTATATTAAGAAATAAATTGAAAGATTATCATGCAGTTTCCAAAAGACGTCATGGTGAGTTCTGTATCATGAATCAGCGAGTGCATTGCTATGTTTCCTCTTTAACTTGCCTCAAGTGCTCTGCCCTTTTCCCAATTCTTGATGTTATTGTGTACTACTTTGTTTATGACCAAACTCATCTTTGAAATCTCGTTATCATTTTAACGTAATCTAAAATAGTCTTACTGTTTTATATTAACCTTTGGGACTGTTTCTGTCAGCATGTTGCCGTAATAAATTTATTTCTTGAAAAGAATTGTAAGATCAATGTTAAGCCTTGTACTAAAGCCTATTATTGCATTTGTTGATAAATATACTTTATTTTTCCCCCTTGTTTTTTATATTAAGAGAAATTCTATTAGAGATAAAAGAGGGAAAGTACAACTAGGAGGATAAGATACCATCGACTGAATCCAACATGCAAGGAAGCTGAAAAAATTGAATGCAGCAAGGCTCCCAATCTTTGCATATCAGAATTCAGAAATAGTGTAGGGATCCAATTGCAAGATATGGGACTTGAGTTGCACATTGAAAGTATGAGATTCTAGTGTGGGGTTTATGAGGTGAAGTCTCCAATTATAGCTGTTAGCTTTTGTGATATGGTTTTCAAAAGGTTCTTATCAAATAGCAATGCCCTTTTGACTTAGAACACCAGAGGTAGCTTTATCCCATATTTAGTATAAGGCGTTAAGTTGTCCCACATTTGTTAGGAATATGACTAAAGTACTTCTTATAAGACTTGAGACAATCTTTCTTTTTTGGGCTAACTTTTGGGAGTGAATTAGTCTGGTCCTTTTCTAGTATGGTATCGTAGTTCAGTCCTGAGCGTGAAGGGAGCTGTCCCCAGTTGAATTATCGGTGGTTGGATGAATTGTTACATTGTGTCCAATCAAGGTTGAAAAACCATTCAGACAATCAAGAAGAGGTTTAGCTCAAGACAATGGTATTAGAAGTCCCATTATTGCAACTGGTTAATTCCGGTAAATTAGATGCTTATTTATTTTAATCAGTTCATTCAGAACATATCTGATAGATTTAGGGAGTTGCAGGTTGCTACAAATCCTTTCCCCCCCTTCTTTGCTTACTGATGAACCTGAGCCTTGTTTTAAAATGGATATGTTATGGCTAAAGAAGGTGCAAATGCTGCTGCGTTGCCTATACTTGTTTTCAATGTTGTAAAAAATGTAAAGACAATTTAACTACAGTTCAGATTTCATCTACAAGCTCTGGAGATATAGTTTACATTAGCTGGAAAATTACTACTTTTTTCAATGTTTTTCTTTCCAAACGCTATGATTCAGGATGAAATTAGATCCACCTTTTCTTCCTGTTTTGAACTTGGTATGTTTGAAATTTAAAAAATTATGCAGCGCTATGAATTTACTGTTACAAACCATATCTGATTGGTTATCTTGAATGACTTTATACATAAAGTCTGTTAACATAAACTTTTATTTATTCACAGTATCTAAGATCTCAATAAAAATTGATGGTGTAAGGGCCTTTACTTATGGAGAATTATCCACTGCTACAAACAATTTTAGCAGCTCTGCTCAAGTTGGACAAGGGGGCTATGGAAAGGTTTATAAAGGTATTCTTTCTGATGGCACAGTTGTTGCCATAAAACGTGCCCAGGAGGGATCCCTGCAAGGTGAGAAGGAGTTCCTCACAGAAATATCATTACTATCAAGGTTACATCATCGCAACCTTGTGTCCCTGGTTGGATACTGTGACGAAGAAGGTGAACAGGTAATTTTTATTTCAGAATTGAGAAAAATTTAACACTTGCTAGATTTTATTTTAGTAATTTTAATGATTATCTTGGATTCTTGATGTCATTTTTGGAAGCTTTAATATCTGGAAATCCCATAGCTTGCTATTGCCGTTCAATTCCTGGAGGATATAATTCCTTCCAAAGTTAGGATGTAAACACATATTAACAGCTTTGTCAGAATGACTTTAAACAAAAAGAAAGAAGTTATACTCAGTTACAAAACACATCTAGGTGTTCCTGAATTTCTGCTCTTTAAGAGTAGTTCTTGTCTCTTGAAACCAGGGTTTATTTGATATTTAGATATGACATCTTTCTTGAGCTTCTAACCTAGGGAGGTTGGGTAGTCCAAGTCCTTTTCTTTTTCTTGTCATCCTTTCAACATATTTTGGTGTTATAACTCCCTTTCATTCTTCTTTCTTTCTCTAACTACGGGATTTCTTCCATCTGGATTGTTGCTTCATGCTTGCAGATGCTGGTTTATGAATTTATGTCAAATGGCACACTCAGGGATCACCTTTCTGGTATACATTATGTTCTTATTTTCTAATCTTCTGAAATTATTAACCTTTTGGTTTCCATTGCATTGTTCTGATAACCTAGTTGCAACAGATGCTGTGTATATTTTCCTTTGCTCTAAGCCTGATGGTTTAGATAATTTGTTTTATGGAAATTATGCCTAAGTCCCTTTCAATGTTTTTTCTCTTAAGTGTGTGCTCAATGTTTTACTACAGTTACAGCTAAAGAACCTCTGACTTTTGCCTTGAGATTGAAGATTGCACTAGGGGCAGCTAAAGGTCTTGCATATCTACACACAGAAGCTGATCCTCCAATATTTCACCGAGATGTAAAGGCCAGCAACATATTGTTGGACTCGAAGCTTTCCGCAAAAGTGGCTGATTTTGGACTTTCACGACTTGCCCCAGTTCCAGATATTGAAGGAATTGTGCCTGGTCATGTCTCTACAGTTGTGAAGGGGACCCCGGTAAGGCTTTCATAATTCAATTTGGTTTTGCTAAAATTGTGTGGGTGTATATTAAGTACAAGATTAACAATCTTATTGTGGCATTACTAATCTGGGTCAAGTACTGGTATAGTACTACCAATATAAGCCAGCTCTGTGATGCCACTAACATAAGAAGGCTCTTAACCATAATATTCCAACACTTGTTACCTATAAATTTGTCTCTAAAGCTCTGTCCAGGATACCAGTTTTGAAACATGTATTAAAGATGCTGACCTAATTCTGGGTAATGTTAGGAGTGTTTCTTTTGGGAAAAGAACAGGTTTTGAAACTTGGGTCCCAAGTTCAAATGGTATCATAGCTTACTGTACTAGCTACAAGTCCTACTACATTGGGTGGATTGAAGATTAACTTATTGTATATAAAGGATGACCACTTGAACCACATTGGCTAGCCTTTTAGGTCATACTCACACTAGCAGTTGTCTTGGTCTAGTTAAGCTGGAGTGGAACAAATAGTATCTCAGCAATTTATTGTTGGAAGTGTGTGTGGGTTTTGGAAAGTTTGTTTTATTTATTCAATGAGTTTTTATGTGTTGTTTTTTTCACTGTTTTGTATATGCAGGGTTACCTTGATCCAGAGTACTTCTTAACTCACAAGTTGACAGACAAGAGTGATGTTTATAGTCTTGGGGTTGTATTTCTGGAAATTTTGACTGGGATGCAACCTATCTCACATGGCAAAAATATTGTTAGAGAGGTATTTGCTTATCTTGGGACTTATTTTTTCTCTCCCTCTTTCTTATCAAGCATGAGGGAGTTCAAACTTTGATTAATAATTGGAAAGTTTAATTATGTTATCTTTTTGCATATTTGTTGCCCAGAATCTGAATAAAAAGACATTTTCCTTTCTTTCTGTAATGGCTCTTTTTATATTTTGGCTTCATACAGTTCATGAGTATCACCTTTATAGTTGAATCTTGTCACCTGAATAGAAAGAGATAGTGCCAATTCTTTCTGTTTCTCAATCAACCCTGGTCCTGTTTCTGTTGTCAAATCTTTACCTGGACCATTTTTTGCAAAGTGATGTCCCAACTATTGTCCCAATATTCTGAGGTTTTGGGTTAGACAGCACTATGCATATGATTATATCATAGGTTGAATCAATTTAAATAATTTCCATGTACACCCTTTTGTCATGTAAATATTCCTTGAATCATTTCCTATATCTAAAAAGATATCAAATGATAAGAATGCTCCACCTGATGCTTCTCCAAATCATTTTTCAGGTTAATGTTGCTTACCAATCTGGTGTGATATTTTCAATTATTGATGGGCGAATGGGGTCTTATCCATCTGAGCATGTGGAGAAATTTTTGACTTTGGCCCTCAAGTGTTGTGAAGACGAACCAGAGGCACGGCCAAAAATGGCAGAAGTTGTTAGAGAGCTTGAAAACATGTGGTCTACAATGCCGGATTCGGAAACCAAAAAAGCCGAATCTATAACCAGTGATTCTGGCAAAATGGACAGTACTCCATCTTCATCCTCTGCTATGAAGACTCCTTTTGTATCAGGAGATGTGTCAGGTAGTGACCTTGTTAGTGGAGTAATACCAAGCATCAAGCCAAGATAGAACAACTACCAAAGTTGAAAATTACTAGCTTCTGTAATTATGGTTCATCTAATGTGAGGTTGTCATTACCCTGTTAAATGAATAATGAGACCATATAGTTCTACTTTTCATCTTCACCTTTCATATTCTCTTCTTTGTACAATCTCATAGACTAAGAAAACACTGGCTGGTAAATAACATTTCTATTTTGTACACCATTGACGCTGTTGGTTGGTTTGTGTAGTGGTAGTTAAGTACTGGGAATTGAATTCCCTTTGAAGTACCTTATTCATTTATTTGAAGTGGAGCAAATTTTGATCTAAAAGCAGGAAGTTCTTATCTATGTCCCTCTTGAACCATTCTTATTCATATATTTTATATAAGTAGCACTGATATAATTATGTTAATACTTTAATAATTATAAAAAATTGATGCTATAAATTAAAAAGATTTTAAACTGTCTGTCACTAATTTTGTACAAGAAAAAATTCCAAAAATTGCTGGATCGCACTCCAAAACATCCCAAACGGAGAATATTTTCTTTAACCTTTCTTTCTTATTTTTCATTTTTCACCTTTTCATCTAAGGACAGTGATTAAGTAAATATAAATCTTTCTTGCCAATTACATTATGGAGGAAGTAATGCTGGTACAAAATAAATTTATTGGCACGTTTTAAGTATAGTTTTTCTTGATTAGGTAATACATCTAACTATTAATATATGGTTAAGCATATTGTCTGTCATACAACTTCCTAAATAATGTCAATAACCTGAGATTGACAATCATCATTGAGTTTTCACTACAATTGCAGATTCGACATATTTGGAATCTATTTGCCTACACTTTTGTCTTGGATTGTAGTTAATATCTTCGTAGCACTCTTGTTGCATGATTCTTTGAATGCTCACCAAGTGGATTTTTTGCTAAGTTATTTTTAATTAGATGAATAAAGAAAGAAATATATACAAGTAAGGATAACAGTTTTTTTTTTCTTTTTTTTTTTTGAATAACAGCAATCACTCAATCAAAACAGATTAAGAAAATGCTATGGACCGCATGGATTAGTGCAGGATTTTTTTTTTGTGTAAACTAAAAATATTCTCTAATTGATAATAAAAAACTAATCCTTTCAAAATATTGAAAATATCAAAATAAGTTTTATCTTCCACAACAAAGAATTTTTTTATACGCATAAATAAAAACCAAACCCCTATTAACTAGTTAACTGATGATTTTGAGTTAATTTAAGGTATTAAATTTTAGTCTTATAAGTACAATTATATTAAAACTCAAAGAAAAAGCGTTATTGCTCATAACAATATCACCTAATTTGAGCCCAATTAGTTAAATGTCCAATGTAAAGCTGGAAACTGGTAGTCTTATTGCATTTATTTATTTGGACTATGAGAGTTTTTTACTTGTTAAGTTTCATTTTCATTTATCTAGGGTGTAGTTTTTTACTATGAGAATAGTACTATTGGACTGTAGTTGTTAAATGTTGTAAATAATATCCACTTTGAGAAAAATAAAAAACTATTGGACCAACAAAATGAGTAAATGAGAAGGTAGCGGTAGTAGGGCTTAAAGAAGCGGGTCCAACAAAACAAGCTAACACCTTCTCGTATGTTCTGGGCCGACAATGGGCCTAGTCCAAAAGTCCTCATTGGACCCACTCTTAAAACCTGACGCACGCTCATACGCACACAAATACACAAACCGCGTGATCCGAAGGGTATAAAATGAGCACCACCCTCTTCCCTTTTCATTTCCTCCATTTTCCAGAACACCATCTCGTCAAAACCAACACCATGGGAAGAAGTAAGCAACAAAAACAACAACCACTCTCTTCTATTCTTTCTTCTCATTAAAAAATCAGAATAAATCAACTATTACATAATCTGCTAGAAGTAGTTAGTCTGTTATATTTCTGTTAGTCTGTTACAATTCTTTTAGTTTGTTATAAAATCTGTTAGCTTTCTGTTATGATTCTCTTAACGGTTAAGGTGTTGATGAGCAGGACCGGCGAGGTGTTACCGGCAGATAAAGAACAAGCCGTACCCGAAGTCGAGGTTCTGCCGGGGCGTTCCGGACCCGAAGATTCGGATCTACGACGTTGGGATGAAGAAGAAAGGGGTGGACGAGTTTCCGTTCTGCGTGCACCTGGTGTCGTGGGAGAAGGAGAACGTGTCGAGCGAGGCGCTGGAGGCAGCACGCATAGCGTGCAACAAGTACATGGCAAAGTACGCGGGGAAAGACGCGTTCCACCTGCGAGTGAGGGTGCACCCTTTCCACGTGCTCCGCATCAACAAGATGCTATCGTGCGCCGGGGCGGACAGGCTCCAAACCGGAATGAGAGGAGCGTTTGGGAAACCGCAAGGGACGTGTGCGAGGGTGAATATCGGTCAAGTGCTTCTCTCGGTTCGGTGTAAGGATAGTAACAGCCACCACGCTCAGGAGGCTCTTCGCCGCGCCAAATTCAAGTTCCCCGGTCGCCAAAAGATCATTGTTAGCAGAAAGTGGTGAGTTTCAGTTACACTAACTTTGCAACTTTTTATTTAGTAGTTAGGGCTCTGACCTAATACTTGTGTTGGAAATTTTAGGGGATTTACTAAGTTGAGTCGAAGTGAGTATTTGAAGCTGAAGTCTGAGAACAAAATTGTGCTGGATGGGGTGAATGCCAAGGTATGTATCTAGACTATGGTTTTCGAAATAATTCCAGCACTCTGATTCGCTGATGTTGGATAAATTTGTTACTTGAGCATATCTAATGAGGAAGAATGGATGTTTTGACTGTGTTAATTTTTGGATCGACTAAATTTTTTGTTTGCGTCCTTAATTTTCAGGTTCTCGGGTGTCATGGACCTTTGGCAAGTCGTGAGCCTGGAAGAGCTTTCTTACCAGCCACTGCTTAGGCCATTTAGCAGTAGGAAGTTTATTCACCCGCTCAATGGAGGTTAGTCCTATTGATTACAGCTTCAACTGTGTTTCAGTCTGCGTTTTGTTAGTAGAGATATCTGAATGTGTATATGTCTTTGATTATTCTGTCAGCGTTTTAACAGTATAGAAATAAGTGTTTCGTCCGTTTACATCGTTTCTTAACTATTGTAATTAAGGGGAATTTTACCCTTGGCATTCTGAAATGTGGTAATAAAAAACGTGTTATTGTTTTTCTTTATAGTCAAACGTGTTATTGTTTTTCTTTATCGTCAAATGTGCTATTGCTTAAAAATAAAATAAACCCTATAATAAGAGGGCCACGTACTAAACCTGGTCGCCACCCGTTGTGTTTCTACGGACTGATTTCTCTCTGGCTTTTTTTTTTTAAAAAAAAAGTTTGTAGAGCATTATCTATAACTTAAATAATGAGAGATGGAACGTTATTGTGATCATATATAACTTAAAATATTGACAAAAAAAAAAGAAAAGAGAACGCCATCTCTAACGAATTGAAGTGAAATGAACTGATGTGGAACGCTAACGGTGATTTTTCAGTTAATTAATATATGAAAAAATCTAGATTGATTGAAGTTGGTAATGATTTTGGATAATATCTGACTTTTGAAAGCGGAAAAGAAAAGTGGATATAGAGATAATAATACCTATCAACTCTGTCATGATATGTTAATTTCAAAATTACTCTAATATTATATTAAATATTTCATAAAATTAGTTACACTAAAAAATAATTAAATAAATTATAAAATAATTAAAAATTAAGATATAATTTTTGAATGACGAAAAGGATGTACGGAGACATATGAAGCGGAGTAGGAACATGAACTGACCCAGCACCCTTGGCCGCCCGTTAGCATGCTAGATTCTGTATATCCATTCTTGGTTTAATGACCAACTTCTTTTATATCCTTACTTGGAACTCACTCATTCTCAACATAGATGCACTTGTGGCGTGTGTAATAACTTTAATTTCAATCCACATATTTACAACACTCGCACACACAGCGCAACTGATCATATAGCCTCTCCTACAATATGATGGACTGCCTTCATTTTCTCTCTCATCAGTCAAGTCACTCGTGGAAAAAAATGGAAAAATTATTTTAATATCTTTATAAACATTAAGTAAGGAATGAATTATCATTTTAATTTTTAAAATATTTGAAGTTTAGTTACATTAATTTTTAAAAGTTAAAGGTTAATAATTTTAGTTTCAAAAATATATAATTCATTTAATTTCATATTTTTAACATCAATTTAATACTTATGAATTCATCAACATTTTAATCTTTTAAAATTAAAATAACAATTTTACTATTTCAAAATCTAAAATAACTAACCTCTTTACACATATCCTGCTCTTATCATCACAAGATATATTGCATGGGAATCAACAATCATTCTTGAATGGAATTAAAATATGGACATTTTATTGTAATCATGCTATATTATTCCATATGACACTTTCATAATTGTTAAATATTATTTTTAGTATTGTTAACTTTAAAATTATTAAATACTTTTAGATTTTTCTATTTACATTATTTTTTCTTTGGAATTAATAGCTTTCGATAGAACTGCTTGCAATGTGTTTGGTTTAAAAGGATTAAAAATTCGCCAACGGAATGGTTGTCATATCACCTTTCATACATCCAACAACTGGATCCTGCTCTGGCTGAAGAAAGCTGAAGCGTTACTGCGTGATGATTTTATTGAAAAGGATCAAAATTACGGTATTTATTTCACTCATGATTGAGTTTCTCTACCAAATGTTCACATATCATTAGTAAAAAGGTCAATAACAGATTTCTTAGGCCTGGAACTGTAAAAGGTGCCTAAAGCTAATTGTTGGGCAGTTTGCTAAGAACTGAGTGCTCTGGTTTGTGATCACATTCGAAGTCTAGATGAACAAATGCCCGCTCAACGTCTGGGAGCTTCTCAAGCTTTATCTGTAGGGTCTCTCCTATGGCGTGTGCTTCTTTTAAGGGTAAATCTTCTGGCAGTTCAATGTCAACCTGTTCCAAATCAAACCCAAATCATGAGCCATGAGGCATAACAAATAACATTTGTCGTCTTCAATATAATTTATATGACATAATAGAGCTCGCTTAGAGACATCGCATCTATAAGTAACCATAATTGCCATGCATTCCTCGGAGTGAATGTTAATGTGAAAATAAGTTGACAATAACTTTTTTTAAATTAGGTGCTAGAAAAGGGAAAACAACAGGGCTAGAGTCTTGTTAAGTATTGCTTCGTTAATAGAGAATGCCAAATTAAAAATCAACATTAGTTTCTTTTTTGGCGATGAGGGTTAGTGCTCCTCTAAATTGATTTTGAATAATACAGCATACCTCCACAAAATATAGAACACCAAATGTGTATGCCCGGACAGTGTCAATGCGCTTAACTTGAGGGTGCCTTATAACAAGATATGTCAGCTTCTGCAAGACTTCAGGAGGTGCAGATTGTCCAACTAATGAAACTGCATAGAAAGTTACACAGTCAGAATTAATACAATTTTATTTACAAACTGATTTGTCCTTTTTTCTGGTTTATTTTGGGGATCGGGGGTTGTTGTCATGACACATAATAGAGCTAAACTTCCTATGGAGCCAAATATCCTTAATTTTCGCCTGCATTCGAATTAGATAAAAGCTGGAGCATCACTCGCTGATTCCACTTTTGCTCCTACCTCAATATTCCAAACACATCGCATATAATATAGAGAAATTGATGCTTCATACCAGTTTGGTAAATAATTTTGCTTCAATTTAATTAAAAGTTAATGAAAAAAGTGTATAATTCAGCTGGTATAGTAAAATTAAACTGACAAAGAACAGCGTATAAAATCTTTCATGGTTGACTAAAAAATAAAGTTCTTTCATGGTAGGGAAAATTTTAGAAACTACTTCGCTTTTGACTGATACCAACATTTAAGAGAACCGGTGGAAGAAGTGAGAGCAAGAGGTGAAAAAAATCTGCATAAGAATTGATGTGACTTATGCTTCCTGGAAACCACCGATTCATCATCCCATTTCCCAACCGAAACACTATATATGGCTATTTTCCTACCAGGGTTTTCTCTCACTGGCATAAATTCTTCTGTTAACCTTTTTCTATTTGGAATTCTGGTAAGGATATACCTGCATTTTCCATGACAGTGTGGGACCAATTTGTGATAGTGTAAATTGCAAGCAAAATAGCTCCAACCGGATCAATCCACCAGTAATATTTATCACCGAGAACAGCAGCAACTAATCCAACTACGTTTGTTATAACATCAAAACGGTGATCCTGCAGGTTGGCATTTCTGAGATGGTTCAATTGTATTTTAACTTGTTTTATAAAGCAAACATCAGAAGAAAAGAACCCGTACATCTGCGTAGGCACGGACAATCTGGTTTCCTGAGCTTCTACAGTAAAGCCAGAGCACAAACTTCACCACCGTTGCAAATAACATAATAGAGTACAACCATATTAGTTGTTCAGCAGTCATCTTTTCAGCGGGACTGTTTTCTATTAGTTGTTCAGCAGCCGTGATTAATACTTGAAAGCCTGTAGCAAAATGGATTAACTCAAACGTATCATGTAATCTCTTGCATGCCAATGTACGCATTTCTTTCAGTGATTCTAGGCGAACAACATTGTGAAAACTGTAGTACCAAAATATGAAATTTCAGAAGCAGTAGGTTTCTAACCATAAACATTTGAACATGTAGTATGTTGAAGTTCACATTTTATCCATTGTTTCATTAACAAAAGTAAGTTGTCTGATTCTAGCACGACAAAAGCTGCATATGTTGTCAATTCTTTGAGGCAAAAGACAAACTATTTAATATATAAAAACTTGGGAAAGATACCAATGAAGCAGCATTTTTTCTCATACTATGGTCCAATGAAAACACGTACATCTATCTTACCCAGTGGTGCCCCTATCATCATTTTATAAACTCTGAAAATAACCTGTCATCAGCTATGACCAACAAATTTTAAGAATTCTGTTCAATATTAGTTTACAGAATGATATGGCCTCGTAAATTTGCCGAAGACATTAGAATTTTCAACCGGTCAGATTCTATCGACAAGAGCAATAGTAAATAAATTTGATTCCTTTGAATTGGTATACATTTAAGCTTAAGCATAAGGCACAGATGCACATCCAAATTGAAAACTGAATGAAGCATCTTTTAACTATAAAAAATGAAATAAATTTAGTTTAAATGAAACAAATTCCGTAGCTCTTAGGAGAAGGAAATGTTTTTGATATATGCATATAAGTGGCATCAGAATAGACAGTGTGGAAACTAGGAATTATTTAAGTCGGTTTGACTCACCAAGTGTTGCCATGACGGCAGCAAAGATAATTATGCCCACTGGCTGCACCCTCAGCTTTCCAATTGGGTATTGGTAGATATTTATGTTCTTCATTGCAACGTGAGTGAACCAAAGTATGCCCCCAGCCATGAGATCAAGCAGAGAATCCAAAGTTGATGCTGCAATAGCTATTGACCCACTCCTAACCGTAGCATAGATCTAGATACGGATGTGCATATTGTTATTTCACAGAAGGATTATCATCAAGTACAGTAAAACTACAAACACTTAAGAAGCTAATCAATAGTTAAACAAGTTCAAATAATTAATTGTCAGAAACTGCTTCATCTGAAATCTCACCAGAATCAAGCGAAAACTATTACGATCATAGGTTATATTGTAAAATAAAATTTGAATACAATACCTTTTATACTGTTAGAGTTGCTTTCTAATTAAAATTGGCATCTCATCTCATCTCATCTCAATAGCTGTTAATTTTAGTTACTGACATCAAAGCAGCAGTTACCGAGATAAAATGCTGATTTTAATTGGAGAAAATACCTAGGGTATCTATCATACAATGTCTAGGTTTTGTCCTCCATAATTAAGGAACCTGGTGGCTACTTCAAATTGAAAACCAGTTGTCTAGTCAACAGCTGTAGAAATATGAAATATCACCTTTAATATCAACAAAGCTATATTTGCATAATTAGATATCTTCATTGCTCTCTCTTGTTGAGCCTGTTCCTCATTGTCTTCCTCCTCAACAACATAGTCTGGTGACACCATGTATTCCACTTCCTCAAATGATTTTAGAGTAGCGAACTGTCTTTCATAATATTCTTTCTCCCCTGCAGACATTCAAACACGTTGTAAGTTGAAAGGAATTAAAAAAATTTAATCAAATCAAATCTGTGATTCAAAATCACAGATTACAAAGCTTTTACAATATTAAATAATGACTTTTATTATTTATAAAGCACTTTTCGCTTCACTACGTTATTTTTTCTTTTCACACACTTTTATTGCTCTTTCCCTATGTATCTTTATTATACATAAAAATTACAAATATAATTTCTCTTAAACAATTCCTTTATCACTAATACGGATTGAACATTCCACATCATAGAAAGATATACCTAACACAAACTTTATGAGCATAATCGATGTAAGATTTCATGTGCGTGATAATGTATAATACAAACTTTTCATCTAAATCAATCATGAATTTTCTGAGCAATTGTTCTGTACAAGATTAAACACCAAGCATACATACATATATATACATATAGATAGATAGATATATAGAGAGACCTTTGCTTAAGGCGGTGGTGGAAGAGAGATCAGTGTCGAAGGGAGCCTCGGAGTCAATGCCAGAACGGACCTTCTCGGGAAGCTTGGACAGGAAGGCTGCTCTGAGCGAGTTAACTGAGTTCCGGCGATTGAGTCGGCCTCTCCGGCTGCCGTTATCGGCGGAGTTCGGGTCAAGCTTTGCCAGAAGCGGCCACGTGGGATCCGAACCCGAATTCCTGTCCATGAATCAAGTTTCAAGAAAAGTCCTGACCCATGCAATACCCACCGAGATTTTGGAAAGCAACGCCGTTACATATATATATATATATAACATCACTCGTATAGTCACTTATATGTTAAAATTCAATTTGAATATTCTTTGAAGAGTTTGATGCTCAGTCACGCCTCCGTTGAATTCACAAGGGTGAGTTTTCACGACCACAGATAAAGGAGTATATAATACCGCTGTAAGTGTTGTTCATCATTTTTTTTAATTGACAAAATATTATACAATTTTTATTTAAATATTTAATGCTAGTGAAAAAATGCAGTAAAAATATTAAGATAAATTATAGGTTAGAAAATTAAATATTAACGTGAAAGTTTTATAAAATTGAAAATTTAAGTGAATTTTCATAGATAAATATTTTGTATATATAGACAATTAATAGAAAAGATAAAATCTATATATTCTTGCAAACTATCATTGCTAAAGGTCGAAAGTGGACGAACTAGATGAATCTTAAAAAGATATTCTACCCAACAAAAACAAAAAAATGTTTAGGTAAGTAGTCAAGTTCTATGCATTTGGTTTTTCATTTTCAAGTACACGGTTTCTTTTGGGGGAGTTCTTGTCCATGAAAAAAAATATAATGTTTTGATTATATTACAATATCTCAATAAAAATAATGCTTTTAACAAAATCTGTCTGCTATATTCTTTATTATTGTTTATGATTTGCATTTTGTGTTTTATTGAGGAATCCTATGCTTTGAAGAAGTTAAAATTTAAAGTTAATTTCCTTCTTAATAGGGTCATTTTCTAAAGATTTCATTTTGTGTCTTTACCATTCGGCGGTTAGAGAAAAATAGAAAACTGAAAGATATATATCCCCAATTAAGTAGGAAACGTTTTGATTTAGATTTATAACATCTTGTCGTTCTCATGTTTTTTTAAATATATTCTTTTTCTAAGTAAAACAGTTTAATAAAAGTAAAACTTTTTGCAACAAAAAATAACAATATAAACACGGTAAATTCTCTTTTTGTTATGTTAGATGTTTTAGCTCGTTCTAAATTATTTACCATTTAAAAAATAAGAAAATATTAGTTATTTTATTTAACTATATATACTAAATAGAATAAAAATGTAATAAACTAAATTTTTATTATTTTAAAAAAATTAATAACTTCTTAATCATAGGTGTTATTTAGTAAGAAGTCCTTTTTAATTTTTTTTACAAATAAAAAATTCAAAATATTGGGAACTGCTTAATCTGTAAAAATATTTTTATTTATTTATTATAAATTTGTTGTTTTATTTTTATTTTATGTTTTCCAAAATTTATAATGAAATTACTAAACACAGTTTCTATTGTTTTTACAAATTCATATTAACCTTTTTTTTAAAAATAAAAAATAAGATAAATATTTTTTTTATAAATAAAAAATAAAAAATATTTTTACAAACTAACATCATCATAAATAAGTAAATTTGATATAAATATTTCAAAAAATACTTTGGAGAATGGAAATATGTTTACAATATATTTTCAACCAAATATTTTCATTAAAAAGGAAGAAAAATTCAAAATTTTTATAAATAGAAAAAAAGTAATTATATTTATGACAGTATTTATATATATATGTTTTCCAAGAGTGAAAATATAGAAAATCTTTAAGCAATACTAGTTTGAAAGTGAATAAAAATGATTGAGGAGTGAATGGAATCTGTAAATTGTAAATTACAGTAAGGAAAAAATGGCAAAAGCCAAAAAGAAAAAGCCATGGCTATGGATGCCTACTGATTTATTACGTTTCACCAATTTAACATTTTAGCACAGTCTGACTTTGGACAAACATGCGGACATTATTAATAAATTATTTGAGATGGACCACTTCATTTTGTGGTATATAATTTTCCATAATTGCAAAAGCCCCCTTTTTAATATACATAAATGACTACGGGACAAAATAAATAAAATACAATGTACAAGACTACAAGTTAGCTAAACTGCCAAAGAGTAATCACGACTCTATCGTCATTTTTTTCACTATTTTTTTGGCTTAAATATATTTTTTGTTTTTACAGTTATTCTTCTTTTTTATTTTTTTTTAGTTTCTTTTGAAAAAAATAGTTTTTACGAACTCTTGAATGATGATAATGTCAGTGGGAATGAGAAGTATCAACACATCTAAATTATGTTAATATAAGTATCAAAATTAAGAATATTTATAAAAATTAAAAGGACTAATTAAATCCATAAATTTATAAATATAAAAGAATTAAAAATATATTTAAGTTTATTTTTTCATATCTTATACTAAAATAAAATCGATGGGTGATGAAGTTGAAATCTTACTCAAAATATGTGAATGATCCATTCAAACATAAGAGGCCTGGTTAATTATACTTATTACATAATGATTATTTATATTAACAATAAAAATATTATTTTATCGTTTGTCTTAGTTGATAAATTATATATATATATATATATATATATATATATATATAAAATTTAAAACGAATTTGTTAATTAATAAAAGACACTGTTAGTAAATTGAGTATAAAAATTAGATGTAGTAGAATAAATAAACATATAAAGTCTATTGCTAAACTAAAATCTAATAGAAAGTTTTGTTCCTTATCTAAATATATCAATAATTAAAGCATCTTTAAATTTCTTGAAAAAAACCACCGCGAACAATACTGTAATTTAAAAATCTTATTTTGTTCCCTCTAATAATAATATATTTAAATACCTCGTTCACCATTAAAATGGGAAAACCAAAAAACTAAAACGGACTAACATTAATAATTTCTATTTTTTAAAAAATAAAAATAAATAGATCATATATTTGAAACAAACTCTATACTAACAGTGAATTTAAATTAAAAGAAATAAATACTGTTTCTAATAATAAATAAATAATAAAAACAGTAAAATTATATTAATATATTATTTTTATATCTTTTATTTTAAAATTATCAAATAAATATGTTATTTAAAATAAAAAAATTGTCCTTTCCTGTTTGAACCTCCAAAAATTTCTTTACCTAATAACTTGTTAGACAAAGTTGATAAATCCTTATTAAAAAAAATCACAAATCCATTTAATTTATAATTAAATTTATATTATTTAAAATAAAAAATTTACCGTTTCCTATTTTTATCTCCAAATTTTCTTTGCCTAATAAGTATCCATAGACAAAATTTGTGAATCCTTGTAATAAAAAAAGTGAAAAATTCATGAATCCATTCACTTTATAATTAAAATGTATTATTTAAAATAAGAAATTTATCTTTTGCTATTTTCGCCTCCAACATTTTCTTTACCTAGTAATCCATCTGACAAAGCTGATGAATTTTTATTTTAAAAATATACAATAAAATTCACAATCCATTCACCTTATCCATATAATTATTTTAAAGTAATTCATTCTCAATATAGATGCAATTGTGGTCTTTGTAATAACTTTTATAATTTTAACCCTAGTTTCCTCTAACTTACAAGACTTGTACTGCACACATATACAGCACAATCCTCTTTTGAAAGATGACGACCTAGGTTGGTTCTCTTTATCTTTTATTTTAAATCAAAATTATTTTAAGAGATTAGGTAAAGTTAAAGTTATCATTTTAATTTTAAAAATTGAAATAATCATAATATTAGTCACTGAAAATTCAAATTATTATTTTTATTTCTAAAAATATAAAAACCATTTAATTAATATTTATAAATTAATGATATTTTTATATTTTAAAATAAAATAGTGATTTCACCATTTTAAAAATTAATATAACATATTATAATTCTTTTTATAATAAAACGGTATTTTACCCGATGATGTAAGCTAATATTCACAGTAAATTTTACTAAATTAGTATATTATAATGTATTTTATATTAAACAAATGATAAGTTTATAACTAAATTTATTTTTAATATATTATAATTTTATGTTGTTAATTAATTAAAAAAATATATTGATTATAATTTTCAAAATAGTTAATATAAAAATTATATTAATTATATGATAATCTATATTGAAAGGTATTATAAAAAACTTATATTATCAATGATCATAAATTTTAAAAATAATAACAGACTTACAATATATACTTTCAATTGTTTTTGAAATAATTTTTTGTAAACTATATTCTTTGTAGAAGTATAGATCCAATCTTCATCATTCAATCAAAATCCTTAGACTAGGTTTTTTTTAATAAAAAAAAACCAACATATATGACTATTAAAAAAAGCAGATTTAGACAAAAAAAATATTAACATAAAAATAAAATTTGGTCTTAACTTTTATTTATCGTCATAGTAAAACATATTAATAAATGATATTATCACTTTTTGAAACTTCAACCAAAATTATGTGATTAGATAGAATTAAATTTATCCGGAAAATATAAAGTTTTGTTCCAATATAATTTTCGGTAACAACAATTATACTGATATATTTATAGAGATATTTAAAGTTTTCATTAAGATAAAAAAATATCTTATTTTAAAATTAATTTATGATTTTAAATTTTAGAATAGTTAATATTATTAATGTATATTTAAATTAGTTTTTTTAAATAAATAATTATGAATAATTATTTTTAAAATAAATTAAATCAAGCATATGTTAATGATTAATCAATTAGCATGCACAACAATATCTCTATTAATCTTCAACGATTCATCACACTTATTTGACACATGTCTATAAATAGATAAGTTTGATTTATCACACTTATTTTACACGTGTCTATAAATTGATAAGTTTGTTTGACATGTGATTACAATTTTTGATAGAGTGAACTCTTACTTTAATTTTTCACTTTGTTAACGTGTTTCAATTTAGTCCTTGACTTAAAAAAATTAAGACGTTAGTACTTGATATTTCACTCCGTGTTTTATGTTGATCCTTGGGATCATATTTTGTTGACGGCGTGTTAATGTGTAACGTTAAATGCCAACATGGAATGTCAGGTTGACATTAAAGGTCATCGTATTGTGTCTACACTAATAGAATATTGCTTCTAAACATTGTCGTCTCCGATGGTTTGAAATTTGTGATTTTAGAAAGCATCATTTTGTATTTATCGGACTCTAGGTTTTTCAATTGATTTGTAATTTGTGAATCCTAAATTCAGCTATTGAATTGATTTGTAATCAATGTTAGAGATAAAATAGAAGGTTCGTACAAAGTATGGAGTGAAGAATGTCACACGCAACGAAAAATGACAATGACCCGATGAAATATCATTGTAGATACCGAGTTGTGATAATGGTTTCAGGATTTAAAAAGAATCTTGAAAAGTTGTACTATGAATGCCTGAAAATGAAGGTAAAAGGCTTTGATTTGTCTCAGATTGCATTTGTATGTTTTGAAGAGTTTATTTAATATTTGAAATGACATGTTTAAGTGAATAAACGTTGTGGATTTTTCATATAGTTTAATGATATTATTGGAGAAAACAATGAAACTATATTAGTGAACAATGTTAAATGTATTCACGAAAAATGAATGTAGAACATGTCAAAGAAGCTGAATGATTTAAATAGTAAAGTTACAAGATTAAATGTGATAGTGATGGTAGGGGTGGGGTTGATGGTTTTTTTGGTTGTATTTTTCATGAGATTCATTTTGAAGAACTAAGTTGGGATAAATAAGGAAGTTGAGTAAATGTAATGTTAATTCTGTTTCAAAAAAGGTAACCATGTATTAATATGTGAAGTATAAATGAAGAATGGTATATCTTTATTGAATAAAGTTGTTTATATTTAATATTTTATGTAAAATTTATCGGTAATAATCTAAATAAATGGATTCAATATTTTAATAAACTATACAAAATTATATATTGTGTACATATAACTAAATAATTATTTGCAAAACTTTAAAAATATAAAATTAAAATTACATTTTATACTATATTTGAAGGGAAAAATCAAAATTAAGATTAGTTGTTGAAAAATCTTAATTTGTGGCTTTGTTTAAAAACATTGATTCAAATAGGGTCGCATTACATATACTTCAGAGCTAGTATCTTGGTATATTTAATATTTCAATTGTTAAACCTAGATAAACGGATTGGATGAGTTTAAAATTAGATAAAGAATTCAACTTTTTCTCAGTTGAAGATCTATAATGCAAAACTTCTAGAAATCTATGATTATTATTTAAAGATAAAACTTTGCAATACATTTAAATTTGTTTTTTAAAGTTTTATTCTTATATAAAATTAATATATTATAAAATAAAAAAACTACTTAATAAATAAAGATGAGAATTAAAATCTAAAACGAAAAAAGTAATGATTTTATGCTTTACTTTAGGATATTAGAATATTTCTATTATTTTTATTGCATGATTAACAATTAAAATTTAGACTTACATAATGAATATATGTCGTTTTAAAATTAAATTTATGCTAAACAAATTTTTCTATTTTAAAATAAAAATTCCTATAATTTATCTATGATAATAAATGAAAAATTTTAAATTTAAATATTATTAAATGATATGAAGTTGTACATCAATTCAAGACACATGTTATTAAGATTTGTTATATTAGAAAATTAAAAATTTGTGATTGAATTTTGTAAATTTCAAAATTTAGTCTCAATCAAAGATTGATATAATGATCGATGATGGTTACAACAAAAAAAATAATTTTTTATTTAACTATTGAATTTGAAATCGAAATATCGATAGTAAAATAATAAATTAAAAGTGGTAATTAAATTCTATTTCCAAACCCTTTTAATATATATCATATTTTTTATTTTATTTTTTGACCAAATATTCATTCGCAAGGTTATGTTAATTTGGATTCCCGCTTCTATTTTTTTCGTCCTTCCTCATCTCAGTTTCATAAGCCTCTTTTAAGCCCTAGTTAAAATCATCTTTTTTGCTTTTGAATATTTCCATGTGACTGCGACTGTAGTTGAATCACAATCGGAAAGCAACAATTGTAGTTGAATCGTATTCAAAAAGCAGCCTTTGTATCTTCTCCCACTTCCATTCCCCTTTTACCTCTTGTGGGTCTATCTTTGCATCTGATAATTTCAACTCCTTTATTTATTTATTTTTTGTGTTTTGTATTGGTTATGACTAACATATCCTTGATAAATACCCCTATTCTTACCAAAATTTTCAGTATCTAATGATTAAAATAGCTAATTGAGATATAACAATAAAATTAGCTTCCTAACTTTCTTGCATCATGCATGCATTTTTATGATTGCTTTTACGTAGGATTCTAACCTTACTTTACTAAACTTAAAACTTAGTTTTCATTTCAATTTGTCATTGAAGACAAATCACTACCAGAGCTATTTTTATGTTGTTCTTGTACATTGGTTCTTATTTTATGCTCACCTTTTTTGGAGCGATTATCTTTTATCTTTCTTTTTCATGTATTATGTGTAGATGTTGGGCTATACATGTCCATTGGTTTATAAGTGTCATCTTTTATGATATTGTAAATCCATTTTATACTAAATACATTATATGTGTCTTTCAATTCATTTCTTTAAGTATAGGTTTTGTAAAAAAAATGTAGTGTAGCACTCTGACTATGTCCAGGGGCAAGTTTTGTAAGTACACTCATTTTTGTATTTTGTTACTATGGATATGTTATTTGACAGGGCAAGGAATGTTGTGTGGTATGAACTCTTGGATGATTGAAACATTTTGTGATTTCATCTTTAAATTTTAATAATAGTATTGAAACATAATACTTTGTCATAACTTAGGTAAATATGATAACATGTGTTATTTCCTACTTATTTTCATTTATATTGGACATTTATCATCTATATAGATAATGTTCTAACTATTTTAGCATTCTATACTCTTTTCTTTGTTTATATGCTTGAAATTTAATTTTATTATGAAATGTGATAAGCATAGATTTCATAAATAATTATCTCTCACTTTTATCTCATTAAGACTTCTTATATGTTCAATTAAGTGATCTTTGTCATATTTTATGAGTTTGGGTTCATATGAAGTTTAATTGAATTTCTTTGCTTACCCGATTAAAATGACACTATTATAGTATTTTGAGCATAATAGGAGTTGTAGACATCCAAAAATCATGAAATCTGTCTTGAATGAAAGCTTAAAGAAGTGTCCATAGTTACAAAGCAAGAGCAGATTCTAAATGGGATGTTTAGGACTCCGAAATTATCTCAAAATATGAGATAGTGTTGCTGACGTAGAATTTGAACAGTGTGCAAAGATCCGGCCATATCTTGAGATATAGAAGTCATATTGAGATGAAATCAAATTCGTTCGACAGCTAAGATCCAGGGCTACAACTTTTGTTTAGAAGTCAAGCTCTAATTCGGACATGTGAACATCCGAAATTGCGGTGCAAGAAAGTCAAAATTGTTGTGCTCATTGGTGGCAAAAATTCAAAAGTGTTTTGCAATTTCAACAAAGCCCATGTGAAAGCAAGAAAAGGGTAGAAAAGTAATATCCTAGTTGGTGAATTTCTGAAGATGATGCCTCAAAAATCCTTTATAAATAGAAGGGTTTGCAAGAGGAGACACACACCATTTTGGAGATTAACTCCAATACCATTTTCTTTCTTTCTTTCTTGTTAGTTTTGCCTCCTTCATGGAAGGCTTAGGTTTTCTTTCTTGTTAGTTTGCCTCCTACATGGAAGGCTTATGTTTTCTTTATTGTTAGTTGCCTCCTACATGGAAGGCTTAGGATTTATTTGTTGTTAGTTGCCTCCTACATGGAAGGCTTAGGATTTATTTGTTGTTAGTTTGCCTCTTTCTTTGTTGTTAGTTTGCCTCCTTCATGGAAGGCTAGGTTTGTAGTTTCAATTCAAGGATTCAAGCTATTTTCATTTTAACTTTGAGGTCTTGATCTTTATTTACATGCTTATTAAGTGGTTTCTACTCTGCTTCACTATATTCTTCAATTTTATTCTTTAATCAAAGTTTGATCGGTTGACGTATTTTGATTAATGCATAATTGATTTATAATTGGTTTTTGATTGGTAAATCATTTTCCAAAAGTTTGAAGAGTAGAAATTAAGTAATTGAATTGAAGGTTTTCATTTTATTACTTACTTCAACTGAATTCTGATTGTGAAATTGGTTTAGATAAAAGATTAAGTGGTTACTAATCTTGTTGATCATAATCAATTAAATTCTGAGAGGTTTCTCAGTAGAGAATTCAAGGATCGTTTTAGGGGTTCCAGATGATCCTAGGTTGATAAACACAATGCATGATTTTAGTGATCCATGATTAGTTAAGAAAATAGCCTCTGAATTCCTTGAGTTGATAATTGTTAAGTGAAATTAATTTCATTTTGTATTTTGCATTTAGAACTCAATATCAATCTTTACAAAATCCCCCTGTTCTAATTTTCTCCTTATTTGCTTAAGAATCTGAAATGGTCTTTGGGAGATGACCTAGGTTGCACCTTATACTATACAAATAGTTTGGGGGAAATCTAGAAATTATTTTTGCGCGTTTACGACGAGCGTGTCAAAAATTTGGCGTCGTTGCCGGGGACCATTTTAATTTCCTAGGCTCATTTAGGAGTTTGTATAAAAATTTTAATCTTTCTAACAATTGTTTTTACTTTAGGTATATCATTCTTGGATTTTCTGTATGAATTCACCTTTTTGTGTATGACCCGATCCAATCCTGAAAATTTATATGCATATGATCCTGAGATTGATAGAACATTCCACCATTTGAAAAGAGCACATAGAAGGCATTCATCCAGTAATAACCAAGAAAGTAACAGTAGTGATTTTTCATCTTTAAATTTTGATAGTTTCAAATATTCTGCTAAGAACATGGCTGATAGAACCCTAAAAGAATTAGCTGCACCTGATGTTGCTTATCAACCGTTGTGTATTCAATACCTTGATGTTGATGCACCATTTGAACTGAAGTCTGGACTAATACATTTGCTACCTAAGTTTCATGGCCTTGTAGGTGAGGACCCTCATAAACATTTGAAGGAATTTCACATTGTGTGTTCCACAATGCGGCCACAAGGAATTCCAGAAGATCATATCAAGTTGAAGGCATTTCCTTTCTCCTTAAATGATGGAGCTAAGGACTGGTTGTACTATCTACATCCAACATCTGTTACAAGCTGGAATGATATGAAAAGATTATTCTTGGAGAAATTCTTCCCTGCATCCAGAACAGCAGCTATCAGAAAAGAGATTTGCGGCATCAGACAGAACTCCCAAGAAACTCTTTATGAGTATTGGGAGAGATTCAAGAAACTATGCGCCACTTGTCCACACCATCAAATCAGTGATCAATTACTGATTCAGTATTTCTATGAAGGACTCATGCCAATGGACAGAAGCATGGTTGATGCGGCTAGTGGTGGAGCACTTATGGACAAAACTCCTACAGCAGCTCGAGATTTGATTGCCAACATGGCAGAAAATTCTCAGCAATTCAATTCTCGAACTAATTCCTTGTCTAAAGGAGTCCATGAAATGACCACCAAGACAGACCATACACGATTGGAGAACAGAATTGAAGAACTAACCTCCATCGTAAGACAGTTGGCGATCGGACAACAACAGCAACTTAATGTTGTTGACAAAATCAAAACATGTGGCATCTGCACTTCTGCAGATCATCCTACTGATGCATGCCCAACATTGCAAGAAAGTGAGACACCTGAGGCTACAGTAAATGGTATTTTTGGCACAGGACAACAATACAGGCCTCCTCAACATTATCAGCAACAGAAGTTTGAACCACCTTCTGGAACATACAATCCTAGTTGGAGAAACCATCCTAACTTGAGATATGGTCCTCCACAACAACAAAGGATTCAAACATCTGACTCCCAAAATAAATACCAACCACCGCCTTTCAGACAACAACAACAGCATATGCAGCAATCTGTACCCTCTAATGCTTCTGAACCCTCTCTTGATGATTTGATGAAGCAATTAGCAACCAACAATCTTCAGTTTCAACAAAATGTAAGTTCTACCATTCAGGATTTACAAACTCAAATTGGGCAGTTGGCTACCACTGTCAACCAATTGAAATCTCAAGGTTCTGGTCAACTACCTTCTCAACCTGCCATAAATCCCAAAAGTGTGAATGCCATGACCTTGAGAAGTGGGAAGAAAGTGCAGACAGACCCTACAATTTTAAAGCAACAAAGCTTCAATCAGACTAATCCACACCAAAAAGAAGCATTTATCTCCACACCTGGAGATATCTCTGATGAGCCATCTGAATCAGAGGGAAAGTCTGATGAAAAAAGTACACCAGCCTTCGATAAGACATCGAATGATCAACAAAAAGAAACTTGCCATAAACGATCTGCACTTGAAGCATCTGATGAGAAGAAAACCCCAAATTGTGCTGATCAGAAGGTATCTTTACCTTTTCCAAATAGAATGGTTCAATCCAAGCCCAATGTTCATGCAGAATTGGATAAGGAGCTTCTAGATACTTTCAGGAAAGTGGAAGTCAACATACCACTTCTAGATGCTATCAAGCAAATTCCCAAATATGCCAAATTTCTAAAGGATTTGTGCACGCATAAAAGAAGACTCAAAAGGGATGAGAAGATTAGTGTGGGACGCAATGTTTCAGCCTTAATTCAACCCAGCCTCCCTCAGAAATGTAAAGATCCAGGAACTTTCACCATTCCTTGCACAATAGGAAACTCTACATTTGGTGATGCATTGCTGGATCTAGGTGCTTCCATTAATGTTATGCCCTCATCAGTTTATAAATCTTTGAATCTGGGAGAATTGAAGCCAACTGGTGTGGTGATTCAATTAGCCAATAGAAGTACAGCACATTGATAAGCATAGATTTCATAAATAATTATCTCTCACTTTTATCTCATTAAGACTTCTTATATGTTCAATTAAGTGATCTTTGTCATATTTTATGAGTTTGGGGTTCATATGAAGTTTAATTGAATTTCTTTGCTTACCCGATTAAAATGACACTATTATAGTATTTTGAGCATAATAGGAGTTGTAGACATCCAAAAATCATGAAATCTATCTTGAATGAAAGCTTAAAGAAGTGTCCATATTTACAAAGCAAGAGAAGATTCTAAATGGGATGTTTAGGACTCCGAAATTATCTCAAAAGATGAGATAGTGTTGCTGACGTGGAATTTGAACAGTGTGCAAAGATCCGGCCATATCTTGAGATATAGAAGTCATATTGAGATGAAATCAACTTTGTTGGACAGCTAAGATCCAGGGCTACAACTTTTGTTCAGAAGGAAAGCTCTAATTCGGACATGTGAACATCCGAAATTGCGGTGCAAGAAAGTCAAAATTGTTGTGCTCATTGGTGGCAAAAATTCAAAAGTGTTTTGCAATTTCAACAAAGCCCATGTGAAAGCAAGAAAAGGGTAGAAAAGTAATATCCTAGTTGGTGACTTTCTGAAGATGATGCCTCAAAAATCCTCTATAAATAGAAGGGTTTGCAAGAGGAGACACACACCATTTTGGAGATTAACTCCAATACCACTTTCTTTCTTTCTTCCTTTCTTTCTTTCTTGTTAGTTTTGCCTCCTTCATGGAAGGCTTAGTTTTTCTTTCTTGTTAGTTTGCCTCCTACATGGAAGGCTTAGCTTTTCTTTATTGTTAGTTGCCTCCTACATGGAAGGCTTAGGATTTATTTGTTGTTAGTTGCCTCCTACATGGAAGGCTTAGGATTTATTTGTTGTTAGTTTGCCTCTTTCTTTGTTGTTAGTTTGCCTCCTTCATGGAAGGCTAGGTTTGTAGTTTCAATTCAAGGATTCAAGCTATTTTCATTTTAACTTTGAGGTCTTGATCTTTATTTACGTGCATATTAAGTGGTTTCTACTCTGCTTCACTATATTCTTCAATTTTATTCTTTAATCAAAGTTTGATCGGTTGACGTATTTTGGTTAATGTATAATTGATTTATAATTGGTTTTTGATTGGTAAATCATTTTCCAAAAGTTTGAAGAGTAGAAATTAAGTAATTGAATTGAAGGTTTTCATTTTATTACTTACTTCAACTGAATTCTGATTGTAAAATTGGTTTAGATAAAAGATTAAGTGGTTACTAAATCTTGTTGATCATAATCAATTAAATTCTGAGAGGTTTCTCAGTAGAGAATTCAAGGATCATTGTAGGGGTTCCAGATGATCCTAGGTTGATAAACACAATGCATGATTTTAGTGATCAATGATTAGTTATGAAAATAGCCTCTGAATTCCTTGAGTTGATAATTGTTAAGTGAAATTAATTTCAGTCTGTATTTTGCATTTAAAACTCAATATCAATCTTTACAAAATCCCCCTGTTCTAACTTTCTCCTTATTTGCCTAAGAATCTGAAATGGTCTTTGGGAGATGACCTAGGTTGCACCTTATACTATACCAATAGTTTGGGGGAAATCTAGAAATTATTTTTGCGCGTTTACGACGAGCGTGTCAAAATTTGGCGCCGTTGCCGGGGACCATTTTAGTTTCCTACGCTTATTTAGGAGTTTGTATAAAATTTTTAACCTTTCTAACAATTTTTTGAGTTTGTATAAAATTTTTAACCTTTCTAACAATTTTTTTTTTAGGTATACTATTCTTGATTTGTTTGAACTATTCCGTAAGGAAAAAGCACGTTATAGTCTTGGGAATCTGACTTTAAAAGACCCTTTTGTTAGTTTACAAGAAAACTGAATGGGAAGCACATCCTCGACTCTTAGAAGGCGTTTCAGCCGTTACTGGACCTAAAACCAGAGGAAGATGTGAGCCACAATCACAACTACTGTTCATTCTCATGCATGTATGTTTGTCATTTACATTTTCTTTTCAATTTATTTGAAATTTTCACCATTTTTAGAATATAGCAATGCAGCTGGTGAACCAACCAAATCAGGATGGCAGAGACAAAAGAGAACCAGATACCACTCTTCGGTTATAACTTTTCCTTACTTTGGTGGTTTTCTCACATTTCTTTTCCTGTTATATGAAATTCCATCTAAGACATTGGGGACAATGTCTTGGATAGGTTGGGGGGAGGATGGTCCGATATAAAAGAAAAATTAAAAAAAAAAACCAAAAAAAAAAATAGGTTAGAATCATAAACTTGCTTTGAGTAAGATGGCTGAGTAAGGAGTTACACTTGACTCTTGATACGCATCTTATGATTTAAAAAAAATTTGAATGTGGAAGTTTGTTGTTCTTTAGATTTCATAAAATAATTGAAGCAAAATAATTTACATTTCGAGATTAATTAGTTTGGCAACACATATTTGAACTGGATAGATTAGATTTGATAAATATATTACCTGTGAGATTTTGAGCCTTATTATTATTTTCTTTCTTGTGTGATTTTCATCCATGTAATATGTTACTTCAGAACTTGCATTGATTCTTTTTGAAGCTACATTTTCACATGAATTGTACAAAAATGATTGAGGCACTGTTTTTCTTGAACAAACCATATAATTTTATCCTTTGATCAGCCCTTTGGGCCGATTAACCTTTTCTTCTTTTTAGCTCACCACAAATAAAAAAAAAATAACTTTGTTTGACCATAGATGGTGAGAAATGCTGGATTTATCATACCATAAGTGTTTCAATAAGTGTGTGGGAGATTATTGTTGTGTTCATCAATATCATGGTTGAAAAAAAAAACTGAAGCAAGAAATTAATAAATAAACTATTATATTGAAAAAAATAATAAAAAAATAAAAATAATAAAAAAATGAAGAAGTGATATCTGTTTCTCACACTTGCACTTACAATCAATTCTCAATCCTCACCATTTTCCTTGGTCTAACATTGTATCTCTTCAATATATCATTTCATCTTTCTAATCCCGTTAGAACCAAAATAAAGACCTCTTGATTTGTGCATTGCATGTGTACATAGTAGTAGAGAAGTAGAAGATATGCAAGCCTATGATAGTTCATCTTTCATGGATTGAATTTGAGAGAAACACTTACCAAATCAAACACTTGAGAGATTCAGAGTATATCATGTGAGGTTTTATCTTTCTCAATCTATGTTTTTCAAATTAAAGTTGCCTTTCTAAGTAATTTCAAAAATGTGATGAAAGAATGCTTCATGAAATTTTGTGAATTCTTGAGAAATCAACTCAAAACTTTGATGTTCTTTCAAAAAAAAAAAAAAAAATAGTCACCAATCCTTAACTTAAGTTTGCCCGAGACGTGCAAAAGATAAGTGTGGGGGAATTTGATAAGCATAGATTTCATAAATAATTATCTCTCACTTTTATCTCATTAAGACTTCTTCTATGTTCAATTAAGTGGTCTTTGTCATATTTTATGAGTTTGGGTTCATATGAAGTTTAATTGAATTTCTTTGCTTACCCGATTAAAATGACACTATTATAGTATTTTGAGCATAATAGGAGTTGTAGACATCCAAAAATCATGAAATCTGTCTTGAATGAAAGCTTAAAGAAGTGTCCATAGTTACAAAGCAAGATCAGATTCTAAATGGGATGTTTAGGACTCCGAAATTATCTCAAAAGATGAGATAGTGTTGCTGACGTGGAATTTGAACAGTGTGCAAAGATTCGGTCATATCTTGAGATATAGAAGTCATATTGAGATGAAATCAACTTTGTTGGACGGCTAAGATCCAGGGCTACAACTTTTGTTCAGAAGTCAAGCTCTAATTCGGACATGTGAACATCCGAAATTGCGGTGCAAGAAAGTCAAAATTGTTGTGCTCATTGGTGGCAAAAATTCAAAAGTGTTTTGCAATTTCAACAAAGCCCATGTGAAAGCAAGAAAAGGGTAGAAAAGTAATATCTTAGTTGGTGACTTTCTGAAGATGATGCCTCAAAAATCCTCTATAAATAGAAGGGTTTGCAAGAGGAGACACACACCATTTTGGAGATTAACTCCAATACCATTTTCTTTCTTTCTTTCTCTCTTTCTTTCTTTCTTGTTAGTTTTGCCTCCTTCATGGAAGGCTTATGTTTTCTTTCTTATTAGTTTGCCTCCTACATGGAAGGCTTATGTTTTCTTTATTGTTAGTTGCCTCCTACATGGAAGGCTTACGATTTATTTGTTGTTAGTTGCCTCCTACATGGAAGGCTTAGGATTTATTTGTTGTTAGTTTGCCTCTTTCTTTGTTGTTAGTTTGCCTCCTTCATGGAAGGCTAGGTTTGTAGTTTCAATTCAAGGATTCAAGCTATTTTCATTTTAACTTTGAGGTCTTGATCTTTATTTACATGCTTATTGAGTGATTTCTACTCTACTTTACTATATTCTTCAATTTTATTCTTTTAATCAAAGTTTGATCGGTTGACGTATTTTGATTAATGTATAATTGATTTATAATTGGTTTTTGATTGGTAAATCATTTTCCAAAAGTTTGAAGAGTAGAAATTAAGTAATTGAATTGAAGGTTTTCATTTTATTACTTACTTCAACTGAATTCTGATTGTGAAATTGGTTTAGATAAAAGATTAAGTGGTTACTAAATCTTGTTGATCATAATCAATTAAATTCTAAGAGGTTTCTCAGTAGAGAATTCAAGGATCATTCTAGGGGTTCCAGATGATCCTAGGTTGATAAACATAATGCATGATTTTAGTGATCAATGATTAGTTAAGAAAATAGCCTCTGAATTCCTTGAGTTGATAATTGTTAAGTAAATTAATTTCATTCTGTATTTTGTGTTTAGAACTCAATATCAAATCTTTACAAAATCCCCTTGTTCTAATTTTCACCTTATTTGCTTAAGAATTTGAAATGGTCTTTGGGAGATGACCTAGGTTGCACCTTATACTATACCAATAGTTTCGGGGAAATCTAGAAATTATTTTTGCGCGTTTACGACGAGCGTGTCACACATCCAGCCGGAGTACTTGAAGATGTGCTAGTTCAAGTGAATAAGCTGATCTTTCCAGCTGACTTCTACATTTTGGATATGGAAGATGAGTCATCCATCAATAGAGCAACTTTGATCCTAGGGAGACCTTTCCTCAAAACTGCAAAAACAAAGATAGATGTGCATACGGGGACTCTCGCTATGGAATTTGGAGACGATATCATCCAATTCAACATATTTGAAGCCATGAAGCATCCCATAGAGAATCATTCACTCTTTCAACTTGATGCCATAGACCTTCTTGGGGATGATTATTCTATTGACAATCTACTTTTTAAATTTTTTGATTTTGATTTAGATTACTTAGATAATTTTACTTGCACATGTGATGAATTTGATTCATGTATTGTGTGTTCCAGGATTAATGCTGCAGACCAACCTTCGTTGAAAGATGACATGTTAGATGCAAGGGTTGCAGACATTTCAATCTCAGATAGATCTCTTCCTTCCATAATACAACCACCTCCTTTAGAGTTGAAGCCTTTGCCTGAACATCTAAAGTATGCTTATTTGGGGGAAAATGAGAAGCTTCCTGTCATTGTAGCAAAGAACCTTCTACCACAACAGGAAGAAAGGTTACTGCAAACCTTAAAAAGCCATAAACAAGCAATTGGATGGACTTTGGCTGATATTCCAGGTATTAGCCCATCTACTTGTATGCATAGGATACTGCTGGAGGAAAACACCAGACCTGTTAGACAACCACAAAGGCGTTTGAATCCAACCATCCTAGATGTGGTAAAGAAGGAAGTAGGTAAGCTTTTGGCAGCTGGTATCATCTATCCCATCTCAGACAGTGATTGGGTAAGCCCGGTGCAAGTAGTTCCTAAGAAGACTGGCATGACTGTAGTCAAAATTCACAATGATGAACTAATCCCTACCAGAATACAAAACAGTTGGAGAGTGTGCATAGATTATAGGAAGCTTAACCAAGCTACTCGCAAGGATCACTTCCCTTTGCCCTTCATAGACCAAATTTTGGAAAGATTAGCAGGAAAATCTCACTATTGCTTTCTAGATGGTTTTTCAGGTTATTTTCAAATACATATAGCCCCATAAGACCACCTTCACTTGTCCTTTTGGTACTTTTGCCTATCGAAGGATGCCCTTTGGTCTATGCAATGCCCCTAGAACCTTTCAAAGATGCATGGTAAGCATTTTCTCTGATCTCTTAGAAAGTTGCATGGAAGTGTTTATGGATGACTTCACTGTATATGGTTCTTCTTTTGATGCATGCTTAGAAAGCCTTTCTAAAGTTTTGGACAGATGCATTCAGACTAACTTGGTTTTGAATTTTGAAAAATGTCATTTCATGGTAACAGAAGGTATAGTCTTAGGACACTTGGTATCTAGCAAAGGTTTAGAGGTTGATAAGGCCAAGATAGACATTATTACTTCTCTACCTTACCCCACTTCTGTGCGAGAAGTACGTTCTTTACTTGGTCATGCAGGTTTTTACAGAAGATTCATCAAGGATTTTAGCAAGATTGCACAACCTCTTTCTAAACTACTACAAAAAGATACCAAATTTGTGTTTGATCAAGCATGCAAGGATTCATTTGATGAACTAAAGAAGCGGTTGACAACCACTCCCATCATTCAACCACCTAATTGGACGCTTCCATTTGAATTAATGTGTGATGCATCTAATTATGCCCTTGGTGCTGTACTGTCTCAAAGAGTTAGCAAGAGATCTCATGTCATTGCATATGCCTCTCGCACACTTGATGCAACCCAATCCAATTACACAACTACTGAGAAGGAGCTTTTGGCAATTGTGTTTGCATTAGATAAATTTCGCTCCTATTTGCTTGGATCTAAAGTTATTGTCTTCTCTGACCATGCAGCTCTGAAATACTTGCTGAAGAAGGCAGATGCTAAGCCAAGACTGATTCGCTGGATGCTTCTGTTACAAGAATTTGATTTAGAGATTAAAGATAAGAGTGGTGCAGAGAACCTTGTAGCAGATCATTTAAGTCGGATCCAGCAACCTTGTGAAGAAACTTCAATTGCAGATTCATTCCCAGAAGAGCATCTCTATCATTTGCACGGGAAGGATCCTTGGTATGCAGATTTGGTAAACTATCTGGTTGCTAAAGAAATACCCAAACACTTCACCAAATCGCAACTTGCCAAGTTGAAAAGTGATGCCAAACACTACATATGGGATGAACCATACCTTTGGAAGACATGTAGTGATCAAATCATTAGAAGATGTGTTCCAGATCATGAAGTTCAGTCTGTACTTACCTTTTGCCATTCCCTAGCTTGTGCTGGACACTTTGGGCCACAACGGACAGCTAGAAAAGTACTAGACTCAGGCTTTTATTGGCCTACAATATTTCGTGATGCACATAGATTATGCATAACTTGTGAGCAGTGCCAAAGAATAGGGAGTATTTCGCGCAGAAATGAGATGCCCCAACAACCACTTCTCTTTTGTGAGGTATTCGATGTTTGGGGTATAGACTTTATGGGTCCATTCCCTATCTCTTTTGGCTTTGTTTACATTCTGCTAGCTGTTGATTATGTTTCAAAATGGGTGGAGGCAAAAGCCACTCGTACTGATGATGCTCGAGTTGTTGCAGATTTTATCAGGTCTAACATTTTTAGCAGGTTTGGCATTCCTAGAGCTCTAATTAGTGACCAAGGTACTCATTTTTGCAACCGCACAATGGAAGCCCTACTCCGCAAATATGGAGTCATGCATAAAGTCTCCACCCCATATCATCCTCAAACAAATGGTCAAGCTGAAGTTTCTAATCGAGAGATCAAGAAAATCTTAGAGAAAACAGTTCAGCCTAACAGGAAGGATTGGAGCTTGCGCCTTGTTGATGCATTATGGGCATATAGGACAGCTTACAAGTCACCCATTGGCATGTCTCCCTACAGGATTGTCTTTGGTAAAGCATGTCATCTTCCAGTTGAATTAGAACATAGAGCATTTTGGGCAGTAAAGAAATGCAACATGGATCTAGACCAAGCAGGAATCCATAGGAAGCTTCAATTGCAGGAACTTGAAGAAATTCGATTAGAAGCATACGAAAACTCCAAAATTTACAAAGAAAAGGTCAAAGCTCTTCATGACAAAAAGTTGGCAAGAAAGGAGTTTTCCGTTGGACAAAAAGTTCTCCTTTTCAATTCTCGTCTAAAGCTTATGCCTGGTAAGCTACGCTCTAGATGGTTAGGACCATTTGTAGTTACTAATGTTTTTCCTTATGGTGCAGTGGAAATAAAAAATGAGGTAACTGAAAAAATCTTCAAGGTGAATGGACATCGTCTTAAACCATTTTTCGAAGGTTTTCAAAAGCACACGGTAGAAGAAGTGCATTTGCACAATGCCACATACCTGCAATAAATTCAAGAGAAGTTTCTCTCTTTCTCTCTCTCTCTCTCTCTTTCTCTCTTTCTCTCTCTCTCTCTTTCTCCCTCTCCCTCTCTCACATTCCTCGCTTATAAGTTTCAACTAATCTCTCAACTTCCTTCTTCACCTCTTAAATCATCCCAACTATTACACCACATTGAGCTTGCAGGAATAATAACTTGAGTGCTTTAAGAAAAAAATGGAGAAAGCTCTCACCAGGATCAAAATTTTGTTCCCTACTCTCCCCAGAAATTTTCTTAAAGACATTTACAATTGCAGACTTGAACGATTGAGAGCATTAACACTCTTAGGCCTTCCAGAAGATGTCCGTTGGATCATTGAAGCTAAGGTACGTTTAACAGGTGAATTTCAAGAATCATTTGTTAAAAACATGCCAGGTATGGGAAGAAGTTCCTATGCAAAAAAGAGAAGGGCAAAAAGAATTGGAGTTTGCTACAGGTGTGCAAGATGGACCTGTAACACAAGATGCAAGAACCCTGGAATGGTTTCAAGAAATCGAGAGGACAAAATTCAATTCATAAAGGATGGACTGAGTAAGGAGTCATTGGATGATATCATTCAGACTCTTGAGACGCATCCTAGTGGGCATGTACAAGGAGTCCTTCTTGATTTGTTTGAACTGTTCCGTACGGAAAAAGCACGTTATAGTCTTGGGAATCTGACTTTAAAAGACCCTGTTATCAGTTTACAAGAAAATTGAATGGGAAGCACATCCTCGACTCTTAGAAGGCGTTTCAGCCGTTACTAGACGTAAAACCAGAGGAAGATGTGAGCCACAATCACAACTACTGTTCATTCTCATGCGTGTATGTTTGTCATTTACATTGTCTTTTCAATTTATTGGGCCACCATTTTTTTTGAAATTTTCACCCCTGCTTAAAGTCTTTCCCCTCTGACATTCACCTTTTCCTTGAACCCAAAATTCAAACTTTTGCAACAAAAATTCAAACTTTTGCAACAAAAATTCAAACTTTTGCAACAAAAATTCAAACTTTTGCTACCAAATCCTGATCCCGCACTATTCAAGCGATCTCCTTGTCTGATATTGAGTCCCTATAAATTATCAACCTCTATGACATATTTTTTCAAAAAAGATAGAAACACCGTATATGGATAAGATCAATACTATCTGTGTTTTTGGTGGGTCTAACCTTGGAAAGGATGGAGAATTTCAACATGCAGCTTATACCCTTGGTAAGACATTAGCTGCAAGAAAAATCAATCTTGTTTATGGGGGAGGGATTCAGGGTTTAAAAGGATGTGTTGCAGGATCTGCACTCACAAAGGGGTGTAACGTCTTAGGTGTTGGCTTAAAAAATGGGAGCACCTCCTACTTCACCCTGGGTACTGAATTGAAGGTTGCAACCATGCATGACCGTATGAGACACATGTTGGTAAATTCTAATGCATTTATTGCATTACCTGGTGGTCTTGGAACAATGGAAGAAATTTTTACCATTATATTTTGGGCCTATCGAAATTTTCATAAAAAACCTTTGGGCTTATTGAATATTAATGGCTTTTATAATGGTTTGATATCCTTTTTAGATCATGCAGTAGAGCAGGAGTTCATGCCACAATCCATGCGCAACATCATAGTATCTGCTTCAACTGTTGAACAGCTACTTGAGATTTTGCAAAATCCTACATCTGAGCTCAGTCAAGCAATGCAGCTGGTGAACCAACCAAATCAGGATGACAGAGATAAAAGAGAACCAGATACCACTCTTCGGTTATAACTTTTCCTTACTTTGATGGTTTTCTTACATTTCTTTTCCTGTTATATGAAATTCCATCTAAGACATTGGGGACAATGTCTTGGATAGGTTGGGGGGAAGATGGTCCGATATCTAAAATTAAAAAAAAAAACCCAAAAAAAAAACCCAAAAAAAAAAAACAAAAACAAAAAAAATTAGGTTAGATTCATAAACTTGCTTTGAGTAAGATGGCTGAGTAAGGAGTTACACTTGACTCTTGATACGCATCTTATGATTTAAAAAAAAAAATTGAATGTGGAAGTATGTTTTTCTTTAGATTTCATAAAATAATTGAAGCAAAATGATTTACATTTCGAGATTAATTAGTTTGGCAACACATATTTGAACTGGATAGATTAGATTTGATAAATATATTACCTGTGAGATTTTGAGCCTTATTATTATTTTCTTTCTTGTGTGATTTTCATCCATGGAATATGTTACTTCAGAACTTGCATTGATTCTTTTTGAAGCTACATTTTCACATGATTTGTAATAAAATGATTGAGGCACTGTTTTTCTTGAACAAACCACTTGGCCAAATAACCAAACCATATAATTTTATCCTTTCATCAGCCCTTTGAGCCGATTAGCCTTTTCTTCTTTTTAGCTCACCACAAATCCAAAAAAAAAAAAAAAAAACAACTTTGTCTGACCATAGAAGGTGAGGAATACTGGATTTATCATACCATAAGTGTTTCAATAAGTGTGGGGGAGATTATTGTTGTGTTCATCAATATCATGGTTGAAAAAAAAAAACTGAAGCAATAAATTAATAAATAAACTATTATATTGAAAAAATAATAAAAAAAAAAAAATAAAAAAAAAATGAAGAAGTGATATCTGTTTCTCACACTTGCACTTACAATCAATTCTCAATCCTCACCATTTTCCTTGGTCTAACATTGTATCTCTTCAATATATCATTTCATCTTTCTAATCCCGTTAGAACCAAAATAAAGACCTCTTGATTTGTGCATTGCATGTGTACATAGTAGTAGAGAAGTAGAAGATATGCAAGCCTATGATAGTTCATCTTTCATGGATTGAATTTGAGAGAAACACTTACCAAATCAAACACTTGAGAGATTCAGAGTATATCATGTGAGGTTTTATCTTTCTCAATCTATGTTTTTCAAATTAAAGTTGCCTTTCTAAGTAATTTCAAAAATGTGATGAAAGGATGCTTCATGAAATTTTGTGAATTCTTGAGAAATCAACTCAAAACTTTGATGTTCTTTCAAAAAAAAAAAAAAATAGTCACCAATCCTTAACTTAAGTTTGCCCGAGACGTGCAAAAGATAAGTATGGGGGAATTTGATAAGCATAGATTTCATAAATAATTATCTCTCACTTTTATCTCATTAAGACTTCTTATATGTTCAATTAAGTGATCTTTGTCATATTTTATGAGTTTGGGTTCATATGAAGTTTAATTGAATTTCTTTGCTTACCCGATTAAAATGACACTATTATAGTATTTTGAGCATAATAGGAGTTGTAGACATCCAAAAATCATGAAATCTGTCTTGAATGAAAGCTTAAAGAAGTGTCCATAGTTACAAAGCAAGAGCAGATTCTAAATGGGATGTTTAGGACTCCGAAATTATCTCAAAAGATGAGATAGTGTTGCTGACGTAGAATTTGAACAGTGTGCAAAGATCCGGCCATATCTTGAGATATAGAAGTCATATTGAGATGAAATCAACTTTGTTGGACAGCTAAGATCCAGGGCTACAACTTTTGTTCAGAAGTCAAGCTCTAATTCAGACATGTGAACATCCGAAATTGCGGTGCAAGAAAGTCAAAATTGTTGTGCTCATTGGTGGCAAAATTTCAAAAGTGTTTTGCAATTTCAACAAAGCCCATGTGAAAGCAAGAAAAGGGTAGAAAAGTAATATCCTAGTTGGTGAATTTCTGAAGATGATGCCTCAAAAATCCTTTATAAATAGAAGGGTTTGCAAGAGGAGACACACACCATTTTGGAGATTAACTCCAATACCATTTTCTTTCTTTCTTTCTTGTTAGTTTTGCCTCCTTCATGGAAGGCTTAGGTTTTCTTTCTTGTTAGTTTGCCTCCTACATGGAAGGCTTAGTTTTTATTTATTGTTAGTTGCCTCCTACATGGAAGGCTTAGTTTTTCTTTATTGTTAGTTGCCTCCTACATGGAAGGCTTAAGATTTATTTGTTGTTAGTTTGCCTTTTTCTTTGTTGTTAGTTTGCCTCCTTCATGGAAGGCTAGGTTTGTAGTTTCAATTCAACGATTCAAGCTATTTTCATTTTAACTTTGAGGTCTTGATCTTTATTTACATGCTTATTAAGTGGTTTCTACTCTGCTTCACTATATTCTTCAATTTTATTCTTTAATCAAAGTTTGATCGGTTGACGTATTTTGATTAATGCATAATTGATTTATAATTGGTTTTTGATTGGTAAATCATTTTCCAAAAGTTTGAAGAGTAGAAATTAAGTAATTGAATTGAAGGTTTTCATTTTATTACTTACTTCAACTGAATTCTGATTGTGAAATTGGTTTAGATAAAAGATTAAGTAGTTACTAATCTTGTTGATCATAATCAATTAAATTCTGAGAGGTTTCTCAGTAGAGAATTCAAGGATCGTTTTAGGGGTTCCAGATGATCCTAGGTTGATAAACACAATGCATGATTTTAGTGATCAATGATTAGTTAAGAAAATAGCCTCTGAATTCCTTGAGTTGATAATTGTTAAGTGAAATTAATTTCATTCTGTATTTTGCATTTAGAACTCAATATCAATCTTTACAAAATCCCCATGTTCTAATTTTCTCCTTATTTGCTTAAGAATCTGAAATGGTCTTTGGGAGATGACCTAGGTTGCACCTTATACTATACCAATAGTTTGGGGGAAATCTAGAAATTATTTTTGCGCGTTTACGACGAGCGTGTCAAAATGCCTTTGGAATATGAAGTTGTGACACAAGACCTAAGTGTACTGCTTATGTTTAGTATGGAGCCGGTTGCCACTGGCTGCATTTGCCTAAAAATTTTGACTATGCTATGAATTTTTATGTTCTATGCTTCTATATTTAGTGCATATACTTTGTTATCTGTTGTTCTTCTCAAACTTGTGTTCCCATACTAGCTTGACTTTTTCAAACTTTGTTTTCATGAGTAAATTTCATGATTTGTTTTGGTGATTTTGCATTAAGGCTGCTTTCTGTTTTCCATATTATAAACAGATATGGATGTTTCATGGCATCCTTCTTTGTATTATTTGATATAGATATTTCCATTCTTCATATATTAGTCTTTAGCGATCCTTCTGTCTTTTATTTCTCTCTTTAATGTTGTAGTATTTTGTACTGGGACTTCTATTGAAGAATAGGCAAATATTAATGTGGGAAGAAACCAATGTTTTTTTTTTCAATGATCTACTAAATTTTGAATATTGGGAAAGTGGGATGTTGTGGATTATGTTAATTTGTTTAGATTTTGAAAAATTGAGCATTTGTATGTGTGTTTATGTCAATTATGAAATGATTTAGAAGAACTTTGAATTAAGATTATTTCTGGACATTATAAACTATATTGGATTATCTCTTTTGTCTTTTGGATGTTGAAGTCTTACTTTGAGTTTGACTATTTAGGCTTAATATTAATAGTACAAGGCTTAATATTAATAATATAATAATTCTTTTAAAAATTTACTTTTCGTAAGACAAAGATTAGATTTTCATTGGGCTGGATATAACTTCCAAAAGAGGAGTATTATTGGTAAGTAAAATTAAGCTTGTGATAATGGAGCCTCACATACACTGGTGGTTTTATATTCCTGGTTGTTTATTGTACTAGGATGGTAATTAAAAATTAAATATTTAACTTATTTTTATTAATTTTAGTTACTTAAAAATTTAACACAACGTTGTGTACGTAGAGCAATAAGCTTATTTGATGTCATGGAAAGGACTAAAAAAAATAAAGACAAAACAAATAATGTTGTTGTATATATATTTTAACTTTAATTTTATTTGTAAATTATTTTATTATTTTTATTGTAAACACTTATATCTAATCATATTTTGTAGGAAGAATTTGTTTGTCGACGAGTTAAATCCCTTCAAAACGATATACGTGACTCTATTGAACATTTTGGGACGTGTGATAGTTTGTAGCCTTATCCATCAGCTACTCTGTCTAATGTTAATAAGATTGGAACTGACTACGAGAAGATCATCACTAGTACGGGTGAACATATGTAACAAACAAAGTCAAAGATGGATGAGTAAACAACCGAGATTTCTTAAACAAAGTCAAAGTTGGATAAGCAAACAACCGATATTTCTCAAACAAAGGCAAAGCTGGATAAGCAAACAACTGAGTTTTCTCGTACTAAACAAGTTCTTCAACAAATTGTGCAACATTTAGGATTGTCATCTGGCTCTACATTTAAATGAGCTTGACTGAAAATGAATAAGCAAATGATGCTATGATTAATGATTACCATGATACCAATGAACCTCCTAACATTTTAGGCATCCATCTCCTTGATTTTTTTTCTACAGATTTTATGAAATTTTTTATTTTACATTTGGATTTTTATTTGTATTATCATTATCTTCAAATATTAGATGAACTGATTTTTATTTGGACTTAAACATTATGAAATTTATATTACTTTTGTCGATTTTTTTGTTTAATAATCTTTGATTTTAGCATTTCTTTTTTTAGATAACTATCTATAAGATTGTTATAAATAGGTTGTTCCATTCAATTTATGTGAAAAAAAAATCTAAAAAATTGTACTTAAAAAAATTAACAACCAATCTTGCAACCAAAAATTGAATAACAAATTTGATCTCAATTATAATTACACAAAGATTGTATTTTGCAGCCAAATTTAACAATCGATTTTAATGACCGAAAAGTTCATTGCAAATTTGATTATCTTTTAATACAAACAATAATCGAATTTAATGATTGAAAATTCGATTGCAAAACTAGTCACAGCTAAAACATAACAACAATTAATTTAGTGACTGATTTTAATAATCAAATTTAGTCATCAAATTTTCAATCACTAACCTATAAATTATCATGCGATCAATATTACTTATTTTTATAACTGACCAATTCAATCACTATTTTAAACAATTTTACAACCAACCATCAAATTTGATCCCTAAACCATTTTGTAACTAGATTTTTACAACTATTTTTATTTAATTGTAAAATTGTTTATTAACCAATTATTTCAACGTTAATATTATTTTTTTTTGTGTTAATTCATTTATTTTATATTTATATTATATGATAAACTGATTTAGCAGATATAATTATTAATTTGTATATTTTAAAATTACAACAACGTTAATATTATATATATAAATATATATTTTTATTTTTATTATCTTTATATCATGTATTGATTATTTTGATTTTGAATATTGAAGTTTTGTTTTTTTTCAATGGTTTGTTATCTTTTAATTAACTTTTATTTTAAAAATATAAAAAGTTATTAATAATTAATTATTTAAAGATAGCAAGAAAAAAATTTGATAGGATGCAATTATTACTATTTTATTTACATACTTATTATTTAAGATATTCAAGATGAGAAAGCAAAATATATTTGATTAGCTACTACGTTCATGTTGTTGTAATTTATGAAACGAGATTAGCAATGGTTAGTATTTTAATATATTTTAATTATTTATTCTATATTATAAATATAACTTAGAAGTCAAAGGTGGAGAGATATTTGATTTTCATCACTTATCTAACTAATCATCTTTTATTTTTTTTATTTATGTTATGAATTTTAATGAAAGTTATTAAAAAAAATTATTTTTAATATTTTTCATTGTTGAGAGATAATTTTCAATTTCAAATTCCTATACCACAAGATTTTCCTCTCTACATTCCCAGTATCTACACAAACATGAAGGTTAACTTTTCGTGACTAGGTTTATACATCAATCAAAAAAATATTTGATAATCAAACAAATTACAACATCGTTGTATCTATATGTATTTTAAGATTTGAACTTACGTACATAACATATATAAATGAAATATATGACCAAAATAACATGCATAAATTTAATACAGAAATATTTTTCTAATCACATGTAACATGCATGTAAATATTTTTTTTAGACAATAATTTGATGAATGAAAATTAATAATAAGTTTAATAATAATTAAAATTAATGATTTTCAAAATGCAAGTACTTGATGACCATTAATGAAATACTTTAGAAATAATTATTTATAACAAAAGATGGAACAAGATGATGGAATTGGCTGATACATAAAAATTAATATAATATAAAAATTATTTAAATTTTTAAAATTATAAGTATTTAAATTATAAATTTAAATAATTTTTTTATAAGTAAAAAATCAATTAGTGAAAGTATGAATAAATTAATTAAATTAAAATTTTTTAAAAAGTGATATTTGAAAACAACTTCACTCAACAAATTAAAATGGTAAAATGATAAAAAAAAATATGTTAATAATACAAAATTCAATGTTAATGATTTTTGTATCTTATGTGATTTTTAGTTTATATTAACTATAGAAATTTTTTTGTCACAATGGAGTACTATTTAAAACATTATTTTTATTTTTTTTCCCTTATTTATTTATTTTAAGCATTATTTTTTTTTATTTTGTAAGAATGGAATTCTATTGAATTTTTAAGTTGGATTTTAATAAATTTTTTTAATTATTATTTAATAGATGTTGGTGTTGTATTTCAGAAATATCTCTTCTTTTCAAAAAATCATAAAATAAACCTAAGCAACATTTGTATTTGCAATTCAAAGGGAATATTTTATAAAAATATTTTGTTTATATCTTATAAAAAGCTCGTAAAAAAATACATAAAATTAAGATTGAGATTAAATTGTGCGGTAGCAATAAAGTTTTAAAATTATAAACTTTAATAAAAAATTTAATATCTGAAATATCAATTAATGAAACTATGAATAAATTAAATAACTTATTTTTACAATTATTATATAAAAATTAAAAAGTAAATAATACAAATTAATTTATGTGAGTCATTAAATAATTTGATATGATCTGTTAAATTTAAACTTTACAAAATTAAATTTTATATAAATTATCTTATCATAAATTATGTTATTTTTTAAATTATTATAATTTAAAAAATATATATATGTAAATTACAAATAAAAATTAAATCGTTGATGATTGAATATCAAATCTATGACTTTAAAGATTTAAAAGGTAAAACAAATTTTAATATGTCTTCATTAGTAGTGTACATTAATTAAGAAAATAAATAGTTTTAAAATATATTTTGACAATTATAGTATATTTCAAAAAAAAATTATATATTAAAAAATAATAAAATAAATTTAAAATAATTTTTTTAAAAGATAAAATTAAACAACAAATTAAAATAATCAATAATGTTATCAATATTTAAATCGACATACCAAATAATAGAAAGATAATTAACAATATATCAATTCAATAAAAGTAAGTAAAACATAGAATATATATATATATATAAAGAAAAAGAAAAAAAAATAAAATGTGTTGATAATAAATTTTATATTTAATATTTATATAATTTAATAATTTTTTATAAAATATAAAATTTATCAATTTAATTGTTAAATTATATTATAATATATTTATAATTATATTTATTAAATTTTAAAAATTTATATATGTATAAATATGTTATTTATATATATTTAAATAATATATTAAATATTAAAATAAAATTATATCATAAAATATTTATTCATTTTTATTTTATATTAAATTGTATATACATGATATTTTCTTTGAATTTTGAAATTAAAAATTAAATTAATAAATCTTATATTTTACATAAAATTATTAAATTTATATAAATATTAAAATTTTATAAATAATATAAATAGATATTATATATTAATATATAATATAATATAAATCCTTTCACCATCTCATCCCATCATAAATTAGAGATGGTCAAGTGCAGGTCGAGTTATATATATATATATATATATATATATATATATATATATATATATATATATATATATATATTCATTCCGAAAAGCTTAAAAAACAATTTTATTATTTATATTATACATGTTAATATAATAATTTATTTAATACTCCATATAATCCTTTTTTATAGTATATTTTTCTAATTTTTATAAAATGTTTTTTAAAAAATTTCAATGAATCTTTTTAATAAGATACTTTATAAGTTTATATAATATTTATTATTTTTTATAATTATCTTAATACTTAAATTTGTTGAAAACTTAATTAAAACTAATAAAGATCAATATCAATAATAAGATAAATTCAATATATTAAATGAGGTCAAAATTGATAAATTAAAATATTTTTTAAAATATAAATAAATTTATTAACTTTAATTATGTTTCTAATAATTATAATTTAATTAAAATATTTTATAAAAAATTAGAGAGAATGTTTTTCAAATATTTTAGTTTTCCTTTTTATAAGATATTTTATGATTTTCAGGAAACATATGTTATTTTGTTTGATACTTACATTTAATAATTAAAGTTATCATAAACTTAAATTAAAACTAACAAATGTATTGACAATATTGATAGTAAGATCAAAGCCAATATTATTTAAAAAAATAAAATTGATAAGTTATAATAATTTCAAGAATATTTTAAAAACATCATCTAGCTTTAATTACTTTAATTTTTTAATTTAATTAAAAGCATTTTAAAAAATAAAAAATATTTTTTTATGTAGATTTTCATCATATCATCCATACCTTTATATTTTTTATTTCCTTTTTATTTCTCTTTTTTTACAAAAAATTTTAAGATTATTTACTACAACCTCCTTTTATTTTACACATTTTACAATTTTTTTTATTTCTAAAATCATACAAAACTCTTTTTACTTCACAAAATATATTATGATTAAATTCTAATTTTTTTTAGCATATTGATAAAAATATTACATTATATAAAATTTCTTCTATATGTTAACATATTACACAATTCTTCTTCTGTTTTCAAAATATATTATAATTAAATTTAAAGAATTAAAAATATTAAATATTTATAAAATATTTTTATGATAACATTAAAAATTAAAATATAAATAATAAAACAAGTTACAGTTTATAGTTTTATGTCAGTAATAGAATTTATTTTCAAATTTGAATAACTTTTTTTAAAAATTTGATTTCTTAAATTATTACAGATGAAATAAAATTAAAATTATTAAATTAAAATAAATTAAAATAAAATGAAGATAATTTTTTCGTCATTTTGATTGTATGAAATTATAATCTAGTTTACTAGTGATTTGTTATTTGTAAACTCATAGATTTAATATTAAATAATTGTTAAAAAAATATTATAGTCGAAGGATTTAATTATAGTATAGTTATAAAATAGACTGATGTTTATGTAATGTTTAAAATATAAAAAAAATTATAAAATGAACCAAAATATATAATAAATATGGTTTTATCAATTTAATCCAAAAGAAAAAATTGTAGATTCTAATTTTTATATTTATAAAAAATATAAAATTTTTGTGTCAATTTTAAAAATAAAAAAATTGTGAGAAGATAAAAAGTAGAAGAGAGATAAAATAATTTACTCAATTTTTAAATAAATATGTAATGTAAATAATATTTTTCATTTTAAATCTAATGTTTTATTTTTTGCATAGATAAATATAAAATCTATTGCTATATTAAATTTCATATTTACATCAACTTAATAAAATTTTATAAAATACACGATTTATTATTTTGTAAATTTATCTAATAAAATTTATATTTTATAAAAAATTATTTAATTAATATAAATGTACAATAGATAATGATTTTTCGTTTTTATATATATATCAACAAAGTCTGAAGTAATTTATATAAAAAAAGTATAATATTTATTAAAAAAATTTATATTTTTTATCTTATATAAATTTCTTTTAATTTATATAAAAGTATAATATTTTATATCTCTTTTAATTATATAAATCTTTTGTATTTTTTATAATATTATATATATATATATATATATATATATAAAGAAGTTAAAAAAAATTAATAATAAAGAAATATAGAGTATTTTTTCGATATATTTTAAAGGTGTCAATTTAATTTACTTAAAAAATATCTTGAATCTTGTCCGGAGTATAGATTTTCTCTGGCAGCTGTATGATCCACCTTTTGAAAATATAGTTTTCCAGATTATTTCTTATTCAATCTTTAAATCAGAAAATCTAAGGTTGAGATTGTGTTGGAGATAGCAGGAGAGAAAACTAGCAGCAGAAGATCCAAGTTGATATCGTTTAAGCCAAAGAGTGTTGAATAGTGAGATCATCCCAAAGGATATATAAATAGAGGACACATAATCACATCTCAATACATATACCAATACATGAATAGGGGATTTGACACATCTAAAAAGGGCATTCAATGCAGCAAGCTCATTCATTTTCCCCCCTTTTTTCTCTGTCATATAACTTCAATCCCATGCCAATACAACAAACATTGTATCTACAGCAAGCAGATGAAGCAAAGGAATTTTATGAGAATTAAAGATATAGTATGAGAAAATCAGAGTGCTTCTATACCTAATCGGCTAATCATAGATAATCGATCCTAGCAATTATTGCATTTGAATCCTTTCATTATATGAGGAAGAAAAAAGTGTCTTGGAAGGGGCCATGGCTCTAAAACTTGATGTGTGGATGGAATCCAAATAATATAATGTGGGCCAATCCAAATCAAAGGTTCTTTGAAAAGAAAAAAGGAGATATGCAGGGACTTGAGGTGGAAAGGGATACATCATATACTATATCATTTTCATTTTTAATATTTCTTATTTTTCATATTAAATTATTTTTATTTTTATATCTTTTTTTTTAGCTTAATATATTTTGAATAGGATGTATTCTTTTTTTTTTCTTTAATATGCCACTTGACCAATATAAGTGGACAAGCCAATGCAATAGCAGACTTCTTAGCCAAGTCCACTTTTTTCTGTATGTTACATTTGGATGGGATGATTTATAAGGGATGGGTGATTTGTGTAAGAGGGGTTTTTTTTTTTTTTTTTCCTTTGCTTTGGGTGCTTTGTCTTTTAATGAAGGAAAAAAAATGAAATAAGTAGGTTTCATAACAATTATTAATTTTGATAATAACTTTTAAAATTTATATTTATCTTAATTTTTTATTGATTGATAATATAAAAATATTTATATTAGCAGCATATTAAAATTAACATTTTAAAATAAACAATAAAATATATTTTCAATCTATATAAATATAATTTCAAATAAACTCTCAAATTAGTTCGACGGGTTAATTATTTTAATCTTTAAATTTTAAATTTTTTCTTATTCTCTGACTTTTAAAAAAAAATCATTTATTTTAATTATTTTTTACTTTATATTAAAAAACTAAAATGAATATAATTTATAAAGTTTAGATTACTAAAGTATTTTTAAAATATTAAAAATTAATTTGAAATTTTATTTAATATTATTTTATTTAAATTTAAATTTATTTTTAACATAAATTTAAATTTTTTAAAATAATTTCTATCACTAGTTACTATCAAATTAACATGACTTACTTTTGATCTTATCACGTTATAATTTATTTCAAAATAAGTAATATGACTAATTTATGATATATTATTAGTAAATGATAATAAAGATCTTTTTAAAAAAAAGATTATAAGAAGAAAAATAAATAAAAATTTTAAATGACTAAAATCTAATAAAGAAACATTTATTTATGAATAAACAATATATTTAATTTTAACATTAATAAAAAATTGCTCAAGGTAAAATTAACTTATAAATTAAGTTGATGATAATACTCTTAAACTTCTGAGGCATATAATTTGATTTATTTTTTATTTCTAGAAATACTTGTTAAATTTATTCAAATTGTCACTAATCAATGTTCTACTCATTCAAAATGTTTATGGAATATATTTAAGTAAAATGAAGAAAAAAATATATTTAACATCATGTTATGGATCTGAGTGTGCATTGTTTGGATACTCTCATACTCCTTCAATTGGATGAGGGGCTATTTTTTATTTTTTATTTTTGCATGATATTATGGGGGTCCCTACCGCATAGGATGCTTGCTGGACATTAAACCTTCCTCAGTATAAAACAAACGCTAAAATATTATAATTTAATTTAATTTAATTTACTCATAAAAATTAAGTTAAAAATAAAAATATACAAGTCTTATAAAAATATTTTAACTATATTTATAAAAGAAATATTAACAACATATTTTTTAATATGTTTTCTTAACATATTTTACATTATTTGTTAAAATATTATATGAATTTCACCAAATTATCCAGGTTCCACTTTTAATGGGATCCATTCTCTAGTTAATAAGATACATGTGAATTTCAGCTAAACTTAAAAAATATTTTTAAAAAAATGTATTAAAAATATATTTCTAACATTTCTCTATTTTCAATCAATCTAAACATCTTAACAATAAGATGAATAAATAAAGTTAAAAAGTCTCAAATTCACATATTTGTAAAAATCAAAGGAGAAAATGAGTTTCTATAATAATTCCATTCAGTTTTTTTACTGGTTAAAAATGGTTAAAACAAAGTTGGAAATCATCCAAATGTGTCTCTGACAATCTCTCACTTACCATGGTAGTTCTGAACACATATACATACCTGCGTTGGTGAAGGCATATTAGGCTTATTTGATTTAACGTTTAGAAATTAAATTAACTTTCATAATTTTTAATAAAAATATTTAATTTAAATTAATTTATATATTTTAATTTATTTAATAATTTAAAATTAATTTTATCAAAGTTAATAAATATGTTATTCCCTTGTATGTTTCCTCTAATCAAATCCAATTGCAAAATGGATATGGGATTGGGTTCAATCTTCTTTGAAAGGAAAAGACTTCCTGTTAGTCCGGTCCAGTTCATGTAGATGCTGGGTTGGGTTGTGATGCATTGAATAAAAACTTGTCCAGGTTTGTGTTTAATTTATGGATCAATTGCATTTTAAGTTTTTTAGAAAAAAAAAATAATGATGAAGCCTGAATAGCACACTGTTCACAGATCCAACAAATACTAAAGATATGATACATTCTTAAAAGTATAACATAAAATAAATGTAAATTACATTTGAATTTGGGCAAACATTATTCTTAAATTTCAATTATATTTAACTCATTTAATATAATTATATATTATTAATTAAATCTATTCCAAAGATAGCAATCACCTAGCATTTAATTATATATGAAATTACCGGTACGCATCTTCATGCATTGTATGCAGAATTGACAAATAATATACAATCTGTCAAATTTACATTTTTGAGAAATATTAACCATACAATTTTTACTTTGGTCTTTATTATTAAATGAATATTATGAGTTCCATCAAATAATTAACTCATTTTTTATAACAAAAATCTCACATTGAATTAATCTAATAATAAAAAATTGTAATAAAAATATATTAAAGAATTCATTATCAATGTTTTTTTTAATATTTTGTATTATTATATATATTTTAAATTTATATAAAAGTCAAATTTATACATAACTACAAAGACATAATTAACTAACTAATTATCAGAAATGTTGTACACACACGTGTTTACTTACTCTATGAACACATTTCTACACTTATGCGGACAATATCTTATCATTATTTTCATTTTCATAACCTAAATATTCAAGTCAACGTATTAACAAAAAGAAACGTAGTCAGTTTTTACCTTAATGAGGAGAGATAGTAAAAATATCTAATATATTAATAATCAGATAATTTTAATTATTGACATTAATTAGTATTTAAAAGTATAATTTTGAAAATTATATAAATCTTTGCCGTTAAGTTATACTTTTAAACGTAAAAACGTTCTTTGACATTATTTTAATGTTATAAATACTTATCATTAATATATTCTCATAGATTATAATATTCTACTTTCTGTTTATAATTTTTTTTAATTATATATTCGCAAGTTATAATGTCTCAGCATTTTAAATTTTTGTTAAGGGTTTGTTTGGGAATAAGATTTTCAAAAAATAAAGGATTTTTTTTAAATTAAGAGAATTGTTAATGTATATATATATATATAGAAAATATTAAATTTACCTTAATCCACCATTTCTATTCTTAATTTAAAAATATATTAAATTAGTAAATATTTATTAAAAATAAAAAAATTTATTATTAGTTTTAAACATATTTTAAAAGTAAACATATAGTACACCTAAAAAGGGATGTAGCATAGACAAAAAAATCAAATAAATCATTTAACAATATATGTTTTCTATAATTAATAAGTAAAATTTACGATCAAAGTTACTTTATCAATAAAATTATGGAGAAACATTTTTAAATGTTTGGAATTTAATAATTCAATAATTAAAAAGTATAACTTTCGATAAACAACAGGTTATCATATTTTTAATTGTATTTTTAGATAAAAATGATATATTAATTTTTAATTTAATGGATTAATTGGGGTAAAAAATTAAAATATCTCCTTTTATTAATATTATAACTTTTCATCTCTCTACTAATTGACGAAAGAGTGCCGGGTTCCCTTTCTACATTAATTGCATGATTTGAACCATTAAATAAAATAAAATAAAATAATAATGAAAAATCTGGTATAAAATATCTGAAGTCTTAATCTTAAAGTCAGTACTGACCGTTCCTTGGTTTAAATGATAAATATTTCATTTTCTAAAATAAAAATTTTGAATTTAAATTTATTTATAAAATATTTATTAAAAAAACTAATTTTTATCATATTATAAATATTTTAACTAAAACATCTAAAGATATATATGATTTAAAAAATAAAATAAAAATTAAGTACCTATAAAAATAATAATTTCTACATTAATTCATGATTTGAAACATTAAATAAAATAAAATAATAATGAAAAATCAGGTATAAAAAATCTGAAGACTTAATCACAAAGTAAGTACTACTATCCCTGGTTTAAATGACAAATACTTTATTTTCTAAGGTAAAATTTTGAATTTCAATTATATATAAAAAATAGTTATTCAAAAGGCTAATTTTATCATATTATAAATATTTTAACTAAAATTAAATTATCTCTTATAAAAGATAAATATGATTTAAACCCAAAAAAAAAACAAGTAGATATCTTCTTATAGAAAATAATAATGAAATTATTGGTGAAGAAGACCATTTCCCATATAATAATACATCATTAATAATGATTAATGACCAATCCCGTTTGAAATTGGAGCTTTGAAACCCTGCCAACGATGCGTATAGAAAGGGCAAGTTACAATTAATTCTGAATTTTTCCTATTTTATTTTAGTGAAGTAAGACTAAGAAACTAAATAATTATTTAAAGTAATCATACATGTAATTTTAAAAAATACTAAATTGAATGATCATTTAATGTCTAGTCTAACTAAATACCATTGACTCGTTCTTGTTTTAAGTGTAAGTTTGTATAATTAAAACAAAAATAGTATTTTTAATATCTCAATTACACCTAGTTAGCTAAGAAAAAATTCCTACAGTGGGAACGTTTAAACATTCATTTATATATATATATATATATATATATATATATATATATATATATATATATATATATTACGTTTTAGAATTACTTTTTTTTTATTTTGAGAAACACTAAAAATTTGTAATGCATATTGTATTATTAAGTAAAATTTACAAAATGTCATGTATAGCTTTTACATTTTACTTAATAAGGTTTACAAAAATTATTTAATAATAAAAATATATTTAAAAGGTATATTGTTAACATTTTTATTTTATTAATATTATATAAACACCATTCTAAGCAGTTACTAATATTATTTAACATATGCTAATCAATTTTATTCATACTTGGCAGCAATTGACAATTGAATACAAAACATATAGTAAGTTATTGAGATATATGTAGTATTATGACGGTTTGTTTTAAAAAAATTGGATACCCTTGATTGCGCCAAAATTAAATTTAAATCATTGAAATAATTAAGATGTGCATATAAAATTAATCTTAATTACAGATTTTATATTAGAATAATGTGTGGTGTGGGGGAATTACTTCTTAGTGTAGAACAAGAAGGGCCTGCATATATTTTTTTCACAAATAAAAGAACATTATACAATGATGATGATGGATCTGCTTACCTTAATTCTTGAGTCTAATAAGTTATAAATAATACTTTAAGATCATCTTTATTCCCACCAAGGAAAAAGAATATCTTTATGGTGTAAACGAGGTGTAGTAAAGGGATATGGAAAAAGCTTGTGGTGACATGATTGCACCATGGTGGACAAATGAAATCTAGAATAACCCCACTTTACAGTGACAATCATTTTTATAAGTCAACGCAAAAGAAGGTTAGCTTGTTTCAGCGTAGTTATGGTCAATAACATTCACATCTACAATAATAAACTTTTAAGGCCCTACCATATGACGTTATTCCTAAGACATTGGCTTTGTGCTCCAAAAGGGGTTTGTTTAAAAAGTACACACCTTGCATAATTGTTTTTGCTTGGTGCTCATATGGCCATACTTTGTCTCAAAGAAGTGATCATCATATTGAGAACAAAGTAAATTACACATTGAATATGAAAAATCATCTTTCCAATACTATCAATAAACAGTTTATAAATCCCAGCAATATCATGTTTATACACATTACATATAGTTTAATAGTTTTGTTTGTCTACTAATGCAATGGATATGTTTTTCTCCCCATGACTTTGTTCTCCAACTCAACAGCATCATATCAGCAATGCCTTCTTCTCTCTCATTGCAGCTTTACAGAATTTAGTTACAGGAAGCAATATCAAAGGCAATAATTTTCAACATAATGTATATAATCACTATTGATCAGTTTTGGCCCTTTTTATTTCATTAGAAGTGAATGGAGAGACACTACCACTCAGTTGAGGGCTCTCTTCTCTAAAATTGGAATTGAGCATAGCAAGTTCTCTTAGTTGTTGCCTCTTGTAAAAGTCCTGTGACTCATCCTGCATATGAAAAGGGAGGAGAATCAGAAACACCTTCCATGACAACAAAAGAACTTACCAATAGTTTTATTTTGCTCTAAGACTTGCAGATGCTCATAGAAAAATTGGCTCTAAAAAGGACTCATTTATATAAATTTCTATTTGTTAAAGTTATGTATCAGGTTGTGGAATAGAGCAAATAGTGGATTCATTATCTCAAGTGATATGCAAAGCATAATAGTTAAGGCACAACAAAAGTCATAAGAGTAGTTTTCTAGTTACAGGCTTCCATTCAAGGAAAAAAAACATGATCAAGTGTAGATGTTGTTAAGTCATGCTCTTGACTAGCTCAAAGTACATGACTTAACATGCAGTTATTCATTTTGTTTTACAATGTTTCCTTTCAACATTAGTCATAACTCTAGTAATAGAAGAGGTAACAACTGTGTAAATAAGAAAAAAATTGGTGATTAATACATGACAGTTTTCTCCTAACTTTTCATTATAATTATATTATTTTTAACAAAATTTAGATGTAGTATCAAAATTAGAGTTTCCCCTTAATAATGTACTGTGACTTTTAATGTCAACCTTTATTATGTAGGTTATTAAGATGAAACTATAATTTTAATTGAAGAATAATATCAAAAATATCTATAAGATATTGTACCTAAGTTTTCTCCTTTTTTTTAAGGAATACCATTTCTAAGTAGAAAGAATAGATACAGAATGAATCATATTTCAAGGGAGAGAAGTAGGAGGAAAATTTTTCATTAATGATATATCCTAAAGCACAGCAACAGAGAAAGAAAGAGATAGAGATACCACAGGTTTAAGTAGCTCTTGTATGATTTCCTGTGCTTGCCTCAACCTTACATCAACAACACTTGCAGGTAGTTCAGCTTCAATTAAAATGTGAAGCGGATCATTCAGGTGCTCATAGCCTGGCCTTCCCCTCAACAACTCTTCCTTTTATTTAGAGTAAAAGAAGTACAGCAAAGTTCAAATGTTACAAACAACACATGTTATGGAACTAACAAAAATTGCCAACAAAGTGAAAGGAGGAAATCTGAAAATTTTAAATGGCTAGCCTGTTTGATTTTTATTTTATTTTCATTTTCTTTTTTTATTTCTTGTTTTTAGTTTTAATTACAAATATAACGTCTTATTTTTACTTTATCACCTGTTTTTTCAAAATTTTATACAAAAAACAGTATAAATAATGAAAAATTATTTTCACCATTTCTTATAAAAAATTTACAAAAAAGAAACAAAACAAAAGTTAAGATGACATTTTTATAATTGAGACTGAAAACAGGAAATAGAATCTGAAATCAAACACCCCATGTTGTTAAATTTGGGCTATGTGTTGTTCCAGGCTTACAGCACAATGCAATAAGATAGAGATGGTACCTTGTCTAGGTCTTTAATTGAACCTTTCCCTCTGATATATACACGGCAACCTGTGGTAGCTTCCACTCTCTTCAGTGAATTACCCCTAGGACCAAGAAGCCGGCCAACAAAATTAAACTGAAAATTAAAATAGCCTTAGTAACTCAAAGGTCAATAGAATGTGAAACTATATGAACATGATAAAAAAAAAATGCAAGTTTTTAATTTCCCTTATGGTAAAATGCTATAAAATATGTTATAAATTTTACATTTGGATAGCTATCTGTAGGAATATCCAAGCGCAGTATCTTCTTCACAATAGGAGAACTTGAAACAACTGGTGATGTTTGCCAATCCACGTTTAGTCCTTGTACTCCAGTTAACCTCTGATGTAGGATGAGCTTAACCAATCAGTAAAAGAAACTAGAGCTTAAAATGAAATGGAAACATAAGAGGAATAAAGAATATTGATATATGATAGAAAGAAATCAAGTTGATTTTACTGAGTGTTATAAAACATAGACTAAAGCATATACAAATTTCACGAATAGTGACAATATTGCCACAATGCCACCCTAAACAGGACTCAATGGATAAGAGGGGAATTGTGAGCACTAGAACTGGATAGACTAAGAATCAGTTTTTTTTTTTACCGATACATAAAATGATATATAAATTTTATATTGAATAGAACAAAAAGTGAGATACATACTTCATGTGATAGGTTGTTCCAGCCAGTGAAGTTTTGTGCTAAGTCTGAAGAAGCCACATGACTTGGATTTATGAATTGCATTCTGTCAAAGTCACTAAATCCTTGGTTCTGCAACAGTCCATTCTTTCCAGAAACCCTTAAAATCTCTGAAACAAGGTAATAGTGAATATAAGAACGTGTAAAAACTTAGTGAATCATAGAACATAAATAATTTTAATGCAGCCTTCCTGATAGAACTTGTAAATTTTGCGTAGGAAGTGTAGTAGCAGACACATTCAAGTCATGACATAGTGACAGTGGAAGCTGTCTATATGAAATCTTGATTATAAAAATAAAATAAAAAGAATTAATAGTAAAGTTGATCATTTGAAAACTGAAAGTTTGTTCTAGTCATGCAAAAGACAATGCCCAATTTATTTCTTTTCTAGAGTGGAGGATGTCTGCAGACTACATGATAAATGATTAATTAGTATAGCCACCATCCTTTTAGTACCCTGTGAATTATTTTTCTCCTGCATTTTTTCCCCTTTTTAGTCATCCAAAAATTTCCAGGCTATGATTGTTCCTTTTTCATGATTTGAGCAATAGATTAAACTTCTAGAGAACCCTAGAGAAGTTAGCTTTGTCACTTATATAGGAGACTAATTCAGTCACTTATATTTCAAAATATGTTTATAGACTTCTGATACCTTAAGCATTCAGTAACTATGATTGAATCAAGCATTAACCCGCAGGAAGGTCAGAAATTGAGAATTCAGTGCATTTTAAAAGAAGATTATATAACCTTGAAGAGAAAGAACGGTGAAAAACTAATACAAGTAACCAGAAAACCAAGTTTATTTTATGATTTGGCCTAATTAAAATGAATTAAGAGAGATGATCAGTTGAAATGAATGGAACAATAAGAGGAGAAATTTGCACAACAAAATCATGGAATAAACTGACCTTGATTAAGGAGTCTGGTACACAAGGGTAGAACTTGCATGAAAGGTCCAAGCTTCTGGTGTTCTGCTAGCAGTTCCGTTAAGTACTGACTAGAACAAACATAAATAAGAACATATTCCAGAAATTAATTGAAGTCAATAGATATATTGTAAATGAAAATAAAAAAATTGCACAATAAATGGCAGAAGAATTATCACCTACATACCTATCAACATCAAAATTGCTTCTCATGTTTATATTTGGTGAATTGGCCCTTTGGGATGCAGGAGAAGAAATCTGATTGTATAAATTAGACATCAATTCTACAAGGATATTGGTTGCCCTGAAGGATTACAGCAAAATTCAAAGGCAACAAGGAAGAAGAAAGAGTTATTTGAGGTTCAAAAATCCTGTTAGAAGAACAGAATCACATAACCTATGCTTGAAAGACAAGAGAGAAAAATGGAAGAAAGGAAGGTACAAAACTACAAATATGAAGGAGGGCCACTTCTGTAGTAGCTCAGTAGTTAAAGCAAGCCTTAAAGGGTGTCTCTCTGTACCTCTCTGGGTGTGTTTTAATTGTTGTTTTGTTGGCTTCTGTTTCATATGCAAGGCTTTATCATGTATTCATGTTTTTTCTTAACAATCACAAACAGGTGTCACTCTGGATTTTTTTTTGTTTGGTTTACTAAAAAACAAAAAAAAAACTCTCTAAATCTCTAATCAAATATGATAAATAAATAAAAAAAAAAAGATAGGTAGATATCTAGATTGATGGATAGATAAAAAGAAGATATAACAAATAGTCAAAACTAGAAAAGAAAACTCCTGAGATATTGATTAGAATTCATAAGCAGATTTCAAAAAGGCCTCTCCTTCCTTCAGTTGAAGACTTCCTCTGGTAGAAGAATAATTAAAATGCTAAAGCAATCATAAGGGTGCGTGGTGGTGGATTTGCTTCAATCAATTAGAAAGAATAAGCAAAGAAAGAGGCCACCCCAATGACCAATGTGGGTCACTGGTTCTCTGTCACCAGATCATGAGCATGTAGATTGAAACCAATCACTCTCATGCTTCACGCATATGTTATATATATATATATATAATATATAATATTATATATAATAGCATACCAATATTAATACTATAAACAATAATGAAATGAAATCAAATATTTCTTCTTCTACTTGTGAAGTCTCTGGAAGTTTTACCAAGTCGTTTACAGCCACCAACATAAGGATAGAAAAATATCTTCCAACTACTTTCAAATAAATCAGAAAACTATAGCTTCATTTTCCGTAGTATGTGATTAGCATATCAAATCTCATAAAGAAAGAAAAAAAATATCAAGCTATTATTTATTTATTTATTTATTTATTTATTATGCTGCTATTAAATTTGACAGCTTAATAGCCGCTATTATTGATTACTATAATCAACTTGCTTGCATTTGTTTCAAATCTGGTTTGTATTAATGTTATGCCATTTGTTTTCTAATCCACTTGTCACCCCCATTCTTGTCTTACTCCAACCCACCTACCAAACAATTCTCTTTTGATTGGAAACTTCATACCCTTCATTACTAGGAATCAACCAAAAATAATAATAATAATAATAATAATAATAATAATAATAATAATAATAATAATAATAATATAAAAATAATTACTATCTGAATAATATAAAATTGGAGTACAACCTATCACATGCATGTAAATTCCAAATATTATACAGTTTTTCATGTAATATATACTAAATGAGTTATTAAATATGTGTATTTCTTGTATAATATTAATTGACATAAAATTAAATTAAAAGTACTCTTACAGTTAGGAAATATTTTTTTTTGTACGCCAAAGTTGTAAGAATTCAAACGTTCATTAATTAGTAATTTGCTCTGCATTGTTCATGTATTGCATGAATATTTTTAATTTAAATAAAATAAAAATAAGTTAAAAATGGGAATATTTTAATTATTAATAATAAATATTTTATTATATTAAATTACAATAAATTAAAAATATAAACTTTTTAAAACGAAAAAAAATTACTAAAATACAGATGTATCAACTTTGTTAATATAATATATTAAAATTTAAAATAAAATTTATTAAGATTATAATAATATTAAAATTTATATTTATCTAAAAATACCTTTTCAATTTGACATAATATATTAATGTAAAATTTAAATCAAATTAAATGTTGAAAAAATAAAAAAGCATTAAATATTCAATTCATAAGACAATAAAGATCAGATACCAACAAAATTTCTAAAAGTACCCTTATTTAAGAATTAACATTTAAATTTATAATATAAAAAAGATTAATTTATTATAAAGAAATCATGTTTTATAATTAGTATCGACGTGGGACTATGTACGCTCGTGTAAAATCGTGTTAGATTCCTTAATAAGCTTTATTCCTTTATTTGTTGTCATCTATGCCTGAATTAAAATTGAATTAGAAGATGACACAAATAGGAAAAAAAATCTTCTTTTTCCCCCATTATTTTAAAGTTATAGAAATTTTAACACTTAGTAGATGGCATGGTTACAAAAATATCACGTGCAACTAAACCAAACTATAGAATAGAATGTACTGCAACTTAGAAGGGAAGAAGAGAAGGAGCATAGGATTCCTAGAGCAACAAGAAGAGCTTGCAAAAATAATAATAATAACAATAATAATAAATATAAATAAATAGTAATGTGGCATGTTGGGCCAGTGACAAGAACGTGTGGAGCAAATAAGCCACAAGATAGGTGACAATTATGAGAGTCATGCACAACCTACAATGCTATGCTGTATTATTTTTCGCAAGTTAGTAATATTGAAAAATCTTATACAATGTGGATGCATCACATCCAATCCGTATATATTTTGAAAACAAACAAACATGGATCTCTTCAATATATATATATATATATATATATATATATATAGGTATACCACTATAGTATAATCATATTCTATAACATTATATATACCCACGTATAAAATGTTAGTAAATTCAATTGATGATATTGTTATTTTAATCAAATTGCCTTTACATGTCTTTTTCTATTGGTTTGTTTGGGATTGCGTTGAAATATGGCAAACACATGTTTGATAGTTTTCAATCACATGTGATTATGTAAAGTATATGTTTGATTAAAATTTTATAAAAAAAAATTATAAACCTACTTATGATATAAATATTTTCAATATACATTGCTTCACTTTATTCAATTTTAATTAAAATTATATATGCTTCTAGTTTCCATGTTTACTTTCCTTGAAAGAGATAAATAGAGGTCAATCAGAAATTTTTTTAGTCATCACATTAATCTTTACTTCAAATAGATCGACATTGACCATGAAAAAAAAAATGTCTGAGGTAGCCAGTTCTTAAGTAACTATCTAACAATGACTTTTTGAAAACTTTTAATGTCATCATTTAATGGGTTCAAATTTTGATTTTCTCCTAACAGTGTAAAAGGATGTGTAAGCACATTGGTTTGAATTGATTTTAGAAAGATAAATTATTTGCTCAAATTCTATCAGTCTTTTTTATTTTATCATTCAACCAATTTTAATCTAGAATCAAATGCAATTCTACTTAACATAATTTTAAGTGGTTTAAATTGAATCGATGTTCATTTTTTGTTAAATAAATTTTTCTTTATTTCTTTTATACTGTATTATTAAAACATGTTTTAATGTCATAATAAAAAAACTAGGACTTAAGAAAAAATTTTAAATCTATTCAAAACTGATAAAATTTAAAATATAATAAATTATAAGATGCATTTTAAAGAATAAAGTCATGGGAAAAAAATTAGTATTGTAATGTCATCAATGCTTATAAAAGTATTGTAACATGCTATAAGTTTGGTTTGGATTGTATAGGTTTTAATGCTCGGTCTAAAATTAGATCCAAATTAATAAAAAATTAATTTTTATTTGGAAATTTGTTTTTTTTTTTTACTTTTCAATTTAATAGTTTTGGATTTGCATTATATTGGATTGATTTATAAAAACACTTAAGGGCAGAACTTGCTAATCAATTGGAAAAGGGATGAAGTGGGTGTGCTTATCCTATATTTGTCCCTATTTAGCAGGTATTTAAATAAGTATTAAATATCTATGAATATTTAAAAATTATAAAAATAGTTTTTATATAATATAATATGACATTATATTATATTATATTATATTATATTATATTAACATCCTATAATATAATTTTTACTATTATGCTTTTATTCTCTAAAAATTTATCATAAAAAATAAAATTTATCTCATTTTATAATGATTTCACAGGATAAGTATTTTTTCGCCTTGTGGGTAATCAATATAAATGCTTACAGGTGCAGGTAATTTTATCATTCTTAATAACTGAAATTAAACTAATTCAATCTAAATCAGTAGAACTAAGTAAAAAATTAAAAATTAAATAATTTTAAAATTTAAAATTGTATGATTTTATCTAAAAAAATTTTTTATACTATTCATGTTTATTCGGTGGTTTAATTGCAATGTTTGCTTCTATAATTTTGGTCATGTATAATTTTAACTCTTCAAGTTTTTTTTTTAATTTAATAAATTTAGTTTTATGTTTATTTTCTTCTACTACTTAAATTTTTAAATTATTTTTTATTTAAAATTTTGTGGAATTTATAATAAAATTAGAACATGAAATAATAAAAAAAGTAGTGAGAACTTGATGAAATAAAATTTGAAAATGTTTTAAGTAGAAAATAAAAGTTTTGGAGTTTCAAGTAGAAATTTGTTTATAAGAACCAAATTTTTAAAGTAGAATTTGATTAGCTCAAAAAAAAAAAACTCAGAAGATCAAAATTACACCTAAGTTAATCTAATAAGAGAGACCAAAATTTTAATTAATCTTTATTTGATAAAATTCATTATACATCAAGTTAAAGTTAATTCCGAGTTTTAAAAATTCATTATAGTGCGTTTCAATGAATTAATTTAAATTTATTTTCAATGTATTTTAATAAAATTTATAAATTTATACGTTAAAAGTATAACTAAAACTTAAATACTAATTCAAAATAAATATTTAAAATTTTTTAATTTATATATAAAATTAAATAAATTCAACAATATTATAAAAAATTAATTAAACTGAATTGGTTGATTAATTTAATCCTAAATCTTAATTTATAAGAACTGACATATTATTCACGCATTGTAAAAGTATTTTAAAATTAAATAAATTTTAAAATAGTAAATATTTTCATTATTGATAAATTTTTTATTAGTAATAATAAATATTATATAAAAAATATAAAAATATTAGATTAAAGATGAAATAAAAAATAAATTATTAAAATATTAAAACATTTGTTATTAATTTTAAATTAAATTTTAAAAAATATATTATAATTATAATAATTTTAAGATTTATTCTCTTTAAATTTATTATAGTATATTTAATATTTAAATTTTAAATGAAATTAATATTTAAAGAATAAATAAAAATAAATGTTAAATGCAGAAAAAATTGTTCAACTTAACAAGAAAAAGAATAGTTCTTAAAAATATTTTTGTTCAAAAATAATGTCTCTAATATAATATTTAAATATCACTTTTCAGTTCACCAAACAAATGAGTCAAAGAAAAAAAAAAACACACAAACATCTCATGATTTTCACCACTCCCTACGATACGAGCTTTGTTGGTACACCATCTAACAAAATGGACCCGAAGATATGTGACAAAACAAACATAAAATTGAGAAAATTAAGAAAAATTACAAATAAAAACAAAAAGGAACTAGTCCCAAGAAATTTCGTAGACTCATAGGAAGCCCAATAAATATAACTCTCATGAAAATTTTTCTAAGACTACATGAAAAAACAAACCATAGAAAGAGATAAGTTGAAATACAATCAATTTGTTCCATTTGATTAATGAAAAGGTGCCAATAATTATAGAGAAGATTATGAATTATAGTAACTTTTCATATAAAACTACATAAAAATTGACATTTGACAATTACAAGCTATTTTAAACTTTTGTAAGGGTTGTTTTGCTTTAATACCATTTGTCCATTTCATTAAACATTGCATATAAAACATGCGGTATTGAGGCGAACCCAAACTTCTTACTAAGTAAAATTATTTCCATACCCTAATTTCATTCCTCTGTTCAATTCTTTTTGTTCTTAATAATTCATTTATTGTTATTTATGTACTTTTGTAGTTATTGTTGATTTAATAAAACGGAAAATATGAGAAAATAACAATCATGAACCCAAATGCTATTTGATTGAGCATATTTTTCTAATCATATTTAAATGTTTATTACATAAGTTATGTGACTTATCTTTTTCTTTTATTATAAAACATCGATGGTCGCATAGCTGAAGAAACATATGTTTATGTAAAATATCTTACACACGATGCAGATAAAAACTCTCCATACAAATAAGTTATCAATCTTACTGTTAGTGATTTACCCTATCATACTAATTTTATTTAGTTTGAAATTAATTTTGATAAATTTAAATTTTTAAAACTAGATCTGATATATTTTAAAGAAAAATCTGGATTATATTTTGGATCATTTTAACATAATTTGTTGACTTATTTTTTTAAGTATTTTTAATAATTATATATTAATAATAATATTTTACATAATATAATATTATATTTATATTTTTTTCCCTCTACACTGACAGTTTGTTAAACCACAAATCACTTAACCATATAAACCATTTTTGACACCATTAATTCTGACGACCAGACTAGAGTTAAAAAAAAATAATCACTATCTTTTAGGTTCAAGTTAACCTTCTTTTATTCACAGGGAAATAGTATCAATAATTATTTCTGAAATCAAATAGAATTATGAAGATCATGAAGAGGGATGTAGTATATTTCAAAACTTAATTCAAACAATATAAAAAAAATTATAAATATTTTGTACAAAATATATAAATTTACTGTAAAATATTAATATAGTTTCTAAGTTTAGAATACTAATTAAAATATTGTATATCCTATTAAGTTTATATATATATATATATATATATATTTATTTGCTTATAAAAAATAAAAAAATTGAAAATAATCTTTTCAATTTGCTGAGGGTTAGAAAGATAAAGAAAGCAACGAAGGAAGAAAATATAAAAATTTAGGGACTTATATTTAATAAAAAATTGGTCTACATACTATTAGTATATTATATCCAATTATATATATATATATATATATAAATTGTTGGATCTTATTTTTATTTTTTAAAATATTAAACCATTTGAATCGTAGATTTATAAATATACGAAACATTGTTTGTATGTATATATATCACGGTTGTTTATTTAGTGTTGTGCGGTTAATGTAATTACTTTCTTGAAAAAATGCAAACAAAATGAAGTGTTACAATAAAATTCATCTAAAAATAACAACAAAAAAGCCTACTTAACCCAAATGATATGTAATGATAGAAATGCTTATGGAAAAAATTGAGATAGCAACTCTTATAAAAAGATGATAAGATTCTAGCTTAAGTGACTGAGACATGTGTATAAAAATTTACAAGGTCATTTTTATGTTACGATTCTTAAATGCGTATTATTTAAATAAATAGATAAATCATTAATTTGATTCTTAAAAAAATAGAAATTAATTATATTATTTTTAAAAGGTACAAATTATTATTTAATTTTTAAAAAATAATTAGTTAGTTTAATTTTAAAGATAAAAAATATATTTTAATTTTTAAAAGATAAATATTTTAAAACTAATTATTTTAATTTTTTAGAAAAATAAATAAAAAACAATAACAATAATTTTTTATTTTTAAAAGCTAAAATAACTGATAATTAATCATTCAGAAATTAAATTAAATAATTATTCTCTAAAAATTCCAACTTATCATAGAGATGCAGTTTCTCTTTAGAAAGTGATCTTCTTATCTTTTCTGATTTTTTTTTTAACAAAATGTCAGAAGAAAAAGTTAGAAAGCTTAACAGTGAATTGGTGTTCTAAAACACAAACCATCGTTAAAGTGCAACCGTTACATCAATTTCCTTTTTTAAAAATAAAAAATGCATATGAAACATATTATTATGTTAACAAATCATTGTTTTTCTAAGCAATAATATCTACATATAAGAATTTATTTTACAAATATCAAGATAAGAATTGGCTAAAGAATCCACGTTAATGTTGGCTTTGGTAAAGAGAGTAAACAAAATATAATGTAACGAGATTTAATTATCTATATATTATTTTTATTTTTATTTTTATTATAATTAAATATTCTAATATGATATTTTTCTCTCTATATATATATTAAAAAATTAAAAATTATTATTTTATAAAAATATACTATTCATATTATATATTTATATAATAATGTATATTTTATACTTTCTCCTCATCTCTTTTGCATAATTATCATATTTTATATTTTTATACTTGTATAAATTATTGTACTGATAAATAGTACAAATATAATTTTTTTGTGAAGTTCAATGCAAAAAGGTAGTAGATTTGCTGCTGCTCAAATCTTTTTTCTTCTCACATGGAGCATGGAGCCTCACCCTTATGTTTCATTTTCTTATATATGAGATGCAAGCAATTTTGTCTTATCTCAATTTTCCACCATGTATATTTTTTAAAAACAATAATTTCTTTAACAATTTTTTTTTATGTTATTGTGTCTTTTATTTTATTTTTTTACCCTCTCATCTCTGTATTTATTTTTCACCGCGTAATATTATTGTGAAAAACGAGTTTTTGAAATATATCAATTATATTTAGGAGATGTTTGATAAAAGAACAAGATTAACAAAATTAAAGTTTTTGAAAATCTTTTATTTAAAAATTTTAATTTTTTATATTTGATATAAACATTTTAACTTTTTTCAAATTAATAAGTTTAAAATATTTTTTATTTATATTTTTTTCAAAAAATATTTTCATAAAATGGATAAAACTCAAATTTTTTTTATTAAAGTGAAAAATGTTTAACCATACCTATAAATTTTTTAAATATACATAATATATTTATAACATTTCAAACATTTATGATTGCTATAAATCATGATTTTCAGTAATAAAAAAATTATATATCAAATATTTTTTTAATATTTGTTTGATTTAAAATTTAATAACATTAATTTAAATTATATTTAATATTATATAATTAAATTATAACAAATACTTTATATAAATTTTAAATTCAATTCTATTATTTTATTATATATCCAAAAAAGTATCATTAAATATATAAATCTAAAAGGAATTTTTATTTTAAAATAAATATTATTAGAAAAATATTAATAAGTGATTTTCTAACCTTAACACTGGTGGCTTGATTACTTTTACAAGTTTGGTCCAAATGAGTTTAATTATTTTTTAAACGAAAATTATCAACAACTATACATTTTGACTTGATTAATTAATTATGTGTAATTGATTATAAAATTAATTACATTATAATTATGATATTTTATAATTAATTATAAAAAATATGTAATCGAATAAAAAAATATTATAGTTATTTTTTACAATAATAGGCATTGTGGTTAAATAATGGATTCACGTTTTAAAATTTTTAATATAAATAAATATAATTTCTGTAAATATATTTGAATATCAAAACTATTTTATAAAATAAAAAGCTTATGAATTAAAACGAGTGCTTAGAAGACAGGGACAACGTAAAAGGAGATATTCTTAAAAGCGAGAATATTTTTACATCACATCATTCACAATTATTTAACTTTCTGAATTCTATTATTTATGTGAGTCCACAAATAGGTGATACAGCTAAATCAATATAAAGGAATTCACAGCTGACACATAACACATCATTGATGAAACAAACAAAGGTTCTCTAAAACCTTTTTATTTTTGGTCTTAGAATATATGCAGAGATAATGAGGTTCATGAAAATCATACCAACTTAATCCAAGGAAACTGAATTTCCAAACATGGTGCATTGGACAAGGAATGCATTTTTTTTTTAACTCATTATGAACAGAAAAATTACGATGCCAAGCATGAAAATTAAAAAAATGGTTCTACAAGAATCCCTCAAATTTATCTTAAGGAATGTAGTCATTTTCTATTGTTGGTCTTGTGCGAGTCCCCACAGCTAATGGTGCTTTGGTGCCCCCAATTGATGTCATCTGCAAGGTTTCATTGGTTTCAGCTACCCATTCCAATTGCTGAATCTTCATCCCTCGTTTGGTTCTTCTCACTTTAGCAACCAATAGGCTCAACATGATGAACAAGAGGCACCCAACAACCACAGATGTAACAATTATCCACACCAAGGACTTGTTCTTCCCACCATTTCCCCCAACATCAGCAGCAACAGCAACAGCAGCAGGTGCTGGTGATGGAGCAATAGATTCCACAACAATAGAAAAATGCCCTTGTTGGAATGTTGAACACACATTTCCATGTAATAGTATGTCAAACTGCACAGAACCATGTAGATCAAAATACACACACTTTGGTACTGACCCTGATGATGCTGGTTTCACATCATGGAACTTGATCAAAATTGGCTTCTCAGAAGCTCTAATATCCAACTCAGGCAACTCAGAAGCTGACAAATTGGAACCACTGTAGGACATTAGGCCTAAAACAGGAGCCAAATATGAGTAACCAGGTAAAGGGTAAAACTTTTCAGACCAATTGCCCAAGTTGTGGTACACCAAAACAAGCCTCTCCACATAAGGTTGCTCAAAAACCCCAATTGGGATCTGAAATTCTTTGTAGCTTTCAACACCTCTTGTTCTCAAACTACCACTCCTAAGCCTCATTGCTGAAACTCTAACCCCTTTTAGGCTTCTGGGTACTTGAGCATCATAGGGTACCCCGGTTTTTGGCCTCAAAAATGCCTTAAAGGCCCAATCTTGAAGAATGGCATCAAGGGTGCGTGATGAGATGCCAGTGTCAGGTGAAAGCTGAGAACTTGAAAATGGCAGAGAAAGAAGCAATGGCAATGAAAGCAGTGCAAGGAAACTGGTTCCAACCCTCATCAAGATCTCATTCGTTCAGTCAAAATAAACAAAACCCACTAAGAATCTAACACTCAAAGATGCACAGACAGAGAAAAAGAGAGACTTTACAGTTCAAAAGCACTCAATGGCCATAAATTGTTGAGCATTTTGTTTTGTGTGCTGCTGCAGTTGTCAATGGTGAAAGGAAAATGACAGAAACCCCACTTCAAGAATTCAAAATCAGATCTTTCAAGAGATACCAGTTGCTTTGCTGTGATGGATTGGTGGAAAAATCTTGAGATTGTTACCAAAGAATGAGTGTGGTGTTAGAGATTAACGAAGCAGGAAAAGGGGCAAAGCTTTGTTCCAGAAAAAGGAAAATGGTCGGAAAAAAATAAGAAGAAGAAGAAGAAGAAAATTGGTTGAGAAAAGAAAGGGAAAAAATCAGGTAAGAATGAGAAGATGTAGGGGGCAGCGTTGCCGTTTGAGATTGGGAGTGGAACTCACTGTAATGTAAAAACGTTAATGCATGCACATTCCTCCCTCCTTCTGCTGTTTTGTTCTGTTTTGTGATTTATGGGACCCCTAATTTTCTACGTTTAAGATTGTTCTGTATATATGTTTGTAGATTGTTTTGGTACAATTTTTATTGATGATTATAAAAGCGTTCTCTTCATACATTCATTATTTTAAAATTTTTATAGTCCTTTTTTTTCACTGTGCTATTTTCTTTCTTTGGATAATGAGAAGAATTATCACATTACTATTTAGGAAGATTTAATATTTTTTAAATACACAGTCTCATATTTTCAAGATTATAATTAAATTCTAAGAGAGGATAGTTATTGATTAATTGTTGAATGGGAAAAGCAAGGGGAAAGATGAAAAATGGAAATTTGGAGGGTCAAATCAAGGAGGTACAAAGCATGTGAAGTTGTTACAATGGTAGAGGTGGAACTAGCTGGTAATTGCAACTGTAATTTAATGACTCGCAGATATTAGTCACTGCCACAACAAACTTCCTGTCCAGGTGGGTTCTCTTCAACGCCTAAATAGGGGAAAAGTGTAAACAGAGTAAAGCAATGCCACCAGTGTGCTGCCAGAGGTTGTAAGATAATATTGACATAAATACTTAAGTAAATAATAAAATATGAATTTTTATATTATAAATTTTATTTTGGAACGAAAATATTTTCTAAAATTATTATTGGATTTTCATTCAATTATATATTTTTTACCTGTAAACTAGCTTGAATGGTGGAACTAGCAATAATTAAGCAAAAAAAATAACAAGATTCATATCCTTTTATCTTACAAAATTTCTATCCCTATAAAAATTTAAATCTTTATTTTTAAAGAAATAAATTGAATCAAAATATAAGTTTCAAGTGTTGAAATTTAATTTATTTTAAAATTTAAGAATAAATTTGTTTTTTTTTATGTTTTTTTTAAAAATTGTATATTTTAAAATCTATTAAATTTATTTGGTTTAAAAATATAAAAAAATTAAACTTAAATTTATATAAATAATTAATTAAAAATTTATAAATTTAAAATTTATTAGATAAAAAATTATTAAATTGACTTTAAACCCTTATATATATATATATATATATATATATATATTAGAATTTTATTTTTAGGATTAAAAAAATTAAGATTCTTTTTATTAGAAATTAAAAAATTTAATTTTTAAAATATTATATAAATATAATATATAATAAATATAAATATATAATATTTTTTAAAAAAAAAATTAAACATAATTATTTTAATAAATTTAAATTTATTTATTTATTAAATAAACTTTAATCTCCTTGACTTGTTTTTATCTTTACATCTTATTCCTTTCTTTGATAAAAAGAAATTGTGTTTATTTTTTACATTAATTATTTAATTTTAATTTAATTTATTATTTTTAATTTAATTTAATTTAAATATTAAATTTAATATATTCTATCAAGTAAAAAATATAATTTTAGTCAAACTAAATTTTAAAAATTTAAAATTTTAATATATCATATATAAAAAAAATGTATCTTTAAAAATTTATTTTTGTAATTTTATTTTTAATTTTAAAAATTTTATATCTTTAATTTTTTATAATAAAAAATTATTATTAATAATAAAATTATTTATTATTTTAATTTATAAATTATATTTAAATTTAAAAACACTTACATAATGCACGAGCAACTTACTAATTAAATTTTAAAGCACGGATAAATTTCATAAATATGCAACATATAGCAAAAGTCAGAGGTGATACTCTTTAAAAAAAAAATCTTGTAATGTTTGTTTAGAGTATCCAAAATTGGAATTAGGCCTTAAAATTATAAATATGATATTTAATTTCTTGTAGAATTGGAAATAAACTCAAGATCTAATTTCATTAATATAAATAAAATTAATATTTTTCAATTTCTAACATTTGCTTTTAAACTATAATTTCTAACCTTACTTTTCATACTATATAATTTTTATCATCTCAAACTTTATTATATTGTTACTTTTATTACTATTATTATTTAGTATTATATTATTATTACATATATCTTTTCCTTCTATTACTACAATTATCACTTCATTATATTATTCATACTAATTTTATTATTAATACAATTATTGTCATTAATTCTTTATTATTTTTTTATTATTATCACTCATTACTATTATTATCATATTCATCTCTATCACCTGAATTATAGTTTTGTAATTTGATTCTTTGCACACCTGAAATACTAAAATAATATTTTTGAACCAGTTCCAATTTGAATAGAATTAGAAATGAAATTATAAAATCCGGAACTACAATTTTAATTCTATGCACTAAACATCACCTTATTTTATTCTTCAAACAATTTAACAAATTAGTTACTTTTTCCTTTTTTTTAACTCGAGTTTATTCATTTGATTGCTGTTGGACATCTTTTTGAGTGTTCAAAGCATAAAAATAGACGAGGAATTTGGTTTTTTATAAAAAGCCTATTGAAAGATTGGCATACATAATCAAGCAGAAGATACAGTTTTCAATCTCGAGAGACAAGTCGAAAATATCTCGGAGAGCCTTCAAGTTGCGTCAACCATTTTAGTATCTTTCTGTGCAGATGCGATGCTTAATTTTTTTATATACCACATTAGACGAATAGGTAATAATTCTCTCAAATATTTCTAACGGTACGTCTGAGTAGAATTTTAGACAAAAAGGGAAGTTAACAAATTTGTTTTGTCTTTAAAATTTGAGAACTATTTAACATTTATAAATAAACAAATAGTAGATTAAATTTTTTTAATCCTTCATTATTATTTTTTTACGTTCCCTTCTCTTTTCTTTCAAAATTCCACACCCAAGCATACCCTAAAAAACAAAAAAAAAAAATGTTTGGTGAATCATCAACACATAAATACTAATGGAAAAAAAACCATATACTTTAATAAAGGAACAGATCTTTTAGACTATTTTTTTCTTAAAATAATGATATACCTATTATTAAATTTAAACAAGTTAAAAATACCAATACATCTTTATTTTTCACTTAAAAAATAATTTCACCGTTATTCGCTAAATTACTGCTTCAATAGTAGGAAGCTGATTCACGTGGCAAAGGAACACCAAGTCAATGCATCGATCACCAGACATTGACCCCCCAAAAAATTTTCCCCCAGGCGTAATCCATGTAAAGTTGCAAATTCGCACAGGAAGAACTTTCTAGAATATCCTCACCCGTGAACCCGCAATGTACAAAACATAAGGAAAGAAGATTTTATATTGATAACTAAATTCCTGTTTCTTGGTTGCGCATCTTTTATGTTGTCTGAATAATGTGAAAAATATGAGAGAAAATAAAAGCATTAAAAATAGAAAGATAAAAAATAAATTATTTGAATAAATAAAAAAAATTAATAACTTTTTTTTTATTTTATATTAATTAAAAAATTGAATTAAATCAAAATTTTTATTATATTATTCTTTAATTAATAACAATTTTTTATTTTAAAATCTTTCAAAAGAATTTTAAATAATTTAAATATTAAAAACAAAATTATAGAACAACTTATCCCCTAATTCTCTTTTATTTGAAAGAGATTATTTTTTCATAAAAATAATTTCTTCTTTTCTAGGTTTACGGTTAAACATAAAAATATTTCTATCAACCTTATTTTTTTCTTTATTTTCTTTTCTTCTAATTTATTCCAAACAACCAAAACATTAGCAAATGCACCCACCCAAATAGTCTACTCATGTTTTACTAAAACTTGAAAACAATTTACATATACACCATGATGCATACACGAATATAACGTATTGAACTCAAAATTTGCCATGATATACTAAAGTTTTCTTATGTGATGTATTGCTATACAGACCTGATGGTTTAGGCTACGTATGCTGATATAATGAAAATAAATAAATAAATAAAACTCAAAGTTACACAATGTATGGTACATATTACATCAAGGTAATGTCACCCACGATACATAAAACGAGCAACATATTAATGACAACAAATTCAAAAGGCATCAAAATGCGGTGCATCACCGTAACTAACGACGAATTTAATGTTATTTTGCATCCTTTCCTGTAATAGAAGAGATACTTCTAGTCACTTCAGAACTCTTGGCATCCTTTCCAGATATGGTAGATGAGATGCCTCTTGTTAATTCTGAACTCATGCCAAGGTTGGTTTCTGGAGACAGTGATCGGGATGTTGCAGATGGAGTAATAGAATCCACGGGCAACTTAGACACTGAGGGAAGGTTAAGAGGGTTAACTTCAGTGACTTCCTCGTTGCTCTCGTCAAAGTAGACAACATCCTGCATTGTAAGTTGGTGATATTCAACAACCTCCCTTAGAAAGCGATTCTCACGGGCATAAACTGAGTTCTCGTGGGCCAAGCGAGCTTTTTCAGCCAGAAGTGTTTCAAGTTGAAGTCGTATCTGCAATGGAAATGCTATCATGAAAAATGTAGAAAGCTTTGATGAAATGAGAATGAGTATGTTCAAAGCACATTTTACGTAAGTACATAATGTGGGTTAAAATCGGAATAATCAAATCAATTGAATTAAATATGAACCGAAATGGGGAAAAACTCAAATTTGATTAACCTAAATATGGGTGACGTTTCTTGGTTCTTTTTTTCAATGTCATTGTGGCGTAAGACGAGTGGTAGAAATGTTTTTTTAAGAGAGGAAAAAAAGAGAGAAAACAAAAACAAGAGTAAAAAAAACAGAAGGATAACATAGGAAGGGGATCCACATACAATTGGTGCAAGTCTTTAAAATACATCATTTAATAAATTTAAATAAAATGTGAAAATCAATCCAATCATTAAATCATATCATAACTAGATAATCATATATATTGAATTTCAGTACATAGGTATGCAATTAAATAGTCAACATTTATTTATATTATACATTATAATATAAAGTGGTGTGATTAGTAATATAATATTAACGTATTTTTAAATTGTATGAAATTTTATAAATCATAATATACTTCACGAAAGTTTTAATCTAGTTGTTAGATCGATGAAGCTAATGTCTAATTTATCTAAAATTTAGTGTACACGATCATAATTGTCAACATGATTTGGGTCATGATTCTAAAAACAAACCACCCAAGATAGTATGTTAGAGTCAGGATTTCAGCCACCACAAACCAACTTTTATCCCATTTTCTCGTTCTTGCAAATATGACGAGACAGGCTGGACTATACCAGGTTGGCCCAAAATGGAATGGATAAGATAAAGCTATCTATGGCACATATTTGACCATGTATCAACTCACATTTTGGGTTCAGTCACTTCAATGGGTCAAAAAAGTTAATTTTAAAATTAAAAAATAATATTAATTTTTAACTTAAGCAAGCTAGCATGCTTAACGTTCTATATAGCCAACTCAACCTAGTGGATTAAGTATTAGGAACTTGGCTATTATTGTTCTAAACAAATTAGCCTGCTGGCCGACCAGTATCTGCCACCTCCAACTCAAGCTTAAATGGGCTTGGATTAAAAAACATAATTCAAGATTTTAGGGTGCTAAAATAAGAGGTTGGTGGGATCATGTCCCGTTTTACTGGTTACAGCTAACAAGAAAATGTGGACTAAAGCTCAATTATATTAATAAGCGTGAAGAACTAAAATCCGTAGTCAAAGGAAAGAAAACTCAAGATACTACTCTGCACAAGAGTTACAGCTTCTAAACTACATATATGCCAATAAAATGATAACAAGAAGATAAATGCAGGTTGCAGCAAGATAAATGATGCACATGATATTACCAGGGGCAGAGCTAGAAATTTAGCATGACAGCCTGACCAAAACATATATAAGATGAAAGGGGAATGACCATCAACTAAAGAAACTGAAATTTTCATTCATTTTATGGGGGCCATCAACACGTGAAATATCAGACTTGGAGGCACTGTGGCATACCCCTTGCCTCCACCTATAGAAATTATACGTTTAGCTTTTATACAAAATAAGTGATGTACAATGGATTATACATACATAGAAATAATTGACTAACTTGGGTATCAAATATCTGACATCAGATCTCTTGGGCTCCACATCATACAATGCAAATAATTAGGTTCCAGAAACAATGCGCAAAAAGCATAATGTCAAAGCTTTTAACACCTTCCCAGACGGGTTGATACATAATAGACTATTTACTATTAAGGGCTCGAGTCAAACTCAAGCTTTATAAAGAATTAAACACAGATATTCAACTCTGCTCAGTTACAATGCAGCTTCATCCAACTCTTTCAACATGGCTCACCAAATTAGCCACTGAAAGCACAAGGCTCCTACCATTACAGGGTTTGAAGAGGTTTGAACATAAGCAGTTTTACCCTCATGAACATAGAAATTGAGTTCAGCAAAAAGCACCAAATCATAAAAGGCATGCTATAATTCGTAACCAAAGCAAAAGTACTTGCCAATTGGACTTGAAAAATGAGCTTGGGACGGAGAGGGGCATATACATTATAAGAGACAAAATATGCGAAACAGACATCAGATGATAGCCTTATATATGTCACTGAAACATTCATACAAGGGGAAGTAATGAAATTAAAAAAGCAAAGAAAATAGGAGATACACATACCAAATCATCGTCATCTTGGCTATCTCCCCTTTCACGATTCTCACGGAGGATCTTATTTTCTTCCTCTAGCTGAGCACATCGATCCTTTGCAAAAGCCAGATCAGCTTTGACAGTCTTCAGCTCCCGAAGTAGTAGTTTTGCTTTTGCGGCCATTGCCATTGCAACCTGTGACAAAACCAAAATGCAAACAACGCATCCCATTGAGTGAAGATAAAGATACATCATAGAACCTTGCATCCTATGATGACATCACATCAATTAGGTGCCATGCTGGGAATAATTTGCAGTAAACATGGAAACAAACTAACTGGAAATCAACTTTTTTCCTTTGGGTAGGAAGGGGGGAAGGGGTTGTGAAAATAAAGAATGTTAACTATGATCCTCTATCTTAAATAAAAGGAAACCCATGAAAATAATCGTGTACCACTGAAAGAATCTAAAACACATTATGTAAGAACAGTAAGGACAAAAGTAAGAATGAGTTGAAAGAAACCTGAAAAGGAACACCAAAGTATTAGTTTGGCATTATTCTTGCTTCAGCGGTCATGTCATAAGATTTACCTAGGAAAATTATGGCATGTGCAGGCCTTAGTGCCCCAAAGTTTTGCATTGGTGATTATTGGTTTGCAAATTAATTTTTTGGGAGATGGAATTAGTGATTAGAAGGTGAAAAGATGACTGAATTTAAGAGATATATTCAATGGAAACTAAGGACAGAAGCAATGTTAAGGAATTTGATTATCTATATCAAAAGCTAGCACATATTTCAGCTTTAGATGGGAGGGAAAGCTAGGGTCCATATTCTCAAGAATAGAAGGTTGATGGTTTAATCAGAGACAGGCATCAACGGGAGGTTGAAGAGTACTCAAGAGATGATAGAACTTAAAAACCATTAACTTTACAATTCTTTAAGTCTGAATGCAACAGGTGCCCTTCGATATAAATATCTTCTTCCTTTACTTTCTTCCAATTTTCTTGTTTTGGCTGAGCATTTCATAAAATGAGTTCATTTATAAGAAACAAGAAACTGTTTATAAAAAATTATTTTTTATAAAAACTAGATAATGAGTTGCTAAATCCTTTTCCCTGACTGAAAAATAAACTGAAAAATCATTACAGAGTTAACTTTCTGACACATTGCATATCTAAATTTCAAGTGCCCAACTCCATATTTAACATAAAAATATTAATATATAAATAGAAATATATAAATTTAACTAATTAATCACAAAAAACCATGTGAAAATATTAAGACTCTAGTGCTCATAGAGAAAAGAAAAAACAGTTGTCTTCTATTTGTCTCACTTACACCCCTTTAACTATAAAGGTCAGTCAATTGTCTATTTGTCTCACTTACACCTTTAAGTGAGTCATGTTATCCTAATTGGATATACTAATTGGACAAATAGATATTCTCCTTTCAAAGAGAAAAAAAAGAAAATATAGAACAATAATTTTATAAATAAGGGAATCATTTTTTTTCTCAGCAAATCAAAAGTAGTAAAGAATTATATTGCACGTATATGAAGCACAGCTGTATGCTTGTGATGTGTTAAGAAGAAATTCATCGTGTAGTAAATGTGTACTTATATCAGGTACTTATGTTTTGCACTTTGATGTGCGATGGTCTCTGTATCATGCCAATAGTCAAATTGTATCCATAGTAGTCAATCCCAAATAGCATCATAGAGTGACTGACCCCATAGCAGATAGGAGTGGCCGCTATTTAGAAGTTTTCAAATACCCTAACATACATTATACTACACACATAAATATATGTGTGTGTGTGCTGAAAAATAAAAACAGAAGAAGAGATGAAATTTCAGGAACAGAGTCAGACCACGCCGGAAATGACCCGAACAGCATTGGATATTGGCCAGAAAACAGAATAGAGAAAAAAGCTTGCAGGAAAATGGCTTGGGGATGCCTGACAATCACCGGAACAGTAATGGGTCTTCACCAGAAAACACCCAAACAGTGGACATTGGAAACGGACTGTGCTGTCAGAAAATGGCCATTGGACTTCATCGGCGCAGGTGAGCAGTCCATCGGAGATGGAGATGGAGAGAGAAATTAGAGTTTGTCCATTCAGTACTTTCTCTTAGGCATGCAATGTTCCTAACTTGGATTGCAGAATGAGTTTAATGAAAAGGGGAGACAAATCCCAATATTTCCCCCCACCCAAAAGCCCTCAACCGGTAAGAAAACGCAGGATAGAAAGGGAATTTCACTGAAATCAAGTTAATGGCCACAACAAGCTGTGGTCTGCTGCAATAGTACCACTCCAGCTGTGACACTACAGGGGCCCAGGGGACACTGGGGTGCCTCTCTGCTGCCATAGCAGCACTATAACATGCAATTGACTACTTTGATTGTATCTTGTACCCCATGAGTTTGCCTCATATCAAAAATTTGTTTCCATGAACCCTAGCATAGTAACTTCAATAAATGAACACACTCAAAATTCTCTAACTTCAATCATATTTCAATTACTGGATCTACTGAATTTGATAAAGCAAGATATTGCAGACCAAATAATATAAGCATGCAGTATGGTTTAGTAAGAACATAAAGTAAAAATGAAAGGGAGAAAATTTAAAAAATAAACAATTTGGAGTTAGAATGCTGAATTTTGACGCTGCACAACTTAACCACACAAGTACTTTTACTACATTAAAAAGTGATACACAGTTGCCACCTTACGTCGCGAGATGCCTTCAGTTGAAGTTCTTGGTCTGTTTGCATTGGTGGCATCTGGGTCCGCAATTGGGATTGATGCAATGTAGTAGAACTAGAACGGTTTATCTCCTGATTTTGTCCTACAAAGTTGTCAGGCTTTTTCCTGATATGTTTACGAGTTTCCTGAATTATATCTGAAGTCCGATTCTCAACAATTGTAAAACCTTCCTGCAAAAGTGGAATCAGCACAGGACTAGAGGATCACTATGCATAACCTTTTGGGAAGGGAGGGGAAAGAAATTTCAAAATTGTAATGGAAGCCTGCTAAGAAAATAAAAAATAATAGAACCAACAACCTACAATAACATACTCCCATCCCTATCTGCATAATCCGAAGGCCTAAAAGCCTAAAAGGCAAGGCAAATGCACAAGTAAAAACTATTAAGTAGAAATTAGGAGATGCATACTCCATCCCGACCACAACTAATAGAATATTTGAGAGAAACATAAAATATACTGTATGAGCAAAAATGCTAGTATCAAAGCTCACCTCCAAAGATTTACCAATGGAACCACCAATTTGAGTAAGAGAAGATGTTATAGCATCAAATCCCTTCATAAAAGCTGGTCCGTCCTTTTTGAGATTACTATCCTCTAAGTGGTTTGAATTTTCGAACTACAGAGAGAATGACAATAGCATCCAATTTTACAGTTCAAAAAATAATGAACAAGCAGCTAATTACTAGTTAAATGAAATATCAATATAACAATTCAAATTCAAAAACTTAGTGCATATGGTGTATATGGCCCCTGTTTGGTGTTCTACTAATAGTTATCTGGTTTCTCAAAGGAGTTGCCATTTCAAACACTGATGAGATTGGGCAATTTTTCTGCTTGTTTCTTTGTACTCTGATGTACTAAGTAGGACTCCTTATCGATCTTTTATTTGTATTTTCCCTTCTTTATTTTTATTTGATAAACCTTCTATTTCTATTAAAAGATAAATAAACAGTTGGAGAAAGCACAATACTATAGTGAAAAAAACTTTTAACATTTATTCAACATTATTAAGACATTTTAGTGCAAGAGATGTCTCTTACAAAATGCAATGCACCATCTTTTTTTAGTGAACAACTAAAACTACAAATTTACTATAATATTATTTATAATGATTAATCCGTATGAGCCTTCCAAAATCTTGACTCCATTAACAACTTAAGTTTCAAATCAATGAAATCATATTAAACTTTGATTTTATTTTCTCAGCATAACATAGACAGCAACATTTTTGCCAATAACTTGAGATATAATTCTAAACTCACCTTGCCCCTAGATGCTACACCAGGCAACTGTGACCTCATCATCCCAGGCATTTGAGATTGCTGGGGTACATTATCATTATCATCCTCAATAATTGATTTGGCTTTTCTAGCCAGAACACCCCAAAATCCATTCTTGGATTCATTCAAGCTCTTCATAGATGTATATTCATAGGTTCTTGCATCCTATATGTACAAAGTAGCACATTTAGCAAAATGACACTGCAATTTGGAATCAACAGAACAACACATTCAGCAGTATCCAATCCAAAGAATGCCAATTAAAAAAAAAAAAGTGGCAAGCAGAGAGAATTAAAGGAAAGTAGGAGACAGATAGAAAGTAAGCAAATGCAAGCTTGCACTTTCAATCTTCAATGCATTCATATTAAAAAAAAAAAACTCTATCACTAGCTTCAGGTTTTGTGCCCACAATAGTAACAGATACATCTAGCAGATATTTCATCCAGTTTTTAGTATAAATAAAAGTATGAACTGGAATCATATAGACATCAACAATTAAAACAAGCATCATTAATAGGTGGACTATTTTATCTAACAAAGGAAGTTATCAACCGAGAGAGAGAAATACAAAACAAAAAAAGGCATCCTCAGAAAAAATACAGAGTAAAACAAAAATACTACAATCCTAAAGGCCAAAAGATGCTGATATGCAGGTATTCTAAGGATGCATAGTTGGCAGAGTTTATAGACACTATGTCCTGCCTAATTTCGTTGAAATTGATATTATTTTTGCCTGCAATGCAAGAGGTCTCTTATTGCCCTGCACCAGTTACGCGGACAATAGTGTGCCACAAACAACTATCTCCAAGGTAAATGCATCGCAATATAGTTCCGATCAGATAGCTGGGAAGTGGTGCATATGGTCAAGCAGTTTCAGCTACTGAATCTTCACTAGGATAAGAATAGTTTTCCATTTTTCCAGGCTTTGTTCTAGAATTTTTCAAGAGGATTTCTCAGGCAAGTTAAAGAGAGACTGAGGAGTTCTTTCAAACTGAAGTTTCCTATTTCCCTTTGTCTATTCTGCTTTTAGGAGGATTCCTCTAATTTTTCTCCTCTCATATATATATATATATATATATATATATATATATATATATATATATATATATATATATATATATATATATATATAACGACGGCACCACGACCGCAAAAAACTAATTCATGTCCTACAAAAAACTCATAAGCAATACACGAATTGAATACCAACAAAGGAATAATGTTATACTCTACATCTATCGAATTTTCATTTTTCATGTAGAAAGAGCAAGAGAGAGAGACCTTGGAGGATGGAGGAGGAGTTGGAGTGGGTTGAGAGCGAGGGATTGGAGAAGAAGCAGAGGAGAGATTGGAGTGACCGTAGAGAGAGGAGAGGGAAGAATCACGGCGCGCCGAGGAAGCCCTGATAGCTTTGGCAGCGAGCGAAGACGAAGACGAAGACGAAGACGGAGCGGAAGCATCCAAGTCGTCGTTCGGCGGTAGAAAGGGGTTAGGGTTCCGAGTTGCTTCATCTTCGAAGGTCGAAGAAGAAGGTTTCAAAATTCCCTGTTGTCTTCTTCTATACGCCATCGAATCAACCTCGAATTTCTAGATCGAATCCCCAAACCAAAAGCACTGGAAACAAACAGAATGGCTAACGCCACCGTTTCCAGAAACTTCCTCTCTCTGCTTCCTCCCTCAAATCCGGATCCGATCACGAACCAGAACCAGAACCACCCCTGAATAATGAACGAAAAGTATTGCCACTGCGTTTATCAAATTAAATTTATTTTTAACGTGATGAAAAAAGAAAATAGGATATATCAGAATCCGACCCCCCCCCCCCACCCTCCTTCCTTTTGTCTTCAGTGACTCACAAAATTAAGGATAATTATTAGATTATGTGATTTTATTTTTTTATAGTTTTACACTTCTTCGATTTGTTTTTTTATACTTTTTATTATATTGAAATTTATTTGATTATGATTTTAAAATTAGTAATCACAGATTTAATCATTACTAAAAAGGTTTTTTTTTTGAATTATGGTAATGCAACTTTTAAAATTATTTGTTAAAAGATTATTTAGAAACCAAGCTTGTATGAGCATGTGGCCTGAGGCGGTCGGTGCTGAGTGGCATGACATCAAATCAATTAATGTAAGAAGCTAAACGTAGAGTAGACGGAGACGGTATAGAGCAGATTCATGTTGGGCAGTGTAAAAAGGGATGGAAAACCATTCTCAGGTGGGCATCTTATGCTCCTCGTCTAATAGTATTGTTGATACTTGATATGTTTTTTATCTATAAAAAATGAAAAATATCAACACATATCCAGAACAATTTATACATTCTACATCTCATGATTAACAGTTGAAAGGATTAAAAATAAATATTAAACGATTTATATTTGAAGATAATTATTATGAATGTAACACAATATAATAATAATAATAATAATATAATCTGATTATTCACAAATTATAACCATAAAATAATAGAAAAGATAATGAGTATAAAGGGATGTTTAAACTAATTTATTTTAATCTCAAATAAGTAAAGATTAAATAAGTTAATTTATATCATTTAATATTTATATTAATAAATGTATAGTTAACTTAACTAATTTGTGAAATGATTCATACATAGATAATATTTCAAATTTTTTATTTATTAACATTTTTATTTTCTTTTTACTTTAAAATAATTTTAATTTTTTAAAATATTTAAAATGGCATTTAAATTTTATTATGATTTGCATTGAATAAATTTATTAAATTTGTATAATTTTTACAAATCAACTTGCATATCAACAAATTAATATACATGAATTCTTAATAAAATAATAATATTTATAATTGTGATGATAATAATAATATTGATGATAATAATTATTATAATTATAATAGATAATAATAATTATTATAATATAAGAAATAAAATAATATAAATATAAAAATGATGATAATTATGATTTTAGCAAAGAACAAATATCAATTTTGTTAGTTGTGAAATTAAAAATTTAAATAAAATGAGATAGACATAAATAAAAATAATTTATTTTCTATTTTCTTTTTTTATTTTTAAAATAATAAATATAATTGGATGAGTGATCAAAATAAAATTATCCTATTTTATTAGCTTACCAAATAATAAATTAAAATAAAATACTTATTTTATTTTTTATATTTATTTTCATCATTAATTAACACTCAAAATTTAATTAAATTAATAATTTAATATAAAATTACTTAAAATTAAAATTTTAATTTTAATTTAACACCTAACTAATATTAAAAGTAAGAGATGCAAATCTTAAGTTGATTAAAAGACATTCAATGTGTTAAATTAAATGTTACTTCATATTTGTTTTTAATGTAAGTTGATTTTAAGATAAATCTAGATTAAAGATTTATTTATTTTAAAATTTTAAATTAATTAATGATCTTATTTTTTAAATATAAAACATTTTAATAAAAATACATGATTCAAATTAATTTATATATTTAAAAAACATTTACCAATTTAATTTAATTGTATTGAATTTTAAATTTGGTGGACACTAATTTCATTTCATTACATGTTTACTTATTTTATTTATGCAAATGTTAGCTATTATTTTATAGATATTAGTTTGAGAAGTAAGAACCAAAAGCTCATGTATGTAACAATTAATTTGATAAATCTTAATGTTAATAAAGAGTTATTAGACGAAATATATTTTATTATATTTATTATTCAAGTAAATATACACACATGAAAAATAATTTTTATACCATTTAAAAACACTATTTAATAAATATTTTTTACAAAATCACAATAAAAAATTATATAAATTTATATGAAATTAAAATTATTTAATATTTTGTTGATATACATTAAAAATAAAATGAATTTTAAATCTATAAAAATAATATCCATTTTATTATAATTTTTATAAAATGTTACATAAATAATTATAATTTAAAAATTACATTCTTGATATGCACCATTTTTCATGAAACAGTGTTAAAAATAATCACGACTTTGGGCCAAGCACATTCTTTATTGAGAATTTGGACTATCTTCATATATCATTTGTTTTTTGGTAGGGACTATCTTTCTTTCTTTTTTCAACGAGGGGCCCTTTTTCAAATAACATGATACTCAACACTCCCCCCCCCCCCCCCCCCTCCCCCCAGAAAAAAAAGACAAAACAAGATTGGGCCAAAACCCTAAACGATTATGATACTCAGCCAGTAAGGCCCAAAAGGAGGCTTACAAGGAATGTGATTGGGCCAAATCAGTCACTCTATATTTGGGCCAATCACAATCAAGATTATGGGCTTCCTTGGTTGTTAGTTGCAGTGCTAGCAATACGGCCCACAAACTACAATCCAACCAGTCATCTCCATTCATATGAAGGTGCATGACCAAAAAAAGAAAGTACAAAAAAGGTCAGATGTAGGTGACAACATGACCAAGAGAAAAAAATGAAAGTGACAAGAAGCATAAATGACCTATATTCTTGTTTGCCTTAGATGGGTAACTTCTCTACTAATAGCATTATATTGCAACTTGTAAATTAAGGTAACATTTAATTTGTAAAAGTATTTTTTATTTTATTTTTTCATTTACAAAATATAATATTATTTTCATTTATTAAATATTTTTACAGTTTTGTATTGGAAAGAATAAAAACAGAAAATATTTTTTTACTATTTTTCGCATAAAATATTAAAAATAAAAAATAAGATAAAAATAAAATGATAGTTCTATAATGTTAAAGATTAAAATAGTTAAAACCATAACAGTTATGTACATAGTTAAATTTTTGTACATGTTTTTCACATATAAGGAATGCAGACACTCTTCTTTTCAGTATAAAATAAAATTATTATTAAAGTTACTTGCATAACACATCTACTTATTTCAAATTATGACATGAATGAGACAATCTTTATTAAACTTTTATATATATATATATATATATATAATGTAACTAAGGGAAAAAAGACAATATTCAAGATTGGTAGTTATCTAATATCTATTATGATATGGTGGAATCCTCTTGGAGACTGTATATAATAATAATAATAATAATAATTAAAAAAAATCTTATGAGGAGGCTTAATTGACAACAAAGTCAAGCCATGCAATAGTAAATAAGCCGCTTCCATTTAGATTCTAAATAGAATTCTTAAGTACTTTTATTCCTTTTCCACTTCTCTCTTTATCCTGTTTCATTACTTTGATTCATTACATATTAATGTATTCAAACGGACATCATGACAAGCAGCCGCGTGGTTTGTGCTTAAAATCTGCTTATGTTAATAGGGTCATTGACCATTCAACCGTAGTTTTTTTTTTTAATTTAAAAAAATTGATGAATGTATAACCGTGTAGTATGTTTATTTGTATTCAATACTTTTTTTAAAAAAATTGTACCAATTAAATTTAAATATATTAAAATAAATATTACTATACAGATATATAAATATGATTGCTCTTATATTTATTAATTTCTAACCCAACATCAAAAGGCCACACGGGGAAAGCAAATTACATTACGCAGTGCAACTTGACATTATTTCACTAGAAGCCATATATAGCTTCAATTTAAGATTGTGTCTACACTACTTTATGCGCAAATTCTCCACGTGTTGATGAGTGTATTCGAAACTTGGTTGTTGGCAATTGGTAGGTGAGGATAGATGGCATCACTACCTCTTCCTGAAACATGCTAACATGGGCTTGCTCTTGTGCCAATGGCAGCAAGCAATATCCATCGTTAACAACGATGCTAAATTATAGATTTATGTATGATTTTAGTTTTTTCAATTTTAATAATTTTATAATCTTTTAATTGTTCAAATTAAATTCTTCACCATATTATTTTATCCAATAATTAATAGACAACAGAGTTATATATATTATTAATTAATTTGTATAGGTTCATAAAGAAAAAAAATACATAAAATAGTTAAATAAAAATAAAAATGCAACTTTTGTTACAAATTAATGATACAATATTTCTTGGATGGAATTTTAAGATGGAGACTTATTTGAACCAGAAAAACATAGAACAACTAAAATTTTAAAAAACAAACCATACATAAATTAAAATATAAAAACCAAAAGTACTACTAAGCCAAAGATTTAAGCAGAATGAAAAAAATTTTAACCCCCTCCCCCTCCCAAAAAAGACATAATGAACTACTTAGTTTATACAAACATTACTGTTATGTGTAGGCATGGAGAGACATTGAAACATGATATTATATATGCTGCCTTCAGAAATAAAATGCATGGTAAACATGATCATGTCTTAGGATCACATTATATATATATATAAATATATATATATATATATATATTAGTATAAAATTATTTTATTAATAAATTTTTAAAATAATTTAATTCTATTAATTTAACCCTTAAATTAATTAATTTTATACGTAGATAATGTCTACAAAATTTATAAAATTATGAACCAAATAAATTTATATTAGAGTTATTCTTAAACTAATTTAATTTTTCTTCATATATATATATATATATATATATATATATATATATATATATATATATATATATCACATGCTCCATGCTTGAGTGTCAATCAATAAGGAATCCAGGAAAAGGGTCTCCCAGGCTCACTTAGTTTGCAAAAGGAGAAAAAGCATAGACAAGATAATCTCTAAAGTACATGAATACTGTGAAAGTTTTAAAGAAAATTGAATGTATGTCAACAAGATTAGCTGCATATGCGCCAGGTTCCTACTCTTTCGTGTTACTTTCCATCTTTTTTCAAGGGAGAAAAAGTTTCTTTAGCCGTAAGTTAAGATACTTAAAAGTTTAATGTATGGATTTAACTTTTATAATTACTATTTGTCCCTTTTTAATGTATATATATGATGTCAAAATCATCAACTTTTGATCTTATCTACTTTAGTGATGACTTTTTTCTATAATATTATTACTTTAGTAATGCTCAGTCTTAAGAAAAAGAACTCATCAGATTGTCTTTATTGCATGAATTGGGGAAAATATTTGTAATTTTTAAAAATAGAACGTATAATATATAATATATAATATATAATATTAAAATATTGAATTGTAACATTTTAAAGAAGCTGTGTGGTACCATATAGTTTACTGTTTATTTAATATTTTACTCAGTTAAATTTTAAATTGATAATTTTATATTCATCTCTAGTAACGAAACATTCTGTGGTTAATTTGTTTTTCTCACCTCTAATATATAGTTGTTTAACAATTTTGATTTTGATTTTTGTATGGAACTAGATTATTTTTTGTGTAATTGTGTTTTAGTTTTCATGGATTGGTTTGGTTTGTGTTTGAGGTATTAAAAATTTAAAACAATTAAATTAAATTGGGTTGGGTTATGATGTTGGAATAAAAATAATATTATATTTTTAAGTTGTTATTCTCAAGTATTATATATATATATTCTTAAATGTAATATTACAGTCAATTTTAAAATATCATTCATCCAAATTTTACTTTAAATAATTTTAAAAAATAGAAAATATTTATAAATATAAAAAATTTATAAATTTTATAATATAAAAATAATGTATTTTTTAAAATTTATTTGAGATTTTGATAGTTGTTTAATATTAAAAAAGTTATAATTTTTTTATAAAAATTATAAATAATAATAAAATTATTTTTAAGATATTGTATAAATATAAATACCAAATTTTCTTTCCTATTTTTTTTATATCTTCTTCACCCTAACACTTGTAACGTTAGGAATTTGATCACATAAAAAAATATTAAAAAAATTCATTAATTTTATGTTTGTGAATAAACATGGATGCAAGGTTAACTCATTGATTGTTTCTATCAAAATTTTAACAATTATATTAAATTGGGGAGTTTTGGATGAAATTAAGTACAAATTTTGTAAACTTGTCTACTTTAAATTAGGTGGATTCTTTTTAAATTCCAATTGGAAGAAGTGTCGTTTTCTTTATAGATGCACTAGCATACACAAAATACAAAGTACCATGTATTCAAATTTCATACATTTTATTTGTGTATAATATTAATATATAATAATATTTTTATAATTTAATAATTAATTTTATATATAATTATTTGAAAAAGTAAATTACATATAGGGTTTTAATTTTTTTAAAAAAATTAAATCTAATGTATTTAATTGAAAAGTATTTTTTAATAGTTTTTATCCAATTTATATATTAAACATAAAACAAATTCATTGGCCAAACTAATCATGAGACATCACAATAAATTCAATAAATCAACCTATAGCTTTGACCGACAAACCCAATTAATTTTTGAAATTTCGTCGTAATAAAGATAGATTCTTGCAATTGTTTGTTTTTAAGAAGAAATTCCTACTATTAACAATAAATTATTGTTACATGATTTAATCTATTTTTATTCTTATTTTTTATATAATTTTTTAATTTTATACTTTTAATTAATATATCAACAGTTTTTTTTAAATATGCATAAAATGTATTTTTAAAATAAAATAACAATAAAACTATTTGTATTTATATGTTTAATGAAAATATATTATACAATAATATTTAATTATAATAAAAATTTAATATAATAAATACAAACTGTTAAACAAAAATGATATTTTAAAATGGTTATGTAATCATTAAATAATTATTAATTTTCATCATCCATGAAAATTATATAGTTTAAATTTAATCTTTTTCATATTATTTATTACAATCAAATTTTTTATAAGATATATTTATTTTTATATATTATTAAAGTTATCCTATATCATTATTTTTAAAATAAATTAAATTTTTAGATTATTGTAATTTATTTTAAAAATATTTTGAAAACTTGATACATCAAATTAATAAAAAAAATTGTGTTTTCTAAAAGAAAGTGTTTTTAAATATATTAATTTAATTTAAATTTTAAATATTGATACATTATAAAAAATTGAAAAAATATTTTTATTTTCAATTAATTAAATGTTAGGATTGTGCTCGATAAAAATAAATAATAAATTAATTAAAAGTTGAAAAATTAGAACAAAATTAAAAGAATAGATAAAATTTAAAAAATTAGCTTAAAAATAAAATTTAAAAATATTTATTAACCAAATTATAGTGTGTTTGGTAAAACTATTTTACTAAATTAATTGATAAAGATAATAAAAAAATAATACTTTTATATATTTATATTTATATTATTCCTATTAGGAACATATTTTAAAAAAATTAATTTTAATTTTCTATTATTTCTATTATGAGTATATTTAAAAAATTATTTCAATTAATTTAAATTTGAAATTATTGGATTAAAAATATATTGATATATTTCAGTATATTTAATAAAATAATTTATTTTAATAGTCATTCATTTTTCTATATGGTTACTGGTGTTTTTGAAAAAGTTATTTTATATAATTTTTACATATTTCATCTCCTAACTGATTTTTTTTATTTTTCCGTAATATTTTTTAAAATTTTACTATTTATTTATTTATTTTTATAAATTTTATATTATTTTATTCTTTTATAATTATATTACTAATTTTGATTTATTTATTTTTATGTTATTATAAAATATTATATTTTAAATTATTATTTTTATATATGTTGTTTATTTTAATTGTTATAGTATTTTTTAAAAAATTAAATAGTTTGATAAAAATAAAATTATAAAAATAAATATTTATTTCAAAATTTATTAATGTAAAAATTAAAAATATTTAATTAAATTTTAATATATTTATTTTTGAAAAAGATATATAAAAAATATCCTGTTTTAATTTATTTTTTAATTATATTTTATTTATCTTTTTATAATATAAAATAGTTTTACAATTAGTTTTATCAAACATTTTTAATTCAATTCATAGATTTTTTTAAATCTTTATCTTTTATCTTTCAGTTAGTCTATATACTAATTTTATCAAATATATTTATAAAATAAGATTATGTAAATAAAACTATAGTTATTTTTATAATTATATATTATAAAATAAGAAGTCTGGTAATTCATTTATTTTATTATTTATGATATATTTTTTATTTTTATTAAAAAAAAAAATTTCAATAAACAAATTTATATTTCTTTAAAATATTAAAATAATTATTTTATAAATAAATTATAAATAATATTTTTATAAAGTATTTATTTTATCTTAAAAATAATTTAAATAAAGTATTTAACAACTAAATTAAATATTTAATATTAAATCATAATATATAATTTAATTTTTAATAATAAATGAATGATTGTCAAAAATATTAGATAAAGTCAAAAAATAATGAATGAAATCAACAAATATAATGTTAAAAGATCCTTAATAGTTATCAACATAACAATAATAAACAAAGTTAAAATAAATTAAAAAAATTTAACAAATTATTTTTTCTTTTATTTAGTTGAAATAGATTGTTAAATACATTCTAAAAATTATTTTAATTTGAATTTAATTTTAATTTTAAATTTTAATTTGACTACTAAATTAATAAAAAAAATTACTATAATTTTAATAATTTTTTTAAAATTTTAAAACATTTATTTTTTAACTTTTTATCTACCTCTATACATTATTATTATATTAGGATTTTAATATTATAAATATTTTTTAATTTAATTTTTATTAGGTATTGAAAAATATTGATTCCGAAAAAATGTCATATGCTTACTGTGAACACTGAATTATGTCCGAAAATAAATTTAAAATCCAAAATAAATTATTTTGTTTTTTAGTCTAAAATTAAAAAATAACAAAAAAAAATAGAAAAAGAAAGAAAAAATAATTTTTTAGTTAAGAATTTAGTTAGAAAATTAGTTGGATTAGTTAATGATGGTTAAGAATTAGTTAGAAAAAAAAAAGAAAAAGTAAGAAAGAAAATGAAAGAAAAATAAATTTTTAATTAAGAATTTAGTTAGATTAGTTAATGATGGTTAAGAATTAGTTAGAGAAAAATGAAAAAATAACAAAAAAAGAATATAAAAATAAAGAAAATAATAAAAAGAAAACAAAAAAGAGAAAAATTAGAATATAAAAGGGGAAACTTCTTCACTTCTAAAATTTTTTTCCCTTTCCTTTTTTGAAATTTTATCTATAAATAGGGACTTTCATTTAGTTCAAGGGAGGATTCTTCATTTTCTAAAAAAATTCAGAATTTCTAAGGAGGGAGAGAGAGGAGCACTTGGAGTTATTGGAGGAGAGGTTTTTAGATTTTTTTCTAGGAGGAGCACCAAAGAGACTCTTGAATTCTATATCTAATTGAGCACCTTCTTGGCCTCCATGGAACCAGTTATTCAAGTGGCATTGAAGAACATCAATGGAGGTTAGATCTTGCTTCTATTTCGTTTAATTTTCTTCCGTCTTCTCGGATTTCCGAGTTCATCTTCGTCTCTGTTTTCATTTTCATTTTTGATCAGTCAAATGATCTCCGATTTTAGTGATTTTTGTTGTGTTCTCTTCTTCTTTCTCTCTAGTTTCTGGAATGATATTATTTGTCTAATTTGGATCTGAAATGAAGTCTCTATGACCTGATTACTGAAGGATGTTCATCCTGATTCGCAAATGAATCTAGCTTGTTTGATTTGTGCATACCTTGCTCATTTCTGGTCTAATCTTTGTAAAATTTATTTTGTTTGGTTCCTATGATCTATATATTTTACTTTTTTTGTTTTAACTTTTTAGATCTACCAAAAAATATTTTCGAAAAATTCTGAGATTTGCATTCAAATTTTGGTGCCAAATTTTCGAGTTCATCTTCGTCTTTGTTTTTCGTTTTCAATTTTGATCGGTCAAACGATCTCCGATTTTTGTGATTTTTGTTGAGTTCTCTTTGTCTTTCTTTCTAGTTTCTGAAATGGTATTATTTGTCTAAGTTGGATCTGAAATGAAGTTTTTATGGCCGAATTACTGAAGCATGTTTGTCTTGGTGTGCAAATGAACCTATCTTGTTTGATTTGTGCATAACTTGCTCATTTTTGGTCTGATTTTTGTCAAACTTTTTTTGTTTGATTCCTATGATCCATATATTTCAATTTATCAATTTTAATTGTTTTATATCTCTGGAAAAATATTTTTGAAAAATTTTGAGATTTGAATTCAAATTTTGGCGCCAAAATCTCTTGTGTCTTTGAAGTTTTTTTGTAGATCTTGTTCTTTTAACCTTGTTTAGGTATTATTTTTCATGTGTTGATCCTTCTGTATGTATTTCTTTCTGATTTGGTGTTTGTACGTCCTCCTTTGAAAAAAATTCCTAAGAGTGCATGACCATATGCATGCATCCTATATGCTAAGTCTAGCTTAAGTCATGCATGATTAAGTCATTGAACCTAAAGAGTTAAGTGTTTGCTTGAATCAAAATTAAAAAAACTTAATTCTTACCTCTGGACCTTATGACCTAAGCTGGATTGGAGACAATTGAACAAGGAACATCAATGGAGGTTCAATCCAACCTTTTATTCCGCTTAATTTTCTTACTTCTTCTCGGATTTTTGAGTTCATATTCGTCTCTGTTTTTTTTAAATTTTCCGAAATTCATGCAAACGGGTTCTAACGCGAACGAGTAGCGTTATCTACCTTCTCGTGTTTTAATTCGTGTGGGATCCAAATACGGCTTATGAAGATTAGGGATCTTGCAAGCATGGATTTCTAAAAACCACCACTTTCAATAAAATCTTATAAAAAAAAACGTTTGTTTTTAATTTTCCGAAATTCATGCAAACGGGTTCTAATGCGAACGAGTAGCGTTCTCTACCGTCTCGTGTTTTAATTCGTGGGGGATCCAAATACGGCTTACGACGATTTAGGATCTCGCAAGCATGAATTTCTGAAAACCATCACTTTCAATAAAATCTTATAAAAAACGTCTGTTTTTAATTTTTCGAAATTCATGCAAACGAGTTCTAACGCGAATGAGTAGCGTTCTCTACCGTCTCGTTTTTTAATTCGTGTAGGATCCAAATACGGCTTACGACGATTTAGGATCTCGCAAGCATGAATTTCTGAAAACCATCACTTTCAATAAAATCTTATAAAAAATGTCTGCTTTTAATTTTTTCAAATTCATGCAAACGGGTTCTAACGCGAACGAGTAGCGTTCTCTACCATCTCGTGATTTAATTCGTGTGAGATCCAAATACGGCTTACGACGATTTAGGATCTCGCAAGAATGAATTTTTGAAAACCATCACTTTCAATAAAATCTTATAAAAAAACGTCTGTTTTTAATTTTCTGAAATTCATGCAAACAGGTTCTAACGCGAACGAGTAGCGTTCTCTACCGTCTCGTGTTTTAATTCGTGTGAGATCCAAATACGGCTTACGACGATTTAGGATCTCGCAAGCATGGATTTCTGGAAACCTCGTTTTCAATAAATTCCTATTAAAGCGTCTGTTTTTTTTATCTAGAATCACCCCGTATTCTTTTAGAGATCAAGTCTCTTAATCAGAACTACGTAGCCTTCAGTTTCCCATTACACCAGGGAATACGTAGGAGCAGGATTAAGTCCTGTCAGGCTATTTTCCATAAACCTATTTATTTTCTATTCTATTTTAAGGGATCAAATAGTTTTTCAAATATCACACACTCAGTTTAAGGGTACCGTTCTTTGGAACGGGCAAGTAGGGTGCCTAATACCTTCCTTACTCGTAACCGACTTTCGAACCTAGATTTCTTCCGCAAGTTAAGGTTTTTCCAAATATTTTCCCTTAAAATAAAATTTGGTGGCGGCTCCACAATCAAAATTAAAATTCTTTCAAAAAATTTTTGCGTTCGTCATCTCGTCGTAATTACGGTTATGACAATTACAAATTTTATATTAATATTTTTTTAGTGATATAAGCGAAAAGACGTTAATTATTAGGTATAGTGTGATTCAGATTTAAATGACAAAATCTTTTTCTTTATTTATTAGATAAAATATTTTATTTATTTTAAATTAAATCGATGTATATATTAATATAAGGGTCTCTATACATAAAATTAATGACTAAATACTAATATATTTTAAAAAGTTAAGATATATATGGAGTCAACAAAATTTGATGTCTGCTCGTAAAAAATTTAGGATTTATAATCGAGATTTTTCAGCGTGTTAAATTATTTCTTTACAGTGTACTTGAAGTTTTAGAATGTTGTAAAAGGAGATTAACTATTTGTTTTAGGAGTACTTTTGATAAGCGTTAAAAGCTTTCTTTACTTATAAATCTTATATGTGAGTAATATATTATGCTCTAAACTAACAAATAATATATATATATACCCGTCAAATTATTCTTCTATATGTAAAATGATTTTTTAAAATTAAAATATAAATATTTTACACACTTTTCAAAAACTTGAAATCTTTTAGTATTTTTTATAAATAATTATTACTATTATTATGCATTATTTCAGTATACTTTTTGCTTTATTTTTAAGAAATTTTATTTAATATATTTTTATTACTAATTCTGATTGTTTACTAGAAAAACTACATTGAAGAAGTTGAAGAAAGTTTTTCCATTGCCGCGTAGCTAAGATATAAAGTACTTCAGAGTAATTTTTAGATTATTTTTGGAATATTATTATTGTTTTTTGTGATTTTTGTACTATTATGAAAATATATTATTATATTTATTATTCTTAACAAATTTTGACTATTTTAATATTTTTTTATATTTAAATAATTATTATTTTATTTATATAATATCATCATACTGTTGGATAATGTATGTATATATACACGTATTATTTCAAAAACTACAACAATAAATTGTACAATTGTATTTTTATTATAAACTTAAAATATTTTAATAATATTATACTAATTAATATGATATTAGTTTATTGGCTGAATTTACTGTAAGTTTAATAAGATAAAAATAATAATTGTTTAATATATATTCTTTATTAAAAATATTGTTACTTATCTAAATTGATAATCTTACCTCATTTATAGTTAAATAAATTGTAAAAATCACATTGGATCCGTGCTATAAAAAATTAAGTATAACAAATAGTTTTCCATGTTTTCAAAGTTGGAGAATTTTGTTATAATTAAGAATGAAAAAATACTGTATTTTAAGATAATCTTACTTCATTTATTCTATTTCAAAATTATTTTACTTTTATTATTATCTTATTGGCTGATTTAAATAATTTAAGGAATTTTAAATTGTTGATACATTGCATATTTTAAATTTATGACATAAAAATTTTAGCTTACACACATATTATTATATACGTAAAATGTTTTAAAATTATTTTTTTAAAAATTTATAATATAATATATATATATATAATACTAATATTTAAACATTGAATTATATATATATAGTTATTTTCAAATAAAATATTCATGGTCCGTACAATTACAAACCAGTATAAAGTAAAGTATAAACCTAATTTTTCAACCATTGAAAGTTGGTCCACATCAATGTAATTATGATGGTATAATTTTGATTTTAAACTTTTAATAAAATATATGTACAAATATAGTAAATTACCATAGTGTTAAAATTTTAAATACTATTTTAACTATAATTGTCTATCACCTTTTAAATTACAATGCTTTCACAAATGTAAATAGTTTGTTTACTTTATAACAATAACACATTCTTTAAGAAACAATTATAGGAGAAAATATAGTGTAATATTTTCCTTATTTAATTATAAATGATTTTGATGAATAGAATTTTGAATTAGCCACTAATATAAAAAAGTGTGGAATCTGTCTTTGTTAAACACAGACATGGAAACCTGTCGATGTCAGGTTGAGTCATGTTTTTGTAAACTATACAATTAAAAGCACCTGGTTCATGATTTTCTCCGCCAGTCTCATTAGTGATCTCAAACCCTATATATACAGCATCAATTCATCACTTTTTATGTACAAAGAGAGAGAGAGTATGTTGATTGTAGTGTCACTCAGTGACTCGTCATTTACAGTACACTGAAGTGACTGGCACATAGAGTGAGTTAAAAACCAGTAACAGAAGTTACAGAACCCACCTTTTCTTGCTTTATTCACGGTGTATGTGATAAGTAATTAAGGGTACAAAACAAGAAGAAAGAAAATCAGACTACCTAGTTCTGCTGCTTTTTTCATATATGGAACATGTGTTTGCAAAAAATCCTCTTAGCAACAGAATTTCTTTTCCTCTGATGAATGAATGAACATCTGTTTTACCTTGTTTACTTTTGTTTGAATTTTTTCTATTTTAGAAAAAGTAACTTGCCAGATTTGCGGGGACGTGAGATCTTCAATCACTTTCCCTTCTCTGATTCTCATGAAGACGTTGACTAGTCCTCTATTCTCTCTTTCTCTATCTTCGGTAATTTCTATTTTCGACTCTTTAACTTTTTTCTTTTTTCTCTTCTCTCCAAGTTTATTGATTATTGTTTATGGTTTGATTTAGCTTATATGGAGGAACTCCTTCGGTATCTTAAGCTAGGTTCTTTGTTTACCCCTTTCCTCTATCATATTGTTTCATTTGCTCATTTAACAATGATTATGAGTTTGTTCCTGGTCGAAGCTGTTGATTTGGGCTCACTCTGTAGATGTAATGGTGAAGAAGTACAGTAAGTTATTTTGATTTTGAGTCTTGTTAATTGTATTTTGTTTTGTAACAGGCTGATTTTCCGATTGTTATACGACCGTATCATGTTTCCATACTGCTTTGTGATTTGATATACTTTGGCTTTTGTATATGATGACATTCTTTGTCTAATGCATGTGTTCTGCATTATTATCAAAAGGTTAGGCCAAGAACAATCTGTTTTATTTTCATGAAAATGAAGGGAAAATATTTTTGAGAATGGCACATATATTTGACGCTCTTACACATTTTAAGATCTAGGGTTAGGGGTGTTGTAAACCTTTTTTTCAAGGCCAATTACATAAAAGTTATTAAACAATTAGATGTCCTTTAGTTTTTATCTGGTTATAGTCAAAAATATAATTCTTAATTCATCAGCATCGTAAGGATTTGTCTGTCTCTTTCCCAAGATATAATTCTTTCCATTGGAGTGTCAGTTTTGGTCTTGTCACATAGTGCTCTAATTCAAAATGTTTATTTATCTATATATATTCTACACTGTTGATGTGTAGTTAATGATTTCATAGTGCTAATAATCGAAGAGTAAATTGTAGTTGTCCTTGGTTTTATTTTATCTAACCTTAAAGAAGTTCATAAGTTTACTTCCTTAGCTAGATTGGAATTTGCTTATTGGTCTTGATTAGATTAACTGCTCTCAAAATTCCTGAATGAAATGCTTAGTTATCAAAGATTTCCAATCCACATTTCATTTAATCTTTTTAAATTTAGAATTGTCTATATTTTTTGTAATTACTTTTGAATATTGTCTAGGTATATATATATTTTAATTCTAGATCTGATGGAATATTATTGTAATATTCTTCTTGTTGAATTTATTTTCCGATTCACTTGTTTTGAGTTTGGATCATCACAAGGAATAGCATGAGAGAGCTTTCTTCAGTCCACTCATGGATGGGTGAAGGATTTGAATTAGCTGCTGACTCATTCATTCAAACACAGTAGAATGGGTCTCATAGAATGCTATTGTGAATGTGTGAATGAAGCAGGAGATAAAATTCATCATTTTCTTGTCTGTGCTTGGACTGAAGGGAGCTCCCTTTTGTTGTTTTGTAACATTATATTAGTTCACTTCTCCCTTTTCATTCTTATGTAGTCTTAATTATACTTGCAAATTATTTGTTAGATAGTTCATTTAATCATATTATTTTTTACATATTGCAAATTATCTATTAGACATTCTTAGATGCCATGAAGAATTCAGTGCTGATCCAAAAATTTGTGCTTCTTGGTGATTTGATCTACGTTTTCCGCAAAATTCATGGGACAAGTTATTTATAAGTGTCCCGTCACATTGTTTAAGTCTAGGGTATATTTGTTTTTTATAATTTTGATTGTCAATATCATGTTTAAAGGTTTTGGATAGAGAAGTATATATCATACAAGTTCTTGTGTAACGATTCTCATATTTCACAGTGTTTAATATTTTCTTGGTACTCCCAAATAACTATGTTTTGTAAAAGAAAATAAAAACAAATATGTATCTACATGGAGGATTTTTTGTTTGGATAGACATGTTTAATTGATTTAAAGTTGCCTAGAAGATGATTTATTTTTGAATATACATGTATCAAGTTGCCATATATTTCTTATTAAAATATGTATTTTATATTAAAAAATATAAGAATTAATTATTTATTCAAAACTCTAAAACAAACTAAATTGTTCATACACTATGCAATATTTCATTAAGATTAAAATACAATATATAATTGAATAAATATATAAAATTAATTTCAAAATTTTAAAGAGATTGACATCTTTAAATATTTTTAAGTTTTAAAAGTTTAGAAAGCTTAAATTTTTAAATATTTTTAAATTTAATATGTTGTAACAAGTCGTTGCAAATATTGATAGTTAAAGATATAATAATTATAAAGTTTATATAATAAACATCACATTAAAAAAATAAAAATGTAATAAATATTTTTTAAACCAACCATGTATGCTTAAAATTTTAAAAGTTGATGTAATTTTTTTATAATAGATTCAATTAAATTTTATTAAAAAAATAATAAAAAGGATTAAACTAACATAAAGTACTATATAACTGACATGAAGATTAACAGAAGTATGTAAAATCTCTGATTAATATATATATATATATATATATATATATATATATAAATTTCTCCCCAATCATTTCAACATATTAATATATTTGAGTGTGAAATGTTTTTGCATCTATTTCATCATACCCATACCATTGCATGATTTTTCACACAAGATTTTGTATTATATATGAACAGTTTATGGAACATTGTGACGCATAATTTTCCAAGTATTGTTTACATACAAGAGAAAGTCACATTAATACATGCAAGTTGACCCCTGCTGGAGTATAGTTTAATTGAATGTATGTATAGTGTAATGTATAGATATATGAGGAATTGTTTCATTGATTGATTCAGAAATATACTACCTAGCCACTTTGATTTTGATCAGTGTAATGCATGTGGCTCACTTTATTCCAGAACACAAAAACGTGGAATGAGTTTGCTTGTCAAAAACTGGCATTATGCTCGTGTTAGCCGGAAATTGGAACAACTTTGGGAAACCTCAAATGTGACATGTCAATATCAAGTACTTGATCTTGCCAGACCAATAATCAGAAAAGACGCATGGAGGAGTTAGTATTAGCATTAGTATTATTGTAAATATTTTCTAATATATTAATTTTCAATTTTCCAGTCATGAAAATTAAATTAGATTTAGATATTCAATTGCCATAAGAAACAGGAAGACAACCCTTCCTCATTCTGCATGTCTACACAAAACTCAGCATTTGGAGCTACAACTTTCTATTTTGTTTACAAAGGCTTAATTGACTTTACCTTTAATTCATCTCCACAAATATATAAAATTCACTAGAATAAATCTTCATTGATTTGAAATTTAGTCTATGTTATTAATTTGTCTTTTTTTTTTTAATGACCAAAGCAATGGTTTGCTTGTAAATGTCATAATTTGCTCTAGAAATTATGCCTAACTTATCCTTACGGAGAATAATGTTATATTGCTTTAAATATTTTGATTAATTATTTTAATATTTTTAAAGAATATTAATTAAAAAACATATGATATTTTGAAAACATAAAATTTTTAATATTTTTATATAATAAGTTGAAAGACTAATGAGAATGAGATTTGTTCTGAAGAGTTTAATTATTTCTTTTCCTAAAAGGTTATTGTCACTAATTTACGGGTAATAAAACCAGTTTATCATGTACAATGTGCATTGTAATACAATAGTTTTGTGATATCGTATTAATAATTTTATTAGTTAAAAAGTAAATAATATTTTAAAATATATCAAAATATATTATCTAACAATGAAGATGATTAATAATTCAGATAATAAATTAATTTTATTAGTTAAAATATAAATAATATTTTAAAAGTATAACCATTTAAATATTTTATTTAACATTGTGAAGGGTACCATTCCTTGGCAAGTTAAGATGTGAGCTAAAATCCATTTTCAAGTCAATACTCCCAACATAGGATAATACTATTTAAGTATCTTTGCATGTTTACTTGAACTAACTTATAAACTAACCCAGTTAGTTGAGGAATTCGAGATGCAAGTACACTTGAACTAGATTTTTTTTCACCTTTTACTCATTATTTAGTCGTATAATGCTGGATGTGTTTCGAGAAATGGATCCATGGTTGGTCTTTCATATAATTAAAAAATTTCTCGTGAATCTGAAAAAGATTTTTTTCTAACCCATTCGTCTTGTCTCTTTGTTAGAATCTCCTACTAATAATTTAGTTTCTCTGTTGAACCTTGGTGTCATTCTAAAGCAGGCCATTCAGAGGATATATAAACAAATGACTGTTCTTTAAAAATTCAATGAAATATAATTAATAATTTCAGAAATTACAGTTTTATTAAATTTTAGTTGTTAATTTTTAAAACTAATACCTTTCTTCTAATAATTGAAATTGGATTTTTCATTGTAAACTCTTCTTCTAGCTGCATAAATTCTAGTCCACCATAATTAACGGTTGTATTTTCATTTGAGAGGAATTTAATATGTCCATGAACCATGAACCAGACCTATGTTTGTCTGTTAGATATAGCGCATTTAGGGATGAAAATGTGCGAAGGTCTTGTGTCCTGCCAAATTCTTCAAGAATGAGAAAATGGTTAAAGAGAAATAAAAACAAGGGTGTATTTGCTTTTAATTTGAATTAAAGTAAATGCTAAGCATTGTTTTTTAATATATTGGTTAAGAAACATGGAAAAATTTTACTGAAAAATACAATAATACATTTTCTTGTAATTTTGTAATGTCATTTTAATGTGATTTTTAATAATAAAAAAAATCATTTGTTAATTTTTTAATTAATGTCTCAATTGGTTTCACACAAATTCAGCTACTTAGAACGTAACGGAAGCAACTTTAAGAGACTGCTAGTTTTGGGGTTTGACATGTTTTACTCTAACCATTTCTCTGCCTTAAGTGATGGTCTCATGCTATATATGATCTAATTTTCCGGTTGAATTGTAATTATTGTATCTGTTGATGAATCAAAGAAGATCCATGTTACAGTTTTCACACTAACAAACTTGGTCTAGTTAATATAAAGTGTACACAAAAAAACTATCACAGATTTTTCCTTCCGCATAAATTTATACATAACTGAATATATTTTTTCTTTTGTATTAAAAAAGAGAAAAGAAAAGATATAGAAAAGAGTTGTAGATGTGCATTTGGACAATTGGACTATGGAGGTTCCTTTTATCTACATTAAACGTTCAACAGGTGATTTAGCTGTCTTTGTCATTGATGCTGATCTAAATAGAATGATGTTATATTTACTTTATATTTTCACATTTTTTTTATGTTTCTTTCTATAATTTGGATCCTTTCAATCCAAATTGTTCACTATTTTTTTTTCCACTCGAGATTTAAGTTATTCATTATATATTTAACGGTTTAAACATACTCATAGGTTCAGTTTTATCATCTATCGTTGGATATGAAATTAACTGTCTAGATCTTTGATGAAGAGAGATTAAGAGGGATTTGATGAAGAGAATTTAATTTTTTTTCATTAGGACCCCTTATTTTATTCACATTTTTATCTTCTTATTGTAAAATTTATCGTGAGATTATGAAGAATAGAGTTACTTATATTAGTGGGTAAAATATTTTATTAAGATTAGATCTAATGGACCATATGACAATAGCATAGTTATTGTTAATTGGTGATGAATAAAGGAAAATATTGGTCCTGATTTTATCTGGTGCACAGGCTGAGGTGGAATTCACTACAATTATACTTTCTGTCTGGTGTGCAACTTACCGTCTGAAAAACCGAGTCTTTTAATGCTATCTTCCTAGGAAATTATTCAAAGATGCCATCAACTTTATTATGGGAGCTTAAATTATGCAGAGAATCAGGAAGGGATTTATGAGTGGGAGTTAGCTTTTGAATCTCATTCAATATGGGTGATGTGGGCATCCATAAAATAAGGGGTCATTCTTACAGTTACATTCACCTCATCTACTACAAGAAGCACAGCTACAGGGACAAAGCTGTTTGCATTTGCAACAATATCATTACATCATTGGTTAAATTATAGTTTTCAAATTGGTGAATAAAAATGATGGAATTAGTTCTTCCATAGTGATTAAATTTGTAAAGTGAAAAAATAAGTATGCATTCATCACTGGTTTTAATTAGAATATGTTTTAATCATAATTAATTTAACTTTAAATAATCGATAATACATTCTTATTTTTCATTTTACATATTTACTTATTTTAGAGTGTCAAATCCAAAAATGATTTAGGTGGGAGAAGTAAAGATTTTTAACTGTTTAGTTGAAAAGAAACAATTGGTGTAGAACTTAAATTATGTCTTATCTACGTTTCAATTTTCAAAAGCTTATTTTATCAATTAAACAATTATTTTTTTAACTTTTCGAATATATATCATTTTCAAATAAAAATACAATCTTTCAACATTTCTTTTAAAAAACTAACTCTAACAAAATATAAAATCAAGAGTGAATTGTACTTCATCCTTTTCTTTTGCAGATTCCATCTAAAGCATGCCATATACTTGTCCCATTGACCAATTAAGATGAGCACAATCCAGTAAATTCTAAGCAGCATTACTAGTTTTTGGCCAAGCAAACAGAAATAGTTTCCATCTTAAAACACCTAAAGATGGTCCTCACTAAGCAAGCAAAATAGACTCTGAAATGTATAACATAGTATCTGTTTAAGAAAATTCATAAGGCATTTAGTTTGCCATTCTTTAACAAACCAATATTATAGTTGTACTCTACTTAGAGCTGAAGAGCTAAATTGGGTTGCTGGTCATTATCCCAAAGAAGTTGTGGATTAGCTTGTTCTGGCTGGCCTACAAGAGCACCACCACTTCCATAGTAATTCATTGCACCTCCTCCTCCTATGGCCATTCCAAGACTTGATGATGACTTTGGTTCCTGTAGAGGAGCTGATCCATGATGGGTCAGTTCTCTAATTATCTGCATTTCCATGTCATTAGAACTGCAACTTACTGGTGGAGCGTATGGTGAAGCTTGGTGCAAGACCTGTGCATGACTTGCTTGGATTGGGAATGTGTTATTATTGAAGTCTGGTGAACCCAACATGGCTTGAAAGTCCCCTGGCTGATATGGGGTGTCTAAGTCATACAAGTAAGTGTTTGACTCATTAGAGAAATTTGCAGTTTGTGAAGGCAAAATAGGCAACCCTGTGAAGTTATTGCTTGAAATTGACCACCCTCCTTGCTTTGGCTGAGACAAAGGATATGATACCCCTGAGGGATTCATGCTAGACATGGAGTTTGCTTGCCTTGGTTGATGCACAAGGGAGAGCTCTGAGAGGTTATTGTATGGCATGCAAGACATGTAGTTCTGTAGTCTTGATTGAGGCACAAGAGATAACTCTGAGGGGTTAATGCTAGGCATGGTGTACTGTGGTTTTGGCTGAGGGAGGAGTGATGATCCTGAGAGGCTATTTCTGGTGTCTGATAGCATGGGCGTCATAGGCTTTAGCGGAGGCCCTGAGATCACACGTGTTGGATAGACACGAGCAGTCACATTGCTAGAGCTTCCAGGGAAAGTGTAAGGCATACTAGAATAGCTATTCCACTGTCTTGTGTTGCCAGTTTTGTTAACATCTAACTCTACCATGTGCTTTTTTCCTTTAGTATCTCTTTGAACAGGTCCAAGATGAGAAGACACATTCTCAAGTGGTGAAGCCATTTTTTCCTTTGAAAAGTTAATGGTTTCTCTTCCATTGGAGTTCTCAATTCCACTGGCAATTCCCCCTTTGTTACTGTTCAAAAAGAAGTTACCCAAAAGAGCAGCAGCACAAGCCTTCCAGGAGTCTTTTCCGTGGTCCTTGTTATTTGCTTTATGAGCCTCACCATCCTTGATATTAACACTGCCAGGATTCTTAATGGTTGTGATGTTTCTATTTTCCTTAGGTACTAATCCAGAAGCAGTGAATGACCTATTGAAAAAGGGACGGGCAAGAGAAAGTGTCTGAGGATTGAAAAGTGCTGGCTGTGTTGGTGTCTGTGGAGTTGGCTGATGGACAATCTGAGTGCCTGAAGCATTTTCTAAGAGGTTTTGGGTAGGAATGTTATGATTCAATAGTTGCTGAGAGTTTAGTGGTTCTAGTTTTTTTTCTGCAATCTTTTGAACTGTTGGTCCCAAATCCTCCACAAAGCTCAATAGACTATCTTTGTAATTGCTAGGATTTATGTTCAACTGCAATGCCAACATACATTATGAATGGTAATAATTTTTATAGCTCAAAATCTGAAATCTGGGATTATTGCCAAGTATAAACAACTACTTGGAAGTAGTACTGGTCAAGAGATACATGGATGTAATATAAGGAATTAAGAATGGACTATATATCATGTTTTCTATTTCAAATCTTAGCCACAAATAATGAAGTTTTATCATGTAATATAATGGAATTCATATAATTTTAACCAATAATACTGTTTCATTCCATCTCTGATGTGCTTGTTACACTCTACCTAACTAACTCATTTTTTTGGGTTCAAAACTATTACTCATTTATTATCAACTTGTACAGTTCTCTATAGGTCACCCATTTTTGGGAGAAAAGGCAAAACTTACTTGAAGATTAAGGTCGTTAACAAATTGGAAATCTGCAAACAGTGGGTTACTTGGAGGCCAATATATGTCTCTCCTTTTTGTTTCAGGTGCCATCAAGTGAGTCCCTGTGTTAAGGAAAGAGGAAAATACAATTAGTTGTTTTTACTCATTCAAACGAAAAAATAGAAGTTAAAACAAATTCGATTGACTAATTAGTGATATGAGTTTGATTTAATCAATCTGAACATATTATTATACTTAGCAAATAGGAAACACTGTTCCATACAAATATTTGATGGTTGAATCAAATTTCTTAGGGTAATTGAGTTCCAAGTAGTGGCTGAGTTAGATGTGAAAAACTTTAGTGATTTAAGTGGCCATCCTTGAGAAATAAATAAAAAATAAATCTCTATAAGCTCTTATAATTACAAAGATATACCCCCCCTTGAATTCAACTATGCCCTATCCCCAATTCCAATTCATGCCTTTGGATATAGACAACTAAGGGGGTGTTCTATAGGTTTTTTTTTTTATTGCCTAACAAATAAAGTGATCATTACATTTTTCATCCAACTCAAGCTTTACAACCACAAGAGTCATCACATTACTACACAATCAATTTCCATGGCCCTTAATTATGCAACAAAACATTTGCATAACATTATCATAAAATAGATTATTTGATTTTTTATTATTTTTGTGTTTGTGAAACAATCTCTTGGGAGGGTAAGATTGATCACATTACCCTCCCTAAGTTTCACTAAATGGAAAACTGTCCTTTTTTTTTTCTTCAGAGTGGATGATTAAGACTTGTGAATAGGGATAGGAAAGGTTAAGTAGAGGCAAACTAATAATGATCTTTTAGATATGTGCTTAAGGGCATAAATAATAATATTTGTATAATATAAATTTTTTAAAAGTTATATAATACAATATATTGATACTGTTAAATGTTATAATTTTTAATAAAAATATTATTTATTGACATTATATTATCTATCTTGAGATACATATTAAAAAAATTAAATTATTACCTCCAATTGATAATATAAGTCACTTAGTATATCTTAAAAAAGATTAGTTTTACTAACTATTATAATAAAAAAAATTAATTTTACTAAAATATTCTTATTAAAGATGTTAGAGTTGCTAACCAATTAAGTATACTTTAATTTCTTTATCATCACTTTTTTACCTTGAGAATAATCATTGAGTTATGGACGTAATTATTACTTGGTAAAAGCTACTTTTAATAAATAAGGATATTATAAAAAATAAATAATTAATATTTTTTTATAATCTAAAATAACAAATACTTTAAGATAAGTAAAAAGTGTTCAAGTAACTTATACTATAAGACAGGGGAAGTAATTATATTAATAACAGAATGCGCTGCTTAATATTAATGATAATGAAACATCTTTCATTAATGATCATGAAAATTTTCGTCAACATTCTTTCAAGTTTCAATGATAAAGCAATAATAAGAAAAGGATGTCAATTACGCAATTGTTACAACAGCAAAAAGGGTGCCACTGAACAGAATCCTCCTCCCATTAAATATTTTTAATTAATTTTTCTAAAACATAGTTAAATTATAAAAAATAAATTATTAATTTATAAAATCAATACAAATTATTAAAGTAATTAAAAATTTTAATTTTATTTACAAAAAGCTTATAATATTAAGTATATAAATTGATAGCCCAAAGAATAGGTAGATATTTTGTTAATACAAATCTCATAATAAAATAAAGGTATAAATTTTTGAACAATTAATATATGTAAAAATGCAACTATAAGATTATGATAAAGATTTGCATACCAGTAGGTTTAGGAGAAGCTTTTGCAAGTCTTGGGGTTCTGGGTTTGCCATTTTGTGGCTTTCTACCTGGACGTTTCTTCTTGGGGGAAAATTCAGAGTTAAAATGTTCAGGATCAGCACTTAGACGCTCAAAAATCCACTTAGTGTAACTACTAATTACTTCAGCCTGAAAGATATTATGATCAACAAAGCTTAGATCAATTTGAAAATTTTTAGTGTATTGCTTAAATAGAATGAAACTATACAACTCCAAAAGTAAATTAAGCTTTCTAATTTATTTGGTCCTACCACTTTATGATATTTTGAGTTTGCTGGATTGGCACTCATAGCATTGGAGCATATTAGACACACGTCACGCTGTTCATCATTGAAATAAAATGAAATATCAGTTTCACATATAAGAAAAATTCTTCAAAATTAGGAACTAAATAAAGAGGTGAAATATATTTAAGGATAAATATGTTTAATGAAATTTTATATGATAATTTTATTTTTAAATTTTGTGCAGATAATTTTATAAAAAATTAGTGTAAGATCTATATAGTAGAAAAAATATATACGGTATTGTATTTTATATAAACTAAAAAATTGTGTAAAATAAAAAAAAAAAGAAAAAATGCCAGATGAAATTTTGTTAAACTTTAAAAAATATAGATGTAATTTTGCCTATATTTAAAAAAGGTTCCAAAAACATAGAATTAGCTGCTTTAATCATTTTTTTCTCTCTAAAATTGAAAGAGCACTTTGTTATTTCTAAGACCCTTTGCGTTGGCCCCTTCCTTTATACAAGAACTCAGTACAGAAAGTTTTCAAAATATTAAATTAAAAAAGTTAAATCTAATTTTTTAAAGTAAATAGATGCTAGTGTAATTAATACCTTAAACAATAAATTTATTTCATGAAACTTGAAGAATATTTTTAGATATCTAACAGGGTGAGGCAGGGAATGGAAATGCAAATATCATGTTTCTCAAACCTTGAACTGTTCGAGATTTGTATACATGCCCTCATGAAGTTTGGCTCTCATGGTACCGAAATCCATTGGCTGCTTGACAATTTCATAGTAATTCTTCACCTTGCATAGAAGGTATATATTCAACATAACTAACAAAATAATCAAATGACAAGAAATAATTAATTAAACCTTCATAAGATAAATAACAAACCACATCAGGATTAACTGGCTCAGCAAATAGCTCATCTGGATCATTCCTGCATATTTTAAAAACTTTCTAGTTATATATGAATAGATTCCAGTGATATCTTTGTAATGAAATTAATATTGCATATTTCATCCATTTCTAGGCATTTAACACACACACACATAAAAAAAAAAAAGAATCATAAACTAATATGGTTTTCACCTTTGAAGAAAATCAATGATAATTTCAAGGATTTGCTTTAATGGCACACCATTCAGAGATGAGACTGCAAGTGAAAAGTACAACAATTGTTATTATATCACCAAGGGAAAATCACATGTAATGGCTAAGTATTATTAGCAGGTGTATCTGCAAAATGTACATGTAGATAGCTTGAGATAAAATTATAAGCATACCGTTTGTTTCTGAAATATTTGTGTTCTGAGATTGTCTTCTAAATTCCTGTATTGTCTTTGAAGTGGCAGACAAAATGAATAAACAAAAGAAACACAGAGCATATGGTTGCATGTATCAGATATTCACTGGTAAAAATAAATGGGAAACTCAAGCCATGCAAGTGTAATGTCAATTTTTAACTAAGGCATGTTTTCAATTTTTCTTCACTTTTTTAGGAATGTTAATGCAAACTAGAATTTAAGATTGAGGTAAAATTATTTAGAAACAAACTTGTTGGCTCTTTATTTTAGATTTTTAATTAGTTATTCCATTAACAAATTTGTTGATTTTTTAATTTTTTCAATTCATTATATAATTGAAAATAATAATTAAAGAAACAAATAATACTATTATTACATAATCACTAGTGTAATAGTAACATAAATATTAAAGAACTAAGGATAAGATTAAATAAAATTAATAAATAAAATCAGAACCTTAAATTTTTCATAATTAATTTTAAAACCTTGAGTGTTAGTTTGGTTTTCTTAATTCTTTCTCATCTTATTTTTAATTTTTATATTTTGACTTTTGTTTATAATAACTCTTTCTATTAAGTTCAGAAATCAAAAATCGATTGATTTAGTATTTGTTAGATAATTTTTGAAAAAATAATACTAAAAATTTAAAATATTTATTTACTAATTTTGCCGAATGAATTTCATCTTGAGTATAACTCATAACAATAGACTCCACCAAAACTCAACAAAGTTTTCTAAATAAGATGCAATTTTTTCATGGATCAGATATTAATTAACTTTTTTAAGAAGAGTTATATCATAATTATGCACATTCTTTCATAAAAATGATTATTGAGATACATAGTCTTCAAACAGTAATATTTTCCAATCCACTGAAATATGTCATTGACTATCTATATCTATCTTCACCAAAGAATGCATAAACTTATATAGCGCTATAGTTTTTTGAAAAAACATATTCTTTTATTAACAAAAAATAATGTCATCGATTTATATATCTATACCAATTCATGCAACTAAAATTTTGTCATCTGTAAATTACGCAACTCACAATACATTTTCCAGCATTGAGTTCACAATGTGAACTTGTCTCATAACATGAATGCCATAAAATCAATGAAAAAATCAACAAAAATAAAGAAGTATAAGCTTTTGCTTTCTAGAAGTTAAATTTAATCATAATATCTCCCTTGCTGATTAATCAAGACTACTAAAAAATTAAAAAAAAATTATGAACACACACACACACACACATAACTGCAAAAAAGACAAGAATGAGAAAAACAAGACCTTGATTGAAGAAATGAGTTGATGAAGTGCTTTGCTCTTGCGACCCCTCTTGATTGGACACTCTTTCTCATCCTCATCACTATCACTCTCAGCCTCCATATCCATTATTGCTTTGCCTTTTTCTTTGCTTCTGTTGTCACGGTTGGCTAAACTGTTCTTCTTTTCCAATGCCAAAGCCAACTTCCTCTCTTTTTCCTGCTGCTTTTTCTCTTCCAAAGCAATGATTCTGCTACTCCTTCTTCTCTCCATATGTTCCAATATTTCATCTTGAAATTTCGTACGTTTTCTTCCCGCCCCTACATGTATATATATCAATACATGCATTTCACAAGCTAAACTCTATAATATTGTAAGTTCTATTTCTGTCATTAGAATATAATAAAATGTAGGTTCAAATAAATAATCCTATGTTGTTGATTTTGATTTTAATAATTTTTCTTCATTTAATCCTGATTTTATTAAAATACATTTGTTTAGTTTTACTTTGTTAAGTAATGACTTGTCATAATCATGTATTATCAATCCTATTTTTCACCTCATATCACATATAGGAATAAAACTAATTAACAACAGTCATTAAACATTTGTGTATTTCAATGAAATTAGTAATCAAACAATTTTTTTATATAGGATTTTTAAAAATTAGTTAAACTTTTAAAGATTAAAAACACATTAAAGATTTAAGTATTTTTTTAACTTATATATTGTCGAATAAAGTGCATAGATAAATAAGATGAAAACAATACGTCATATTCTCAAATTTGGTACACCAAAATTCACCACCAACATACATATAATTCATTTCCTATTAAACAGGAAAAACATCCTTGGAACTTTTGGAAAAGTTTTTTTTTTTGGTCCAGAAATGATTGCACAAAGCTGATTTTAGTGACACTAAATTGTCTCATGCTAAAACAATATCATCCACATTCAAAGATAATGCAGTAAACATAGTGGCAATTTACTTTACTTCACAAAGAGAAAGTAATCTTCACTGCATTGAGTGTAAGGAGAAGTACAAATATTAAAAAATATAATTAATGTTATTAATTTTTTTTAAACAATTACTTTTTATATATAACTTTTATTGTTATTTTTTATTATTTTTGATAAATATGAAAATATATATATGAAAAATAGTTAATACTCTTTTAAAAAATTAAAATAAATAAATAAATAAAATTAAAATTAAAATTTTTACTCTCTTTTTAAAGAGATAATAAAAATTGAGGAAGTAATTTTTAAAAGGCATAGAATCCAGCCATTAAAGCAAGATTTGCAAAAGAATAAAAACTAAAGTTAATAAGTACTAATGAAGAGCAAGAAATAAATAAAAGGCATGCCTAGTTAACCCAAATATTTAAGTGACCTAATGTAGAAATATTAATTTCATTATGGAATACAGGAGAAAAGGTACATCAATTGTTGGAGAGAGGTTAAGGTTGAGAGGAAACTTTACACTTTGATAAATCATATCCTGCATATGTAGAGAATAAGGTGAGGCAAAATGAGAAGAAAGGGAAGTTGACGAATTGACAGTTGGAAAAAATGTCTCCGGTAATCAAACAACTTGATATGGTTGTTGAAAATGAACTAAATGATAAATTTATTATTTTGTTAATTTATTTTAAAAAAATTAAATTCATTTATTGTATAATTAATGTTTTGGTTCTTATAATTTTTAAAATTTTTAATAAGTTATTTAATTAATAAGCTTGTTAGTTAGATTTTTCTCAATTAATTATATAAGCATTCAAAATGATAATTATAAAAAATATATTATTATTGTATAATCATTAGATAATAGTAAAATTAAAATAAATGATTAGTAATTATTTAACATAACTTTTAAGAACTTACAAATAAACTTGGGTGAAGTTACAAGCAAAATTAAGATCTTAGGCTATTTCATATAACATTCCTAACCTTGAGTATGTATCTTATTTTTTATTTAGTTTTTATTTGTAAATAATTTTTTTTCTAGTGAATTTAAAATTTAAGAGATAGTCGATCCATTATTTGTTAGAATAGTCTTTAAAGGACGATACTGAGAGTTCTACAATATTCTATCTTATTAATTCTAACGTATACATCTACTCATAAGGAAATAATCATCAAACGACGACACATTAGGAAACACGCTTCTTTTGAGAAAATGTTAAGGTTTAAAGGAATTGATGTTAAACCAAATCAAATCATACATGAAAATCTTGAGAAAAGGTAAAGTGACAAGTCATTTTAAACATTGTTATCCAGAATTAAAACTAGCAAATTAGTAAAATGGGTGAGTCTGACTTGGCCAACCCAATTAATTTCACTAAAACATAGGTTTTGGACTTAATTTTAGGTCTGAATTGATTTTAAACTTTTTTTATCCAACCCATCTGGACTTTTCCTTGGTCGGATTCAAATCACCCTGATCTATTTAAATGAAAAACGCGAATTCAAATTAGTTATGAAATTCAATTTTGTATCTTAAGTATCTATTGGGGAAAGGTTAGGGTTTAAAGAGATTAATGTTAAACAAAATCAAATCATCCATCAAAATCTTGAGAGAAGATAAAGTGACAAGTCAATTAAATATAATTATCTAGGGTTAGAGCTAACAAAATCGATGAATTTCACTAGGCCGACTCAATTAGGTTCACAAAAATATAGGCTTTTTAAACTTTAAATTTTAGGTTCAAATTAATTTCACTTTTTAATCCAATGCATCTTGAATTTTTCTTATTCAGATGTAGATCGACCCGATCTATATATAAAATACGAATTCGAGTCAATTATGAAAATCTATTTTGTAGTCGAAGGATTTCCCCATCCAATGGAGTGTGAATCTCGATTCAAGATATCTCTATTCAAGATGCATAGAAAGACAAACTTTTTCAATATAATGATGTTCGAAGAAGACTTAATGTTATAAACAAGTCAGATCATGCATGCAAATCATGTCGGAAGGCAAAACAAAACAGGTCAGATCAAGCTGAAAGATAAAATAAAATAAATTAAAAAAATTAAAAAAATAAATATGGTAATAAAATAATTATAATCACAAATTTTGATATTCAATTGAATGAAAAAGTGTCCAGGTGATGTTGAAAAAACATACCCATTTAGATAGACAGCGTCAACCTGGGTAAAAAAATCAAACAAGAAAGCATCATTAGTAAGCTATAAACAAAACACCATTTTGAAATTACAAGAAATGGTGAAAGGTAGGGAATTTACCAAAACCACTGATCAAAGAGAGTAACACGAAGACGCCACTTCCTTTTTGGAAAAGCTCAAAATATTTCTCAACATGCAGGAACTTTACCACATTCAGCCTATAACTTAAAAGTTCTTTCTGTATAGTGTTGAGATTAACAAAAGTGGTTTCTGTGATTAAAATTACTGGAAGCTTGTATATGGTTGCCGGTGACAGGTTCACTACTAGTTTGTAACGTCAATTTGACAACTGGTCAATGATTAAATTCTCCATTCAGCTGAGTCAAAAACTTCTATACTAAAGCTACATACACTTCAAATTTGCCTCAATTTTGATGCCTTTGTTCGTGTCTTTTTCGATATGACAAAGTTTATGTAATAAAATTAAATAAAATATATTGAACATAAGGCGTTCCGTTTGTTCTTTTGAAAGTCAAGAATTCTCACGTCAGAAAGTTTAGCAACGCATAAAAGTGAGATTTATAAGTTAACTGTGATAAATGAAGATTATTAACTTAAACTTAGCCATTTTAAGTAAAATATTTCATTCCATACCTTCTAAAACCAAACTTTACAACCAAAACATAAATGTTTTAGCTCTAACAAAAAGTTAGTTTGGATAAATTCTCACCACTAAAAATTCACAAATTAGCAACAAAATTTAGCAATGTTGATTTTAGAGACTAATATTATTTTATTGTATAATATTTATCACTAATTTATTTAAACAGAATTCTTTATCTTAACAATGAGTTTTTTTTTTCATTTTGATTTTCCATTAATTTCATGTGAAATAAGGATTAGAAAAAAAAAAGAATTGAATAATTGTTTTCTCATCCTATATACATGCAATGATATAATTTAGATAAAATATAATTTTTTAGAAAAGTTAGCGAACAAAGTTCACAGTTTGTTTGAATCTATTTTTTAGGCAAAATTTATCCTATTTATCATAAAAATATCCTATGTTTCAATTTTTTATTTATTTAAATAAATTTTTAAATTTAATTCAATTAAATTAAAAATTATTTGAATTGGATTCAACAGTTCAAATTTATATTTTTAATTTAGTCAGAAAATGATAAATAAACATTATTTTATTATCTCTTTACATGATTTTTGATTAAAACTATCATTTTATGTATTACATAAAATTTATATAATAAAAAATGTAAGACATAATAAAAACTTTTAAGTTAATCTAAAACTACTAAGCTTATATTAGTAAAATGTAACTTTAAAAAAATTATCATGAAAATTGTTTGGTAAATATAGAATTGTATAAGTAAGTGAGAAATTAATTTTATAAATAAAATTATATATATACACATAAATTTTCAGGCTATTAGATTAAATAATTACTTTAAAGTGAATTTGAAATTCAATTTAATCCAATAAAATAATTTTAATTTTTATAATTTTTTTTAGTTAAAATTTTGTAGTTCGTATTTGACTTGGTGGATCTATCAATACTCCTAACAAAAGTAAATAAAATAAAATTTCAGTTATTTAATTTATTCATTTAAGGGACTTTATCAAAATCATTGAATGCTACATAAAAGAAATAATTTTTTTATGATACTACTTAATGCTTGCAGATATTCCCAATGACAGATAGGTAACATTAATTTCTAAAAAAAAAAAGGTTAAGCACAAATATAGCAAAGTATTATAATATACAACTTCCAAAGTTTACAAAACATTAGGAAATTGAAAAAGAAGGAAATAATTTGTTTTACAAGAACAAAACCTCTTTATAATTTTTTTATTTCATAATTAGAAAAATCTTATCTTATATTTGGATAAATTATTTTAAAGAAAGAAAGTAATTATTAAAAAAAATTAAAATTTTAAATTTTAAAATATTTTTTTTAGATTTTTTGTATAAAAAATTAAATTTTATAAATTTTAAAAGAGTATTTTAATAAATTAAAATAAAAAAATTTAAATTATTTAAAATATATAAAATTTAATTTTTTTAAAATTTTTATCAATTCATTCTTATAAATAATAATTTTTTATATCAATTTTTTTTATTTTATTAAATTATTATTCAATTTAAACATATTAAACAATAAAAATATTTGTACATTTAATTTTTTATTAAATAAAAAAATATAAACAACCTTAAAAAGAATTTATAAATATTTAAATATAAAATTTTATATATAATAAAAATTAAATTATTTAATTTAAATAAAAAATTTAAAATTTTAAAAATAAAAATATTTAAATTTCTTAAAATATTTAACCTTGTACATATGTATAAGTTCAAGAATGACAAATAAAGCTGGATTTTCTCTGATAGCTAAAAGAGAATAAGTTGGGCATGGTTGCCGATGATATGTACTTTCGTTGTTAATCTGTGATATAATAAAGCTACCACCAAGTTGTGCGTGAATTATATGAATATTTTTAAATTTAAAAATATTTATAAAAATAACTGAAAAAAAATGAAAAATATTTTTTATCAATAATAAATATATTATATTAAAGTATAAAACGTTTAAAATAAAAAATTATTAAAATTAAAATATATCATTTTTATTTATATGATATATTAAAATTTTAAAATAATTTCAACTAATATTTTTAAAATTATAATAACCCTTAAATTTAATTTATCTAAGAAAACATATATTAATTCGATATAACGTATTAAATTTAATTTTTAAATTAAACTAATATTAATAAATAGTATTTAAAAAAAGAAAGTTAAAAATAAAAAATTAAATTAGATATTAAATGCAAGAGAAGTTATTTGATTTAATAAAAATTTAAACATATATAAAATATTTAATAATTATAATTTATATTTATAATATAAGTGTAGATATGTTGACAATAATTAAACTCGTTTTGGAGAAATGATGAAAACTTTCAAATTTTAGTTACATGCGTAACATAATTCATGTTTAGCATAGTTCCAATGAGTTTGTTAGTGTCTTTTTCGAAAGGACAAAGTTTATATATAAAAATTAAATGATTCTAATAAATAATTATAAAAATAAATCATAAGTTGTACTTCTCTCTTTGAAAGTCAAGGAAGAAGGATGCTGTCCAATTTTCAAGTCACGCGCTTTAGTAATGACTAAAATTAATATTTTGATGGTAGAAAATTAATTTTTGTATTTTTAATATAAAATATATTTTTTTTAAAATATACACTTTATATTAGTTTATATATATTTAAAAAATATTTAAGAATTTAAAAAATATTATTAAATTAATTTTACTCAGTTTTAAATTAAATAAATATTTAAATTATACACATAATCAGAGTTAGAATTAAAATTAAATATTTTGAATAATTTTTTTATCTTATAAAATTTTAATTTTACAAATTTTTTTAATTAATTATACATATATATATTTTAAGTATTTATTAATTTTTTAAAATATATACTTTTAAATAAACTGATAAATCTTATAAATTTTAATCAATCATTTATATAAATTTTTTATTCTATCTTCTTATTTTTTATATCCTCTTTTATTTTTATCAAAATTAAATATAAAAACTATCCTTTTTATAAAAAAATCATTTATTTATTTTTATTTTTCAGAATAAATTTAATAAACTTTTAAATATTTTTTTAAAATAAATTTAATGAGGTTCCAAAAATTTTTATCTAAAAAATAATTAAATTTATTTTAAAAAAATCTTTTAAAATGTACATTCACACGATCATTCTTCATAACATTTTTTGAATATATATTTATCGTTCTTTCTCACACCATTCACTTCAATTTTTTTTTATAAATAGACATTTAAAAATTTATATTCTCATTCTATATATACATTTTTAAATTTAATAAGTATCATATAATTTTTTTTAATATGTATTTTTAAAAAATTTAAATTTTTAAATATTATTTATTTGTATAAATAATTTTATCTTTTTAGATAAAAAAAATAAAATTGAGGTAAAAAACAACTTACATCTGGGATGAAAGTAGGCTGAGCCGAGCTAAGTTTTGAGTGTTGAAGTCTGTCCTATTTAAAAATTTTGAGGCCTGAACCTGGACCTGTTACTTGTTAAAAAAAAATTTTTCTACCAAGACCTGAGTACAAACCTGTTTAAAAGCCTACATTACAAAAAAAAATCAATAAATAAACTTGAAACCTATATAAATAATTAATTAAAAAAGCTTGCAAACTTAAAACATACAAAATAAAAAAGTCATTAAATGGATCTAAAACACACATATATATATATTATTTAAATAAAATATAAAATAAATATTATATAAATATAATATATTAAAATAAATATAAATAGGTTCCTGAATAAAATAAATAGGTTTTTTTATAAATCTAGGCCAACTTATTTATTTGAGAAGGTTTTTTAACAAGCCGTCTGTTTATCTATTAAATGAGGATCCCTATAGTCTTATTTACTTCTATCCCTATTCACATCTAACTGTTTATGTTACACTTGGAATGTCCTACCATCAATACCCAAACCATCAATACCCAAAATCAACACATCCACATGTTTATTTTTCACTTCGAATGTCTTACCATCAATATCCAAAATCAACTTCAAAATCCAGCACCTTTTAGTTTATCATAGACTTATTTATGATTTATCAGGTTAACTCTTGTTGAATTAGAATTATTCAAAAATAATAATTTTTTTTATAAAACAAATTAAATAATTTAAATTTCAGAAATAAGATTAATGAATATTTATAAAAATACTTATATATTACTCATCAACAGGATAACAAAATTTGAACTCTTGATCTTATAGATAAAAAATTTTACTCTTACCAACTGCATCAATTTTTATTGATAAAAATAATAAATTAATATTATGTAAGTTAACTAAAATGATTATATTACATAATAAATTATTTGGTAATAAAATTATAAAAAAGACAAGTTATCTGAAATCTTAAATAAACATAAAAAATTATATTGAATCATTACAAGATAAAAAATTATAATAAAAAATAGATAATATATATTGTATAAAATTTTATTTATTTTAAAAATATTTTGAAATTAAAAAAAATCAATTATGAATAGACTAGTTCAACATGATTTTCTGCATCAATTTTAATTAACTTTTGATTGATTTGATCAACTTTCTACTTTATATCAATTTTTCAAGTTGTTCATACCAATAATCTGATTAGCTTTTGGTTCAGCAAGTTCAATCAACCCATTCTACCTGGTTTTAATACTTATGGATAAATCACCTGGGCTCACTTTCCATCTATCAATGCAATTTTCTTGGACAGGGTTAGTTTCTATGGAAAGTTTTATGTGCAATAGAACATAATTGAATATGTCCTACAGTATGTTTAACCAATTCTCATGAATTTTCTTTTTATTTTTGCTACCATCTTTCCACTACCATGTTTTAAGATCACCACTCTTTATCAACGCAGAAATGGAAGCTCCTCCCATTCATCCTAATGTTTTCTACACATGATAAATCAAACAATAAAACCATCCAATTAAAATTAATTTTTCTCGTGAAAATGTACTTATTTCATTTATTTTAATTTTTTTATCCTATGTTTGGATGAAATTTTTTAAAATTGAAATAATTTTAAAATTAAAATAAATAATTATTAACATATGAATAAAGTAGGAGAAAAATTATAAATAATAATTTAACAAGAAAAATAAAACAATAGAAAATTTTTAAAATTTTTCTAAATAATAATTATTTAAAATGTTTTTATTTAACATAAAAATTATTTAAATAAAAATCTACAATATTTTTAATTTTTTTCATTATTTAAATACATAAAATATACAAAATTTAAATTATTCTATCTAAACATAAGGTAATGATATATAAAACGTTACTGAGTAATATGTGTAAATTAACATCAACATAATGATAAAATCATTTAGAATTGATAGATGTATAAAATGTGACAATCCATACCTTCTTTGTGTTTTATGGTTGAAATCCAATAATCCATGATTTGCCAAGTCAAGTAAACAGCTAGTGCATAAAAAGTCGAATGAAGAACCATGCACGTCACCTGAATCATAATTATGACACACAAAAACAAACTAAGGAAGAACACACAAAAGAAAAAACAAAAACAAAAACAATAGTAAACAAAGATGGAGAACGCACCTCGAAGAGAATGGTACAGTGAGGGATGCACTTGGCAGAGCATAGAAGGGAGTTGTGAATATCAAAAGAAGTCTTCAAAAGTTTCATTGAATTAAAATTAACTAAGGATAATATTAATTATGCAAACTATAATTTTCCCATTTGCAAGGGAACGTTTTATTTCCATGAATGAAAGTGAATTCTTTTTTTAACTTTTATTAACAAACTCCCATTCTCGATAATCTTTAATGCTAAGGAAATTATTTTTAATTTATACTATTAAATATGAGGTTTAATTTTGTACCAAATATTACACAATCACCAATAAAATTTAACACAATTGGTAGATAGTTATAATATATGCTAATCACAGAGCTTAAATCCTGATTATATAAGAAAAAACTTTGTTGAAAGTGACAAAACTCACTTCGATAATCTTGATATATTGATATTATTACCATATACCAAAATATATCATGCAATCATTTAAGAAAAGTACTTTAATCCTTACCAATTAAAGATTGGATAATTATTTAAGCTTTTTTTAGAAAGGTGAGTTAAAAATGTATAAAGAATGTATTTGATAAAATTAATAGATAAATTAGTTGATAATTAAAAATAAAAATAATTGAAAGCTGAAAAAAAATAGATAGAAATTGAAAATTTTATGATAAAAACAAAAAAAATATTTAATAAAATTAGTTGTTAAAACAGTTGATAAATATAATACGAAAAATAAAAATATAATCTTTAAATTTTAAGTATTATAATTTTCATTAATTATAAATTTTAATATTTTATTACTTAAAATAAATTATTATATTAAAATAAAGATAATATATTTTTTATTTTATTCTTATATATATATATATATCTATTAAAAAATTATAGTTATTTTGATTATTATTATTATAAATTTTTTTGATAATTTTATTTATTTTATTACTTATGATATTTTTAATAAAAATTATATTTATAAATAAATAATTTTTTGAAATTAAAAATATTTATTTTAAGTTTTTATAATAAATCTTAAAAATTAATTTAATAAAAGGAGTATTTATTTTATTTTTTACAATTTTTATCAACACAAATTAAATATTTTATTATTAATAATTTAAATAAAATATTTAATAATTAAATATGTAACATTAACTAATAATTAAAAAATAATATTTAATAATAAATTACGAATTATGTTAAGGATAAAAAAAACTTTTAGCTAGTAGTTACAATTTTAAATGTTAGTGGAATAATGTTAAGAAAAGTTAATACTTATTAAAAAAGTCAAAATGTCAAATAAGATTGAAATAATTTTTTAAAAAAATTTAGCTAATTATTTTATTTTTTATTTAATTGAAATATATTTTAAATACATTAAAAAATAATTTATTCTGGATATTTTATAAAAATATAAGTTATATTTTTTTTTACAATTATGAAGAAAACTTTTTATTATAAAATATAATTATAATTTTAGACATTTTTAAAAAGTTATTTAAAATGGTTTCTCAAACTAATAAAAAAATTTAAATAAAATTAATATTTTCAAAAACTTAATCAAGAAAATAAAAATATGAGAAGTGATGTTAAAAAAAAAATATTTCTTCAGGAGAAGATTTAAGTAAACAAACTCTAAACCATCTTATATGAAAAAACACAAGATCACATTTTGTAAAAATATTTTCTATTTTTATTTTTATCATAAAAATAAAAGAAAATAATTTTAAATAAAAATTAAAAATTATTTTCACAAACTAAATCACATCTAAAGTTTTTCTTTTATCTCCAACACTAGATTAAATGAACATTTTCTATTGCAAAAGAAAAAATTAATTGGAAAACACATATTAATACAATTTAAATAAAATTCTGCTAATTGGGTTTTAATGATTTAAAAATTCATCTAATGTAATATAAAAAGAAATAAAAGCTGCAGTGCTTTTATTTACTGCGTATTGTTAGTTGCTATATTATTAAAGACTCGTCGATGACAAATAAGGGTAGTTAATTTTGGTAAAAGGTTGAACATGTAAAATCATTAATAATACGTTATAAAGGACATAACTTTTCAAGATTCACCATAACCTGTTTGAAAGCCAAAAAAAAAATATCTCATCGTTGACAAAAGATGCATTATTCAATTTGATAGGAGTTTTAACCTCATTTGAACGTGAGAACAAAAGATAAAAGTATGAAAATTTTATATTTTATTTTATTTTTAGTAATTGTAGAAATAACATGATATGATAACTTGTCATATAATATTTAAATAATTTAAATTTCTTATACTGGTGGAGATGTTAGATTAGGAGTTATTATTATAGGATTTTTTTCTTTTCTTTCTTACCATCTTTAATATTTTATAAAAATAATTTAATTACTTATAAAATATAATATTTATAAAATTATTATATGAATTTTTAATAAAAAATATTACTCATTTTATAAAAATATAAGGTTAAATTTTTTCTAATTTATTTTTATTTATAACTTATTACACAAAATATTTTAACAATTTTAAAAGTGTAAAAAATAAATTTTAAGAAAATATTATAATTTTTATATTTATTTTAATATTATTTATACATAAAAATAAATTTTAAATTTTAGTAATTTTTTATATTTTAAATATTTAGACATATTTTTATTAAAAATTTTAAAAATATTTTTAATTTGGTAAATATATAATTTTTTATTTAATTATAGGATAGAGTAGGATAAGATAACACTCTACCGTATTTTTATTATATTTTATTTTTATTCAATTTTTATATTCTATTATATTTTATTTATCAAATAAATTTTTAATATATTTTAAATTAATATAATTTAATGTTTATCTATATTATCTCTATGAAGCAATTAAAATTTACCAAGTATCCAATGTTCTAATTAAGTTAAAATATTGTTAAAACTATTTTATCATAATTTATTAAAAATATATTTAATGATAAATTTTATTTAGATAAAAGATAAAAAATTAATTACATTTTTTAAAATGATTTCAATTTTATTTAAGATAATAGCTATTGATATTTTTTTAAAAAAATTTATCAGTGTTAATGTTTAAAATTTTAACTAATAACTAAAAGTTATAATTTTATTTTTATTTTTAATATATTTTAATAACCCCTTTCATTATTGAATCATTGGTTAATGTTACTGTAGCTAGTTTAGTTATTAAATATTATATTTAAATTATTTATAATAAAATATTTTCATAAATAAATTTATTATTTAATATTTATTTATACAAATTAATAATAAATATTCTGTAATTGAAAACAAAAATTTATTTATTTAAAGATATAATTTTTTTAAAAAATATATCATAAATAATAAAATAAATAAATAAACAAAAAATATCAAACCTTTTTTTTATAGTATATATCATTAGAATAGATATAAATTTATTATAAAATTTTTAATAGAAACATAGATAAATAAGAATAAATTAAAAATATTATCTTTATTTTAGTATAATAATTTATTTAAATAATAAATATTAAAACTAATAATTAATAAAAAATTATAACATTTAAATTTCAATTTAATAATCATGTTCGTATTTGTTATTTTATTTTTATAAGCTAATTTAATAGCTAATTTTATCTAATATTATTTACTTTAATGAACAAATTTTTCCATTTTTACATATTTTTTTAACCATTACTAACTTTTTAATTTTAGTTAATTTATCCGTTAATCTTAACAAATATACCATAAATCTAAATATTTAATTAAAAAATATATAGACAATAATATAAATATTTTTATATTTTATTATTATTTAATTATATATTATTATATAATTAAAATAATTAATTATTATAATAATATTTAAAATAATTTTTAATCTATTCATATTTAGGATCAAAATGAATAATTTGATAAGATATTATGATTTGGTTTATTTAAAGCATAACTTGATTTCATTGTTTGTCTTTGTTTAATAAAAAAATTAAACTTATATTTATTAAAAAATATTTTTAAATAAATAAGATTTATAAAAAAGTTTATTTAATCTATTCAGAAGTATATTTATTTTTATATATTATATATTTATATTTATTTTAATATATATATATATTTATTTAATAATTTTTTTTATCTTGTAAACTTTAAATTTGTAATTTTTTTAATATTTATATAAACTTTAAGTTTATTTATTAATTTTTTTAAAAATATAAATTTTTAAATATATTTATAAATCATATAAATTTTAAATTAGAACTGATTTTTAACAGGAAAAAAGTTTTTAACAAATATCAGATTCAGAGCTAAGATTCAGATGTCAAAATTTTTTATCAATTCATATTTAAACACTTAAAACTGCAACTTGATTTTATTCTGATTCATATTATAAAAAAATTTAATATTTAAGAACACAAAATCTAAACGTTAATTATAACTCTTCCATGATCTAGTTTCGTCAAGCTAGCAACTTACCTGAATTGTCATCCGTAGGCTGATTTAACCATATTTTTATTAAAAAAAACCACAGTTTGAAAATAAATCCTTCAATTAAAGTATTTGGATTCTCTCACGAATTTAAATAACATGATTTATAATTATGCAGAAGGGAAATAAGCAATTTTATAAATTTAATTAACAAATTTTATAACTAATTGTGATAGGTTTTTATTTAATAAAGTTATGTATTTTTGTAAACAATTATATCATGTTAGTTAACAATATAAAAGTATCGAACTTGCATACTAAATCATATGTTAAATGACGGTTGCTTTCTCCTTCATTCGTTTAAAGAAAAAAAAATTATTTAAATTTAAAAATATACATTCAATTAGACATGTAATATGCTAGTTATTTACATATTTTTCTACAAAATTAACAAGATATTATTTGTGTGTGGTATACACATACATACTATTTCTAACAATACTCATTTAAACTTATACAGTTGTAAATATATGCTCATTTTTTCTTTCATCCCATTTTCAACCTTTTCTTTCTTTTTACCACATTATCTATGATAGCTTTTACTTTATATTATTTTACTACTTTTTTAAGCGTATCCATCCCAATAGATTCTACCCTCAATTTTTTCCTTTAAACTCAGACAGAATTTTCATTTTGTATATTTTGTAAAAAAATCAAATGATTGTAAAGAAGCGTTTAGTTTGGATGCCTTGATTCTAAAACGAGTAGAGACCCATTCGAAATTTCTACTTTCCTTTATTTACTTTTAATTCAATTAGCCTGCAAATGCTAGAGAAACTTTTTTTTTTTTTTTTTGTGAGAAACGATCCTAATGGCCAATGCTACTACCACCCATCAAAGTTGTGCATTAATTTTTTCCTACAAAAAAGAAAAATAGTCAATACCCGCCACATGATATCATCTCTAATTAAAGGTTACAAGTGAAGACAAATCCCCTCTCAGTGATCCCTTTATCTCATTTCTCAGCCATACAATTTGCAGCATTCATCTTTTGCTTAAATTTGTCACAAACTTCTACAATTAACTAATATTTTCTATCTTCTAACTTATTGAAAAAACCATGACCCTCATTCTTCAATAAACTCACATTTTTGTGACTAAAAAAATATTCAGAAAAAAATGTCATCCATTGCTAGCTTGGGTTATGGAGGACCAATTTGCTTCAATGTTGAGCAGACAAAGAAGCAGCAAGCAATAAGGAATAGCTTCATGGCTAAACAACACAACAGTGTGAGTGTGATGAAGGATTGGAGAGTAAGAAATGGTAACAATAGCACATCCAAAAGGGTAGGTGTGGTAAGGTGCATTGGACTAGGAGACTTCATAGGTGGAGACTTGGTGAAATTTGATCTTGGACAATGGCTTTCAGATGTTGAAGAACACAAAGCACTTGCAATATACTCTCCTCATGAGGGAGGCTATGAAGGTCGCTATTTATCACGTCTCAGACGTCAGGGATACTATTTCCTTGACCTTTCAGCTCGTGGTCTTGGTGATCCTGAAACCACTCTAACCAAAATTCACCCTGTTTGCCCTGTGAGTTTTTTTTTGCTTGAAAGACTCTTATAGATGTTTTTTTGCTTCTTGTTTATGGCTGTTGCTCAAGTTTACACTAGAATTTTGTCATGAATCTCAGCCTCATGTTGGCAAGCAACCAATAGCAAGGTGGTATTTCCCACCAGAAGTTGATTACAGATTAGAGGCATTGCCACCAAATGCCAAAGGACTTGTGGTGTGGATAATTGAAGCTAAGGTGTGTGAGCATTATAACATTACTTGTATTCCACTAAAATATCATATATATAGTTAAACAATGAAAAGAAAAAATGCTATATTTTCCTGTTAGGAAATATGGGGAGCTAAAATATTGAGGAAATTCCATTAGCTAATCACAAGGAAATTTTACATCACATCTAACATCAACCCTTAAGACTTTTTATACCTAATGCCTTAAGGTGGTTTTGAGTTAGATGTAACTTTAGTTCACTTATCTGGTTCACTTGTGATGAGTTGATGAAAATCTATCATGTTTTTAGCCATTTTGTATTTCCTAACATTTCTCGTAATTAAATGTACTAGTGTGAGTGTTGTTTTGATTTCCTCAGGTTCTCTCTAAGGCAGAACTGCAGTTCCTTGCTCTGTTGCCTACACTTCGGCCTAATGTGAGGGTCATTGCTGAATGTGGAAACTGGTAGAATCTCCACTTTTTGAATCTTCTATTGTTGTTATTATTTTGTTATAGATTTTATAGTTTCTATTCTTTTTTTACCTTTGGATGGAAAATTTTAGAATTTCAAAAATTGTTAGAAAAAAAGTAATTATTAAAAAAAATCGAGTATAAGAAGAGTTTTGAAACTCTCTAAATAGATATCACTCGAAATTTTTTCTACTTAACTTAAAAAAACTATTTTAATAAAAATCTATTTTTAAAACTGTTTTTCTTATTATCCAAATACATACAATCTAGTAATTTAAAATTACTTTATCCAAATACAAGTTTAGTTCCTTGCTTCTGTAAATTGCGGATTCTTTCTGCTAAAAACATGAGATTGAGGAGTTGAATTTGCCTAATTATACATTTCCACCTTTATGTTACTTCACTCACTGTTGTTTGATATAATTCTCATGTTTATGCCAATGATCAGGAGAAAGTTTATGTGGAAGCCACTAAAAGAAATTGCGGGACTAACAACTAGTGAGGAAGCTTGATGCTGCTACATTGCTACTCATCATCTCTGATTTTCCAAACGTAAACAATCAAGTACATACATTCATTCAAATTTAAGGCACCACATAACTGCAGATAAGAAAGGACGATAAAAAGATATAGGAAAAATCAAGTTCCTTGTACATAACTACATCTGCCACAATCATGAGTGACACAATCTCAATGTTTATTTATTTTTTTAGTCAAAGCACAAACCTTTCTTATAAACATGATATTCATGAAATTCCATATCAACAAAAGAAATTGCAATAGATTTGCACTGTGACTTTTCTAAATGAGAATGCAAACCGGCAGTCACTGGATTGAAATGAGGTTAAGCAGTAATTAGATTGACGGTAAAAAAATATATGCTATAAACGGTTGAACCAGTCACATTAATTTCTAAAAAATAGAAATCATCACTTTTGTTTTTAAAAAACAAAAAATCAGTTATGTTAAGTTTTTATATTTGATCATTTTAATTTATTTTAATTTCCTCTATAGCATTAAACTTATAGAAAGACTAAAATAATTAATTTTCTATTTTTTTCAAATATGAAAACAATGATTTTCATCTTTCTGAACCAAAATAATCAATCTTAAATTTTTAAGAATAAAAAATATAGTTTACTCGTCTTGAGAAACTTATTCTAACTATAATAGCAAAATAATTCCATGAAATTAATGCACATGAACAGCTCTTTGGATGCAGCCACATGATATAAAGTAAAAGTTAGATATCTTTTTGGGTTATGTTTAATGTCTAAGGATTGATACAATTGACATTTTCTGTTTCTTTGGGATCGGAATGAAATTTTATATTCACAAGGGTTAAATTTTTTCTTTCAAATATTAATATTTATATATTTTTAAAAAATATATTAGATGTTAAAATAAAATTATGTAATAAAATATTTATTAATTTTTATTTTACATAAAATTTTATAAATATAATTTATTTAATTAAAATTTCTAAATCAACGATTGAATTTTATATTTTATAAAAAGTTATTAAGAGTTAAAGTTTAGTACTTGATATCAATTGAACCTAAATTATCTGTGAATTTGAATTTACTTTTTGAAGTATTAAACCTTTTTAAAATTTTGTAAAAATAATTTATATAATATAATTTATTACTTTAATAGTTAAATTAATAAAATTTAATTATTTACAAGAGTTATTATATATATATATATATATATATATATATATATATATATATTTGGGTCAGGATCCGTTGATATAGGCGTTAAATTTTAACATTTAAATTAACTTGGTAATCATTTGTAGAAAGTAAGATTTACTAATTCAACAATTATAGAATAATATTATAATATATTTATAATTATGTATATCAAATTTTAAAGAATTTGAATATTTATAAGTATGTTATTTAAATATTAATATTTATATATATTTAAACAACATATTAATAGTTAAAATAAACTTGTGCAATGAAGTATTGATCAATTATTATTTTGTATAAAAATTTTTATATATAATCTACTTGATAAAAAATTTTAAGTTAATAAAATTAATAAATATTACATTTTATAAATAATTATTGGTGTAAGTATTAAAGTTTAATATTTTGTGTCAACAAATCCTCACTATATATATATATATATATATATATATATATATATATATATATATATATATATATAGTCAGGATTCGTAAATACCAAATGTCAAATTTTGACACTTACATCAACTTAATAACCTTATATAAAATGTAAAATTCATTAATCCAACCGTTGAATTATATAATAATATCTAATAGATTATGTATATTAAATTCAAAGAATTTGAAATTTTATAAATATGTTATTCAATTATTAATATTTACATATATTTAAATAATATATGAGTCATTAAAATAAAGTCATGAGATAAAATATATATCAATTTTTATTTTGTGTGAAATTTTATATACATGATCTAATAGATATTATAAGATGATTTAACAGTTGAATTAATGAATTTTACATTTTATATAAGATTATTAAATTGATATAAATGTTAAAATTTAACATAGGGTGCCTACAGATTATGACTCGTATATATATATATATATATATATATATATATATAATCAATTTATTTTAGAAATAAGTGTACTAAGAAACTAATACTTTATTAAATATATTTAAATTAATATATATTAAAAAAGATACATTATTTATTAAAATAAAATAATATAATAAAATATTAAATTTATTTTAAATTTTATAAAATTTTGTAAACATAATATATATAATAAAATCTATTAATTTAATGATTAAATTAATAAAATTGAATCATTAAAAATATATATAAATAAAGTAGCTTTTAATGTATATTATTTTTTAAATAATTTGATTCCTCTCTTTATATATATATATATATATTTATTTATTTATTATTATTATAGATATGTAATATTTATTCTAATAATTAAATTTTATTTAGGTAAAATTATGAAAAAAAATAATATTCATTATTGAACAATGTTGACCGTCTAAATACATACTATTCTTTTTAATTTTTTAACAATTTTAACAGTTTTAAATAATATATAAATTTTTTATAAAAGATTATAATGAATAAACTCTTACAAACTTTAAAAAATTAGATGTATTGTGATATTTAATATTAATTTATGGTACAAATATTAGTGCTCTTATATCAATGGTGGCAAGTGGCAATCCTTACACCCAACTTTTTTCGCCAATAAATTATATATATATATATTATAGCGATAGTGCAGTGTGTACAATTTCTCAAGATATTGAAAATTTAAAAGTACCACTAGCAATAACATACATTTGATGAGGCAGCTGGCAATGGTTATTCATGAAATCACTGCACCTACATCGATCCCCCTGAAGCAGTCAAGGCAAGAAATTTGGGCATATTGAATTCCCCAAAGGCTTTAACCTTTGGATGATGGTAGTAACTTGCCATATTATTAAATTCAACTTGGAAATATTTCCCAATGGAAAAGCTAAGAATTGTTCCTTGAGAATAGTAGCTCAACGGAGAGATAGAATATATAGCATTTTGGTGGAGGTTAATTAGATAGGACATGGAAGCGGGTATTATATGAACACATGTTAATAATGTATGAAATTTCAAAAAGCAGAATTGTGGCTTCCTTGTTGTCTGGGAATGAATTCACCCCTTATGAAAAGCATAATCTTGTTTCACTTGTTTCCTATTTCCGTATGTCCAGAGTATGAAATAAAAGAACATCATACCATTCATCTTCATCTTTGTACTTCTGCACCTGTTTGTTTCCTACTTAAATTTCAAAACAGATATATGCCATGCTCTCTGTAAAGCTAAAAGCTCCTACTTATGGTAAGAAATTATAATGCGATGCTGTGACATAGTATAATAATCAATGGTATACAATAATTTAATGCACAGTTCTATATAATAATCAATGGTATACACTAATTTAATGCACAGTTCTACTTAACAACCAAGAACATTGCCAAATTTTAACGTATAAAGATAAGGATTGTTGCACACAAATTACAAGTTCTCTGGTAAAAAAATTTAGACAAATATTAACCCGCGTACTAAGGATTAGGATATTAAAAAAGAAATTAAAAGTGATTTTTTTAAAAAATAATACATTCCTTAAATAATTTTTAATATATTTAAATGTAATTTTTAATAAAAAAATTGTATTTATTACCTTTTAATCAATATTCTTTGTAGGATCCAAAAATTTGTAATATGAATCGTTATTAAATGACTTGAGCAATTGTGTCTAACATAAATTCTCTCTCACTCATAGTTTTTATTAAAAAAAATGATGCAATGGGCCTAGCAAAGGGAAGAATAACAGCATTGCATATGAAATTTCTTTTCTACACAAGCGTAATATGTGAAATTATTATTATTATTATTATTATTATTATTATTATTATTATTATTATTATTATTATTATTATTACCGCTACTTTCAAAAATGTGTATACACCTTTTAGTTAATATTGTGATTTTCGTATTTGATTTACCAAGTTAGTAAGTTTATTAAAACAAATAACATGAAGGTTACACTCATAAAAAAATATTATAAGTACATTGTGTTTGATTTCATGCGCATATTGAGGGGTCGGTTTGTGTGAATAGGCTCCCTGAGATTTGAAGCAGATTGGAAAGGTAGAAAGCAGTATTCCCCAAAACCAATCCATGGAGTAAGAAACTATAGTAAGAAATTAATCTCTATACATTTCATCTTTTATACTTTAAAGGTCTATGGTGTGTATATGCAAATTAATCTCTAACCTTCATGCTAACAATTTTATTCATGCACGCACACATGTGCCCCTGTGACCATTAGATGTGTCGTTCTTCGTTTGTTCATGTAATATTGATTTTGTCAATGCATGCCATTGTTTTTCATTGGAAATGTTATTGTTTACAGGTTTTACTATATTTATAACAACTTTAGGGAAAAGATCTAACATATACAGACCAAGAAAGAGGTTAAATTATGCCTCAATCAACAGAATTCATGGATGTTGCAGACTCTGATTTTCTTGGTAACAAAGAACTTGATGATGATGATGATGACGACTCAGGATTTGACTCTGACTTTGAGAAATACTTTGTATTCTCAGCTGCCAAGAAACGATGGTTTGGTCAGAAAATGCCTCTTCAGGTTGCCCTAGGCTCTGGGAAAAGTATGCTCTTTTGCTTATTTTACATTCCATCATACATGGCATGCTTTGCATGTTTAATTCATCTTGCCAATTACATTGAATCTGTTAGCATAGTTTGAGGGTGTGAATTAGAAAGTTAAGTATCATTTTAAGATAGAACAACCAAAAAAATTGTTTAGGTTAGCTATGATAAAATTTATGGTAAACCTTGATTTCTTTCTGTTTAGTTGCTGATATTATGCTCTGGAGGAACAAGCGGACCTCAGCAAGCATTCTTATAGGTGTAACTTTCATATGGTTGCTTTTTAAGAGGATGGATTACACCCTGCTTAGTTTCATTTGTGACTCTCTCTTACTCCTATTGGCAATGCTGTTCCTCTGGAGCCTTTTAACGTCATTCATCAAAAGGTGAGTTTAATGCAAGTTTTTCCCCCTTTGTTAAGTAATCTAATAATTGAAACTCACAACCCAGCTAATGTAACTTGCTATTTGTAAATGAATATTAACCTTGAAGAGATATTTTTAATATCAGTGCTGCAGCAACTTATTCAACTCGTTTTTTTTTTCTTAGTAAAAAGAGTTCTTTAGTTTTGCAACATCATGTTATATTCATATTGAAATTTGGAGTAACAATCATCAATGACCAAACTCCACCTATTTCATCTATAACTTGAGTATTATGCCAATTCTACATTTATTTATGACTACATCCAATGTGTTGTTTCTTTTCTTTGGTAGATATGATATGATAATGGAATAATTGATCAAAATTAAATAATTTTTGGTTTTTTTCATATCACTTGTCCTTACTTTCATCTCTGCCATAGACAAATCAAATTGAATTGGTACTTGTTTTAGAAAAGACCAAATTGAATCCCAAATCCTATTGCATTTCTTCCAAGTATGCTGTACGTAGTAACTTGAGTTAGTTTATTAGTTTCCTTCTTTATTTTGTCCTTACTTTTGTAGGCTTCAATTTGACAGTAACTGCATAGTTTCAAATGGTTAGGAATCATAACAAACCACTTCCATTAACCGGATTGAACATTATGTGGCAAATCATGTTTGTGTCAAGCTCACCAAATGAGTGCCATGAAATGAAATATATATTAGATTCCTTTTTTCTTATCTATTTTTCTATGGATGATCTAAAGGTCTATAACTTAACGTGAATGAACCACCAAGTTCCAGCCCAAAAGGCTTGGCAATTACTGGTGGTTAAGAAGAACTTTTCCCCTTATCTCTTCACATTGTGCTGCCTACCTATTTACTTCTATTGATTCATTGAATGAGTTTGTCTGCACAAGTTGTTGGTTTACACCAAGGAATGATGATATTTTGTTGTTAATACAGATTACCAAAGCTTGAATCATCAGCATTCATCTTATCAGAAGGGTTGCTTGTTAATATTGTTATTTCAGTGGCACACGAACTTAACAAACTACTCATGACATTTGGAGTCCTAGCTTCCGGACAAGATTTGAAGAAATTTCTCTTGGTGCCATTCAACATTCTCCTAAGCTTGCTTACTCATCTTGTCAGTGTCATTTGGTTTTCTCTTACAAAAAAGTAATCTGCAGGTTATAGTAATATTGGGAGCTGTCTCAGTTCTTGGCAGTTGTTTCACTGCTGCAAATCTAATCTACATAGGTCAGCTACTTACTGTCAAATTACAAAAACACCTACAATTTGTTATTTGTCATAATTAGAGTTCACAAAATGAGCCAACCTCATCAGACTAGTTTGATTAAGTTTATTTAAACATAAGATTTGAGCTTTAAATTTAGAGCTGAATTAATTAGACATTTTTTAGGCTTGACCTATTTGAACTTTTTTTCAATTGAGTTTTGACCAATCTAATCTATAAAGTGTAAAATACGGATTTTGATTAGGCTTGAACATTTATTTTGTAAGGAAGTTGCTTTTTGCATCCCATTTTTACTTTTACACTTCTTTCATTTTTTGTAAAATTAAATACCAAAATTACCTCTCGTTTATATTATTTGAAATGGATTTAATGAATTTCTGGAAATGATTTTTCGGAATAAATTGAGCTTCTGGAAATACTTTTTTGGAATAGATTTATTAAACTTCTGAAAATAGTTATTCAGAGAGTAATTAAATCCATTTCGAAAAAGATTTTCCGAATACACATTTCCATTTTCGAAAATTCATTCATTGCATTACAGAAACATGTTTCCGAAACATCTAAAAATTCATTCACTGCGTTACGAAAACATATTTCCGGAACATATATTCACACTTTTTTCACGCAACATTTCGAAAATTCATATTTTCATTCCGGATACACCTTTCCGGATCTAATGAACACTATATAGTTTACTTACCAGATACATGTTTTCGGAAACAAATCCAAATCTTCCGGATTTACATTTCTAGAAGTTAAATCTATAAGAATAATTTTGTCTTTTTACATAAAAGGGGTGCGAAAAGCAAAATGAAAGGGGAAAAAACAACTCCCATTTTTTAATCCTAATAATATATGGTCTTCTAGTTGGGCCGATGTGGACAGGTAGTCCATTTTGACTACTGTAGACTCAGTAACAGTGACATACCTCACATGTAAAGATACGTGTATATTATATGATTCTACTGAAGTGCAAGTTAGTACTAATCTCTTATCTCTTTTGCTTTGATGGTGTAGTGTGCGTTATATTGCTGATAGTACCCGCGCTTTATGAAAGGCATGGGGATATTGTTGAGATCATTGCTGAGAAGGCATTGATTGAATTAAAAAATATTTATGTAGAGTTGATGAAAAGGTTTTTCGGGAGATCGCAACACTCGGAAGACTGCATTCTGGAATAGAGGTAATGCGATTCCTTTTGAATGTTATGGTTTTGTTTCGGATTAATACTGCTTCTGTTTGTTTCTCCATTAAAACTGCAAAACAATATGTGAATACAAGCGTTGTTGCTACATAATTAATTGAATTTAGTAGTTGCAGCTGGTATTCTTCCAAATATAATGCAAGAATTACCCATCAGGTTCAGTAATTTTAAACTAGCGTTTGCATATAAGAAGTATATATTTCATCAACACTTGCATAAGCACACCAATTTTTTAACACAACTTTTGCACTGATTAATGATGTATAGACTTGTAGTTACAGGCAATATGTGATTAACAGGAACATTAATCGATTCAATGGGAATATCAATTGATTATTGATTAGTAGTAATGGTTATATCCTCTTAACCACATATTCACTAAAATTTTGTGCAGGGTTGACCATTGTAAAAATTATGCCCAAGACTCTATAACCGTATGCATTATCATATTAAAAAATGTTTGTTGGACATCTCATTTGGTATATATATTGAATAGAATAGAAGAGAAATAGAAAGAAAGAAAAAGGGAGAGAGGGATAAAATATGACGTGATGTAATATAAAATAAGACAAAAAAAAAAGGATGTATTAGGATAAAAATACTATCCAAATGTATAATTATCATTCTTCTATCATATTATATTTGCTTTTCGGCTTATTATTTACTTGTCCCTCGCCTCCTTGCTTGCAGAAATAGGTCCAATTTTGTATTCTTCACTTGCCTCACCTTTGATCTAATCGAGAATTCATATAAACTGTACTGTCCAGGATTTCAGATTTTATAAGTTTATAAAACTAGAAAAGTAACAGAATTGGAAAACAAGCTCTCTAAAAGTTGTTTACAACCTGTCCCTGTAGCCCATCAAGAAACCAAATCTAAGTAAACTATTTTGTTTCACAAATAATGATATCTGTACGGATGCCAATTATGTTCCAAAAGATTTTATACATTTGAGTTTTGAAATAATATACAATTGATGTAATTTTCTGTATTTGATTAGCACAGAAGATTATTTTCAAGGAAGGGTAATGACCAATTGACTGTCATCCACCGCGCAGGGATTAGATTTTGGCATGTCGTAACAAGCAAGGCTGATATTTGTTAGCGAAAAGAAGCCTACTCCATCAACAGAATCTGGTATATGGTTGGGGAAGGTGACTAGCAATGGCTAGAAGTGTACTATAACTGATGGTAGATCGAAGTTGAAGTATGACGCATACTCATGGAAGGGATGGAATTAAGAGAATGATTTTGTAACCTTCAAGAAATGAAGGAAACATGTTCGACTTCCATGAACTATAAAGAATCTTAGTGGAACTTCTTTCTTTAAAGCATAACTTCATTATATACTAATGAAATTGTCAGCATATATCTGATCATTTTTCCTTCTGTAATAAAAAGGCATCCACCTTAGGGAAAGGGCAAGTCTAGATATACAACACACAAAAAGTAATACCCCTTCCAACCTAAGTCATCATCTAGGAGATGCATAAATGTCTCATAGCCAAAACAAGGCTAACAAAACAGCTCAGTGAAGAGAAAGGAGGTATGACATGCCTTTAATGAACCTGTCTTCTATGGTAAAAGGTATTACAGTTTGTTGTCAAGCCATTATGGGATGTATTTAACTACTTCCTCCTTCAATTGTGCAGTTACACACGAGGAGACATAGTTATTAGTTAAGAAGGTATGAAAGTCAGATACAATTACTGAAGAATTGAGCAAATTAGCAGTAGGATCTAGGTGGATCTCTAGGCAAAGGAAATGGCTAAAAGCAATCACTACAAAAGTTTTCATTAGTCTTCCAATTACACAATTGCCCCACCACCCCTACAGTTTCTCAAACTTGAGCATTTAAAATGATGATGTCCAACCGCATAAAGAAACCTGCATGCCACACTAGGCCCCAACAGTTTCCCAGACCCTATGACAACCAATCATGTGTTCATCACAAAGAGTGAAAGAATGTAGAATATGGACTACTACAGTATGTGCTTGTAATAAGGAGGACAAGATCCCACACTATAGCTAGCTAAATCAACCAAGTCCCACACTAGGCTCTGAACAATTTAAGGAAGCCTTTGTGTCAATGGATAAAAAGTGTAAAGTGAGTCATACATCTGAGGTAATGAAGTTCATTTGATGAACAGTTATACCTTTCAAGCCCTTACACGCAAGCTAGGCATAATCTAAATTAGAGAGTACCTTAGAAGTCAGTTTATTCAAAAGACAAAATCTATTAGGATGCAGGCCTTCACATACATTTCAAGCAACAGAGAACATCAATCTCATAACAATATCTATCCTTAACTCATTTGAGAGACAAATGCAATTCCTAGAACTTAGATCCTAATAAGGACAACATTTCAACTTTAAGTAATTATACTACCTTCCAAAAATTACAAAACTGAATGCAAATTTAGCCAACTTCAACTACCCCAGTTATACATGAACAAAAACCTTTGGAGAAAGATTTATGAATTCCAAGTCCTGAAATGGAGTGGATAAGTAATATCTTAAGGCTTCACCTCTTCTGAACAGGAGGCAAGAAGGCCTCCCACCATCCAGATTCATATTTAGGATAGGGTGCCACCCATTTTTCAGGCTTCTCAAACTCCAAATTAGTAGGATTGAAAGCTAGTGCTTCTTCTAGGCTCTCAGCTTCAAAACTTTCTGATAAAACTCGGTCCAGTCTTAACTTCATGAATCTGCCAAAAGTCCAAAGCAGACATAGGGACAGAGTTACAAGGTGACTGAAACATCATAAGCTGGCATTTGATGCTATGTTGACAACTTTAATTGCAGCAATTTTGTTGATCATACACTACTTCGTTCTTACATCATTGTTTCATATTATATCATTTCAAAGAGTAGAGCTCCTACCTATCAGCAGGACACAGACACTAAGGGGTTGTTTGAGAGGGAATTTTTGGAGGGAAGGGGAGAGAAGGGTAAATTTTTTATTTGTAAAACAGATTTATATTTTTTTTTATGATGATAAATAAAATGAAACTTTAAGTTTAGACTAATCTATCATTTTATATCTTTTATTCCAAAAAAATATCAAATCAAAATATATTTATTTTAAATAAAAATTTTACTCTCTTTTTCCTTCCAGAACCCCCTTCTTAATCAACCCCTAAAAGCGGGGGGGAGGGGGGGGATATACAGTAATTCTTATACCACATTTAATAACTGACACCTCCAAGATTGCCAAGCGAAAAATGAAGCAAATGATCAACTCTTGCTTGAGAAGTGAGATCAGTGATATAAACATATAAAATGACATCTATTTTAGCCACAGGGGCTTAGCTTAGGTAACTAACAACATGCAGCTGAGTATTTGTCTAGAGGTGCTACATAGTATTGCTTCATATATATGAAATACGCGTGCACGTGCACACAGGCGGCATATACACAATTTTATCATGGATCATAAAGCATATGGCTTGAAAGAATTTCACTCCTTTTGTAATTTAAGATAGACAATCCAAGCATCAATGAAGCATCAGGTTTTCAAGTACTATACAGTTAAAAACAATTGCACAATCAACCACTGAAAGATTAAGAATTGGTGTTCTTACGTGATCCAGGGACCATTGGTAGACACAAGAGCAACGGCAGGTCTCCTCAATCTCTTGGTAATGTCAGGGAACTTATCCAAGAACTTAGGCTCAATGACAAGCCAGAAATCCTGTTCTTTATTACGTTCTCCATAGAGACGAAGCCGTTCAAATAATTGTTCTTGGAAATGCTCCTCCTCATCCAACATAAATTTTGCATTTGCAACAAGAAAATAATACTTGTTGGCTTCATTCTGCAAAGATGAGCAAGAAAAATGGAATAAATAAACAAATTACCATCAAAATCCAACTCAAAAACTACATCACCAACCATTTTCTCTCAGGATAAGGATAACATTACTCAATAAAGAACAAAACAAAATCATGATGAGAACTAAAATTGCAAAAGAGAAAAAAAATCTAAACTTGAACAGAAATTGCAATGTGGGGTTGGAGGGGGAAAAGAGGAAGAAACCTTGGTGGGAGGATCAGAAGCATTGAGCTGATCAGAATCAACAGATGCAACAGCTGTGGTAAAGGGTCGTGTATGTGTTGTTGATCCCTTCAAGGAAGATAAAAAGGTGCAATTTTGGTTGGTGGGAGACACCAAACTCATGGGCAAGGAGTGAGTCCTATTAGAAAGGCTTTGCCTTCTGCTTCCATATTGTTGAGGATGATGGCTCTGAGCTATCATTGTAGTTGATGAACCCAAAGTTAGAGTGGCCACACCCAGCATCATGGTCTTCCTCTTCTTCTTCTTCTTCACCCACAAAACAATTGCTGAGTATCTCAAGCTGGGAGAAGATAGAAATAGAGAGTGTGTTTGTGTTGAGGAGTTGGGAGAAGGGAAGGCAGCAAATGGCGCATGGATAATGGGACAAGTTGGGAGATATCAACGACAACCTTATCTAGTTATCTAAATCCACCTATATTACTTGCCTTCATAGTTACTTTCCCAATGTTAAATACCTCGTAACATGTTCGTAAAGATTGATTTTGAAGAAATAATTGTTTTTTTTAATTAAATAAAGTGATTGTTTTTCTAAAACAGTTAAAACAAACGTATATTTGGTTTTTATATATAATGCTAGAATGAAAACAATTTTTGGTACATAAAAAATTAAAACAATTTGTGACATATATACGCACTATAAATGTAATAAATTATGCTTTTAGCCTTTATTTAATTTAAATTTTGATTTGCGGTTCTTATTTTTAAAACTGAATACTTTTAATCCGTACCATTATTATAAATCGGCGAAATACAAACTATCTTACAATAGTGAGTTGAAAATTCATGGAATATGTCTTTACTTAACGGCCTCAATAGAAACTAAACGTATTTATTGTTTAAAATAAAAAGCACAACCTAAAACTCAAAATTTGATGTATTAACTTTACAGCTTAATATTATTTGTGAGGAACAAAACTATGTTTTAATTAAAAATGATTTTACTTGATAGATTTTATATCATTGGGATTTTTTCAACAATCGTCAGAGAATTAACTTCTAAATACCTAGCAAATTACTAAATTTTTCTTTCCTTTATTTTCACATTTATTTGATCTTATAACCATCATTTCATAAACCACCTAAATAGAAATTTACATGACAATGTTTGTTAAAAATAAAGTGTTTGAATAAATAGTTTAATAAAGTATTTATTGGTTTATTTTTACATCTATAATTTTCTTATACCCATCATTTCATAAACAATTTAAATAGAAATTTGCATGATAATGTTTGTTAAAAATAAATTGTTTGAATAAATAATTTAATTAAGTATTTATCCAATAAATTTTTTTCATGCAAAATTTTATGTCATTAATTTGACTCTATAAATTATTAAAATAAAAAATTATAACAATTATAAGTTTAACTAATTTTCAAATAAGGAATCCTCCTCAGTTGCTTTTAAAAATTGATATTTTAACATTATTTATTAAAATTAATTCTAAGCATGTAAAAGTAGTATTTTTATTTAAATATTTATCATATTAAATATATAATTATGTAATTTTTAATAAAAATTTAATATTTTATATTTTAAAATAAATTTTAAGAATTTTTATTTAATTAACATTTTCATTATATATATAGATATTTTAACTTTTCAAAATATTATTTATAATTATTAATACTAGTATAATATGTAAAAGTCAAGAAAATAAGGATACTTCTTAATAGTTGCCGTATTACATTGTATTAACCATCTATTCGTGTTTGAAACTACATAAATGTTTTGAATAATTTTGGTTGTATTTTGTGATTTTTTGACTTATACTTTTAAAATCTTATATCTTTATAAATTAAAATTTCATAATGATTAAGTCATTAGGATTTATCTAGTAATAAGAGCTGAAAATTAAAATAAATTTATATAAAAAATTTTAATTCAAACTTTATTACTTTTTATATTATAAAAAAAGTATTATAATAATTACATAAATGATAACATTATTTTATGTCTACAGGGACATATACATAGTTTTTTTAAAGTACGAATTTTCTATTGAGAATTAATTTCTATTATATTATATTATTCAAGTTGTGTCCTGTGATTTTTAACATTTATTGTATTTTCATGTCGGTATTATCTCCCCCTTAAAAAATATTTCTTTTAAAAATGATATATATGATTTTTATTTTTACATAAAATATACAGTTCTATACTATATTTATTAATTTTTTATAAATATGTAAAAAATTCCGATACATCATATAATTTAATAGTTATTATATACAATTATTAACATTAACTTTTTAAAAAAAAGACATATTTTTATTTTATATGATAAAAAAATCATTTTTTAATAATGAAGGCACATTATATTATATTTTTATTAATAGTTTGGTAAAATAACATAATTTTTATATATTATTTTTATTTAAATTTAAAAATATATGTATAATACATTAAAAATTTCTAATATACATAAAAATTTATTTAAATTTTGACCCCTCTCTCATTTAAGTCTTGGATATGTTCCTAATGTCTTGTATTATATCCTTATTGTTTTTAGATTAAAATTTATTTATTTTCAACTCCTTCTAAATATTTTTGGATCACCCTCCACCTATGTTTCCAAATGTCTTGAAATTTTAATAGTCACCGGCATGAAAGAAATGGAACTTAATAGTTTATTAATATAATTTAACAAAAAATTATTATAACTTGTTAACATAAATATTAAACAATTTATGCATATAACATAATTTTTTTGACAAAATTTATATTTGGTTCTAACAAATTAAAATAATTAACTAACACCCATTGATTTAAATGGTAAGAAGTTTGATTTTTTTAAAACAAGATTTCAGGTGAATAAAAAATAAAGTGGTTTATTTTCTTAAATGAGTCCATTTAGTTCGATTCTAAATGAATCAATTTTATTTTAAAATGTATATTAGATTTTGACTATATACAAAATTACTCGAAATAAAATATTGATTTATCGTAAAAAAATGAGAATAATAAATATAAATTATTATACTTTACCTAAATTATTAAAATTAAAAAATAAATATATAATTTTTTTAAGTGGTTACAAGATCATTAACTTTTAATCTTAATTATTTATTTATAATTATATATTTTAGATTTATAATTCATATATTTAAAATAAAAATTATTCTTATCATATGTGTCTTTAACATATTAAATGAAAGAATTTTTTATTATTAGAAATCAAATAGTTAATATCTTAAGAATTAGACAAATTAATGAGATGTTTGGATGTTGTAAGAAATGAGAAATAAAGAAAGAAAAGAAAAGAAAAAATAGAAGAATAAAAGTATTTTTAATGATGCTAAATTGAATCTCAAGGTTAAGCAATTATTCTTTACTAGTTGCTCAATTGGAAGAAAATGAAGTGAAAGAGGAGAAAAGATTTGAGTTGCTTAAATTATTTAAACAACCATTGCCAGCTATTTGGATTGATTTAGTAGTGAGAGGTTGAACATTAAAGTAGTTTTACATGAAATTTTGGAAAACCTCACCTTTTATATTGTACAAAAAAACCATTACAAAACAATAAAAAGAATCAAACGAAAAAATATCGACAAAGATGAAATGAACATCAGCAACCAAAAATCAGCATAAATATATAAAAAAGAAGATGAAGAAGGTGAATGGAAAAGCATTTTTTGGAGGTTGAAGTGTGTGTGAAGGGAAGCATTATGAAACTTGGAACGAGGATGGTGGATGGAAGTGTGCATTGGAAGAAAAGAGAAGGAAAATGTTTGGTGGTTGGGGTATGGATGTGTGGGGTGGGGGAGGAGGAGGGAGGGAAGATTGATGGAAGTTAGGGTGTGTGTTTGTAGGATAAGTGTGTGTTTGTGTGGTAGGGAGGTAAGGTGAGGTTGGGCATTGGTGAGGTGGGAAGATTCTCGGACGAAGGAGAGAGGATGTTCTAAAATGAAAGGGAAGTGATTGAGGAGGGAGGAAAGACTGAAGTGCATAGATGAAATGAAAGGAAAAGGAAGAAGATGATATGAGTTAATGAGATTTGTTGAAGAGTAACTGGGGGAGGGATAGGATTGATGAAGGTTGGGATGTGTGCTTGTGGGATGGAGAGCTCATGATGGATGTTGGAAGATTGATAAACATTGATGCTTTGCTTAATGGGAGGGTAGGGAAAAGGAAGAAGAAAAAAAGAAGTATGAAGTTTTTTTTCATTATTTGTTTGCATATGAAAATAGAAGAGAATAAACCAATTTTATTTTTTATTTTAAACTTTTAAAATTATTATATATTTTAAAAAATAAAAAAATAAAATTATATTAATAAAAAATATAATAAAAAAATTAAATTTTATACTACTAATATATATTTTTTTTTCACCTATCAAAATAAAAGAAATTATTCTTTTTTCTTCTATTTTAATCTATCTAAACAATTTATTTTTCATTCTCATTTGCATTCTTTTTTTTTTTCTTCTTATTTTAATGTTGTTAGATATGAAAAAAGAGATGTTCTGAAATAAAAATAAGGTGTAATTAGATATGAAAAAAGAGATGTTCTTTCTTCTTATTTTAATATTTTAATGTTGTTAGATACGAAAAAAGAGATGTTCTGAAATAAAAATAAGGTGTAAGTTAATATAGGGTTGTTAACAAGCAAGTAAGTGAGGAAAGGATAGATGAGAGAGTACAGAGGAAGAGCATAGGATGGGAAAGGGGAAGGGAGGTTGATAACGGGAAGGTGAGATGAGGATGAACATTAAAGGTAAGATAAAGAGGTTCTTGAATAAGGGGAGAGAGATGTTCTCAAATGAAAGAAAAGAAAAGAGGATGGTGCGACGAAGGTTGTTGAAAAGTAAGTAAGTAAGGAGCATAAAAAGATAAAACTAAAAATTAAAAAATAAAAATGTAACATTGTAACATTAAAATAAAAAATAAAATAAAATAAATAAAATTTAAACATTATCATTATTTTTATAAATATAAAAAGATCAATTGATATTTTTATGATCACAATTATTTTATACATATTTTGAGCTAATTATTTTATTATATTTTTCAATTATTTTAGATGCATATAAATAAAAGAAAAATAAATGAATAAATTTTTTTTCTTCTTTTATTTAGATGAATGAAAAAGATAAAAAAAATATTAATAATATAAATTTTATTTTATATAAAATCTTAAAATAAAATTTAATTTTAAAAAATTATTTTTTTACTATTTTTTATTAATATAATATTTTTTATTTTTTAAAAATATATAACAATTTAAAATAATAAAATAAAAAATAAAAAAAATTGGGCCTAATTACACTATACAAGTGCATAGAATTACAATGGCAAGCAAATTATTACTAGCTACTTGTGAGTGTGATCGGGTCAAGCAAACTGGTAAGCGCCCTGCTGCTTACCATTGGATGATGATGTTTTTTGTTAGCACAAAATTGCTAGCGTTATATATATATATATAGCAGAATATTCCCTTTTGCAGAGGATCACTCAATTTTAGAATAAAAATTGGTGAACACCCTTGGAACATAGACACCTAGAAAGATATATAAACAAAAGATACAGCAGTTATAGATGTAAGGAGATAAAAGGCGAGAGATAGTAAGGAATAAAGGGTGTCAAATGGATGTTGATTCTGTTGGAGTGTACAAAAATTCTAGTTATACACTTATACATTCAAACATGTTTGTCCCGTCTCCGGTGATAGGTAACCCGCTACCAGTTTCTATCAGTCCATAAGCACAGAAAGAAGTGCAAACTAAGACCTACTAAAAAGCCCACTTAAAACATCTGTAATCTAAAACAATAAGTGAATGGATGACCTTCTGCAGATGATCACTTGAGATCAAAGATGGTTGTTTGTCCATAAGTACAGAAAGAGATGCAAACAGAGAATTAATCAAAAAGGCATAATACAAACACAAACATGCTTAAAACATCAGTAATTTTTAAGAAATACGTGAATCTGTGACCTTCTGCAGATGATCACTTAAGATCAAAGATGATTGTCTGTCCATAATTACAGAAAGAGATGCAAACTGAAATCTAGACAAAAAGGCACAATACAAATACAGCTAAAAACACAAGGAAAACTGTAGAATCAATTGTTACCATTGGATGCATAGCCAAGCTAAACATTGCAGATTGCTAATGAGTGCACCCAGATTAAGGCAGTGGCTACACAAGTTCAATGTATGCCATGGGTGCATTATCACCCCGTCTCGGTAGTGTTCTTATAATTCTAGTATAACCCCCATTTCTTTCGCCATAACGTTCTGGAACCTCTGCAAACAAAGCATGAACAATCTGCTTCTCATAGATGAACCCAAGGGCTTGTCTCCTTTTATGAAGAGAACCATCCTTTGCCAAAGTGATCATTTTATCAACATACTTCCTAATTGCACTTGCCCTTGCTCTAGTAGTCTTGATGCGACCATATTTAAGGAGCTGAGTTGTAAGGCCTCGAATGAGTGCCCGACGCTGATCAGGGGGCCGGTTGAGTTTGGGCACTCGCCTCCCATGTCTCATGGCATAGATTCGAAAGACAGGAAAAGGGTGATTGAAGCCGGTAGATTCTGAAAGAAGAAGATAAAATACAGCAGCGAATTCAATGGCAATAGAATAACCACATTTAAAAGGATAATGAATGTACAATTGGGAAGCAGATTTCATTAACACACAACAACCTCAATAGCAAATTTAAAAGGATAATGGTATGTTCTCCATTTTATCTAAGGAGATCAATGCTAAATCTATTTCCACAAATAGTTACAAATATACTGCAGTATTTTCACTGTGTTTCAAAATTTTAAAGACCTGTAATTGCTTTTTTGCCATTTCATGTATAAATTTTTGAAACCACAGAACAAAGTGAAAATAATATGGCATTTAGGTAAGTATTTGTAAAAACAAAAATAGAAAATGTTTCCTCAAACTAAACCCTAAGGTTCAGGAATCATATAAAACAAAACAACAAAATTAACTAAGAATTCCAATGCTTTTACATCCAAATAGCAATAGATTTTCAACCTTTTCAAAACTTGTAACAAAGGCATAGAGTTATGATATCAAAGAACCCTCGCTCTCTCACACTTATACACTCTCGCTCCATGCTCTCCAATCCACAACGGATTCAATTCAAGGTTCATATTTACTAAAGCCTTGAATTGTGTTAGTATAATAGAACAAAGCAACGGAGTTCCAAATGAAGATTTATTATCGTTTCAATGGGAAGAACTAAGGATGAAAAAAACAAATGCAACAAAATGAAATGAAGGTTATAAAATAACAGCAATGCATCCAGAGAATAAATAAATAAAATGGAGAGCGGAGAGGAATGAATAGAGGTAGGTACCTGAAGAAGAAGAAGGAGAGGAGAGGCGGAGAGGATTGATAGGAGCGAGGCCGGTGAAAGGAGTAAGAAGGGATTTGGGTTTGGTCGTTGAAATTCGGAGTTTCTTTGATGATGATGGTGACAACATAGGGAAGTGAAGTGAAGAGGAAACAGTAGAAGGAGAATGAGAAGGCAAAGCAGAGCGCAAGGAAGCCATAGACCACTTGCTACCACTGCTCGTAGCCATAACTGCCATGGACGCCATTGTTGTCTGTTGAGCCACAATCGCAAGATAATGAAAGTGGATAAAGAAAGAGAGAGAGTGTGTCTGCGTCTGTGTGTTGTTTTTTGGCCTGTGAGTGTGTGTGCATTTTGGACTGGGCTTTCGGCCCAATGTAACAAAAACAAAACTGGGCTAATATTCAAGTAACATTGATCCAATAATTCTAATTCAATTTGGAAGAAAAATTATGTTATCTATTACTTTATCCAATTTAAAAATAATTATTTTTAATAAATTATATACGCCAATTCATCAATTAAAAACAAAAAATTATTATAAAATATAAGTAGTAATGTTCTAATGACAGTTAGCAGTAAAGATTTTTTCTTTTTCTATAGAGGATAACAACAAAGATAATTTGACTGTTATAGAAAGTTAGATTAATTATTCTCTCTAATTAAAATTGGAGTAATTTTTTTAAGTTTTAAAATATTTAAGTTATTTAAATTAATATTATTTCTTACTAGTATTTGAGTAATTAGACCTTAGTTTTTCAAAAACTATAAATTATAATGCACCCTGTTAAATTTTTTAATAAAATAAAATTCATTTTTAAAATAATATGAGATCATATATTAATTTACCTAAATTAACGAACAAACTTTAAATCGTTAGTTGATAAATCCAACGTATTCCGAATCGTAAAGTTTGTGTGGTTTATAATTTTTTTATGAAAATGTTACATTAGTTTTTATTTTGTATATTTTTTTAAAGTTTGATATAGAAATAATAAAAATAAAATAAAAACATATACATTTTTAAAAATAAAAATAAAAATTCAAAATAAACATTTTTGCAAAGGGAGTAGACCTTTAAATTCCCACAATATGATTTTTTTACATGGTTTAGAATTATCATATAATAATGATCTCTATTAATTTCCACATGACATGTAGGTAAAGTTTTTAATTCGTGAGAAAAAGGATATAAAAGTTTGGCTATATATTATCTCAAGGACTATGAATACATAATTGTTTCAGATCAAGTAATAATTTTTCTACGACATGATATTTATTATTATTTGTTTACAGGATAATTTCAACTCTAAATTATTTAATTTTTTTTTTAGATAGAGTAATTTTAAATTATTAAATTATATATTTAAATATAAGAAATAATTAACAATATTATAAACTTTATTTAAATAATTAGTATTAATTAAAAAAATTTAAATAATATTTATTTGAAGATAATTTTAAAAACATTATATTAATAATAAATTCACTAAATTTTTTTTATAAAAAATAAAAACAAAATCCGTAAAAGAAAAGATTAAAATCTCCATTATATGTTTAAATTTAATTTTACGTGATTATATTATATACAGTGGCATTAAATATTATTTGTCCGAAGTTGAAAGTGCAAATGGTTTTGCCCTGCATTGGCCAGATTCCTCGTTGGTGTGTGGCGCAATCATCAACAGCGTTACGAATCCGAAGAATTTGGTGTTCGTCCATCAAGGTGAATTAATTATCCATCAATTCTTTCATCGTCTGAGTTCCATCCCTAACCATTTTCCTTCTTCTCTTCTCACGCAGATGGCTGCAGCAGAAGACTACACTTTTGGGCCTTACAAGATACATCACACTGAAGTCTTCTACTCCACCCATCTCTCTTATGCTATGGTCAATCTCCGTCCTCTTCTCCCTGGTAACAAATTACACTCCCCATCATTCCCTTCATTTGCCTTCACCCTTTTCACTTTCCTTTTTTTTTTTAAATGACTTGCCCAAAATAAATAAAAAAATGTCTTTTTAGTGTGTTGTTTATCAAATTGTTGTCTTTTCTGAGATAAAAAATACCCATTTTGATAGTTTACTCGTTTTTGTCCCTTTGCAGGTCATATCCTTATTATGGGTTTCATTAACACAGTGCTGGGTTGGGATCGTTAATTTTTTTATTTTTTTTTTTGGTGTGTGTAGCTCAAGACTGAATGAAACTACTAATTGAGTGAATTTCTTAGTGTGTTACTGTTTTGGTTGGAAGAATAGTAACAAGCACAGACATAGTTAGGTTGAGTTTTGTTGCACACTGATTTGATGCTGCAGTACATTCATATACAAGACCATGTAATCCAGCGCAATATTGTCTGGGGTTTCCTGTCCTTGACTGTGAGGGACATCTTAGTGAGTCTGTTTTTGGAGATTCTTGATATTATTGGTGTCTATTTTGAATTATGGTTTCATCATGGTCACTGGAATGCATTCAACTGTGGATAGATTATCCATGTAGTTAATTGTTTGATATACCATATAGGCATAGGGAATTTATTTGTGTCTTGCATATGTTGGTTTGGAAGTGTTGGAAGTACATGTAAACTTGGTTTTTTTTTTTTTACTTTCATTGTTAATTGCTAAAGAGCCTTGAGTTTTAGGCATGGGATTCTTTTATTTTGTTTGGTGTAAAGTCATAAGCTTGAGTCCGGACTGCTATGAAAATGATTGACTTAACAGTTTTCACATGTGCTTATCTGTCCAAAGCGTGAAGTTAAACGATTCGTTGATCTCACTGCTGATGAGACTTCTGATTTATGGCTCACTGCACAAAAAGTTGGTAAACAGCTAGAGAGCTACCACAAGGCTTCATCACTTACTTTTGCTATCCAAGTAAGATTGATGTGGAGTATGCCCGTTTAACAATTTCTCTTACTAACTACTTTGGGTTAAATTCATTATTTTCAACATTTGAATTTACTTCTTTAAATGTATATTTTGTTTCTGGAAGATAAGTTATTAGTCATATTTCTTGTTCAGTTCTAGTCGTGCAGTTTGTGTTGCAAACTTGCTATCATCATGTCTTTGGTTACACACTCATATATTTGACCAAATCAGATGTAATGTGGATGCTGACTTTCTTTTCTTCAGCTTTTCTTTCCTTCTACTTGTTTACCTTTTCTGTCTTTCTCATTTTAATGTATATGCTATTATGTGAACAAGATGACACTTTCATATGTTATAATTGTGGGGGTATTTAAAAAAGATGAAATATTGAAGAACGTAATGTCCAATTTTGACTGTATGAAATATCTGACCATTTAACTGTTGTTCCAGTTCTTTTCTACTAAGACTCCTGACATAAAATTATTGTAACAATTATTTTCTTCCTGGCTCTTGTTTACCAAATTAGTAAGCATGCGAGGCAGCATGATGGTGGTGAACTTTGCCATGGCATTATACTTTTCCTTTTTCTCTGGACAATTGTTTCTGATCCTAGGTTACATCTTGTCTAATATTTTGTATTCCTCTGGATGAAATTTGAAAATAGCCCCGTGATCTCCATCATTTGATGTTAAGCAATTTCTCTATTTGATTAGATGATCAAATACTAAGGGGATAGTTCAATTTTGTGATTTTGGCCTGTACTTAGTATTAAAAAATCTCCTTCCTTTTACAGACTCTGCTGTCTGCATGATATGCTACCTGTGTCTGAATTATCTTTATGTACCTTAGGATGGCCCCCAAGCTGGACAGACGGTACCTCATGTTCACATTCATGTTGTCCCTCGGAGAGGTGGTGATTTTGAGAAGAATGATGAGATATATGATGCAGTAAGATGGATTTATTTTCTCATGGCTATGCTGTTGGTTTTGATATTTTGTTTCATCTTATTTGCATTCTTGATCTGCTGTTTGTCATTGGTTCAGATGGATGAGAAGGAGAAGGAATTGAAGCAAAAGCTTGACTTGGACAAGGAGAGGAAAGACAGAAACCTTGAAGAGATGGCTCAAGAGGCAGATGAATACAGAAAACTTTTCTTATAATGCTCTTGCTGGCACTAGAAATTAAATTCTGTCTGCATCATATGACATTCTGATTTCTAGGTATAGACAATTACAATGCACTTCCTTGTAACCGCACAAAAGTTTATGCCTCTACTTTGGAACTTTGAGTTGCAGTGAACCATACAAGTCACACAATTTCTAGTCGTGGGAGGAATTTATTATTTATGATTACATGTAGCATTTTACTAAAGGGTAGCTGTGTCTTGTCGTAACTGTGTTGGATACATGTACACTTCAAACATTTCTAGATGCATTTTTTAAAGTATTTTTACTTTGATTTTTTTTAAATTTGTATGCTAATACTGGTTGAAATATCACAATAAATGAATAAATTATAGCATTTTTTATGTTTTTAATTACTTATACTCATTTTCAAAACAAATTCTATGTTGTAATTTAAAATTTTTGTTATGCGTTGATTTTAAATTAATTTTATACATTGCATTATACCTGTGCTGTGTATTATAATAATCAAAATTTGTTGTATTCTTGTGTTCGAATTGTATTGTATTTGTGTGTTGTGTCATATCTATGCTACTTAGATTGTATTTGTACTGAAGTTTTAAGGGATAGTAGCACTTTGGTTCAAGTCAAAGTAACCGCACTTAGGGGCTGTTTTTGTTTTAGTCTCAACTTTGTTGGGTGGTGCGGTTGAAAGAATTATAAAAGGGTTCGACTCAAGTTATTAGGAATTTTTAAAAATTGTTTTATAAACTGTTAAATAAAAAAAAAGAAGATAAAAATTGATTAAACTAAAAATTAAAAAATTTAAAACTCCAAATGTTATATTTTGTTAATTATAAAATTAAAGCAAATCAAACTGGCAAATATTTTATCAAATAATTCCTCAAATAATGCTCGTTTCCACTCAGTGCTAATATTCATAAGCTCAAGATGTATGCTTAACCTGATAGCGATGTAATCAAGTCATAATAGGGGAAGGATCCAAGTTTATATATAACAAAAACGTCAATTATCATCATACCTTTCATAAATCATAATCAACAAAATTTTCAATGCGCTTAACGAAGAAATGTTTCCTCATTCTTTGTACAATGTCTTTCCATTGTCCTGTGTCTTTTTTTTTTCAACCAGTTTGAATATTCATACACGATTCTAGTCTCTTGTGAATATTTTGTAATTTACGGTGTCAACAGTCAACATCTTTGAGTTTCGAAGCTAAACTAGTTGCTTAAAACCAACTTTCTAAACTAATTTTAATCCATTCCAGTTCTTTTTAGTTGCAAAACCTATTCCAAATCTACGCCTAATCTTTCAAATTGCAGCACATAGTTCCATAAATAATGACTATCAAATATTCTATCAGTTTGAAATGCCAGCAAATGCTCTTTAAAAGATGGTTAAAGAAAATGAAAAGTATTTGTGAAAAAATATTCCTAATATATTTCAATTGTAATTTCTAATGTTATTGTAGTTTTAATAAAAAATATTTGTTAATTTTTTAACAAGTATTTCTAGATGTCTATTTGATTTAAACTTTTATACAATTAAATATGATAGAATTAATTTTAGATTGTTAAATGCGATTGAAATATATCTAAATTAATATAAATAATATATTTTTATTAAAAAATATATATTTTTCATTAAAAAATATAAAACATTATTTTATAACTTTAAAACAAACGGGACCTAAAGTACTTGTTAGCAATAACCATTTAAATTTAAACGGGACCTAAAACATATATTCTATGCTTAGTTAAGTGTGTATGTCGCTCCAAAACCTAAAATGGGGTTAGGATTCTAATTAAAAATTATGCCCTTCCATGTCATGCCTGTTGTGGGGAGAAAAAAAATCTAAAATAAAATTTAAAAAAAAACCCATTTTGAGATAAGGACTGATTAACAATTATTTAACATTGACTTAATCAACTACTCATATAATTAATCATCGACACATTTTAAAATATTTTTGCGAAGACTTCTTAATTCGTAATTTTCCCTTTGTTTTAAGTAAAAAAAAAAAAAAGACTAAGGGAGTGGGTAAGAAGAAATTAAAAAAATAATGAAGAAAGCAAGGACACAGAATTTCTAGACCTATAAATTTCTAAGCAAAATGCAAATTGCGAAGCTCCGAAGCCCCCTTCTCCTAGCTACTGCATATTCTTATACATTCATCAAGAGCATTATTTTTTATCTTGCCCCCTCCTTAAGGTAAATAATACATAACTAACTAAAATCGTCAAAAATGATTTTATCATTGTTATTTTCTTTATGCATGTAGATACTAATGATTTTGTTTTAGGCTTGCAAATATAGATGGCTGATGAATACTATGATTTTGGGCCTCACAAGATCCACCATAGCTCGGTGTTCTATACAAGTGATCTTTCTTTTGCCTTTGTTAACCTGCGTCCTGCAGTGCCGGGTATGTTGCTCCCTCACCCCTTATTCTCACTTATCTCTTCATCATGCATTATTATCTTCACTATTCAAAGTGGCATAATCGGTTTCTTTTTTCTTTTTTCTTTTTTTGGTTTTCCTTTTCCATTTGGTTTATTAATTTGTTTTAGGCATCCGTTTCAAATTTGTTTGGTCAGGATTTTTTTTACCAAGTGAAAAATAATTAAGTTACCTACGATTCCTATGTAAAATTTTTAACCCCTCGTCAGTGGACCAGTCTTCCTTGACCCGGTTTTGAGTTATACATATGTAGCAAATAAAATATTGGGTTTATTTATTACAAGACTTAACTTTGTTTTTATTTTAATTTCTCTATTTTTATTCATTTGTATACATAATAATGAAAATAAAAAGATCTTTGAAAGTAACAAAATAAAATAAAATAATGTAACAATGTTGTAATTATTTATAAAAATAAGAAAGCCCATTTTGTTGAATTAAAGAAACCGTTGGATAAGTCATAAGGATTAGTTTGATGATGAGTGAGTTTAAAATTATAATCATTTATGAGTTTTCATGTTCGAACCTCGTCACATTTTTCGTTATATACAACACAGTTAGATATGTCACAAAATGCAAGTAACAAGCAGAGCTATGAAAAAAATATCAATTCAACCTTGCATAAATTTGTAATAAATTTGATTCAAAAATTATATCTTTTCTGCGTGTAGTGTGTTACTTGTGTAAGTAGTGCACTGTGTTCTGCATTGATTAATTAAATTAATAATAAATTGAATATTGGAATTTATAAATAAATTATTTACATTTAAATCATTTCTACATCTAAAGATTTAATTTACTAATTGATTTTTGTTTTGCATTTGCAGGTCATATCCTTTTCAATAGGATGTTAAGAATACATGCTAGGTTGAGATGATTAATCCATTTTCATAATTGGTAAATTTCAAGTTGAGGAACTAATTTTGTTAGGAATGCTAAAACCATCTAAAGATGCATGCCATGGGATTACATATGCGATGACTCCCCACTCCTCGACAATGAATTGAGTTCTGCAGGAACATTGTCATGAGTCTACATATAAGCACATGTAGCTTCATTATATAATTAAGGCTTAAATAAATTATTGGTCCCTCAAAATATCATGATCTTTTATTTTATTACTTAATATTTTTCTATAAAATATAGTTCTTAAAAATTATAAAAAATCACAATTTTAGTAAATAACTAAAACCACATCAGTTTTGTTAAATGTAGGGACTAAAACTGGGTAAAATTTTATAAGAACTAAAATAAAAGGTCGTATTATTTTCAAGAAGCAAAAACTTATTTAAGCATATAATTAAAATGGTTAGCATGAACAATTTTGTTAGAATTCATATGTCGAACACCCCTAGTGAATATATACTAACTTGTTTCATCATCGAATCAACATAACATGGCCCAGTATCCATATGAAGAGGGCAAAAGAACAGCCACGTTTGATAGTATTTTGGTTTCACATAGTTGCTTGCTTTAGAGTCTTTAGAATTAGGCTCATGATTTATGTTGCATAACGTAAACTTCAACCCAGTTGGGTATTTGAAGCTGAATTGATTGACTTAACATTATCTACATGTGCTTATTTGTCCAAAGCGTGAGGTGAAGCGCGTTGCTGATGTTTCTGATGATGAGAATATAGATTTATGGCGCATAGCTAAGAAACTTGGTAGACAGCTAGAGCGCTACCATAAAGCATCATCACTTACATTTTGTATCCAAGTAAGACATTTGAAGACTTTAACCCTGTGTTTTCACTTTGTAAATAAGAAAAATGTTTCTTGTTCTACTTCACAGTATTCATACATTCAGATATATCCGAATTTTTCATAAAATTAAAAAATTCAGGTATATTCAGATGTATAATACTGTATAGTAGTACAAATATATCATTGCTCTTGTATTAAATACTATAGTAATTTTTTAATGTAAATATGTTAGACTAAAGCATATACCCCTGTGCCATGTTATGTTTCTACAATTTTTTAGGATGGACCCCAAGCAGGGCAAACAGTGCCTCATGTTCATATCCATATCCTTCCTCGCAAAAGTTGTGATTTCGAGAACAATGATGACATTTATGATGAAGTATGATGAAAACTTTTATTTCTTCCTAATAATTTGGCTCTTTTATGGCTTTAGTTCTGATATTGTGAATTTGATATGATATTTGCTCTTTATTGACCGTTTGTCAATGATGCAGATAAATAAAAAGGAAAAGGAGTTGAATCAAGAGCTTGGGGTGGATAAAGAGAGGAAAGATAGAAGCCTTGAAGAAATGGCTCTTGAGGCTAATGAATACAAAAAATTTGTCTTTTGACATTTATAAGTGGCACTAAAAATAAAATAGGATGATAACCAAAGTAAAATCTAGATAAAAATGTAGATAATAAATGAACAGAAATTGATGATTCTGTGTTTCTTATTGAAAACTAGTGTCTGTTTGATGTTTTCCCATTTGTTCTTTTAGTCTATTTGGACAATGTCATGTACTTCCTAGTAGCCAAACAAGAATTTGGTATAGTTATACTGAACCTTATGAAGGTCGTTTGATAATTTTGATTCAAGTAATCTGGAATCTGGAAACTGGAAACTAGTGCATTTACTTGTTTACTATTGCATGTCAGTCTCAAGTTTAAGGCACTGGAATTTCCCGTGTTTCTCTTGTTAGTGTTGGCACTTTCCTGCTAGAGAATAGAGATGAAATCAAAGGAATGTAGAAAAACCATATATAAACACTAATTTATGCTTTTATTTTTATTTAGTACACAAGCTCTTTTCTATTAAGAGAACAAATGCAGTGGAATCAAAATGTCACTTGTTACCATTTTCATCAGTAATTGATGAAATTCTATTTTTGTCTCGCTGTTCTACATTGCTCTTGTCAAGAAAATGTATTCCACATTTGGTGTCCTCTATCTGAGTTCACCTCTATCTCTTGACCATTTTTCCTAAGTAAGAATAAAGATATATAAAATTTGATCTTCAATCGATGTTTCTTATACTTTTTTTATACTAAAATATATTTGTATACAATTGTCAATTTTCTAGCAATTTCATCTCTGGAAAGATCAATTACTTGAAATAAATTCAAGCATTTAAATGAAAGAACATCTTTCTGAGACCAAGATATATATCTCTTCAGATATTGTATAATTTTCTGAAATTTAAAAATCTGAGAACTAACAAAATGAATTATATTCATATTTAGTTTAGTTTATTTTAAAAATAATCTTGAAAAAAGGTAATTATTTTTTAAAAAATAATTATTTGCAAAACATGTACAATATTTTTCACAAAAAAAGTAATACATGTTCAGGTGACAACAATAAGGGAGAAAAATAATTTTATTTATTTATAAAAAGCAGTTCTATTTAAGTTAAAATAGAATATTTGTAGTATAACAAATTTAGTTTTTTTTTTTTTGCAGAATTTTTTTATATATTAGACTTTATAACTAATATTTGCAAAAAAATGTTACATAGGTGGTATTTAAACCAACCACCTAGTATTTATCAATAAATTATTATAATTATAACATTTTTTATTATTTTAAATCAAAATAAACGGTTCATCATTACATGATTAGACAGGCCTAGCCGAAGTGAAGTTGGGACTTATACTAGGCCCAGGCCCAGGACAGGCCTGTATGTGCCTCTGGTTGAATTGGCGGGAGCCTCGGTGTACACCAGTAACTATGTCAGTCCTTTAGAGGCTTGAACTTTGTGACCTTACGTTTCTCTTGCTCCTCTCACCACCACCATGGACGCCATGCCCTCCCTTCTCAAGGTAATCCTCATTAATCTCCTTTACCTCTCAGTAGTTGTCTGCGATGTGTTATGTATTTCAGTGTTATGATTGTTGAATGCTGATGTGTTCATTGTGGTTATCCAGAAATACTTCGGGTTTTCGGATTTTCGGCCTTATCAGAAAGAAGTTATTGAGAAAATTATTGAGAAAAGGGATTGTTTGGTAGTCATGGCTACTGGTAGTGGCAAGTCCTTGTGGTAAAAAACATTATCATCCCCTCTTACTCTATCTGTTTTTTCCTCTTCCTAAAGCTAATTGCCTAAATTGGACTGTTTAAAGTGAACTGTATTTTTTTGCTTTTAACAGCTATCAGGTTCCTCCTTTGGTTGTTAAAAAGACTGGGATAGTTGTAAGCCCTCTGATATCGTTGATGCAAGATCAGGTGAATTGATCAATTCTTCCATATGCATATTTTTTCTTTTACATTTCTGTGTTCTCAATGCCTTTCTGTATCTTCTTCAAACATTGATTGACTAATATGGAAGAAATGGATAAACAGGTCATGGCTTTGAAACAGCGCGGCATCAACGCTGAATATCTTGGAAGCGCTCAGAAGGATTCCACTGTACATGCTAAAGCTGAACATGGTCAATTTGACATCCTGTTCATGACTCCTGAAAAGGCATGCACAATTCCTACCAGGTATTGGAATAAATCATGAACTTTTTTTGAGTGCATTAGTATTAATTTCATAGCTTATTAATAGATTGAAGTGTCATGAAATGACTGTAGAAGCTATATGACCAGTGTACTTTATTAGTTAATTATCTCTTTATTATTTGGGTATACCTGCATTTTCCCCCTGTACATATCCCTCTTTCTGGAATAAGTATTTTAGCCATATTTTAAACAAATCTCTAGTTTTCTTACTTTTGTGTCCAAGGTGACTTGTATATTCTGTTCTAAAAGTGGTTACCAGATAACAAATAAATTATTTTTCATTGTTTTATCAAGATTTTTTTTCCCAAGGAGCTGGAGAGATCATAGTGCTTGGAGTCTTTATTTATTAGTTGTTGGAACTGAAATTCTTTGTTCTGGGATTATCTTCCACGAGCATCCCTTTATTAATTTTCTATGTCTGGTTCATTTATCCCTTTGCAACTCATGTGTACTCTACAACGACACAACAACATTTGAGTTGAATCACAAATCCAGTGCTTCTAGTGCGGTTGTGTTTGTATTTCATCTTTCTTGTGATTGAGATGATAATGGTCAAATATGTCATGGTTAACTACTGATTGTTAGTTGACTGTAGCTTTTCAGGATTAGATTGCATATCTTAGTCCATACTATGTCTTGTCTAATTATGATCTGCTGTTAAAATTCATCTTATTTTTGCAGTTTCTGGTCCAACTTGCTAAAGGTTGGAATTAGTCTTTTTGCTGTTGATGAAGCTCATTGCATATCAGAATGGGGACATGATTTTAGGGTGGAATACAAGCAGTTAGACAAGTTACGTGGGGTTCTGTTAGATGTTCCTTTTGTTGGTCTAACTGCAACTGCTACTGAAAAGTAAGCATCTTCTGCTTTGGCTGTTATTGAAGTATATTGTTGCTATACTTTATAATGATTCTAATGCTCATTTTGTGCCACCTTTATCTTGTATATATTTTACTCTCCAACTGTTGTTTATGCTTTAATGACAAATTTAGTTTTACTTGCAAGTCAGTGTCATGATCATGGTTTTTACTTTTACATGAAGTTTATCACCATACTTTGTTAGCATTGGATTCAAACCTCAGTCCTTTCCACCCTCTATCTGCTTGTCTGTCTCTCCATTTCTGTCTCATGTGTCCCTTTCTCTTTCCACAAGTAACAGCAAGAAGAGTAAATGTTGGAGAAAAATTGAAGAATCACAAAATCAAGGTAGTTCAGCCTATGAAGACTAACCAAAAGCTCTATAGTTTTGTATATTAATATGTCATAAAATAATCATAAACATGGTTCCCTGTTTTTCGTGCATGTTCTAGCTTGGAAGTTTGCGTTGTCCACAAGTTATTTCTTCATCAGCTAACAAAGCTACTCCTGCCTCCCACATTTTGTGAGGTTTCTGTTAGGAATAACGTCTTCTGTTGTATGACTCATTCATGAATGAGGTCATGAATGATAGGCAAATTTTGAAGCTGTTGCTGACTTGGTGTGCAGCCAATGAAAAAGGTTTATGTTAAAAGGGAGGATAGGAGATCAAAATCCAATTCTTTTACTAACTGTAAATAACTGTGTGGCTGACAATTAAGATACACATGGAACTAGGAACAAAACAGGATAAGGAGAGTTATTTAGGGGCAATATTTGAAGGAAGGAGCCAAGGTTTGAATATCCTGGAGTATGAGAATAGTGTACTTGTGATAGTTGCTTTCTCTATAATCTGGTATCCAGTTGATAGAGATCCTGAGTCAGAGCACTTCTGTTTATAAACATTCCATTTTGTTCCATATTTTGATCCAGTATGTTAGAACCCCATTAAGTTAGTTAAGTTTTTAAATTGACGCTGCTTCTTGCAAAAATAAATTACCAGGTTCTGGAGTTATTGAACCATCCCTGCAGAATCCTAACTTGTTTCTGATAAACCTCAGTTTAAAGGATAGGGGAGGGCTGCTGAATTTCTTTTTCTAAGATATTTTTTATTTGATCTTGTATGACAATTCCACCAGTACTTCACTTGCAATGTACTTGTGATAGTTGCTTTCTCTTTCTATTTTACAACATCTCATTAAGAGGAAAGGATTTTTGTTACTTGTGTTGAACACTATTCTGAGCATTGCTATAAGAATGGATTAGAATCTAATATTGATAGTCTACTTTCTAAAATTTAATTAACAAATTTATGTGATACTTCTTTCTGTTACACTGTTTTACTCTATGTTTCTTTTAATAAATAGTATACTTATTTTGTTTAATAAAATGAGATAGACAGTCATGTTTGTGCTATTCTGGCAGGGTTCAATTTGACATCATCAGTTCCCTGAAGATGAATAATCCTTATGTTATGGTTGGTTCATTTGATCGCCCAAATCTTTTTTATGGTGTCAAACTATTTAATCGTGGTCAACCTTTTATTGATGAGCTTGTGCAAGAAATTTCAGAAGTTGCTAGTGGTGGTTCAACTATAATTTACTGCACAACAATAAAAGACGTAGAGCAGGTGATGTGCTAGAAATGTTACTGGTGAATCCCAGAATAGCATTGATGTGCTTGAAATGTTACTGGTGAATCCCAGAATAGCATTGATGTGCTGTTATATCACTACTATCCACTTGAACCTTAAATTCAGTTAATTTTCTATCTTGTTCTTGTATTGGAAATAATATTATGACTATCAGTAAAAGAATTATGGAGGACTGTCATGAGACTCATAGCATATTTAATAAACTATGCTGAAGGACAATTATCGTAGGTTCATCAAGATTTTTTAGTTTTTAGGCACAATAATTTAAAGTGATGCTGCATGGTATTATATATGAGGTATTCATTTGTGATTCAAGACAGATATGAGGACTTTCTACCCATTGTATACTAGGAAAAAATTAAAACTCCTGCTAACATAAAGTATGCCTTCTTGGATAGGCAAAAAAAAGATGTAGTTGTTGGATTGAAACATCCACTGAGTACCATTTGTCCTGACCTTTTGCCATGTTTTGTTCAATTGTTCTTCAGTATATACTTATGAGTTTCTTGTCATCATGTGTAATTGTCTAAATTCTGTATGTATGTATTGACTGCAACCTTTTATTTTGTTTTTTTTCTTATTATTTTAAATAGATATTCAAGTCACTTGGAGAAGCAGGTATTCAGGCAGGAATGTACCATGGCCAAATGAATGGAAAAGCTCGAGAGGAATCTCATAGGTGAATGTTCTTTCTTATTTTAGAATATGAAATGAAATTTCACGTTACTGTGAAAGTGGAGCATCCCCCCCCTTCTCTCGAATATTGAAGATTATTCAATGTTTTTTAAACCTAACACAGTTGTTGTTTATTTCTTCAGATTATTTGTTAGAGATGAACTGCAAATCATGGTGGCCACCATTGCCTTTGGCATGGGCATAGATAAACCTAACATAAGACAAGTGATTCACTATGGTTGCCCTAAGAGTATAGAGTCTTACTACCAGGAAAGTGGACGGTGTGGGAGAGATGGTATAGCTTCTGTTTGTTGGCTTTACTACACAAGAAGTGACTTTGCAAAGGGCGATTTTTATTGTGGAGAAATGAAAACAGTATGTGTATTTTTATTTATCAGAAAAAAAGTTTGGCTAATGATATTTGTGGTTTAGCGAGCATTGAAGTTGCTTCTTGCATATTTTCCCAGACAAGTTATCTATATTCCCTTAGTAATGTATGTGTGCCTCTAATGTACCAGCAAAATCAAAGAAAAGCTGTTATGGAGTCATTGCTGGCTGCTGAACGCTATTGTGTGCTGACAACTTGCAGAAGGAAGTTCTTGCTTGAATACTTTGGGGAAAATTTTTCTGCTGATCGATGTGGTTTGTCTTTCACTTAGATCCTTTACTAAATTGTCCATAAAGTTAGAACTTAAGTATTACACTGACTTTATACAATTAGGGGAATAGTATGTGTTTAATCCTAATACTTCCGCCTCAAGGTGGGTTATGTATGCCGTATGCACCAAGCATGTTACAAATAAAGTCAAATTGAGGCTCTTTAAGGGACTTAATAAATGTTTCAGCTAGTTAGACAAGTTGACAAAACCAATAGCAGTCTTGCTTGAAAATAATCTCATAGTTTACTCTAATTTTCAGTTTCTTTTGTATGTGGTTTGTAGGAAACTGTGATAACTGTAAAGTCTCAAAAAAGGAGCGTGACATGTCGAGAGAAGCATTTCTTCTAATGGCTTGCATTCATTCATGCAAGGGTAAATGGGGGCTTAATATGCCCATTGACGTCCTGCGTGGGTCTCGAGTAAGCTGTTCAAAATTTAAATTAGGAAATGTTTTAGTTTCATTTAAAAGGAATTTGTTCACCTTTTCAGTTCTTGTTTGGTGACATCAGTTTCTTGTTCTTTTCATCATACACACCATCTTATCTATTATTGCCAATATCACTGTACTTTTATTCACAAATAAATTGATCTGCAGTTATGTCATTTATTGTTTTATGATAAGTTGATTCTTGATATTTTATTGTCACTTTTTCTTTAGGTTGGTTTTTACATGTAAACTTTACCTTCTTCAGTCTTGCTTGATAATTGCAGTTTATTTTATTTATTGCATGTTTGGTTGCACGTTTTAACCTGTTACACACATTCAAGTTACAACTCTGTGTTGCATTAAGGAAAAATGTGCATCTAGCCTCGCAGAAATGCAGAACCATACATGCATTTAGCTTTAACATCAATAGGTGTTTTAGAAAAAGAATTGCACTTCTACAAAGAGGTCAAAGTTGGGTATAATATTTTAATGATGAAGCTGCAGAAGTCATGTTGATGCCCTGATCAAGAACCGAGTGATGGGAGGAAATTTGGGGGATTTTTGTGATGATAGAGCTAAGGATAGGAGATTTCTAGGTCTGCATAATGCTGAATTGAAAGGGATATTCAAGTGATAGTTCTGACACAATGATTGACAACCATGAATTATGCTGTTATACAAAGAACAAAAGGGAAGAGAAAGCACCATGGAAATGCATCTTTCCATCAACTGATGGAAGTTGGTTTCAGATATGCTAAATTTAGACATGTTAAGCTAACAATAGACTTGACTGAATTTGGAATGTGATAAGTGTTCAAATATAATAATGAAGGTTCTACTGCACAACAAGGCACTCTTAGCTCAATCACATGGTGGATTGTAAAAATCTATATACCATATATTAACTCTTATTCCTAATGGCAACCATTGAAGCCTTAGTGCATATTGGTTCAGATGTGGCATGGTAGATGAGCATATTCACATCCTTGAGTACCCCGAACAGGTTTTGAATCCAGCAATTTGGCACCTTTTTACAGCCTATGGTTACTGCATTGCTTTAAGAATGCCTTCTACTCGGTTTACTTTTAAAGTATGAGTATTATTAAGGTTTTCATTCATCCATGACCTTGATCATTGCCTTTAATTTTATGTCTTCCAACTGCTGATAGTTGTATTTGCTTGTGGCTTGTAGGCCAAGAAAATTCTCGATGCTCAGTTTGACAAACTTCCACTTCATGGATTGGGGAAAACTTATCCGGCAAATTGGTGGAAAGCACTTGGACATCAATTGATTTCTCATGGTATTTTGAGTGGAAATCATTTACCCAGCTAAAGTCATAACTTATGGTCAAACAATTCTGTCACTTGATGTTTTTGTTTCAGGGATAGTCTGAATTCTGTAGAGCAATTGCATTTGCGTTGCTCTGTCTAAGTGGCCTCTGTCTCTGCTTAGAAATTTGAATTATTAGAAGGCAGTTTTACTCTGGATGATAACAATTTGTGCCACAGAAATGATTTCATTGGGCATGATTGAGGGGCCATGGACCCAAGCCTCTCCCTTTTTCTTTGAGACATTAGTAATTTTTTTCTATGGAGAAAGGCAGGAGACTACTTTATTTTCAACTTTCCTTTCATTTTCATTCAACCAACTGAGATATGGGTTCCATTTTCATTTGACCCACCGAGGGTATGGGTTCCCTTTTCATTTCAACCAGAGCATCTGATCCAGTTGCAGTATCAACATATGATCTATACCAAGAGAGAAAAACACTTGAAAACAAAAACAATTGGCATTTTCTTTTGTTTTCAAGCACTCAATTCTTCATGAATTTCTTAATTATTTGGTAAATTATATCTGTTTCTTGCTACAGTGGATTTTACATATGGCGTGCTCCACAATTTACACAAAAAATGATACTATCTTCTATTTTATAGTTGATTCCTAATGTTCTACAGGTTATTTGAAGGAGACTGTTAGTGATGTGTACAGAACTATAAGGTAAATTCTTCAAATAATTGGATAGATTGCACTAGTTATTTGAAGTCTATGTGCTTTATTATTATGTTTTATCTAATGTCAAGGCCATCTATTACTCACCTTTTTAAAATTTTTGTATTTTAGTGTCTCACAAGTCTCAACTAAAGCTATAATTAGATATAAACTTTGTTCTTTCATGAACCAGTGTCAGTTCAAAAGGAGAGCAATTTTTGGCCTCTTCTAGACCAGATTATCAACCTCCCTTGGTTTTGTCATTGACTGCTGAAATGCTTGGAGAAGAGGAAGATAGAAGTGCACAAGAAGAATTCAAAACTTCAGTCACTTTAGAATCAGAGGGTTTTTCAGAGGTTGGTACTTAAGCAGTCTTATGTTTATTCAACTCCTCTCTTTTATTTTTTCCTCAATTAACTTCTTCAACAACTGGTGGAAAGCAATATGTATATGTGAGATAAATAACAGTCGTTTATCAAAAAATGAAAATAAAAAAAATAATTAAAAGTAAACAACAGTCTTATTGTTTTCATTTTGTTTTGTTTATAAGAAACGTTAGCCATATGTATTTGTTTCCTGAATATATTTCATATCTGTTAACTTTAAGTCTTTATATCGTACTTCTCTCTACTCAGCCTGAGGGACAGCTATACCAAATGCTTTTAGAAGAAAGATTAAAGCTTGCAAGAAGTGTTGGAACAGCTCCGTATGGTTTTATTTTAGTTTTTAACAATTTGAAAGCTATCTATTCTTACTTGCAGTTTCTTTGATTCATATCTTTTCATAATGCTGTTATACCTTCTTCGCAGATATGCTCTATGTGGTGATCAAACAATCAAGAAAATTGCTTTGACAAGACCATCTACAAAAGCAAGACTAGCAAACATTGATGGTGTGAATCAGGTAGCTCTTCAATGTTCTGAAGATTTCTGCTAACTGGACCAGCCCTACTGGTTCGAGGAGAATAAACAGGAACTAGTTGAATGGTGGTAGAGTTTAACTTAATAAATTGGGAAACTCGTCAAAATGGCTTTAGTAAATGTTAATTAATTTCCTAATTTGGTTTGTATTTTGTTATCTGAATTCTTTCTTGTTCACTGCCTTTATTTTGGCTGAAAATTCTTGATTTACTCAAATTTCAGTCCCAATATATTTCTTAACTTATTTGAAAATTTTCAATCAAGTAAATTTAAATCTGTAGTTTGATAGACTTCCCTTCCCTGATATATTTTACTATCTTTTATAATAAAAGCCTGATCTATTCCGAGAGAAGACCTTATTTGGCAAATTATTTGATTGTGGGTCTTGTTTCGTAATTAATATGATGATTGTGACTTCTCTGAACTACCGATTATAATTTGTTTTCTAATTCATTTCATATATCAGATAAATGGTGTTTGCTGATGATTAATCATACTTAACTATTGTCAGAGTTCTGTGAATGCCTAAAAACCCGTTGCAAGATTTCAGTGTTTGTATAAATTGTTTTATATCCAATAAAAGTTCTTGTCCCTGCATCAAAATCCTGTAGGTGCTAAATATTATATTTCTTAGCAGCAATTACAGTTTAAGGGCAGGGAGAAACTGCCAAATTGCGAAGGTCAATTGCAATATTCAGAAGTGGCTTTCTAGATTTCAAAAAGGGGGGAAGAAATTATTGTAGCATGCAGTATGGACAAGAGTTAAACCTCTGAATAAGCAATCTTTTGACGATAGTTTACAGTCCAATGACCACTAATCATGTCTCAGCATGCTGCTTTGTCAAATATATTTGGCTTGTAAACATATCTTCAGATAACTGAAGCCAATTGTTTTTTTCTACTGTTCTGTCACTTGAAATAGTAACTGTGAACAATTTTGTGCAGCACCTAGTAACAAAATATGGTGATCACTTTATTCAAGTTATTCAGAAACTGTCACTAGGATTAAACCTATCGTTGGATGGGATAAGGAGTATGCAAACTAATGAAGTAAGAAAAGTATCTCCAGTAACCAACAAATCCAAGAAGTTGACATCAGCAAAGTTTGATGCATGGAAAATGTGGCATGAAGATGGTCTTTCCATTCAGGAGATTGCTGTATGTACTATGTAATACTAGTCTGTTATTATTAATAAAGATGTATGCTTCACATGTTTCACTGTATTAACTTTCTCTCCTATCTTGTAACCTCAGAACTTTCCAGGTAGATCGGCTCCTATAAAAGAACAAACTGTTGTTGAATATCTGTTGGAAGCTTCCCAAGAAGGGTTACCTTTTGAATGGACTAGATTCTGTGAGATGATAGGCTTGACACAAGAGATCATATCAGAAATTCAGGGTGCTATTTCAAAGGTTGGATCTGCAGATAAGCTGAAGCCTATAAAAAATGAATTGCCTGAAGATGTGAGTTCAAATGTCCTACCATCTTGATTTGTGTGCATCTCAGATATTGATGCAAATATGTGATCCAATACATTTCTATCTATACCTCTGCCCCTTGGTGACAATTTTCTGGTTTTAGGCATATCACATGGGTTTTGTTATCATGAAAATGATGGTAACTTGTACATATCCTGTCCGTTTGTTTATAAAATCATTATCTCATATAATATATGTTATCCATTGACCAATCAGAGTGGATAACTGTCACTAGATAAGGTTAGCAACAGCTGAGGGACTTCAGAAAGAATTTGTAATTAATGGCTAGATGGGGTGGCCAGATTTCAGAAATTTTTATCATAAAGAAGCAATTTTTTCCATCACTTAAATGTGTTTATCCCAAAATGCTGACAGCATTCGGGGGTAATTTTACATGAAACACATGGAGCTTAAGTAGTTAACCCAAAAAATAGGAGCTTAAATATTATCTATATGCATTCTGTAACCTCTGGCTGGCGAAATTGCTTATCATTTCCATTAGTTTGAGATTGAATACATTTTGTGGTTCAGATAAGTTATCAGCACATCAAGACTTATTTGTCAATGCGAAACTGTGGAGTATCCTTAGAAGGAATTCATTCTGGAAGTAATCAAACTGGGAAAGAGGATAAACCTGTAAATACCGCTTCAAATTTGTCAGAGCCTACTTTAGAAACATGTGTGGAAGGTCATTGCAAAGATGACAGTTCTGCCAAAAGTTTGATGGAGAAATGCGACTTAGACATTGTTGAGGTACCTTCTTCACCTGTCAACGGTTGCCAGGTACAGAAGCATGCATTAGTCTCTGAGGGGGAATTCACAAGCAAACGACAAAAAGTTAGTGAAGCAGAGGAAATGAATTCAACTAAATTGAAGGCTACAGAGAGTTCTGTTGTAGAGTGGTTGAAGAACCTTGACGAAGGGGTCAGTGGAGACTTATTTTATGTTTGTCATAAAGATTTCTTATATATGCACATATGCTTTGCTTCGTGATTATAATTGTCGAAAATTGTTCATCGGTTTCAGGCTTCTTTGAATGATATTTTGGAGCACTTCAACGGATCCAATGAAGATTCTGTGGTTAAACTGCTGAATTGCCTTGAGTGTGACTTTTCAATATATAAGAAAGGTAATATGTATAGGGTCATGTAAAAAGGAGTATGCATGAGTAAAAAAGGTTTCAAATTTCAATGGTCTATGCATCTTTACTGAAGTGTTAGTTGTCCTGGTAATCATTTCGATGCTATATCTTTTAGATTTCCATGTGTATCATCGAGGTAATACTCACCCAGGTATAGTTAGGATCTAAATGTGGACGACTCCTATAGAAGATTAAAATTGTAGCAGTAGCAATAGCATGCCACTTATGATTTGATTGGATCATGGAAGAAACACGAAGGAAAGAGAGAAAAGGAAGAGGGTGGAATAAAGAAGAAAAAATGAATTGGATAGGAAGAAATAAGGAAAAAAAAATCTATTTTTCTGTTTGAACGGATAAAAAAGAAAAAAGAAAAAAATATCAGTATAAATTTTATTTTATAAAATTTTTTAAAAATTTAATTTTTTTCTGTTTTTAATAAATATAATTTTTAATTTTTATAATATTTTAAAATATATAATAATTTTAACAATTATATATAAATAAAAAAATTCTCTTCCCTCATCTTTCTCGTCTAAGGAAGGGGATTAAAATTTGATGAACTCCATAAAAAATGTTTCTTTCTGACTTTCTCTTTTCTTCCATCCCCTCTTTCATCTGTCATCTGGGACACCAAATGTGTCCTTCCTGGTCCTCTCCCAACTCACATTCCACTTTAATAGGCGAATTGCTTTTAACGTTTCCTTCTGGTTAAAGTTGGAGAATTATCTCTATAACTGATCAACTTTGATTACTAAATTTTATTCTACAAATTATTATGATACAGTTTTAAATCGATTGAGAAATAATAAAAGTATCTAAGATATTGCACTTTTGTTCTTAAATGGGTATTTAATACATTTTTACTATAAGAGTATAAACTGGAAATTTTTATGTTTAAAGTTAAAACAATTCGTAGCACGATTACCCCTACTGTGACCTATTCCAAATTCCAAACGGTTTGTGCACAAAGCTTGTTCCAAAGAATTTCTAACATTTTGTTTTATTGACCAAGGACCTTTTTAGGCACGACTGATAGAATGACAACGTGCAATCAACAAAAGGAATAGAACGTAATCTTTACGCATCGTCAAGAAAATGAAGGAAAGTGTGTATTCAAGAAGCCAAAACTAAAGTTAGTTTAATCTTTCTTCCCACCAACGTTAAAACAAGGTGAAGGGGATTAACTACAATATATTGGAAAAAAAAATTGTAAATCCACCTGAAAATATTAATCTCTATGTAAAGCATCTTCAAGATCCACTTCAACCCCTACACGATTTTTTAAAACAGTACTGGCATGTAAAGGTGTTTTGCACTTGCACTGGAGCTCCTTGAATCTCTCAATGTCAAAATTATACCTCTTATAAAGCTTCCTCTGCCTTGAAAGGAAGAGCCTCTTCATCAAATCTTGGTAAGTAGGGTCTCTTGAAGTGAATAAAAAGTAGGCATAGCCTATCACTAAACCGGTGGTGGTTGTAAAAAATGCAATAGGTTCCATTACATCCCAAGAAAATTCCCAGAAGGTTAGCCGAAAGAAGAAGCCAACAGTGATTATGCCAAATCCTAGTCCACACCAGAGGATGCGGCGCACCTGCTTATGTGCCAACACATCAACTTCCTCTTTCTTCTCCTGCAGTTTCTTCAACTCCTCCCTCATCGGATCGTTCTCAGAAGTCAATGCCAGTGGAACAGCTCTTCGAACCAGATCCACCACCTAAAGCACAGAACATTGCCAAAAAGAAACATAATCCATGAATTTAGAAACTTACCCATATTAAAACAGACAACTGAATAGCAAATTACCATATCTAACTCTACAATGCATATCTTTTTTAAACTGTTTCCTTAAGTGGTTTATAACTTCATATCAGCAACAAAAATGTTGTTTGGGTAGATAGTTTTCTACCCAAAGAAGCATACTGCCAAGACTCAACAGATAGTTTGGACTAGGCCAGGCAGATACTTTGCAAATGGAGGGTAGGATATCAAACACATCATAGAGAATTGAACACTGTTCAGAAAACTGAAGCAGACACATTCTTTTTCTACTGCCAAGCCACTAAGTTCTGCTGTGCATTTAGTTTGAACCATGATAGCCAGTTCAAACAAAAATAATAGTCCTGCATGATGCAGGTTGAGGCATAATATGCTACTTCCAATTATGTTTAGTTAGTGCATGCTTCAACCTCAAACCAGTAAAGTTGTTTAAATGAATAATCTAGACAGACTATGGGCAAATACTCTTTGGAATTTTTAACCAAGGGCAAGAAAAGCACAGACTATAATATAATTGTATCTTGGAACCTTTTGCATAACCAGCACATATAAGACTACCCTAAAAGATTGTAACTCTGTACTTGTATATAGAAAGGAATAAGGTCTCCATAGAAGCAGGCAGTGTATATTTTGCCATCAGCATTCTTCTCAAGTGAGAGAAGCCCATGTGCTAACATATAATAGCTAAAAAAGGAACAGGCAAGAAGAAAAACAGCATTAAGTTATTCTTAAAATTAAAAACTCCACAACCAAAAACCACATTCCAGATTATGGTAATGTATGTGGTTAATAGATTTAAAAGCTGAGGTTGAGTAAGTAAAGAAATCAAGCAAGGAAAATTGACACAGTTTCTAAATATAACAATTTCATTCCTGTCAATGCAATAATATACTTTTATAATGGTGAGTGTGTCAATGAAAAAAGAGATCGAGTCTAAAAAATTGAAGTCAGTCAGACACTCAGAGATTCAATGAAATAATTTGGAGCTAGAGGTTTAAAAAGTTCAAGATTCTATAAGGAGAACAGAGTAAATTTAGAAAGATCTCCTTTCTTGTTAGGAAAGAAAGTAGTGCCTATATCAAAACTTGATCAGCACACTACTACCTCTACCGTGAAAGAGCTAGGGGTACAAGGAGTACAGCCAAAAGGTGAATCACGAAATTATCACAGGATGAGTATGAAATGTGCTAAACGGTATATGCAGGATAAACTATACACTAAGTCACAACCAATGAGTCACCTGCTGTACTACTCAAAAGGGTGATGCTATACAAACAACAATCTACATAAAAGAAACTATGGTATCTTTCTACACCTTTTGATTTTCCTTGTGTCACATCCAAACTTTTTCTGTATAAATGCATATATGATTGAAGCATATAATATTTCCCAATTGGAAAAGGGATGTGTAACACAAAGTGTCAAAGAGGACCCTGTCAGTACAAAAAGCAGGAAATGGGGCAACAATAGAAAATAGTTCAAAACCTCACCTTATCAGGATGCAAATACACTTTGTCCCTGAAAAGGAGAATAACCCCAGCCTCATCAAGAACCCTGGTGAATGCTACAGCCTCCTCTTTGCTCCTGGCAATACCCATGCTCTCACAGGCTTGAAGAAGCTCAGAATAGGGAATCACTTCCTTCCCTTCCATACCAAGCTTCATCTTGAGTGATTCCACATTCACCAATCTCATAAGCCTCTTGGCTTCAGAGAATGATATTGAGTCTTCTGTTCCATTCCCATTGCTGACACCACCGTCACCAGTGAAAGATGAAAAGGTCCTCTGGATCTGGTTCAGCACAACAGATAAAGATGCAACCCCTCCACCCCTTGTTCCACCACACATCACTTCATCAGCAACACCCCTCAATCCCACCAAAGGAGGATCAAAAGGATTAAGCTTTTCCCTATAACCATGTTTTACACTAACAATTGCAGACACCCTTTGCCTCAACGATCCAAAACCGCCGCGAGCACCCCACCACCTACCCCACATTTTTCAAAAAAAATTGAACTTTATGCGAAAAAATCTCTGTATCACCAAAAATAAACACTACCCAGTAAAGCTAACACCATGAAAATCATATATACCCAAAACCCATCTTCTCCTTTCTCATCTGAAACATTCAAAACATATTGGTCACTAAAATTGGTTCTCAAAGCGGAATAGTTTAATGTAAGAAAAAAAACAAGAAGGAAAGAGAGTCTTTGTGTGCATCATCGTGCTATTAACTAAATAACAGAGAGAGAATGAAAGAATAAAAGGAAAGAGCCACAAACTCAGCGGAGAAGGAAAGAGAGAGTATAGGAGGCAAAGAAGAAGAAGGTGGAGGTTGACGGAGTTGCTACCCAAAAGTGTTCCGTTACCTTTTCGTGTGAGTGAACGGATGCTAACACTGTTGAATGTCAACAACGGTAGGTAACGGCTTCTGACGGCAAGACGCGTTAGGCTAGTTGGGTTCAGATGTGGGTGGGTCCCAAGACATCCACAACCATTATATATCCTCCTACTCATATATACGTGTAATAAATAAATAAAGAAAAATACTAATAAATATATATCCAAAAATTTTGTAGATCTCAATTTTATTATATTTATTTTTATATATCACATTTATCTCTTTCATATATATTTTTTAATAATTAATACATCTTAAAATAGGATGTATAAATATCATATCCATGATTAAATAAGCTATCATATAAAATAATAACTTATACATATATATATATATATATATAAAATAATTATCGCACATACGATTAAAAATTGAGATCTAAACGTATTTACAGATAGTATGACCGTTTATATACAGAAAGATATGAGGAACGTTCTTTTTCTAGTATTTGTAATTGATTTTATAATAATAAAATATTTATTAAAATATATTTTTATAATAAAAGTTTGTGACAGAATTCTTGTTTTTATCTCTTTAATATTAATTTGAAAAACTTATGTTAATAAAATTTTGTTGACTTTTTATATTATATATAAATTTAAATTTTCATTCTTAAAAATTATGTAAGTTTTTTAAGTATTTAATTTTAATGGTATGTTAAGGTAAAAAAATTTACACGGTTAACTAATTAAAAATTGTTGGTGAGTATAATTTTTTAAAATAATTATTATTAAAATTATTAATTTATAAAAAATATGATAATTTATGATTGGATAATAGTATAAAAAATGTGTATTATTAGTTATTTTTAATTAAATTTTATTTTTTATTTTTCTTAAGCACATATGTTATAAATTTAATTTTTTTTAATTTATTTTATTATTCAAATCAATTCTTGATTTATTTTAAAAACAATAAAATATTTATAAATTAAATTAATTTATAAAAAATCAAAGTTTAAAGTTTTAAACCATTATAATTTTTTATTTAAATTTATATCCTTTTTTATTAGCAAAAATAGTTATGCTTTCAATTTTATTTCATATTTATACTTATTTAAAACGTATAACAAAGTATTTTAGGATAAGAACGCTGATATAACAGAACTTGAATTTAATGATTCTAAAAGGACCCGTACCCACCGTTATAAATTTGAGTTATTATTTTTGTATTATAATATTTTTAGAATATAATATTTTCCATATTAAATTTAATGATTTTTATTAAATATACTTTTATTTTATATGTATAAATTTTTATTCTTTTAAACATTATTCTTTAAATTTAATTAATTTAATTTTTTAATTTGAAATCTTAATATAATATATTTAATCAAAGATAACTTTTTTAGATAAAATAGTTTTAATATTATATAGTATAAGTCAATTTCAATTTGATTTTAATTTTTAAATTTTATATACCATATTAACAGAGGTGATATATTCTGATTCAACTAATTTGTTTTCATGATTTTTTTCTTAATTTTAAAAATTTTATTTTCTTAATTTTTTATCAAAATAGAATATTCATTAATAATAATAATAATTTTATTTTATCCTACTATTGATGAATTTTATTCAAATTTAAAAATATTCATACAGCATATTAGAAACTTGCTAATTGTATATTTATATAAGAGATAAGCCATTCATATTATAGAATCATATAATTATTTATATAATTTTTTTCTTTAACTTTTCGTATTATTTATTTTATATATATAAATATATATTCTCTTATCTTTCTGTTTTATTTTTATAAAAAACTAGTACAAAGTTTGTATAAATATTATTTTTTAATGATTTTATCTGCTACCTCTGGTAGCACTAATGGCCTCAAACTGTAGAGAAACGTCCATTAACCTTCCTTGCAGGAATGTTTATGATTTAATTTGAATTTATTTTTAAGTAAAAATTTACCTAATTTAATTATCAAAATACATTAGGATTTGGTTTAGATTGATTTAAATAAAATTTAAAACTTCATATAATAAAAAAAAATTTAAATGGAATTATATGATTTTGATTTTTATAGTTTTAATTTAGTTAAAAAGTGATAGACAAATTTTATTTTATTATTATTTTTATATAATTTTAAATCAAATATTATTTTTTAAATAAAAAATTCATATAATAAAATACATGATATATAAAATGATAAGATGCATCTTTCAGAAATAAAATGATTTAACTTTAAGAATAAAATTATAAAAAATATCAAGTATTACAATTTTATAAATATATAATTATATAAATATAAGTATGATGCTGATTGTGTGGTATGGGGGGTTAATTGAAATAATTTTTAAAATATATCTAAAATCATGTTTAATCTAATAAAAATTTTAATTTTATAATTTTGATTTTTAATTAATATTAGAGTGGATCGGTTGGTAAATATTTTTTTCCTTGTATATTAACTATTGTGTAAGGTTTTAGGGCTGAGTTTACTGCACAATTTGAGGAAAAGACTTAATTCTGTATATTTTCTCTATATTTTTATCCTCCTTCTCAATATTGTGACATATATTAAAAATATTTATATTTATATTTATATTTATTTATTATTCTAATATTCTATACATCATTATTTTTTAAATAAATATATAAATAATTAAAAATAGATGATATAAAGATGTTACCAATAAAATAGTTATTTATATTATATTATTTAAAATAATAAAAGGTTAAATATATTTTTAATTTTTTAAAAATATTTAAATTTTAATTTTAATCCTTCAATTTTAAAATTTTTGATTTTTTAAAATATCTTGATTTAATTTTGGATATTAATTTAAGTTATATTAAATCAAGTTTAATTATTATTATAAAAAAATTTAATTATTTTATAAATTATTTTGATTATAATTTTTAATTATGATTAATTTATTTTAATTTAATATAATTTAAATTAATATCAGAGCATAATAAAAATATTTTAAAAGATAAAAAGATTTAAATTAAAAATTTTAAATTTAAAAAACTAAAATTAAAATTTAAATATTTAAAAAATTAAAAATACATTTAACCTAATAATAAATAATTAAATCCTCTTAAAACTACATATAAAAAATAGAAGAAGTATTTGACTACTCAGGTGTATTAGAAATAAATGTAACTATGTAAGGAATTAAGATGAAAACCTTGTCCTTTTCTTGTTTTTTAAAAATTACTTTTTATTAAAAAACCGTTGATAAGAAGTAATTTCGGAAAATTTTTTATTTTTTAATTTTTAAAACAACAATTAGATCATCTTTAAATTGTTTTAGTTTCTATTTTTAGTTATTATTATATATTTTTTTGTTGTTCGCTCTTTTTTTTTCTTACTCTGTTTTCGATTTCTATTAAACATTAGATTTTGAAAATTGTTCTACCAAATAGATTTTAAAGATGAGAAATAAAAACAGGATGAACTATTTTACATGATTGATAAGCTTATTAATTTAAGACATTTAATTTGATGTTTGATTTTAGAAAATATATTTTTTATTTATATTTATAAAAATATGATATATTTTGTAAAACAAAATTTTTGAATATGGAGCATTGTGAGAATTCTTTTCAATTCACTTATAGCTGAATGCAGTGGTTGTGAGCGTCTTAATGGTCTATTTATTATGGATGCGTACAATCTCAAGAGATGTAACTTTTTTTTTTTTGAGTAAAAATCAAGAACCCATTAGACTAAAGCGATGTAACTTAAATGTATGTGATTTTTTTTTTCTTCTGTTTTTGCAGTACTTAATTTAATTCAAATTTCTCAACCATTTTTTAAAAAAAAACTAAAAACTCGTTTTTTTATAATTTTTGTAGGGATGATTCCTCCAAAATAATCTGATTTAATTCAATTATACTTTTGATTGTCCAGTCTGTCAATTTTATTTGAGCTGATCAGTTTTGACTTTGAACAGCTCTATTGCTTTGTCGGATTGACCTACCTAAAGATCTTATTTAATACTTTAAAATTAGTTTTATTAAAATTAATTTCATTTAAGTTTAAATTAAACAACTAAACTGATCCATTAAACTGTCCTTTTTTCACATGCAATGTGATAAATTTTTTAAAATAAAAATATTTTAATTAGAGTACAAATTATTGAACTCTATGCAAAATATAAAAAAATTCAAATAACTGTAATTCATGTATTATTATTATTGTATAAATTATTAAATTACAGCGTTGATGTCAATAAGGAGAGAGGACCCATGTCAACAAAATACGTTTTACACACGTATTAATGTGTGGACTGAGGACCGCAGAAGCAGTTGTCGGTTTCACTCGTGAAAGGAAAAAAAAAAATAATTTTAATTTCAGTTCTTATAAAAAATATTGTATTTAATCTTTGTATTTAAATAATTTTCCAAATTGATCGCTACTACCTCTGCAGTCATACGATAACAGTATATTTTCGTGCAAGGATAAACAAAATCATATGTAAAGATAAAAATTTTAAAAGAAAAGTTATGTGAAGAAATTGGAATGAAACGCAAGTATATAATTAAAACGAAAATTAATGTTAATATGAGAACCAAATTTAATATTATTTTAACTTTGAGAAATATCATAAATTGGTCTATAAATATTTTTTCATGTAAGTACTAAAATAAAAAATAAAGCGATGAAGTTATAATTAAACCAAAAAAGAGAAGAAACTCAAAAGAGTTTGGTTTTAGTTTTGGTCGGAAAGCAAATCAGTAAATGCTATTTGACTTTGGTTTCTTCTTCCCTTTTTCGCTGCATGTTCAAGTTGGATTCTAATGCTAGAGAGTCTGTGTCTCGAAAAAGTTCTCAAACAAGATTTATTTATAAAAGTTAAATAAATAATAAATATAATGTTTTAATTTTATTAATTTATCTAAAACAATATTATTTATTTTATAATATGACTTAAACAACACTAAAACCCATATATTTACGGGCTCATTGTAGGTGATAGGGATAAAAAAATTGCTTATGGTCACAATATTTTAAATTATAATTCAAGTGAGGTCAACTATATCTTTTATAAAATTGCTGGAATTTTAATGTGGCAAAATAATATTTTAAACAAAATCAAACACATGAAAATTGTTGGATCATATACTTCGTGTAGTTATTTTTCAACTCTAGAAAATCTTGATTCAGTAAAATACACAGATAAATACTAAAAGTGATTTTAAAATGTAGAGATAAAAAATAAATTTTTTTATGTACTCAATCAAAAAACATGCTTACAAATACATATACACACACAAAAAAATATTTGTTAAATTAAAACTTTATTATATACTCAATAAAAAACATGCTTACACATATAAACACACACAAAAAATATATCTTAATGATATAAACTTTTAAACAATCTAGCATCATCAATCTCAAAGATAATAACTTATTACCAAAGGAAAACATGCTCACACTTATAAACACACATTAAAAGCCTTGGATCTCTACGAATCAGTCCTACAATAATGCTTCCTGTGTTTAAAATCTTGAGGATTGTAAACCATTTTTTCTCTAATAATAACATCCAAGCAATTTCTACTAACATCATCTTTATGAACTTAAAAAAAATCTTTAATTCTAGCATAAATTATATAGATATCAATAACATCACTTTTTAAACTAAATACAGTTGGTATATATCATTATATGATAAATTATTTATTTTTTTATGAATTTTTTTTCATTTATTCATCACAAAATTATTTGAGGTTACTTACAGTTACTCTACCAACAACCTTGTCATTAATATTTAACAGATTTATTTCTTCAAACATTTTATCCATTCAAATTTACAAAAAAAATATAACAAAAACTTTTCAATATAATAACATAAACTTAATATAAATCCTAGATTCCAATAGATCAAACCAAAAAAGACATACCAACAAATTACTCACAAAAACAAATAAAAATTTGTTCTACCACTAGCTATCTGTAATCGACGTCAGATGTATATAAAGATTTTGCCTCCAAAAAGTACTCCTCATACCAACAAATATTCAACCCATGAATAGTCCACAACCAAGGAAAAATCAAACAGTTAGAAAGATTTTTGGAACTACGACGAACAAGATTGCACAAGAAGTTGACCTACCAACTATGTCTATAGAAGTTCAGCTACTCCAACACTACATTCGGACTATCAATAAATTGGGTAAATCATGGTTTTGATAATATACCATGATTAAATATTATAAATTATAATAATTAATAAAACACTTAAATATAACATTTTAAAAATATCCCAAATAACAAATTCATTATATAGAAACTAAACTATAAATATAAAAAATAAATTCATCTATAATTGTTAGAGTATATTAAAATTAGTTCAATAACTACTAATTTCTTATATGCTGTTACAACAACATTACGTTAGTTATAGAATTAGTTTTATGTTACATAATTTGTTAATTATAAAGTTAATTTGTTACACAGTAAACTCCCTCTATATGTATATAGGATTATACTTTAAAGAATACAAGTTGAATAAAAATTCTACTCTAATCTTAAATATTTTTTCGGATTCAAATTGGGTTGTTGAGTAAAGAAGAACTTGGGATTCAAATTGGGCTGTTGCCATGAAAGAAGAACTTGGTGCCCTTATCCGTAATAACACATGGACTTTAATCCCTTGTCCCTCAAACTGCATACCAATTAGTTGCAAATGGGTTTTTCGTATCAAAGAAAAATTTTGATGGTTCTATAAATAGATATAAAGCTAAGCTTGTTGCCAAAGACTTTCACCATAGGGCTAGTTTAGATTTTTCTGAAACTTTCTTTCCAGTTGTTAAACCAGTGACTGTTTGCATAGTGTTATCCATTGCCATTTCAAAATAGTGGCATCTTAGGCAATGACTGTTTGCATAGTGTTATCCATTGCCATTTCAAAATAGTGGCATCTTAGGCAAATTGATGTGAATAATGCTCTTTTAAATGGCATTCTGGAAGAGGAAGTGTATATGCAACAACCTCCTAGTTTTGAAGTTGAAGATATGAGTTTGGTTTAAAAGTTAAATAAAGCATTTTATGGACTTAAACAGACTCCAAGGGCTTCAAGAGGTTAACTTCTACACTCTTGACCTTTGGTTTTGCAAGCAGCAACTGTGATCCTTCCCTATTCACTTTTTATAATGGCAATCATAGTGTTATTTTTTTATCTATGTTGATGACATTATTGTTACAGGAGACTCCTTATCCTTAATTCAACATTTTATCTCTCAACTTAACTCAAAATTCTTTCTCAAACAATTTGTTCCTTTTGATTATTTTCTAGGAGTTCAAGTTCATCAACTCAAAGATGGATCCCTACTTCTATCTCAATCCAAATACATTCAAGACCTTCTTCACAAAGCAAAAATGGTAGATGCAAAAGGAATCGCAACTCCAGTGGTCAACAATAACAAATTGACACGCCATGGGGCTGATTATGTTGCAAATCATACGATTTATAGATCCATAGTGGAGGCTCTACAGTATGCAACTGTTACTAGGTAAGAAATAAGTTTTGCAGTCAAAAAAGTTTGCCAATTTCTATTTCAGCCACTTGAAAACTACAAGAAAGTTGTTAAGAGAATCTTGAGATATCTTAAAGGCACCTTACACCATGGACTACTACTGCAGAAAATCACCTTTAATTAACGTATTTCTTTGATCGCATATTGTGATGCAGATAAGGCCTCAAACCTAGATGATAGAAAATCCACCTCTGGATCATGCATTTATTTTTGGTCAAAACCTCATGTCATGGTCATCCAAAAAGCAAACACTTGTTGCAAGATCAAGCACTAAAGTAGAGTATCAAATCCTTGCCAACATAGCTGCTGAACTATTATGGATACAATCCTTGCTAAATGAACTGAAAATTTCCCACAAGACACCCCAAATATTTTGTGACAACCTGAGCACATTATCTTTGTCTCACAATCCAATCCTACATGCTTGTACTAAACATATGGAACTTGATATCTTCTTTATTCATGAACAGGTTATTAACAAGAACCTCATAGTTAACTAGATACCTGCCTCTAATCAATATGCAGACATTTTAACCAAGGTTCTCTCTCCTATAAGGTTCCTCCCAGCACTTCATGACAAACTCATGGTATTTGACAAAATTTCTCTTAGCCAACCACCATGAGTTTGAAAGGGGCATGTTAGAGTATATTAAAATTAGTTCAGCAACTACTAATTTTTATTATACTATTACAACAACATACAGTTAGTTGCAGAATTAGTTTTCTTTCCACAATTTGTTAATTATAAAGTTAGTTTGTTACGCATACTAAACTTCCTTTATATATAGAAAGCTATACTTTAAAGCATGCAAGTTGAATAAAAATTCTATTCTAATCTTGAATCATTTTCTCTCTTTATCTTCTCTTTCTAAAATCGTAGTCTCTGCATTTTCTCTCTTTATCTTCTCTTTCTAAAATCGTAATCTCTGCTTTTTAACAATACGAAATATAACACAGTCATAATCATGTTGACTATAATAGATGCATATGTCAGATTTTGTTCATTTGGATATGTTATCCTTAAATTTATAAAAATGCTGAAAAATCATGTAAAAAAAATAAGATAGAAAAAAAAGTAAATATATATTAATAAATCCTTGTGATGTTGGAAATAGATAACAATAACTTTAATTGTTAAAAAATCTTTAACACACGAGCATACTCATTCAGCGGAAAAATATGATTATGAGATAGTGATAAGAATTGGGTTGCAGATTCTCTAAGAAACTGGGTTGGAGCTATTCCCTTCTTCCTGAGTAGTAATCGTTTGGACAAGAGGAAATAAAATAAAGAAAAAAAAAATATAAAGAAAAGTATCGTTAGTTCTGAGTTCAATTATAGCAAATGTGAACAAATTCAGACCTTAACCCTTCAAATTTAGTAACATGGTTTCTCAAAGTAGGTCAAGCACTAGGAGATGCACTGAATTTCATGTAGCCTTCTCAACAATAATTAAGAACAAACACTTTTTTAAGGCACACAGATATTTGTAGTTTTAGGCAGATGGAATGGCCTTACCAGTTCCTCATGTTTGTAGATAAACAGGATAGGAATGAAACAGAAAAGCTCGAGTTACAGAATGTTTGAACTATGTAACAACACTAACATTCATTAGTCAGTCAAGGAACCGAAGTTCAGGATAGGTTTGAAGTTTAGAAAATTTGTCTGAACTCTGAAGTAAATTATTGGCTAACAAATCAGCCACTTGGTCAATTGTTTCTGTATTTCAAGCGCTGCTCTTTAGGCTTAAGCTTAACACGCTCCAATTTTCAATATTTGTGGTTCCACACATACTCTTCCCATTGGAATTTTAGTTTCAGAGTTTTTAATATTTTTACATACCTTTAGCTCCTGCTGTTTAGAATACAATGATTCAGAACACAGTTCGTCATTAAAAAATATATTCAATTGCATAATACCAAATATACTGGATACAGTTCTACTGAATCTTACAAGTATGCTAAGTTTCTTTAAAAAATGTTAATCACAATTGAACTAAATTAATTCAATGGCCATTTAGTAGGCTCATTTGCTATGTTTTGCTTTTGAAAGGGTTTTAACCATACCCTTGGTAATCTTCCAGAACCAAAACACATTTAACACTGCTAACACAGGAGGCACCACAAGCAAGCTGTAAAAGCCCAAAGGGTAGATCTCCTTGACCTGAAATAAGGGAGAAAAAGTTTGGAATTATTTTCCAAGTGACAGTAAAAAAGAAGTAATAAGTGATGGGGAATCACAGAAAATGCTTGCCTCATCAAAATGGATCCACATGTGGATAAAAAAGAAAATGAATAGAAAAATCCTAGCAACCTGCGACACAAAAAATATAAAGGGATAAAGCACAAGAAGATCTGTACTAGAGCAACCCAGTAAACTAGCTTCAGCTTTTGAAGCATGTTATGTGTCAAGAACTAATTATCTTAAAAGTTTAAGCTGTTAGGTGAAAGCACACAAATAGTTTTCTATCTATAACATGTCCCCGTCAAGCAATAGCCCTTTGGGGTTGAAGCATGGATAATCCATAAGCCCACCACGGTATCACCTACTTTGTGCTGAAATTCAACTTTTGTTTAGAAGAATCAGAGTGACAATGACCATAATTAGCTGACCTAATTTAATGGTATTTTTTTAGAAGCCTTCTAAAGCTTCAGTAAGTCACTCAAATTATTTGTGAATTATTTAAAAATATATATATTAAAAAAAAGAATGAGGAAAAACATCTCCATGAGGTTTCCTACTCAGGCACACAATATGAATTTTGTCAGAACCCTTTTGATTATCCCTTTCAATTATCTTTAACACCATCACTACTTGCTCCTTTTGTCTCAACATGGCTCATCCAGAAACGAAAAACAAAATCAGAAGAAAGCATAAAAATAAAGCCATACATGACCATAAACAATTCCTTCATGTACTATAATGGAATTAGAATTGAGAACCAGAGTATATCAGACAGTACCAACCACCCGAAGAACAAAGCAACACCATTCCAAATGTAAAGTTTGGAGTTCTTAAGTCCTGCAATATCCAAATGCCTGTATATGAAACTAAAGTAATAAGTCAATGTTGTCTAATGTACATGAAATGATGAAATTAAATGGATGTGTGAACAACAGATATACCATCTTAGATTTACAAAAGGAGTTGTGCTTTCGGAGAAAAGAACCATTAGTATGTAGATCAGTCCTTGACCACTTAGCAAAGATTGGATAATTGAAATCAGGGACAGCCCATGGTGTAAAACCTAAATGTGAATGAATGAAGTTAGTTTACCGCTTCCAAATCACATAACCAGGAACATAGTTCTGCATACAAAGCAATGTTTGATAATATATAATATATTAAAAATAGCATAAAAACTTAATATCTTTTCAACTTACATATTCCAGACCCCCTAAAGCGGGAAAATTCCAAAGAATCATTGCAAGATCTGCTAGAAAATAACCTATAGAAATCTGTAAAAAGAGGGAAAAAATATAGAAGATAACAAATAAGCCAACCGGACAATCTTGTTTTAGTAAGGACTAACAATAATGTTAGTAATAAGAATAAGAGAGATACGAGATATCAAAACAGAAGAAACAGGAAGATTAAAAAATAAGTGAAACATGACATAAACTTTTAAGCATGCACCACAAGTATGTGCATCAGACCAATGAGGAACAAGTTGGCCTGAAATTTCTGATTCTGGCTCCCAACATGCAATACTTGACAAACTAAGGGTTTGTTTGATTTGCTTTTGGTTTAGTTTTTAAACACTATTTTATAGAACAATTTTCAGAAACTGTTTTTAAAAGGAAAGTAAAAGGGAGTAAGTGAAGAAAAAAGGTAAAACATTACATGAAAAAACATGAATAATAGAAAATTGAAAATCAAAACAGCTTGAAGTTGTTTTGTTTTTAAGTTTTACAAACCAAAAAACAGATGTTTTTAAAATAATTTTCAGAAACTTCGCTCATCAAACAATTTTTTTGGTTTTTCAGTTTTCAAAATCAGAAAACTGTTATAAAAAATAGGAATCAAACACACCCTTACTCTCACTTCCTAGTACGTACCATTCACAGTACACAACAGAGTAGAGCATCATGTGCACACATGAATCTTTCCTCTTTCAAAATGCAGGCCATAAAATGTTTTGGTGTTTCTTGCATTTATCATAAAAGCTACACAATCTAAAATGAATGATCCAAAATAAAAGACAGAGGTTCATTCTTAAAAGCACTACAACCAAAACAAATCTAGGCTTTTGCTTGATATAGTGTTTCCTGAGTACTTGAAGAAGATTAACAATGGAATTACATGAATATTGGAATTATAAACAGAAAATACTACAAGGACAAGTAATTATTTATACCTTTTAAGTCTGTATAATAAATTTTATCAACACCGCTACATACATCACCATCATTTTAGCCTAAATCTAGTTAGAATATAAAAGAATATTAAAATCAAGTTTTCTATAAAATCAAACTATTTCAATTTTGCTTATATCTTCATTAACGTACCCCCAATACTGAATTAGACAAAGTTGATGATCTATTAACAACTAGCTCTTCTTGTGAATCCTTATTGAAGATATCTGATAACATCAAGAGGTAAAATGACATAAATGATACAAACAGAGCATGAAATGTTGAGAATCCCCTGCATTGGTAAAACGTCTTAAAGTTAGCATAAAAGTTAATTATAAACAAATAAATAAAAACAGAAATGTTTGTACAAAGGCATTTTACCGGTTATTCCATTCAATTTTCTCTGCACTGCTCAATTTGCCATATCCCATGAACAACAGAGAACTCAAAATAGCAGTCAACCTATAAACCTTCAAGACAAAAATAAAAAAGACTCAAGTTCAAAATTGTTAGTTGTTAAAGAAAGTAACCTCCATATGAGTAGAATTTTTTTAGTATCACTGGACAATTAATTTTCAAGGACAAAGAGAAAAGGAAACAGAGGAACACAGTGCATCTATATGAACCTAAAAGTCAGACACCATTCTTAATTTACCCTCTCAGTTACCAAAAGAGTAAAGACTTCAGGATCTGAAGCTACAAAATCAGAAAGTCAGGGCTCATTTCTACCTGGACCAAGATACAGTCAATAAAAACTTACTTTCAAAGACATTTTCAGGCTGTTATTAAGTCAAAATCCAATTGGATATCAGAGACATAAAGGAATATACACTCATCCATCAGAAGTTCAAAATATAAAATCTTGAATTATTATGTTGACAAGACAACTTATTTAAGCACAAAATCGATTGCCAACAAGCAAACCATTTAAGTTTTCTCCGGAATTGTTGTTAAAGAAATGGTGCCATCATCTATGAAAAACTATTTTTGGGAGTAATATAAACTAAATAATAAACCACATTTCTTTAAACTGAAGAAGCGAGCCAAGCACTTAGAAAGAAATTTTTGTTCCAAACCAGCATATGTAGAATTGCAATTCCACTCCAAGGATGTCCCAACACTACCCACTTGACCCTGCATCTACAAAGCCTTTACCAATAACCCCCTCCATACAAATGCCCAACAGTATAAGATATTCCTATTCAATTGAAATATTGTTTTGCTTCTTCACCAAAAAACTGCATGAAACCAGGTTATACTTATATCAAAGAAAACATCATTATGAAGATACCTAATTCCCAGTTTACATCCTAATTCCTAAACCTGACATAGCATTAATATCAAAAGACTGAAGGTAATTCCTGCAATATGAATATCACATCCCATAATTATCCTGCTTTTTGGATAATAATAAACATGATTAACAAAAATTAATTCCCTCATATTTTTTTACTCAATCCTTTATCAGAGTTATCACCCATCTTAATGCAATTTTAAGAGAAGGCGTATCCTAATCCTCCCTCCCTCCCTTTTTCTCCTTGTGATCTGCATTTTCACACCTCCATCAAGGCTTCAAAATCCCAATTTGGACCATAGAGACATAGTTTCCCAAACCATAGAGACATTTGCAACACAGAAGACACTGATAAATTGATGAACAACTCATTTTACTCACAATAACACATAAGATGATGCCAGTGAAGACAAAGCCCAGCCATTGAACTTGTTTGGTTGGGATAGCAAAGTCAAAAGAGGAAATCGAACCAGCCAAAAGACCAAAAGAGAAAGCAAATCCCATCCAATCTACTTGCTGAAAATACCAAACTGCATCAAACACCTAATCATGAGTACAAATAATGCCCAAAGACAGTAGTAATCTATCGAAACAAACAATAAAGGAAGGTGGAATCCCCACTTAACAAACAACCGGAATTATTTTTTAATTAAAAAAAATCCACGAGGTCATTATTTTATACGCCTACTTCTATGATTTTCACCACAAGGTGACCATCCAAACCATACAACATAAACATGAACATGTTTGACCACTGACCAGCCACTCAAACAGGAACACCCAGTTGAGAAAATTTCTTGGAAAACAAACAAACCCCCTTCTCACAAGAAAAAGCTTATGATAGGACAAAGGGAAAAGACATTTGCTTACATCATTTAATAATAACAGTATCTATTACAATAACCAGAATAATAATAATAATAATAATAATAATAAGTGACAACGCAGAACAGCATACCCAGAAGCAAGACGATCAGAAGACCAACGGCAAAGGAACAAGGGCTGCAATAAGAAGCTACTCAGAAGTGGAGAAGGAAATTCAGTTTTGTTTTTTGAAAAAGGAAAGAAGCAAATGGAGGGGGATTGAGCTAGCCAACAACCCCCATTAAATTGAAGCTTGAAACTTTAGAGAGAGAGAGTGAAAACTATGGAAGAGAAGAGAGGGTGTTATCAATGTTAAGCCATCTCAACGCAGCATCAAAGTCATGCTCTGTTCAGTCAAATTCTATGATTGCTGCCTTTCCCTGCTCACATTATTATTTCTAGAATTCTAGCAACATTACCCGTAAATTTCACGCATGTTATTAAATTTAAACAAAATGTATAAATCAAAAATTAAACATGATATTAAATATTTGTATTGTTATTAATAATATTATATTGGATTTAATATTTTTTATATCTTAAATTAAATAATTCTATAAGATTCAGAATATTTTAATATTTTAAAAAATATTTTATTTTAAAAAATAATAATTTGGGTATAAATATTAAAAAATAATTAGTTTGGATTTTTAATTAAATATATTGATATATAATAAAGATTTAATTTAAATAATGAATATTATAAATACTTTAATATTGCTAAAATATTTTATTTAAAATAAAAGTTAATTTGGGTTTACATATTAAAAATAATTAGTTTAGTTTATAATTAAATATACTAATATAATAAATATTTAATTTAAATTATGAATATTATAATTATTTAATTAATAAAATAAAATCAACTAATTATAAAAAATTTAGTCTCACATTTTATTATGAAAGTTATTTTAAATATAATATATGAATGTGTTTAATCATGAATTAGATGAAATATGAAATAATTAATTGATTTTTTAAAATTATTTTAATTCTATTTAATATGATATTTTTGAAAATTTATAATTTTTAAATATTATTTTTATTAACTTTAGAATTTCATTTATTAATTAAAAATTATTTTTTTATTTTTATCAATATTATATTTTGATAATTCTGTATTACCATAAAATGTTTTTTATACTATCATTTAATGTTACGATATTTAATTTAGTAATTAAATATTTTATTTAAAATAATTATAATAAAATATTTATTTTTAAAATTTAACAATAAAATAAATACTTTTTTTTTATAAAAATACTATTTAAAATTTATTTCAATAATTTAAAATAAATATGTTTAACTTAAAAAAATTATTTATTTAAAAATATATTATAAATAATAAAATAAATACTCTTATCTAATTTTATATTTTATAGTATATGTTTATCAAAATAATCATAAATTTATTCATATAACTTTTTAATAAATAATATATAAATAAAAATATTAAAATATTTTTCTTATTTTTAATTTAATAAATTAATTAAAATGTTAAAACTTATAATTAATAAAAATTAAAATATTTAAATTTCTGTATAATAAACATATTTTATTTATTATTTAATTTTTATAAATTAAATTAACAGTTACTTTTATCAAATATTTTTATTTTAGTTAGCAAAATTTTAATTTTTAAGTAACTCTTAGGTTTTTATTTATTTTTTTATTTTTATTTTCAACTAATTTATCTATAAGTTATATCAAACATATCCTAAAAAAAATTAAAAATATGTGAATTATATTAATTTTTATAATAATGACTCTATTTGATATAAAATTTATATTAAATTCGTATAATAATTTTTTATTATTTATTATATCATTCATCATATATTTTATCTTTTTCTTCTTTTTATTCATCATTTATTATATAAATAGTATAAATAATATTTTTTATACAATAAATTAATATAATAATAATAATAGAAATAATAATAATAATAATTATTATTATTATTATTATAGAAAAATAAATCCCATGCATCTTCTAGCATACTGGGGGAAAAATTCACTTAAAATTTGTTAAATAACGTGCGTTTAATATTATTTATAAAAAATTTCATAAATTTTATTTCAATAAAAAAATCGTATTATATTTTTATTGATTGTTGTCAACTAACTAATACTCTTCGTCTTCGTCATCAATTCTCTTAACTACTAGTTATTTTATTTGAATCAAATTAATTAGGTGGTTTGTTCGTCACCAATTGATTTAAGTACAAGTTTGTTTTATTTAGGTTAAATTAATTAGATAGTTTCTATAATTTCTTAGATTTTTAATTTAATTTTTATAATTTAAAATACTTTAATTAAGATTTAAGAATTTAATATTTTTTTTTATTTTTAATATTTTTTTATAAATTTTAAAAAATATCTGTATTCAAATTTTAAAAATATTTTGTTATTGGTTAAACATTTGAGGTGATTACCTAATTTCATCTAACAATTTTTATATATATATTTATAAAATATAAAAAAAATGTGATCGTGATTGTTTCCTACATCATATATAATTTAATGATTAATGTAAAAAATTAATGCAATAATTGTCTCTTCATTATAATTATTGCTCATAATATAATTAGTGTTAATATGATTATGATATTATTTATTTACAAGTTATTATGAAAGAATAGATACAATATTATTTATTTGAGGAAATGAGTATGTATTAAAAATGTAAAATTTATTATGGTAAATAATATAAAAACAATTTTTTTTATAAATTAATTTTTAGATTTAAATTATATTCTAAAGTTTAATTTTAATATAATATCATATTATTTTAAATTTGTTATTAACAGTGGAATATATTAGAAACTTTTATATTGATATATGGATATGTAATGTAAAAATAAACTTTATTCTATAAATTAATTTTTAAAATTAAATCAAATTCAATAGAAAGTTTTATATTAAAATTTTATTTTATAAACTAACTTTTAAGGTTGAATTAAATTTAAAAATTAAACTCTAATACATGATTTAATCAGAATAATTCATTAATCTAATATGACAATCGATCAGATATTCAAATCAAATTTTATAATGTTGTTCTTTATTTTATTTAAAATTTAAATTTATTCTATAATTTTTTATTCAAATAATTTTTAAATTAATTTTTTCATCATAATAATATTAAATGTTACTAAAATGTCACTCAAACATAAATTTTTTTAATTGAGTTATGTTTAACTCGTTTAATGTTCCATTTGTAAGTTATAAACTATTACAAAATTTTAGAATAAAGATTATATATTGATGGAAATAAAAAATTAGAAGGAATTTTGATAAGCATAGATTTCATAAATAATTATCTCTCACTTTTATCTCATTAAGACTTCTTATATAATCAATTAAGTGATCTTTGTCATATTTTATGAGTTTGGGTTCATATGAAGTTTAATTGAATTTCTTTTCTTACCCGATTAAAATGACACTATTATAGTATTTTGAGCATAATAGGAGTTGTACACATCCAAAAATCATGAAATCTGTCTTGAATGAAAGCTTAAAGAAGTGTCCATAGTTACAAAGCAAGAACAGACTCTACATGGGATGTTGAGGACTCCGAAATTATCTCAAAAGATGAGATAGTGTTGCTGACGTGGAATTTGAACAGTGTGCAAAGATCCGGCCATATCTTGAGATATAGACGTCATATTGAGATGAAATCAAATTTGTTGGACAGCTAAGATCCGGGGCTACAACTTTTGTTCATAAGTCAAGCTCTAATTTGGACATGTGAACATCCGAAATTGCGGTGCAAGAAAGTCAAAATTGTTGTGCTCATTGGTGGCAAAAATTCAAAAGTGTTTTGCATTTTCAACAAAGCCCATGTGAAAGCAATAAAAGGGTAGAAAAGTAATATCCTAGTTGGTGACTTTATGAAGATGATGCCTCAAAAATCCTCTATAAATAGAAGGGTTTACAAGAGGAGAAACACACCATTTTGGAGATTAACTCCAATACCATTTTCTTTCTTTCTTGTTAGTTTTGCCTCCTTCATGGAAGGCTTAGGTTTTCTTTCTTGTTAGCTTGCCTCCTACATGGAAGGCTTAGTTTTTCTTTATTATTATTTGCCTCCTACATGGAAGACTTAGGATTTATTTGTTGTTAGTTGCCTCCTACATGGAAGGCTTAGGATTTATTTGTTGTTAGTTTGTCTCTTTCTTTGTTGTTAGTTTGTCTCCTTCATGGAAGGCTAGGTTTGTAGTTTCAATTCAATGATTCAAGCTATTTTCATTTTAACTTTGAGGTCTTGATCTTTATTTACATGCTTATTAAGTGGTTTCTACTCTACTTCACTATGTTCTTCAATTTTATTCTTTAATCAAAGTTTGATCGGTTGACGTATTTTGATTAATGCATAATTGATTTATAATTGGTTTTTGATTGGTAAATCATTTTCCAAAAGTTTGAAGAGTAGAAATTAAGTAATTTAATTGAAGGTTTTCATTTTATTACTTACTTCAACTGAATTCTGATTATAAAATTGGTTTAGATGAAAGATTAAGTGGTTACTAAATCTTGTTGATCATAATCAATTGAATTCTGAGAGGTTTCTCAGTAGAGAATTCAAGGATCATTGTAGAGGTTCCAGATGATCCTAGGTTGATAAACACAATGCATGATTTTAGTGATCAATGATTAGTTATGAAAATAGCCTCTGACTTCCTTGAGTTGATAATTGTTAAGTCAAATTAATTTCATTCTGTATTTTGTATTTAGAACTCAACATCGCATCTTTACAAAACCCCCTTGTTCTAACTTTCTCCTAATTTGCTTAAGAATATGAAATGGTCTTTGGGAGATGACCTAGGTTGCACCTTATACTATACCAATAGTTTGGGGGAAATCTAGAAATTATTTTTGCGCGTTTGCGACGAGCGTGTCAAAAATTTGGCGCCGTTGCCGGGGACCATTTTAGTTTCCTAGGCTCATTTAGGAGTTTGTATAAAATTTTTAATCTTTCTAACATTTTTTTTATTTTAAGTATATCATTCTTGGATTTTCTGTATGAATTCACCTTTTTGTGTATGACCCGATCCAATCCTAAAAATTTATATGCATATGATCCTGAGATTGATAGAACATTCCACCATTTGAAAAGAGCACATAGAAGACATGCATCCAGTAATAACCAAGAAAGTAACAGTAGTGATTTTTCATCTTTAAATTTTGATAGTTTTAAATATTTTGCTATGAACATGGCTGATAGAACCCTAAAAGAATTAGCTGCACCTGATGTTGCTTATCAACCGTTGTGTATTCAATACCCTGATGTTGATGCACCATTTGAACTGAGGTCTGGACTAATACATTTGCTACCTAAGTTTCATGGCCTTGCAGGTGAGGACCCTCATAAACATTTGAAGGAATTTCACATTGTGTGTTCCACAATGCGACCACAAGGAATTCCAGAAGATCATATCAAGTTGAAGGCATTTCCTTTCTCCTTAAATGATGGAGCTAAGGACTGGTTGTACTATCTACATCCAACATCTGTTACAAGCTGGAATGATATGAAGAGATTATTTCTGGAGAAATTCTTCCCTGCATCCAGAACAGCAGCTATCAGAAAAGAGATTTGCGGCATCAGACAGAACTCCCAAGAAACTCTCTATAAGTATTGGGAGAGATTCAAGAAACTATGCGCCACTTGTCCACACCATCAAATCAGTGATCAATTACTGATTCAGTATTTCTATGAAGGACTCATGCCAATGGACAGAAGCATGGTTGATGCAGCTAGTGGTGGAGCACTTATGGACAAAACTCCTACAAAAGCTCGACATTTGATTGCCAACATGGCAGAAAATTCTCAGCAATTCAATTCTCGAACTAATTCCTTGTCTAAAGGAGTCCATGAAATGACCACCAAGACAGACCATACACGATTGGAGAACAGAATTGAAGAACTAACCTCCATCGTAAGACAGTTGGCCATCGGACAACAACAACAACTTAAAGTTGTTGACAAAACCAAAACATGTGGCATCTGCACTTCTGCAGATCATCCTACTGATGCATGCCCAACATTGCAAGAAAGTGAGACACCTAAGGCTGCAGTAAATGGTATTTTTGGCACAGGACAACAATACAGGCCTCCTCAACATTATCAGCAACAGAAGTTTGAACCACCTTCTGGATCATACAATCCTAGTTGGAGAAACCATCCTAACTTGAGATATGGTCCTCCACAACAACAAAGGATTCAAACATCTGACTCCCAAAATAAATACCAACCACCGCCATTCAGACAACAACAACAGCATATGCAACAATCTGTACCTTCTAATGCTTTTGAACCCTCTCTTGATGATTTGATGAAGCAATTGGCAACCAACAATCTTCAGTTTCAACAAAATGTAAGTTCTACCATTCAGGATTTACAAACTCAAATTTGGCAGTTGGCTACCACTGTCAACCAATTGAAATCTCAAGGTTCTGGTCAACTACCTTCTCAACCTGTCATAAATCCCAAAAGTGTGAATGCCATGACCTTGAGAAGTGGGAAGAAAGTGCAGACAGACCCTACAATTTTAAAGCAACAAAGCTTTAATCAGACTAATCCACACCAAAAAGAAGAATTTATCTCCACACCTGGAGACATCTCTGATAAGCCATCTGAATCAGAGGGAAAGTCTGATGAAAAAAATACACTAGCCTTCGATAAGACATCGAATGATCAACAAAAAGAAGCTTGCCATAAACGATCTGCACTTGAAGCATCTGATGAGACAAAAACCCCAAATTGTGCTGATCAGAAGGTATCTTTACCTTTTCCAAATAGAATGGTCCAATCCAAGCCCAATGTTCATGCAGAATTGGATAAGGAGCTTCTAGATACCTTCAGGAAAGTGGAAGTCAACATACCACTTCTAGATGCTATCAAGCAAATTCCCAAATATGCCAAATTTCTAAAGGACTTGTGCACGCATAAGAGAAGACTTAAAGGGGGTGAGAAGATTAGTATGGGACGAAATGTTTCTGCCTTAATTCAACCCAGCCTCCCTCAGAAATGTAAAGATCCAGGAACTTTCACCGTTCATTGCACAATAGGAAACTCTACATTTGGTGATGCATTGCTGGATCTAGGTGCTTCCATTAATGTTATGCCTTCATCAGTTTATAAATCTTTGAATCTGGGAGAACTGAAGTCAACTGGTGTGGTGATTCAATTAACCAACAGAAGTACAGCACATCCAGTCGGAGTACTTGAAGATGTGCTAGTTCAAGTGAATAAGCTGATCTTTCCAGCTGACTTCTACATTTTGGATATGGAAGACGAGTCATCCATCAATAGAGCAACCTTGATCCTAGGGAGACCTTTCCTCAAAACTACAAAAACAAAGATAGATGTGCATACGGGGACTCTCTCTATGGAATTTGGAGATGATATCATCCAATTCAACATATTTGAAGCCATGAAGCATCCTATAGAGAACCATTCACTCTTTCAACTTGAAGCCATAGACCTTCTTGCGGATGATTATTCTATTGACAGTCTACTTTTTGAATTTTTGATTTTGATTTAGATTACTTAGATAATTTTACTTGCACATGTGATGAATTTGATCCATGTATTGTGTGTTTCAGGATTAATGCTGCAGACCAAATTTCATTTAAAGATGACATGTTAGATGCAAGTGTTGCAGACATTTCAATCTCAGATAGATCCCTTCCTTCCATAATACAACCACCTCCTTTGGAATTGAAGCCTTTGCCTGAACATCTAAAGTATGCTTATTTGGGGGAAAATGAGAAGCTTCCTGTCATTGTAACAAAGAACCTTCTACCACAACAAGAAGAAAGGTTGTTTCAAACCTTAAAAAGCCATAAACAAGCAATTGGATGGACTTTGGCTGATATTCCAGGCATTAGCCCATCTACTTGTATGCATAGGATATTGCTGGAGGAAAACACCAGACCTGTTAGACAACCACTTCTCTTTGGTGAGGTATTTGATGTATGGGGTATAGACTTTATGGGTCCATTCCCTGTCTCTTTTGGCTTTGTTTACATTCTACTAGCTGTTGATTATGTTTCAAAATGGGTGGAGGCAAAAGCCTCTCGTACTGACGATGCTCGAGTTGTTGCAGATTTTATCAGGTCTAACATTTTTAGCAGGTTTGGCATTCCTAGAGCTCTAATTAGTGACCAAGGTACTCATTTTTGCAACCGCACAATGGAAGCCCTACTCCACAAATATGGAGTCATGCATAAAGTCTCCACCCTATATCATCCTCAAACAAACGGTCAAGCTGAAGTTTCTAATCGAGAGATCAAGAAAATCTTAGAGAAAACAGTTCAGCCTAACAGGAAGGATTGAAGCTTGCGCCTTGTGGATGCTTTATAGGCATATATGACAGCCTACAAGTCACCCATTGGCATGTCTCCCTACAGGATTGTCTTTGGTAAAACATGTCATCTTCCAGTTGAATTAGAGGATAGATCATTTTGGACAGTAAAGAAATGCAACATGGATCTAGACCAAGCAGGAATCCATAGGAAGCTTCAATTGCAGGAACTTGAAGAAATTCGATTAGAAGCATACGAAAACTCCAAAATTTACAAAGAAAAGGTCAAAGCTCTTCATGACAAAAATTTGGCAAGAAAGGAGTGTTCCGTTGGACAAAAAGTTCTCCTTTTCAATTCTCGGCTAAAGCTTATGCCTGGTAAGCTACGCTCTAGATGGTTAGGACCATTTGTAGTTACTAATGTTTTTCCTTATGGTGCAGTAGAAATAAGAAATGAGGTAACTGCAAAAATCTTCAAGGTGAATGGACATCGTCTTAAACCATTTTTCGAAGGTTTTCAAAAGCACACAGTAGAAGAAGTGCATTTGCACAATGCCACATACTTGCAATAAATTCAAGAGAAGTCTCTCTCTCCTTCTCTCACATTCCTCGCTTATAAGTTTCAACTAATCTCTCAACTTCCTTCTTCACCTCTTAAATCATCCCAACTATTACACCACATTAATCTTGCAGGAATAATAACTTGAGTGTTTTAAGAAATGGAGAAAGCTCTCACCAGGATCAAAATTTTGTTCCCTACTCTCCCCAGAAATTTTCTTAAAGACATTTACAATTGCAGACTTGAAGGCATTAACACTCTTAGGCCTTCCAAAAGATGTCTGTTGGATCATTGAAGCTAAGGTACGTTTAGCAGGTGAATTTCAAGAGTCATTTGTTAAAAACATGCCAGGTATGAGAAGAAGTTCCTATGCAAAGAAGAGAAGGGCAAAAAGAATTGGAGTTTGCTACAGGTGTGCAAGATGGACCTGTAACACAAGATGCAAGAACCCTGGAATGGTTTCAAGAAATCGAGAGGACAAAATTCAATTCATAAAGGATGGACTGAGTAAGGAGTCATTGGATGATATCATTCAGACTCTTGAGACGCATCCTAGTGGGCATGTACAAGGAGTCCTTCTTGATTTGTTTGAACTGTTCCGTAAGGAAAAAGCACGTTATAGTCTTGGGAATTTGACTTTAAAAGACCCTGTTGTCAGTGTACAAGAAAACTGAATGGGAAGCACATCCTCGACTCTTAGAAGGCGTTTCAGCCGTTACTGGACGTAAAACCAGAGAAAGATGTGAGCCACAATCACAACTACTGTTCATTCTCATGCGTGTATGTATGTCATTTACATTGTCTTTTCAATTTATTGGGCCACCATTTTTTTTGAAATTTTCACCCCTGCTTAAAGTCTTTCCCCTCTGACATTCACCTTTTCCTTGAACAAAAAATTCAAACTTTTGCAACAAAAATTCAAACTTTTACTACAAAATCCTGATCTTGCACTATTTAAGCGATCTCCTTGTCTGATATTGAGTCCCTATAAATTATCAACCTCTATGACATTTTTTTCAAAAAAAAGACAAACACCGTATATGGATAGGATCAATACTATCTGTGTTTTTGGTGGGTCTAACCTTGGAAAGGATGGAGAATTTCAACATGCAGCTTATACCCTTGGTAAGGCATTAGCTGCAAGAAAAATCAATCTTGTTTATGGGGGAGGGATTCAGGGTTTAAAAGGATGTGTTGCAGGATCTGCACTCACAAAGGGGTGTAACGCCTTAGGTGTTGGCTTAAAAAATGGGAGCACCTCCTACTTGACCCTGGGTACTGAATTGAAGGTTGCAACCATGCATGACCGTATGAGACACATGTTGGTTAATTCTAATGCATTTATTGCATTACCTGGTGGTCTTGGAACAATGGAAGAAATTTTTACCATTATATTTTGGGCCTATCGGAATTTTCATAAAAAACCTTTGGGCTTATTGAATATTAATGACTTTTATAATGGTTTGATATCCTTTTTAGATCATGCAGTAGAGCAGGAGTTCATGCCACAATCCATGCGCAACATCATAGTATCTGCTTCAACTGTTGAACAACTACTTGAGATTTTGCAAAATCCTACATCTGAGCTCAGTCAAGCAATGCAGCTGGTGAACCAACCAAATCAGGATGACAGAGACAAAAGAGAACCAGATATCACTCTTCGGTTGTAACTTTTCCTTACTTTGGTGGTTTTCTCACATTTCTTTTCCTGTCATATGAAATTTCATCTAAGACATTGGGGACAATGTCTTGGATAGGGTGGAGGGAGGATGGTCCGATATAAAAAATAAAAAAAAACCCAAAAAAAATAAAAAAAATAAAAAAATTAGGTTAGAATCATAAACTTGCTTTGAGTAAGATGGCTGAGTAAGGAGTTACACTTGACTGTTGATACGCATCTTATGATTAAAAAAAAATAGAAAAAAAAATTGAATGTGGAAGTATGTTTTTTTTCTTTAGATTTCATAAAATAATTGAAGCAAAATGATTTACATTTCGAGATTAATTAGTTTGGCAACACATATTTGAACTGGATAGATTAGATTTGATAAATATATTACCTGTGAGATTTTGAGCCTTATTAATTACTTTCTTTCTTGTGTGATTTTCATCCATGGAATATGTTACTTCAGAACTTGCATTGATTCTTTTTTAAGCTACATTTTCGCATGAATTGTACAAAAATGATTGATGCACTGTTTTTTCTTGAACAAATCACTTGACCAAATAACCAAACCATATAATTTTATCCTTTGATCAGCCCTTTGAGCCGATTAGCCTTTTCTTCTTTTTAGCTCACCACAAATCAAAAAAAAAAAAACTTTGTCTGACCATAGAAGGTGAGAAATACTGGATTTATCATACCATAAGTGTTTCAATAAGTGTGGGGGAGATTATTGTTGTGTTCATCAATATCATGATTGAAAAAAAAAACTGAAGCAATAAATTAACAAATAAACTATTATATTGAAAAAAATAAAAGAAAAAAAAAGAATGAAGAAGTGATATTTGTTTCTCACACTTGCACTTAGACTCAGTTCTCAATCCTCACCATTTTCCTTGGTCTAACATTGTATCTCTTCAATATATCATTTCATCTTTCTAATCTCGTTATAACCAAAATAAAGACCTCTTGATTTGTGCATTGCATGTGTACATAGTAGTAGAGAAGTAGAAGATATGCAAGCCTATGATAGTTCATCTTTCATGGATTGAATTTGAGAGAAACACTTACCAAATCAAACACTTGAGAGATTCAGAGTATATCATGTGAGGTTTTATCTTTCTCAATCTATGTTTTTCAAATTAAAGTTGCCTTTCAAAGTAATTTAAAAAATGTGATGAAAGAATGCTTCATGAAATTTTGTGAATTCTTGAGAAATCAACTCAAAACTTTGATGTTCTTTCATAAAAAAAAAAATTAGTCACCAATCCTTAACTTAAGTTTGCCCGAGACGTGCAAAAGATAAGTGTGGGGGAATTTGATAAGTATAGATTTCATAAATAATTATCTCTCACTTTTATCTCATTAAGACTTCTTATATGTTCAATTAAGTGATCTTTGTCATATTTTATGAGTTTGGGTTCATATGAAATTTAATTGAATTTCTTTGCTTACCCGATTAAAATGACACTATTATAGTATTTTGAGCATAATAGGAGTTTTAGACATCCAAAAATCATGAAATCTGTCTTGAATGAAAGATTAAAGAAGTGTCCATAGTTACAAAGCAAGATCAGACTCTAAATGGGATGTTTAGGACTCCGAAATTATCTTAAAAGATGAGATAGTGTTGCTGACGTGGAATTTGAACAGTGTGCAAAGATCCGGCCATATCTTGCGATATAGAAGTCATATTGAGATGAAATCAAATTTGTTGGACAGCTAAGATCCGGGGCTACAACTTTTGTTCAGAAGTCAAGCTCTAATTCGGACATGTGAACATCCGAAATTGCGGTGCAAGAAAGTCAAAATTGTTGTGCTCATTGGTGGCAAAAATTCAAAAGTGTTTTGCATTTTCAACAAAGCCCATGTGAAAGCAATAAAAGGGTAGAAAAGTAATATCCTAGTTGGTGACTTTCTGAAGATGATGCCTCAAAAATCCTCTATAAATAGAAGGGTTTACAAGAGGAGACACACACCACTTGGAGATTAACTCCAATACCATTTTCTTTCTTTCTTTCTTTCTTTCTTTCTTGTTAGTTTTGCCTCCTTCATGGAAGGCTTAGGTTTTCTTTCTTGTTAGTTTGCCTCCTACATGGAAGGCTTAGTTTTTCTTTATTGTTAGTTGCCTCCTACATGGAAGGCTTAGGATTTATTTGTTGTTAGTTGTCTCCTACATGGAAGGTTTAGGATTTATTTGTTGTTAGTTTGCCTCTTTCTTTGTTGTTAGTTTTCCTCCTTCATGGAAGGCTAGGTTTGTAGTTTCAATTCAAGGATTCAAGCTATTTTCATTTTAACTTTGAGATCTTGATCTTTATTTATATACTTATTAAGTGGTTTCTACTCTACTTCACTATATTGTTCAATTTTATTCTTTAATCAAAATTTGATCGGTTGACGTATTTTGATTAATGCATAATTGATTTATAATTGGTTTTTGATTGGTAAATCATTTTCCAAAAGTTTGAAGAGTAGAAATTAAGTAATTTAATTGAAGGTTTTCATTTTATTACTTACTTCAACTGAATTCTGATTATAAAATTGGTTTAGATGAAAGATTAAGTGGTTACTAAGTCTTGTTGATCATAATCAATTGAATTCTGAGAGGTTTCTCAGTAGAGAATTCAAGGATCATTGTAGGGGTTCCAGATGATCCTAGGTTGATAAACACAATGCATGATTTTAGTGATCAATGATTAGTTATGAAAATAGTCTCTGAATTCCTTGAGTTGATAATTGTTAAGTCAAATTAATTTCAGTTTGTATTTTGCATTTCGCACTTAATATCATATATTTACAAAATCCTCTTTTTCTAACTTTATCTTAATTTGCTTAAGAATATGAAATGGTCTTTGGGAGATGACCTAGGTTGCACCTTATACTATACCAATAGTTTGGGAGAAATCTAGAAATTATTTTTGCGCGTTTGCGACGAGCGTGTCAGTAATCAATATAAAATAAAAGTAATTAGGTGTATGCATATAAAAAATTTCTAACTTTATATATTCCATGCAAATTTTTTATGTGAGATTCTTTTTTACTTTCCTTTCTTTTTTCATAAGGTTAATAACCATCCACGAGTACTTGCATTAGTGATGTTATTTTTTAAAGAATTATGATTAATACTTATCCAATAATAAAAAATTTAAAATTATAATAATTTACATGATATGATAAATTTAAATATTATTATTATTATTTATATAAAAAATGTATCTCTTATTATATTATATTTTATATTTTCTATAATTTTTATATTTTTCTTTTATATTATATTTTTTTTAAAATATGCTTTATAAAATTAGTATATAAAAATAAAAATAAATCAAGCCATTTAAAAGAATATATGATCGGTCTCATTTAACAAATAAATAAATTTAAATTTATTAAAAAAATTTAAATAAATAAATTAAATTTTAATATATTTATTTAACCTATATAAAAAAATATTTAAACATATAAATTTATTATAAATATATTATTTATCTTAATATATATTATAATATATAATATATAAATATTAATATAAAATATATAAGATATAAAAAATATTATATTTGTTTTTAACTAGATTCTAAGTATATTTACCAACTATTTTTATATTATAAATTTATCAACAAATCAACTTAAACATTAAAACCTATCTTCTTGACCTAGACTATTTCCATTTCTATTGATATGCCTTTACATCCTTTATATAACCCAAGCAAAAAAGAATATATGATCTAATGATCATATTTTTGGATGGAATCTTATCTTTTAAGTGGAAATATAGACTAGGCTTGACAACTACAGTAAAAGAAAGAGATCAGAGGTAGATTATGAGCATGAAGAAATTCAGAGTGTTAGAGACAATTCATTTTACAACGGAAGCAACAAGAATAAAAAATTCACTAAGGCAATCATCAATAGTCGCTACCGGAATAACAACTTCCCTGGTGCTATGACTCACAGTGTAGCATATTCACACAACTTGAACCAAAAATTCTATGGGGGCCATGGCCATACCAGAAATTCTGGTAATGAGAACCAAAATTTCTCTGGCGCGATGTCTCACAGCCTTGCATATTCAGGCAATACAAACCTTAGTCCCACTAATACAGATTCTAGCGTTACATTTTTCAATCCTCATAACAGATATAATCCTGTTACTTTTAAAGCTCCCTGTACTTTTACGATTATTTCCAATTTCACTCGTCATCCAATTTTACTCATCATCATTATCATTATCATCTACTTCAAGACCAGGACTAAGATCAAGATAATGATGAAGTTGAAGATGAAAAAAAAGAAAATAAATATAATGATCCTACAATGGTAAATGGATTATGTACGGGCCAAATATATATACGGTAAAAAATATAATGATAATGGAAAGAAAATTGTAACTTATATATATATATTAATTACAAATAACACAATTTTAATATATATATATATATATATATATATTAATTACAAATAACACAATTCTAATATATATATATAAATATGATACAATTAAAATATTATTATAGTATAGTATATAAAATAAAGATCATTTTACAACTTTTAAATGTATACACTTGTGTGAGGAGACCGGAAAATAACAAATGTAATAAATGATATGACGGTGAAAAAAAATAAAGAAAAGTTTGATTGGATATAAAATTTAGAATTCGAAAAAAAAAATGAAGATTGTAATATACATAAAGATAAAGTGTGGGAATAAGTACATCTTTTTTTGTAGAATTCTTTTCTTTTGACAGTTCTTTATTTTTTATATTTTGAATGTATTTTTTGTTTGAATGATAATTTTTTTCTTTTTTTATTATTATTATTATTATTATTATTATTATTATTATTATGGTTTAATGATGATGAAATGGGGAAAGTTAGAATAAATTCTTAACCTTTATATTAAAAGAAAATTAAAATTAAAAATAATTTTTTAAATCAAATATAGTAATAATTTTTTATTTTAAAAATTATATTTAAACTATCTTAAAAACTAATCCAATACCTTTTTAAGTACACACATTTTATTATCAAATTTTGATTTGTCTAAAAACTCACAAAAGATAGTGATGTTTACAATTGAAATTCAACTTAACTTTGAATAACAAGGATCTCATGAAAATACCTGAAATTATTTGATAATGCAAAGTGGAGTTTGTGCCTTTAACCCAGGCAGTTTTTTCATTAGTAACACATTTTCAAAGGAAACGAATGTAACTGAGTGGTTATTATCGTTACTTCCAAAAATGGACGGTTCCTCATCAAACTTTTCTAAATGCAAAAAAATATCCATTTTGTAAATCAACAACCACGTGTGTTAAAACCAATAATGAAACCAGTAGAGAAATTTACATGGACAACTATGTAGGATTTGTATAGAATAGTAGCTGTCTATATAAAGTTCACACGAGAGCTTTGGTTCTCTTGATTAATTTCTTGCTTGGAGCCTTAAAGGTTGTTAAAATACTAGTGAAGAATTTGAAATATGTTAGCATTTCCACATGTCACACTACCTACTAATTGACTTGTGCTCATATTACAAAATATTGGTCATACACCTAACCATTGCTGTCAGCCCCCTTGAGTATACTCTAATATGAAAAGCAACTAGCATGTATTTAATCAATATCTCACATTCCCTGTAACTATAGACAACTATTTGTTTGATGCTTATTGGACCATATAAATCAATCTTCTGAATCTTTGTTTGAGTGAAATTGCCCACAATATATTTTGGTCTTCCCCCTGATTTTAATTGTCCAAACTTGAATAAAATAAAATAAAATAAAAATATAAAAACTGAGAATTAAAGCTCAATAGCCTCCTTTCTGAACCCCATTTCTAACATCTAATAATATGATGCTAAACCTCAGCACACCTCCTAGGGGAATATCCCAGTCTAGACTTTTTTGTATCATACAGAATGTGAAAATTCTGCTGCAGTAGGTTTCCAATAATTGTGAGAGAAGAATTATTAGGAGTTTTCAAAATTGCCAAACAAAGAACTTCATCTGGTTCATACTGGTAGAAATAGTTCTCTACTGGGAAATTCCACACAGCCCCATCTGCAAAATGAATCCCAAAGTCAGGCAGCTCCACTTGCAATGCTCCTGACACATTGTAACATGGAGACATAATAAAATTATCTTCAGCAATTGGATGCAATTTAATTTTCTTCATAAATGCTTCTTTAATAACATCATAAGCATTGTCAGGGAAAAAAGTCAAGGTAGAGCCTGAATCAATAATTGTACCACCAGCACCTTGTGATGACCAATGCCAAGTTTGTTCAGGAATATCAAGCACTTCTTCACCAACTATGATGGACTTTATCCGAAGATAGTAAAATGTATCATCTGGACTTTCTTCCCCAGCAAGCAATGAAGTGAAGTTCAAATTGGGGTGGTTCAATAGCTCTTTGTCCTCACCAAAGATCAATTTGCTGCTAACACTTGCATTGCTGAATAAGTCAGTAAGACAATAAGAAAATGAGTGTCCATAAATAGATTGCAACTGTGAGGAAAAGGAAAGAGCTCCTCTCCCAAGTCCTAGCAATCCAGAAGCCCCATGAAAAAAGCCTTTATTCCAATGACCACAACCAAACATCACATCCACCACCTCTTTGAAATTTTCCTTCCCATTAGGCCAGGTGAGATTCACAGTGAATGTTTCTAATGCAAAATCTCCTGTTGTGTTTGAACCATCTGCATAGTCATAGAAGTAAGGACATGCTTGGTTTTCAACTTTGCAAGGCCGAAGAGGATGTGGCGAAGAAACCAGTTGACACCGTGGATCATGGCAGCTTATGTTCCTATAAGAACTGGAACCCTTGGGATCATAATGAGGTCCATGTTGTTCAAAACAATCATAACAAGGAACACATTGAATCCAATTGAGGTCACTTCCAGTATCAAGTATCAACCAAACATGTTTAGGAGGTGTACCCACAAACATGTCTATGAAGTACTCTCCAGAGCCAAGAGAGGCCCCAGACTCCAAGGTTGCCATGACCATACCTGAAAACTTATCATTACAAGATTCTGCAGAAGCATTAGTTGGTTTGTTCTGTTGCTGGAGTTGCTCCTTGGCTTCCTGCAACCTTGACATGCTGTTTATGTTGTTTTTCTCCAAGATTTTTCTATGAAGAATCTGAATTCTGATCAAATCCCTGATTGTAGAGTCCAGTGCATGTGTTTTAGGCCTGCGCTTTAGGTGTAACTTCTCTGACCGTTGATGAGGCTTTGCTGATATAGCAACATCTCCATATTCTTCCTTATTTAATGTGGCTGATTCTGAACTTTTGACTTTCTTGTTACAACAAGAATTCAGACAAGGCATGGCATCATAGCTCAGGCAGTTTTGATCATCAACTTCACTGTATGCCTTGAAAGGGACAGAGAAAAGAGAAAGGAGGACTAAAATAAGGGTAACTTTCATGACCATGGCTAGGCCTGTAAAATGGAGGTAGACAGTATTTTCTTTCAAATTCCTAGGAGACAAAAAATTAAATCCAGAAACAGAACAAACAAGGACAACAATTGACTAGAAGTTGCTTAAGTAAAAGTTATTTAAAGGTCTAAGGGAAAAGAAAAGGAAGAAAACAACACAAGCAGAAACATTAAGACGCAAAATTGAACTTGAAACATGAAAGTGAAGGAAATAAGAGAATCAATGAAGTTTTAGGCTTTTAACTGAAGATAGCTTTGATTAGGTGATACGGATATGCTTGAGGGCTAAAAGCCAGAGAGTGAGAGTTAGAGATGGAAATTTATGATAGTCTGAACTTAGGGATCATATATATGCTGGTTACGCTGAAACAACAAGGACTTAAAATCAAGTTCTATGAGTCACTTTAGATAGATGGTTACATTATTATTATTAATTTATATTTTTTTTACCAAATTGGACTATTTTTTCATGGAATTTATGGGACAGGATTTTTCCTGTCAATTTCTTTATTTGGCAACTAAATTTTTATACAAAAATAGAAGAGCTACATTATTCCCTCCTTGCAACTGTTGAAGCTTAAAGTGTTCACACTATTAGTAATGTGTGGTTTAGTTCTTAGTCTGACTTGGTCTTCTCCTGTGCCAAAGAGTATGTCAGCCTTGAGTACCCAAACTACTCAAAGATATCATATAAATGAAATCCAAAAAGTCTAAACTCAACTGTCACGCATTAGATTTTGTAATCTGCATTTGTAATTTATATTCCCATGGCCAGACTTCAAACTAATCTAGGACGAGTGAATAGACATTGAGTCATTGACTTTCTTTTCTTTTACTCCTTTTCTTTTGTCATAAAGTAAAAAATAATCTAATATTTATTAGTTAATGAGAAGATCAAAGCTTTTCACAATTTTGTAGTTCCATTAGAAAAATGCACCCTGTTAAATTAAAGATATGATCAAGATTATTTAACGCGTAAAAAGTATTTTAAAAATATATATTTTTTCAGAAATGAGAGAGGGGCACTGAAATTTGGATTGAACATGTAGAGAAGGTCCACCTTGAATTCTTTCACCACTACCAACATTCCATGTGTCATGGTAGGTTAAAATGAGACAGAATATAAATCAAATGCTATATTGCTAGTGGGAGTTTCTTGCCGTTGACAATTGAACCTTTCAACTTTCTTCCGTAAGTTCTCATCCTTTTTCATTTATATATATGACACACACCATCAAGTCTTCAGACAAATATTAATAGTATCTTCTTTTTTCCTTTGGGATGCTTCTGAATTTGAATTTGGGACGTCATGGCCTTATACAAAATTAACACACCTAGAAGTCTTTGACAAATCCTAATAGCCTGTGCTCGTTTTAGCCATCAATATGAAGAAAACTAAAATGGTCACATTATAAGCCAAGAATATGTAGAAAAATAGGTGTAACTAGCAGGAGTTGGTGCGCATTCAACATCATCGTTGCATCACCTAAAGCGAATTTTGACTCTGTATAAAAGACAGTGGTTTTAGTTCACATAGTACCTTGATCCTTTGATTTTGGCGTTGTGATTCTTGAAAAAATCCTAATTGCTTGCTTAGTTGATGTTCTTCGATTCAACAAATTCAGAGGACTGTTCTTTGACCTAATTGACATCTTAGGAAATAATTGTTAGCCGCAATATCATATTAATTATTGCTTGTTTGATTTAACTTATTTTTAAGAAATTATTTTTTTTTCAGTTTTTGGAGAAAATTTAAAAAATAAGTAAATATTTATTTATTTAATTTTCAGAAATTAACGGTTCCAAAAGCTTATATACTTCATAACTTTTTTTCAAATATGGGGAAAGAATGGAGAGTTCAAATCAGTTTAAAAGCTTCAATTTGAGTTGATTAAGTATTTAGATTTTAGAGAAAAAAATTAGGCAAATTCTACCACGTTAACTTGATGTTGAAGTCAGGTCATTAAGTTGGTATATATTTATATTTTATAAAATACTAAAAGTAAAACCAAATAAAATTTATCATGCGGATTTTGGATTGATCCATTGTAAAAAAAAGTTTTAATTTTTTAATTCAAGATCTAAATTGACTTAAATTGAATTTATCTTTTTAACGAAATCAACTAATTAAATTATTTTATTTTTTAATTTCAAATTAGACTGATCAAGTTTACAACTCTAGTAGACATTTTTTTTTGGTGCCTGGTATGCTGAGCAAAGAGAGCTGAATAGTATCACATTCTTCAAATGCAATGAAAAAGGATTGTATAAATTATTTTATAGTATAATAATATCTTTTTAAATAAATTAATATGATTAAAACATTATATAAAAAATTATGTTTAATTTTTATAAATAAAATCTCATTTACTAATAAAATGATTTATCCCATAAAGTAGGTTAAACAAATCCCTATGAAAGGTAAAATTAAAAACCACAATGAAAAAGTGGGGAAAAAAAATCAATGGAAAAAATGGCGGGAAAGTTTGGCGCCGTGAGCGTAAGCGTGGGTGTCGTTCTATCCTATAAAATCCCTTTCCATCCTTTCATCTTAACGTTTCGAGTCCACATGGCAGAGATCAATGGCGTCGTTTCACTCCCTTATCTCCGAGTAAAGAAGCTTTCCGAGAATGCCGTTTTACCTTCCAGGGCTTCCCCTCTCTCCGCCGGTTACGACCTCTCTAGCGCCGCCGAGAGCAAGGTTCCGGCGCGAGGGAAAGCTCTGATCCCCACCGATCTTTCCATCTCCATCCCCGAAGGAACCTATGCTCGTATTGGTAATTTCCGTTTCCCCAATTTTCCCTATGCTTTTTCCGTGAATTTTTTTTTAATTTTGATGGTGGATTTTGCAGCACCACGATCTGGGTTAGCATTGAAGCACTCGATCGACGTTGGTGCTGGAGTGATCGACGCCGATTACAGGGGTCCTGTTGGGGTGATATTGTTCAATCATTCGGATGATGATTTTGAAGTGAAAGTGGGTGACAGGGTTGCCCAGGTGATAATACAGAAGATCGTGACGCCTGAAGTTACCGAAGTTCAGGATTTGGATTCTACACTCAGAGGTGAAGGTGGTTTTGGATCTACCGGCGTTTGATTCTATCACTATTATACTCCTTGTTTCGTTGCTCTTTAGGATTATTGACCAGTGTAAGGTGAATGCCAGAATTAAGCTTGATTAAGCCTTGTAATACCAAGCCAGTAGTTATAAATATCGTTATTTTCTTGCTGGTAAGAGTTTTTTTGGGTCACAATTTAGTATTAAATCATTTTTCCCCACTATCTGATAAAGTTTTTATAACGGTTATTTTACTAAGAAAAAAGTATTGAGTGAGCTACCCAATTGGGGGATTTAAAGTTAGGGTTCAATTTTGGTTTGACCTAACTTAATTGGATAATTGGGTGGTTCATGCAGTGTAGGTTTGTAGGTTTGTGATGGTCACGTTCTTTTATTTTTGTTATTCTTTTATACTATTTTAGACTTTCATTTATTTGACCTGATTTTTAGTTTATCTTAAAAATAAGATATGAAAATTTGATTTAGGATTAAAATATTTGTCATGAGTTTTTTAAAGTAATAAATATATCAACCATCATTTTCATACATATATTGTTGTAAGAGAACGATAATATTAGAATTTAATAACAAATTAGTAATATAAATTTGAGATATATTATCTTTATAATAATTTTATATTGTAATTTATACAATATTTTTTTATATCATATCATTTAACTTCCGCCCTATAGTTCTATTGAAAATTTGTTGGCTCTTTACTAATTTTGTGAATATATCTTTTATTGGTAGCTTGTGTTTCATGAGACATAGATAAAGTTGGGAAAACGTGGGAGGGCAACGGATTCAGATAATCTCGTTCCTAAAGTTTTAATTCGGTGTTAAGAAGAAAGAGATAAAAAAAAAATGGAATGTAATTAAAGGAAAAATATAAAAGAATAAGATATATTGTTAAGAAGTATATATATTATTTTCAATCTTAATTACACATTCTTTCTCTTTTAAAAGCTGTAGAAGCATCCATTCAACGGTTGGGATTTTACCTGCCAGATAAGATCTTTGCCGTGAGAGCAACAAGGTTTAATTTCTAGGATTACTGTGCAAATTCTCTTTTAAAAAAGTAATCGTTACATTCTCTTCGCGAATTAGTTTTCATCGCCCCAACAGAAATTCTTTATAATTTTGTAAGAAGAAAAGTCGTTTACAAATGTGTTTTTACCAGAAAAATGTTATTTTTAAAATATTTGATAAAAATATATAATTTTAAAATAAATTACCACAACAAAGTAGTTTGAGTAATATCATATATGTATCTCCCTTATTTTTCAATTCAATATATACAAATTATTCAAATTTAAACAAATTTAGGAGATTAAGAGCAAAACAAAAGTATATGCACCCTGCTGGATTAAATTTTAACATGTTCGAATATAACTTGCCGCTTATATGCCGTGAATTTTGGTTTAGTTAACTTTTCTCAACATATGGGCTGGGTTGGTACAGTTGATAACTCAATGCTTCTGTTTTTTCGTATCATCTTCCCCCCTCAGTTTCCTGCCATTCGTTTGTTAACAAACTTGAAACATTATCGTAAAATAGATTCATTTTCCAATATTGATTAATTAATAACTTAAATACAGTCAATAACTTCCAAACAATAAAAAATCTCACTTATTAGGGGTGTTTGAAATTTGATATTGAAAACGTCAAAAATAATCAATTTAATTTTCTTGCAATAGATTCTTTTTGTTCATGAAAGACTTACAATAATAAATCTTACAAGGAAGAGGGTGAGACAGAATAAGGAAATTGAGAGGGGGCGAAACCCATTACAAGGAAAAGGATCAAAAGGAATAATTTAAATATTATTTTAATAAATTTTAAATATAAGTAATCTCTTTTAAAATAAAATGGAGGAAGAAAAATTTTATCATTTACATTGATTTTTATTAGATATGTCAATAAAAAACACAAAATTCAGCCTTGCCTTGTCCACTAATATGAATATGTTCATTCCTTAGTACCAATGAAAGTTAATTGTATCTCAAATGAATTTAGCTACAACATTAAAAATTGAAATTAAATTCATCACTATATAGAAAGGACATTTTTTTAATTAACAAATAATAGGCACACACCTTGTATGGACAAATCAGCCAATGCCATTATAGCATGGCGGTGCTGCATATATTCTCCCCAACACTCCAACACTACACTGCACATCTATAAAATGCAATTAATGTTCATTAGATATTAGTGTATGAAGAAAGTAGTAAAACACAGTGAGGGAGAGAATTTTGGAGCTATAAAGTAATTAAGATATTGACGATGAATAAGGAAGATCCTTATTATATAAGCTTAGCGCTGGAGCTTCAGAACTCAATAATGTTTTTGGTTGGAGAAGATGCTCCGTCTGTTGAAAGCAGTGACTCATTCAACAACAGAGGCTACGGCCATCAAAATTTCTCTTCTGCAGACTTTCTTAATGCTTCCGCCACCAACAGCCAAAGATCCTTCTGTGCAGGTATTCATGTTTTTTTCTTCTAAAAGTATAAATTGAAAAATCAAGTAAAATTATAAACAAATTTACTTAAATACATCAAAATATAAATATAGATTTTGGATTAAATGGCAATTCTACAATACATGTACGTCTAACAGAAGAAATTAATTTTTTAAAGATATAATAGAATTTTTTAAAACAGAAGAAATATAAATATAGATTAAATATAAATATAGAATTTTTTAAAATATAAATATAGATATAACAGAAGAAATTAATTTTTAGAGTTTTCTGTTTTTATTTATTTGTCAGGTATACATAATTATTGATTTATCTGCTTTTATAAATTTGTTTTGATTTTTAAATGAATTTTTTTAAAGAACTTTTTTAATATATTTGAGCTCTCGTTAAATTACATTTTAAATACCATTTTTAATTTAAGGAAGAGGAAAAGAGCTTTTAAAATTTAAATTTTATATTTTAAAAATTTTACTAACTCTATTATTATTTAAAGGTTAATAAATATAATCTTAACTTATTTAATTAAAATTAATTCTATTAAATATATAAACGACATTATCATGCTATTAAAAATAATCTTAGAATTATCATCGGGATGGAAGCGGATCTTGGAAAATAATGTCGGGGAGTAGAGAATAATTTTAATATTTTTTAATCATTACCAACTAAAACATATTACACATTTTTATTTTTATGTTTAAGATAGAAAATATATATATATATATATATATATTATTTGCATTATAAAATAATAAAAGTATATAGACAATATAAAAATTTTATTTTTTTATATAAATTAATTCTTTTTATCAACAAAAGGAAACAATCAAATTCCACCACTCAAAACACACACATGCTAATAGAATCTAACAAAATGACTATCAGTTCTCTATCAGAATCTTGATATTTTCGTGCAGATACTTTTTTTGCAAATTTTTTGTGGAGGGATTTCTTGCGAATTTTATTGCAAATTTAGCAAATATTTATTTTTTCCGGCGAATCTATAATTCGTAGGAAAGTTTGAAATAAAATTTTGCAGTTTTTGCAAACATAAATTTGTAGAAAAATCTGTAATTTTTTTTTTACCTTTTCCCATTATTTTTTTTAAAAGAATTCTTATCTAAAACTTTATCTTTCCTAAAAATTTATCTGCAAATAATATTCGTAGAAAAAAAATCACATGAAAATCTGTAGAAAATCGAGTTATATTAGATTGGCAGGAAAATCTGTAAATATTTCCGCAGAATTCCCTGCGAATTCAACTTCAACTTTTTTGCGGATATAAATCCAATGGAGTAGTCTTAGTAGACTTAACCGTAGGAAAGCTTTAGGTATTCCTTGTAATTTTTTTTACAAGAAAATTATAAGAAAATATTATTTCATTTTTCATTTAAGTTATTTTAAATTAAATACAATTTTAAAAAACTAAATAATATATTTAAAGTCTTCAAATTTTTTATTTTTTAAATAAAATAATTTATTTATGTTAGTTATATTATTTTTTTTATAATTTAAAGTCACCAGTACTAAAAAGATTATAAATTTTTTATATCCACTGGACTAACAACTGATTTAGAAACAAAAATATATTTAAAAACTTTTGTGGATTTTAACATATATAATAAAAAATTTATTCATCCCAATAAACTTGTTCATATTATAGGATTTTAATTTTATATACATATATATATATATATATATATAAAATAAGAATTTTTATGTTTTCCATTAATCCATAAAATATATCAAATTAAATTATTAAAAATAATAATTGGGAATTAAATAGGAAATAGAAAAAAAAATAACACAACATTTGATAAATATATATATGGGACTTCAAATCTAGAGTTATACTCATAAGCCAAAACCAATCCCCAATCAGCTAGATTCTTTTTAGGATTATTGACCTATGTAAGGTGAATGCCAGAATTAAGCTTGACATACATACATTGATGTAAAAAAATTGAAATTTATGATATATAATATAAATTGACATATAATGTAAAAAAAACTTGAAAGTTTTAAATATTTATTTTATCCTATTCGAAATTAAAAATTTAAATTATACCATACAATTAATTTAAAATGATATAATTTTTTAATAATTTATCTTTATTATTTTAGTAGTTAAATTTTATATTTAAAATTAACTGAAAATTTTAATAATTTAAACTAATATAAAATAATTTAAATTTATAATATAGTTTAAATTTTTTAAATTTAACTTAATATTAAATACATTTTTATTAATACACTTCAATTTATTTAATATTTAACTTAATAGTAAATAATTTTAAGTTATTAAAATTTTAAAAACACAGAATATTTTATATAAAAAATTATTGCCAGATTTAAGCTATATAATTTAATATAACGTATAATAGTAAGAGTTCAAAAAAAATTAACATTGATTTTATTTTATTTGAAAAAAATTTGAAGTATCCAATACTGGTAAAAAGGTAAAATATGGAGCTCAAACTAGACAGCTATGATGGTGTTGGGAAACCAACACTGCCAGCAACCATGAGGCATGAGGCTCCTTAGTTGGAACTGCTGTGGGTTTGGGAACCCAGGTGCAATTAGAGCCTTGCTAAGGCTCCTTGAAAAAGAGGCTCCTGATGTAGTATTTTTAACGGAAACTTGACGTAAAACTGTAGAAATGGAACAAATTAGGAGGAGATCTCAATTCACAAATTTTATAGTTGTAGATTGTGAAAGTGAAGGGTGTTGTAGAGCATGTGGATTAGCTTTGTTGTGAAAAGATATAATATCGTTTTCCCTCACATCCTTTTTTTCTTAACCACATTCATGGTATAAGAGATGATATAGGGGAAGGTAGTTGGAGTTTTATGGGATGTTATGGCTTTCCTGAAAAGCATAGCATGGAAGCTCATAGAAAAAGTTAAAGCAAAGGCAGAGCATAAATGGCTTTGCTTTGGTGACTTCAATTTGATTCTCGCAATGTCAGAAAAGTAGGATGGTTTAGCTATTCCAAATGTCTTTGATTAATGGTTTCAGGAATTGTACTGATGGTTGTAGTTTTCATGATCTTGGTTTTGTTGGCTATAAATTTACTTGGGATAACAACGGTGAAGGTGTTTTTAATATCGGGGAACGCATGGATAGGGGATTGACTACTTCTCAACTTCAACATCTTTTCTCTTTCATAAATATAACTCTCCTGGTTAGATATGGTTTTGATCACTGTTCGCTTCTGGTAGAGTTATGTGTAGATGTGTCCACTCATCCTTCATGCCATCAATGTCCTTTCAGGTTTGAAGAAGTTTAGTTAAAAGATAACTCTTGTTAACAGTTAGTTCGTGATGCTTGCAAGTAGACTTGTGAAATTTTGCCATAACTTTAGGGTTAGTTCATTTGTTTTAAGTTACTTTCTTTATATAGTTTAGTATTTTTTAACCTCTAATTTATATAATTTTTAATTTAAAAAATTTAGTATGGACTAGTCCGACAGTTAATTTTAATTTTATTTTTTTATTTTATAATTTATTTTAAAGTATAATTTTTAAATCTAAATACATGTAATCTTTAAATTAAATGTGATGAGTATGAGTTAGCTCATCTAATTTTGTATTATAACTTTTTAAAAAGTAACATTTTTTATATCTTAGCAACCTTCCATTTAAGTAGGATAAATATAAGTTAATTTATTTAATTTTATCTTATAATTTTTTGTTTTGTAATTAATTTAAGTAAGATGAATATAAGTTAATTCATCTAAATAATAAATTTTTTAATTAATTTAAAAATGAATAAGAGTAGCTAATTCTGACTAATTAGTTAAGCATAATAAAAAAAATACAATTGAATAAAAATATACTTATTCATAAAAAAAAGAATTCAATTAATTACATTATAAGTTTTAATAAGATCTTATGATTTAAGAATTAATTACATGTGGATATGTAAGATAAACAAATGTATACTAATACAACAAAACCATCCGTGGATATGTAAGATAAACAAAGGTATACTAATCCAACAAAACCATCCATCATCCTACTTCTAACGAAAAGGATAACAAAATCATAGTGCCGACAAAGTTGACAGACAATAAAATATTGCAATTCGTATTGTGGAAGAACATATGCCTATAATATTTTATAAAAGGGATATTGGAAGACTAGGACGTTGTGACGTGGTGTGTCGGAACCTTCCTTTTACGGGCGTGGATTAGGATGAATCAGACTTGATCTAAGCGCTTCCTTTATTGTTGTAACTATTTTAAGTTATATAGCAACGTTGTAGGACTGATTAGGATACTCGCACCGGATGCAAGTAAGATGTTTTGTTTGTTTCCTTTATTATTATTATTTTTTTTTGTCTAAAACTTATCTATTTTTAAAATTTTATTGTTCAAAAAATAAAAAAAATAAAAATTATAATTAAAAAATCATCAATTATATTATAATTATAACTAATTTTCTACCTATAAATCTAGCAAAAATGTTGCTGGTTCAATCAAAAAATTGCAAATTGTTAAATATATGATTACACCACATCCCATCCAACATTCCTAATAAACTACTTTACTGGGAGGCTCTATAAAAAAAAATCGAGCCCATTAAGTGAGTTTTGCTAAACCAATATTTGATTTATTTTTTTCTGTAATAATATTATAAAAAATTTTAAATATAAAAATAAAGTTACTCTAAAAATAATTTATTAAATAATACTATAAAAGTGTCTTTGACGCATAATTAACTAAATTATATATATAATTTTTTTTTCTATATAAATATATAAAATATTTATTAATATCCTTAATGTTTGATATCAGAATTATGTAACCCTGCCACATTTATGTATGTGTCCCAAAGCAGTGCTATCGCATTAAATATTGTATTAGAGAGAGATTATATTTTTATTAATGTGCTTAATATTTTAGTTAGAATTGTGTACTCGTGCTGCGTCCGAGAACAGTGCCACCCCATTTAATATTGTCAGAGAGAAGAAGAAGGAATACCATATAAGTAAATGTGCTAAGTACTTCAAATTTAAATTCAAATCGTGCCATTTTTTATTATTTTATTATGTATTTTTAAATATATCAAATGCTTATTATATGTTTTTAAATATGTCAAATGCTTTAGATTTTTTACTGTTTTAATGTTTGAAGAAGTATTATATAAAAAATATTTAAGATCATTTTTAGTCTTCTACATGGTCCATTTACCTCTTAGAAATTTTTATATTTTTAAAAAGAATTTTTTTATTACTTAAAATTTCTAAATTTTTATATTTTTAAAAAGAATTTTTCTATTACTTAAAATTTCTAAATTATCTCCTATCAAGTAAATGATAGTAATTAAAATTTAATTTTTTAAAATAAATATATTTAAAAATAGGTTAAAAATATATGCGATTAGATTAGATTAAAAAAATATTTTATGATATTATATATTAATTTTTTATCATTTTTTTTATATTACATTTATATAAAATTAGAAAAAAATATTTATAAAATAATAAGTAATATAGTAAAATATAATAAAATTATAAAATAAATTTAAAATTTTATACTTGTTAAATAATTTAAAATTATAAAATATTAAATAATATAATGAGGTTAATATATATGATTAAACTTTATTAAGTTAATTTTTTAAAATATAATTAGTAATAATTAAATAAAAATGTAAATTAGGTTAACTTGTAGTAAAATTTTATTTAAAAGTTAAAAGTATTAATATCTTGTAAAATTTTAAATCAATTTAATTAAGTTAGTATATATGACTTAATTCAAGTAAATTAAATTTTTTTAAAAATTTATTTAATGTGTATTTCATAAAATTATAACTTAAGTTAAAGATTATGGTAAAATTTAAATTTTAAAAATAAAATTATATATTAATCATAAAATTTTAAATTAAGTCAATTATTTAAGATTATTTTTAAAAATTTAAGGAAGTATATTTAGTTAAATTTACATAGTAATTATTAAATAAATTTTTAAGTTAGGATAAGTGTTACTAATTTTAAATTTGAAAAGTTAAAACTGTAAAATTTTTATAAAATTTTAAATTAGGTTAATTAGGCTTAGACTATTTTATAAAATTTAACTAAGTTTAATTATTTAAATTTATTTAGTAATTAAAAAAAATATGATAAGTTCTTTTGCAGAAAAATTTAAATCTTTAAATTTAAATATAAATTATTCATAAAATTTTAAATGAAAATAATTAGGTTAATATATGTCATAAAAATATTATTTAAATTTATTCAGTAATTACTAGAAAAATTATAACTTATGTTAAATTGTAAAAAAATTTAAATTTTAAAAGTTTAAATTGAAAGATATTCATAAAATTTTAAATTAAATTAATTAGATTAATATATGTAATAAAATTTAATTATTTAAATATATAATAATTATTAAAAAATTATAAATTATATTAAATTGTAGAAAAATTTAAATATTAAAATTTAAAACTGAAATGTATTATGTCATTTAAAATTTTTAAATATGTTATATTATTTTTAATTATTTTAAAAAGATAATTAAATTATAATATTATAAATTATATAATTTTTAATTTTAAAAAATATATAACTTATAATATAATAAATTATATAATTCTTAATTATTTTAAAATATATAATTTATAATATATTATAAATCACATATATTAAATAATTTATAATATTATAAATTATAAAATTTTTAATTATTTTAAAATATATAACTTAGGTTACAAAGTCAAATGTGATATCACGTGTGATTTATAACATATATGATTATAATATTATGCGTTGAGTTATAGTCATAGACTATTATATTACCTAAAAATATGCATCAAATATGTTAAAGCCGATCTTATTCTTAAAAAGATTTTAAAAATAATATTATTTATATAAATAAATTTTTTAAAAATTATGTTGGAAAAAAATACTAATAATTTAATAATATTATTTAAAAATTTAAAATATTTTTTTAATTAACAATCATATCAAAGTAAATTAAAAATTGAAAAAAATATATTAATAATATTATTTTAAAATAATTATTTTTAATTCTTTAATTGGACACTACAATGATTAATTTTTTTTTAAAATACAGAGTTATTTAATTTTTTTAATTTAAAAAAATATTTTATAAATAATTTAAAAAAAAATGGCTATCGTATATACAAATAGCGATGTTTATTTGTTTTTATAAATTTAAAAAATTTTTGCCACTTTTCTTTTATCTAAAATAAAGTATTATATAGAAAAATGTAAATAATAGAAAATTAAAATAACTTTAAATTATTTCAAATTTTTAGTTTTAAAAACTATAAAGTAATATATTTTTAAACTTCTAAAAATTTTAATCATTAAACAAATTTTTCATTCTTTTTCTTGTCTTAGAAAAAATATTTACATTGCTCGTGCAATGCATATGCATTTTAAAGACTAAAATTTATAAATAAAAAATTTAAAATAATAAATATTTTTTATTGATGAATATATTTATTAGTAATAATAAATATTTTATTATATTAATACAAATTTAAATAAATAAAATTTTAAAATAAAATTTAATTATTAAAATCATAAAAATGTTTTTTCATTTGATCTATTAAAATTTAAATTTAAATTGGTAAAGTTATTATCTTCAATTTAATTCAACTAAAAATAAATATATATTCATAATTTTTTTATAATGTATCACAAACTTTGGGAAAATTCACTTAAAATTTATTATTAAATAATATGAGTTTCATTTTATTTAGATAGTTTTGTATAAATTTTATTTTAATAATATATATTATTGATCATAAAAAATAAATATATTATTTTAATCATCAATGATAATATAAATAAAGATTAAATATATTTTTAATATTTTCAAAATTTCAAAATTTTGATTTTAATCATATTTTTTAAATGATTAATTTTAATTTTTAATTTTTTAAAATATATTATTTTTAATCACTAATAACATATGCAAGAATCTTTGATTATATGCACTATTTTTGTAAAGTTCATGCATATACTATTTTGTTTAGATAATAATATTTTTAAATTTGAAGTTAATAAATTAGCCTTAATCTATAAAATTTAGTGAAGTTCTGATCTATAAATTTTATAAATATATAAATTTATAAACTATTTTAGTTCCTAGTCTGATAAAGATTAGATTAGATTGGATTATATGAAACAAATTTATATCTTTAACTCTCATAAGTTGGTTGCATAAAAGCAGCTTGGTTTCCAAGCAAAGTACCCATTGGATTGACAGGATTCTCTACGTAAGAGGAAAAATATGAAAGTTATTATGATCAAAGTGCTAAAACATGCAGAGTAGAGATATGAAGAAGGAAAATGGTGAGAGATAGTTACTACTCAAGCTGGGTGGCAAAACAACAATTGTGATAGGACATAGGAGGCATTAATTCTATTACAAGCGTATCATTTAAAAACAAAGCCACAGGAAAAAGACATTAACATCATTGCTTCACGCATCAGCAGAAAAAGATCCTCAGATAATGTTGTTGATAACTTCGTATACAAATTGGTGTATCTTTCTATTCAATATATATACAAATTATTCAAATTGAAGCTAATTAACGAGGGAACTGTATATGCACCCTGCTGGATTGAATATCAACATGTTGTTAGAATATAACTTGACGGTTATAATGAATTTTGGTTTAGTTGACTTTTCGGTCTTATAAACTTTTCTCAAGGCATATGGGCTGGGTTGGTCCATTTCTTTTCATAATCAAAGAAACAATGTTTAAATTCAGGATTTTATATTAATTACATTAATCTCCAACTCTTTGTTACTAGAGTTGGTCTAGTGACTTCTGGATTGGTTCATTTTATAATTCAATGCTTCTCTTTCTTCTTATAGTGATCTTTGTTGGAAGTGAAAGAACAAAAGACAAAATCTAATCATGCCATCATGCCATCATGCCTGCCTACTCCTTATAGCAATGAAAGTTCCTTGTAATCTCAAATGAATTTCAAACATTAGAAATTTAAATTAAATTTGTGTATGTTTGTTTCTCAGAATTAATTCTCATATTTTTTTAATATAAAATATATTTCTTTTTTCTTTTTATTTGTCCAGATAAAAAATTAAATAATTATTTTTATTTATCTATCCTTTTAAATATTCAAGAGAGTATTTATTATTATTATTTTTATATATCCTTAATAATAAATGAAAGAAGTTGAAATTATAATAAATAAAAATAAACTTTATACATAAAAAATTAAAAATAAATAATAATTTTAAAAAATTAACAATATTAATTGTTATCATTCTTAACACATGTGCAATAAAAATAAACCAAAAAAATATATTTTAATAAAAATATATGATTAAAATTAATATATACACATAAATAAAAAATATTTAACAATCTAAAATTAATTTTATTTAACTTTAAGTCAAAGGCACCTCATCGCTCTCTTGTGTGGACAAATCGGCCATGGAAACTATGCATATATTCTCCATAACACGAATAAAACATTGTTAGCTTGGTTCGCAGGCAAAGTAGTGGGTTGATTAATTAATTGGATTCCCAAATTGAAAGTCTTAGTCTTCACACATGTATAAAATGCAGTGTTCATTCGATATTAGTGTACGAAGAAAGTAGTAAAACGGAGTGAGGAAGGAGGGAGTTTGGGGTTACAGAGTAATTAAGATATTCAATATGGAAAAGAAAGAGCATTGTTTAAGCTTAACAATAGAGATGAAGAACTCAATGATGTTTAAAACAGAGTGAGGAAGGAGGGAGTTTGGGGTTACAGAGTAATTAAGATATTCAATATGGAAAAGAAAGAGCGTTGTTTAAGCTTAACAATAGAGATGAAGAACTCAATGATGTTTTTGGTTGGAGGAGACGCTCGGTCTGTTGAAAGTAGTAATTCATTCAACAATAAAGGTAACGGCCACCAAGGTTTCTCTTCTTCCGACGTTCTTAATGCTTCAGCCATCAACAACGGTCCAGGTATTTTTATTTTCTTCAAGTAATTTTATATATTTAGAGGATATAAGGAAATAGTTTTATAAATATTATAAAATTTTAATTAAATAATTTTTATATTAGGTAATTTTTTTTAAATATTTTGGTTATATTAGAAATTTTTCATATTTTCATTTATAATTTTTCATATTTAACTTTTATTTTAATGATAATTTATTGTTAATTTTATAATTTTTAAAATTTTGAAATTCTTTATCCAAAATAAAAAAATGATAATACAAAAAATAATCAATTAAATATAATTAATTTCCTATCATAGATTTATTTTTAATGAGTTTGAATTAGATTAGCTTTTTGGTCTTTTATAAATTTAATATGTAAATTTAACACAGTATAAAAGTATAATTTAATAATATTAAATAAAAATATAAATAAATTCATTAAAATAGATCAAAATATAAAGTTAAATTTTGAATTAAATTCCAATTTTACAATATATGTACGTCCATAACCTTGTGTTTGGATGAGCTATTTTAAGGAGGAGAAGTAATTTTTGAAAGAATTTAAAATTCTAGTAACTGAAATATATTGTTTGGACATTGTTTGGTAAGAAATTTCAAACTGTAAGCATTTTAAGAGAGTATTTTAACCAAATAAGATGAGAGAATTTCAAATTTCTCGAAAATAGATGGAATTTAAAATTCTCTTATCTCATTGTTTTATATTTGTATTACTTTATTTTTTATTATTATTATTTTTTATTCTCTTACATCTTTATCCCTCATCTTTCATCTCTAGATATAATACTTTTAATATCAATTGATATAATTATATGTTTCTATCATTTTAATTATGTACGTTTGTTGAGTTATTATTCTAATTAAATATATTGTATAATAAAAATACTTGTATATTTAAATTCTCTTGTGAAAAAAAAAAGTAAGAGAAAAATTAAAATAAACCTATAAATATTTAAATATAAAATTTTGTATATGGTGAAAATTAAATTATATAATCTAAATAAAAATTTAAAAATTTAAATTTCAATAAATTTAAATTCTATCATCCAAATAAAAAATTTTAAATATAATAAATTAAAATTCTCTTATTCAAACAAGATATTTTTAAAATAAAAGTATTTAAATTAAAAATATTTATATTTTCAAGTATTTCAAATTTCTTGAAATGTTAAAATACTCCATCCAAAAGATAAAGGAAATTGATTTTTTTAAAGATACAGTGTAATTATTTTTTTTTTCAGATCGAAGCAAAACCAAAATCAATTTAGTCAAATTAATTTTTGAAATCTTCGACATAAACTACTCTATCACCCACCTCCACCTTATAAAAGTAGTATTTCATCTGCTTAATTCTAACTTACGCATCACTTGAGCTAGAACTTATGTTGGCTATTATAAAGAATATTTAAATTTATTAAATTTACATTTTCATTTGATATTAAATTTATATGTTATTTTATAGTTTTCGGTTGTTATTTTATTTGTCACCCATACATAATTACTTATTTTTTATTTTTATATTATAAATTTAAGTTTTCAATAAGAATTTTTTAGCATATTTCAGTTTTCATGAAGTTACGTAATTTTTTAAATTGAGTATTTAATTTAATTTTTAATATTATTTTTTAATTTAATTTAAATTTTAATTTTTATTACATCATGTAAAATTAAATATATGTTTTTAAGATAAAGAAAATTTAAATTTTTATCAATTTAATTTTAATTTTAAATTTTTATATATTATATTAACAAAGATATATAATGTATCTTAATTTTACTAATTTATTTTTATAATATTTTTTAGTTTTAAAACTTTGATATATTTAATTCAATTTTATTGAATACAATTTTTATTATTAATAATTTTTTTATCATAAACAAAATAGCAAAATAATAAAAATATTTTTCAATGTTTTAATTTATTTTATTTATAAAAATTTATTTAAATTTAAAAGTACATGGCTAAGTTGCACGCAAAGATTATGCGTGAATCTTGCGAAGGAACGTTAGAGATATTTACTCGCAGAAAGATAATTAATTATTTCATTTTAAAAGACATTAACTCGCCGATTTCGATTACCTGCTAGAGTTAAATTATCTCAAGAACTTGGGAACAACACCAATATTGTGTTCCAAATAACAACTTTTATAATTGTTTTATTAGAGATTTTAATACTGCTAAAATCTTTTACAACTTATCATCCTATACCTCGACACTAAGGTCCTTTCTTCAGAGTCTTCTAAAACATAATTTGTTTTGAGTTAACATTAATTATCAATGTCTCAGGCAGCAGAAACGGAAGATCCTCTTATGGCAATAATGGAGGTTCAAGCAACCAAATTCTATCGAAAAAAGAGGACTACGAAGTGACGTGGAAGAATTATTGTGATAAAAGTAAAAGTTCGAAAAATTTTATGTGCGGTATGATTCCGATTGTGTTTCCTAATGATAACACAAGGGCAGCGGCATTAAGGAATCCAATACTTAGAGATCCTACACGTGATTAAATCTTATTCAACAATGTTTAGAAAAAAAATTTAAAGAATAATTTGTTTTATCTCTCAATTACAAAAATTAAATATTTATAAAAATTTTTAATTTATTTAAAAATAAAAATTTATCAAAAATTAAATTTACAATGATAAAAAAATTAAAATCATAACAACTAAAAAGAATATTATAATAACAATAAAGTTATAATAAATTTTTAATAATTATATAATAAAATAATGTAATAATAATATTATTTTTTATTTTTATAAAATAAATTTTAAAAATAAAAATAAATTATATTTTTTAATCATTTATTCAATACAATCTTTATATATAGGCATTTTATAAAATACCATAATCAATTTATGTGGATTCATTTGAATAATTAATATTAAAAATATTAATTTGACCTATTCAACTTAATTTAACATTAATTCATATAAATTAAGATCAAAATAATCTATAGATTCACATAATCTACCTTTAAAAATTCATAAAATTAGGATATGTTCATAAATTTAGAATTAAGAAAAAAATTAATATAATTTAAATAAATGATTAGATTTATTTTATGGGTTATAAGGATTAATCCATCACATAGATTAATTGACTCATTATATGGATGTTAATTTTTTTTATTAAATTCATAATTATTTTGGATAGTTAAAAGGAAGGAACATAATCAAATAATAAGTTTAATTTTTTATATTAAACATAAAAATTTTGTATTTTTTTTTAATTTTCTAGATCTTCTATTTATTCAAATAATAACAAAATCAAATATTTTCTTATGCAATATAACATCAATCTTTTATAACTTGTTTATGTAAAAAAAAAATCAATTTTTGACTCAAATCTCGTACTATGACTTCATATATTTATCCAAAAATGATTTGGGATTGGATCGACACCTTCAAGTTATAAGTTCTGATTATTATGTTAAAATAGTAAGTGTCGAAATCTAAAACAACAATCCAAAAAGTCACACCATCTAGATTATTCATACTTATGAAGATTTTTCTAATAATTTTCGGTTTGACTTACACGATATGATATCAATTATAAGAAATGATAAGATAAATGCTAGAAATAATCCACCACATTTTATATAATGCTTTTCATATATTTGTAAAATAAAATTAAGTCTATTTATAGGCTTTGCTTATATAAGTATCCCACAACTTTTTTTCTAGACCCGACATATGTAATAAAAGACAATTAATTAGCATATAGATGACACGTATTACATGTAGTCATTTGCATTCCTTTGATCTTTGGAAATCAATAATCTCTCTTCTATTAGTTCATCAATCTTTAACTTGTAGAAATCCTAAAATCAACCCAAATGTTATTTACCATAACTTGTTTCAATGTGGTCAAAAATATCTTTGCCAAAGTTGAACTTGAATCAAATCTTCTCGTATCAACAGAGCCTCCTTAAAAAATATTTAGTATATTCAAACTTAGTATTTTTTAGCACCTAGTCATCCTATGATCCTTCAATTTCCCTTAGGCGGGAAATTAATAAAATTTCCTTCTAATGGATAATAACAAGGTCCATTACCCGATGTTTATAATGACAATATTTTTCTTGTACCACAAACCTCACACCCATCATCAAAACCCATGACATTACAGATCGATAAAGGATGATTAGGTCACTAATTGTCCTTACTATGACCTTAATCACGTCGCATATGTTGTCTGCATGCCTCATCATCATTAAAGCAAGATCTCTTGCAAAGTCATGACCTGCCCCTATAAATACTTGATTTCGTTAATGATTTACCCTTCTTTGTCACTACATAGCTCACAAGCTTTCTTTATCTCATTACTCCAAGCACCCTGCAACCTTTCTTCATCTTTTCTCTCAATTCTCATAACTTTAAGATAATCTTCGAATGACCTCTTTTTCTAAAAAATTATTCCCACCAATGTACCAAGGAAACCTAGTACATGAGGGTGACGTGACCTACATTCTTGACCCCCCATCATTGAAGAACAAAAGACCATGTACCTATCTTAGGTGCTTGTTCCTTTCAAGTTGAAGGAAAAGACTCATGCTTTCTTGGATCCCATTTCACCCACCATGAATCCAGTTCTTCCCAAGGTCCCTAACAAAGAGATTTATGCTCTTCACATAGGTATAAACCTTAGCTTTCTGGAAAAATCTTAGAGGATATTTCAAGCAACCTTGATATAGAGGTCTCCAACTATAGAGGATGATCCTAACTATAGTGACTTCCAGGCCTATTGGGCCTTAAATAAATATAATAGAACTTAGCTCATTTTTGGTATGAGTAGGACTTAGAGAGCCTAACATATATAGGATTTAGGCCTAATTTTGTTGTATTTTTAATTGAGGCTTTTGGACCTACTTTAGGCCCAATTTGAGGTTTCATAGAAAACGGATGAATGCAACATAATAGGCTTGCAATCCAAGTCCAAACCATTCATCTTAGGCATCTCCAAAGTCGTATGTGCCTTCTTCTTCCCTTAAGCATATTTTGGCCTATAAATAAGCATCTCATGTGTAATTTTCATAACTTTTGAGTTATTATTGAATTTGCATTCAGAAATTGAGTGAGAGTTCTATCTTTTCTTCCCTTTAGATCCAAGCATGGGATTGAGGAACCTTCTCATTTATGCCTACTCATATGGTGGCGTTGAAGAAGTTCATCCTCCATAAGAAGTGACACTCCCAAGCATAAGGAAAAGCTTCAAAGATTCCTCCATCATCTTCTTCCATTTTCTAACCTCCATTGCTCTAGATCAAGTTCTTATTCCATCTTTACATCAACTGATATCAAGTTCCAGTAGTGGAGGTTAGATCCAATCTATAACCATCTTGCAATTTCATTCTTTTCGAGTTCATTTTCTACTTCATTTTCTTTTTGCCTTTTGATCGATCAAACAATCTCCATTTTTCATGATTTTTTATGAGTTGAATTTGTCCATCTTTTTAGATTTTGGAATGCTATTGTTTTCTTTAATTGGCTTAGAAATGAATCCTAAATTTTCCTTATTACTAAAGTATATGCATCCTAGCGCCAAAATATGTCAATCTTGAATAAATTGAGCATAACTTGGTCAAATATGATTTGATCTGTATCAAATTTGTTTTGTTTTCCTTGATATGATCCTTAGCTTTCAAGTAATGGGTGTGAATTTTTCATATTTCAAAATTTATTTTTGAAAATTAATTTGAAATTTGAATTCAAATTTAGGCACCAAAAGTGTTGTGTTCTTGAGTTCAAATGCATGATTTGAGTTCTTTAGAACTTGTATAGGTCTGATTCATTGTATTTTGATCCTTCTATTTGTGCTTTAATCTAGGTTAAATAGTGTTTGTTTTGTCTCCTCCAATTCCAAAAGTTTCATGATCATGTACATGCATACATAATGCTAGTCAGGCTTGAATCGTGCATGATCTATGTATTAAAGCTTGGTGATTAAGTGTATGCTTAATTAATTTTTAAGCAACAATTAAAAGAAACTTAAATCTACCTCTGAAACTTTTATGACCTAAGATGGACTTCGAATTATTTGGACAAAGACACTTGACTTAGATTAATACAATTATGCAAAGGATGGGTGCAAAATGCACTAGAATGAACTTGTGGACTTAGGACCTTGAACAAAAGCCTACGCAAGAATTATTTGAGGATTGTGACTCTCTAACTTTGAACCAAGAAAGTGACAAAAAGAATTGAAGAAAAGTGAAAACAAAAAGAAGAAAGACAAAAGTAAAGTGAAAGAGTAAAAGAAGACAATAAAAAAGAAAAAAAAAACAAGAACATATAAGAAAAGGCTATGCATAAAGGTCATTTATTATCTTAAGTGTGGTATGCTTGCTTGTCCATGACTCATATTAGGTCTTAATTTCTTAATTTGTATATGCATTTATAGCTTGGCCAAATAACATTTTTTTTTTTGCATGAGCATGAACATGTGCTTGCTACTCTTAAAGTTTCTAGGAAATTTCTTTTGTATGCCTACCGTCTTTTCATCCTTTAATTCTAATTTATCTATTCTCTTTGGTTTCTAAGTCTTGTCTTGACTATATCCTTTTGAGTGTGATTTTCTTATGTTGAGTTTTTCTTGATTGTCTTTAAAATTCCTTTAGTTTTGTTACTTGCCACTTACACTTGCATGAGCACTTCTTCACCACCTAAGAAGTACTAAGTCATCTAGGTTTGAGTTAAGCTTATTCCTTGGTTTGAAGGCTGTTTTGTGCGGGTGAATTGGTGGGACGAGGTTGATTTCTTGGTGAGAACACTAAAGGGGAAGAGTAGAAAAACTTGGTGAGGCGTATTGTAATTTAGGCTTAATTTTCTAACACTAACCAAGGGGGGAAAAAGTGTCCTTCTTTTCTTGCAAGTTTTTGTAGGTATCTTGGAGGGGTCAAAACACAAGAAAAGGTTACCAAAGGAGTTCAAGAATGTAATGTTTGAAAACTTGGACTTGAAGACCAAATTGAAGAATTGTTTTAGCACTTTTGTTGCTTGTGGTTTGTGCTTGTAAATTTAGGTTCAAAACTTTGTAACTAGGAACAATTTGAATTGTATTATAGCTTATTATAGTAGGTTTTCACATTTTTTGTAATTCGTATTTCCTTTCCACTCTTTCCTTTGTTTAACTTTTGTAGTTTGTGCATGCATAAAAACACAAGGGGAGTGTAATATCATTCACCTTATGTGAATGAATCAGAATGCGGAAACATTAATTGGAACGTCTTGAAATCAAGATATAATAAGGAACTAGACACAAATCGTGACTTGTCGTAAGAACCAACGTTATCAAGGGGTGTTCTTTGCCCAAGAACCAAGAAAAACCTGACACATTCAAGTAAATTCAAATATATTTTTATATAATAAATTCAAATATTTGATTATAAAGATTTGATTATGATAACTCTTTATGTCTCATTCATATCTTAGGTCTTCAATTGTTTGAACTTGTACATGTAACATTAGGACTTTGTTTGTCTCTTTTTGGAGTTGGACCAAAATTGAATATATGTCTTTAAGTAGGCTTAAATCTCTATTATTCTCTCTTTTTTCAAATTAATTCATCCTTAAATCAAACCTTAAAATTTCATACAAAAAATATTTAGATAGACTAATCAAATCTATATCATTCTCTACCCCTTCAAAATGATTCGTCCTCGCAAAAGAATTAAGGATTATATCTTCATCTGGTGGAATAAATTAAATAAAAAAAGATATCAATCTCTTGAGAATTAGAAAAAGATAAAACATATTATGAAAGGAAGATACATATCTTCCTATTACCTTGCCCTATTCAGGATGGTTTTAGATTTTAGTTTTACAAATCTTTAAAATTCAAATTCAGTTTTAATTTTTAGTTTTAAAATAGAATCAAATCATAATTTTAATTTTAAAAATTTATTTCAAAAATAAGTAATCTTATTATATTTTATCATTTTATATGTTAAGTAATAATCAATAAATAATTTTATACATTATTACTATAATATTTTTTGAAATTATTCAGTATTTATTTTACACAAAGTAATATATTATAATATTATATTATAAATAATTAATAATATAAAATAATATCATAATATTATAAATTAAATACAATTTGTATATCGAACAACATTATTCATTTTATTATAAATTCATATAAAATATATAAATAAAATTTATTAATTAAAAAATTCATAAAAATGAAATTCTTTTAAAAAATAAAAAATTAAAATTATTTTTTAATGTGATAATATAATTATAATATAAAGATAAAATTTTTTATTTTATATATTATTTAATAATTAATATATAAGATAAATAATTTTATATATTATTATAATATTTTATATATTAGTCAATGTTTATTTTATAATATATCTATATATGATTATATTATACTATGAGTAATTATTGAATGTAAAAATTATATTATGATTTATATATTATATAATATTATTTACTTAATTGTTAATCTATAAAAATTATAAATAAAAAATAATTAATTATAAAATTAACAAATTTATCAAAATAATAAAAACTTAAAATTTAAAATTTAAAATTTAAAAAATAATAAAAATTAAAAAATTGTTATTATTATAATAATGATGATGATAAGAAAATGATAATGGTAATTTAATGATAATAATAGTATTAATAATGATTCTGATAATTTAATAATAATGATGATGGTAATCATAATAATAATAGTGATGTGGTTTAATAAAATTTAGAATAAAAATATTTTAAAATTAAAATAATAATTAATTTTTTTAAGAATTAAATTAAAAAAGTTTTAAAAATATATAAAAATTAATTTAAAATTATTTTTGTTAAATAAATTTTATTTTTAAAAGTAATTTAAAAATTAAAGACAACTAATTAAAATCTTTAAAAAAATATACAATAAATTTCAAAAACTAACACAAAATTAGAGAAATATGAATGAGTAAAAAAAATAAAAATAATAATCATTAAGACTAACTTAAATAAATGTAAAAAAGGTACATGATTAAATATCTTAAAATTAAAATTAAGGGTACAGTTGAACTACAACTTTATCCTTTCTAAAAATTTATCGGCAAAAAAAAGCATTTGTAGGGAAAAAAAATCACATGAAAATCCGTAGAAAATGGAGTTATACTATATTAGCAGAAAAATCTTCAAATATGTCCGGCAGAGTTTCCTACGAATTCAACTGCAACTTTTTTTGCGGATATAAATCCACTAGAGTCTTAGTTAGACTAAATCGTAGGAAAATCTACATGTATTACATTTTTTTCACAAGAAAGTTTAGGAAAATATTAATTTTTAAATTAAATACAATTTTAAAAAATAACTTTATAATATAGTTAAAGTCTTTAAATTAATTATTAAATAAATAAAATAATTTATTTATGTTAGTTATGATTTTTTATATAATTTAAAATATGTTTGGTAATGTATTAATCAATTTAAAATTAAAATTATTAATTCAAATTTATTTTAATATATTTAAATTTTTTTGGATAAATTAAATTTTTAATATTTGTTTACATTTTTTTTCATTGTTACTGGTATTTTTTGAAACGTTATTTTATGTAGCTTTGAAGCTTTTCATATTTTAGTTGATTTTTTTTATTGTTATTGTTAATATATTTTTATGATTTAATATCTTATTTATTTATTTTTATAAATTTAAAATTATGCAAAGAATTTTTAATAAAATTATTAATTTTTATATATTAATTTTTTATTATCATAAAATATTATATTTTAAATTATTATTTTAACTATTATATTGTTTATTTATTTAATAAAATATTAACCTTTTGATAAAATTAATTAAAAAACTTAATTTTAAGTTTATATTTAAAATTTATTTATTTTAAAATTAAAAATATAGTTTTAATTTTAAAAAAATAAAATTATATTTAATTAAATTTTAATATTTTTTTAACACATGGTTTAAAAAAAATGCATCACCCTTATCAAGTTTCGATCAATAGTTAATTAAATTTTTATTTGTTGTTTTACGTTCATCGGTAGTTTAGTTGCTAATTTATTTGTTAATTTAAGATATAGAATGTGTTTAGTAAAATAAATATGATAAATATAAAATAATAAATAAAAATATGATTAAATTGTAAATTAAAATATAATAAATATGATATGTTTTTAAATAAAAATATATTAAAATTTAATTAAATAAAATATATTTTTAAAATAAAAATATTTATTTTTTTATTTTTATATAACAAATTTTAAATAATTTTTTTAAAAATAGTTATTTTATAATTTTAATTTTTTATCAACGGTTCAATATTTTTAGTAAAATAAAAATAAAAATAAATAGTATATATTAAAATAATAATTTAAAATATAATATTTTATAATAATACAAAAATAAATTTTTTAAAATTAATTATATTATTATAAATAAGTCAAATAATATTAAATTATAAAAATAAATAAATAAATAAAAGATTATATTACAATAATATATTAAGAGTAAAAAATGAATAAAATATTTTAGTTAAGAGCTGAAAATATAAAAATTATTTGAAGTAATTTTTTTTAAAATATTAATAACCGTATCAAAAATGTTACTAAGTACTAAAATAAATTACGTTATCAAATAAAATCAAAATATCTTAACAAATTTTTTCAACTAATAATTTAATTTTTTAATTAACTAAAATATCTTATCAAATATTTATAATTTTATCAAATGTTTTTATTTTACTTGGTAATTTTTCAGATTTTAATTTTAATTTTTTAAATTTTTAGTTAACTTTTTATCTTTTAGCTTATCTGTTAATTTTTCTAAACACAACCTTTAATATTTCTATAAACATTTTTATTAAAATGTTTTTTTTAACTAAGTTTATAGAAATTTATTGGTTAATCTACTTTTAATCCTAAGTTAGTTGAAATAAGTAAGGTTAGAGTATGTTTGATATTTTATTTTAGTTAAATCAAAGATAAAATAACTAATTAAAATATTTTAAAAATATTTTTAGTTTTATTATTTAACTAGATAAAATAACAAAGTGTGTTTAGCATTATTTTTATAAGCATTCAAAATTTTAATTATTCGCTGAAAGTCGTTCTTTTATTTTTATTTTTATAATATATTTTAATAATATTTTATCTTTTTTAAATATTAATTTTTAATATTATATTGTTTAATTTAATGATTAAATTTTATTTAAATTATTTATAATAAAAAAAATTGTTGATAACAATTTTAAAGTTAAATAGATACTATTTTATTGAAATGTTATTTATAAAAATTAAAATAAAAATTTTAAATTTCAATAAAAAATACTTTAAAATGTAATTTTAAAATTTTTTATAATCAATTACTTTCATATATTAAGTGGTACAGAAAAACAAACTAGCTAGTCACCGAAGTAACGGGTTATGTAATAAAGTATGTAAAACAATATACTAAAGCAAAAAAATACACAAATATCTATTTATGTTATTTGAAAAGTACTTATCGAAGTGTTAATGTGATATTTTAAATAAAATTATCAAAATTTCTTTTAAATTAATCCAAATTAAGCTATATTTTTTTTACATGTAAATAAAATAATTATTTAAAAACTAATATCAATCAAATCATTTACACATATGAAGTGGTTGGTATTAATTTTTAAATAAAACAATCCTAATTTTTATTTTTTTTAGTCACTTGATTATGATGTGGTAATTATTATTATTTTTTAATATTTTTATTAATTTTTTCTTTTATGTTATAGCACTTCATTCAAGTTTGTAATTATAAAAATAATAGTAAATTAAAGTATATATACATTCAATTCTATTTTTAAAAATTTTATATATAAGTTATAAATTATCATTTAAAATATTATTTTTATATTTAATTTGATTAAAATCAAATCATCTCAAATTTTAATTAATTCTAAATTTTTTATATTTAATTTGTTCTTTTTTTAAAAAGCGATATATTATTATTACTGTGTTACGAATAAAAAAAAAGTTGATAACATAACATTAACCACAAAACATACATATTGTATGTAGATCAACAATATTCACCGGTTGATTATTGCTATAATTGCAAATGAAATAATTATAATTAAGAGATATCTTAAAATTATCACTCATAAAAATTATACTTATCACGCAAAAAGTTAGCAAATACATAGGTCATGAACACACGCCCACGCATCTTCACATGGATATAAATTAATATAGAGCAGTGGATGGGACATATCTTCTCCAAGATACATGCAGGTACAAGTGCAAGTTGGTTGGCTTAAAATATTATTAGCTTGGTTTCCAAGCAATGTAGCGGGATAATGTGTGTAATTTTATTTTATTTTTATTTTTCATTTCCTCTTTATTATTTTTATTTTTATTTTTATCTTTATCTATATTTTTCTATCTCTTAGCAGTGTTAAATTTTACTCATACACTAATTTTCATCTATATTTCTTTTTTTAAGTAAATCTCTCCATTGAAAAGTATTTGGATCTGGATAATGTATTATATTCTCAATACTCCAAAGCATATAATACACCTCAATTTAATAATTATAATTAATTTAAAAAAATTAAATTGTTGAAAGGTTGAATGCATACGGATAGATGTAATGTATGGATTCATCATTTTCTTTTTTATTTGTGTATATAATAAAAATAAGAAAATTTAAATCTAAAATTTTATATATATCATTTTAATCCAATTCCGCTGCACTGATTTTATTGATAGATTGATTTGACTAAAAGAGACAGAAAATCATGTTTAAGAGCCTCGCTGCTGAAGCTAAATGGCACAACAATGTTTATGATAAGAGACAATAATACAGTTAAAAGCGACTTATCATTCAACCAAAAATTCTCTTTATACGGACATTTTAAGCGTTTCGAGTATCATGCATCTCTAAAGTGAGAAGTATATTTTAGATGATAAATTATATTTATAGTCATTAATTAAAAGATCAAATAGTTGAGATAGTGCCAAAAACCAAATATATATTATAAAATTTTAAGTTTGTAACAATTTTAAAATTGCACGGATAAAGTCACACCACGGTGGATGTACCCCGAACACTTTGAAATTAAGCAATACATTAATGGGAACTAATCATGTTATTGGCATCTTCTCCATCTTTGGATTAATTGGAATCAAATGATTTATTTTTTTAATTGTTGTAATTAAGGAAGAATCTCAATTCAAAAGTTAAACATTAAATATGCAAAGGTAGTCATATCCCCGTGATAAATATGTTTAAATAGGGAAGGAAAACGAAGAAACTACACTTTAGATTTTCTATTTATAGCCTCTTAATTGGAACCCAAAAAATCTGCAAGTTGCTGGAGTTTGATGTGATTTCAAATGAGTTTTAATTATAATTTTAGAATTTCCAAATCTAAAGTGAGAGACAGAGGGGGATTTCCTTTAATTTAAATACTCCATAAGTATAGATGCGATCAAAGTTGGTTTGCATAAAAAAATACTAGCTTGGTTTCCAAGCAATGAAGTAGTGGATTAACCCGATTCCTTCTGGTGGATTGAACAACATTCGCTGTTTATTAATAGCGCTTCCGCATAACATCATTTCATCAAAGTACTAATACACAGTACATAGAATAAAAGAGAAAGCAAAAGGGTATATATTGAGAGAGAGAATTTTGGAGCTAAGAGTAAGAGGGCATGGAGAAGAAAGATGTAGAGAGACGCTCACAATGCGAACCATGTCACCAAGCGGTTATTAACATAAATGATTCAAACGTTAGATTGGTTGGTTCTGCTAAGAAGATCGACAACTCATTCAACAATGAAGGCGATGGAGACCAAAGTTTTGAGCATGCAGCCATTCTTGGCAGCAGCAGCAGCGGGAATAGCATGATTCCTAATAACCGCACTTTTCACCCAACAAACATGTCCTATGGACATTACTTGGGACCACATCGTAATCTTCAACCATATAATAATTTTGGCCCCTCCCCTCCTCCTCCTCCTATTGTTGACAATCATGGCCATCAATTTGGTATTTATTTTCCAACTAACTAAATTTAATTAATTATCAATTTATTATAATTTATGAATGAGCTATAATACTTTTACATACTAAAAATATCTTATACCTCTTTACATCCCTAATATAATGATCAAACATTTTTTTTAAAAGATAGAAAAGCTAATACTTATGTGTAAGGGATGTAAGTTATTTTTTATATATTGGAGAAAATTTTTATTTATGGATGATATAAAATTTTATAATGGTAATGTATTAAATCTAGCTATGTTAAATATTATTAGGTTAATATTGTTAAAAGGAGTTAATAAAAGAGTTTACTTATAATTAAGGGTGTTTTTGGATTGTTCTTGATAAAAAAAAAATCAAATAAATTTAATTGATTTTTATAATTTGTTTTTGACTGTTTATTATTGATTATTCTACGTGGTTTGATAATTGAATAGATCCCTATGATGAGGAGGATTCAGATTCCTCAAACTCAACCTCGGATTCAAGTTCCTGGGATTCGGATGTTGAGGACTCACATGTTGGGGCGAGAAAGTATGTTGATGTGTATTTAGAATATCAAAGATCAAGGAAGTATGTAACAATTGTTCAAGGATTAAAGCCAGGGAATGGGCTTTACGCCAGAATACTCAACAGCCTCAAGATGGAATTCAACTGTGAGGGCTATTTTGCCCATGATGAAGATTTCGGCTGGGTTTGTATTTTGTGTTTTATGTTTTATTTTCCATGACTATAAGCAATAGTATAATGTAATTAATTATTATAATTTTGCATCATAGGAGAAATAACATGATTTTTACATATAATCTAGGGGAAAATTTCCTCGCCCTCTACCCGTACGGAAAATTTCATTTTATATGATTTTCAACATATGCATCATTGGGTGCAGGTCATAAAACTTTATGGAGATCGCGTAAAGATTGTTTGTAATTTCCTTGTGCGGGTAAGCAAATTTATTACTGTAATATAATATGCTTGAAATAGTGGTATAATTTATTTCTATATTCCTGAATGTTTTGTTGTTACAAACAGACGGGCTTAGTAGAGAGGGAGTATATGAGGATTCATCGTTTGTAAGGCCTAAACCAACACTTGCCAATCTACCTTCACCTTCAATCATGCCTAACAGTACCTTTCAAATCTGAATTCAATCAAGCAGTCTCAACAACATTCTGTTATATTCTTGTTAAGGATTATATATATTATCTGTTTCAGATGATTATTTGTTGGGTTATGTGAATGAATTACATGTATGCTTCTATATATATATATATGAAAAAGGAGTAGAATTTGTTGATACTATGTTTTAAATTATATTATTTATACTAATTTAATAATCTACTATAAATTACAAAATTTATTAATATAATTATTAATTTAAAAGTTATTATTTAATAAATTATGTATATAAAATTTTATGTAAAATAAAAATTAATAGATACTTTATTATATTATTTTATTTTAACAGGTAATATATTATTTAAATATATATAAAACTTAATAGTTGAATAATATACATATAAATATTTAATTTTTTTAAATTTTAATATATAATCATAAAAATATTATAATATGATCCAACAATTAAATTAATGAATTTTATATTATAATTATTAAATATATATAGATTTTAATATATATATATATATTAAAAAATTTAATTTTTATTTTTAATAAGAATATTTTAAAAATTATTTTTTTAAATGTAACTTTTCTACATTAAATATTATATATTTTTATTTATAATTTTATATCTCTTTAATACTGTTTTTTAAATTTATGCAATCTCAATTTTAGTTTAATTTTAAATTGAACTATCATATTAAATTTATAATATATTTTTAGATAATTTAAATTTTATGATTATTGTTTAATAAATCATTATGCTATATTATATTTTTTGTAATATTTAAAAAAAATATTACCTATTAATTTTAATAATATTTTAAAAAATGTTACATCTAATTTATATTAAAAAATATTAAAAAATATATAATATTATCTATTAATTTTAGTAACATTTTTAAAATGTGTTGGATCTAATATACATCATAAAAGATATAATATATAGTAGTAATCAATTAATTTATTATATCAAAGATTTTTCTTACCAATTTAAGATACATTTACAAATTATTTATCAAATAATAAAAAATTACCAAAATAATTTTTATCATATTTTATTTTATTGTTTTATTATGTATACTTTTTATTAAAAAAAAATTGCTTGCAGTGTCTATGTAAGAGACGAAACATGCCATAGGAGGCACATGTTTCGAGTTGATGGTTGATATATATAAAAGTGCAACTATCATGTAGAAAAACTATAATGTTTTGCTTATTGCTTCGGTAAAACACTGTATTTTCGTCTTGTGACTGCAACTACTTCTCCTAATCATCCACCCGCTCTAACTTCCTATTTGACTTACAATACTTTTATTTTTAATACAAATTAAATTTTATTAATAACATCAAATGTGAAATCATTTGAACTTTTTTAATGAGTTATGTACGTATAATTATATATATTTATAGGTTCCATTATTTATTATATTTAATAATAAAGAATTGTATAAAATATAATAGTTAATATATTGTACTTCTTCCATCGTTTTTAATTTATAAAAAAAATATAATTAATATTATTTATTTTTTAAAAATTATTTATTTTTTCAAACAAAATAGCTTTGTTAAGTGTAAAATTCAGGCTGCCTCATTTCCTGATTTTAATTTACAAGTTTTTTGATTTTAATATTTTGTTTGAATAAAAAAAAATAAAGTTAAAAAACAAATAAAAATAAAATAAAAATTTAAATTGTTTGAATAGAATGATATTAAATAATAAAAATATAGTTCAGATTATACTTGACTTAAAAATAATATAACTAATTTACTTTTTAAATGTTTGAGGATGATTACAAATTGTTAAAGCTATTAAACAAAATAGTCCAAATTACATTTAATTTAAAGCAATATCATTATCCTATAAGCAAAACATGAAATTATGAATTATTCAATATATAAACAAGTACATTAATTTATTGGTTACAATTATAAAGGTACATTGCCATAGATTATTGGTTACAATCATAAAATTAAATTATTCATCTATTTTATTGGGTTGCTCGATTCATCAACAATCTATTCATTAATAGATGCTTTGGTAGATATCTTGATAAGTTTAGAATATATTTGTTTGTATAATTGTGTGATAGCTAACTTAGCATTTCCTTTAATTTTATTTCCCTTCACATCATATACAATATTGTTTTTGTCTCTTTTATCTATCTTTTTAAAATATACTATCAAGCACTAATATAATATTTGTGATAACAAACACCTCCAAAGACATGATAACATATAATATCACATAATTAAAACATCTTGCAACTACAAGAAATTGACTAATAATTAGGATGAAATGAAACTTCCTATTCTCCCTTTTGGTAATCCATGCAATTCCTATGTTTCATTTTTACTCTTTATATAATAATTGGTAATCCATGCAATTTCTATGTTTCATTTTTACTCTTTATATAATAAGTTGAGTGTAAATTATATTCTTTCTGAAACAACTCAAAAATAGTAGAAGTGTGAATTTGTACAAGATGATGTAGCATAGGCAAAAACTCACATTTAAACCTTGGTGTTGCAACTCAAACTCATGCTTCAACTCATTGTATTGTTTTTTGCTACCACCCTTTTAAATTTTTTGAAGAATTAAATGATGTTTATGCTTGGTTTCATGAAAATCTTGAATGTTGAATTTAATCTTTCACTAAGTTGAGTGCTTTGCATGCCTAGTGTGAAATATTTTTTCATGTAGCAACCGGTCCATTTTTATTTAAACTATAGACTGACTTCAACCACGAGTTATCATGCACATCATATCTTGTAAGCAAACTACTCAAAATCATCTCAAACTTCATTTCTTCTGTCTATTAAAACATGCATGTTTTAAAATCACTTAGAAAATTATCTCGATTCTTAATCAAGTTCCCTAAATGTTTTATTATATTTTGCATCAAATTCCATTTACATAGTCCATGGCAAGTATCAGGCATCACCTTACGCAATGCTTTAACTATCACTTGGTCCTAAACAGTAAAAACTCTTTAAGGCATTTTTTTTCCTATGAGCCTCTAAGAAAGTTTTAAACAACCACTTAAATGAGTGAATTCTCAGAACATAGCAAGTGTTCTATGTGCGCTATTAGAGTACAATATATCATGTAAAAGGACACCACATCACAAAAATATCTACAATCAATAAGCATTCTTACATCCGTCCAAAATACATTGGTTATTTATTCTTTAGAATCCATCTTATATACATGATAAAATGCAAGATTGTCTAACAATTAGAAGTATTGCAATAAATAACCCACCTCTTTATATATCAAGCTCCTTTATCTTCTAGTCCAAAGATAATTCTTAAAATTCAAATAGGTATAGCCAAACGTATCTCTTTCTCATGTTTCCCTACTTATCAACTCAAATGATACTCTTTGTTGAATACTAGCATCATCTGTCAAACTCATTACATGAGCTTGAAATTTAAATACATTGCATTGTGATGCTAACAAATGAGTTGTTTTCGAGAGATGAAAAATGTGATTATGTTCTTCCACAAAGTGATACAATTTAAATTTTCTATTTTTCATTACAACACTCATCCTTGCTTTGCCATTTATTCTAGTCTCATGTCCTGAATTATTAATTAGAAAATATCTCTTATCTTCTTTTCATTTACCTTCTTTGCAACAAACAAATCTAGTTCCTGTTATAGAGATATTATCTTTCTTACTTTTATTAATATATTATTTTTTAATCCCAAATCCAACTTTTTTTTATAATCTATAAAGAATTTTTAAGTGGCCTTTAAACTTTCAAATTCCACTCTTACTTTAAGCTTCACATCAACAATTTTTGCCAATAAAAAAATAAAATCATTTATTTTATTAAAAATTCAAAAATTAAAATCATTTTAAAAAATATAAATATTTATAAATAACTTTTATATAAATAATGACAAATACTTGTATAGTAAAAAAATTATTATAATGAGATGATCATTTTAAAAATTTATATGCAGAAGTATCTTTGTTTTACAAGCTATAAGATTACTTTTAAAATACATAAAAAATAATAATAATTAGTTTATATTTTCTTTTAAGCACAGTTTATACTATTTCATTCAAATTTATTATTTTTCTTATCAGTAATAGTTGTTTATCATTGTATAATAAAAGATAGTAGATAGTGGATAATAAAAAAAAATTATGTGATGGTAATCTCTTTCTGAACTTAGTAAAGATGGCGTCAAAATAAATAAAAAATATATAAAAAAAGAAAAAAAATTAAAAAGTAACAAGAATAGACGCTTTTCAAAACCACGTTTTTTCTTCATTTCTATCTCCAAAATGGTGATAAAACTCTGCACTTTTTCGTTACCATATGCTGCTACTATATTTTTTCCGTTTTGCATTAATTTTTTTTTTTTTTACTTCAACAAGCACTTTATATTATCACCGTTAATATTGTTGATGCTTTCATTGAGTCACATCAATGGTGAGTTTTGGGAGGAAAGAGAACCGGAGCTCCACTCACGGGAAAGATTCACTTTCAAAGTTCTTGATGCTCATTAATTTGAACATGCTGCAATTATATGGACTTCTTGGAAGCTTGAAGATGAAATTGGTAGAACCACTTACATCAATCAATTTCGTTGAACGGATAAATTATTGTTGAAATCGATAAATTCATGTTATTCTCCGTTCGAGTTGGATTCCAAATTCATACAAAAGCATATGTTATCTAGCCCATGGATGCTTCCTTTCATGTTCAGCCGTCAGATTGAATCATATGAAGTGAACATTGGGAGGAGGAAAGAAAAACAAAGCATTAACCTAAGATTCGGCGCAAGGGCATCAATATTTCGTTTTCCTTCAAGGATGTGGATTTTCATGTTTTTCGTTTATATAATATTAAATATCATTTTTATTTTTAATAAGATAGAACATATATTTTTAGTATTTTTTATATTTTAATTTTAATTTTTTATCATTTTTAAATATTATATATATTTTATTATTTTTATAAATTTATTAATTTTATATAATATTTTAAAATAATAAAAATATTTTGATAATTTTAAAACTCAAATTTTTTCAATCAAAATCATACTGGTATGAATATTTTTATCATACCTGTTGGTAACAGAATAATGATATATTCGAATATATATATATATATATATATATATATATAAATATATATATATATATATATATATATATATATATATATATATATATATATAAACAAATGAACGTACTGTGCAAATCTAAGTTCACTATTTTTCTTTGAAATATCCTGATAATATGTGGTCTCCATAAACAAGCCTTACCTTCACAGCCCTTGTACTACGCCCCACCCAAATTGTATGTTTTATTTGAAAACTTTATACATTCATTAATCTTTATTTACCTTGATTAAATCTTTAATTAATTACTCTCTCCAATTCTTTTATAAGAATTTCTTTATTAAATCTCATATATTAAAAAATATGTAAATAATATTAATTAATGTGTTAAATTTTTAATAGTTAGTAAAATCAAATCGTTTCAATTTTTGGTTGATTTCAAAATTTGTTACATTTTGGCACGTTTTAAATGATGACATTACCGTAAAACAGAAAAGTTGATGATGTCATATAACAAATAGTGGTGAAATATCATCTTTGCCAACTGGTATATAATAATGGTTGGTTGATATATGTGATATTCTAGTGAATTTTAACTATGATATTATAATTTCCAATTCTAAAGTGAATTCTGAATGTCTCTATATAGAAGGATTTTCTTTAATTTAACTAATTTAAGCCAAATCGACTTAGCAACGTCATTTAACTTGGCCGATGTGTGCAAATGTATAAGAATATTGGAACTCTATAGATATGATAGTTGAAGACAATAAAATAATAATAATCATTATTTTTATTTTTTTTTATTCAAAATAGATGTGCAACAAAAATATTTTTCAAGAGAAAAGGCACATCCATGTATGGATGAATGAAGCTTGACAAGTGTAGCAGTGGATTTTTGCATATATTCTTGAAGATGTCAAAGCTCATAGGATTAGGAATGCGCACGGTTGAAGCAGGTTTTGCATAAATAACATCCCAGCTAGATAAATAAAACGGGAAAAGAAAGATGATATGGTGAAGGATAATTAATTAAAAGGAGGCATTAAGATAGTTTCAACAAAGAATGGTGAAAGTGAGAAGGAGAAAATAATAGTAATTAAGATGAGGTAACATGGAAATGTGGAAAGAGTCTTGGGGATACTTAGAAATGGAGGCGTGTAAGCAACGGCTATGAATTTGGTAAAAGGCAATGTTTATTATTACATTAATTCTACTTCAACAAACGAGTAAAGGCAATGGAAAGCAAAGTTCCAATTCTTCACACACTGTTGTTGGTAGCAGTAGGTAACAAAGGAATTTGGGCAACAATAGCATGATTTATGGTAGAGACCAGAGGTAATGGACCAACTCCTCCCACTCCGACTACTTTTCCTGCCCATTTCTCTTTAATTTGCCTCCTTGTTTAAGTATTCGTTTCATAATAAACTCATGTATACCTGAATTAGATTTAAGAGTTTAATTTTAATTTATTTAAAAATTTTGAAATTTATATAAATCTATTATTTATTATAAATTATTTTTTCATCAAGATTTAATTTATTTTAAAATTTACAAATTTATAATAAAAAAATAATAAATAAATTTAAAATTTATATAAATAATTTATTAAAAATATCTAAATCTTAAAATAAAATAAAAATTAATTATATAATTTTAAAGCATATATATTAAATACTAACCAACTGTATACAAATATTATGACATATAAAAAAAATATAATGCACGCACTTAACATATATGTATATATAAATTTAAATATACATAAAAATTAAAATAAAATATAAAATATTTTTTTAAAATTAAAATAACGTACATAACTTTTATAATAAACATCAAAGAGTTCTATAAATAGAGGATTTCTTTTAAAATTAAAATTTTAATTTTTAACAAATTATGTAAATATATAAATATAATATATTAAAATAAATATAAATATATAATATATAAAAAAAGTAAATTGTCACTTTAGTTCCTGAGATTGTTATCAAGTTTCATATTAGTCCTGACTTAGAGAAATTAACTCGTTCGTTTCTCACTTTTTAAACCGTGATTCACGTTAGTTCCCGAGGTCAATTCCCGTTTACGACATTCTGACGTGTAACGTTAAATGCCAACGTGGCCAGCCAGGTAGACCTCCAACGTCATCGTTTTGTCGCACGCAAGGATTATCGAATGCTTCTAAACATTGTCGTATCAAATGGTATGAGATTTGAGATTTTAGAATGCATCCCTATTTGAAACCCTAATTTTTGCAATTAATTTATAATTTGTAAATCCTAAATTCCTGGTTGGCTATGCACCCAAGTTTAGCTTACTACCTGATAAAGATTTAAACACAAGTGCTACTCGACCCAAAGCTTCTGGTTTGGATATTGCAGACTCAACGTTGGACATTTCCAAATATGTTCTATACAAGATACTTGATACCATCTTTTTCTTTTTTTGGGACAACATCATTTTTATCAAATTCTTTAAATCTTTTCAACAACTTATAAAGGAAATTTATGGATTGGGTTTCAAAATCAATCTATTCCTTTTTTTTTCAATCGGCTAAGTTAAAACCAGTTTCAAATACCGTTATACTTCAAACCAGTTTTAAATTCGATTTCTCAACTAAAACCAATTTTAAATCTAGTTTTAAATTCAACTTTGTAGCCAAAACTAGTTTTAATTTCACTTTTGTAGGACCATGCAATAGACTCATCACTGTGAGACAAGCATAATTAGTGCTATAGATAAAAAATGGTTTGGAATGAAGACCCACAGACACAAGAAGCATGATTTGAAAACTAAGTATGATGTATCAAAAGAATAACTATTATGTTAAAATGTAAATAGAAAAAAAACCATTAGAAGAGCATATATGCAATCACAAAAACCAAACAGTTAGACTCCCTCCTCTCCCATTGTATAAAAGCAACCAAATCAACAACTCAAAGAAGAACATTAAATGTGTGGTTTATTTTGACTAAAGAAAGTTTATTTTCGAGCCTAATACTTCCTCAATACATTTCCAAATGTTAATATATTATTGTAAAAACCAGTCAAAGGTTTTGCTCGGCAACGCTCAATCAAGATATTTTTCATTTGAGCAAGTATCCTTCACCCCTCATTGGTCTCGAAAGACTAATTAGGTTTTAAATGTAGAGCTTGAACTTCTAATTCGCAAACATGATATTCTCACTTGGGTTTCTGTTTTCCTTAATGGTTCAGTACATATAGGACAATGACCCATGTGTTGAGTTTAATTGAAACATTGTTATTTCATTTTTTAAGTCTTCTTATAAAATAAGTGGTTAAAGTCTCATTTCTAATGACTCTAACAGTTGGTGATAAAAGGTCACCAATATTTAGGTAAGCAGATTATAAATGAGTAATAAACATGTAGTTATATACTATATTACACCAGTTTCATGTACCTTTAAGCAACATTATTAATAATAAGACGAGAATCAGAGGTGAAGAGGGGCAGTAAGAAATTAAATCCACCAAACAAAAGGAAAATAAATCATACCTAAACTTTTGATTCACAAGTCAGACCAAGGTAGAAAGCATCTATAGTCAATGAAATAAAACTTGCAGCACTCACTGTATTCCACAATTTTCATCTTTCTAAATGAGTTCTCAATTATCTACCCCACCATTATTTTCTTCCCTCTCATCCTAGATAGGAAATGCATCTGCCATCATTGTTAATTTTTCAAATACATCATCTAAGTCATCCATATCAAAACTTTGCACTCACATCACATCATATAGTTTAGATGCATGCAATTACGCCATGGTTATTCTCCAAGGCAGTCACATGTGTAAAATCAACAAGGTATAAGATTTATATGAAATTAGAAACTTTTGAAGGGCTAATCAGTAATCATTCAAATGTTTGAGGGAAAGAAGTTAAATTTGTTGAATGCAAACACAGCGAGCTTCCTAGCCACCATGACTATTATATGTTTGGGAAAGGTGTGAATGTCTCTGCCTTGGGTGACCCTGTGAAACCAGATTATGTTTAAGTACAGAGTCATGAGCCACTGAGCTTTCAAAGTGTAAGAGTTAGGAACTTTCATGAGCATAAATGATGTACAAAAATCCAAGATTAGAACCATAATTTTTCCAAGTTAAACCAAGTACTTAAAATTCAAACAAAACTACATTTTTTTCATAGAATCCAGATCTTAAAAAGCATAATTGTCCCCAAATCATTGAAACCACTCAAATAATTAACTTACACTTTTATAAGAAAAAATAGAATTTCATGCCCAACCCAAAATTAGAAATGTGGTTTAGAAAATTGTAGCTCAAAGTCCACACTTCAATCAAAGACCTTTAAAAAACAAACCAGAAAAATGACACAGTATAAGCCAAACTTTTCTTAACGCCTAATAGTAAGGTAGAAATTTCCATCTACGCAATTACAAACAACAACAATTATATTTTTACATATGCATTCAAAGGTGACAAGCATTAATGGTACATCAAATAGGAGCACACATCTCAGTTAGCAGAGTGTTGTAGGAAAGAATGCATTCTTCTTTCTTACTCCTATCCTAGCAAAAATTAAAATTACATAAATTAAAGTTTTCAAAGCATCTCATTTAGGAGAAACCAACAAGAATTTTCACATATGTCATTCTGTATAAAAACCAAAAAATATAATTGAATAGGAAAGTCCATATAAATAAATCAAAAAATTTAGTACTGCACAGGAACAGCTGAAAATGACATAGAACCGAGACAGGAGACAATTCAAAGGATACTAGATGAAAGTCTTATATATATGATTTACTGATTACAAATCAGGAATTAATGATTTACTGATTACAAATCAATTGTAAAAATTAGGGTTTTAAATAGGGATGTTTTTTAAAATCTCAAATCTCGGACCATTTGATACTACAACGTTTAAAAACATTCGTTAATCCATGCGCGCGATAAAACGAGGGCTTTTGAGGTTCATCTGGCTGGCCACGTTAACATTTAACGTCATTTAACGTTACATATCAGCAAGCCGTCAACGGAAATTGACCTTAAGGACTAACATGAATCGCGATTTAAAAAGTGAGGGACGAACGAGTTAATTTTTTCAAGTCAAGGACTAATATGAAACTCGATAACAATAAAAATAAATAGGTTCCTAAATAAGTTAAACAAGTTTTTGAATAATTTCATGTGTTTATTTATTAAACAAATCAAATCACGTTAAATTTTAAACAAAATAAATTATAAAATTTCTCAAAAAACAATCGATCTTATTTTCATTTCTATTCCACTGTACATTTCAATATTATAAATTTTAATTATTTTTTAATTATTAAATTCTCTTATGTTAGTAAATAATATAATTAATATGATCATATTAAATAAAAAATAATTTTATTAAATTAATTACTGAATCCTTAATCAATTTTCATCATAAGTTTTTATTAAATAATTTTTTAACATAATCATATTGTTGTGTAGTTCATATAAAAGGATTTATTTAACATAATCAATTTTGTGCAGATGTGTGAGAAATTCATTTTGAATTGATATTAATTGAATTGATTTTTTACTTTTTTTTTGGATTTGTATAATATATAAAACTTATCAAAATTAAATTCCATTAAAAAAAATTAAATACAATTTTAAACCAATCTTTAAAATACATTTTTAGTCAACAGTTTATCATTAATCACTGGTGTGGTTTGATAATTGAGTAGATTCTTTGTATGAGGAGTACTCATATTTATCAGAAAAACATTGTTCATGTGTATTTAAAGTCTGTGAGATCAAAGGGATAGGTGAGTATTGTTCAATCCTTAAAGCTTGGGTATAAGTATTCCAAAATACTCAGCGACCTCAGGTCTGAATTCTCTTGTGATGATTTTGTTGTGAAGGACCAGTATTTGGGCTGGGTATGTGTTAAGTTCCCCATGTTTGTGATGCTTAATTGTTGTTATACATCATTTCTTAGCATCTTAATCATTAATCAATGTGATAAGTGTCCAATAAGATACTTATTTGGAACATAATTCAATGTAATTGTAAGTAATTGAAGCATAAAACACCATTAAAACATGAGAAAGTGACATAAAACTGAATAACACATGCACAATCTGGAAAATAAAGTTTTAGAGTCTTTTAGATGATAAATTATCATAAATCTGATGTGTTTTAATTTCTGCAATCTGTTACAGGGTTCCGCGTTGGCAACGCAGTTGGTCCGCGTTGGACAGGCGACACTACAGACCAATAGCTATAAAAAGCCCAGAACAGAACGAAAACAGGGCATCATTCACTCTATCCACTAATCTATCTCCAGAGCAAAGACCTAGAGGATGGAGCCGCCGTTTCCCCATATGCTGGTTCTATTCTGGGTGAAGGAGGAACCCTAGGACGGAAGAAGAAGTGCATCTGCAGCGTGCTGCCATGATCATGACTTTCTCTTCTTCCTCTGTTTTCTTCTTCTTCATTATGTGTAACTGAGTCCCTGTTGGGGAAGGATGAATCTTTAACTGATCTTACGTAACCTAGATTTTGCATTTATTTAAGATTGTTTTCCCTTAACGTTGATTATTCATCTCTTTGCTTAATGCTTTTATGACTTGACCACTTATAAATTGAATCTAAATTCTTTTTTGCAATTGAGAAATTGGTTTAAGAATTGGAATTGGGATTGAATAACATAATTGTGAAGGCTCTAGGGATAGAGGTTTGCAATTATGAGATCGTTCGAATTTTTGAACTTAAGGCTCACGTCAAATTAGGAATTGCTAAGGGATTAGGATTCCTAGTTTGAGTAAAGAATTGATGAGTCAAGGGATTGACCTTCAATCAATAATTATGAATTCGATCTTCAACCATATTTTATCTTGAATATACGTAATGATTAAAGGTTACATAGGGGAAGTTTTGGTGAAATCCAACCCTAACATCTTCCATAATTTGAATTCTTACACATTTATATTAGTTGTTGAGTGTTTGACAGTTTAGATATTAATTTGAAGTATTCTTTGCGTACTGGATAGAGTTCCAGATTTGTGACAGATTCTGTGAATTCTTGTTAATTTTTGTTTGCGTTGCCTACACACTTAAATTTGTGTTGCCTACGTGACCCCATAACTGAATTCAATTAGTGGACTAGTAGGAATTCAGTATTTGAAACTCATTCTTTACTTCATAAAACGATAAGGTGCACTTGCCTTCATACGGTTTTACACCAACACAGTGTAAGCCTAATTAATTAAATGACAATTTTGTGTATGGATGCAGGTCATAAAACTTTTGGGAGATCACGTATGGAATGTTTCTATTTTCCTTCGTCGGGTAAGCAATTTGTTGATTGTAGCTATAAATTATGCATCTGCACACTATAATTTATTCCTAAATTCCTCAATGTTGTGCTGCTACAAATAATAGAGCCTCGCAGAGAGCAGTAATATCACGGTGCATCGTTTGTAAGGCCTAACTAAATCGACACTCAGCAATTTAGTTTCGCGTTCAATGCATAATAGTTGCTTATTCATCTGAATTGAAATGCTAAGTCTCAATAACATTTGGTATATTATTGAAGAGATGTAAGAAGGAAGAAGATAGAGAGCCAAATATTCTATTAGGGTTTGGAGGTTTGGTGAGGATGAGGTAAAAATAAAACAAAATGAAAAAAAATCTTAAATAAAATAGTTATAATTATGTATGACGTAACTTAAAGAAAAAAAAATTATTTATATTTTATGTTGAAAATAAAAAAGTAAAACAAATTAATTAAATTTAACTTATTTTATTTATAATTTTAATTAAAATTTTATATTTATTCTAATAATTAATAATATAGATTTAATTTATTATGTTAATAAATTTGTTCGTTATTAAATTTTTAAGATTTTTCTATTTTTATTTTTTACTAAACATTTAAAATTTTAATTTTATTATAAATACTTCTTATGTTTTTCAAAAATATCATTGTTAAATTTTTTTATAGTTTTATATTGATTATATACCGAATTTATATTTTTATTTTTTTATGAAATAAAAAATGTGATTATTTTTATAATTATTAAAAATTTTATTTTTATTTATTTTTATTATAATTATAATTTTTATTTAAATAAAGTAATAAAAAATATCTGTTTAATTCATATAAGTTATGTAATAATTATATTTATACTTTTATTTTTTATTAATATTGATCAAATATTTTATTTTTAAATAATAAAATAAATAGTATAATATTAAAAAATTAATTTAAAAGGTAATATTTATAATAATATAAAAATAAATAAACTAAAAAATAAAAATTTTAAAAATTATTTTAGTTAGAAATTGAAAAATCTTAAACATTATTTAGAGTATCATTTTAAAAAATATTAATAATTATTAAATAATGTTTATAGCTACTAAAAACTATTTTATCAAATAAAAATAAAATATTTTAATAAATTTTTCAATTAGTAATTCTATGTAGTTTAAATGTATTCTCTAACACATCTTAAATATAATTTTTTTCATCTCTAATACTATTATTTAAATTTATTTAAATTCAGTTTAAATCAAAATTTAATTTTAAATATTTAATTTTGACAAACCATGACAAACTAAAGATATTTTTCTTGTATAATCAAAACATTAAAATTATTATAATCTTACTTTTAAATAAATTATAATTTTAAATTTTAATGAAACACATACATCACTTCTTTGTTAATAGAATTTTAAGTGAGTTAATATTTATATAAATTTATAAAATATTAATTCAGTATTTATCAATTAGATTAATTTTTATTGGATCTGTATCAAATTTAATAGATATGAAGATGATATATTTTAATTCAAATTTTTATCTTTATAATTTTTCTTAATTTTTAAAGTTTTATTATTTTAATTTTATATCTAATAAAATAAAATGTTCATTATTTATAATAAAACATTTATAATTATAGTGATTATTTTTAAAGTAGTCGTACAATACATCCAGATTCATTAATTCATTATGAAAATTATATTTATACAATTTATTTTATAATGAAAAAGAGATAAAGAAAGAAAAAAAGTGTGGGATAAAACATTTCTATTTTTTATTTTTTTCAATTAAATATGCAATGTTTAACAACTTCGGAAACTCTAGAATTTTTGTGATATGAATGTTTGTGATAGAGAAGAACGTAATATTAAGTTGATTTGATATATTAATCCCTCTTTAAAAAACAGTTGCTTTGATTTATTAGCATCCTTATTATTCATTGGCCATTCATCCATGAAGGATGCAGAGGAAGCAGGGCATACCCATTTGCCTCATAAAAGTGTAAAAGCACATCCAAATATGGGAAGCATCATATCAATGAACTAGAAGATGTTTCACAATTTCAAGCTCCAATCTACATCTAATACATAATACATTATCCTCTGAAGAAATGTCTATTTCTAGAAGACAAACTTTCATATCAATTTTCCTTTCTTTTTTTTTTTTTTTTTGCAATCCGGCCAAACAAGAGAATCTTTGATCCATCTAAATTTCTCGTACAAAGCAGTGACAGAAAGATGATGATATTAACAAAAATGGATAAGAGGGGTATTTCTCATTCACCGTGTAGAAAATGCATGAAGGGTTTTGTATAGAAATACAAAGTGTAACAGAAAAGTACCTAATTAATAACTGTTAACAGAATAAATATGGTCGTTAGAATTAACTATTTCTTTATGACGAGAGAGAATTTACTTTTTTGAAAATCAAATCTAGAGAATAAAAAAATTGAGTCAATGTCATACTTATCACACAAAAACAAGGATGACAATTAAGTTCAATTATTCACAAACCACCCAACCCATTTACATATGTATCCACCTAATCAATCGTTTATATATTCAATAAATTAAATAGATTGGATGTTGTTTCTTAATTGATGGTTATTGATTCAACTAGCAACAATGTTTTAAACGATTGGATCATTGTCCCTGCCAAAAATAAAAAGCAATTGGATTGACATGTAATAAAAAATTAATTTGAGTTTGAGAAGATGATTGACTCTCTATACCTTATTAGAAAAGAAAATAAATTTTTTTGAGAAAAAAAAAATAAAAAGAGAAAATTTTGTCTTTCTCATTTTTTGTCTTTCCTTTTTAGAAATTTTTCTCAAGTTTTTAAGTTTTTTCTTTAAAATTATTTTTTTTCAAATTTGTGTGTATAAATTTTTCTATTCTCTTTTAAAATTTTATCTCTTGAATATATTTCTATTTTTAAATTCTCTCTTTATCATATATTTTTCTAAAATTTCACTCAAAATTTTTCTTTCTCTAGATTTTTTTAAAAAAAATCTTTCTAGTTCTTTTTTTCTCTAAAATTTATTTCTATCTAGAATCCTCACTCTTTTTGTTCTTTAAATTTTATTTATGTCTCAAATTATTTTTTTCTTTTTTATTTCACTTAAATTTATTTCTCTGTTTAATTTCTATTTTTTGTGTTTCTCTCCATTTTTTAAAGTTTTTTTTCCAAAACTTTTTCCTCTTTAAATTCTCTAAAATAATACAAGAATGCATAAAAAGGTTAAAATATGTGTTATAATTTTTCATAAACCTTTTGTTAAAGATAAATCTTTGCAAAGTAAAATTGAATTTTAGACTTTGTTTGGAGCAAGTATTTAAAAGTTTAGACGCTTCTAATTAAAAGGTTTCGTAAACAATTTGTAAATCGAAGATAAAAAATAAATATTACAAACAACTCAATTATTGTCTCAAATCAAAATATTCTTAAATAAGTACATCTTCAAATTCAAAACCAAACTTAAAAGAAAGGAAAAAAAAAAAAGTCTCCCTTTTCACATAGATCAAAGAATAAAGTAACCGACACTTAACTAAAGATTTAATTGATCTTTTTTGTATAAATTATTCCTTATCATTTTTCTTCTTATTAAAATAGCCAACCACCTGGACAGTCTCTCCTTGTCATAAGTAGCTTGATTCTCAAAATAAGCATCTCATGCAAACCACAATTCATTCTGTTTGCATTGATTTAACACTGAATTGAGAAAACCATCCAAAAAGTGACTGTAAAATGAAAATTATTTCCAAAGCATGCATTCCAACTTCTCACGTTGTTCAATAACATCAATCATCTGTAGAGTATCGGTTCCAATTGGAGCATCCAAAGTCATTAAAAACCTAAACAAAGTTAAAGATAATTGGTATCCATTCCTACCCTGACCATCGATAATTTCAAGTTGATCCATATTCTTTGTTCATGAACTCATAGATGCCAAAATAATACATGTAGCATTAAGACAATCTTTCACTTACCTCTTGTGAGCCTTGTTTGCTTCAACATCATTTGTATCAGTTGGTGTAGTTACAACAGCCTTCTCATGCATAAGAACAACTCTCAAATTTTGGTACGTAATATAATTGGCTCTTAGCAAGTTTTCAGCTCCAAATTTCCCAATATAAATTTAATAATAAATTTCAAATATCAAAATAATATCTAAACTAATTTGAAAATTATTTTTTACTTATGTTTTAAACTTTTTTTTTCAAAAAACAATTTAAATAAAGTTAACTCCTTTCAAATATTGATTGATTTGTCATTTTTAAAACTTAATATGACGTTACCGTGTTACGTAACACAATGAAAAGTTAATGATATCATAAAAAAAAAAAAAAAAAGCTGTGAGAACCCATCTTTTGCCAACTATAATAAGGTTGGTTGCATTGCAGGTTGATATGATTTCAAATTAATTCTAGTTAAGTAATTATAATATTACTATTTCTGATTTAAAGTGAATGCCTGTAGAGAGGAATTTCGTTTAATTTCTAATTTCAACTAAAGGAGGTAAGTATAAATACCGACAGTGGAAGAAAAAAAAAAAGGAAAGGAAGAATAAAGGCACACACACCTTGAATGGATAAGAGATGCATGGTTGGCTATTGTAGCAGTAGGTGCTGCATATATTCTTCAGGACTCAACAACCTTCTACGAATGCGTGTAGTTCAAGTTGTCTGCATGAAAGAATATAAGAAATTGATACATTGATGGTTTCTAATAACTGAGTGGATACTCTTAATTTACATCCACTGGTGGAAAAAGATGCACCGTTCCTAATTAAGAGGAAACATGAAAGCACCAAGAGAGTAGATGAAGAGATGGAGTAAAAGAGAAAGCAGAAAATAATTGAAGAGATGCAGTAAGAGGAAATAAGATGGAAAGGAAAGATCCTCGGGCACGCATAGAAATGGATCCGAATGGGATGTGGTAATGAATATGTTAGGGTGCGACGTTAATTTGATTCATTCTAATTCAACAAATGAATCATTCAACAACAAAGGCAGTGGGAAGCAAAGTTTCGATTCTGCAGATATTCTTAGTAACAGCAGGAACCGAAGATTATCTCATGAAGAAGAAGACTCTACCAGTGTTCAAAGCAGAAGAAGCAGAAAACACCGCTCCGATCCTGAGTCAAGTAGGAATAACAAGATTGTCGATAACCATTTTTTCAATGATAGAGAGATCAAGGGTGTTGCTATAGATAATCCTTCTCCTCCTCCTTTGAAGACCATGTCGATTGAAAATTTCCCACCACCACCGTCGACAACAAATGGTTGGGCTCGACATGGGCCAGTACAATTGATGCATAATGTTGGGCCTGGAAATGGGCAAGTACCATTGATGCATAATGTTGGGCCTGGATATGGGCCAGTATCATCGATGCATAATGTTGGGCCTGGACATGGGCCAGTACCATTGATGCATAATGTTTGGCCTGGACGAGGCCCGCTACCATTGGCGCCTATTTATGGGCCTGCCTATGGCCCAGCACAATTGAGACCCAATGGTTGGCCTGGACAATGCCCGGCACCGTTGCCACTTAATGTTCCGTATCGGCCATTCAATAATCTCTCGTCTCTTTATTTTCGTCCTCCTCTTCAGCATCCTCTTCCGCCCATTCCTCCACCTCGTTTTGGTATCCATTTTTCAAAAATTTGGTTGTTAATTTCGATATGTTTTTGCTAATTAAACACTAGCTTGATATTGTTAAATGACTTTATAAAGAGCTTACTTATAATTAAAGGGTGTTTCTGAATTGGTTTAGACAAAAAGGCCAATTGTTTGAGAACACTTCATTTTAGAGTTATAAAATTAATTTTATTATTTTCTAATGAAAAACATGTTTTAATGAAAAGATGTAATTTAAATTTATTTATTTATTCATTTTAACTATAATTAACGGTTTAAAATGTTTTATTAATATAATTTGTTTAATTTCTTCATGTGTGTGTGATTGATTTTAACTCAATTGGCTTTTGGTCAATTTTTTGGTATTTTTTATGTAAAATTTATCAGAATATAAAATTTAATTTCATAAAGCATATTAAATACAATTTTGAAATAAATTTTTATTTTTTATTCATCAACAACTTATCATTTTTATTGATGTGGTTTGATAATTTGAATGATGATGATTCAGATTCCTGGGATTCATCAAGTTCTGACTCAAGTTTCTCAGACTCGGATGATGAGGCAGAAGGGTATTTTCATGTGCATTTAATCCCTCAAGCATGGGGCCAATGCGCAACAATTGTTCGAGGATTTAAGCCAGTGCACAATTTAACCGCAATACTGAACGACCTCCAGTTTGAACTCCGCTGTCAAGGTTATATTTACTGGGACCAATATTTGGGCAAGGTTTGTGTTGTGTTTTTAGTTCTTCGTATGGATATTGTATGATTTAATTATTATATTTTTTGCAATAAGAAAATAAATGATATTTATCATACACGGGAAATTTTACGGGGCCCTTTCCCATATGGACATTCTCGTTTTATGTGATTTTCAACATGTATGTATCATTTCTTGGCATCCAAAACCTACTAATGACAATTTTCATTTTATATGGATGCAGGTTATAAAACTTTACGGAAATCGCATAACGGGTGTTTCTAATTTCCTTGTGCTGGTAAGCAATTTGTTGATTGTAATATAATGTCTCGGTTGTTCTTGCTACTTGCTATATAATTTATTTCTAAATTCCTCCATGTTTGCTGTTAAAACAGAAGGGCCTGGTACGCATGGGAAATATCATGGTTCATGCTTAGAACTAGGGTGTTCATCAGACGGTTCAGATGGGTTTAGGGTGAAAAATCTTCATCCGTCGGAAATCGAGTTTTAATATAAATTTTTTATTCTGTTCGTTTATGCCGTTAGGTTGATCAAATTCGATAAAATCGAATATTGGTTTGACCGAGTAAGTAATCGTGGTTGATATATGAAATTTTTTAGATTTTGATGGTGAGAGTCATGAAATTTCACAAAAGAAATTTTGAAATGATCAAAACGAGGATGAATACTAAAATATCAGATTAAAAAAGATGAGCTTAAAAAAAAATCAAAAAATTCATAAAAAAAAAAATAAAAATCATTCATTCCGACGACAAAGTCATAAAATTCGGCAATCCTCAACGTCTTTGATAAATAATGACAACAGAATCCATCTCTGATCCGTTATAAACCATTTTCCAACGATTTTGGTGATTATCCATGGTTACTTGCCCACCCCTACTTATAATTTATAATGCCTAACCAACATTTGGCATTTTCAATGCATAGCAGTAGCTTTTATATTTAGTGGAAAATACGTTTGGTTAACTTAACCGCCAATACTCTTTTACTCTTGCAAAGGCTGTTCTCGAGGCTTCCCTTAACGGCTCTTGAAATGGTGGTAGGATTATATATCTATCCTCTTCTCCACAACTCTATTGGATAAAATTACTCCAATTTTATAATTATGATATCTCATTTTTAGACTGATATTTTTTTAAAGATTTTATGTTTTTATCAACTTATTTAATTTCTCCTATATTAAATATAAACTTAATTAAAATATACTAATAATATAAGAAATTATATTATTATCTAATTAAAAATTGTTTTGTGATTAAAAATAATTAAATTTTAAAAAAATATTTTAAAAATTATATCCAATATATCAAAATAAATATTAAATAGTTTGTTTTCTTATTTATTTATATTTGTATTTCTCTCTTACACTTGAATCAATTTAATCTCAATTCAAATTTAAGTTTAGTTTTAAATTGTAAATCTTAACCCATCATATTAAATTAAAAAAAATTATAATCAATAATTCAAATTTATAATAATTTTATTTTTAAATTTTGACATAATACATCAAATTTAATAAATATAAATATTTTAAATAATAATTTTCAAATTTTATTCTTAATTTTAAAATTATATTGCTTTAATTCAAGTATGTTTAATAAAATAAAATATTTACTTTTCATAATATAAGCATTTACAGTTATTATAACTCTCTTTAAAGCATCTATATAATACATCCAAACTTGCTAAGAAAGTCCATCTATGCAATAAAATTATAATTTTATTAATATCAATTCTCAAACTTAATTTTAAGTATTTAAAAATAGTAATTTTCTTTTTAAAATTATTATACTTCTATATTTTTTATATAATAAATATTTATTTTTTAATAAAAAATTTCATTTTTAAATATTTAAAATTAACCTTAAAAATTAAGATTAACATTTTTATATACTTATACAATTTACTTTTAAATGAATAAAAATATAAAAAATGATTGATATAAAAAAGAAATAAATACAATTTTAAACAAATCTTTAAAATACATTTTTAGTCAACAGTTTATCATTAATTACTGGAGTGCTTTGATAATTGAGTAGATTCTTTGTATGAGGAGTACTTATATTTGTCAGAAAAACATTGTTCATGTGTATTTAAAGCCTGTGAGACCAAAGGGATACGTGAGTATTGTTCAATCCTTAAAGCTTGGGTACAAGTATTCCAGAATACTCAGCGACCTCAGATCTGAATTCTCTTGTGATGGTTTTGTTGTCAAGGACCAGTATTTAGGCTGGGTATGTGTTTTGTTCCCCATGTTTGTGATGCTTAATTGTTGTTATACATCATTTCTTATCATCTTAATCATTAATCAATATAAGCCTAATTAATTAAATGACAATTTTGTGTATGGATGCAGGTCATAAAACTTTTGGGAGATCACGTATGGAATGTTTCTATTTTCCTTCATCGGGTAAACAATTTGTTGATTGTAGCTACAAATTATGCATCTGCACACTATAATTTATTCCTAAATTCCTCCATGTTGTGCTGCTGCAAACAGTAGGGTCTCGCAGAGAGCAGGAATATCACAGTGCATTGTTTGTAAGGCCTAACTAAACCGACACTCTGGCAATTTAGCTTCGCGTTCAATGCATAATAGTTACTTATTCATCTGAATTGAAATGCTAAGTCTCAACATTTTGTATATTATTGAAGAGATGTAAGAAGGAAGAAGATTGAGAGCCAAATATTCTACTAGGGTTTGGAGGTATGGTGAGGTCGAGGTAAAAATAAAATAAAATGAAAAAAAAACTTAAATAAAATAGTTATATAGTTTGGTGAGGATGAGGTAAAAATAAAATTAAATGAAAAAAAACTTAAATAAAATAGTTAAATTTATGTACGACGTAACTCAAAGAAAAAAATTTCATTTATATTTTGTGTTGAAAATAAAAAAATAGAAAAAAATAATTAAATTTAAGCTATTTTATTTTTATTTTAATTTCATTTATAATTTTGATTAAAATTTTATATTTATTTTAAAATTAATAATGTAGATTTAATTTATTATATTAATAAATTTGTTCGTTATTAAATCTTTTAAAATTTATTTATTTTTATTTTATTATGTGAATGGATTGTGTTTTAATAGTTACTAAATATTTAATATTTTAATTTTATTATAAATATTTTTTATATTTTAAAAAAAATACTATTATTAAAAAAATTTATAATTTTATATTGATTATATACTAAATTTATTATTTTTTATATAAAATTGAGGATATGATTATTTTTAAAATTATTAAAAATTTTAATTTTGTTTAATTTTGTTATAATTTTAATTTTTTATTTAAATAAAACAGTAAAAGAAAATATCTGTTAATTCACATCAGTTATGTTAAGTTAAAAAAAATAATTATATTTATAATTTTAATTTTTATTAATACAGATCAAATATTTTATTTTTAAATAATAAAATAAGAAGTATAATATTACAAAAAATTAATTTAAAAGGTAATATTTATAATAATATAAAAAATAAAAATTTTAAAAATTATTTTAACTAAAAACTAAAAAATCTTAAACATTGTCATAACCGGGGTCACGACGAACGGCAAACAGAGAGTGCTCTGGGAAGAAGAAATTATTTTCAAGAAAAGTAAAGTCGCCACCAAAATTTTAGTTTATTTTAAAAGGAAAAAAAAAGTTGGAAAAACCTTTGAAATAAATATTCTAAGTCCGAAAGTCGATTACGAATAAGGAAGGTATTAGCACCTTACTCGCCCATTCAAAAGAACGCCACCAAAACGTAGTTCTATATTTAATGGTTCAGAAACAAGTTACGGATACTTTTAAGAAACATTTAAATTGAAAATTATAATTTGAAAAGAATGAGTTTTATAAAAAAAGAAATAAAGATAGTAGAAAATATTCATGTTTAATTTTTCCGAGTACACATATGCATAAGTTTAGGACAAACGTAGGTTGCACTTAAACTCATATGATTCTTTAAATGTCACACGATAGACTAATCTATACACACGCATCTAAAGTTCGTTGCATGAGATTTAAAATTAAAACATTAAAATTAAATTACGCAAATAATAAATTTAAATTCAATTTATTTAAAAGAAATTTTTTAGTAATACTTTGAACCGTGCACAAGGTTTAAGACAAATGTAAGTTGCACTTAAACCCACATGACTCTTCAAACACAATAAGATAGAGTAATCTGTACATATGCATCTAAAGTTCATTACATGACGTTTAGTTTTAGAATATTTAAGTTAAATATATAAAATGATAAATTTAAAATTAGTTTATTTAAAAAGAAAATCTTTAGTAATATTTGGAAACCTCGTATATACATAGTTTAAGATAAAGTAATCTATACATGTACGTTTAAAGTTCGTTACGTAGGATTTACAATATAAAACTTTATTTAAATACATAAAAATAAAAAAAAAAAAAAAACAAATTATTTTCTTATATATATTATTGTCATATTTTAATTCAAAATTCAATAATAACAAATAAATTATTCAAAACTTATTTTACAATTTATATATACATAAAAAGTTTGATTTGCCATCTTTTATTTTAAGATTTAATAATTATAGATTTTAATAATTTTATTGTAAATCTACTTTACAAAAATATTAAACAAAATATGTTAGAATTTTTGTTTTATAATTTTATTATTCTACAAAAATATTAAAAGAGAGAGAGAGAGAGAAAAAAAAATAAAAAAAATAAAAAAAATAAAAATTAAAAATTTAGTTTTATAATTATTTTATTTAGAATTAAATGATAACTTATTCTAAATCTATAATATTTGAACATATGTCAAACAAGATTATTTTATTATAAAAAAAGTTATTTTAAATCTATGTATAAAATATGTTAAGAGAAATTGATTTATTTTTTTTTTGAAAAAAAATTATTTCATTAAATTAGACTGTTTGTTTTATTTTATTTTTTTAGTATAATTTATTTTTATCTAGAAAATTATGAGCCCAACTTGTTTTTTTTTTGTTTAGGAAATGTTTGTTTTAGTTTTTTTTTTGGTAGTATAATTCATTTTTGTATAGAAAACTCTAAGCCCATATTTTGTTTGGGAAGGTTATGGGCCCGCTTCAGTTAAAAATCTGGTCTCAAATAGGAGGAGATAAGAAATCAAAGAACTTACTTCTATAGGGTTCAAACTCAAGTCTCTAAAAAGACTTAGTCCCTATATCAACCACGAGACTAAACTCATTCTTGTGTTTAAATGTTCCTTGATTTTATTTAACTATTAACTAAAACTTGTGCCCATACCATTAATAAATTGAAACCCCTTTCTTCTTTAACGAAAAATGACGCTGCCCTCTTCTTCTCCAGATTTGGGGTTTTGTTAGATTTAGGATTTAGGTGGACTGGGAAAGAAAGGGGAACACCGTCTTGGCTTAGGAAGCGAGAGCCGCTGTCACCAGGAACGGCGGAACGAAACGGAAAGTCCTTGCCGTAACTGGTTTAAAGTCGAAGGTGCAGTGACTCTAACGGCAATGGAAGAAGAGGATAAAAATTTCCAACGTGGATGAAACTCACGGTAGCATTAACAGAAATAGAAGAAGAGGATTAGAGCTTGCGGTGGTCAGGGACAAGAACAATGCTACGCGAACTGGGCTTGCGGTGGCCGGAGATGATTTCCAGCAGCGGCCTTGACAAACTAAGAGTGAACATCAGTAAGCCTAAGGTGAGGAACAAAATGATATTTTTATTCTTTATTTGAAAATTCCTATACTTATCTATTGTTAATTATTATATATTTGTATATTTGTTTTGAAAAAAAGAATAAGAGATTGATTGTTATTTGACTATGGGATTGAAGGATTTGTTAAGGGTGGGGGTGGTTGTTGCCTATGATCTTTACCAGGGAAGGTTTGTTGACAACCAAACAGAACAGAAGAATAGAAGCTGTAGCAATGCCTACATGTTCTGATTTTGATTGATTTTTTTATGTGTATTATTTATTTAACCAAAATTAGTTTGTATTTCTAACATTATGTTATATCCTTATGAACATTAATGTGTATGAGATTGGATTTGGAAAAGAGTAACTTGGGATGTCTTGAATTTGATTATTTGTTTTGAATCAAAAGCTAGCATTATTCCTAATATGTTCATTCAACTCTAATTTAAAATAAGATTTATCAGTCTTGCATTCCTACTAGAATCTAGATACTTTGAGTAAAAAACTAGAAAGACAACAGATATCTACAAGTAGTTACAATATAATATAAAACATGAGCCATGAACTCACCTGAGCTCAATGGCTTTTAGAAATTAATTTTCTTTGAAGATCAGTTTTGTTTACTCCGGGAAAAAACTGGGAATCAGTAGCTCTCCCCCCCCCCCCCCAAAAAGAACCTTCTTGACAAAAATTAAGGTTCTATTTTATAGCTAACAAATCCTCAATTTTGCTTAGCAAATAGGAACCTTTTTTTCACTACATTTTCCTTCACCATTTATGGTAATCTGATCTCTGTAAAAGCACATAACCACTCTCTTATTCTATTTTGTATTTTGTTTCAGTTTCCTTTTTTTTAAATCAGACTGGGGTTTCAACAAATTTGGATTCTGCTACTTATGCTTGTCCTCATTTGTTGTTTTCTGTAAAAGAAAATAGGGGTATTCACAGTTGCCCCTCTTTACTTGATTCTTAGTAGATGACACGAATAATGAAATTATTCAAGTTATCATAGTAAGAAACAAGTAAAGACGCGAATCACCCTTTTTTTTTTAGATATGAAACAATTGGTAGGAGACCTAAGAGTAGACGAATACGAATGCCTTACAATTTAAAAGCAGATAAGCACGAGATCCTTGAAACATAAAAATAGGCACCCTCAAGGGCGTTGAAATTTGAAAACAAATAAGCTTGAGAGCCTTGAAATTTAAAAGCAAACAGGCCTCGAGGGCTTCGAAATTTGAAAACAAACAAGCTCGAGGGCTTTGAAATTTAAAAGCAGGTAAGCTTGAGATCCTTGAAACATAAAAACAGGCACCCTCAAGGGCATTGAAATTTGAAAACAAATAAGCTCGAGAGCCTTGAAATTTAAAAGCAAACAGGCCTCGAGGGCTTTGAAATTTGAAAATAAACAAGCTCGAGGGCTTTGAAATTTAAAAGCAGGTAAGCTCGAGGGCCTTGAAATCTAAAAACAGACAGGCACAAGGGCCCTAAACATAAAAGCATACAGGCACGAGGGCCTTAAAATCTAAAAGTAGATAAGCACAATGGCCTTAAAATAATAAAAGCAAACAGACACGAGGGCCTTGAAATTTAAAAATAGACAGGCACAAAGGCCCTAAACAATTAAAACAAATAAGCACGAGGGCTTTAAAACATAAAAGCAAGCAGGCCTTGAGGGCTTTGAAATTTGAAAACAAACAAGCTCGAGGGTTTTGAAATTTAAAAGCAGGAAGGCTTGAGGGCCTTGAAATCTAAAAATAGACAGGCACGAGGGCCCTCAACATAAAAGCATACAAGCACGAGGGCTTTAAAATTTAAAAGCAGATAAGCACAATGGCCTTAAAACAATAAAAGAAAATAGACACAAGGGCCTTGAAATTTGAAAGCAAATAGACTCAAAAGCCTTAAAACATAAAAGCAAGCAGACTCGAGGGCCTTGATATTTAAAAAACAGACAGGCACGAGGGCCCTAAACATAAAAGCAGACAAGCACGAGGGCCTTAAAATCTAAAAACAGATAGGCACAAGGGCCTTAAAACAATAAAAGCAAATAGACACGAGGGCTTTGAAATTTGAAAGCAAATAGACTCGAGAGCCTTAAAACATAAAAGCAAGCAGACTCGAGGGCCTTGATATTTAAAAAACAGACAGGTACAAGGGCCCTAAACATAAAAGCAGACAAGTACGAGGGCCTTAAAATCTAAAAACAGATAGGCACAAGGGCCTTAAAACAATAAAAGCAAATAGACACGAAGGCTTTGAAACTTGAAAGCAAATAGACTCGAGAGCCTTAAAACATGAAAGCAAGCAGACTCAAGGGCCTTGATATTTAAAAAACAGACAGGCATGAGGGCCCTAAACATAAAAGCAGACAGGCACGAGGGCCTTAAAATCTAAAAACAGATAGGCACAAGGGCCCTAAACATAAAAGCAGGTAGGCACGAGGGCCTTAAATATAAAAGCAAATAAACACAATGGCCTTAAAACAGTAAAAGCGATAAATACGAGGGCTTTGAAATTTGAAAGCAAATAGACTCGAGAGCATTAAAACATAAAAGCAGACAGGCACGAGGGTCTTAAAATTTAAAAACAGATAGACACAAGGACCCTAAACATAAAAGCAGACAGGCACGAGGGCCTTAAATATAAAAAAGTAGATAGACACGCACGAGGGCCCTAAACATAAAAGCAGGTATACACGAGGGCCTTAAATATAAATTCAAATAAACACAATGGCCTTAAAACAGAAAAGCAGATAAGCACGAGGGCTTTGAAATTTGAAAGCAAATAAACTCGAGAGCCTTAAAATTTAAAAGCAAGCAGACTTGAGGGCCTTGAATTAACTAAAATAAAAAATGTTGACTATTTAAGTCCTTTTTTTTAATCCTTTGGCTCCTTTCAGTGACAAAACACCCAATGCTTCGAAGATGGATGATGACTCGGTTGATTTCATAGCTTGTTCACCAATTAGAAAGGTGGCTTGCCTTATAATCAGTGTGCTTCCATTTTTTTAGCTCAGTAAATTTCAGTGACTTTTGACAACTAACGGAGTAATTATAAAGCTTATCAAATTAAATGGTAAATATTTATTTTCAGTATATGTTCATAAAAAAATGCAAATTAGACTAATGATAAAGAGTGAAATGGAAAGATCATATTTATATGGGGAAAAATTATGTTTACAACGAGGATTCTGCTAGAGGGAAATACGAAAGGGGGAAAATCAAAAGAGTACAGATAAGTGAAATTCAGGGAAACCTAGAGGTGGACTACAATTCAAATAGAACAAATGCCTTATATCCATAACCTTGAGCATCTCAAAACCTACTCCTTTCAATCCATTTTCTCCATTTTGTGTTTCAAAACCCATTGCTTTCAATCCATTTTCCCCAGTTTGTGGTTCAAAACCCACTACTTTCAATCCATTTACCCCAATTTGTAAGTCAAAGTCATCTTAGGTCCTTCCTTTCAAGTAAGTTCATTAGTTGACCCTAATTTTTGCTTGAGCCGCTCTTTCGAGTTTTCAACTCAGCGGGCCACTCTAACTTTTGCCTAAGTTGCCCATTTGGGTTTTCAACCTAACGAGCTAAATTTTCATTTTCTTCATTCAATTTTCTTTTTTTTTTCCTGGCTTTGTTTTATGCAAAATATGTTTTTACTCCGTCGGAGTTTATGGGATTCGGAAGATCCTTCCCATCCATACCTACGAGGATCAAATCCCCTTCGGAAAATGCTTTCTTTACCACATAAGGCTCTTCATAATTTGGAGCCCATTTTCCTCTCAAACCCTTATGAATTGGCAAAATTTTCTTTAGCACCAGCTCCCCTTCATGAAATTCCCGAGGACGTACTTTCTTATCGTAGGCTATTTTCATCCTTCTATGATACAATTGACCATGACACAAAGTAGCTAGTCTCTTTTCTTCGATAAAGTTCAATTGTTCAAAACGGGACCGAAACCATTCTGCTTCTTCTAAATAGGTTTCCATTATGACTCGTAGTGAAGGGATTTCGACCTCAACAGGAAGTATTGTCTCCATTCCATACACCAGAGAGAAAGGGGTTGTCCCAGTTGAAGTACGAACTGCAGTCCGGTAACCATGCAATGCAAAAGGAAGCATCCCATGCCAATCCCTATATGTTATCACCATTTTCTGAATGATCTTCTTGATATTTTTATTGGCTACTTCTACTGCTCCATTCATCTTTGGACGATAAGGAGAAGAGTTGTGATGTTCAATTTTGAAATGATCACAAAGTTCTTTCATCATCTTGTTGTTTACGTTGGTGCCATTGTCAGTAATAAGTTTGCAAGGAAGACCATAACAACATATCAATTCCTTCTTTACAAACCTAACTACAACATTTCTTGTAACGTTGGCATATGAAGCTGCTTCTACCCATTTAGTAAAATAATTGATAAGCATAGATTTCATAAATAATTATCTCTCACTTTTATCTCATTAAGACTTCTTATATGTTCAATTAAGTGATCTTTGTCATATTTTATGAGTTTGGGTTCATATGAAGTTTAATCGAATTTCTTTGCTTACCCGATTAAAATGACACTATTATAGTATTTTGAGCATAATAGGAGTTTTAGACATCCAAAAATCATGAAATCTGCCTTGAATGAAAGCTTAAAGAAGTGTCCACAGTTACAAAGCAAGAGCAGACACTAAATGGGATGTTTAGGACTCCGAAATTATCTCAAAAGATGAGATAGTGTTGCTGACGTGCAATTTGAACAGTGTCCAAAGATCCGGCCATATCTTGAGATACAGAAGTCATATTGAGATGAAATTAAATCTGTTGGACAGCTAAGATCCGGGGCTACAACTTTTGTTCAGACGTGAAGCTCTAATTCGGACACGTGAATATCCGAAATTGCGCTGCAAGCAAGTCAAAATTGTTGTGCTCATTGGTGACAAAAATTCAAAAGTGTTTTGCATTTTCAACAAAGCCCATGTGAAAACAATAAAAGGGTAGAAAAGTAATATCCTAGTTGGTGACTTTCTGAAGATGATGCCTAAAAAATCCTCTATAAATAGAAGGGTTTACAAGAGGAGAAACACACAACCCCTTGGAGATTAACTCTGACACGCTCGTCGCAAACGCGCAAAAATAATTTCTAGATTTTCCCCAAACTATTGGTATAGTATAAGGTGCAACCTAGGTCATCTCCCAAAGACCATTTCATATTCTTAAGCAAATTAGGAGAAAATTAGAACAGGGGGATTTTGCAAAGATTGATATTGAGTTCTAAATGTAAAATACAAAATGAAATTAATTTCACTTAATAATTATCAACTCAAGGAATTCAGAGGCTATTTTCTTAACTAATCATTGATCACTAAAATCATGCATTGTGTTTATCAACCTAGGATCATCTGGAACCCCTAAAATGATCCTTGAATTCTCTACTGAGAAACCTCTCAGAATTTAATTGATTATGATCAACAAGATTAGTAACTACTTAATCTTTTATCTAAACCAATTTCACAATCAGAATTCAGTTGAAGTAAGTAATAAAATGAAAACCTTCAATTCAATTACTTAATTTCTACTCTTCAAACTTTTGGAAAATGATTTACCAATCAAAAACCAATTATAAATCAATTATGCATTAATCAAAATACGTCAACCGATCAAACTTTGATTAAAGAATAAAATTGAAGAATATAGTGAAGTAGAGTAGAAACCACTTAATAAGCATTTAAATAAAGATCAAGACCTCAAAGTTAAAATGAAAATAGCCTCCTTCATGGAAGGCTAGGTTTGTAGTTTCAATTCAAGGATTCAAGCTATTTTCATTTTAACTTTGAGGTCTTGATCGTTATTTACATGCTTATTAAGTGGTTTCTACTCTACTTTACTATATTCTTCAATTTTATTCTTTTAATCAAAGTTTGATCGGTTGACGTATTTTGATTAATGTATAATTGATTTATAATTGGTTTTTGATTGGTAAATCATTTTCCAAAAGTTTGAAGAGTAGAAATTAAGTAATTGAATTGAAGGTTTTCATTTTATTACTTACTTCAACTGAATTCTGATTATGAAATTGGTTTAGATAAAAGATTAAGTGGTTACTAAATCTTGTTGATCATAATCAATTAAATTCAGAGAGGTTTCTCAGGAGAGAATTCAAAGATCATTTTAGGGGTTCCAGATGATCCTAGGTTGATAAACACAATGCATGATTTTAGTAATCAATGATTAGTTAAGAAAATAGCCTCTGAATTCCTTGAGTTGATAATTGTTAAGTTAAATTAATTTCATTTTGTATTTTGTGTTTAGAACTCAATATCACATCTTTACAAAACCCCCTTGTTCTAACTTTCTCCTAATTTGCTAAAGAATATGAAATGGTCTTTGGGAGATGACCTAGGTTGCACCTTATACTATACCAATAGTTTGGGGGAAATCTAGAAATTATTTTTGTACATTTGCAATGAGCGTGTCAAAAATTTGGCGCCGTTGCCGGGGACCATTTTAGTTTCCTAGGCTCATTTAGGAGTTTGTATAAAATTTTTAATCTTTCAAACAATTTTTTTTTTACTTTAGGTATATATTCTTGGATATTCTGTATGAATTCACCTTTTTGTGTATGACCCGATCCAATCCTGAAAATTTATATGCATATGATCCTGAGATTGATAGAACATTCCACCATTTGAAAAGAGCACATAGAAGACATTCATTCAGTAATAACCAAGAAAGTAACAGTAGTGATTTTTCATCTTTAAATTTTGATAGTTTTAAATATTTTGCTAAGAACATGGTTGATAGAACTCTAAAAGAATTAGCTGCACCTGATGTTGCTTATCAACCGTTGTGTATTCAATACCCTGATATTGATGCACCATTTGAACTAAAGTCTGGATTAATACATTTGCTACCTAAGTTTCATGGCCTTGCAGGTGAGGACCCTCATAAACATTTGAAGGAATTTCACATTGTGTGTTCCACAATGTGGCCACAAGGAATTCCTGAAGATCATATCAAGTTGAAGGCATTTCCTTTCTCCTTAAATGATGGAGCTAAGGACTGGTTGTACTATCTACATCCAACATTTGTTACAAGCTGGAATGATATGAAGAGATTATTCCTGGAGAAATTCTTCCCTGCATCCAGAACAGCAGCTATCAGAAAAGAGATTTGCGGCATCAGACAGAACTCCCAAGAAACTCTCTATGAGTATTGGGAGAGTTCAAGAAACTATGCGCCACTTGTCCACACCATCAAATCAGTGATCAATTACTGATTCAGTATTTCTATGAAGGACTCATGCCAATGAACAGAAGCATGGTTGATGCAGCTAGTGGTAGAGCACTTATGGACAAAACTCCTATAGTAGCTCGAGATTTCATTGCCAACATGGCAGAAAATTCTCAGCAATTCAATTCTCGAACTAATTCCTTATCTAAAGGAGTTCATGAAATGACCACTAAGACAGACCATACACGATTGGAGAACAGAATTGAAGAACTAACCTCCATCGTAAGACAGTTGGCCATCAGACAACAACAGCAACTTAATGTTGTTGACAAAACCAAAACATGTGGCATCTGCACTTCTGCTGATCATCCTACTGATGCATGCCCAACATTGCAAGAAAGTGAGACACCTGAGGCTACAATAAATGGTATTTTTGGCACAGGACAACAATACAGGTCTCCTCAGCATTATCAGCAACAGAAGTTTGAACCACCTTCTGGAACATACAATCCTAGTTGGAGAAACCATCCTAACTTGAGATATGGTCCTCCACAACAACAAAGGATTCAAACATCTGACTCCCAAAATAAATACCAACGACCGCCATTCAGACAACAACAACAACATATGCAGCAATCTGTACCTTCTAATGCTTCTGAACCCTCTCTTGATGATTTGATGAAGCAATTAGCTATCAGCAATCTTCAGTTTCAACAAAATGTAAGTTCTACCATTCAGGATTTACAAACTCAAATTAGGCAGTTGGCTACCACTGTCAACCAATTGAAATCTCAAGGTTCTGGTCAACTACCTTCTCAACCTGTCATAAATCCCAAAAGTGTGAATGCCATGACCTTGAGAAGTGGGAAGAAAGTGCAGACAGACCCTACAATTTTAAAGCAACAAAGCTTCAATCGGACTAATCCACACCAAAAAGAAGCATTTATCTCCACACCTGGAGACATCTCTGATGAGCCATCTGAATCAGAGGGAAAGTCTGATGAAAAAAGTACACCAGCCTTCGATAAGACATCGAATGATCAACAAAAAGAAGCTTGCCATAAACGATCTGCACTTGAAGCATCTGATGAGGCAAAAACCCCAAATTGTGCTGATCAGAAGGTATCTTTACCTTTTCCAAATAGAATGGTCCAATCCAAGCCCAATGTTCATGCAGAATTGGATAAGGAGCTTTTAGATACTTTCAGGAAAGTGGAAGTCAACATACCACTTCTAGATGCTATCAAGCAAATTCCCAAATATGCCAAATTTCTAAAGGATTTGTGCACGCATAAGAGAAGACTCAAAGGGGATGAGAAGATTAGTGTGGGACGCAATGTTTCTGCCTTGATTCAACCTAGCCTCCCTCAGAAATGTAAAGATCCAGGAACTTTCACCATTCCTTGCACAATAGGAAACTCTACATTTGGTGATGCATTGCTGGATCTAGGTGCTTCCATTAATGTTATGCCCTTATCAGTTTATAAATCTTTGAATCTGGGAGAACTGAAGCCAACTGGTGTGGTGATTCAATTAGCCAACAGAAGTACAGCACATCCAGCTGAGGTACTTGAAGATGTGTTAGTTCAAGTGAATAAGCTAATCTTTCCAGCTGACTTCTACATTTTGGATATGGAAGATGAGACATCCATCAATAGAGCAACCTTGATCCTAGGGAGACCTTTCCTCAAAACTGCAAAAACAAAGATAGATGTGCATACGGGGACTCTCTCTATGGAATTTGGAGATGATATCATCCAATTCAACATATTTGAAGCCATGAAGCATCCCATAGAGAATCATTCACTCTTTCAACTTGATGCCATAGATCTTCTTGAGAATGATTATTCTATTGACAATCTACTTTTTGAATTTTTTGATTTTGATTTAGATTACTTAGATAATTTTACTTGCACATGTGATGAATTTGATCCATGTATTGTGTGTTCCAGGATTAATGCTGCAGACCAAACTTCGTTGAAAGATGACATGTTAGATGCAAGTGTTGCAGACATTTCAATCTCAGATAGATCCCTTCCTTCCATAATACAACCACCTCCTTTAGAGTTGAAGCCTTTGCATGAACATCTAAAGTATGCTTATTTGGGGGAAAATGAGAAGCTTCCTGTCATTGTAGCAAAGAACCTTCTACCACAACAAGAAGAAAGGTTGCTGCAAACCTTAAGAAGCCATAAACAAGCAATTGGATGGACTTTGGCTGATATTCCAGGCATTAGCCCATCTACTTGTATGCATAGGATATTGCTGGAGGAAAACACCAGACCTGTTATACAACCACAAAGGCGTTTGAATCCAACCATCCTAGATGTGGTAAAGAAGGAAGTAGGTAAGCTTTTGGCAGTTGGTATCATCTATCCAATCTCAGACAGTGATTGGGTAAGCCCGGTGCAAGTAGTTCCTACGAAGACTGGCATGACTGTAGTCAAAAATCACAATGATGAACTAATCCCTACCAGAATACAAAACAGTTGGAGAGTGTGCATAGATTATAGGAAGCTTAACCAAGCTACTCGCAAGGATCACTTCCTTTTGCCCTTCATAGACCAAATTTTGGAAAGATTAGCAGGAAAATCTCACTATTGCTTTCTAGATGGTTTTTCAGGTTATTTTCAAATACATATAGCCCTAGAAGACGAACATAAGACCACCTTCACTTGTCCTTTTGGTACTTTTGCCTATCGAAGGATGCCTTTTGGTCTATGCAACGCCCTTGGAACCTTTCAAAGATGCATGGTAAGCATTTTCTCTGATCTCTTAGAAAGTTGCATGGACGTGTTTATGGATGACTTCACTGTATATGGTTCTTCTTTTGATGCATGCTTAGAAAGCCTCTCTAAAGTTTTGGACAGATGCATTGAGACTAACCTGGTTTTGAATTTTGAAAAATGTCATTTCATGGTAACAGAAGGTATAGTCTTAGGACACTTGGTATCTAGCAAAGGTTTAGAGGTTGATAAGGCCAAGATAGACATTATTACTTCTCTACCTTACCCCACTTCTGTGCGAGAAGTACGTTCTTTACTTGGTCATGCAGGTTTTTACAGAAGATTCATCAAGATTTTAGCAAGATTGCACAACCTCTTTCTAAACTACTACAAAAAGATACCAAATTTGTGTTTGATCAAGCATGCAAGGATTCATTTGATGAACTAAAGAAGCGGTTGACAACCACTCCCATCATTCAACCACCTAATTGGACGCTTCCATTTGAATTAATGTGTGATGCATCTAATTATGCCCTTGGTGTTGTACTGTCTCAAAGAGTTAGCAAGAGATCTCATGTCATTGCATATGCCTCTCGCACACTAGATGCAACCCAATCCAATTACACAACAACTGAGAAGGAGCTTTTGGCAATTGTGTTTGCATTAGATAAATTTTGCTCCTATTTGCTTGGATCTAAAGTTATTGTCTTTTCTGACCATGCAGCTTTGAAATACTTGCTTAAGAAGGCAGATGCTAAGCCGAGACTGATTCGTTGGATGCTTCTGTTGCAAGAATTTGATTTAGAGATTAAAGACAAGAGTGGTGCAGAGAACCTTGTAGCAGATCATTTAAGTCGGATCCAGCAACCTTGTGAAGAAACTTCAATTGCAGATTCATTCCCAGAAGAGCATCTCTATCATTTGCACGGGAAGGATCCTTGGTATGCAAATTTGGTAAACTATCTGGTTGCTAAAGAAATACCCAAACACTTCACCAAATCGCAAATTGCCAAGTTGAAAAGTGATGCCAAACACTACATATGGGATGAACCATACCTTTGGAAGACATGTAGTGATCAAATCATTAGAAGATGTGTTCCAGATCATGAAGTTCAGTCTGTACTTACCTTTTGCCATTCCCTAGCTTGTGGTGGACACTTTGGGCCACAACGGACAGATAGAAAAGTACTAGACTCAGGATTTTATTGGCCTACAATATTTCGTGATGCACACAGATTATGCATAACTTGTGAGCAGTGCCAAAGAATAGGGAGTATTTCGCGCAGAAATGAGATGCCCCAACAACCACTTCTCTTTTGTGAGGTATTTGATGTATGGGGTATAGACTTTATGGGTCCATTCCCTGTCTCTTTTGGTTTTGTTTACATTCTGCTAGCTGTTGATTATGTTTCAAAATGGGTGGAGGCAAAAGCCACTCGTACTGATGATGCTCAAGTTGTTGCAGATTTTATCAAGTCTAACATTTTTAGCAAGTTTGACATTCCTAGAGCTCTAATTAGTGACCAAGGTACTCATTTTTGCAACCGCACAATGGAAGCTCTACTCCGCAAATATGGAGTCATGCATAAAGTCTCCACCCCATATCATCCTCAAACAAATGGTCAAGCTGAAGTTTCTAATCGAGAGATCAAGAAAATCTTAGAGAAAACAGTTCAGCCTAACAGGAAGGATTGGAGCTTGTGCCTTGTTGATGCGTTATGGGCATATAGGACAGCCTACAAGTCACCCATTGGCATGTCTCCCTACAGGATTGTCTTTGGTAAAGCATGTCATCTTCCAGTTAAATTAGAGCATAGAGCATTTTGGGCAGTAAAGAAATGCAACATGGATCTAGATCAAGCAGGAATCCATAGGAAGCTTCAATTGCAGGAACTTGAAGAAATTCGATTAGAAGCATACGAAAACTTCAAAATTTACAAAGAAAAGGTCAAAGCTCTTCATGACAAAAAGTTGGCAAGAAATGAGTTTTCTGTTGGACAAAAAGTTCTCCTTTTCAATTCTCGGCTAAAGCTTATGCCTGGTAAGCTACGCTCTAGATGGTTAGGACCATTTGTAGTTACTAATGTTTTTCCTTATGGTGCAATGGAAATAAAAAATGAGGTAACTGAAAAAATCTTCAAGGTGAATGGACATCGTCTTAAACCATTTTTCGAAGATTTTCAAGAGCACACGGTAGAAGAAGTGCATTTTCACAATGCCACATACTTGCAATAAATTCAAGAGAAGTTGATAAGCATAGATTTCATAAATAATTATCTCTCACTTTTATCTCATTAAGACTTCTTATATGTTCAATTAAGTGATCTTTGTCATATTTTATGAGTTTGGGTTCATATGAAGTTTAATTGAATTTCTTTGCTTACCCGATTAAAATGACACTATTATAGTATTTTGAGCATAATAGGAGTTGTAGACATCCAAAAATCATGAAATCTATCTTGAATGAAAGCTTAAAGAAGTGTCCATATTTACAAAGCAAGAGAAGATTCTAAATGGGATGTTTAGGACTCCGAAATTATCTCAAAAGATGAGATAGTGTTGCTGACGTGGAATTTGAACAGTGTGCAAAGATCCGGCCATATCTTGAGATATAGAAGTCATATTGAGATGAAATCAACTTTGTTGGACAGCTAAGATCCAGGGCTACAACTTTTGTTCAGAAGGCAAGCTCTAATTCGGACATGTGAACATCCGAAATTGCGGTGCAAGAAAGTCAAAATTGTTGTGCTCATTGGTGGCAAAAATTCAAAAGTGTTTTGCAATTTCAACAAAGCCCATGTGAAAGCAAGAAAAGGGTAGAAAAGTAATATCCTAGTTGGTGACTTTCTGAAGATGATGCCTCAAAAATCCTCTATAAATAGAAGGGTTTGCAAGAGGAGACACACACCAATTTTGGAGATCAACTCCAATACCATCTTCTTTCTTTCTTTCTTTCTTCCTTTCTTTCTTGTTAGTTTTGCCTCCTTCATGGAAGGCTTATGTTTTCTTTCTTGTTAGTTTGCCTCCTACATGGAAGGCTTAGCTTTTCTTTATTGTTAGTTGCCTCCTACATGGAAGGCTTAGGATTTATTTCTTGTTAGTTTTGCCTCCTACATGGAAGGCTTAGGATTTATTTGTTGTTAATTTGCCTCTTTCTTTGTTGTTAGTTTGCCTCCTTCATGGAAGGCTAGGTTTGTAGTTTCAATTCAAGGATTCAAGCTATTTTCATTTTAACTTTGAGGTCTTGATCTTTATTTACGTGCATATTAAGTGGTTTCTACTCTGCTTCACTATATTCTTCAATTTTATTCTTTAATCAAAGTTTGATCGGTTGACGTATTTTGGTTAATGTATAATTGATTTATAATTGGTTTTTGATTGGTAAATCATTTTCCAAAAGTTTGAAGAGTAGAAATTAAGTAATTGAATTGAAGGTTTTCATTTTATTACTTACTTCAACTGAATTCTGATTGTAAAATTGGTTTAGATAAAAGATTAAGTGGTTACTAAATCTTGTTGATCATAATCAATTAAATTCTGAGAGGTTTCTCAGTAGAGAATTCAAGGATCATTGTAGGGGTTCCAGATGATCCTAGGTTGATAAACACAATGCATGATTTTAGTGATCAATGATTAGTTATGAAAATAGCCTCTGAATTCCTTGAGTTGATAATTGTTAAGTGAAATTAATTTCAGTCTGTATTTTGCATTTAAAACTCAATATCAATCTTTACAAAATCCCCCTGTTCTAACTTTCTCCTTATTTGCTTAAGAATATGAAATGGTCTTTGGGAGATGACCTAGGTTGCACCTTATACTATACCAATAGTTTGGGGGAAATCTAGAAATTATTTTTGCGCGTTTGCGACGAGCGTGTCAAAATTTGGCGCCGTTGCCGGGGATCGAAAACCTGAAAATCACAATGATGAACTAATCCCTACCAGAATACAAAACAGTTGGAGAGTGTGCATAGATTATAGGAAGCTTAACCAAGCTACTCGCAAGGATCACTTCCCTTTGCCCTTCATAGACCAAATTTTGGAAAGATTAGCAGGAAAATCTCACTATTGCTTTCTGGATGGTTTTTCAGGTTATTTTCAAATACATATAGCCCCAGAAGACCAGCATAAGACCACCTTCACTTGTCCTTTTGGTACTTTTGCCTATCGAAGGATGCCCTTTGGTCTATGCAATGCCCCTGGAACCTTTCAAAGATGCATGGTAAGCATTTTCTCTGATCTCTTAGAAAGTTGCATGGAAGTGTTTATGGATGACTTCACTGTATATGGTTCTTCTTTTGATGCATGCTTAGAAAGCCTTTCTAAAGTTTTGGACAGATGCATTGAGACTAACCTGGTTTTGAATTTTGAAAAATGTCATTTCATGGTAACAGAAGGTATAGTCTTAGGACACTTGGTATCTAGCAAAGGTTTAGAGGTTGATAAGGCCAAGATAGACATTATTTCTTCTCTACCTTACCCCACTTCTGTGCGAGAAGTACGTTCTTTACTTGGTCATGCAGGTTTTTACAGAAGATTCATCAAGGATTTTAGCAAGATTGCACAACCTCTTTCTAAACTACTACAAAAAGATACCAAATTTGTGTTTGATCAAGCATGCAAGGATTCATTTGATGAACTAAAGAAGCGGTTGACAACCACTCCCATCATTCAACCACCTAATTGGACGCTTCCATTTGAATTAATGTGTGATGCATCTAATTATGCCCTTGGTGTTGTACTGTCTCAAAGAGTTAGCAAGAGATCTCATGTCATTGCATATGCCTCTCGCACACTTGATGCAACCCAATCAAATTACACAACTACTGAGAAGGAGCTTTTGGCAATTGTGTTTGCATTAGATAAATTTCGCTCCTATTTGCTTGGATCTAAAGTTATTGTTTTCTCTGACCATGCAGCTTTGAAATACTTGCTGAAGAAGACAGATGCTAAGCCAAGACTGATTCGTTGGATGCTTCTGTTACAAGAATTTGATTTAGAGATTAAAGATAAGAGTGGTGCAGAGAACCTTGTAGCAGATCATTTAAGTCGGATCCAGCAACCTTGTGAAGAAAATTCAATTGCAGATTCATTCCCAGAAGAGCATCTCTATCATTTGCACGGGAAAGATCCTTGGTATGCAGATTTGGTAAACTATCTGGTTGCTAAAGAAATACCCAAACACTTCACCAAATCGCAACTTGCCAAGTTGAAAAGTGATGCCAAACACTACATATGGGATGAACCATACCTTTGGAAGACATGCAGTGATCAAATCATTAGAAGATGTGTTCCAGATCATGAAGTTCAGTCTGTACTTACCTTTTGCCATTCCTTAGCTTGTGGTGGACACTTTGGGCCACAACGGACAGCTAGAAAAGTACTAGACTCAGGCTTTTATTGGCCTACAATATTTCGTGATGCACACAGATTATGCATAACTTGTGAGCAGTGCCAAAGAATAGGGAGTATTTCGCGCAGAAATGAGATGCCCCAACAACCACTTCTCTTTTGTGAGGTATTTGATGTATGGGGTATAGACTTTATGGGTCCATTCCCTGTCTCTTTTGGCTTTGTTTACATTCTGCTAGCTGTTGATTATGTTTCAAAATGGGTGGAGGCAAAAGCCACCCGTACTGATGATGCTCGAGTTGTTGCAGATTTTATCAGGTCTAACATTTTTAGCAGGTTTGGCATTCCTAGAGCTCTAATTAGTGACCAAGGTACTCATTTTTGCAACCGCACAATGGAAGCCCTACTCCGCAAATATGGAGTCATGCATAAAGTCTCCACCCCATATCATCCTCAAACAAATGGTCAAGCTGAAGTTTCTAATCGAGAGATCAAAAAAATCTTAGAGAAAACAGTCCAGCCTAACAGGAAGGATTGGAGCTTGCGCCTTGTTGATGCATTATGGGCATATAGGACAGCTTACAAGTCACCCATTGGCATGTCTCCCTACAGGATTGTCTTTGGTAAAGCATGTCATCTTCCAGTTGAATTAGAGCATAGAGCATTTTGGGCAGTAAAGAAATGCAACATGGATCTAGACCAAGCAGGAATCCATAGGAAGCTTCAATTGCAGGAACTTGAAGAAATTCGATTGGAAGCATACGAAAACTCCAAAATTTACAAAGAAAAGGTCAAAGCTTTTCATGACAAAAAGTTGGCAAGAAAGGAGTTTTTCGTTGGACAAAAAGTTCTCCTTTTCAATTCTCGGCTAAAGCTTATGCCTGGTAAGCTACGCTCTAGATGGTTAGGACCATTTGTAGTTACTAATGTTTTTCCTTATGGTGCAGTGGAAATAAAAAATGAGGTAACTGAAAAAATCTTCAAGGTGAATGGACATCGTCTTAAACCATTTTTCGAAGGTTTTCAAAAGCACACGGTAGAAGAAGTGCATTTGCACAATGCCACATACCTGCAATAAATTCAAGAGAAGTCTCTCTCTCTCTCGCTCTCTCTCTCTTTCTCTCTTTCTCTCTCTCCTTCTCTCTCTTTCTCTCTTTCTCTCTCTCTCTCTTTCTCCCTCTCCCTCTCTCCCATTTCTCGCTTATAAGTTTCAACTACTCTCTCAACTTCCTTCTTCACCTCTTAAATCATCCTAACTATTACACCACATTGAGCTTGCAGGAATAATAACTTGAGTGTTTTAAAAAAAAAAAAAATGGAGAAAGCTCTCACCAGGATCAAAATTTTGTTCCCTACTCTCCCCAGAAATTTTCTTAAAGACATTTACAATTGCAGACTTGAACGATTGAGAGCATTAACACTCTTAGGCCTTCCAGAAGATGTCCGTTGGATCATTGAAGCTAAGGTACGTTTAGCAGGTGAATTTCAAGAATCGTTTGTTAAAAATATGCCAGGTATGGGAAGAAGTTCCTATGCAAAGAAGAGAAGGGCAAAAAGAATTGGAGTTTGCTACAGGTGTGCAAGATGGACCTGTAACACAAGATGCAAGAACCCTGGAATGGTTTCAAGAAATCGAGAGGACAAAATTCAATTCATAAAGGATGGACTGAGTAAGGAGTCATTGGATGATATCATTCAGACTCTTGAGACGCATCCTAGTGGGCATGTACAAGGAGTCCTTCTTGATTTGTTTGAACTGTTCCGTAAGGAAAAAGCACGTTATAGTCTTGGGAATCTGACTTTAAAAGACCCTGTTGTCAGTTTACAAGAAAACTGAATGGGAAGCACATCCTCGACTCTTAGAAGGCGTTTCAGCCGTTACTGGACGTAAAACCAGAGGAAGATGTGAGCCACAATCACAACTACTGTTCATTCTCATGCGTGTATGTTTGTCATTTACATTGTCTTTTCAATTTATTGGGCCACCGTTTTTTTTGAAATTTTCACCCCTGCTTAAAGTCTTTCCCCTCTGACATTCACCTTTTCCTTGAACCCAAAATTCAAACTTTTGCAACCAAAATTCAAACTTTTGCAACAAAAATTCAAACTTTTGTAGCAAAAATTCAAACTTTTGCTACCAAATCCTGATCCCGCACTATTCAAGCGATCTCCTTGTCTGATATTGAGTCCCTATAAATTATCCACCTCTATGACATATTTTTTCAAAAAAAAAAAAAAAAAGACAGAAACACCGTATATGGATAAGATCAATACTATCTGTGTTTTTGGTGGGTCTAACCTTGGAAAGGATGGAGAATTTCAACATGCAGCTTCTACCCTTGGTAAGGCATTAGCTGCAAGAAAAATCAATCTTGTTTATGGGGGAGGGATTCAGGGTTTAAAAGGATGTGTTGCAGGATCTGCACTCACAAAGGGGTGTAACGTCTTAGGTGTTGGCTTAAAAAATGGGAGCACCTCCTACTTCACCCTGGGTACTGAATTGAAGGTTGCAACCATGCATGACCGTATGAGACACATGTTGGTTAATTCTAATGCATTTATTGCATTACCTGGTGGTCTTGGAACAATGGAAGAAATTTTTACCATTATATTTTGGGCCTATCGGAATTTTCATAAAAAACCTTTGGGCTTATTGAATATTAATGGCTTTTATAATGGTTTGATATCCTTTTTAGATCATGCAGTAGAGCAGGAGTTCATGCCACAATCCATGCGCAACATCATAGTATCTGCTTCAACTGTTGAACAGCTACTTGAGATTTTGCAAAATCCTACATCTGAGCTCAGTCAAGCAATGCAGCTGGTGAACCAACCAAATCAGGATGGCAGAGATAAAAGAGAACCAGATACCACTCTTCGGTTATAACTTTTCCTTACTTTGATGGTTTTCTTACATTTCTTTTCCTGTTATATGAAATTTCATCTAAGACATTGGGGACAATGTCTTGGATAGGTTGGGGGGAAGATGGTCCGATATCTAAAATTAAAAAAAAAAAAACAAAACAAAACCCAAAAAAAAAAAAAAAAAAAAAAAAAAAAACAAAAAAAAAATTAGGTTAGATTCATAAACTTGCTTTGAGTAAGATGGCTGAGTAAGGAGTTACACTTGACTCTTGATACGCATCTTATGATTTAAAAAAAAAAAAAAAAAAAAATTGAATGTGGAAGTATGTTTTTCTTTAGATTTCATAAAATAATTGAAGCAAAATGATTTACATTTCGAGATTAATTAGTTTGGCAACACATATTTGAACTTGATAGATTAGATTTGATAAATATATTACCTGTGAGATTTTGAGCCTTATTATTATTTTCTTTCTTGTGTGATTTTCATCCATGGAATATGTTACTTCAGAACTTGCATTGATTCTTTTTGAAGCTACATTTTCACATGATTTGTACAAAAATGATTGAGGCACTGTTTTTCTTGAACAAACCACTTGGCCAAATAACTAAACCATATAATTTTATCCTTTGATCAGCCCTTTGAGCCGATTAGCCTTTTCTTCTTTTTAGCTCACCACAAATAAAAAAAAAAAAAAAAAAAAAAAAACAACTTTGTCTGACCATAGAAGGTGAGGAATACTGGATTTATCATACCATAAGTGTTTCAATAAGTGTGGGGGAGATTATTGTATAGTTCATCTTTCATGGATTGAATTTGAGAGAAACACTTACCAAATCAAACACTTGAGAGATTCAGAGTATATCATGTGAGGTTTTATCTTTCTCAATCTATGTTTTTCAAATTAAAGTTGCCTTTCTAAGTAATTTCAAAAATGTGATGAAAGAATGCTTCATGAAATTTTGTGAATTCTTGAGAAATCAACTCAAAACTTTGATGTTCTTTCAAAAAAAAGAAAAAAAAAAAAGAAAAAAAAAAAAAAAAAAGTCACCAATCCTTAACTTAAGTTTGCCCGAGACGTGCAAAAGATAAGTGTGGGGGAATTTGATAAGCATAGATTTCATAAATAATTATCTCTCACTTTTATCTCATTAAGACTTCTTATATGTTCAATTAAGTGATCTTTGTCATATTTTATGAGTTTGGGTTCATATGAAGTTTAATTGAATTTCTTTGCTTACCCGATTAAAATGACACTATTATAGTATTTTGAGCATAATAGGAGTTGTAGACATCCAAAAATCATGAAATCTATCTTGAATGAAAGCTTAAAGAAGTGTCCATATTTACAAAGCAAGAGAAGATTCTAAATGGGATGTTTAGGACTCCGAAATTATCTCAAAAGATGAGATAGTGTTGCTGACGTGGAATTTGAACAGTGTGCAAAGATCCGGCCATATCTTGAGATATAGAAGTCATATTGAGATGAAATCAACTTTGTTGGACAGCTAAGATCCAGGGCTACAACTTTTGTTCAGAAGGCAAGCTCTAATTCGGACATGTGAACATCCGAAATTGCGGTGCAAGAAAGTCAAAATTGTTGTGCTCATTGGTGGCAAAAATTCAAAAGTGTTTTGCAATTTCAACAAAGCCCATGTGAAAGCAAGAAAAGGGTAGAAAAGTAATATCCTAGTTGGTGACTTTCTGAAGATGATGCCTCAAAAATCCTCTATAAATAGAAGGGTTTGCAAGAGGAGACACACACCAATTTTGGAGATCAACTCCAATACCATCTTCTTTCTTTCTTTCTTTCTTCCTTTCTTTCTTGTTAGTTTTGCCTCCTTCATGGAAGGCTTATGTTTTCTTTCTTGTTAGTTTGCCTCCTACATGGAAGGCTTAGCTTTTCTTTATTGTTAGTTGCCTCCTACATGGAAGGCTTAGGATTTATTTCTTGTTAGTTTTGCCTCCTACATGGAAGGCTTAGGATTTATTTGTTGTTAATTTGCCTCTTTCTTTGTTGTTAGTTTGCCTCCTTCATGGAAGGCTAGGTTTGTAGTTTCAATTCAAGGATTCAAGCTATTTTCATTTTAACTTTGAGGTCTTGATCTTTATTTACGTGCATATTAAGTGGTTTCTACTCTGCTTCACTATATTCTTCAATTTTATTCTTTAATCAAAGTTTGATCGGTTGACGTATTTTGGTTAATGTATAATTGATTTATAATTGGTTTTTGATTGGTAAATCATTTTCCAAAAGTTTGAAGAGTAGAAATTAAGTAATTGAATTGAAGGTTTTCATTTTATTACTTACTTCAACTGAATTCTGATTGTAAAATTGGTTTAGATAAAAGATTAAGTGGTTACTAAATCTTGTTGATCATAATCAATTAAATTCTGAGAGGTTTCTCAGTAGAGAATTCAAGGATCATTGTAGGGGTTCCAGATGATCCTAGGTTGATAAACACAATGCATGATTTTAGTGATCAATGATTAGTTATGAAAATAGCCTCTGAATTCCTTGAGTTGATAATTGTTAAGTGAAATTAATTTCAGTCTGTATTTTGCATTTAAAACTCAATATCAATCTTTACAAAATCCCCCTGTTCTAACTTTCTCCTTATTTGCTTAAGAATATGAAATGGTCTTTGGGAGATGACCTAGGTTGCACCTTATACTATACCAATAGTTTGGGGGAAATCTAGAAATTATTTTTGCGCGTTTGCGACGAGCGTGTCAGAAGTCTCTCTCTCTCTCTCTCTTTCTCTCTTTCTCTCTATCTCTCTTTCTCTCTCTCTCTCTCCCTCTCTCACATTCCTCGCTTATAAGTTTCAACTAATCTCTCAACTTCCTTCTTCACCTCTTAAATCATCGCAACTATTACACCACATTGAGCTTGCAGGAATAATAACTTGAGTGTTTTAAGAAAAAAAAATGGAGAAAGCTCTCACCAAGATCAAAATTTTGTTCCCTACTCTCCCCAGAAATTTTCTTAAAGACATTTACAATTGCAGACTTGAACGATTGAGAGCATTAACACTCTTAGGCCTTCCAGAAGATGTTCGTTGGATCATTGAAGCTAAGGTACGTTTAGCAGGTGAATTTCAAGAATCATTTGTTAAAAACATGCCAGGTATGGGAAGAAGTTCCTATGCAAAGAAGAGAATGGCAAAAAGAATTGGAGTTTGCTACAGGTGTGCAAGATGGACCTGTAACACAAGATGCAAGAACCCTGAAATGGTTTCAAGAAATCGAGAGGACAAAATTCAATTCATAAAGGATGGACTGAGTAAGGATTCATTGGATGATATCATTCAGACTCTTGAGATGCATCCTAGTGGGCATGTACAAGGAGTCCTTCTTGATTTGTTTGAATTGTTCCGTAAGGAAAAAGCACGTTATAGTCTTGGGAATCTGACTTTAAAAGACCCTGTTGTCAGTTTACAAGAAAACTGAATGGGAAGCACATCCTCGACTCTTAGAAGGCGTTTCAGTCGTTACTAGACGTAAAACCAGAGGAAGATGTGAGCCACAATCACAACTACTGTTCATTCTCATGCGTGTATGTTTGTCATTTACATTGTCTTTTCAATTTATTGGGCCACCATTTTTTTTGAAATTTTCACCCCTGCTTAAAGTCTTTCCCCTCTGACATTCACCTTTTCCTTGAACAAAAAATTCAAACTTTTGCAACAAAAATTCAAACTTTTGCTACCAAATCCTGATCCCGCACTATTTAAGCGATCTCCTTGTCTGATATTGAGTCCCTATAAATTATCAACCTCTATGACATATTTTTTCAAAAAAAAGACAGAAACACCGTATATGGATAGGATCAATACTATCTGTGTTTTTGGTGGGTCTAACCTTGGAAAGGATGGAGAATTTCAACATGCAGCTTATACCCTTGGTAATACATTAGCTGCAAGAAAAATCAATCTTGTTTATGGGGGAGGGATTCAGGGTTTAAAAGGATGTGTTGCAGGATCTGCACTCACAAAGGCATGTAACGTCTTAGGTGTTGGCTTAAAAAATGAGAGCACCTCCTACTTCACCCTGGGTATTGAATTGAAGGTTGCAACCATGCATGACCGTATGAGACACATGTTGATTAATTCTAATGCATTTATTGCATTACCTGGTGGTCTTGGAACAATGGAAGAAATTTTTACCATTATATTTTGGGCCTATCGGAATTTTCATAAAAAACCTTTGGGCTTATTAAATATTAATGGCTTTTATAATGGTTTGATATCCTTTTTAGATCATGCAGTAGAGCAGGAGTTCATGCCACAATTCATGCACAACATCATAGTATCTGCTTCAACTGTTGAACAACTACTTGAGATTTTGCAAAATTCTACATCTGAGCTCAGTCAAGCAATGCAGCTGGTGAACCAACCAAATCAGGATGGCAGAGACAAAAGAGAACCAGATACCACTCTTCGGTTATAACTTTTCCTTACTTTGGTGGTTTTCTCACATTTCTTTTCTTGTCATATGAAATTCCATCTAAGACATTGGGGACAATGTCTTGGATAGGTTGGGGGGAGGATGGTCCGATATCTAAAAAAAAAACAAAAAACAAAAAAAATTAGGTTAGAATCATAAACTTGCTTTGAGTAAGATGGCTGAGTAAGGAGTTACACTTGACTCTTGATACGCATCTTATGATTAAAAAAAAATTTGAATGTGGAAGTTTGTTGTTCTTTAGATTTCATAAAATAATTGAAGCAAAATGATTTACATTTCGAGATTAATTAGTTTGGCAACACATATTTGAATTGGATAGATTAGACTTGATAAATATATTACCTGTGGGATTTTGAGCCTTATTATTATTTTCTTTCTTGTGTGATTTTCATCCATGGAATATGTTACTTCAGAACTTGCATTGATTCTTTTTGAAGTTATATTTTCACATGAATTGTACAAAAATGATTGAGGCACTGTTTTTCTTGAACAAACCACTTGGCCAAATAACCAAACCATATAATTTTATCCTTTGATCAGCCCTTTGAGCCGATTAGCCTTTTCTTCTTTTTAGCTCACCACAAATCAAAAAAAAAAATAACTTTGTTTGACCATAGAAGGTGAGGAATACTGGATTTATCATATCATAAGTGTTTTAATAAGTGTGGGGGAGATTATTGTTGTGTTCATTGATATCATGGTTGAAAAAAAAACTGAAGCAATAAATTAATAAATAAACTATTATATTGAAAAAAAAAAGAAAAAATAATAAAAAAAAATGAAGAAGTGATATCTGTTTCTCACACTTGCACTTAGACTCAGTTCTCAATCCTCACCATTTTCCTTGGTCTAACATTGTATCTTTTCAATATATCATTTCATCTTTCTAATCCCGTTATAACCAAAATAAAGACCTCTTGATTTGTGCATTGCATGTGTACATAGTAGTAGAGAAGTAGAAGATATGCAAGCCTATGATAGTTCATCTTTCATGGATTGAATTTGAGAGAAACACTTACCAAATCAAACACTTGAGAGATTCAGAGTATATCATGTGAGGTTTTATCTTTTTCAATCTATGTTTTTCAAATTAAAGTTGCCTTTCTAAGTAATTTCAAAAATGCGATGAAAGAATGCTTCATGAAATTTTGTGAATTCTTGAGAAATCAACTCAAAACTTTGATGTTCTTTCAAAAAAAAAAATTAGTCACCAATCCTTAACTTAAGTTTGCCCGAGACGTGCAAAAGATAAGTGTGGGGGAATTTGATAAGCATAGACTTCATAAATAATTATCCCTCACTTTTATCTCATTAAGACTTCTTATATGTTCAATTAAGTGATCTTTGTCATATTTTATGAGTTGGGGTTCATATGAAGTTTAATTGATTTTCTTTGCTTACCCGATTAAAATGACACTATTATAGTATTTTGAGCATAATAGGAGTTTTAGACATCCAAAAATCATGAAATCTGCCTTGAATGAAAGCTTAAAGAAGTGTCCACAGTTACAAATCAAGAGAAGACTCTAAATGGGATGTTTAGGACTCCGAAATTATCTCAAAAGATGAGATAGTGTTGCTGACATGGAATTTGAACAGTGTGCAAAGATCGGGCCATATCTTGAGATACAGAAGTCATATTGAGATGAAATCAAATCTATTGGACAGCTAAGATCCGGGGCTACAACTTTTGTTCAGACGTGAAGCTCTAATTCGGACACGTGAATATCCGAAATTGCGCTGCAAGCAAGTCAAAAGTGTTGTGCTCATTGGTGACAAAAATTCAAAAGTGTTTTGCATTTTCAACAAAGCCCATGTGAAAGCAATAAAATGGTAGAAAATTAATATCCTAGTTGGTGACTTTCTGAAGATGATGCCTCAAAAATCCTCTCTAAATAGAAGGGTTTACAAGAGGAGAAACACACAACCCCTTGGAGATTAACTCCAACACCATTTTCCATCTTTCTTTCTTTCTTCTTAGTTTGCCTCCTTCATGGAAGGCTTAGTTTTTCTTTATTGTTAGTTGCCTCCTTCATGGTAGGCTTAGTTTTTCTTTCTTGTTAGTTTGCCTCCTTCATGGAAGGCTTAGTTTTTCTTTGTTGTATGTTTGCCTCCTTCATGGAAGGCTGGGTTTGTAGTTTCAATTCAAGGATTCAAGCTATTTTCATTTTAACTTTGAGGTCTTGATCTTTATTTACATGCTTATTAAGTGGTTTCTACTCTTCTTTACTATATTCTTCAATTTTATTCTTTTAATCAAAGTTTGATCGGTTGACGTATTTTGATTAATGTATAATTGATTTATAATTGGTTTTTGATTGGTAAATCATTTTCCAAAAGTTTGAAGAGTAGAAATTAAGTACTTGAATTGAAGGTTTTCATTTTATTACTTACTTCAATTGAATTCTGATTATGAAATTGGTTTAGATGAAAGATTAAGTGGTTACTAAATCTTGTTGATCATAATCAATTAAATTCTGAGAGGTTTCTCAGTAGAGAATTCAAGGATCATTTTAGGGGTTCCAGATGATCCTAGGTTGATAAACACAATGCATGATTTTAGTGATCAATGATTAGTTAAGAAAATAGCCTCTGAATTCCTTGAGTTGATAATTGTTAAGTTAAATTAATTTCCTTTTGTATTTTGTGTTTAGAACTCAATATCACATCTTTACCAAACCCCCTTGTTCTAACTTTCTCCTAATTTGCTTAAGAATATGAAATGGTCTTTGGGAGATGACCTAGGTTGCACCTTATACTATACCAATAGTTTGGGGGAAATCTAGAAATTATTTTTGCGCGTTTGCGACGAGCGTGTCAATAATCAATTGCTACAAGGATGAAGCGATGACCATTGGCTGCCTTGGGTTCAATGGGACCAATAACATCCATTCCCCACATTGAAAAGGGCCATGGTGAGGTCGTTGTTTTCTATATTTTGCGAAACGCGACAGTTTTGGGTATTTCTCGATGGTTCCAATACCACTATAACAAATAATCTACTATGTTTTTATGGTATTCTGCTGCTGTTTTTGTGAGGGTCTTTTAATTAAGGGTTTAGGGTTTAGGGAATGGGAAGAAGTTTTAGGCCCAATTGTTTTGAAATTCCTTCCATCTTTGAACCTTCAAAGGATAAGCAATTCATCTCCACTAATTTATATGCATTTTCTTATTTGATGTCATTGGATGTTGCTTAAAGGTACTTTTATATCCCATGTATGTGATTCATAATATGTGCCTAAGACATTACTACTACACACAAGTATGGCATTAATATCACAATATGCAATGTGAAATAAGTTTTTCACCCCTTTCATCACAGTGCCAATTATAACAAAATGAGACATCTGCAAAACTTCATATCAAAATAAAAATAAATATAGAGTCAAAGATTAGAAAACACACCCTCACATGTCACTCTCCTCCCAATTCAATACAATACTGATAAGCATAGATTTCATAAATAATTATCTCTCACTTTTATCTCATTAAGACTTCTTATATGTTCAATTAAGTGATCTTTGTCATATTTTATGAGTTTGGATTCATATGAAGTTTAATTGAATTTCTTTGCTTACGCGATTAAAATGACACTATTATAGTATTTTGAGCATAATAGGAGTTTTAGACATCCAAAAATCATGAAATCTGTCTTGAATGAAAGCTTAAAGAAGTGTCCATAGTTACAAAGCAAGAGCAGACTCTAAATGGGATGTTTAGGACTCCGAAATTATCTCAAAAGATGAGATAGTGTTGCTGACGTGGAATTTGAACAGTGTGCAAAGATCCGGCCATATCATGAGATACAGAAGTCATATTGAGATGAAATCAAATCTGTTGGACAGCTAAGATCCAGGGCTACAACTTTTGTTCAGAAGTCAAGCTCTAATTCGGACATGTGAACATCCGAAATTGCGGTGCAAGAAAGTCAAAATTGTTGTGCTAATTGGTGACAAAAATTCAAAAGTATTTTGCATTTTCAACAAAGCCCATGTGAAAGCAATAAAAGGGTAGAAAAGTAATATCCTAGTTGGTGACTTTCTGAAGATGATGCCTCAAAAATCCTCTATAAATAGAAGGGTTTACAAGAGGAGAAACACACCTCCTTGGAGATTAACTCCAATACCATTTTCCATCTTTCTTTCTTTCTTGTTAGTTTGCCTCCTACATGGAAGACTTAGTTTTTCTTTCTTGTTAGTTTTCCTCCTACATGGAAGGTTTAGTTTTTCTTAATTTTTAGTTGCCTCCTACATGGAAGGCTTAGTTTTTCTTTATTGTTAGTTGCCTCCTACATGGAAGGCTTAGTTTTGCTTTGTTGTTAGTTTGCCTCTTTCTTTGTTGATAGTTTGCCTCCTTCATGGAAGGCTAGGTTTGTAGTTTCAATTCAAGGATTCAAGCTATTTTCATTTTAACTTTGAGGTCTTGATCTTTATTTACATGCTTATTAAGTGGTTTCTACTCTGCTTCACTATATTCTTCAATTTTATTCTTTAATCAAAGTTTGATCGGTTGACGTATTTTGATTAATGCATAATTGATTTATAATTGGTTTTTGATTGGTAAATCATTTTCCAAAAGTTTGAAGAGTAGAAATTAAGTAATTGAATTGAAGGTTTTCATTTTATTACTTACTTCAACTGAATTCTGATTGTGAAATTGGTTTAGATAAAAGATTAAGTGGTTACTAATCTTGTTGATCATAATCAATTAAATTCTGAGAGGTTTCTCAATAAAGAATTCAAGGATCATTTTAGGGTTCCAGATGATCCTAGGTTGATAAACACAATGCATGATTTTAGTGATCAATGATTAGTTAAGAAAATAGCCTCTGAATTCCTTGAGTTGATAATTGTTAAGTGAAATTAATTTCATTCAGTATTTTGCATTTAGAACTCAATATCAATCTTTACAAAATCCCCCTGTTCTAATTTTCTCCTAATTTGCTTAAGAATATGAAATGGTCTTTGGAAGATGACCTAGGTTGCACCTTATACTATACCAATAGTTTGGGGAAAATCTAGAAATTATTTTTGCGCGTTTGCGACGAGCGTGTCAAATACACATTAATATCTATGTAGGCAAGTTTTTCAAGCAATTTTAGAATAAACCCAAAATAAAAATCAAAGAAAATTTTTGAAACCTTAGATTTTTTGGACTTTTTATCCCTTCTTCCTCATCCCTCTCACCATCATAGTCATGGCCACCATTTTCCTTTCCATCATCCATCAGATTCATCATCTTCACTGTCCAAACCTATAAAAATCAAATTCTAAAAAAATAAAATAAAAGAATAGAAGTTAAGTAAATGATTTTTTTTCTTTTATTTAAAAAAATACAAGCAAGAAAATAACATTTAACTTTTCCCCTCACCGAAGGCTAATCTTCTCCTTGACTTCTACCACTGCTCTAAGGTTCGTGGTCATGGGTATGGCTGTTTCAACCAACCAAAGACATTGCTTCCATGAAACTCTCCCGTTGCTACTTATTCCTCAGCCAAACATGGTCATTTTGTTCTTCTCTCACAATCTTCCTCCACATTTTAAACAAACATATGAACAGATCCATTTTCTCCTTCCACATATCCATAGCCTTCATCCTTGTTGAAACAAGTTAGCCACCGTTCAATGATGAGATTGTTACCACCATGAAGTCTTTCCCTTCTTTCCCAGGTAACATCGCCCTCACTCCTCCCTTGTCCACAATCGGAGCTCTTAACCTCCCTCAAATCCCTAATTCCTTTTGCATTCAGAATATGGAAATAACTTATTTTCGCTTCTTTCAATTTAAGTTAGTAAAAATATATGTTATTTTAATTTTCTTTCTGAACATTAAACATAACTATAAAATTAGTCTAGTGGCTATTGGTTTAGAATAGTTTAAAAGATATTTAGTTCAAATCCTATTGGAGGCATTTTTTAAAAATAAATGATCATTAAATTTCAATTGTATTACATAAAATAAGTGGGTACTAAATCTTAATGTAAGAGTTTAGTTTAATGGTTGGCTTTTATAGACTAATTTAGTAGTTCCAAGTTCAATCTTAGCAAGGGTTACTTTTGAATGAGGATGTACATATGTGTATGTATTTACTAAGAGTTTGTTTATTCATACAACTGCTTAGCCTCATTTTTTTAAAAAATATATTTTCTTCCAAGACATTTTCATTTGTTATTCATGTATTTATCATAAGTTTGTTTATTCATATAACTGCATAGCTTTACTTTTTTTTAAAATAATTTATTCTTCTAAAATGTTTTTGTTCATCATTTATTATATGACTTTGGTTATGACAATAAACATAAAAACAATATTTTTTTCTAAGAAAATTAAATATCCAATTATAAACCTATGCAGATTTTGTATTCCATTACTTAAAATGTAAAATTAGTATTATTTTATTAAAATCATATATTTTGATCTTGCAAGATGATGGCAACTTAATATCCAATTAGCTAAGTATACACATTTAACTAATACATTTCGGTATTAGCAACCATTAACTCCATCTAATGATAATTTTTTTAATTTAAGTATAATGACATTCTCGTCGCAAACGCGCAAAAATACTTCCTAGATTTCCCCCAAACTATTGGTATAGTATAAGGTGCAACCTAGGTCATCTCCCAAAGACCATTTCAGATTCTTAAGCAAATAAGGAGAAAATAAGAACAAGGGGGTTTTGTAAAGATGTGATATTGAGTGCTAAACACAAAATACAGACTGAAATTAATTTCACTTAACGATTATCAACTCAAGGAATTCAGAGGCTATTTTCATAACTAATCATTGATAACTAAAATCATGCATTGTGTTTATCAACCTAGGATCATCTGGAACCCCTAAAATGATCCTTGAATTCTTTACTGAGAAACCTCTCAGAATTTAATTGATTATGATCAACAAGATTAGTAACCACTTAATCTTTTATCTAAACCAATTTCACAATCAGAATTCAGTTGAAGTAAGTAATAAAATGAAAACCTTCAATTCAATTACTTAATTTCTACTCTTCAAACTTTTGGAAAATGATTTACCAATCAAAAACCAATTATAAATCAATTATGCATTAATCAAAATACGTCAACCGATCAAACTTTGATTAAAGAATAAAATTGAAGAATATAGTGAAGTAGAGTAGAAACCACTTAATAAGCATGTAAATAAAGATCAAGACCTCAAAGTTAAAATGAAAATAGCTTGAGTCCTTGAATTGAAACTACAAATCTAGCCTTCCATGAAGGAGGCAAACTAACAACAAATAAATCCTAAGCCTTCCATGTAGGAGGCAACTAACAATAAATAAAAACTAAGCCTTCCATGTAGGAGGAAAACTAACAAGAAAGAAAACCTAAGCCTTCCATGAAGGAGGCAAAACTAACAAGAAAGAAAGAAAGAAAGAAAGAAAGAAAGAAAGAAAGAAAATGGTATTGGAGTTAATCTCCAAAATGGTGTGTTTCTCCTCTTGTAAACCCTTCTATTTATAGAGGATTTTTGAGGCATCATCTTCAGAAAGTCACCAACTAGGATATTACTTTTCTACCCTTTTATTGCTTTCACATGGGCTTTGTTGAAAATGCAAAACACTTTTGAATTTTTGTCACCAATTAGCACAACAATTTTGACTTTCTTGCACCGCAATTTCGGATGTTCACATGTCCGAATTAGAGCTTGACTTTTGAACAAACGTTGTAGCCCCGGATCTTAGTTGTCCAACAAATTTGATTTCATCTCAATATGACTTCTGTATCTCAAGATATGGCCGGATCTTTGCACACTGTTCAAATTCCACATCAGCAACACTATCTCATCTTTTGAGATAATTTCGGAGTCCTAAACATCCCATTTAGAGTCTGCTCTTACTTTGTAACTGTGGACACTTCTTTAAGCTTTCATTCAAGACAGATTTCATGATTTTTGGATGTCTAAAACTCCTATTATGCTCAAAATACTATAATAGTGTCATTTTAATCGGGTAAGCAAAGAAATTCAATTAAACTTCATATGAACCCAAACTCATAAAATATGATAAAGATCACTTAATTGAACATATAAGAAGTCTTAATGAGATAAAAGTGAGAGATAATTATTTATGAAATCTATGCTTATCAAATTCCCCCACACTTATCTTTTGCACGTCTCGGGCAAACTTAAGTTAAGGATTGGTGACTAATTTTTTTATTTTGTTTTTATGAAAGAACATCAAAGTTTTGAGTTGATTTCTCAAGAATTCACAAAATTTCTTGAAGCATTCTTTCATCACATTTTTGAAATTACTTAGGAAGGCAACTTTAATTTGAAAAACATAGATTGAGAAAGATAAAACCTCACATGATATACTCTGAATCTCTCAAGTGTTTGATTTGGTAAGTGTTTCTCTCAAATTCAATCCATGAAAGATGAACTATCATAGGCTTGCATATCTTCTACTTCTCTACTACTGTGTACACATGCAAGGCACAAATCAAGAGGTCTTTATTTTGGTTATAACGGGATTAGAAAGATGGATTGATATATTGAAGAGATACAATGTTAGACCAAGGAAAATGGTGAGGATTGAGAACTGAGTCTAAGTGCAAGTGTGAGAAACAGATATTGTTTCTTCATTCTTTTTTTTCTTTTTTTTTTCAATATAATAGTTTATTTATTAATTTCTTGCTTTAGTTTTTTTTTTCAACCATGATATTGATGAACACAACAATAATCTCCCCCACACTTATTGAAACACTTATAGTATGATAAATCCAGTATTCCTCACCTTCTATGGTCAAACAAAGTTGTTTTTTTTTTTGATTTTTTTTTTATTTGTGGTGAGCTAAAAAGAAGAAAAGGTTAATCGGCTCAAAGGGTTGATCAAAGGATAAAATTTTATGGTTTGGTTATTTGGCCAAGTGGTTTGTTCAAGAAAAACAGTGCCTCAATCATTTTTGTACAATTCATGTGAAAATGTAGCTTCAAAAAGAATCAATGCAAGTTCTGAAGTAACATATTCCATGGATGAAAATCACACAAGAAAGAAAATAATAATAATAAGGCTCAAAATCTCACAAGTAATATATTTATCAAATCTAATATATCCAGTTCAAATATGTGTTGCCAAACTAATTAATCTCGAAATGTAAATCATTTTGCTTCAATTATTTTATGAAATCTAAAGAAAAACAAACTTCCACATTCAATTTTTTTTTTAATTTTTTTTAATCATAAGATGCGTATCAAGAGTCAAGTGTAACTCCTTACTCAGCCATCTTACTCAAAGCAAGTTTTATGATTCTAACCTATTAATTTTTTTGGGTTTTTTTTTGGGTTTTTTTTTTAATATATCGGACCATCCTCCCCCTAACCTATCCAAGACATTGTCCCCAATGTCTTAGATGGAATTTCATATAACAGGAAAAGAAATGTTAGAAAACCACCAAAGTAAGGAATAGTTATAACCGAAGAGTGGTATCTGGTTCTCTGTTGTCTCTGCCATCCTGATTTGGTTGGTTCACCAGCTGCATTGCTTGACTGAGCTCAGATGTAGGATTTTGCAAAATCTCAAGTAGTTGTTCAACAGTTGAAGCAGATACTATGATGTTGCGCATGGATTGTGGCATGAACTCCTGCTCTACTGCATGATCTAAAAAGGATATTAAACCATTATAAAAGTCATTAATATTCAATAAGCCCAAAGGTTTTTTATGAAAATTCCGATAGGCCCAAAATATAATGGTAAAAATTTCTTCCATTGTTCCAAGACCACCAGGTAATGCAATAAATGCATTAGAATTAACCAACATGTGTCTCATACGGTCATGCATGGTTGCAACCTTCAATTCAGTACCCAGGGTCAAATAGGAGGTGCTCCCATTTTTTAAGCCAACACCTAAGACGTTACACCTCTTTGTGAGTACAGATCCTGCAACACATCCTTTTAAACCCTGAATCCCTCCCCCATAAACAAGATTGATTTTTCTTGCAGCTAATGCTTTACCAAGGGTATAAGCTGCATGTTGAAATTCTCCATCCTTTCCAAGGTTAGACCCACCAAAAACACAGATAGTATTGATCCTATCCATATACGGTGTTTCTGTCTTTTTTTTTTTTTTTGAAAAAATATGTCATAGAGGTTGATAATTTATAGGGACTCAATATCAGACAAGGAGATCGCTTGAATAGTGCGATATCAGGATTTGGTAGCAAAAGTTTCAATTTTTATTACAAAAGTTTGAATTTTTGTTGCAAAAGTTTGAATTTTTGTTCAAGGAAAAGGTGAATGTCAGAGGGGAAAGACTTTAAGCAGGGGTGAAATTTTCAAAAAATGGTGGCCCAATAAATTGAAAAGACAATGTAAATGAAAAACATACACGCATGAGAATGAACAACAGTTGTGATTGTGGCTCACATCTTCCTCTGGTTTTACGTCCAGTAACAGCTGAAACGCCTTCTAAGAGTCGAGGATGTGCTTCTCATTCAGTTTTCTTGTAAACTGACAACAGGGTCTTTTAAAGTCAGATTCCCAAGACTATAACGTGTTTTTTTCCTTACGGAACAGTTCAAACAAATCAAGAAGGACTCCTTGTACATGCCCACTAGGATGCGTCTCAAGAGTTTGAATGATATCATCCAATGACTCCTTACTCAGTCCATCCTTTATGAATTGAATTTTGTCCTCTCGATTTCTTGAAACCATTCCAGGGTTCTTGCATCTTGTGTTACAGGTCCATCTTGCACACCTGTAGCAAACTCCAATTCTTTTTGCCCTTCTCTTCTTTGCATAGGAACTTCTTCCCATACCTGGCATGTTTTTAACAAATGATTCTTGAAATTCACCTGCTAAACGTACCTTAGCTTCAATGATCCAACGGACATCTTCTGGAAGGCCTAAGAGTGTTAATGCCCTCAATCGTTCAAGTCTACAATTATAAATGTCTTTAAGAAAATTTCTAGGGAGAGTAGGTAACAAAATTTTGATCCTGGTGAGAGCTTTCTCCATTTTTTTCTTAAAATACTCAAGTTATTATTCCTGCAAGCTCAATGTGGTGTAATAGTTGGGATGATTTAAGAGGTGAAGAAGGAAGTTGAGAGATTAGTTGAAACTTATAAGCGAGGAATGTGAGAGAGGGAGAGAGAAAGAGAGAAAAAGAGAGAGACAGAGAGACAGAGAAAGAGAGAGAGAGAGAGAGACTTCTCTTGAATTTATTGCAAGTATGTGGCATTGTGCAAATGCACTTCTTCTACCGTGTGCTTTTGAAAACCTTCGAAAAATGGTTTTAGACGATGTCCATTCACCTTGAAGATTTTTGCAGTTACCTCATTTTTTATTTCCACTGCACCATAAGGAAAAACATTAGTAACTACAAATGGTCCTAACCATCTAGAGCGTAGCTTACCAGGCATAAGCTTTAGCCAAGAATTGAAAAGGAGAACTTTTTGTCCAACGGAAAACTCCTTTCTTGCCAACTTTTTGTCATGAAGAGCTTTGACCTTTTCTTTGTAAATTTTGGAGTTTTCGTATGCTTCTAATCGAATTTCTTCAAGTTCCTGCAATTGAAGCTTCCTATGGATTCCTTCTTGGTCTAGATCCATGTTGCATTTCTTTACTGCCCAAAATGCTCTATGCTCTAATTCAACTGGAAGATGACATGCTTTACCAAAGATAATCCTGTAGGGAGACATGCCAATGGGTGACTTGTAGGTTGTTCTATATGCCCATAACGCATCAACAAGGTGCAAGCTCCAATCCTTCCTGTTAGGCTGAACTGTTTTCTCTAAGATTTTCTTGATCTCTCGATTAGAAACTTCAGCTTGACCATTTGTTTGAGGATGATATGGGGTGGAGACTTTATGCATGACTCCATATTTGCGGAGTAGGGCTTCCATTGTGCGGTTACAAAAATGAGTACCTTGGTCACTAATTAGAGCTCTAGGAATGTCAAACCTGCTAAAAATGTTAGACCTGATAAAATCTGCAACAACTCGAGCATCATCAGTACGAGTGGCTTTTGCCTCCACCCATTTTGAAACATAATCAACAGCTAGCAGAATGTAAACAAAGCCAAAAGAGACAGGGAATGGACCCATAAAATCTATACCCCATACATCAAATACCTCACAAAAGAGAAGTGGTTGTTGGGGCATCTCATTTCTGCGCGAAATACTTCCTATTCTTTGGCACTGCTCACAAGTTATGCATAATCTGTGTGCATCACGAAATTTTGTAGGCCAATAAAAGTCTGAGTCTAGTACCTTTCTAGCTGTCCGTTGTGGCCCAAAGTGTCCACCACAAGCTAGGGAATGGCAAAAGGTAAGTACAGACTGAACTTCATGATCTGGAACACATCTTCTAATAATTTGATCACTACATTTCTTCCAAAGGTAGGGTTCATCCCATATGTAGTGTTTGGCATCACTTTTCAACTTGGCAATTTGCGATTTGGTGAAATGTTTGGGTATTTCTTTAGCAACCAGATAGTTTACCAAATCTGCATACCAAGGATCCTTCCCGTGCAAATTATAGAGATGCTCTTCTGGGAATGAATCTGCAATTGAAGTTTCTTCACAAGGTTGCTGGATCCGACTTAAATGATCTGCTACAAGATTCTCTGCACCACTCTTGTCTTTAATCTCTAAATCAAATTCTTGCAACAGAAGCATCCAGCGAATCAGTCTTGGCTTAGCATCTGCCTTCTTAAGAAAGTATTTCAAAGCTGCAAGGTTAGAGAAGACAATAACTTTAGATCCAAGCAAATAGGAGCAAAATTTATCTAATGCAAACACAATTGCCAAAAGCTCCTTCTCAGTAGTTGTGTAATTGGATTGGGTTGCATCAAGTGTGCGAGAGGCATATGCAATGACATGAGATCTCTTGCTAACTCTTTGAGACAGTACAGCACCAAGGGCATAATTAGATGCATCACACATTAATTCAAATGGAAGCGTCCAATTAGGTGGTTGAATGATGGGAGTGGTTGTCAACCGCTTCTTTAGTTCATCAAATGAATCCTTGCATGCTTGATCAAACACAAATTTGGTATCTTTTTGTAGTAGTTTAGAAAGAGGTTGTGCAATCTTTCTAAAATCCTTGATGAATCTTCTGTAAAAACCTACATGACCAAGTAAAGAACGTACTTCTCGCACAGAAGTGGGGTAAGGTAGAGAAGTAATAATGTCTATCTTGGCCTTATAAACCTCTAAACCTTTGCTAGATACCAAGTGTCCTAAGACTATACCGTCTGTTACCATGAAATGACATTTTTCAAAATTCAAAACCAGGTTAGTCTCAATGCATCTGTCCAAAACTTTAGAGAGGCTTTCTAAGCATGCATCAAAAGAAGAACCATATACAGTGAAGTCATCCATAAACACTTCCATGCAACTTTCTAAGAGATCAGAGAAAATGCTTACCATGCATCTTTGAAAGGTTCCAGGGGCATTGCATAGACCAAAGGGCATCCTTCGATAGGCAAAAGTACCAAAAGGACAAGTGAAGGTGGTCTTATGCTGGTCTTCTGGGGCTATATGTATTTGAAAATAACCTGAAAAACCATCTAGAAAGCAATAGTGAGATTTTCCTTCTAATCTTTCCAAAATTTGGTCTATGAAGGGCAAAGGGAAGTGATCCTTGCGAGTAGCTTGGTTAAGCTTCCTATAATCTATGCACACTCTCCAACTGTTTTGTATTCTGGTAGGAATTAGTTCATCATTGTGATTTTTGACTACAGTCATGCCAGTCTTCTTAGGAACTACTTGCACCGGGCTTACCCAATCACTGTCTGAGATGGGATAGATTATACCAGCTGCCAAAAGCTTACCTACTTCCTTCTTTACCACATCTAGGATGGTTGGATTCAAACGCCTTTGTGGTTGTCTAACAGGTCTGGTGTTTTCCTCCAGCAATATCCTATGCATACAAGTAGATGGGCTAATACCTGGAATATCAGCCAAAGTCCATCCAATTGCTTGTTTATGGCTTTTTAAGGTTTGCAGTAACCTTTCTTCCTGTTGTTGTAGAAGGTTCTTTGCTACAATGACAGGAAGCTTCTCATTTTCCCCCAAATAAGCATACTTTAGATGTTCACGCAAAGGCTTCAACTCCAAAGAAGGTGGTTGTATTATGGAAGGCAGGGATCTATTTGAGATTGAAATGTCTGCAACACTTGCATCTAACATGTCATCTTTCAACAAAGTTTGGTCTGCAGCATTAATCCTGGAACACACAATACATGAATCAAATTCATCACATGTGCAAGTAAAATTATCTAAGTAATCTAAATCAAAAAATTTAAAAAGTAGATTGTCAATAGAATAATCATCCGCAAGAAGGTCTATTGCATCAAGTTGAAAGAGTGAATGGTTCTTTATAGGATGCTTCATGGCTTCAAATATGTTGAATTGGATGATATCATCTCCAAATTCCATAGAGAGAGTCCCCGTATGTACATCTATCTTTGTTTTTGCAGTTTTGAGGAAAGGTCTCCCTAGGATCAAGGTTGCTCTATTGATGGATGACTCATCTTCCATATCCAAAATGTAGAAGTCAGCTGGAAAGATCAGCTTATTCACTTGAACTAGCACATCTTCAAGTACTCCAACTGGATGTGTTGTACTTCTGTTGGCTAATTGAATCACCACACCAGTTGGCTTCAGTTCTCCCAGATTCAAAGATTTATAAACTGATGAGGGCATAACATTAATGGAAGCACCTAGATCCAGCAATGCATCACCAAATGTAGAGTTTCCTATTGTGCAAGGAATGGTGAAAGTTCATGGATCTTTACATTTCTGAGGGAGGCTGGGTTGAATTAAGGCAGAAACATTGCGTCCCACACTAATCTTCTCTTCCCCTTTGAGTCTTCTCTTATGCGTGCACAGGTCCTTTAGAAATTTGGCATATTTGGGAATTTGCTTGATAGCAACTAGAAGTAGTATGTTGACTTCCACTTTCCTGAAAGTATCTAGAAGCTCCTTATCCAATTCTGCATGAACATTGGGCTTGGATTGGACCATTCTATTTGGAAAAGGTAAAGATACCTTCTGATCAGCACAATTTGGGGTTTTTGTCTCATCAGATGCTTCAAGTGGAGATCGTTTATGGCAAGCTTCTTTTTGTTGATCATTCGATGTCTTATCGAAGGCTGGTGTACTTTTTTCATCAGACTTTTCCTCTGATTCAGATGACTTATCAGAGATGTCTCCAGGTGTGGAGATAAATGCTTCTTTTTGGTGTGGTTTAGTCTGATCGAAGCTTTGTTGCTTTAAAATTGTAGGGTCTGTCTGCACTTTCTTCCCACCTCTCAAGGTCATGGCATTCAAACTTTTGGGATTTATGACAGGTTGAGAAGGTAGTTGACCAGAACCTTGAGATTTCAATTGGTTGACAGTGGTAGCCAACTGCCTAATTTGAGTTTGTAAATCCTGAATGGTAGAACTTACATTTTATTGAAACTGAAGATTGTTGGTTGCTAATTGCTTCATCAAATCATCAAGAGAGGGTTCAGAAGCATTAGAGGGTACAGATTGCTGCATATGCTGTTGTTGTTGTCTGAATGGCGGTGGTTGGTATTTATTTTGGGAGTCAGATGTTTGAATCCTTTGTTGTTGTGGAGGACCATATCTCAAGTTAGGATGGTTTCTCCAACTAGGATTGTATGATCCAGAAGGTGGTTCAAACTTCTGTTGTTGATAATGTTGAGGAGGCCTGTATTGTTGTCCTGTGCCAAAAATACCATTTACTGTAGCCTCATGTGTCTCACTTTCTTGCAATGTTGGGCATGCATCAGTAGGATGATCTGCAGAAGTGCAGATGCCACATGCTTTGGTTTTGTCAACAACATTAAGTTGTTGTTGTTGTCCGATGGCCAACTGTCTTACGATGGAGGTTAGTTCTTCAATTCTGTTCTCCAATCGTGTATGGTCATTCTTAGTGGTCATTTCATGGACTCCTTTAGACAAGGAATTAATTCGAGAATTGAATTGCTAAGAATTTTGTGCCATGTTGGTAATCAAATCTCGAGCTGCTGTAGGAGTTTTGTCCATAAGTGCTCCACCACTAGCTACATCAACCATGCTTCTGTCCATTGACATGAGTCCTTCATAGAAATACTGAATCAGTAATTGATCACTGATTTGATGGTGTGGACAAGTGGCGCATAGTTTCTTGAATCTCTCCCAATACTCATAGAGAGTTTCTTGGGAGTTCTGTCTGATGCCGCAAATCTCTTTGAAACTATCAAAATTTAAAGATGAAAAATCACTACTGTTACTTTCTTGGTTATTAGTGAATGAATGCCTTCTATGTGCTCTTTTCAAATGGTGGAATGTTCTATCAATCTCAGGATCATATGCATATAAATTTTCAGGATTGGATCGGGTCATACGCAAAAAGGTGAATTCATACAGAAAATCCAAGAATGATATACCTAAAATAAAAAAAACAATTGTTAGAAAGATTAAAATTTTTATACAAACTCCTAAATGAGCCTAAGAAATTAAAATGGTCCCCAGCAACGGCGCCAAATTTTTGACACGCTCGTCGCAAACGCGCAAAAATACTTTCTAGATTTCCCCCAAACTATTGGTATAGTATAAGGTGCAACCTAGGTCATCTCTCAAAGACCATTTTAGATTTTTAAGCAAATAAGGAGAAAATTAGAACAAGGGGGTTTTGTAAAGATGTGATATTGAGTGTTAAACACAAAATACAGACTGAAATTAATTTCACTTAACAATTATCAACTCAAGGAATTCAGAGGCTATTTTCATAACTAATCATTGATCACTAAAATCATGCATTGTGTTTATCAACCTAGGATCATCTGGAACCCCTAAAATGATCCTTGAATTCTCTACTGAGAAACCTCTCAGAATTTAATTGATTATGATCAACAAGATTAGTAACCACTTAATCTTTTATCTAAACCAATGTCACAATCAGAATTCAGTTGAAGTAAATAATAAAATGAAAACCTTCAATTCAATTACTTAATTTCTACTTTTCAAACTTTTGGAAAATGATTTACCAATCAAAAACCAATTATAAATCAATTATGCATTAATCAAAATACGTCAACCGATCAAACTTTGATTAAAGAATAAAATTGAAGATATAGTGAAGTAGAGTAGAAACCACTTAATAAGCATGTAAATAAAGATCAAGACCTCAAAGTTAAAATGAAAATAGCTTGAATCCTTGAATTGAAACTACAAATCTAGCATTCCATGAAGGAGGCAAACTAACAACAAAGAAAGAGGCAAACTAACAACAAATAAATCCTAAGCCTTCCATGTAGGAGGCAACTAACAATAAAGAAAAACTAAGCCTTCCATGTAGGAGGCAAACTAACAAGAAAGAAAACCTAAGCCTTCCATGAAAGAGGCAAAACTAACAAGAAAGAAAGAAAGAAAGAAAGAAAGAAAATGGTATTGGAGTTAATCTCCAAAATGGTGTGTTTCTCCTCTTGTAAACCCTTCTATTTATAGAGGATTTTTTAGGCATCATCTTCAGAAAGTCACCACCAAGGATATTACTTTTCTACCCTTTTATTGCTTTCACATGGGCTTTGTTGAAAATGCAAAACACTTTTGAATTTTTGTCACCAATTAGCACAACAATTTTGACTTTCTTGCACCGCAATTTCGGATGTTCACATGTCCGAATTAGAGCTTGACTTCTGAACAAAAGTTGTAGCCCCGGATCTTAGCTATCCAACAGATTTGATTTCATCTCAATATGACTTCTGTATCTCAAGATATGGCCGGATCTTTGCACACTGTTCAAATTCCACGTCAGCAACACTATCTCATCTTTTGAGATAATTTCGGAGTCCTAAACATCCCATTTAGAGTCTGCTCTTGCTTTGTAACTGTGGACACTTCTTTAAGCTTTCATTCAAGACAGATTATTACTGAAAGAATGCCTTCTATGTGCTCTTTTCAAAAGGTGGAATGTTCTATCAATCTCAAGATCATATGCATATAAATTTTCAGGATTGGATCGGGTCACACACAAAAAGGTGGACTCATACAGAAAATCCAAGAATATATACCTAAAGTAAAAAAAAATTGTTAGAAAGATTAAAAATTTTATACAAACTCCTAAATAAGCCTAGGAAACTAAAATGATCCCCGGCAACGGCGCCAAATTTTTGACACACTCGTCGCAAACGCGCAAAAAATAATTTCTAGATTTCCCCCAAACTATTGGTATAGTATAAGGTGCAACCTAGGTCATCTCCCAAAGACCATTTCAGATTCTTAAGCAAATAAGGAGAAAATTAGAACAAGGGAGTTTTGTAAAGATATGATATTAAGTGCTAAATACAAAATACATAATGAAATTAATTTGACTTAACAATTATCAACTCAAGAAATTCAGAGGCTATTTTCATAACTAATCATTGATCACTAAAATCATGCATTGTTTTTATCAACCTGGGATCATCTGGAACCCCTACAATGATCCTTGAATTCTCTACTGAGAAACCTCTCAGAATTCAATTGATTATGATCAACAAGATTTAGTAACCACTTAATCTTTCATCTAAACCAATTTTATAATCAGAATTCAGTTGAAGTAAGTAATAAAATGAAAACCTTCAATTAAATTACTTAATTTCTACTCTTAAAACTTTTGGAAAATGATTTACCAATCAAAAACAAATTATAAATCAATTATGCATTAATCAAAATACGTCAACCGATCAAACTTTGATTAAAGAATAAAATTGAAGAATATAGTGAAGCTGAGTAGAAACCACTTAATAAGCATGTAAATAAAGATCAAGACCTCAAAGTTAAAATGAAAATAGCTTGAATCCTTGAATTGAAACTACAAACCTAGTCTTCCACGAAGGAGGCAAACTAACAACAAAGAAAGAGGCAAACTAACAACAAATAAATCCTAAGCCTTCCATGTAGGAGGCAACTAACAACAAATAAATCATAAGCCTTCCATGTAGGAGACAACTAACAATAAAGAAAAACTAAGCCTTCCATGTAGGAGGCAAACTAACAAGAAAGAAAACCTAAGCCTTCCATGAAGGATGCAAAACTAACAAGAAAGAAAGAAAGAAAGAAAATGGTATTAGAGTTAATCTCCAAAATGGTGTGTTTCTCCTCTTGTAAACCCTTCTATTTATAGAGGATTTTTGAGGCATCATCTTCAGAAAGTCACCAACTAGGATATTAATTTTCTACCCTTTTATTGCTTTCACATGGGCTTTGTTGAAAATGCAAAACACTTTCGAATTTTTCGCCACCAATGAGCACAACAATTTTGACTTTCTTGCACCGCAATTTCGGATGTTCACATGTCCGAATTAGAGCTTGACTTCTGAACAAAAGTTGTAGCCCCGGATCTTAGCTGTCCAACAAATTTGATTTCATCTCAATATGACTTCTATATCTCAAGATATGGTCGGATATTTGCACACTGTTCAAATTCCACGTCAGCAACACTATCTCATCTTTTGAGATAATTTCGAAGTCCTAAACATCCCATTTAGAGACTGATCTTGCTTTGTAACTATGGACACTTCTTTAATCTTTCATTCAAGACAGATTTCATGATTTTTGGATGTTTAAAACTCCTATTATGCTCAAAATACTATAATAGTGTCATTTTAATCGGGTAAGCAAAGAAATTCAATTAAACTTCATATGAAAAAAAGTTGTAGCCCCGGATCTTAGCTGTCCAACAAATTTGATTTCATCTCAATATGACTTCTATATCTCAAGATATGGTCGGATCTTTGCACACTGTTCAAATTCCACGTTAGCAACACTATCTCATCTTTTGAGATAATTTCGAAGTCCTAAACATCCCATTTAGAGACTGATCTTGCTTTGTAACTATGGACACTTCTTTAATCTTTCATTCAAGACAGATTTCATGATTTTTGGATGTTTAAAACTCCTATTATGCTCAAAATACTATAATAGTGTCATTTTAATCGGGTAAGCAAAGAAATTCAATTAAACTTCATATGAACCCAAACTCATAAAATATGACAAAGATCACTTAATTGAACATATAAGAAGTCTTAATGAGATAAAAGTGAGAGATAATTATTTATGAAATTTATGCTTATCAAATTCCCCCACACTTATCTTTTGCACGTCTCGGGCAAACTTAAGTTAAGGATTGGTGACTTTTTTTTTTTTTTGAAAGAACATCAAAGTTTTGAGTTGATTTCTCAAGAATTCAAAAAATTTCATGAAGCATTCTTTCATCACATTTTTGAAATTACTTAGAAAGGCAACTTTAATTTGAAAAACATAGATTGAGAAAGATAAAACCTCACATGATATACTCTGAATCTCTCAAGTGTTTGATTTGGTAAGTGTTTCTCTCAAATTCAATCCATGAAAGATGAACTATCATAAGCTTGCATATCTTCTACTTCTCTACTACTATGTACACATGCAATGCACAGATCAAGAGGTCTTTATTTTGGTTATAACGGGATTAGAAAGATGAAATGATATATTGAAGAGATACAATGTTAGACCAAGGAAAATGATGAGGATTGAGAACTGAGTCTAAGTGCAAGTGTGAGAAACAGATATCACTTCTTCATTCTTTTTTTCTTTTTCTTTTTTTTTCAATATAATAGTTTATTTATTAATTTCTTGCTTTAGTTTTTTTTTTCAACCATGATATTGATGAACACAACAATAATCTCCCCCACACTTATTGAAACACTTATGGTATGATAAATCCAGTATTCCTCACCTTCTATGGTCAAACAAAGTTGTTTTTTTTTTTTTGATTTGTGGTGAGCTAAAAAGAAGAAAAGGCTAATCGGCTTAAAGGGCTTATCAAAGGATAAAATTATATGGTTTGGTTATTTGGCCAAGTGGTTTGTTCAAGAAAAACAGTGCCTCAATCATTTTTGTACAATTCATGTGAAAATGTAGCTTCAAAAAGAATCAATGCAAGTTCTGAAGTAACATATTCCATGGATGAATATCACACAAGAAAGAAAATAATAATAAGGCTCAAAATCTCACAGGTAATATATTTATCAAATCTAATCTATCCAGTTCAAATATGTGTTGCCAAACTAATTAATCTCGAAATGTAAATCATTTTGCTTCAATTATTTTATGAAATCTAAAGAACAACAAACTTCCACATTCAATTTTTTTTTTAATCATATTATGCGTATCAAGAGTCAAGTGTAACTCCTTACTCAGCGATCTTACTCAAAGCAAGTTTATGAATCTAACCTAATTTTTTTTTTGTTTTTTTTTTGGGTTTTTTTTTAATATATCGGACCATCCTCCCCCCAACCTATCCAAGACATTGTCCCCAATGTCTTAGATGGAATTTCATATAACAGGAAAAGAAATGTTAGAAAACCACCAAAGTAAGGAAAAGTTATAACCGAAGAGTGGTACCCGGTTCTCTTTTGTCTCTGCCATCCTGATTTGGTTGGTTCACCAGCTGCATTGCTTGACTGAGCTCAGATGTAGGATTTCGCAAAATCTCAAGTTCAACAGTTGAAGAATATACTATGATGTTGCGCATGGATTGTGGCATGAACTCCTGCTCTACTGCATGATCTAAAAAAGATATCAAACCGTTATAAAAGCCATTAATATTCAACAAGCCCAAAGGTTTTTTATGAAAATTCCGATAGGCCCAAAATATAATGGTAAAAATTTCTTCCATTGTTCCAAGACCACCAGGTAATGCAATAAATGCATTAGAATTAATCAACATGTGTCTCATACGGTCATGCATGGTTGCAACCTTCAATTCAGTACCCAGGGTGAAGTAGGAGGTGCTCTCATTTTTTAAGTCAACACCTAAGACGTTACATCCCTTTGTGAGTGCAGATCCTGCAACACATCCTTTTAAACCCTGAATCCCTCCCCCATAAACAAGATTGATTTTTCTTGCAGCTAATACCTTACCAAGGGTATAAGCTGCATGTTGAAATTCTCCAGCCTTTCCAAGGTTAGACCCACCAAAAACACAGATAGTATTGATCCTATCCATATACGGTGTTTCTGTCTTTTTTTTTTTTTGAAAAAATATGTCATAGAGGTTGATAATTTATAGGGACTCAATATTAGACAAGGAGATCGCTTGAATAGTGCGGGATCAGGATTTGGTAGCAAAAGTTTGAATTTTTGTTGCAAAAGTTTGAATTTTTGTTGCAAAAGTTTGAATTTTTTGTTCAAGGAAAAGGTGAATGTCAGAGGGGAAAGACTTTAAGCAGGGGTGAAAATTTCAAAAAAATGGTGGCCCAATAATTTGAAAAGGCAATGTAAATGACAAACATACAGGCATGAGAATGAACAGTAGTTGTGATTGTGGCTCACATCTTCCTCTGGTTTTACGTCCAGTAACGACTGAAACGCCTTCTAAGAGTCGAGGATGTGCTTCCCATTCAGTTTTCTTGTAAACTGACAACAGGGTCTTTTAAAGTCAGATTCCCAAGACTATAACGTGCTTTTTCCTTACGAAACAGTTCAAACAAATCAAGAAGGACTCATTGTACATGCCCACTAGGATGCGTCTCAAGAGTCTGAATGATATCATCCAATGACTCCTTACTCAGTCCATCCTTTATGAATTGAATTTTGTCCTCTCGATTTCTTGAAACCATTTCAGGGTTCTTGCATCTTGTGTTACAGGTCCATCTTGCACACCTGTAGCAAACTCCAATTCTTTTTGCCCTTCTCTTCTTTGCATAGGAACTTCTTCCCATACTTGGCATGTTTTTAACAAATGACTCTTGAAATTCACCTACTAAACGTACCTTAGCTTCAATGATCCAACGGACATCTTCTGGAAGGCCTAAGAGTGTTAATGCACTCAATCGTTCAAGTCTGCAATTGTAAATGTCTTTAAGAAAATTCCTGGGGAGAGTAGGGAACAAAATTTTGATCCTCGTGAGAGCTTTCTCCATTTCTTAAAACACTCAAGTTATTATTCCTGCAAGATTAATGTGGTGTAATAGTTGGGATGATTTAAGAGGTGAAGAAGGAAGTTGAGAGATTAATTGAAACTTATAAGCGAGGAATGTGAGAGAGGGAGAGAGAGAAAGAGAGATAGAGAGAAAGAGAGAGAAAGAGAAAGAGAGAGAGAGAGAGAGAGAGACTTCTCTTGAATTTATTGCAAGTATGTGGCATTGCGCAAATGCACTTCTTCTACCGTGTGCTTCTGAAAACCTTCGAAATTTGGTTTAAGACGATGTCCATTCACCTTGAAGATTTTTGCAGTTACCTCATTTTTTATTTCCACTGCACCATAAGGAAAAACATTAGTAACTACAAATGGTCCTAACCATCTAGAGCGTAGCTTACCAGGCATAAGCTTTAGCCGAGAATTGAAAAGGAGAACTTTTTGTCCAACGGAAAACTCCTTTCTTACCAACTTTTTGTCATGAAGAGCTTTGACCTTTTCTTTGTAAATTTTGGAGTTTTCGTATGCTTCTAATCGAATTTCTTCAAGTTCCTGCAATTGAAGTTTCCTATGGATTCCTGCTTGGTCTAGATCCATGTTGCATTTCTTTACTGCCCAAAATGCTCTATGCTCTAATTCAACTGGAAGATGACATGCTTTACCAAAGACAATCCTGTAGGGAGACATGCCAATGGATGACTTGTAGGCTGTCCTATATGCCCATAAAGCATCAACAAGGCGAAAGCTCCAATCCTTCCTGTTAGGCTGAACTGTTTTCTCTAAGATTTTCTTGATCTCTCGATTAGAAACTTTAGCTTGACCATTTGTTTGAGGATGATATGGGGTGGAGACTTTATGCATGACTCCATATTTGCGGAGTAAGGCTTCCATTGTGCGGTTGCAAAAATGAGTACCTTGGTCACTAATTAGAGCTCTAGGAATGTCAAACCTGCTAAAAATGTTAGACCTGATAAAATCTGCAACAACTCGAGCATCATCAGTACGGGTGACTTTTGCCTCCACCCATTTTGAAACATAATCAACAGCTAGCAGAATGTAAACAAAGCCAAAAGAGACAGGGAATGGACCCATAAAGTCTATACCTCATACATCAAATACCTCACAAAAGAGAAGTGGTTGTTGGGGCATCTCATTTCTGCGTGAAATACTTCCTATTCTTTGGCACTGCTCACAAGTTATGCATAATCTGTATGCATCACGAAATATTGTAGGCCAATAAAAGCCTGAGTCTAGTACTTTTCTAGCTATCCGTTGTGACCCAAAGTGTCCACCACAAGCTAAGGAATGGCAAAAGGTAAGTACAGACTGAACTTCATGATTTGGAACACATCTTCTAATGATTTGATCACTACATGTCTTCCAAAGGTATGGTTCATCCCATATGTAGTGTTTGGCATCATTTTTCAACTTGGCAATTTGCGATTTGGTGAAATGTTTGGGTATTTCTTTAGCAACCAGATAGTTTACCAAATCTGCATACCAAGGATCCTTCCCGTGCAAATTATAGAGATGCTCTTCCGGGAATGAATCTGCAATTGACGTTTCTTCACAAGGTTGCTGGATCCGACTTAAATGATCTGCTCCAAGGTTCTTTGCACCACTCTTGTCTTTAACCTCTAAATCAAATTCTTGCAACAGAAACATCCAGCGAATCAGTCTTGGCTTAGCATCTGCCTTCTTCAGCAAGTATTTCAAAGCTGCGTGGTCAGAGAAGACAATAACTTTAGATCCAAGCAAATAGGAGCGAAATTTATCTAATGCAAACACAATTGTCAACAGCTCCTTCTCAGTAGTTGTGTAATTGGATTGGGTTGCATCAAGTGTGCGAGAGGCATATGCAATGACATGAGATCTCTTGCTAACTCTTTGAGACAGTACAGCACCAAGGGCATAATTAGATGCATCACACATTAATTCAAATGGAAGCGTCCAATTAGGTGGTTGAATGATGGGAGTGGTTGTCAACCGCTTCTTTAGTTCATCAAATGAATCCTTGCATGCTTGATCAAACACAAATTTGGTATCTTTTTGTAGTAGTTTAGAAAGAGGTTGTGCAATCTTTCTAAAATCCTTGATGAACCTTCTGTAAAAACCTACATGACCAAGTAAAGAACGTACTTCTCGCACAGAAGTGGGGTAAGGTAGAGAAGTAATAATGTCTATCTTGGCCTTATCAACCTCTAAACCTTTGCTAGATACCAAGTGTCCTAAGACTATACCGTCTGTTACCATGAAATGACATTTTTCAAAATTCAAAACCAGGTTAGTCTCAATGCATCTGTCCAAAACTTTAGAGAGGCTTTCTAAGCATGCATCAAAAGAAGAACCATATACAGTGAAGTCATCCATAAACACTTCCATGCAACTTTCTAAGAGATCAGAGAAAATGCTTACCATGCATCTTTGAAAGGTTCTAGGGGCGTTGCATAGACCAAAGGGCATCCTTCGATAGGCAAAAGTACCAAAAGGACAAGTGAAGGTGGTCTTATGTTGGTCTTCTGGGGCTTTATGTATTTGAAAATAACCTGAAAAACCATCTAGAAAGCAATAGTGAGATTTTCCTGCTAATCTTTCCAAAATTTGGTCTATGAAGGGCAAAGGGAAGTGATCCTTGCGAGTAGCTTGGTTAAGCTTCCTATAATCTATGCACACTCTCCAACTGTTTTGTATTCTGGTAGGGATTAGTTCATCATTGTGATTTTTAACTACAGTCATGCCAGTCTTCTTAGGAACTACTTGCACCGGGCTTACCCAATCACTGTCTGAGATGGGATAGATGATACCAGCTGCCAAAAGCTTACCTACTTCCTTCTTTACCACATCTAGGATGGTTGGATTCAAACGCCTTTGTGGTTGTCTAACAGGTCTGGTGTTTTCTTCCATCAATATCCTATGCATACAAGTAGATGGGCTAATACCTGGAATATCAGCCAAAGTCCATCCAATTGCTTGTTTATGGCTTCTTAAGGTTTGCAACAACCTTTCTTCTTGTTGTGGTAGAAGGTTCTTTGCTACAATGACAGGAAGCTTCTCATTTTCCCCCAAATAAGCATACTTTAGATGTTCAGGCAAAGGCTTCAACTCCAAAGGAGGTGGTTGTATTATGGAAGGCAGGGATCTATTTGAGATTGAAATGTCTGCAACACTTGCATCTAACATGTCATCTTTCCAAGAAGTTTGGTCTGCAGCATTAATCCTGGAGCACACAATACATAGATCAAATTCATCACATGTGCAAGTAAAATTATCTAAGTAATCTAAATCAAAATCAAAAAATTCAAAAAGTAGATTGTCAATAGAATAATCATTCGCAAGAAAATCTATGGCATCAAGTTGAAAGAGTGAATGATTCTCTATGGGATGCTTCATGGCTTCAAATATGTTGAATTGGATGATATCATCTCCAAATTCCATAGAGAGAGTCCTCGTATGCACATCTATCTTTGTTTTTGCAGTTTTGAGGAAAGGTCTCCCTAGGATCAAGGTTGCTCTATTGATGGATGACTCATCTTCCATATCCAAAATGTAGAAGTCAGCTGGAAAGATCAGCTTATTCACTTGAACTAGCACATCTTCAAGTACTCCGGCTGGATGTGTTGTACTTCTGTTGGCTAATTGAATCACCACACCAGTTGGCTTCAGTTCTCCCAGATTCAAAGATTTATAAATTGATGAGGGCATAACATTAATGGAAGCACCTAGATCCAGCAATGCATCACCAAATGTAGAGTTTCCTATTGTGTAAGGAATGGTGAAAGTTCCTGGATTTTTACATTTCTGAGGGAGGCTGGGTTGAATTAAGGCAGAAACATTGCGTCCCACACTAATCTTCTCATCCCCTTTGAGTCTTCTCTTATGCGTGCACAAGTCCTTTAGAAATTTGGCATATTTGGGAATTTGCTTGATAGCATCTAGAAATGGTATGTTGACTTCCACTTTCCTGAAGGTATCTAGAAGTTCCTTATCCAATTCTGCATGAACATTGGGCTTGGATTGGACCATTCTATTTGGAAAAGGTAAAGATACCTTCTGATCAGCACAATTTGGGGTTTTCGTCTTGTCCGATGCTTCAAGTGCAGATCGTTTATGGCAAGCTTCTTTTTGTTGATCATTCGATGTCTTATCGAAGGCTGGTGTACTTTTTTCATCAGACTTTTCCTCTGATTCAGATGGTTTATCAGAGATGTCTCTAGGTGTGGAGATAAATTCTTCTTTTTGGTGTGGATTAGTCTGATTGAAGCTTTGTTGCTTTAAAATTGTAGGGTCTGTCTGCACTTTTTTCCCACTTCTCAAGGTCATGGCATTCACACTTTTGGGATTTATGACAGGTTGAGAAGGAAGTTGACCAGAACCTTGAGATTTCAATTGGTTGACAGTGGTAGCCAACTGCCCAATTTGAGTTTGTAAATCCTGAATGGTAGAACTTACATTTTGTTGAAACTGAAGATTGTTGGTAGCTAATTGCTTCATCAAATCATCAAGAGAGGGTTAGAAGCATTAGAAGCTACAGATTGCTGCATATGTTGTTGTTGTTTTCTGAATTGCGGTGGTTGGTATTTATTTTGGGAGTCAGATGTTTGAATCCTTTGTTGTTGTGGAGGACCATATCTCAAGTTAGGATGGTTTCTCCAACTAGGATTGTATGTTCCAGAAGGTGGTTCAAACTTCTGTTGCTGATAATGTTGAGGAGGCCTGTATTGTTGTCCTGTGCCAAAAATACCATTTACTGCAGCCTCAGGTGTCTCACTTTCCTGCAATGTTGGGCATTCATCAGTAGGATGATCTGTAGAAGTGCAGATGCCACATGTTTTGGTTTTGTCAACAACATTAAGTTGTTGTTGTTGTCCGATGGCCAACTATCTTACGATGGAGGTTAGTTCTTCAATTCTGTTCTCCAATCGTGTATGGTATGTCTTGGTGGTCATTTCATGGACTCCTTTAGACAAGGAATTAGTTCGAGAATTGAATTGCTGAGAATTTTCTGCCATGTTGGCAATCAAATCTCGAGCTGCTGTAGGAGTTTTGTCCATAAGTGCTCCACCACTAGCTGCATCAACCATGCTTCTATCCAATGGCATGAGTCCTTCATAGAAATACTGAATCAGTAATTGATCACCGATTTGATGGTGTGGACAAGTGGCGCATAGTTTCTTGGATTAACAAGATTTAGTAACCACTTAATCTTTCATCTAAACCAATTTTATAATCAGAATTCAGTTGAAGTAAGTAATAAAATGAAAACCTTAATTAAATTACTTAATTTCTACTCTTCAAACTTTTGGAAAATGATTTACCAATCAAAAACCAATTATAAATCAATTATGCATTAATCAAAATACGTCAACCGATCAAACTTTGATTAAAGAATAAAATTGAAGAATATAGTGAAGCAGAGTAGAAACCACTTAATAAGCATGTAACTAAAGATCAAGACCTCAAAGTTAAAATGAAAATAGCTTGAATCCTTGAATTGAAACTACAAACCTAGCCTTCCATGAAGGAGGCAAACTAACAACAAAGAAAGAGGCAAACTAACAACAAATAAATCCTAAGCCATCCATGTAGGAGGCAACTAACAACAAATAAATCCTAAGCCTTCCATGTAAGAGGCAACTAACAATAAAAAAAAACTAAGCCTTCCATGTAGGAGACAAACTAACAAGAAAGAAAACCTAAGCCTTCCATGAAGGAGGCAAAACTAACAAGAAAGAAAGAAAGAAAGAAAGAAAGAAAATGGTATTGGAGTTAATCTCCAAAATGGTGTGTTTCTCCTCTTGTAAACCCTTCTATTTATAGAGGATTTTTGAGGCATCATCTTCAGAAAGTCACCAACTAGGATATTACTTTTCTACCCTTTTATTGCTTTCACATGGGCTTTGTTGAAAATGCAAAACACTTTTGAATTTTTGTCACCAATTAGCACAACAATTTTGACTTTCTTGCACTGCAATTTCGGATGTTCACATGTCCGAATTAGAGCTTGACTTTTGAACAAAAGTTGTAGCCCCGGATCTTAGCTGTCCAACAGATTTGATTTCATCTCAATATGACTTCTGTATCTCAAGATATGGCCGGATCTTTGCACACTGTTCAAATTCCACGTCAGCAACACTATCTCATCTTTTGAGATAATTTCGAAGTCCTAAACATCCCATTTAGAGTCTGATCTTGCTTTGTAACTATGGACACTTCTTTAATCTTTCATTCAAGATAGATTTCATGATTTTTGGATGTCTAAAACTCCTATTATGCTCAAAATACTATAATAGTGTCATTTTAATCGGGTAAGCAAAGAAATTCAATTAAACTTCATATGAACCCAAACTCATAAAATATGACAAAGATCACTTAATTGAACATATAAGAAGTATTAATGAGAAAAGTGAGAGATAATTATTTATGAAATCTATGCTTATCAAATATTTGACTTAACAATTATCAACTCAAGGAATTCAGAGGCTATTTTCATAACTAATCATTGATCACTAAAATCATGCATTGTGTTTATCAACCTAGGATCATCTGGAACCCCTACAATGATCCTTGAATTCTCTACTGAGAAACCTCTCAGAATTCAATTGATTATGATCAACAAGATTTAGTAACCACTTAATCTTTCATCTAAACCAATTTTATAATCAGAATTCAGTTGAAGTAAGTAATAAAATGAAAACCTTCAATTAAATTACTTAATTTCTACTCTTAAAACTTTTGGAAAATGATTTACCAATCAAAAACCAATTATAAATCAATTATGCATTAATCAAAATACGTCAACCGATTAAACTTTGATTAAAGAATAAAATTGAAGAATATAGTGAAATAGAGTAGAAACCACTTAATAAGCATGTAAATAAAGATCAAGACCTCAAAGTTAAAATGAAAATAGCTTGAATCCTTGAATTGAAACTACAAATCTAGCCTTCCATGAAGAAGGCAAACTAACAACAAAAAAAGAGGCAAACTAACAACAAATAAATCCTAAGCCTTCCATGTAGGAGGCAACTAACAATAAAGAAAAACTAAGCCTTCCATGCAGGAGGCAAACTAACAAGAAAGAAAACCTAAGCCTTCCATGAAGGAGGCAAAACTAACAAGAAAGAAAGAAAGAAAGAAAGAAAGAAAATGGTATTGGAGTTAATCTCCAAAATGGTGTGTTTCTCCTCTTGTAAACCCTTCTATTTATAGAGGATTTTTGAGGCATCATCTTCAGAAAGTCACCAACTAGGATATTACTTTTCTACCCTTTTATTGCTTTCACATGGGCTTTGTTGAAAATGCAAAACACTTTTGAATTTTTGTCACCAATTAGCACAACAATTTTGACTTTCTTGCACTGCAATTTCGGATGTTCACATGTCCGAATTAGAGCTTGAATTTTGAACAAAAGTTGTAGCCCCGGATCTTAGCTGTCCAACAGATTTGATTTCATCTCAATATGACTTCTGTATCTCAAGATATGGCCGGATCTTTGCACACTGTTCAAATTCCACGTCAGCAACACTATCTCATCTTTTGAGATAATTTCGAAGTCCTAAACATCCCATTTAGAGTCTGATCTTGCTTTGTAACTATGGACACTTCTTTAATCTTTCATTCAAGATAGATTTCATGATTTTTGGATGTCTAAAACTCCTATTATGCTCAAAATACTATAATAGTGTCATTTTAATCGGGTAAGCAAAGAAATTCAATTAAACTTCATATGAACCCAAACTCATAAAATATGACAAAGATCACTTAATTGAACATATAAGAAGTATTAATGAGAAAAGTGAGAGATAATTATTTATGAAATCTATGCTTATCAAATATTTGACTTAACAATTATCAACTCAAGGAATTCAGAGGCTATTTTCATAACTAATCATTGATCACTAAAATCATGCATTGTGTTTATCAACCTAGGATCATCTGGAACCCCTACAATGATCCTTGAATTCTCTACTGAGAAACCTCTCAGAATTCAATTGATTATGATCAACAAGATTTAGTAACCACTTAATCTTTCATCTAAACCAATTTTATAATCAGAATTCAGTTGAAGTAAGTAATAAAATGAAAACCTTCAATTAAATTACTTAATTTCTACTCTTAAAACTTTTGGAAAATGATTTACCAATCAAAAACCAATTATAAATCAATTATGCATTAATCAAAATACGTCAACCGATTAAACTTTGATTAAAGAATAAAATTGAAGAATATAGTGAAATAGAGTAGAAACCACTTAATAAGCATGTAAATAAAGATCAAGACCTCAAAGTTAAAATGAAAATAGCTTGAATCCTTGAATTGAAACTACAAATCTAGCCTTCCATGAAGAAGGCAAACTAACAACAAAAAAAGAGGCAAACTAACAACAAATAAATCCTAAGCCTTCCATGTAGGAGGCAACTAACAATAAAGAAAAACTAAGCCTTCCATGCAGGAGGCAAACTAACAAGAAAGAAAACCTAAGCCTTCCATGAAGGAGGCAAAACTAACAAGAAAGAAAGAAAGAAAGAAAGAAAGAAAATGGTATTGGAGTTAATCTCCAAAATGGTGTGTTTCTCCTCTTGTAAACCCTTCTATTTATAGAGGATTTTTGAGGCATCATCTTCAGAAAGTCACCAACTAGGATATTACTTTTCTACCCTTTTATTGCTTTCACATGGGCTTTGTTGAAAATGCAAAACACTTTTGAATTTTTGTCACCAATTAGCACAACAATTTTGACTTTCTTGCACTGCAATTTCGGATGTTCACATGTCCGAATTAGAGCTTGACTTTTGAACAAAAGTTGTAGCCCCGGATCTTAGCTGTCCAACAGATTTGATTTCATCTCAATATGACTTCTGTATCTCAAGATATGGCCGGATCTTTGCACACTGTTCAAATTCCACGTCAGCAACACTATCTCATCTTTTGAGATAATTTCGAAGTCCTAAACATCCCATTTAGAGTCTGATCTTGCTTTGTAACTATGGACACTTCTTTAATCTTTCATTCAAGATAGATTTCATGATTTTTGGATGTCTAAAACTCCTATTATGCTCAAAATACTATAATAGTGTCATTTTAATCGGGTAAGCAAAGAAATTCAATTAAACTTCATATGAACCCAAACTCATAAAATATGACAAAGATCACTTAATTGAACATATAAGAAGTATTAATGAGAAAAGTGAGAGATAATTATTTATGAAATCTATGCTTATCAAATATTTGACTTAACAATTATCAACTCAAGGAATTCAGAGGCTATTTTCATAACTAATCATTGATCACTAAAATCATGCATTGTGTTTATCAACCTAGGATCATCTGGAACCCCTACAATGATCCTTGAATTCTCTACTGAGAAACCTCTCAGAATTCAATTGATTATGATCAACAAGATTTAGTAACCACTTAATCTTTCATCTAAACCAATTTTATAATCAGAATTCAGTTGAAGTAAGTAATAAAATGAAAACCTTCAATTAAATTACTTAATTTCTACTCTTAAAACTTTTGGAAAATGATTTACCAATCAAAAACCAATTATAAATCAATTATGCATTAATCAAAATACGTCAACCGATTAAACTTTGATTAAAGAATAAAATTGAAGAATATAGTGAAATAGAGTAGAAACCACTTAATAAGCATGTAAATAAAGATCAAGACCTCAAAGTTAAAATGAAAATAGCTTGAATCCTTGAATTGAAACTACAAATCTAGCCTTCCATGAAGAAGGCAAACTAACAACAAAAAAAGAGGCAAACTAACAACAAATAAATCCTAAGCCTTCCATGTAGGAGGCAACTAACAATAAAGAAAAACTAAGCCTTCCATGCAGGAGGCAAACTAACAAGAAAGAAAACCTAAGCCTTCCATGAAGGAGGCAAAACTAACAAGAAAGAAAGAAAGAAAGAAAGAAAGAAAATGGTATTGGAGTTAATCTCCAAAATGGTGTGTTTCTCCTCTTGTAAACCCTTCTATTTATAGAGGATTTTTGAGGCATCATCTTCAGAAAGTCACCAACTAGGATATTACTTTTCTACCCTTTTATTGCTTTCACATGGGCTTTGTTGAAAATGCAAAACACTTTTGAATTTTTGTCACCAATTAGCACAACAATTTTGACTTTCTTGCACTGCAATTTCGGATGTTCACATGTCCGAATTAGAGCTTGACTTTTGAACAAAAGTTGTAGCCCCGGATCTTAGCTGTCCAACAGATTTGATTTCATCTCAATATGACTTCTGTATCTCAAGATATGGCCGGATCTTTGCACACTGTTCAAATTCCACGTCAGCAACACTATCTCATCTTTTGAGATAATTTCGAAGTCCTAAACATCCCATTTAGAGTCTGATCTTGCTTTGTAACTATGGACACTTCTTTAATCTTTCATTCAAGATAGATTTCATGATTTTTGGATGTCTAAAACTCCTATTATGCTCAAAATACTATAATAGTGTCATTTTAATCGGGTAAGCAAAGAAATTCAATTAAACTTCATATGAACCCAAACTCATAAAATATGACAAAGATCACTTAATTGAACATATAAGAAGTATTAATGAGAAAAGTGAGAGATAATTATTTATGAAATCTATGCTTATCAAATATTTGACTTAACAATTATCAACTCAAGGAATTCAGAGGCTATTTTCATAACTAATCATTGATCACTAAAATCATGCATTGTGTTTATCAACCTAGGATCATCTGGAACCCCTACAATGATCCTTGAATTCTCTACTGAGAAACCTCTCAGAATTCAATTGATTATGATCAACAAGATTTAGTAACCACTTAATCTTTCATCTAAACCAATTTTATAATCAGAATTCAGTTGAAGTAAGTAATAAAATGAAAACCTTCAATTAAATTACTTAATTTCTACTCTTAAAACTTTTGGAAAATGATTTACCAATCAAAAACCAATTATAAATCAATTATGCATTAATCAAAATACGTCAACCGATTAAACTTTGATTAAAGAATAAAATTGAAGAATATAGTGAAATAGAGTAGAAACCACTTAATAAGCATGTAAATAAAGATCAAGACCTCAAAGTTAAAATGAAAATAGCTTGAATCCTTGAATTGAAACTACAAATCTAGCCTTCCATGAAGAAGGCAAACTAACAACAAAAAAAGAGGCAAACTAACAACAAATAAATCCTAAGCCTTCCATGTAGGAGGCAACTAACAATAAAGAAAAACTAAGCCTTCCATGCAGGAGGCAAACTAACAAGAAAGAAAACCTAAGCCTTCCATGAAGGAGGCAAAACTAACAAGAAAGAAAGAAAGAAAGAAAGAAAGAAAATGGTATTGGAGTTAATCTCCAAAATGGTGTGTTTCTCCTCTTGTAAACCCTTCTATTTATAGAGGATTTTTGAGGCATCATCTTCAGAAAGTCACCAACTAGGATATTACTTTTCTACCCTTTTATTGCTTTCACATGGGCTTTGTTGAAAATGCAAAACACTTTTGAATTTTTGTCACCAATTAGCACAACAATTTTGACTTTCTTGCACTGCAATTTCGGATGTTCACATGTCCGAATTAGAGCTTGACTTTTGAACAAAAGTTGTAGCCCCGGATCTTAGCTGTCCAACAGATTTGATTTCATCTCAATATGACTTCTGTATCTCAAGATATGGCCGGATCTTTGCACACTGTTCAAATTCCACGTCAGCAACACTATCTCATCTTTTGAGATAATTTCGAAGTCCTAAACATCCCATTTAGAGTCTGATCTTGCTTTGTAACTATGGACACTTCTTTAATCTTTCATTCAAGATAGATTTCATGATTTTTGGATGTCTAAAACTCCTATTATGCTCAAAATACTATAATAGTGTCATTTTAATCGGGTAAGCAAAGAAATTCAATTAAACTTCATATGAACCCAAACTCATAAAATATGACAAAGATCACTTAATTGAACATATAAGAAGTATTAATGAGAAAAGTGAGAGATAATTATTTATGAAATCTATGCTTATCAAATATTTGACTTAACAATTATCAACTCAAGGAATTCAGAGGCTATTTTCATAACTAATCATTGATCACTAAAATCATGCATTGTGTTTATCAACCTAGGATCATCTGGAACCCCTACAATGATCCTTGAATTCTCTACTGAGAAACCTCTCAGAATTCAATTGATTATGATCAACAAGATTTAGTAACCACTTAATCTTTCATCTAAACCAATTTTATAATCAGAATTCAGTTGAAGTAAGTAATAAAATGAAAACCTTCAATTAAATTACTTAATTTCTACTCTTAAAACTTTTGGAAAATGATTTACCAATCAAAAACCAATTATAAATCAATTATGCATTAATCAAAATACGTCAACCGATTAAACTTTGATTAAAGAATAAAATTGAAGAATATAGTGAAATAGAGTAGAAACCACTTAATAAGCATGTAAATAAAGATCAAGACCTCAAAGTTAAAATGAAAATAGCTTGAATCCTTGAATTGAAACTACAAATCTAGCCTTCCATGAAGAAGGCAAACTAACAACAAAAAAAGAGGCAAACTAACAACAAATAAATCCTAAGCCTTCCATGTAGGAGGCAACTAACAATAAAGAAAAACTAAGCCTTCCATGCAGGAGGCAAACTAACAAGAAAGAAAACCTAAGCCTTCCATGAAGGAGGCAAAACTAACAAGAAAGAAAGAAAGAAAGAAAGAAAGAAAATGGTATTGGAGTTAATCTCCAAAATGGTGTGTTTCTCCTCTTGTAAACCCTTCTATTTATAGAGGATTTTTGAGGCATCATCTTCAGAAAGTCACCAACTAGGATATTACTTTTCTACCCTTTTATTGCTTTCACATGGGCTTTGTTGAAAATGCAAAACACTTTTGAATTTTTGTCACCAATTAGCACAACAATTTTGACTTTCTTGCACTGCAATTTCGGATGTTCACATGTCCGAACTAGAGCTTGACTTTTGAACAAAAGTTGTAGCCCCGGATCTTAGCTGTCCAACAGATTTGATTTCATCTCAATATGACTTCTGTATCTCAAGATATGGCCGGATCTTTGCACACTGTTCAAATTCCACGCCAGGCAACACTATCTCATCTTTTGAGATAATTTCGGAGTCCTAAATATCCCATTTAGAGTCTGCTCTTGCTTTGTAACTGTGGACACTTCTTTAAGCTTTCATTCAAGACAGATTTCATGAGTTTTGGATGTCTAAAACTCCTATTATGCTCAAAATACTATAATAGTGTCATTTTAATCGGGTAAGCAAAGAAATTCAATTAAACTTCATAGGAACCCAAACTCATAAAATATGACAAAGATCACTTAATTGAACATATAAGAAGAAGTCTTAATGAGATAAAAATGAGAGATAATTATTTATGAAATCTATGCTTATCATATAATAAGTACTTTTATTTGTAGGAATAAAATGCATTATTTATTATAAGTTTATATATTATATTTAGGCAATCACTTGTCTATTAAATTCATAAAATCGGCCAAGTCTCGTATAAAAGTGATGTCTATGCATTTGGAGTTATTTGAATAGAGCTTTCGAATGGATTTAAAGTCATGGAATTCATTAAAAAAGTAAGCAAACAATCTCTATTAAAATGGATGAGTTTCCTCTTTTTATAATAAAGACAAAGTTTTACACAAATATTTACATAAATGTTTGTTTAAGCTTAAATATTATAGAATAATACTATGCATGAGAAGAAAACATTATAGAGTGTAGATTGAATAATAACTATGTGAAAAAAGGAGAGTCCATGATGCATGTTGCTTATTTATATATTCAACCTCAACCAAAATAGCAACCAAGGATCCCAAGTTCTATATCCTTCACCAAATTTTAGCATATATATTTTAAAAATTATCCTAACTAATTATTGTAATTTCACCTGTAACTATTTACCAAGTTTATTTAATTAATAGGTACTAAAAATACTAGAAGGAGATTTACTTGTGCTTTGATGTATCAAAGCTCAAAAATTTCTTATAAAGGATCAATTGGATTAATTAAACGTTTAAAGAATTATAGGAAGCTTAATCAAAATAATAAAATAAATTTTCACGCAAACAAGATCTTAAATTCCTTTTCCAATATAAAAAAAATGGTTTAATCAAATTGAAGAGAATATATAACATCATTTAAGAATATGAATATGCTAAAAATCTAGATTATGAAATTTAATTAATAGAATTTTTCACTAAATTTGTTCAAAATTTTAAAATCTTAATATGTTATCGATCTAAATTGTGATATATCATTTTAAATTTTAAACAATTGTAAATACAAAAGAAAATAAAAATTTAATATAAAAATTGTTATTAATATATTAAATTAAAAAATGAAACTAATTAGAAAGATAAACATTGAGAAAAATAAAAATAAAAAAAAATTATATAATTAGGTATCTAATTTATCAAATTTTTAGAATTTCTTCTACGCATTTGGACAAGATTCCAAACGAGACCTGCAATTGGCATGGGATGCATTCACCAAATTTGAAAATACGGTGGAATTGAAGTCATATGTATGAAATCAACAACTAACAAAAAGACTAATACCTTAAACAACTAAAGAAGGGAATTTCTACCCACCAACTAAGATATGAAGCTTGCATATTCCATGCAACAATGGAGACGATTTTGAACGCAATAAGACAATGTCTTTAGTATTAGGATTGAAAAATGGGAGTTAAGGCTAAAAGAAGACATAAAAAAATAACCCAACAAACACCAAGAGTGAAAAATAATAAGAAAATAAAATATAAATTTTAACTTAAGGCGTTTAAACATTACTTCTAAACACTTTTAAAAACATCACAATATCATATATATTCTATGATGGAGGTTTTACATAAATTATATCTAAATACCAGTCGAACAAAACTATTTTTCTGGTAATGTACTGTATATAAAATTTTATATAATTTTTTTGTCATATATATTTTAAAATTATCTCAAAATTTAAAAAAAAATATATTTTTTTTCTTTCATCATTGCTCTTGAAATGATCATGTTTAACAAATTACCACTTTCTACACCGACGGGTACACTTACCCGTGGATAAAACTTTGTATGCACATTAAACGCGCAACAAAACTAAATAACAAGAATTCCGATTGATCCTCCAAAATCCTTAGATTCAGTTTACCTTATAATTCTGTTAATTAGGCAATGGTATTAATTCTCAGTAATTAATTATGCATAATAAGGAAAACACAATTGAATAGAAATACGCAATCATTCATAAAAAAGAAAAGGGGTTCAATTGGTTACAGTACAAGTTCACCAAAACCCCATGATTTGGGAATTAGACAAACAAAAACATACTAATTCAACAAAACAATCCATAATCCTAGTTCTAGAAAGAGAATATGACAAAAACGTAATGTTAGCAAAACTAACAATAGGACGTTATAACTCGTACTGTGGAAGAGCTTATGTCTCCAAATCCTGCGGAGGAATATCGAGGGATACTAAAAATGGTATGAGAATGGAATGGTGTGTCGGGATAATATTAAGTCTACGCCCCGAAGAGTGGTGTGGCCTTTGGAGCCTCCCTTTTATAGGCATGGATTAGGGTTTCAATGTGGTGGATTGGGCTTGACCTATTCGCTTCCTTAGCCGTCGCGACTAATTTACGTAATTTTGCAGCACCGTAGGGCTGACGTGTCATTATCGCATTAGATGTATTATCTTTTTATTCTTCTTTTACCTTTTTTGTCCAAAACTTATCTATTTTCAGATTTTTAACTTGTGTGACCATTCCTACATAAATAAGAAAAATTAGTTAAAATTACAATTAAATAATCATAAATAATATTGTAATTATAACTAATTTTTCGCAAATAAATCAACAAAATTGTAGTTTATCGAATTTCATTATCCATCCAACATCTAATGAAATCTCTTTAAAATCACATTAAAGAATTCAAATTTTTAATAGAAAATAAAGGTACGCAATGCTTTTTGAACTTCATCTTCATAAAACTTAACCCTTGGATGAAAGATTTTAAAATTTTAAATATTTTAATTTTAAATATAATTTATTTGAATAAAAACATTAAATCTTTTATTTGGATGATAAATTTTAAATTTATTAAAAATTTAAATTGATTAATTTAATTTTTACTATATACAAAAATTTATTTTTAAATATTCATAATTTTTTTTAATTTCATTTCTAATTTTTTATTTATTAAAAATTTTAAATATATAAATATAATAACTCAACAAATATACATAATAAAAAAATAATAAAACATAATTATATCATTTAATCATTAAAAATATTATGTATAAAGATAAAAAATAAGAAAGTAACAACTACCAAAATAGAAAAAAAAATATAAAAAAATTATATTCATAAAAATAAATTGAAAGAATTTGACAAATTTTAAATTTTATTTATTTAAAAAATAATAATTTAATTTATTCAAATATTTTTAAAAATTCATAAAATTTAAAATTTTTAAATAATTGTTCAAATAAAATACTTTAATATTTAAAATTTTAAATTTTTTCGCAAATTACTTTTTTTTTTTTTCTATATATGACTCGTCCAACCAAGGACAGATAATAAAGTCAAGATTTCACTTGCTGAATCTCTGAATACATTTCACTTGTTGAATTTTTGAAGACTCTGCTGATACCTGTCAGTCCTGATTTTTCTTTAGAAGATCCGTCCATGTTAAATTTGACAGCATTTCCTAAAAGGTGTTCTTAAACGCCATCTCTGATCAATCATATATGTTGCATTCAAACTAGTTGAAAATTAAAATGTAAACTTCTAAGGGGAAAATTGTTCCATTGGGAGTAAATCCATCAAGTGCAATGGAATCTAATAATATCAACCAAGCTTTCAATATGAAACTCTCTGGAATTAAAAATAAATTCATTCATTTGCATGCAATATATTAACCCATGCTATTGCTAAAAGAATAATCATCCAATCATTTCTATGTTGAATACCTTCGACAGGATATGGCCCTTCATCCATCAAGGATGTAGAGGAAGCAGGGCACACTCATTGAACGCCCTTTCGTAGTGTATAGATACATAACACATTATCTATTAGTAGTACACAAACTCTCGTAGCAAGAGAATTTTTGGTGGAACCCATTATTTGATCATACAAAGGTGTCTGAGCAGTGATGGAAAGATGATGATATTAACAGAAAAAATAAAAATACATAAAAGGGTTTATATAGAAATACAAAGTGTAACAGAGAAGTACCTAACTCATAACTACTAACAGACTACCTAACTATGATAGTTAGCATTAACTTTTCTGAAAATCAAATCGAGAGAAAAAAAAAAAAAAGAAAGAAAGAAAGAAACTGAGTCAATGCCATACTCATCACACAAAATTAAGTCCAATTATTCGCAAACCATCCAACCCATCTGCATATGGATCCACCAAACCAATCTGTTTATATATTTAACGAATTAAATGGATTCATCTAACATAATGTTTCTAACCATTGGATCATTGTCCCCTCCAAAATTAAAAAGTCATTGAATTGATATTTAATAAAAAAATAATTTGAGTTTGAAAAGTTTAATTGACTCTCTATACCATATTCGAGAAAAATAAATTTAACAAAATATAAATTTAGAAAAAAATAATTTCTTTTATTTCTTTCTTTACTCTTTTTTAAATTCGTTTTTTCAGATACTATTAAGTTTTTTTTTGTCTCTAAGATTTTTTTTAAAGTATTTTCTTTCTCTTTTAAATTTCTCTCTTTCTCTTTTTAAATTCTTTCTTTATCATTTTTTTTTCTGTTTAATTTTTTTCTTTTTAAATTTTCTTTCTAGGTTTTTTCCTTAAGTTTATTTCTCTTTGCATTCCTTACTCTTTCTTTCTGTCTAAATTTGTCTTTATCTATAAAAAAATTTCCTAATTTTTTCTCTCTTCAATTCCTAATTAATGTTTATTTTTGGAGGGCATTGTAATGTTGTGAACAAATGGAGAACTAGGTTGAGGATTTGAATTTCCTAATTAATGTTTTGTTTTGGACGTGACGAAAAATAAGTGGAAAAAATGGACTCTTGTAAGGGTGGTTGCATTGCAGGTTGATATGATTTCAAATTAAATCTAATTAAGTAATTATTATATTAGTATTTCTGATTCTAGAGTGAATGCATGTAGAGAGGGATTTCATTTCATTTCTAATTTTAACTAAAAAGTGAGGTAAGTATAAATACCGACAGTGAAAGACAATAACAGAAAGGAAGAATAAAGGCACATACACACCTTGAATGAATAAGAGATGCATGACTAGTGTTGCAGTGGGGGTGCTGCATATATTCTTCAGGATTCAACAACCTTCTACCAATGTGGTTGAAGTTGTGTGCATGAAAGAATATAAGAAATTGATATTGATAGTTTCTAATAATTGAGTGGATACTCTTAATTTACATCCAGTGGTGGAAAAAGAAGCACCGTTCCTAATTAAGAGGAACAACATGAAAGCACTAAGAGAGTGGATGAAGAGATGGAATAAAAGAGAAAGAAGAAAATAATTGAAGAGATGGAGTAAGAGGAAATAAGATGGAAAGGAAAGATCCTCGGGCACGCATAGAAATGGATCCGAATGGGAAAGTGGTAATGAATATGGTAGGATGCGACGTTAATTTGATTCATTCTTCTTCAACAAATGAATCATTCAACAACAAAGGCAGTGGGAAGCAAAGTTTCGATTCTGCAGATATTCTTAGTAACAGCAGGAACCGAAGATTATCTAATGAAGAAGAAGACTTTACCAGTGTTCCAAGAAGAAGAAGCAGAAAACACCTCTCCCATCCTGAGTCAAGTAGGAATAACATGATTGTTGATAACCGTTTTTTCCATGATAGAGAGATCAAGGGTGTCGCTAGAGATTATTATCCTCCTCCTTTGAGGACCATATCGACTGAACATGGCCCAATACCGTCGACAACAAATGGTTGGGCTGGACGTGGGCCAGTACCGTTGACGCATAACATTGGGCCTAGACGTAGCCCGGTACCATTGGCTCCTATTTCTGGGCCTGGATATAGCCCTGTACGATCGACACCTAATGGTCGGCCTGGACAATGGCCGGTACTGTTGCCACTTATTGTTTCGCATCGGCCATGCAATAATCCTCAGCATCCTCTTCCGCCCAATCCTGCACCTCGTTTTGGTATCCATTTTTCAAAAAATTTGGTTATAAATTTCGATATGTTTTTGTTAATTAACATTAGCTTGATATTGTTAAATGACTTTATAAAGAGCTTACTTATAATTAAAGGGTGTTTTTGAATTGGTTTAGACAAAAAGGCCAATTAGAGTTAGAAAATTAATTTTATTATTTTCTAAGAAAAAACTGTTTTAATGAAAAGATGTAATTTAAATTAATTTATTTATTCATTTTAACTATAATTAACGGTTTAAAATGTTTTATTAAATTTATTTTATGAAACTTAATTTAAATTAAACAAAGACTAAATTTAATTGATATTTTTATAGTATAATATAACTTGTTTAATTTTTCGTGTGTGTGATTGATTTTAACTCAATTGGCTTTTGATCAATTTTTTATGTAATATATATATATATATTATATATATCAAAGTATAAAATTTAATTTCATAAAGCATATTAATACAATTTTGAAATAAATTTTTATTTTTATTCATCAACAGTTTATCATTTTATTGATGTGGTTTGATAATTGAATCGATGATGATTCAGATTCCTGGGATTCATCAAGTTCTTCGGACTCAAGTTCCTCAGACTCGGACGACGAGGCAGAACAATATTTTCATTTGTATTTAACACATCGAGCAGGTAGACAATGCGCAACAATTATTCAAGGATTTAAGGCAGCATACAATTTCCCCAAAATACTCCAGGACCTCAAGTTGGAACTCTGCTGCGAAGGTTATATTTACTGGGACCAATATTTCGGCAAGGTTTGTGTTCTGTGTTTTTAGTTCTTCATATCATTATTGTATGATCTAATTATTATATTTTTGCAATCATAGGCAAGAAAATAACATGATATTTATCATATATGGTGTGATTTTAACATATATGTATCATTTCTTGGCATCCCAGTCAATGATAACCTACTAAAATGGCAATTTTCATTTTATATAAATGCAGGTTATAAAACTTTACGGAGATCACATGAAGGGTGTTTCTAATTTCCTTGTGCGGGTAAGCAATTTGTTGATTGTAATATAATGTCTCGGTTGTTTTTGCTACGTGCTATATAATTTATTTCTAAATTCCTCCATGTTTGCTGTTAACAGAAGGGCCTAGTACGCATGGGAAATATCGTGTTTCATATTCGTAATTTGTAAGGCCTAATCAACATTTGGCATTTTCAATGCGTAGTAGTAGCTTTTATATTTTTTACATTATTTTTTTTAATATATATAGGTAGAGGTAAGATGGTTGATATTGTAAACTTAAGCATTTATATAGTTTAATACTTTTGTATAAAATGTAAAATTTATCAATTTAATTGTTTAATTATGTTATAATATTTTTATAATTTTATATATTAAATTTTAAAAATATATAAATATATTATTCAACTATTAATATTTATATATATATATTTAAATAATATATTATTAAAAAAAGTATCTATTAATTTTTTGTTTTTTATAAAATTTTATATATATAATCTATTTGATATATATATATATATATATATATATATATATATATATATATATATATATATATAACCTTAGTGTATTAACTCTTGGTAAAGCTTTCTTTAACTCGTGGTTTGCAACCATTATTCTTCTTGAATGATGGTAGGGTTATATATGTGTGCCCTTCTCACAATTGTATTGAATAAAATTACTCCAATTTATAAATATAATATCCCATTCTTAGACTGATTTTTTAAAAGATTTTCTGTTTTTATTAAGTTATATAACTTTTCCTATATTAAATATATTAATAATATAAAAATATATTATTATCTAATTATAAACTGTTTTTGATTAAAAATAACTACATTTTATAAAAAAATAAATTTTAAAAATTATATCCAATATATCAAAAGTAAATATTAAATAATTTGTTTTATTATATATTTCTTTATGACACTTAAATCAATTTAATCTCAATTCAAATTTAAATTTAATTTTAAATTGTAAATCTGAATAGATCATATCAAATTAAAAATAATTTTTTTATAATCAATATTTTAAAATTATAATAAGTTTATTTTTAAATTTTGACATAATACATCAAATTTAATAAATATAAAGGTGATGTATTTTAAATAATAATTTTTAAAATTTCATCTTAATTTTAAAATTATATTACTTTAATTTATGTATAATAAGCACATGTATATATAGAAATAGAAGGTATTGTTTATTATAAGTTTATGTATTATATTTATGCAGTTACTTGACTCTTAAATTCATTCAATCAACCAAGTCTCATAGAAAAGTGATTATCCATTTAGAGTTATTTTATTAAAGCTTTTAAGTAGCAGATTTAAAGTCACGGAATTCACTGGAAAAGCAAGTAAACAATCTCTATTAGAATATATGAGTTTCCTCCTCTGATAACAAGGACAAATTTTTACATAAAGACATTTATAAAAATGTTTGATTGGCCTTAAATATTGTAGGGTAATACCATGCATGAGAAGAAAAAACTAAACGAGTTAACAGATTGTAGATTGAATAATAACTATGTGGAAAAAGAAGTAGAGTTCATGATGCATGTTGCTTATTTATACACTCAACCTCAACCAAAACAGCGACCAAGGATGTCCCAGGTTTTATGTCTTTCATCAAATTTTAGCATATAAATTTTGAAAATTCTCCTAACTCATCATTGTAATTTCACCTGTAACTACTTATAAAGTTTATTTAATTAATAGGTACTGAAAATACTAGAAAGAGATTTTCCTTGTGCTTCCATGTATCAAAGTTCAAAAATATCAATCAAAGGATTATAGGCAGTTTAATCAAAATAATAAGATAATTTTCCACGCAAACAAGGTCTTAGATTGCACTTCTAATATATAAAAATGGTCTCTTTGAAAAGAATATATGACATCACTTCAGAATCTGAATATGCTAAAAATTTAGATTATGAAATTTAATTAAGAGAACCTCTTCCCTAATTTGTTCAAAATTTTGGAATCTAAATATGTTACAAATTTAAATTGTGATATATCACTTTAAATTCTAAACAATTATAATCATAAAAGAAAATAAAAGTCTAATATGAGAATTATTATTATGTTAAGTTAAGAAGTGAGACTAATAAGAAACATAAATATGAAAGAAACAAAAACAAAAATAAAGATTATATAATTACGTATCTAATTTATCAAATTTCTTGGATTCCTTCTACGCATTGGACGAGATTCCAAAGGAGAGCTGCAAATAGCATGAAGACACATTCACCAAGTTTGAGAATATGGTGGAATTGACGGAGGTTTTACATAAACTACCTCTAAATATCAAGAATTATTTTTCTGGTAGTGTATTGTATATAAAATTCTATATAATTTTTTATATATATTTTAAAATTATCCCAATTTTTTTAATTTCTTTTCCTTTTATTATTACTCTTAAAATAAGCATGTTAAACACATTTAAAAACTCTAAATTTTTGTGTTAGAATATTTAAGATATAAAACAACATAAATCTAAAACATAAATACAATGTTAAATTGATTTGATTAATTAGTATCTTAGTTCACAAATTATTCTTTCTCATCTATGTTATATATTAAAATAGTCCCACTAAAAAATGTTGCAATGCATTCTCTTATACATTCATTCAACTACTCACTATCAATATTAATATGTCACCTTAGTTAAATTATGAAAGGAAAATTCAATTCTCTCAAATGATGTATTTTCTTTCTGAACAAAAAACAACTTTTATTAATTATCAGAAATTACTAACAAAAAGGATAAATTATGAGAAAACTTTTAATACTTCTCTAATATCAATTCCTTTGCAGTTTTTTCCTCATGTTTCGTAATTTCTTCTTTATTTTATTTTGAAAAAATAAATTAAAAAAATTAACCATACATATTAAGTGTTTTGCTTTAAAGAAATTGAGTATATGCTCTGGTAATTTAAAAAAAAATCAAATAAATTAAAAAAATTAACCATTCATATCAAGTATTTTGCTTTAAAGAAATTGAGTACATGCTTTTATAATCTTGAAAAAATTAACCATACATATCAAGTGTCTTGCTTTAAAGAAATTGAGTATATGTTCTGGTAATTTTGAAATAAATTAAATAAATTAAAAAAATTAACCATACATATCAAGTGTTTTGCTTTAAAGAAATTGAGTACATGCTCTTATAGTCTTGAAAAAAATAAAATAAATTGAAAAAATTAATCATACATATCAAGTGTTTTGCTTTAAAGAAATTGAGTATATGCTCCGGTAATTTTAAAAAAAAATCAAAAAAATTAAAAAAATTAACCATACATATCAAGTGTTTTGCTTTAAAGAAATTGAGTACATGCTCTTATAGTATTGAAAAAAATTAAAAAAAAAATTAAAAAAATTAACCATACATATCAAGTGTTTTGCTTTAAAGAAATTGAGTACATGCTCTTATAATCTTAAAAAAAATCAAATAAATTGAAAAAATTAACCATTTTGCTTTAAAAAAATTGAGTACATGCTCCGACAATCTTGAAAAAAATCCCCATAATCACATTCCACCTATCAAGCTTTATAGCACAATCAAGTTTAGTCCATTTCTTTGCAAAGCTAGTTTTGTCTCTAACATGTGTAAAATATTCATACATATATAACTTTACTTTTAGATAGAGTAATTTAGAATTATTATAATTTATATATTTAAAAATAAAAAATTTTAAAAATACTTTAATTTTTTATTTAAATAATTTTTATATTAAATAAAAATAATTTTAAATAATTCTTGTTTAGAAAGGATTTTTAAAATATATCTTTATTATTTTATTTTCTTTTTAAATTATATTTATATTTCTTTTCATGTATTACTCTTTTTTTGATAATTATTTATTTTTATTTAAAAATTTCTAAAATTTTAAAATTTTTTACCCAAACGCAGTTAAGGTATAAAACATAATCAAACTGAAACTAGAATTTTAAGATTCAGTTCTTAGGCTCCATTACCAATTCAACATCTAATGAAATCACTTTCAACGATCACATTAAAGAATTCAAATTTTTAATAGAAAAGCAAGTATGCATGTTGCTTGAACTTCATCTTCATAAAACTTAATCCCAACCGTCTTTCCTTTTACTTGGATGAACAATTTTAATATTTTAAAATATTTATAATTTTAGATATTTTATTTGAATGAAAATTTTTTAATTTTTATATTTTAAATTTTTTATTTGAATGGTAGATTTTAATTTTCTAATTTTTAATTTAAATTAAATAATTTATTTTTTATTATATATAATTTTTTAAATATTCATAAATTCTTTTTAATTTTATTCATATTTTTTTTATTTATTAAAAAATTTAAATATACAAACATAAAAACTCAATAAATATATATAATAAAAAAATATGATTATTTATTTAAATATAATAATAATCCAATAAATATACATCATAAAAAATAACAAAATACAATTATGTCATTAGATCAAAATACATTATATCATTAAATCATTGAAAATTGAGAGAATTTTGTAAATTTTAAATTCTATTTATTTAAAAATAAATAAATTTTCTTATTTTAAATTATTAAAATATTTTTTAAAAATTCATAAAATTTAATTTTTTTTTAAAAAAGTTCAAACAACATATTTAATACTTAAAATTTTAAATTGTTTCACAAATCACTTTTTTTTTCTATAAAATAACTCGTCCAAACAAGGGCAGAGAATAAAGTCAGGATTTCACTTGTTGAATTTCTTAAGACACCTGATTTTTCTTTAGTAGATCCGTCCATGTTGAATTTGACAGCACTTCCCAAAGGGTGTTCCTAAACGCCATCTCTAATCATATATGTTGCATTCAAACTAGTTCAAAATTAAAATCTAAACTTCTAATATCTTGGGGAAAATTGTTCCATTGGGAGTAAATCCATCAAGCGCACCGGAATCTAATAATATCAACCAAGCTTTCAATATGAAACTGTTAATTAAAAATAAATTCATTCATTTTTATGCAATATATTGACTCATGCTATTGCTAAAAGAATAATCATCCAAGCATTTCTAAGTTGAATACCTTCCACAAGATATGGCCCTTTCATCCATCAAGGATGTAGAGGAAGCATAGCACACTCATTGAACGCCCTTTCGAAATGTATAGATACATATCACATTATCTATTTGTAGTACACAAACTATCGTAGCAGGAGAATCTTTGGTGGGACCCATTATTTGATCATAAAGGTATCTAAGCAGTAATGGTTGGAAAGATGGTGATATTAACATAAAAGATAAGAATACATGAAAGGGGTTTATATAGAAATACAAAGTGTAACAGAAAAGTACCTAACTCATAATTACTAATAAATACCTAACTATGATAGTTAGCATTAACTATTCCTTTATGACTGGGAATAATTTACTTTTCTGGGAATCAAATCTAGAGAAAGAAAAAAGAAATTGAGTCAATGTCATGCTCATACAAAATTAAGGATGATAATTAAGTCCAATTATTCGCAAACCACCCAACCCATATGCATATGTATCCGCCTAACCAATCCGTTTATATATTTAATGAATGATATGAATTGGATTGGATTCATCTAACACAATGTTTCTAACCATTGGGTCATTGTCCCTACAAAAATTAAAAAATCATTGAATTGACATATAATAAAAAAATAATTTATGAGTTTGAGAAGTTGATTGACTCTCTATATCATATTCGAGGAAAATAAATTTAAAAAATATATATAAATTTAGTAAAAAAAATTCTTTTATTTCTTTCTACACTCTTTTTAAAAAAAATTTAAATACTTTTGTTTTTTTTGTCTCTAAGATTTTTTAAAAAATATTTTCTTTCTCTTTTAATTTTTCTCTCTCTCTAGACTATCTTTCTCTTTTTAAATTCTTTCTTTATCATTTTTTTCTTTTTAAATTTTCTTTCTAGTTTTTTTTTATCTTAAGTTTATTTCTCTTTGCATTCCTTACTCTTTCTTTCGGTTTAAATTTGTCTTTATCTCTAAAAAAATTTCCTATTTTTTCTCTCTTAAATTCCTAATTAATGTTTTGTTTTGGACAGCTTTGTGAAGTTGTGAATAAATGGAAAAAAAGGGACTCTTATCTGGTTGAGCCGAAAAAATGTTTAAGAGATGCTGAGAGAAAGAAAATGATTTTGAACTTGCTTGTTTTTTATTTTTTTAAAATTATTTTTCTGTTCTTAAAAATAAAAAATAAAAACTTGTTTTTTTAAATAAGCTAAGAAATATATTAATCAAGTACTAAAAATACTCAGCAAAAAGATTACACATCGATCTCCATAACATCCAAAAAAAACTTGTTTAATAAATGATTTTGGGCATTTATGTGTTCAACCTTTCAGACCGTGGTTAGGATCTCGATTTTGACAATATTGTAGGTTGATCTTTTACATATGTAATTTTTTTAGTATAAATTTTTGGACACAATAAAAAGTTAATAATTAATATTTTTATTAAAAATTACAATAATTAATACTATTAATACATTGAATTATGTAATTTTAAAAAATGCACCATATCATATATAAATTTTTATTACGTGACATATATAGGAAAGAATCGTTTTTTATTTTTATAATACCTACAAGCAATCAATTATCTACAAAACCAACCCAAAGAAATCAAAATAGTGAACTTTGCGAGCAGTGCAAAATGATGAATTCCCAAGTGGCTGTATCTGTAGGAGTAATACAATAATTAGGTTCTCATCTATCCATAGCTGTTACTGGTAGATTTCCTTATGACCTTACCCACTCTCCTATTCCAAGAAAAATCTTGATGCTCGTTTTAACAAGTAAGTATATGGACCCACTGAAAGCTTTAACATAAAATTGGTGCAAAGCAATTACAATCAATTACTTTCTATGGTGCTTCCAAGAGTCACGATTGACTTCCAAACAAAAATTATTCCACATCCATATTCATTCCGAATTCAAAGGTTGATAAATTTTCTATTCGTTTAAAAAATATAAAAAACATCGTTCGACCATAAATGAGATGAAAATTGATATAATATATTTTTGATTCTATGACAATCATTTCGCTACTTCCAATAATTTTGTTGTTCAAATTGACAAATTCATGTGATCATCAGTTTGAGTTGGATTCCAAGATCCAAACGAAGAAAGTATGTATACATCAGAACTTTTGCATGATAAAGTAATGTTACTTCTTTTGACCCGTAAGACACAATAAATCAAACAAGATTAAGCCACGAGATCAAGAGAAAAGAGAAGCACTAACCTAAGATTCCAGCAAAAGTGCATCAATATTTCGTTTTCCTCCAGGGCCTTTGGTATACCATGATGATACATAGTCTCCATAAACAACATCCCGGTATTTAACTGGTGATGACTCATCTATCAATTCAGAAGCAGGTGAGATCCTCACTGCCTTTGCAGGGTCGTGAAATGTTGCTACAGAGAGTCTTGCTCTATCAGGATTAGTAATTGCCCTATGCTCACAGCTCCTGTACTTTCCATTCGTTATAATCTGATGCCAAAAGAATTTTCTGTTAAAGGATAAGTTGTATTTTTGTTTTTTCTTGTTGAATTAAACCCAACTTTCTCTACATCCCAATTTAACCAACTTTCTTAACAAATTATATTTAACTTCATGAATGAATGAATGATCATTATGTCAGGAAAACATAAAGAAATCACAAATCATCAGAATCCACTGTTAAGTTGCCACATTGTAGGATACAGAATACCATACCATATTTACCAGTAAAAGGACACTAATCAATGCTTATAATTAAGGAAGAAACATTGTTATCCATCATAGAGGGGTAGGAATGGTGCCAATTTATCTGAACGTTGCAACCCAATGCATAAAAAGGAGACTGTCATTTTTACTAGTTCAAGTTAATCATTATATCAAGAAAAACACAATATCTCTTTTCCACACATCTTTGCTCCTTACTAACCCCATTGAAGTGATACAGCTAGCAACATTTACATACGATATTTCGTAAATTATAATTTACCTAACAACCACTATTTGCCCTCCTCATAAAACCAATATTTTACACCCCCTTGAAGACTCAAAAACACTGCAGCACTTCACATGGTTTCCTGCATTGCTATGTGTGTAAACGTGGTTCAGGATTCTATACAAACACGCAGTCAAAATTTTTGAAGTCATGCTTTTCCCTAAAGGCTTCTAAATTTTTAACTCTCAAAGCACTTCACATAAAGGCAATTCAACCAAGATTCTCGGAAATGCTTATTTCACATTAAAAGCATAACACAGAATAGAAAAATCAAATGTTGAAGTGAATTTCCATAGCTTGTATAGTAACTAATGTGGTGTTTTTGTTTACCTCAGTTTGATCAGACAAAAGAACAAGAACAGCATCGGACAAGGGATGAACAGTGACCCACGTGTCAGCACCATCACCACTCTTGAGAACTTGAAGACCACCCACATCATCTTGAATCAGTAGGGTAATAGCACCCATATCAGAATGTGATTGCAAACCAAGGGTAAGGTCCGGTTGAGGGCAAGGAGGGTAGTAGCTAATAGTAATGTTCTGGTAAAAATCCCCAACAGCATCTTCAATACACGAGGCTCGCAACCCAAGACTCTCCGATATCAAAGCTAGTAACTTTTGCGCCAAAACCTTCATCTCATCACTGTACCTCACCACCGTTTCCCTGTAATCGGACGGAAAATCGGGCCACCGATTAGGGTTCCGGCGAGAAAGGGGAAGAGTGTGGTGGTCGAAGTAGTCCCTCCAATCCAGCACCTCCACTACGGCGTCGTTTCGTTGCTGCTGCTCGGAGCTCACCAGCATCTTGCTACCGTACCCCTCCGACGCGGCGGAACCGGCGGTGCAGGCGTATCGAAGCTTCTCCGACATGGGACACTCGTTGAAGAAGGTGCGGCCCACGCGCCGCACGGCGTCGAGTAGAGTCGTCGGAACACCGTGGTTGGTGACGTGGAAGGCGCCCCATTCACGACAGGCACGGGCGATCGTTTCCCGGGTCGAATCGCGTTGATTCGGATCGAAGCCGAAGAGGTTGATGACCGGAATAGAGAGATCGTGATCGGGTGGGTTATCGCGAACGGGTCGGTTCTGAGGGGGTTGAATATATTCGGGTGGGACCCGGGGAAGACCCGATTGGGATAGGGATTGCACCCTAACGGGTTCGTCGGCGAATTGCATTGGATAACAATAGAACCGACCAAACAGATCAAATGATAACGAAAGAGGTGACGAATGATAGCGGTTAATTAGACCCTGTCCTGTGCGTACTGTTTTGTATTATTTTATAAAAGATTATTAATGAAAAAATATTAATTATATATCCATACAAACCCAACAGAATACTTTTTTTTTTATCATATAATCATGTATTATTTTTAACATTTTAATTTTTTATTTCTTTTTATCTGTCACATCTCATTTAATTCAATGAAGTGAATAATCAACAATATTTTTTTTATAAGAACACAATGAATGCTTGAAGCAACCGGTGACTACTGAGATTAATAGCATATTAAAAAACGATTAAATTTTAAAATATAATCGTTTATTTTTATACATAAATAATTAACTTCAAGATTGATAATAAATAAAATTTTTAAAAATAATTTAAATTAAATATACATGAATTTTGCTTGATGCTTTATTTAATTAAACTTTTTTCTCAATTTCAATAAACTACGACAAAGGAACTTTGCTATAATAGAAAAAAAAAATAGTTTTAATTCATAGCTTTAATCCAAGTATGGTAAGTATTAATTCATCCGTCAGATGAAATCATTACTCACGGGTATTTTAAAATTTAAATACAATTTATAAATAAATGATAAAATTTATTATCAACAATTACAAGTATAATATTATATTATATTTGTAAAAAAAAATAAAGGAATACTACTTATAGAATTAAAGATAAGATTAAGAAAATAGTTATTAATAATTTTATGAAATATAATTTTTATTGGTATTATATATCAAAATTTTAAATTTATAGATCGATTCTAAACGAAAATGGATTAAGATTATAATAATTTTAATATTTAAATTATATACAAATAATGATATTTTTAAATTTGTTACTGTATATTAATATTTAAAAAGATAAAAATTATAAATAAAACATTTAAATGTGTAATATAAGAAAAATTATAAGTTAACAAAAATGAAAATAGTTTATAAAAACATTTCCTTTTACATATGAGAAATATAATTTAATATATGGAAGTAAATAAATGATGAAAGTAACTGTAAATAATATAATTGAAGTAAAAAATTATAATAGTTACCATAAATGCTTTGACACTAAGATCAGAGTGCAGGTAATTAATTCATTTATTTTGATTAAAAATAAAGCAAAAATTATATCAAGAAAAACTTAGAGCAAAAATATTCGAATATCTGGTACAATATAAAATTATACAAATGATATTATTAATATAATAATATAGCTAGTGCAAAAGTATTAGAATAAAACTCCAAACACAAATTAAATACTTGGTTTATGATATAATAAGACAAATTGACAGGTGTTTCATAAACCCTTCTCAATACCAGTAAAAAAAAAATTCCAAGTTAAAGTAAGGTAAAATATACGTGATATTGAATTCTACAATATAGAAATAAATCACCAATTAAGTAATTAATATACTAAAGTCAAATAAAAATATTATAATGTTAAAAATTGAATGAGAAAAAACTCACTTAATTAAAAGTACAATAGCAAAAGATAAAAAAAACCACGCTTAATCATTAAAACACAATAAAAAAATTCCAAATATTGAAAAAAAAGGCAAAACTTACCTAATAAAATTTTCGTTTAATAAAAAACTTAAACCCAATCATTAAAAAAAACGTTAATTTTGTTTAAAAAACAATCTAAAAAATTAATATAAATCATGTTATGAGTGCATAAGATGTATGGAATAAAATGTGTTATTCAAAGGTAATTAAATAAACAATTTTTTTTAGAATTTTCCATGCAATCTAAAAACATCAAGGAAACAGTAATGGAATGAAAACATAATAAAAGAATAAAGGGAGAAAAATAAATTAAGAAAGAGTGTAAGTGCATGAAAAAAAAGAAAGAATAAGAAATCACATTTACAGAAAGAGAGAGAGGCAGTAGTCAAATAATGAAGAGGCCAGAGAGAAATAGATGATAGAGAAAGGGGAAGTTTAGGAGGAAGAGAAAATTAAGAGAAAAAAAATTATGAATAAAATTTTGTTCATCTAAAGTTAGGACAAATGTAAAGAAACAGAATAAAAAAATTTGAAGAAAAAAAAGGAAATGACATATGATTATTGTGTTATTGATAAACATAAAATAATGCAAAAATATGATCATACTAATTTAGGACAATCAAATAACTAATTCAATGGAGATTGTTTTAGCAAAATTTTAAAAAAGTGCAAAGATATTCACTCATCTTAAATGCTCTGATAATTACAATAATTATTAATTAAAATTATAGTAAAAAACTATTAATTACAACAATAAAATAAATAATAACAACCCAGACCTTAATACAAGCAGACAAAATTGAAAATAACAAGTTACTCAAAATTGAAAATTCAAATTAACCCAAATTATAGATTAAGTACTAATCTAAACCTTAATTAAAGCAGATAAAAAAAATTCTTAACAACTTAAGACTTACTTTATTTATATATATATATATATATATATATATATATATATCTTTTTGTGATTAAGCAAAGGAGTGTGTTCCGGTTAATTTATTTGATATTAAATACAATTTATAATTGAAATTACATTTAAGATTTTTTAAAATATAAGGTTGTTTAAAACAAAGTTTATATACACAGTTATAATTGGATTGAGAACAACCAGGGAAGAAAACAAAAAAGGCAGAAAAGAAAAGAAGTATATTCCAAAGAGAAACATCATTGTAAAGTTTGAGGTTTTTCACTTATCCCTACCACAACTCATGCCAAAAACCCCAAACTTCGCTCCCCACTCCACTCTGCGTTACTCTCTCGCCCCTTCACTTTGCTCAACCCAAACTTTGATTTTGAATCCCACATCCTCTACCGTATAAAAGTTCATGAATTTCCCAAAATTTTAGACCCCCTTTTACTTCCAAAATCCACTATTATTGCTGATTTCTATAGTTTCATTTTGTTTATTGCTCCTAATTTCTCTGCTGTTTTGATTTTGGGTTTGGAAACCAAGGGAAGATGGAGAACGTTAACCTGGCCTTTGTTTCTTCTCCAAAACCTGTGCTATTGGGACATTTTTCTGCGAGAAACGCCACTGCCAGAGACGTCTTCGGAAGAAAGCCCTTGTCTTTTGGGAGGGTCTTAATTGCTCCTCACCGTTCCAGATACCTTGTATCTGCTCTCTCTCCCTCTCATGTTAACAGGGCTGGAATTAAATCCCACAATAACCCAAAACCTGGTATTCATTTTTGGAACTCTCTCCCTCTCTCCCTCTCTCTCTCTTTCTGTGTGTGTGTGTGTGTTTGATTATGCTCTATTGTGTGTGAGAGAGAGTGTTTTTTGGGGGGTGGGGGGATTGCTTTTTGTTGTTATAATTTATGCTTAGCAGAAAGGTTTCAATGGTTTATGATGGAGTCCAATGAAATGTATAACATTGAAGTTGAAGCTGAATTGATTGGTCTAATGATGCTGTTGCTGTGTTTATTTAGCTTTTTATTTCTTCAATTCAACGGAAAAAGGAAGATGCTGAATTGAACGTGTTGGTGTCTTCTGTTATTGGACTGGAAACTCAACTGTCTAAAGTAGTAACAACAGCGCGATGAATACACTATGTCCACATTTTCTAGGATATAAGGGAGTATCTGGATAACTAGTTATAAAAAAGGCACTTTATTAGATAAGCCTGTTTTTTAGAGGCCGCTCTTTCTAACTTTTGAGAAAAGGTTTTTAACTTCTTCTTTTCTTTTTTTTGGGGGATTTTGGCTTTTAAACATGTTAAAAATAAAGTATTTATATGTTATAGCCCTTTGCTTTTAATATAAAAACATGTTTAAAAAATTTAGTTTTAAAAGATTGTACTTGGTTGCATTTTGAATCTTCTCCTTCCCCTTCCCCCATTTTGGTAGTCATGTGTGTTTTGACTTCTCTTTCCTTGTGAATAATGAATACATGCTATGCACGTTGAATAGCTGTCAATATTTTTCACTTGTCCCTTACGAGGCTCAAATAACATATGCTGGGGATACAGTGCAGGAAAAGCTGATAGCGAAGCATTTTGCTAGTATTTCTTCTTCAAAAAGTCAAGAAACAACATCAATTGGAGTTAACCCACAATTATCACCACCTCAGTCTTCGACTATGTAATCATTTACTGTTTTTTCTTTTGCATTTTAATATTCTTTAAATTGTTTTTTCTGTTGTTTTTATGATGGTCAGCTACTTGGGGGGGGGGGAGGGGGTTGAATAGATATTTTACTGTTTTAAATTTGTTGATATCTTTTGCTTATAAGTTCACATTCTTATTAGTCTATTCATTATATTTCTAGAGGATCACCTCTATTCTGGATTGGTGTTGGTGTTGGGCTTTCTGCACTATTTTCAGTGGTGAGAACTGAAGTCGCAATTCTATTTTATATGCACTGATGATGAAGTTTACCTTTGCTGTATGTTTGATAAATTATGTGTTTTTGCAGGTAGCTACAAGATTAAAGGTAAGTGCCACTTTTTTACAAGGCATTGATATAAGCTGGTGCTTTGTTTGAGTTCCACTGTAATTATGGGTGTAAGATGTAAGAACATTTTGCAAGTCATGGCTATATGCTGGTGCATTCTTTGAGTTCTGCTGTAAGGTATAGGGGACCATAGCAAGTCAGAGGAATGGTTTATTATGAGTGCGAAAAGCAAATCTTCATCATTAATACTTAAATGAATAGTCAAGATTGGAAGGTAACATCATGTGACCTTTGAAAAATTTTGAATCTTGACCATCTTGTATGGTTTAGAAGTCAAAATTAGTTTCTCTCACATCCACAACAAACCATTTTTTCATATCGCCTAAACTGAAAAAAATCAGTAGTTTAGTCTTTGCTAATAAGAATTGATAATTACAAATTAAATGATAATCTGATAAAGCAATCATATATGTGTGTAGTCTGTTTTATCCATAATGGTTATTTTGACAGCATGCATTATGATTTTCTGTTATGGTAGGTTATATGGATTGTCTAGAAACTATGAAGCACAAATATGAGTTGTACTCCAAAATTTAAAAACTGTAGGACATGACACAGCTATGGTTTAACATATAAAATAAAGTCAGTACAAAATTAACATAGCATCATAAATCTTAAATTCAAAGAGCGAATCAAATGTTTTAGAGGTAGCATGAGTCAATGTAATCATAATAAGATGCTATAATTTATCATAAACATTCAAAAAATATAACTAAGAAAGTTATTAAATGCTGCCAAAAGTATCCAACACCACTACAACAACTGTTTTGAAGTGTTCTTGAATTCTTGTCTAAGATAGTCTTTAATCTTTATGATGGATTTCTTATGAAATTACTTGTAAGTTGAAAGGCATGTATCCACAGACATGCTGTCAAATTTCTAGAGACAGAAATTCACAGATTATGCAGATTGGCTGTATCTATGTTTAGGAACTTAAGTAACATGGCCCAATTCAACTCTTTTATTTGTTAGTTTTGTTCGGACATTATGTAGTTTGATTAAGCGTACTCCAATCAACAAATACAAGGTATACCTTCAATGTTTGTAAAAGAAACTCTACATTTTTCTGCAGTTGAACATATTATCTTTCTTCCTGATTTATGGAGTGTGAGATATTTACAGGTGCTTAATTTATGTATCAGTTTTTAGCAAACAGTATGCTTGTATTTCATTTGCATTGCTTATCATTCTTTCTTTTATTTATTTTTTGTGGGAAGCCTTGTAAATATACATCATTCTGAAAGTTTTATTGAATTTGAGATTTTGATTTATCTTCATGAGTATCTGGGTATTGTTGGTTATGGCATCTTTCATTATTTGTATTTCTTTGTCAGTTGTAGTAGGTGCTCTGTCTACCTTATTTTTCAAGGATTTTGACTGGATTCTTTGTAGAATTACAAGAACTAACCCCAAATGTTTTACATAATTTTGACTGTTAATCTTCTTTCAGAAATATGCAATGCAACAAGCTTTCAAGACCTTGATGGGCCAGATGAATTCACAAAATAGCCAATTTGATAGTGGTGCCTTTTCTCCTGGATCTTCTTTTCCCTTTCCAATGCCTCCATCATCAGGGTCTGCTACACCATCTAGTTCTGCAGCTTCACAATCTCGAGCACCTTCAGCATCTCAATCCACTGTTACAGTAGATGTACCTGCTACGAATGTAGAAGTGGCCTCAACCACCAATGCTAAAGATGAAGTGGAAGTAAAAAGTGAACCCAAAAAAATAGGTAATTTACAATCTATGCGTTGCACTCCTTTTTTTTTTTCTCCTTGGATTAAACATATTACTTATGAAATATATAAATGATGAGGTGATGTGTCCACTAGGGAATGTATATGTCGTTTTAGGTAAATTAAGTAAAAGCCATAAAGGGCTCTTCCTTTTAACTTTTTTGTCTAGTTATTTCATTTAGTACAGTTATTTCGTTTTGGCTTTTAAGTGGGATCACTGTTCTGTTTGATATAACTCCACTGACATGCTAGACAAGAACAAAGGGTGAATTGGTATTGCTATGCTGAACATGAGATCAAACTCTCTCTCTCTCTCTCTCTCTCTCTTATTGACTGGCTCAAACTACCATGGATGCTTTCTTATTCTTATTTTTGTGGGATGTTAGTCTTGCTATGAAAAATGATCTTTAAGCTTTCTTATTTTTGTGGTAGCTGGGAAGACTGTATTTCAACTATATTGTTTGAGCTCCCGTATGCAAGTGTATTGGGTCACAATTATTTTGACTTTTGTCTTGCTGACTTTCAATGAAGCACTCCCTAAACTGATGTCAAATGGGTTAGATTGGCATTGAATGTGTCAGGTCCTGTGAATATGAATTAGTGAAACCAGTCCAACTCAGTCATGGGCCTTGGGTTTGGGAGATTTATAATAGGAGGAATAAGAAGGGGTAGAATAGGAATTAGTAAATGTGGTTAGTTATGAGTGGAAACGTGGGCAAACATGATATGCTTTTTAGGATATGGGTGTGGAGTGGGGGAAGTGGGAATGATTTTTCTTTTGTGGGGACAAGACAGTAGCCTTTGTAAGGAGCTTGCTCTGGGTATTGCAGATTCTTCTCTGCAGTATAGTTTCCTTTTTGTCGATAATACAGACCTGTTTCTTGTTATTTTCTTTGATCTCTGACAGAATGCTTCCATAGACTTCACATGAAACTGTCGTCTAGCTTCCTCATTCTTGTAGTATTTGAGATGAGTTATGGGTGTATGTTTCCCTATTTTTGCTCTACCTTGCTTGCATGTGTTAAGGATCCAATTGCAAGGTATGGAACTTGAGTTTACTGGAATTATGAGATTCTAGTGTGAGATTAATAAGGCCTTGACCTCTCTAACTAGAACAAGCAGCTTTTGTGTTATGGTTCTTCCAAGGTTCTTATTAATTGGTATCAAAGACTTCCATCGTGTTTCTTAGCTGCAAATGAGCATCATGGATGGTGATGCTGACATCTTGGTGTTCATCTGGGACTAGTTGAAGGGTCTAGTGCACGGCCAACCCACATGGGTACAGGGCCATAGAGTGTGGTGGGATGTTAGGATTCAATTGCAAGGTATAAGATTTAAATCTCAGATTGGAAGTCCGGGATTCTAGTGTGGGGTTTATAAGGCATTGGTCTCTCAACCACAACAACTAATTTTTGTGGTGTATTTCTCCTAAAGTTCTTATCAGTGCGCCAGTTCTTTGGCCCACAATTTTTTTCAGTGACCTGTAAAGGCAATATACTGTTATAAGTATAACAAATTAAAGGGTGAGCCAGTGAACCCACGCTGATTTTACCTTCAGAAACTAAAGATAATGTAGAAGATGGGGTAATGTTGAGAAATAGAAAGTGGGAACTTAAGAATGAGAAAACAGAAAGCAGAAGATTTACTGTTTAAAATTGTTGCATATTAAAAAAATTGAAATAATTGATATTCATTATAACTTCATTCCTTAATTAATTAATTTAAAAACTTTTCATCAATATAAAGGCATCTTTTGAAATATGTGCAACAAAAAGTGGAAATGAAAACCTTTTAGGGAGTTATCTATGCAAGTAGCAAAGATGATATCTGATGTTGTCAGCTTTTATATTTGTATATAGATTGAAACTTTTAATGTTAAAATTCCCAAGATTTTCTATTACAGCCTTTGTAGATGTTTCTCCTGAAGAAACTGTGCAGAAGAGCCATTTTGAAAGTTTTAAAGATGTTGATGAATCAAGTTCAGTCAAGGAAGCCCAGGTTCCAGAGGAAGTGAGCTTTTTTAAAATACAAGTTTTTGCTAAAGAAGTTTAGTGATTTCTTTGTTCTTAATATGTAATATGCATTTATTGAAGGCTTCTCAAAATGGAGCTCCGTTTAACCAAGGTTTTGGTGGTTCACCTGGTTCTCCATTTTCAAGTAAGTAGAGTCAATTGAAATGTTAAATACTTAATGATTTGGCTTTATTGATGGAAAACCCTATTTAGTGTGATATGTCTATTCAAGCCTCAATATCAAGGAAATGGATTGGCATGACATGGTTTTAGATCATTCCTGCTTAATGAGTTCCTGTGATTATGGTTGTAAATATTGATTTAATCTTGCTATCATTGTTGAGTTTATGATAGATCATGTGCATGTCATGTATCTCTGTAATTTCGCTCTTTGCTATGAAGTCTTTCTTGTCCACTATCATTTTATTTTTGGCTCTGATTAAATATTTCAGTCCTTGAATTGAAATGATGTAATAGATCAAATGTGATTAGTTCCCAGAAGGATTGTTTTCGAATCACATTGATGCTACAGGCTGAAATCAATTTAAACCTTGTTTGTAATCACGGGATATATTGTTTTTTAAATTATTTTTCCTTTCAATGCTTCCTTCAATGAGATGCATTCTGGGTTAACTAAATTTCCTAAATGTGCCCTTGTTTATTTTTGGATAGGAAAATCAGTCTTATCAGTAGATGCTTTGGAGAAAATGATGGAAGATCCAACAGTGCAGAAGATGGTTTATCCGTAATATTTGTTCCTTCATCATAATAATGATTATGATTTTGCATTTCTTACAAATATTTTATTTTGGCTTTGTTGGTATGAATATGGATAAGTTTAAGCTTTTGGTAGATCCCAGTTTAAATATATTGAAAAAGGTTCTTTAAACGATAACAGTCTCTAATCTTAGAAAGGCTGATGACAGCAGTAGTGTAGTACTGATATGGTGGTACTCAGAAATCGAGTTTAAAGCAATTCCATTCTTTTATTTATTCCTATTGAACTACTTTTGAAGTTGGATGTGTCTAGAGTTCTAGTGGAGATCTTAATTTCTTTTTGGTGCCCTCTTGGCACTTTGCCTCATGTGGCTTTAGGGTTAAACTATGCTTCTGTATTTTTTCCTTTCATATCTAATAAACTTCCTTTGTCTCCAAAGAAAGTGTAATTGGTTTGTTGCTACCCTTTTAATTGTTGATCATTAGTGGAGTTAGTTTATGTTCTCTCTCTGATTCTTATGTTCTTACATTAAACCGATTCCCCCGTGTGTTTTTCATCATGATTACTTGATAAAAAGTTTAATATATGTGTTACTTGTTCAGATTATTTAATAATTTCTTCCCCTTGTTATCCAAAAGAAATTAACTTTTTTGGGTTCTGTTGCAGCTATTTACCTGAGGAGATGAGGAACCCTACTACCTTCAAATGTAATTCTCTACTTTCTCCTACTTCCTAGTTCTATGCATTGCTAATCAAAGTTTAAAGATTCGTTGTGCGTGCAAATTGTAATTTTCATTGTTTAGTTCCTGGAAGTAAATCACTTGAAACAACAATGCTGAATATGCTTGTTATCACTTTTTGTGTACATGTACAATATTGTCTATATACAACACTTCTGAATGGATGCCCTTTTTCATTTGTTACTAACATATAATGGAAACACTTATGTTGTTTACAAATAGTTTGTAGGTTAAAAATGTTGTTTTCTTTTAATTGGTAGATATTACTTTCTACATAACATCTTTTAATATAATTGGCCAATGGGTAATAATTGCTTTTCTGTTGCTACATTTAATAGGGATGCTGCAGAATCCGCAGTACCGTCAACAACTTGAAGAAATGCTGTAAGTTCTTCATACTGTTCCTTCAGAGCCTTTTTGCTCCACCATTATTCTCATTCACCATGGATCCATTTGTTATTATTTGGACAAATAAACTTCTGAGAAAATACTTACTTGCGTTATGCTTATTTTAACATATTTCAACAGAAACTAATTTTCTGGTGAATGGAAAAAATCCCCAAAGAAATGAGTTCCTCTTTCTGAAACTGGCATTTAGTTCAGGTTTCCCTTTTTTGTGGGTCACTCAAGTACAACTTGCTGTTAGCCTTTGCTTTCTGTGGACCATCTTGCTCAGGTTTTCTGACATGCACACGCAGTCATTAGTCTCTCATTTGGTGAATTTGATTAATTAACAGTTAAATCTGATTCTCTTTGTTTATCCTTTATGAACCAGAAATGCCTGTTTTACTTCTACCTTTGTATGCTAACCTCCCCTCTAATCTATGAGGGCAGAAATATGATACAAACCAGAAACAAAAATGGCTCTGAAAGGGAGCAAGTATGATACGTGAAATTCAGGTTGTGATGAAATTCAGTATTAATATGTATGGAAAGTGTAGTCAGTATCAGAAAATGAAAGAAAACTCAAGAGATAGCTCTAGTGTTCTATCATCTTGCCTCCAAGCCTAAGGCTGATTTCAAATTATTCCCATTCTCTTTTTTCCTTTTTCCCTTCTCCACTATTCATAAATCATTACTAACTCTCCTCTTACTCCCATATCTCCTGGGCCCTACTCCCCTTCACCGCACATGTTCCCTTCTTTCCCTTTCTAGAATATACCCTCCATGTCTGAGGACCCCCATTCTGCTGTTGTCCCAATGGTCCCTGATCATTAGGCACCATATAGGGCTCTGGAGTCTAATCAAAATACTTGTTCTCATCTCCAAATTTTGTTGTTTTAAACTTCTTCTTTGTCCTTCTTTCCATGTTATTTAGATTGATTTATATTTTAGATTTTTGTTGCTAGGATTCATATCCCTTATAATTATATGTTTTTAAGTGTTAAGACTTTACTATAACAACCACATTCCATGTCATTGCATTGACTTGAGAGCTTAAGTAGCTGAAAAATGTAATTCTTATTTGTTATTTCCCTCTCAACTTCGTTCTATATGCTACAGTTAGATAGTTCTATGCATATTTTGTTAATATAAGGTGTAAAACCTTCTCTGGTGTGTAAAGATTCAAATATTTATTCTCTTTTTTTACACGTTTGATTTCAGAAACAACATGGGTGGAACCACTGAATGGGACAGCCGAATGATGGAGACCTTAAAGAATTTTGACCTTAATAGTCCTGAAGTTAAGCAACAGTTTGGTAAGTTGTTATCACCATGCCTTACCTTTTATTAAGACGTGCCTGTCTTATCTGAGAGCTGGATTAACTATTCAACTGATTACTATAAATAACATTTTATTAGGATGTATGTGTATTCACAAATAGAAGAATCTCTTTATTCATAGCTTGTTTTCTTAAATTGATTCCATTTGTCTGTTTACTACCCAACATTCAAATATTTTCTCAATCAAATCATTGCCTTTAATTCTGCTCTATGGTGTGACATACTGATATTTGTTCAGAATAAGAATTTTCACTGAACTGATAAATGCTTTGTCAAGTCCCATCGAGAGAAAACTGATAAGATAGGTGATGATTCACTTTTTTCTTCCCCCCGTGGAGGATGCATGTTCTAATATCTTCACATCTTCAGATGCCCACACTTGATGAATATTCTGGCTTGTTAGCCATGTTCTCATTTGGGAGCAAGTCAAAGTTCATACTAATTTATTAGAGAATAGTATTTGGTGCGTGATTCAGCATTCTTTTTGCTTCATTAACATGGTTTGCTAGTCTTTGCTCACTGATTTATCTGTATATGCCAGTAATTATCACCAGTTTTGTTGTCTCTTATGTTTAGTTTATCAAATTTTCAGAAGCTATGATGATTCAAGTCTTTGATAATATTACCTTGCACATTTCCCTTCAAATATGAATGCCTTAAATATGGATCTTTCCTCCCACTGTTTTTTCTGAACATATTTATACTTTCACCAGATCAAATTGGACTTTCTCCAGAAGAAGTCATTTCAAAGATTATGGCCAACCCTGAAGTTGCAATGGCATTTCAAAATCCTAAAGTTCAAGCAGCTATCATGGATGTATGTTCTAATTCAAATACTTCATTATTAATTCATATCAAAACTCTGACTGCATCTTCTTGTGGTTGCAGTGTTCACAGAATCCGATGAATATTACTAAATATCAAAATGATAAGGAGGTATGTTGATACTTCTCCGACTTCAATTTTGCCTTTTCTGGAATGTAATTCAGATTCCTTTTGGAATTGCTAAATTTCCTGGAGTCAATTCAAAAAATTAATCAATGACAACGTGTGGGAATTTAGAGAGTGATTCTAGTTATTAGTGTTCTTACCGGTGGCATGAAGACTTCATAATTTATGAATTAATGCGGAAAAAACAGACTTTTAATAGGAATGTTTTGATTTAGGTGTTTCACTATGTTTCTAATGAACAAACTGTAATAATTGTTGTCTCTCTATCAGTAATTCCTTATGAATATTCAAATATTTGGCTCTTGTATGCTTTAACTGATGATTGATTTTTCCTCTTAACATTTCAGGTTATGGATGTCTTCAATAAAATATCAGAACTCTTCCCTGGAGTGTCAGGTTCACCTTGATTCATATGTGCATTGCTGTTTGCTGGGTCAAGTTATTCATGCCTTTCCTGATGAACAATGAGATTACCAATGCCTAACCATAAGGAACTATGCAAAACTCTTGTGCTCATGGCTGTATGCCGCAGGCTCACGGTTACAGCTCCATTGTGACATACGGACAATAACTGTGGCTGGCCTGGGCTAAATTATTGCCATAGTTGAATTTTTGTGTTGCTAAAATAGTTGAGATTGTATATTTGATCTTTTAAATATTCTGTTTTTGAGGCATTGCTTCTGCAGTGTGCTTTTTTCTCTCCTTGTGATTAGTTCCTAGACGTAGCTAATTTGGTGTCAGAACACAGATGTGAATGCCTCACGCAATCTTTCATAAAGCATGAGATAATGAGATTAAACTTATGTAAGCGACCAAATACGTGTCAACATATTTATTATATATAAATTTTGAAGAGTGCGAATAATTATGTTATATAAGCCACATTTAATGATATAAAATTTCCATGTCAGTATTTTAACTTGGTTGTCATCATTCTGTTTTTCAAAGACAATTTTTTGATAATTTTTTATCAATTTTAATAACTTAATATTTATTAATTTTAATGATTTTTAATTTTTATATTTATTTGAATTGAGAGAATTATGTGTATAATATATATTTAATTTTTCATGAATAGTAATTAAATGAAAAAATATACTTAAAAAAAGTGTTTATAATTTGTGCAATTATCAATAATACTAATAATTGATAATGAAAAACATTAAGTACAGAAGATTAATGATAAGTGCATATTATGATACATAAGAAACGGTAATATTAATAGAAGAAGATTTAATCGTTGGTGTAGAACTAAAGATATCCAAATCAATGTGAGTCAATCTTTCAATGGTATGATGAAATTTAAAGCAACTGGACAAATCAATGATACAACATCTCAAGAAGAGTCAAAATTGATTTAAGGTTTGAGGAAAAACAAAATTTAAAAAACAAACAAGAGCATATTTTACCTTGTAGATTGTATATATTTGGTAATAATTTCACCTGTGCCATTATTCACAATGGTAGCAGGTGCCATGAAATTTGGAGCAATGCTCCCAATTTCCTTCACAGCAGCTTTCTCTTAACCTAATTTGGCTCTAAGAAGTCTTCCTAGAAGAATTTGTCAGGGCATCACAATGTTTGTTGTAGTTAAACAATTTACCAGGTGTTGTTGACAAACAAAATTTAAAATTACCTTGTATTTTCCTTCTCTTTTGGGTCTTTGACTGCATCAATCCCATTGACAAGAGGGTACTGTTATCGTTTTGGCTTGAAACAGCTCACTCCTACCCTTGCATATCCTCCATCATTGGATGTACACACATAAATTCATGAACCAAAAAAAATTCAACATGCCCCAAAATATCACAATGGCTACTAATAGAACCATATGACTTTACAAATGTTTTGCAAATTTTGCTTTATATTTTTACAACTACTATTTGGTCTTCTTAAATAGATCATTCTATTGTGCCACAAGTTACATGAATGTCACATGTTATTCACAGAGTCTACAGAGTTGTTTCTAAGTTCAATATGTACTCTGTCCCATTTAAATTAGTCTTTCTTAGTTGTATATGCTATCCTGTTATGAAATGAAAATTTGACCAATCGAAGAGAGTAATAGAGTAATAGAGTATTATTGTTTTTGTAAATTATGGTAAAATAAAATTACTCAAGTCTTTTAGAATATGTGAAGAGCAATAAGGATGAAACTTAAAGAAATTTTCTTTCCATTTCCCACTTTATAGTGCTTCTGAAAGCCCTATCAATGCCACTAGCTACTACTGCTACAATCCATGGTGCAGTATTTGTAGCAGTTCCCATACTTGGACCATCATTTCGAGCTGAGGTTGATGATACCTTTCCTCATGGCATGAAACACACCAAGTGATGTAGAGTCTTCAACATAATTAAGATTGCATCCACCTATGGAAATGGATACGACACCCACACCTAATTAGATATATTAGTACCTTCTTATTGAACTTAAGCGAACCCACATTTGAATTTATAAAATTTACATATAAATTTATGTTGGAAAACATGCTGATTAATAGGATCTATATTAGAATCACCTACTTTGATTACATTAATACCTTCTTATTGAACTCTCAAGTGCTTAATAGCAAGGGTTTTTTCTTGGGGAGTATTATTCATTAGTAAATTGCACATAAGAACCAACAAAAAAGAGGAATTCAAAAGTGTTTAGTCATTTCTCTCTATAAATCAATGTGAGATTTTTCTCAGGGACTACTATCTTTTTCGCATTAGTCAAGTTCACTATATAACTTTAAAATCGATATTACAATGGCTTAGAATATATAATAGCTTTGTGAAAGATAGCATGCATTCTTTTGAGAGTGCCTTCTCCTTTTCTTATTATTTTATTTATTCAACAAACAAACTTGGGAAACTCCTTGGTCCTACCGAATCAATTTTTGTAGCAGTTGGGGTTCTTCAAGGAGAATTATAATTATAATGATATAATCAACATATGGAAGCAACGATAAACAAATATGAAATATTGATTTGGTGAATATTAAGCAAGGAGTATGTCTTGGTCTCTCTGCCATAGCTTGAAGGTCAAATTTATTTTGCTCATTTGCTTTGGGATATTGAGATTTAGAAGGAGTGTAATACCAAAGATTTGAAAGATGATGCATTCCTAATGAGTGAATGAGGGAGGAGAAAAGCATCATAGATGACAAACACAATAGAAAGGGAAGGCTTAAGTTTGTCTATGTTTCTGACAATAGCCCACATCGAGTAGTGTACAAGGTGGAAGTGAACTACTTACTCTATAAAATAGAACCGCTTTCAATTATTGTAGACACGGAGCCGTGTGATGAATACAAAGCGAACTATTCTTTCGCCTTTTACTAAAGAATACCGTGTGTTCGTCACTTAAAGCGGCATACGCCTATTTTTTGAAGAGTTTCCCTTTCTGGAAAACTCTGCAATGAGTTTAAAGTTTCAGATAGTTTTTAAAAATTGTAAATTTCATGTGTTCTGAAAATTATTTGTTTCTTATTATGAATAATGGATTCTCTTACTGGATTTGAGTATAATAATCGTTCGGCAGGAGATTGGGTGGTCAAAGTTATGTACTTAATATGCCATTCGCAAAATTATAGTTATTCCGCTTACTGGGCGGAATACAAGGATGGTGGCCACATACTACTAATATGTTAGTCTATATATATATATACTTTTCATTTTATGGAAATAAAAATTATTTGTATTTTAAATAGTATATATAAGAAAATATTAAATTTTTTTATGTATAAATAATGTTATCTACTTACTTATATATTTTTTATTTGATAAAATATAAAAACTTATTTATATTTATTTAATAAAATATTAAAAAAAATAAAGTTATGTACTTAATATGCCATTCGCAAAATTATAGTTATTCCGCTTGCTGGGCGAATACAAGGATGGTGGCCACATACTACTAATATGTTCGTCTATATATATATACTTTTCATTTTATAGAAATAAAAATTATTTGTATTTTAAATAGTATATATAAGAAAATATTAAATTTTTTTATGTATAAATAATGTTATCTACTTACTTATATATTTTTTATTTAATAAAATATAAAAACTTATTTATATTTATTTAATAAAATATTAAAAAAAATAAAGTTATGTACTTAATATGCCATTCGCAAAATTATAGTTATTCCGCTTGCTGGGCGAATACAAGGATGGTGGCCACATACTACTAATATGTTCGTCTATATATATATACTTTTCATTTTATAGAAATAAAAATTATTTGTATTTTAAATAGTATATATAAGAAAATATTAAATTTTTTTATGTATAAATAATGTTATCTACTTACTTATATATTTTTTATTTAATAAAATATAAAAAACTTATTTATATTTATTTAATAAAATATTAAAAAAAATAAAACAGATCCAACAATTTATTTTTAATATAAATAAATGTATACCTGTGAAAAGCTTTTATACATTACAATCCACGCATTAATCATGTAACCTATCATTCATTTCTTTGCACAGTTATGTTAATCTTACTAATTACCGTAAATTACTGTCTAAAAAGTTCAAGAAGAGTAAGACTCAGTTTATTTTATGGTTAAAAGTTTTCAAATCAAGTTATGTTGAATTGAAACAAAATTATGTTCATTCAATAAATTTTTGAAATGTGTAAAATGCGATTTTGTATGTCCAATCAAAGTGTTTTAAGTCAATTGGAACCGGATGGGCAGTGCAATTAGGTGGTTGGGGATGGTGTTGGTGCAGTGGGGCACAAAGCCAACACCCATGCTTGCTTTGTTTTGCTTGTGAAAATTAGGACTCACTTAAAATCATTATCACATTGTTATCCTTAGAAATAAAGCTACGTTTTTTATTGTTATCAATGACCGCGGGAGAAGCATTCCTTCTTGATTTTCTTGATTTTGGTAACTTTGACTGCCCTTTCATGCCTTCTTGTACTTTCACTCGTTGTGGTTGACTCATGACTGATTGGTAAATGCAATTCCTAGTCTTAGAAAATTGGTCAAACTCTATCCTTCATATATGAATGAGTTCGTGTCCTGTGGACATTGTTCTCCTTCACGAAAATCCAAACATATATAGCCGTTGCTGATTTCTTCAAGTTTAACCAACATTCGTAATTTTTACCAAAAATGTTTTTCATATATATACATGCTTGGATTCACTATAACGAGATTTTAAAGATAATGTTATTTTTTACTTAATTAAAATTGATTTTATCTTTATATCTATATTTCAGTCAATATTATAAATTGTAATTTTTATGTAGAACTAAAAATTTATATTTAAATCTGACCATAAACTTATTTTTATAAAAAATAATTATATCACTCTAAATTTATTTTTAGATAAAATTAGTTATATAAAATCTAAATTATTTGACCAAATCTTGATTATTTTATATTATATTTTTATTTTAAATATTTTTTTTTATATTTTCTCTTTCTATCTTATTATATATATATATATTCTTTCCATGGGATACATTTTATTGGAGGATGTAAGATCCCAATTTTTCTTATAAAAGTGTAGTGACCAAGTGGGGTCAGGTGAATGAGACAACCCCTGAAGGGATCTTGTGTTACAGAATTTTAGCCCGCTCTGTTTTTCAAAATTTGAATATTTTCTTTCACTGTCATTAATAAGAAAAAAAGCGACAATCTTTTTTAAAATGACAGATTCTTGAGCTACGTTACCCTATTCTTTCTTTATCACAATAAAAAAGGCCACTTCCTTTCATAACCTTCCATTTTTACTTGAACCATCTCTTTCTCAAGGGAAAATCACAAGACAAAAAATTCCATGGGTGCATGTTTGAGTAAGAAGAAAGGGTCTTCCACCACCACCTCCTCCTCCTCCTTCCTTGCTGGAACCAACTCAGCTTCCACAGCACCTACAGTGTCTGAGCTGAAAAACTCTTCTTTTAGTGGTGTTACTGTTTCCAAACCCAAAGTGGAAACTGAGGCAGAAGTGAAACTGAAGAAGGATAGCAAGAAAGTGCAAGAAGGTGAAGGACAAGTCAAAAAGGAGATATTCATTATCAAGCACAGAAAAAGCCATGATGATAGAGAAACAACTTCTAAGTTCCCACAGCAGAATGCACCACAACCAGCTGCCACCACCAATGAAGGAGCACCAGCAGCAACAAGCTTGGGTGTGGTTGGAGTGAGGACTTCAAGTTGTACCAAAGAAGAGGTGGATGCAATTCTTATACATTGTGGAAGACTCAGCAGAAACTCTTCAGGTAAAGCTGCTGCTGCTGCTGCTTGTGGTGAACGTGGGAGAAGGTACTCAGGTTCAAAGAGAAGTTTTGATTTTGATCACTGTGACAATGACACCGTTTCAACCGATGAGGACCAAACCAAAGCCAATTACAACAACATTGATTTGTGTGAAGGTGAGAGGCACCAACATCCAAGGTCTCCTTCTCAGGAAAGAAGAAGAAGAAGAAGAACACCAAGTAGGGAAAGAGAGCAGCAACAACGCTCCAGCAGTAGAGAAAGGAGAGTTAGTAGATCCCCTGGAAGAAGATCTTCAGAGAACACTGCACCTGCAAATGCAAGAAACAATAGTAACATTAATTCTAGGCCTGGAAAAATGGTTTCTGTTCCTGCTACTGTTTCATCCCTTGTGATGGATAAGAATAACAATGGTGGCGGGAGTGGAGGAGAATCTGCTGCAGCAACCACAACCATCAAGAGGATCACAGTTAGAAGAAATGTTGGTGCTGCCTCACCACGTTCTCAATCTCCTGCAAGAGCAAATGGAAATGCAGCAAATGCTAATAAAGGATTCAGTGAGAATCAGCAGCAACCATCCCTTAGCCGCAACTCTTCAAGGAAGGCAGAACAATCACCTTACAAAAGGAACCCTCTGAGTGAGATTGAACCTAACTCCCTTGCCTTTTCATATTCAACAGCCAACAATAATAGCAGCAGGGTGCAAAACAGACCCACGAAGGAATTTGAAGCAGAAGCTAATCAGGTATTATTAGTCATTCTAAAATTTGGTTTGGAATTTATCAGCTTCAAAGATTGGAACTTTCATGTTCAATAACTGATTAGTCCTATTGATGTAATGGTATTTTCCCCTCCTCATTGCAGAAAATAACTGCAGTAGATAAGGGTGTGAATGTAAATTGCAAGACTAAGATGGGACAAAAGGAAGATGTCAAAGTGCAGTCTTCAATGAATGATAATATTGTTGTGAAGACGGTGGTACCACCAGGAGTTGACAACCTAAAACCTCATACATTAACAAGAAGCAGATCTTCAAGGCGATCCCGGGACTTAGACTTCAACCCTGAAGCTCTATTGAATCCTCCACAGTCCTACACTTCATTACTGCTTGAAGATATCCAGAACTTCCATCAAAAGAACACACCTTCTGTTGCTCTCCCAGCTTGTGTCACCAAAGCTTGTTCTATCCTTGAAGCTGTTGCTGATCTCAATTCCAATACCAGCTTAAAGTTTTGTGGTGAAGAGGACAGGAGAAGTCCATCTGCTTTTCAGCCTGGTAGGAATGAATACAATGTTCCATTGAGTACTAATAATTATGGGAAGAGGGAGCCAGATACTGATGAGCCGCTTGTAGAATCTATGTTAGTTTTCAATGATGATGATGATGTGATGGAACCAAGCTTGCATAAGTATGTGACAGTGCATAGGGGTGGTTCACTTGGTGGGGGGGTGGACATGGAGGACCAAGAGTCTTCAGGAAGCAACAGCATCACTGTGAGTAGTGGTCAACAGCACTGGGGCATTTCTTCTTCATGGGAACCAAGTTCTGTTGATTCAAAAGATTGCTGGACTTCAAGATTGAACTACTCCAGAGAGGAGGGTCAGAAAGGTTCACTAGGCTTGGAAGGGAGGGTGCCATCTGAAGCAGGGCGAGAAGGAGATGGAGCCAGGAAGATATTGAACAGCAGAAGGACAGAGTGTGAACATCAGCATGGCAGTGGGATAGGGCGTGGCAGGCTTGGTGCCAATAAAGTTCTTCACACGTTACCTTTTGTCACCACTGCTGCATCCACGTAGAAGTGTTAAATAAAATCATCTTCATTCCGTATCTTAAATAATGAGTTTGACATTCTTTCTGTTTGGAGTTGCACACTTAGCAACCGGTTGATTTAATTAAGGTCCATATTAACACTTCCTGCCACTCCTTCATTTTTAGCTTTATGCTCTTTCATTTCTTTAAATTGGAATTGTATAAACAGGATGATCAATCATAATTTCAGCTCCATTTATTTCAACTCAGACACTGTGGTCATTCTTTCTGTTTGAAGTTGCATATTTAGGATCTTCTTGTTAATGGCGCTGCTTTTCTCGCATTTTGGTGCTATGCTATACTTGTTATCGCTGTTGCTTTTGATTAGTGCTGCTGAATAATTCATTTAACATGAATTTCTTTCCTTTTATGAATTCAGATAATTACATGTTGAAAAAAATTGTTAATCATTGCTTAAGAACCCTCGAAGAGATTCCTACTATGATTGATCGAGTACTCTACAGCTTATATGCATAAATTAATAGTGCAAAATTATATAGATACTTTGATTAAATTACAACAGTAGCCTCGTAGCACCCAAACTGCAGATATTAATTGCCACATTTTATTCTTCCCATAATCCATCATATATCACAACAATTATAACATTTCAAGGGCCCAAGATGTATATTTTTTTCACATGATTTACAGATTCACCATACACAAAACTTGCCATAAACCAGTCAGAATGTATACATCCTTGTTCAGGTATAACGTAACACTTAGCCATCTTATACAATAAAGAGAACCTTTACGGATACAAGGCTAGTGTTCTACCCAGGTAACTTCCATGTTTCCGGAAGAGGCTCTCAGCCTAAATTAACAACTAAACAAAATTGTATTTACACTATAAAGCATCATCACAAAGGGCTCAAAGTTGTATATCACTCAAATTTCTCCTCTCCATGTCCAATTTGCTTCTAGCGTTCCCAAGTTGACTTCATGTCATTGTAAACATCTAGGTCTCCGAGCAATTGTTTTACATTGGGTTTATAGGTTGAAGGAAGCAATAAAAACTGACAATTCATTCAGAAGTATTTCTGAAGTTAACCATGTATATTCCAGCCACAGTGATAAAGGCCCCAACTAGCTGTACAGGTGAGAAGGTTTCACCAAGATATAAAAACCTGAAATACCAAAGCAAAATTTGAATCACAGAAAGGTCCTCACAAAGATACACAAACCTGAAATATGAAAGAAAACGTGAATTGCTAAAGGAAATAAAAGTGGTCAAAGGTATTAAAAAAATAATTATACCCTTGAGGGTACAAAAACTTTGAAAACATGAGGATGACACTGGATTGTTATTCTCCTCCAAAAAATTTTAGTTGTAAAAGGTGGGCTACTTTTTCTCCTTAATGACCTTAACAGTAAAGAAGATTTATATCGCCATCAATTGTTATTTCTGATTTTTTTTTTCTCTGCTACATAATTTCAAAAATCTGAAATTACTTGAAAATCCTTTTTGACTCTGTCCCATTGACATTGTCAGACAGCCTTACCCAAAAATTGAAGCAAACATTGGGGTCAAAAACGTAAGTGAACTGAGCTTGGTCAAGCTACCTGCAGTGCATCACAGAAGCCATATCAACATGGTGTTTTTTTATGGGGTCAGTGTGGAAATTCAAAAGTAAAAAGAAACTTTATAGCTGTGTATGAATTATAGCTAAAGAGGCACCCATAACACTGATTACAGGATCGAAGAAGAAATGAACCATTTTGGATTTAACATGGAAGCTGAACTTTGTATATTTTACGTGATCATAAAAGGAAACTCATTGATGAAAAAGAGAAAGGGAAAGATCATGGGAAGAGAGACATACGGACCTTTGGTTGCACTATAAAAGAACACACCATAGCTGACTGCACTTCCAAAAACGGATGTGTAGAGGAGTGCCAATATATCAGTTGAACTGTACTCTGTAAGACTCCCACTTACAGCCGGGTCATTGTTAAGAACTGAGAATAACACCAGTGGGAGACCCCCAATAACCATATGCTGCAACAAGAGTAAAGTTTATGACGTATGCTTACACAGAGTTCTTAAACTTTAATGCCGTCTGCTATGTTGTTTCCTCCCTTTTCCAGCCCCTTCTTTTCTTAGATAATAATTTTTTAATGAAATAATCCACATGAATGTAAGACCTATACAATACATTTTACTATTTTCAGATACAAACTTAATTGTTAAAATATATGATATGCCAAATGCATCTGCTGAAATTAATATAACTGCAACTATAATCATGAACCATAAAAAAAAAATAGAGTCCAGCATATCCATATTCATAGTTTTGCGTTGTCTGGTTTGAAACGGTAACGCCAAGAGGCAGGATGAGACATTCAAGGATATGTATAAAATTTCAATAAATTCATACTGATTTTTAGGTTGTAATACGGAATTTTAATCATTCAGTTAAGTTTCATAGGTATTTAACAATGGTAATCAACACAACATTAATAAACACTGGAGTCAAAATGGGATTTGAAGCACACCCATCCAGTTGCCATGACAGGATCAGAGTACTTGGAGACCCACCGAACCATGACTGTGCCAACTGCCATACTCTGAGCTGCAAGAAGCATCCACCACTCACCACTTCCCCACAGTGAGAAGTTGCTTTCGTCAAATGACAGAGCAGGTAACTGCAACAAAATCATCAGTACTTGGTTATTGAATAATAAAGAGATAGTATTTGATAGGCCAATAGGAATTGCATTGCATACTTCAAAAATAAAAACCTAAACTAGGAAAGTGTATCTTCAGGAGAATCAGGACGGTGGTAACTGACAAACTAATGCAAAGCATATAATATTTTTCCACATTAGATAAATGAGACTTGAATTCCTAACTTTGTGCTGTACCTTAAAGGGTATAACAATTAATTTACTGCTTTTTGGTCAAAATTATACACTAAAATGCAGAATTAAACTTCACCTCGAGCAGTACAAGTCCTATGACACCAAGTACAAGCCCAGCAGCTCCAACAACCCCGATGGACTCTCCAAACAACAAAGCTGCGAGTACAGCCACAGTCAAAGGCTGTGAGTCAATTATAACCTGAAATTTTGGTCAAAAGCAAGCAACAACTCTTGCTGTCAGACTGGGAAGGTAAAATCTGAATCATCAAGAAGGCAATTCTATTCTCATTTCTACCCCTACGATACACATACATAAACCACATTTGAGAGTAATTTCATCATTACAACATTAAACTTAAGTCATCCATTCTGACCGAGTCATAAAGATAAAATTGTAAGGAAAATGTTATCATAAGTAGTTAGAGCTAATTTTAACCAACTAAATATGGTAACCTTTTTTATGGAGAATAAAAACATTTATTAGGTTGACAATACAAAAAATATAATTTTTTTTAATAAAACATACTATTTTTATATGCTTAAATTCGACCCTAAGGCTAATAATGTTAATAAATCTGTTGCAGCAGTTATAATAATAAAAATAATTGATTAAGAAATTAACTGGGAACATACGCTGCCCAAACCAGCTGAAGTCCTCTGTAAGCCTTCAGCAAGAAAACCCTGTTAAAAGTTGAAACCAATGAACATGACATTGAGGTAAAAAAAGATGCAGCGAGTGAAAGAAGAAGAAGAAGAAGAAGAAGAAGGAATGACCTGAAAGCAAGTAGCGTCAACGAGAGCGAAGAGGGTGATAGAAAGCCAAGCGTTGAAGCCAGAGGGGAGAGGTCTTCCTCTTGAAGCAGCGAAAGCAACGAGAAGGAATCCTGCCGGGATGAGTCTAAACGCGGAAACGAACAAGGGCCCACATTTCGGAAGCACCTCCTTCATTGCCACCATGGCTGTGCCCCAGAAGAAGAACGGCGATATCAACACCGTCCATTCCCACAACGCTTCTGCGAGGCATGGCGTCGATGATGATGATGATGGTGATGATTCTTTTGCTTCTGTTTCGATGAGGCACTCCACGTCTTGGCCTGTTCCAACGCAGTCCATGGCGCTCGGCGGCGGCGGAGAATCCGGGAGCTCGAGTTCCTTGCCGGTTTTATTAGAGCATGGAACCCTAAGTCGGAGCGGAGATGGAGCAGTGACAGTAAGAGGAGAGGAAGAATGTGGGAATGCGAATGGGAGGGATTGGATGCGAAATTGGGAAGTCTGAGGGCGGAGAGAGTAGCGGAGGATGGTGGTGGTGCTGACGGCGGCGGAGGGAGAGGAGCACCACCACGACGCCATGATTGGAGTGAGTGGGTGATGTTCTGTGATGTGTTGCGTTTTGTATCAGAACAGTAAACGGAAAATTGTGGTGGTTATTATTAGTTATGGAGAAATGTTTTTTAACAATTTTCAGAGACATTTTAAAAAAAAAAATAGTTGTTTTAGATATAATTTTTAAATATATATATATAATTATATAATTTTAATTTTAATTATTCAAATAACAGTTATAAGTTATAACTGTTTAAAGCTAACTTACACTAGCAAATCTTAACTAAACGAAGCATCTGTGTCTCCATGACACGTCACACGTGTTTGTATATAAAATTAAATAAAATTTAAATTTAAATAAATATGGTTAGTGTCTGAAAAATACAATATCGGTCAAATTAGTTTAGAAATTTAATTAAAATGCACTGGTTTACACTTTTATCTGATATGTAGTGTTATATAATCAAAATTTATTAATTTTTGTAATAATTATTTTTAAAATTATACTAATCATAATTTTTAGTTAATCAATAATATAAAACATTTTATATTGACAACATATTAAAATTAACTCTTAATTTAGATGTAAATTATAATAAAAAATGTGTATTTTTTTGAATTAAGGTTTAAATATATTTTTACTCGGTATAATTATTGTGGGTTTTAATTTTAGTTCGTGTAGTTTTAATATAAGTTTTCAATCTATAATTTCATATTTAATTTTGGTTTTGATTCTTATTATATTTTTTATAATTTAAATTTTTGATTTTATAAATTATTTTAATTTTTATCTATGTCATTACAATTATTTATAATTTTAAACATGTCAATATATATAATTTAGTTTTAAAATTTATTTATTTGCTCATATTTTAATATTTTAGGAGATTATTTGGATTTAAAATTTTTTAATATATTTTGAATCCTAAATATGCTAATTTTGTTCACTTTTTTTTATATATTTTTAAAATTTTGGTGAGAAAAGAATCAAAATATGATAAATTAATACCAAATTATATATACCAATAATTTTTCAAAATTAAAAGCACACAGTATATAACTTTAAAAAAATTAAACTATATATTTACTTAAATAATACCATTAAAAAGATTTTAAAAATTTTGAAACCAATAAATTTTGTAAAATAAGCAACTAAAACTATAAAAAAAATCTGAAATTGAAACTAAAAACAACAATAAAAACGAGTGATGAAAAATTTTATTAATCCTAACTTACAAATGATTTATTATTTGGAAGAGTATGTTGAAAAAGTGAAGAAAGAAAAACAGATAATATAACATTTTTGTCTTTTCCTCATAATTTTTGTTCAATAATAAAAAAGCTATAATCTCTTTTTCGAATTTATGAATTTTTTGTTTTCCCTCTTCAATTAAATGTTATAAAATATTATTTTATATATTTTTACTCATCTTCAACTTTTTTGAGTGTCAATATTTGGATTAACAAGCGTTGTTTTTGGGCTCAAATTAGTTAGATTCTGGTCCATAAGGCTTGCTGAAGGAAAGGGCTTTCACTAAATCCAATGAGGTTTCATCCCCTAAAATAACTGCAATTTGTAGCTCTTACGAAATTACGTTTATATTTTTATTTTTCTAAATTTTTTACCTTTTAAAATTAAGATTTTGGAACATATGTTTTTATTTTAAAATTTTAATTTTAAAATATATATTTTGAATTTTTAAATATATTTTTATTTTATTTTAGAAAATAAAAAATACATTCAGGAACAACTTTAATTTTGGAATGTAAAAAATACATACCGAAATAAAATTTTAAAATAAAAAAAATACATTTCAGAATCTTAATTTTAGTATATATTTTAAAAAATTGTTTTCAAAATTTAATTTTGAAATATAAAAAATACCTTTCAAATTAAAATTCTAGCATATTCATGAAAGAATAAAATTTTAAAAAAAATAGAAGTAGGTGTAAATCGAAAAAAAATGCAAAAAACAATATCCAAGTAGGAATGAACAATAATATATTACCCTCATCCACACAAAAAAAACCTTCATTGTCTGATTAGTTGGTTGCTTAATTTAATGAAACATTTACACTTTCAAAAAAAAAAATAGAAGAAGAAACAACGAGGCTTATAAAACGGAGAATTTTTCAGCAAAGAAACAAAATAAAAAGTAAGAGTGGACAATTTCTAACCCCTTTTGTCTTTATGATTATAAGATTTTAGTTGCATAGCTAGTATTGATTATTGACACATAAGAAAAGACACACAGATGATGGTGTCCAAGAGATCACTGGACCTACAGAATTAGGTAAGTCAAAATTCGAAAGGCACTGTTTATAATTAAATTAATACACATGTTTGTTAATTTATATGGTTTCCTTTTTTTTTATTTTTTCGAACTTTAACTTCTAACAATCAAACGTCAAGAGCTATGACTTTATCTCTGGAACGCGTTATATGGGGCTGAAAACATGCATTGATCCTTCTAAAACATTTCTTTATATAAAATATATGCGGATGCGTTTTACTTAAGTAACAATGTGACACAAGTTGATTGTACAAATGGAGAACACAAATAAATTGCAATGTGATATATAGCTATTTTGAAATAATATTTAAATTAATATGACCCTTGAAGCTTTTTGAACAATTGAACTCATTTATTTAATTGATAATATATTAATTGGTTTGGGGATCCCTTTGGAGAAAATCAAATTATTTCTTTGTGTATAAGGCAATTCAAACGGTTTTAGAACCATTATTTACACTCACCCCATTATCATTTTTTTAAAATAATACCATTATCTTTTTAGTCTTGTGGAAGAAAGTAGAAATATTAAGGGTGACGACAGAAATAAATTGGAGAATAATAATAATAAGGATAAAGTATGAATGCATGAAAATGTAATAGAATTAGCTATGGGTAATTAAAATTGTGCTGCTGTCAAACGTACGTGATGTTCAGTTTGAAACTCTGGAACAGTTTTGAGTGCACGGCTACTCCTTTTCAATGGTTTATAAGTTTGGGAATTCCCTTCGGACAGTATAATCCTTCTTTTTTAAACTGTTCAAAATTAAACGCATTCTTTTCTATGAAAAAAAGAAGAAAAGTAATACTGTTCAGATAGAAAAGAAAAGAAAAGTAGTACTATTGGAAAAATATATCATTATAAAGAAAGACATAGAAAAGATTATTTATTGTCAATTTAAGGAATATATTTGAGTTGGATTTTAATTTGATCGTTGATTTTACTAAATTAATTGTAATATTTTTATAATAATAAGCACTAAAATATTATAATTATAACGTTGATATAAACATCAGTTATCTTAATTCCTTAAGAAAATAATAACTAACGGATTGATAACATTTTTAATTATTTTATGGAATAAAAATACTATTAAATGATACTTGCTGTTGTTAAAATAAGGAATATATCTTCTATCATTAATATACACAAAAAATTATTATTTATGCATTATAAGTTGTTATACTATACTTTCTCATACATTTTTTTTTCTATGAATATTAGATCATGACTTCTTCCATAAGAAAAAATAATGTAGAGACTTTTGGTGCTGGAAATATACCAATTATATGCCAAGAACTAAGACAATATTAACATCTTTTATCTATAGCTAAAAATGCTTAAAAGCAAGAAAGTTAGCTCGACCACTTCGACGGCATTACATATTGATTTAGTATTATAAAGGCAATGTTGAATAATTGGCACTTGTAATAGATAAGTCTGTCATACAAAATAAAACTTGATAGTGACCCTTTCAAGTTTTAACCATTCAACTCTAACATTAATTGAAGCTTCATGCCTTCTTCATATACCTGCTCCTATACGTGTTCATGTTCCCACCCTCTTGCTAGTTGCAACACCCTATTGACCCCATCTATATATATTTGACAGAGAAACCAAATAAAGAGAGAAAAGAAGAGATATATCATCAAGAGCTGTATCCACATATATGCAGTGACCACATACTCACATATATAATATATGATATATTTCTTCTAGCTATTGTGATACCAAAAAACATGTCAGATCATCAAAGAATTCATCCTGTTCATGATGTGGAGGCACCACACAGACCCTTGGTGCCAAGTAACATTGGTAAATCAGATAAAGATGTTCAACCTCTTCCTCAACGCACCATTCCTGTGATGCATTCAAAGCCACCAAAGAAAAGAAACTGTTGCTGCAGGGTTCTATGTTGGACATTAAGCATATTGGTGATTCTTATAATTGCTCTTGCCATCACCATTGGGATACTATTCCTTGTGTTTAGGCCAAAGCTTCCCAAATACTCAGTGGACCAACTGAGAATAAGCCAATTCAATATTTCTGACAACAATAGCCTTTATGCTACCTTCAATGTGACAATCACTGCAAGAAATCCAAACAAGAAAATTGGGATATACTATGAGGGTGGAAGCCACATAAGTGCTTGGTATATGGACACACAACTATGTGAAGGGTCTTTGCCAAAGTTCTACCAAGGTCACAGGAACATCACAGTGCTTAATCTGTTTTTGACTGGTCAAGCACAGGATGCAACTGGCTTACAAAGTAGAATTCAGGAGCAGCTGCAGCAGTCAAATAATATTCCCCTTAATCTTAAGGTTAATCAGCCTGTGAGGGTTAAGCTTGGTAAATTGAAGCTCTTCAAAGTCAAATTCAGAGTTAGGTGCAGGCTTGTGGTGGATAACATTGGTGCTAATAATGATATTAAAATTTCAAGTAGTAGGTGTAAGTTCAGGCTTAGGCTATGAATTGTTTGGTACATATATACATTTATCAGTGCTAATTAGTAGAATGAAATAAGCTATTGTTATGTTACTATTTATTTTATTTTATTTTTTTATGGTTTCTGTCTGATTCAGATTTTAATTTCATAAAGGATGGAGGATTAGATGTGGGCTTTTCTCTCCGTCGGCACTTTGAGATATTATATTTTTTCAGCCATTATTTCTTATTCACTTATTGGCATATAATGTTATATATCTTTAATGTTTAATACCAAATATTGTTAGTTTTTTTTTCTGCTTCAGATAATATAAACATAACATCAAGTGATTTCTATACAATATATTAAACTTGTAAAAAGCCAGATTTTAGTTACATATAGTATTTGGTTAGGGTGAAAGAAAGCAAAAGGGTGTGGTGACATTTTATAAATTTTTTTTGTTTGGTTTAAAATTTTCAAGGAAATAAGAAGAGAAGGGAGGAAACTAAAATTTTTCTCCATATCAGATTTTATCTTTTCTTCAAAATGGAGGATTTAAAGAATTTTTTGAAAAAATAATTAAATAAAATTATCCTTAATTTAATAATTTTATATAATAGTAATTTATTCTTTCTTTTTTTCTTCAATTAAATTATCTCCCCTCTCTTTTCCTTCTCTAATTGAATAATACATTAAATTCAAAAGAAAGAAAAATCATATAATGAAATTATAGTGTAAATGGTAAGATATTAGGATTTGATCTAAAATATAATTTTTTATTTAAACACACACTTATAATAACATAAACAAAAAATAACCTTTAAATTAAAATGATAATTATTTACTTAAATTAAAAAAGAATAGAAAGTTTTTAACAGTTCATAAGTCATATTTAAGTTAAACGTTACAAATTAACAATCCAGATATTAAAAACATAGGTTCTTTTACTACACTTACATCTTCATAAGAAAACAATTCAACTGTAAATATCTAACAAATCATTTAGGCAATGATCATCATAAACATCATATTTTATATAATCTTTGTTTTCATAATTATTCTTAACATTTCCATCTCCAGCATATTGATCATTAAATTATTAGAAATTTTCATATCATCTAAAGAGACATCACACCACTAACATTTTCTCCAACTGAATTGAACCAAGTCCTCTTCAATTGAACTAATTTTGTGAATTTCATCATTATCAACAATCTAATGATCAAAAGAGAAATATCATCAATATTATACTTAATACCTGTCCTAACTTATTTTCTCTAAAATCTGTCATCACAAAAACTATATTCATTGTCTTTTTATTTCATATAGTTTCTTTTGTTTATTATAGATCAAAACAAATACTAAAACAACTAATTCATGGAAAAGCACTAGGTGATTTAAAAAACTAAATACAATTCACATGTTATATCTTAAAAAATTTATCCTCTAAAAAATACTCCAATTGCATTCAATTCTACTCAAAGAAACATCATATCAAGCATTTAGCTTTAGAAGTTTATCGCTCTAACCTCTTTTTAAGATTTATTAATTTCATATACACATGGGGGGTCAACATTGAAAAGAAAAAAAATTCAAAAAAAATCATAACTATTGATTCTCGGTTTGTCCGCAGAGATTTAATCGATCGTTTGGAGACAGGAAAATTGTTTCCTTCATAAATAATTGTAGAGAATTTGCTACACTCTTTGTGCCTAATGATTAACAAGTTATACTCGCTGTAAAAAAAAATGATTAACAAGTTATATCTATGACATACGGAGAGAAATAATATGATTTACCATAAAAATTACTTAGGAATGTGAATTATGTCAATACTTAAGCATAACAGAGCTATACATGTCCCAGGACTAATACTTGAGTCTGCAGTGCGTTGTTTAGGAATATTTAAGTCAAAATTATATATATTAATTTAATGTCCTATTTTATTTTGATATACTAATTAAGAAATAAATAGAACAAGTGTCTATTTATGAAAAATTTGTTTTAAAAATAAATTATCTATATATATATATATCACATTATAATAAATATTAACAAATTATTTTATGAAGATAAAAAATTAATAAAATAAATTAAAATAAAATTATATTTTAAAAATAAAAAAGATAAAGAGATAAATTTCATACATTGTTTTTAACTGTCTACTCTGGTAATATGATAGACACTAGAGTAGACAGTTTATTTTTTTTATAATCTACTTAAATCTCGTTTGTTGAATGTATAAGTGTTAAGGGTACTTATGGTTTGATTTAAATTTATTTTTGGGATATTTAAAGTTTATTTTAAATTACTTTTTGGCTAAATAAATTATCTGAATTAATTATTAAATTATATTATAATTTAATTTTGGATTAGTTTGAATAAAAATTTTGATTTAATTTAATTTAATTAGATTAAAATTGATTTTTATTGAACTGAAAATATTAATTTTTATATTTATATTTAATTTAGTTAGGAGATAGAATATAATTAAATATTGTTTTATTATGTCTTTATATTATCTTTAATTAAATATTTGTTATATAAAATATAAAATTTATATTATAAAAGTTGAAATACAATAATAACTTTAAATTAATGTAAAATTATCAAAATTTTAAATATATTAAAACAATAAAATACATCTAAAAATAATAACAAGATATAAATTGAAAAATCTTAAAAAATAATTAAATATTATAGTTTTATAAATATATAATATATGAATATGAGTAAAAAATAAATTTTATAAATAAAAGTATATATAAACATAATTTCAAGTAAAATTAAAATGATTTTAAATATAAATTTAAAATTTTCACAATTTAATAAAAAGGATTTATCTTAAGGCCTTATGAAATAAACCATTTCATATAAAATATATTAATAAAATTTAAATATTTTATTAAAAATTATATTTATCTTTTATTTAATTTTTTATTAAAGAAATCTAGGATTTGAATACCAGTGTTACAGAAATCTAACCCACAAATTACATTGAATTGGATCAGTTTTCTTAACATTCTTGAATAACAGTGTTGATGTCCAATGCACGAAGGTTTTGAGATGGTCTTTGGTACCTGTGTTTGTAAGTAGAAAAAAAATGATAAATAAAAAAGAAAAAAGAAAAAATGTGAGTATATTAATTTGTTATTATATTAAATTTTTTATGTTTTTACCTCTTCTAATTGAATGTGTAAATGTGCAATTCTTCGAGAAAATGGAGACTATTATCTGACCCGCAGGACGGTCGCAACAAAACACTCTCCATCAAAGCTAGCAACCTTTACACCGCAACCTTCGTCCCCCCTCCGTAATAGCCACCAATTCCCGGTAATACGACGGAAAATCATGCCACCGATTAGAAAGGGGAAGAGCGTGTTGGTCGAAGTAGTCCCTTCATTCGAGTACTGACAACATAGTTTTCTACATATTCGGAGTACTTCGTTTTGTTCTGCCAATAATTGAGTCTCAAGTGTTCGACAAAATGTCAAACCGAGTTTGTATAAAAAAGGGGTTGTTGACACTAACAGGTACCCACATTGTGAAGTTTATGAGCAAACACGAACACCCACTTTGTGTTTCCACGTCTGTTCGATCAAAAACGACGTCTTCTCAGTATGTGGCATCGAGATTTCGAGACCCCACATTTGAGAAACTCATGGACAACTACAAAAACCTTGTCAAAGTCATCTCCATTGAAGACCTCATCCTTGCAAACCCAAAGAACCCATCCGTCTCCATTGATTTCCTCTCCAAGCTCTCCCAGAAGCTCCACCTTAACCGTGGCGCCACTGCCTTCCTCCGCAAGTTTCCTCACATCTTCCACATTTACTATGAGCCCTCCAAGTTGAAGCCTTTTTGTAGATTAACAGATGCTGCTGTTGATGTTTCGCGGCAGGAAGCTGAGGCCGTTAATGCTTCTTTGCCTGATGTTGTTGAAAGACTTGTTCGGATACTGTCCATGTCTGCATCCAAAATGGTGCCTCTTAGAGCAATTTTTAAGGTTTGGAAGGAGCTTGGGTTGCCTGATGATTTTGAGGACTCAGTTATATCTGCTAATTCTGGTGTTTTTCAGCTGTGTGATGCGCATGAACCGAATACTCATTTGTTGAAGCTGGTTGGTGGTATTCCAAGCAATGGTTTTAGGGCGGCTGTTGAGGATTGGAGGGTTGTTGAGTGCTGCAAGGTGGACTGCAATCTTGATAGGATGGAAATGCGGTTTAGTTTCAAACATGGGTATCCTCCAGGGATGAGGTTGATGAAGAATTTCAAGGCCAAGGTGAAGGAATGGCAGAGTTTGCCATATGTGGGGCCTTACGAGGTGGTGGGTGAGAGGAAGAAGACCAAGGCTGGAATGATGGCTATGGAGAAGCGAGCAGTGTCAATTGTTCATGAGTTCCTGAGTTTGACAGTGGAGAAGATGGTGGAAGTTGAGAAGATCAGTCAGTTTAGAAAATGGTTTGGCATTGATTTGAATATAAGAGACCTGTTCTTGGATCACCCAGGGATATTCTATTTGTCAACTAAGGGTAAAAGGCATACTGTTTTCCTGAGGGAAGCTTATGAACGAGGGCGATTGATCGAACCAAATTCTGTCTACGAGGCCAGGAGAAGGCTACTTGATCTTGTTGTTTTAGGACGTCGGGGTCTGCCTGCTGTTAATTCAAAATTACAAGATAAAAGCAGTTGCAATGAGGTCGGGCAAGAGGACAACCAACAAAGACATGGCTTGTTACCGTCTTGACTAAAGTATTACAGCTTTGTTAAGGTGCCTTGTTTATATACTTTTTCATGTCCAGGGTTGCTTAATTTTCTTGAGTGTTGCTTTTAGCATATAAGTACATAGAAATGCAAAGATGACCACTTTGATTTTAACTTGGTTAAATGCTCTGCATTCTGCATAGACCAGTATGACATGTAGGAAGATGTCCTAATTAATGGGAAAACTCTCCTTTACTAGAGTCATAAGTTAACTCCATCATGTTACTTTGTTTCAGCTTGTTCTGAAAACATTTTGTGAAACTGTATCCGAACTGAGGACCTGGTTTTTGGAGTTATCTCACTCTCGAGGGATCACGATCCTTTGTCCCGTCCATTGTAGCATGTGTGTCGCCCAGGGCGGGCATGATGACTTGATGTCATCCTCACCTTCCTCTGGCTTATCACCAGCCATCTACTCAGGGTTCCAAACTCAACCTTTGCAACTAAACATGAGGGTTGCGCTTGTTGCGGGACTTAACCCAACACCTTCCGGCATGAACTGACGACAGCCATTACTTGACTTTTTATTATATTGAAGGGTGCTAAACCATGGTTCTTTCTTGCCAGTGAAGCTTTGCTACAGAAACCACAAAGAATACAGATTCCTTGTTTTTTATGCATTCCTAACATAGCACTTTTCTTTAATGGCTAAACGATTGAACTAAACATGCTCCGTAGCGTCAGAAGCTGTGTCTATATTTGGCATAACTATTATGCTGGAACTGGAACCATATTTCTTACTCATGTGTAGTTCTGCACTTGCTGGAACATCCAGCTACCTGTCTAATGCGAAAATAATTTTTGTTTTTCTTAATTATTTCTGTTTATTTAAATCTATATAAAGTCATAATCCGGTCTTCAAGTTGTCTAAATAATATAGAATAAAAGAAGAAAAAAAGCCTCCCTCACAACTAGAAAAAATGAATTTAGAATTATTTTTTTATTTCTGTGGAAGTAGAGTTCCTGTTTAATATGGCCCTAAGTTGTTGGCTCAAGGCATCCAATGGCCTTCACAAAGTGCAGCAAACTGTGCTGGGAGATTAACTTTTTATGCAAGTGTTGTGAATACATATAAGAAATAAAACATTTTATGTGGATATTGTATTCAACTAATATGTTAGGAATCTCCATTGTTAAATATCCCTTGATCTAAACTGGTTTGAATGAATAATTCAGGCCCACAAGATTTCACCACTAGCTTTGATGCTAAAATCTATCTTTTCCTTTTTACTATTTAAAAAATCCGTTAATATGAGCTATGAAAGCAATTAATGACTAGTTATCACAGTGACATCAAACAAATAATTTTAAGATCAAGGCAGAGCTTTATACTTGGCCAGCAACAAACATAAACAACGAAGCCGTATCCCATCAGGCAGGATTGGCTATGTGGATCATTTTATGCCAATGGGCTCTATCGAAGACCAAAATATCAATAAAAATTTAGATCAAATTCTTATTCAAAGATATCTGTTAATATTTTCTCAGGTCTTTCTCTGTCCTTAACGGGTCTATCTTCCATACCGTCCACTTATTTGCTGAGATTATTAGGTTATTTTCAACGGAAATTCTGTGTCCCGCAATTAGAATCTGCCTTACCAAAATTTCTTTTTATCGTTTTCCTCTAATTAAAGGAAATGATGATTTGACATTAGTCCAAGCACAAAAATGGGATCTTGCATCCGAGAATGCTGAACATTAATTTATCTTTCCACTTCAAGGTTGACCAGCAGGTTAATGGTGGGTTCATTAATTTTTTTGGTTTCATTGATATCTGCAGAATTTAGTTCCTTGAGGAGAGTGGTATCTGGGTAGAGTCAACAACTGTTGAGGACACGGATATTGTTGTTCGTGCTCATCTCTGTGGCAGGAAGTTTATAACTTTATATTGCTCATTGATGATAAGGTGGGTTGTTAACTTGTAAATCAGATCTAGATGCCTAATCATAATTTTTGTTTTAGTTTTTATTTATGGTAATGCTTCTTGCTGTGCCTTTACGAACTTTGGAAGAGACAGACATATAAGAAAGAGCAGCATCACTGCATTCTGGCCCGATGCAGTTGTTCAGCTATATTATTTTGGTATACTCTGTTCAAAGATGAATTTTTGTGCGTTTGCATTTGGTGTACCTGACTTCTTGTTAAATCAAAGAAACTTACGGAATTCGAGTATAAAGAAAACTTGATCCTTTTAATGAGTTAAAGTCAGAACTTGATTTCTAATTTTCATGTTTCAATAAGAAGTGCTGTTTGATTTGTGGTAATGAAAGTTGAACAAATATTACTGAAAATGGGTTCCTGGGATGCGCTGAACATTGCGAAATTGTATGCTGCAGTGACCAACATCTACTAGCTTAGTTTAAGGCATCCTAAATAGAATTATATCCTCATCAGAGTCGAAGTGTCAATCTTTAAATAATAAATATGGGTATTCATACTAGTAATCTATATAAAACTTTTTTTGCTTACTTGCTTCCATAATTATATGACCTTAGTAATGAATATTCTTACTAGTAGGCTGAAGGACAAGTAGCATCTGCTAGTACTCTTCCCAGACATTGATATTTGTATGCCTTTATGTAAGAATTGCATGGAAACTAATTTGATTTTATGCTTTCAAAATTGATGTTCAATTAGTTATCAAACATAGCATTCATGTTTGTTTCAGGTCTCCATATGCTACAAGAAACATGTGATTCTAGGCTGGGCTACCTCAGTATTGTATTCATCTAATTTAATGCTAGACAATATTTTACTTTGATGTTTAGTACCTTCTTCATGGAAGAATATGGAAGGAGTTAAAAACACTTTGACTATCACCGGATGAGGAAAATCAGGACCCAATTTTATGGTTAGTCTACTATTGAACCAGAAGTTTAGAAACCACTGAGTGAAGTGGTTGACCTATACAAACTGTTGACAATGTCTACTATTGAACCAATTCAGGTTTTTTTCTCTTTTTTTTTCCCGAAGATGTTAACTTAATGCCAACTGGCAACCGATGCACATGTTGTCAATGACATACATAATTTATTAATGTATCTTTTGGCTCCTTTTTCCTTTTCCTCATTGATGAATATTAAATTCTTGACGTTTTGATTTTTAACATTATTGGATGTTTAATCGTTTTATGGCTGTAAAATGTATTCTTTTGTAATGTATTCAGCCGACTGGTATGCGTCATCATAAAACAATATGATCATGCTTGAGATATATTTCAACCCTTTCTCCTTGATTTTAATTTTTACGTGTATACTTTCTGTATGCTTTTCTTTACACATAGACATATAATATACAAAGCTCTTTGGTCCCCAAAACCTTGAGCCTGTTCCCTGTTTATTTTAAAACATCGATCCATACCTAAAAAACATGCATTGCAGGATGCCTGGATTTAAGTGATGTTCATGGTGTATTGGGATTCAGAATTAACATTTATTATGTCTGAAGGTCTGAGAGCTCCTGAGTGGTCTATCCATGAAAATTATACCTACTAACTATTAAGGCCCTACTTCGGTTCTGCCCATTGTTTATTTAATCAGTGATGGGTTAAGCATGTGATCTCTGAAATTTCTTCTTTAAAATATTATGCATCTGAATATTCTCGTTTGCAGCTATTACATCTGAACATTGCTTCCTAAATCATTGGATACTTCTGATTCTAAAAGCTGCCAACAATTCATAATCCATGCGCTTTTGGCCATAACTCAAATTTTAAGATTGTTTATATCATACATACAATAGTTTCTTCCATAAAGGTAACTCACGTGTAGTCGAAGAACATTTACTATAAGAATTTAACTATAACCGGAAATATAGGCTTATATTCCACACTACAACTTATGATATAGGCTCTCGTGCTTGAGGTTGAGTACGTCCTAGAGTGGTACCCCTCTTCAGTGTAATTGAGGTCACCGGGGCAGCGTTGTGACATTCGAATAAAAACATTTTAATATTGAGAAATTCCCCACGTAGAGGTAAAATTATTGTAAAAACTTAATCCCTGTGCACTATAGAGGTAAAATTATTGTTAAAAAAAAATAATGCAGTATGTTTTGACATGCAAATAATGTTACCATAAATAATCCAATTATTATAAAGATGCAGGGTCAGAATTTGAATACGTTACTAGAGGCTAACGTTGGCCCTTCCGGTTCTTCGATCAAGTTGGTCTAGCCAAAAAGAGTGAAAAAGTAAGTGTGCCTACTTTTCTTTTGCATAAAGTATACTGCAACGTAGATAAGGACCCATTGTTTATTTCCTTTTCCCCCATCCATCATTGCCCTGCACCTTTGCCTCGTGGGACTAAAGAAAATTGACAGCTTTGTTGCTTGGCAAAAAGCAATAAAAAGCTACAAGAATCTCTTAACCCATTTATGCTATAATACCATAACGGCTATTGCTATGACGCTATTAACCGCACATCCAAATTCACAATACAACTTAATAGCACCAAAATGCGGTCAATCAATCACATCAAAAGAGCACCGTAGCACCAGTAATAATGCCACACGGTCATAACACTTTAGATGCACCATAATAAGATGCAGTCACACGTGTATGACATTTATATCCAAATTTCATGATGGAGATAATAAAGATGTTTTCAAATGTCGTATTTTTTTAAGACAAGTTTGTGCTCTCTCAAGAACCAAATCGACCCTATCTTTCCTCTTGTTCTTCCCGCTTGAGTAATGCTTCATTACCACAGTCTTTGGAGATTCAAGCTCCGAACTTTCATCACCCTTCCCCTCCATTACAACTCTGTCTGCTAAGGCAACTTCTAAACCACAGTCACCAATCTTCCTTTGCTCCAAGCTGGTGGACTCTGCACCACATAAATGATATAGCATCTCAAAATCCACAACTCTTAGCATAGCAAGAAAAAAAAAGAAAAAAGAAAAGACCTTGTGTATCATCATAGAAAGCAAGGAAAGTGCTGCAGTGATTGGTTTCTGGAAGCATCTGGGGTTCCTGGTCTTTGCACTGGAGTTGAAAGATGAAGGACCTGAGTTCTTGCTTTAGAAACCCATGTTGATTGGGATATTGAGCTTCAAGCATCTTCAACTCTTCCTTTGCCTGTTCCTCCATCATGCTTCCTTTCCCATTATTACTCCAAATCATCATTTGATGGTTTTTATTTGTTAACTCCATTCATCATCCTAAGTTCCCTCTCTATGAATCACTCAACCGGTCCCTTGAAGCACTGATGAAATATTAAATACTCAAAAGGCACAAGGGGATGAAACTGCCAAACACAAGGCAAAAAAACAACTTTGGAAGGTGGAAAGTTGTGTCGGCTTCTGCTGGGGTTTCCAAGGTTACTTACTTTAGTATCAAACCATATTGATTAAGAAATTAAAAATAAAATTATTAAAAATTGTTTAAAATGCATTTAAAGTTATATAATAAGATGTGTTGATAATATTTTAAATTTTTTAATTAATAACTTTAGAACTTTGACTGACGTTTTTTATTTTATTTAATGGCTTATTTGGTTGGGCATTAAATAGTTTTATCAGTGCCGAAAAGGATTAGACATTAACTGTAGGGAACTTGCTGTGCATCAGTATTAAAAACAATTGCTAGCCAGGCTGTTCGCCACATTAAATGAGGAAAAATGTTAACACTTTTTTTAAAATCAATTTTAGGAATTCAAAAAAAAAAATTAAAAAAAGTAATTATATTATATTTTATATTTTAATACAATAAATAATTTTAATAAAAATTATCATTTTAAATATTTAAAATCAACTTAAAAACTCATATTAATAAAACTGATATGTTAATAAAAAGTTGGTCAAAGTAGTCCTATATTCTTTGTTTTTATTTTGGTCGATGTCCAGTAGCTTCTTCGTAAGAACTAAAAAACGTGTCTCTTCAGCTCCTTGGACAGCGTGTGCGAATGCGCATTGAAGTTCATTCACAGGGAATGTTCGAAAACATTGTCTGACTTATTTTATTGTGAATTTGATCAAAACTCAATTAATAGTATTTTATGTTGTTAGTCATTGCTTTCCTGCTCTTGAAAGGTTAGAATTTAACTTCAGCATAATGAATGATTCCTAAACAAATCATCATCATTTTTTTTTCAGTGATGTAAGATTGTCCACCTCAGGATCCGATGTGAAAAATGAAAACAAATATTGATATGTTAACTGACAAGTTAGTGAACAACAATAGGTAAGGAACAGTAAATGAATGCTCAGTTAAAAAAATGCCACTTAGACTATACTTCAGTTGATTACAGGAAAACACATGAATTTCTTCTAGGTTGTGGCAAATCACACATATTAACCTAGTTGTAGAGGGAAAATTGTAAGTAATGATAAATGGCCTTCATCTGTTCCGTAATAAGTGTGTCTAAATATTTTACAATAAGAAAATATTTTAGAAACATTTAAAATTATTTGATATTCTCTCATGGTTATTTTCTAAGATAATATTCAGAAATTTTAATGATCCTTATTATAAAATAATTTAAATATTTTTATTTTATCTTAATAGAATTGTAAGATGAGTTGGTTGTGAAATTTTATTTTATGATTTTTAAATTAAATTTAAAAATAAAATATATTCTATTAAAATATTTTTAAGATGATTTTTAGTATATTTTTAAAATATTTTTTAAAATAACTTTTTTTAAAACTTTAAAAAAATTATTTTCAATTTTAAATTTATCTTATAAAAGATAAAAATTATAATTTTATTATAACTATTATTACCACTATTATTAGATCATTATTATTAATATCATCAAATTATTACCATTATTAACATTATTTTAAAATATTCAACCATCAAATTATCATTAAAACTTTATTAAATTATTACAATCAATAACCCTACATCGTTATCATTATTATCATCAAATTATCATTAAAATCTTATTAAATTATTACAACCAATAACCCTAAATCGTTATCATTATTATCATTACGATTATCATCAATATTATTATATAAATTATTATTATAAAACTATTATTATCATCAAATTAATATCATTAAATTGTTATTAAATTATTATCATCATAGTAACAAAAATATTAATAATAAATAATTTTTTTATTATTTTAAAAATTTTTTAATTTTAAAATATTTTTTTATTTAAAATAAAATATGTACTTTTACAATAATTTTAAAATTAAAATTTTATTTATTATTTAAAAATTTAAAATTAAAAGTTAATAAAAATTTTAAGTTAAATATAAATAATAAAAATATTTCTATAATTTGGCAAAGTGTTTGTGATCCTTTATAATTGAATATTATCAATTTTTCATAAAAAACTTGAAAGTTAAATATAAAAAATATCAACATAAATAAATAACTCATATTTATTATTTTTAATGTTTATTGTTTAGATAAATTAAAAAAAATGTAAAAAAAAATTATTTAGATAAATAAAAATATAAAGAAATTTATCTATTTGAATGAATGTAAAAGAATATTTAAATTAAAATTAAAAATAATATAAAAAATTGATTTTTTTATTATATAATTTTTAAAAAATCTTTAATAATTTTAAAATTTTAAAATAAATAAAAAACGGAAAATTTGACCTCTCAATTTCTACGATAAGTGAGAGGAAAATATTTTTCGAAAATTCTGGAGAATTTAATTCTATTTTTTTTCATATTACAATAAAAAAAATCATCCAAACTGTCAACTTTTTTGCTTCTTAATTCCCCCCAACCAAACTAAGGCTAAAAGATGTTCATTTTACTTATAAATATCGATTTTACTTTGAGCATCAAATAAAAACCTACATTCGGCCAAACTTCTCAAAAGAGGAACAGCGTGACTTTTTGGCATTTCTCTATTCCAAAAAGGCAAAACATAAAATTGAGAAGTAGTAATAGGGATGCGGAGGAGGGACGATGAGAAGAAACCCCCGATACTAGAACCGCCGGACGAGCTCCGATGCCGGCGGAGCGACGGCAAGTCATGGCAGTGCCGTCACTGGAGGATTCACGGCCAGAGCTACTGTGAGGAGCATTACCTTTCCTACAGAGCTAGGTCCTTTCACGTTAACTCCGAACCTAGGAAACCCAAGGCTTCTACTTCTGGTTCCGCTTCCGCTCAAAGAGTCAATGAGAAGAAAACGAAGAAGAAAAGGAATCCGAAGAGGCTTCGAGAACATGACGAAGAACCGACTGTTCCCGAGAAAACCAATAGCAAGAAGATGAAAATCAAAGCGGAACAAGAATCTCAAAAGGAGGAAATGGACAGGAAATCAAGGAGCAGAGAAAAAATCAAGAGATTGCTTCTTCAATTGGATGATGACTTCGATTTCGTTATCGATGATGAAAAGCCAGGCACAACCAAAAGGACCAAGTCTTCTGCCTCCAAATCCAACGAGGCGAAGCAAAATGCATCTCTCTCTCAGTCTCAGATGTGTCATCAATGCCAGAGAAGCGATAAGGCCGTTATTCGCTGCCGGAACTGCAACGCCAAACGCTTTTGCGTTCCTTGCATTCAGAGATGGTATCGCTTCAAACTCATTACGTTTTAAAATTGTCATTTCTCTTTGTTTTTCTTGCATCAGAAACTGCTTGAAAACTTGAAATTAAATTGCGTTTGCGGTTTGAACGATGCATGAAGTGTTATTTGAATGGAAATTGTGAAATAATGTAATAGAATGCTTAATTTACCATGTTTTCTTCAAATGTATGTTCTGTTTTACACCGCTAAACTTTGAACAGTGTCAGTATCCATGTGAACTAATTATAGCAACTGAGAGTGAAGCTTTTATGTCGTCTTGTATTTTTTTGGTTTGAGATTGAGACCATTGGTATATGTAAGCCACGCTGAGTCCTGACTAATACGCGTTGTCTTGTATAGATGAATTTTAGTATGATATTGTGTAATACTTTATAGTTAAAGCAAGATGAAAAAGAAAACTGAACACAGTAGAGGCAGTGAGATTTTTATCACGGCCACTATGTCAATTTAAACTGCTAGAATGTATGGTTTGGCTTTTTCTGACATAATGGGTCTTGCGAGGAAGCGTGTCACTAGTTTCTAGAAGTTCAAGCACATGTTGATGTTTTCTGTTGCGAGTATGGCAATCTGGACTTTTATTTCTGGTTGAAAATTTTCTGACTGAACGGGGGCATTCTTTCTCCTTCCTTTCCCTAAAATTTGACTCTTTTAATTAATGTAGGTACCCACAAATGTCTGAAGAGGCAGTAGCAGAATCTTGTCCATATTGTCGAGGCAAGTGTAATTGCAAGGCATGTTTACGTAGAAAGGATGTAATTGTGGTTAGTACTTGCAAAATGGATATGCTGTCTCTCCATTTCACACTTTTTCTTATGTGCGCAACAACTGTTGTGTGATTGACTGACTATGTGACTATGCACTTCAGGATTCTCAAGATTTCGGAGTGCCTCAAAATGAAGATGAAAAGATTCAACATTTGAAGCATTTGGTGAGAGCATTGTATCCTTTCTTGGAACAATTCAATCATGAACAGCAGTTAGAAATGGAAATGGAAGCAAAAATTAAAGGTACCTAATAATTATATCGGTTGTAGCTTCACTGCAAAAAAAACACAGCAAGATGATGTGATTTAAGATTGTGTTTAAAAGAATGTGTTTTCTATTTGATGATGCCTGGATTATTAATCTTTTGATTTTATAACAAGAATGGTATCAATTGCTATCAATAATTGGCGATTGGTTGTATTATGATCAATGTTAGCAATTGTTTGGGGTGGTGGTGGTGGTGGTCGGGATAGTGTAGGTTCTTTTGTTTATTCACTGTATCTCAAATACAAATTTACACCAGTCTTATAACTTTGGATGTACTGTGACTAGCCAAATTATCTGTAGAGACTAGGGAGTTAGAATTTACACATGAGCAAGCATATTCTGTATTTTTTTCAATTTAATCTACAGAAGTATGGCTGAGCGGCATCTTACATGCAATTTTGTTCTCTCTGTTAATTTATTGCTTTAATGGCAGGGTTATTGCTTTCAGATGTAGCAGTAAACCAAATTGATTGCTCCGAATATGAACGCATTTATTGGTTAGTTTCCTTCCAAAATAACTTGATTTTACTTATAGTGAATTGCTATTTCTTTACCTCATTGTCAACTACCCAATGCTATGGGCTACCATGTGCAGCAACAATTGCAAAACCTCTATAATTGATTTTCATAGGAGCTGCCCAATCTGTTCGTATGATCTTTGCCTTACTTGTTGCCGGCAAATTCGTGGCAATGCCTTGCAAAAGGGTATAGTTGAGCAGTGTATTGATGGTTCCAACGCTCACTCACATAGTGGAGAGCCTTCGGATCGGCACACATGCAGGAAAGAATCATCAGACATTTGTCTTGAATCAAGCTCCAAGAACTCTATGAGACCAAAGCATGTGTGGAGGGCAACAAAAAATGGTGCCATCCCCTGTTCACCAAAGGATAATGGTGGTTGTGGATATGAATATCTTGAACTGAAGTGTATGTTTCCACAAAATTGGATTTCAGAATTAAGGGAAAAAGTGAAAAGATTAGTCACAGTACATGGACTGGAAGATGTGCCCAAAGTTGCTGCACAGTGTAATTCCTGCTTTAAATCAAGTGGTGAAATTGACTCCATCCACAGGAAATTGCGAAAAGCTGCCTCTCGAGAAGGCTCAGGTGACAACTATTTGTATTGCCCTTCAGCAAATGATGTTAAATGCGGGGATCTGGAACATTTCCAGGGCCATTGGATTAAGGGTGAACCAGTTATTGTTAGGAATACTCTTGAGTTAACCTCTGGCTTGAGCTGGGAGCCAATGGTAATGTGGCGTGCAATGCGTGAATTGACTTATCATGGTTCCAAGCATTTGAAGGTGAAAGCAATTGACTGCTTAGATTGGTGTGAGGTCAGTCATATTAAATATTGTATAAAATTAATTCTAAATAAGCTCTTGTCTTTAGGATGGGTACTTTGATGTTTAGCCGGAGAATTGTTTTTTTAAATAAGAGATTTTAAATTGATGCGCCTAATTATATATTTTTGGCTATTTTGGAGCTACCCTTGTAATGCATGAGGCATTTATATATAACAACTAGGTAGATTCTGTTGTAGGCTTCTTTTCTCTGGTTTTGTTGTTTGATATGGAGGGGAATATGAAAACTCTTATGTACATATACACTCCTGCTTTTGCACCTCTACTATTTGCTTCTAGATTTAAGCAGCCTCTTCCTAAGCATTTATGCACTCTTCAAAATATGAGAAGACTGTTAGCTCAATTATGACTATACAGATGGATTACATGTGAAGGTAGGTTAGTTGTCATGCTTTCCATTCTGTAAATATCCAGAGTTAAGAAATTCAAATTCCCAATGTCATATGCAAAAATATTTTTTAGAGTTTCCTACCCTATCAAGTCTCTTTAAATGTTTAGTAAGCATTGTCTTCATTTGCTTATCATTATAATTTAAACTGGTAGTGTGCAGTATTTTTATTAAGCCTTCTTAACATACAGGTTGAAATAAATATCCATCAATTTTTCAAGGGATACTCAGAAGGTCGAACTCATCATGACCACTGGCCTGAGATGCTCAAGCTCAAAGATTGGCCTCCATCCAATCTATTTGAGCAGAGATTACCACGTCATGGTATGGAGTTTATTAATGCCTTACCCTACAAAGAGTATACACATCCTCGCTCTGGTTTTCTTAACATGGCCACAAAGCTGCCAGAAGAATCTTTGAAACCTGACTTGGGGCCAAAGACATATATAGCATATGGTTTTGCTGAAGAGCTTGGACGCGGAGATTCTGTGACCAAGCTTCATTGTGACATGTCAGATGCGGTATGTAAAATTCATTTAGTAGTGGTCTGGTTTGAAAATAATTTATTGGTTATTAAATGAACTGAAAGCTGAAGTTGTGAATGGCTGAATTCAGAACTTCATTTACGGTTGTGGTTCCTTTTAGCAATTAGCCTTGCTTTTATGTATAAGTTGGTGACCTTAAGGTCATTGCAAGGCTTGGTAGGAATTTGTGGTTAAGGCTTTTGCTCTCCAATTGTAGTCTTGAGTCTAACTCTAGCTATTTCGGCCCTTTAAAGTCAGTTTTATAACCATAGTGAGAATTGTGAGGCCTACACACACACACAACAAACCTTTCCTCAACAGTTGTTTGGGTCAAATGCTGTAAATGATTTAAATGTACAAGTTGATGCCTGATGGGGACCATGTAACAGGAACTGGATAAAACGTCAAAAATTGTAGAAGATGTTGAATGGAGAATCCTCTTTTTATGGAATGTAAGTTTAGTAGGAGGATGCATCAATCCTAGCTTAGAGGTGAAAGTTGGAGATTATACTGTATCACTAGTCACATGATTGGAGCACCTTGGGTAAAGCATAGGATTTAGGTGGGGGGTGAAAGAAATGGAGGAGTGCTTTGGATGTTGTCTGTGACAAAAAAGGTACAGCCCAATCTTACATATTTTGCTGCATAGCTTTAAGACTTGGGCTGTTGTATGGAGTTGAATTTTGGGTAGCAAAAAACCATAACAACAAACTCAAAGATGAGAATGTTGTGATGGATGAGTGGACATACTTGACAAGTTAATTAGGAATAAATGCATTAGAGAGAAAGTTAGGATAACACTTATTGTAGAAAAGGTGATAGAGGTTCACCTTGGGTGGTTTGAATATGTGTGGAGAGTTGTGGAAGCTCCAATAAGGTGAGTAGATTAGATGCAGGGTGGACTGATTGCTAGAGGTAGAGGGAGACCAAGGGAAATGACAAACAAAATCATTAAAAAAGATAGAGATCAATGGTTTGTCTATAGACATGATTAATGATAAAGCATTAGTTATTATTGAAGTTTCCTCTGGTGCAGAATCTGTGATTCCTAAGTTGATGTGAGAGCATAAGTAATCTCTTTCCACTCCGAGATGTTCGAGGGTTTTGACTCTCTTACAAATTCTATTCCAAAATCTTATTACCCTTTCACTTTCTCGCCCCCTCCCATAGATGTGTTCCTCTCCCTTTGATACAATTAGGGTCCAACTAATTGTCTGTTGCTAATTCAGCTTTATGCATAACTGAAGCTGGCTGAAGTTCTATTCCCCTGCACACACCCTTATTACTTTTGACTTAATCTAAGGTGCCGCTGAAGAGGTAGTTATTGGAATTAATGGAATCACTGATTTGTTGCAAGTCACAGTAGCTTCAACCAATTTGTCATGATCTATATCCAATTGGGTCAAAACCCAATCCGAATGTATGCACATTTGTATGTACACACCCCTCTTGGCCAGATCATTTGTGCTAGAACCCAATCTGTATGTACATGCCCCTCCTAGACAGCATCAACGATCAAGCATTTGGACCAACCCCCACCTGAGGTCCAAACTAAACCTACAGCCATAAAGGCGCACTACCTATGGTCTCACTCAAAATCAACACCAAACCTCACGCCATCAACACCAAACCTCACGCCATCAACACCCCAAGTTCCAAAATATTTAGCAATTAGGGATCCCACTCCCATGTGGGATGTACCACGTGGGAAGCTCCCCAGCCCTAGCTATGATAAACCCACGTGGAATCTCTATATAAAAGGACATTCATGCATTGTTCAGGTAAGCTTTGATCCATATACTGCTACTCTGCTGGAATATTCACTGACTTGAGCATTAGAGTGTCATTGCAGGTACCTTCACCATTTGCTTTTGTCTTTTGGCAAAGTAGCGGCTTTCTCACCGTAATTGCAGACTTTGGACTTAATTCATGAGCCTTTTAGGGGCTACACCAGATTAGAACCATTGTTAATTTGAATATGGATGTGGACTAGAAATACTGCAAGGCTGCTCCTTTCCTTTTCTTACAGGAGATGACAACACCCTTCAGGAGATCATGGGCTGAACACCAGAGAAACTGGAACATAACCCAGTCCCAAAGCAAATTTAAGTTCAAGGGCTAACGTTACACCCTTGAAGATGCATGCATTCTTCTCCATCTAAATGCACCAAGGATGGCATATATTGATGCCAGAATTTTGTCTTCCTTGCTTTAGCCAAAAGCTTGAATCCAACTAACACAAACTGCTCTAAAATGGGACTTCTAAAAATCCCAAAAATCTTTTTCCAAAGAAAGGAGGCTGCCTTGCAATGCAGAAATAAGGGCTGCATTGTTCATAAATCTTATCTTCTTTATGAAGTCTTAACCTTTCTAGAATCAAGCTGTCATGTGTTCTTGAACAGATTATTGCTCCTCTTGGGAAGTGAGAACCATGATCAAATCATATGCTTTGAACTAATCTTCTATGTACTCCCCTGCCTTATAACAATCATTCCTGCTTGGTCATCTTTTGACGGATCTGTTGCTGTGTTTCTTCTTGTGTGTGCAAGCGAATGAATTACATTCTTATGCAAACATGAAGGAAGAATTACTGGTGCAGGCTACCCATATGCAATATTGAAAGAAGAAAGGTCCATTGTGTATTTGGTGGAGCTTTTTGATGTCAAACCAATTTAAGGTAGTGTCATATATTCTACATTGCTATGTGATGCTTGATAATTTGTTGACTTGAGTCAAAAGGTGTTCATCATCCTTTTTAGTATGTTTCTGTTGAAATTATAGGCATTAGATGGAACATAGGGAATGAAGAAGCCTATCCACTCCTTTAACTTTCATGTACTGAGAGATAAAAAAGAGATTACATGGAATATCTAAGCACATGAGTCTGAATGATGTTAATAAATAATGAATGTGATGATATGATATAATGGTCACCAACCTCTCTTATTTCTATTAATATTATGGATCATTGGTCACACAGTAGTGTAGTGAGTCCAACTGGTTCAAGCCAAGCTTAACAATGTGTTTTTAGATGTATGAAAATAGAAGGAAAGGAAATAGAGAGGAGAAAGATGGAATGAATAAACTTAAGTTTCACTATTTATTTGAGAAGAGAAATAGGGAGGAGGGAAGTTGCTTTTCTTTTATTTTTTATAAAAATAAAATAAGTTTTATAGCATCAAAAAATAAAATTTTTTCCAAAAAAATAAAATAAATAATTTTATGTACAGAAAAAATAATAGAGTAAAATAGTTTAAATTATTTTGGTGTTAAATTTTATTTTTCTTTAGTTAGGTATATTACAAGTCCCACATTGAACAAAGGGAAGGCCAACCATGCATATATAATCTAAGGGCATCCCTCACCCTATGAGCTAGCTTTTGGGATTGAGTTAGGCTTATGTCTAATTCTCAACATGGTATCAGAGCGTACCCTAGTTTGTTAATGGGCCACCCGCAAATGTCTAGTCCTGCAAATCTCACACCAATTGTCCAATCTTGGGCGTGAGGGGGTGTATTACAAGTCCCACATTGAACAAAGGGACCATCACCCTATGAGCTAGCTTTTGGAATTGAGTTAGGCCCATGTCTAATTCTCAACATGGTATCAGAGCGTACCCTAGTCTGTTAATGGGCCACCCGCAAATGTCTAGTCCTGCAAATCTCACACCAATTGTCCAATCTTGGGCGTGAGGGGGTGTATTACAAGTCCCACATTGAACAAAGGGACCATCACCCTATGAGCTAGCTTTTGGAATTGAGTTAGGCCCATGTCTAATTCTCAACAAAGTATATATTTTTTGAATACTATTTACTTTCATTATCATAGTTGTAAACATTGGGCTGAATCGGGTGGTCGGATTGGGAATTGGGCATCCTCATTTGAACCACAAAACTATTCTGGCAAACAAATCAGTAAAAATCAATAAACCAGCAGCTCGGTAGAAATTGATTAATATATATAATATTATTTTGACCATTTTTTCTAAAAAACAAGAAAACATAAATCATGTCATATTTTCTTTAGTCTTGCATGTATAACATAAGATTAAAAACTTAAAATGATATGTAATTTGTAATTTTAATCATGTAAAATTATTATATTAATGTATTATAATTTATATTTATATTACAATTTTTTTAAAAATATTATTTAATATTGGTTTAACCACTGTTCAACCACAGTTAGACTATTGAACCTTGAACCATGTTTTTGACCGGTTTAATGACCGATCCTATTTTAAAAATCTTGTTCGTTATCTTCCACTCATCTACCTTTTAAAAATCTACTTTTTCCTTCTTATTTCTATCTATTGAAATAATACATCTTTGCTACTTGATTTTTCTTTTATTTTAAAATCCTATTTCTTTTCTCCTTGTTCTTTTTCATCCCTATTATTTCATTATCATCCAAGCAAATGTAACTCTCCTAAAACAATAGAAGTTCTGGTTTTCTAACATTGCCCATCAACCATACCACTTCAAACTTGGAATGCTATTCTGAGTGTGATGATATGATATAAACATTAAATACTAACCTAATACATCTATTTATAGTAAATATTCTAGGTCATATACTAGTGTACAAACAGTTATACTCAGCCTAATAAGTACTAACATTCCTGAACAATAGGAATTACAATATTCTAACATGCCCCCTTTTACTAAAATTTGCTTAGTAGGGTTGCGGAAATAGGCCAGTTCCAATAACCTTACAAAAGTGATATGTGGATTGGGTTGCAAAATGTAGGCCATTTTCTTTTTTAGCACTAACTAATTTAATTTAGTTGTGTTTGAGATCAGGCTGGCCAGCCACAGGTTATTGCCTAAAAGAATACTACCAGTTTTAGTTTGATGAATCAAAGCCCAATTGGCAATTGAGCTGGCTCCCTTATATATTTGACATGAACAAAAAAGAAATACTAGTAATACACTCTTTCCAAATTACTTCATCATTGGGTGATATTCATGTAGCACTCACTAAATTAGGAGCAGGATGCGTATCATTTAATAGGTATCATAATTTTCATCCAATAACAGTGTATTGAAAAGAGTAGATAGTATGTTGTTAGCATTCGTTGTCAAAATGGTTTCCAATATCTTAATTGTTGTATGGTTCAAATTTTTAAAGATTAATTTATTACATTTTACGTAGAAAAGGAAGTGGGCTGGTTGGCTGGCTAGTTTAACATACAGTGTACTTAGAGTTGGATTGGGATAAAACATTTTGACTCAAAACATCCTTCCGCTAGCCCAAATCATCGCACCTGGGCTTCATAAACTGTACATCTAAAACATTGCTGGAGATGCTACATAGCAGCATGAGCATTTCTAGAAAGATAATATGGGAAGTACATGACTGGAATGATGTATAACCCAAAGAGTTGGTTGGAATGTTGTATTGCCATCAAAGAAGTGACATTGCAGGAAAGATGCTTTATGGGAACAGAAAGACACCACTGGAGAAGTTCCAATCTCAAGAGTAGTATAATATAAAATTTCCCGGAGAAACATTAACTAAATCACCAACACAACCATACCATAACAAGTCCCTAATACTCCAAATGAATTTAACAGCATTGGGAAGGGAAGTTTTAAACAGCAACAACCACTATAGGAAACCCAAAAATCTTGTATGGTGTGTAGAATCTGAAAGGCTGAATTTAGCTTGAAAATGACTTGAATTAGCTCTGTCAACATCTGAATCTTAGCTGCACTTTGCTAATAATAATCATAGGTTGTGTTAGGACTTATAGTAGGTTTTGTTGTCAAGTATTTGTCTATAAAGTGAGTTTTAAGTAATTGATTTTGATTATCATTTGTCACTAGAAGATTAAATTAATAAATTCCAGTTTCTGCACGTATCTGATTGATTTTTTATTTTATTATTTTCTAGGTAAATATCTTGACACATACTGAAGAAGTGACCCTCACTTCTCGACATCTTACCAAAATAGAGAAGTTGAAACAACAATATGCCGCCAAAGACTCAAATGATCTTTTTGAGGTTTTGCAGGATGAAAATTCTGTTGTAAAGTGCAAATCAACATTAGAAGAAGATATTTCATTGCAGGTAGTAGATGATTTGCCAGTTCTTAATGGATCTTCGCTCATTCCAATGTCAAAAATGGAAAATGATGGGTCGTGCATAGATCTTGCAACTGCTAAACCATTAAATGCTAGCATTCTTGAGAAAAATGGCAAGGCCATGGCTTCTAATGGAGAACTAACTCCTAAACCTGGAGTTGAAGTTCTAGTAGGCGTTAATGCTCCAGTATTGCATGAGAATATTAGCATAGATTCTTCAAGTACTGTGACTGCAAATAGTAAGGAAGATCATATAGAGGAGGATGAAAAGGAGCTCAGTAAGTGTGATGTTAACATGATGGGTGTTGAAGCTAAGCAGAAATGGAGCAGCCCTATGGATATTAAGGTTGGAAAAGATGAAGATTTTATCTCTTCAGTTAGTAGGAGAAAAAATGACAAAGTAAAGGATAACATTATTAACAAAGAAGGAGCAAATTCAGGAATTTCCTCAGAAAAGGAAGCTGGTGAAATGATGAAGTCGGAAGAAGGGAATGTAATTATTGAGACTGAAAAGGTAGTCAAATCATTGCATGATTTAGATGTGAAATCAGAATTATGTGCCATTGTGCATACTTCAACAAATGAAGTGCTGCTGCAGGATGCGGGATTTATTAGTCAACCTGTGGATTCTGGAAATATGCATACTGGGCAAGAATTAGCCAAGGGAGGTGCTGTCTGGGATATTTTTCGGAGACAAGATGTGCACAAGCTTGAGGAATACCTTAGAAAGCATTGCAGGGAATTCAGACATCTCCATTGTTCTCAAGTGGAGAAGGTAATTACAAAAGTTTTGAAAATAATGTTAGGTAAGGTTTTGATTTTGAAAAGGTTATATTTATTTTGATTATAGTAAGTTTATTCTTGTTTTGTTTTTCATTAAATGTCTTTCTTACTGTACCTTTTGAATCAAGTTATTTTTCTATGAACTAAAAGAAAATAAAATTCTGTTGCACTTTGCTCTTGAATTGTTTAGTTAATTGATAATATCTCAATATATTCATAATTCTTCCAGTTTAAATAAAAAGTATATTTAAATTCTTTTCTGAGAATGCTTTTGTCATCAAATATGAATCTTTCTCAATTTTGGGATTCAATTCAAATATTAGTTTTATTTGAATATGTTCACAATTTATGGATGAATGTTTTGATTGTTATGTTATATCTTTGTCTGATGGAATAGGTTTTTCATCCGATTCATGATCAAGTTTTTTATCTGACCTCTTATCATAAAAGGAAGCTCAAAGAAGAATTTGGTTAGTACTTCATCTATGTTTTGTGGCCTTGATAGAATTTTGCCATCTTGCCATTTGTGCATCTGAATAGGGCCTTGTTGCAGGAGTTGAACCTTGGACTTTTGTACAAAACCATGGTGAGGCTGTTTTTATACCTGCTGGGTGTCCCCATCAAGTTAGAAACTTAAAGGTGTGTTAGTTCTAAATTTAATCTTCATGTCTTGATCCAATTTTGAGTTGTGACTAATTTTGTGGGTCTTTCAAATCATGCCTATCAATAGTAAATTGCCTGCTTGTCTGATCTTTTCCTTGTTATCACATTTTGGTTGTCATGTTCACTATAATTTGTCTTGATGTTTTCTCGGCAGTCATGCATAAAGGTCGCTTTAGATTTTGTCTCTCCTGAGAATATACAAGAGTGTATTCGTCTGACTGAGGAATTTCGTTCTCTTCCTCCAAGCCATAAAGCAAATGAAGATAAACTTGGGGTATGCATTATCCTGGCTTATATCTTTCAGGATTCGTGAACATTTTTTTCTCATATGTACTCTTTTTTTTTTTACTTTTTGCCTCATGTTGTGCCATAATGTTTCTGCCATTGTACTTTGTGGAATTTTAGGGTATTACTTTTCTTGGTTACTGAGATGAATGAGCCCATCTATTTGGCTAATTAAAATATTCAACTATGATTTGATGATATAAGTATGGCTTTCTGGTGCCATGAATCAACCTTGATAAAAAGCTATTTGGATTTGATAGGTTATATAGAACATGTAAAATAACTAAGCTACATGGTTTAGAAGGTGTTTCTACTACATCCTTCGTTTACAGCAATTAAATGGGGCACGAGTTGTGATTTTCTTGTCATGATCATCAGCTTGTAGTTGTAGACTTGTAGCTGCTAGTAAACTTCCACCTTGATTTTAATTACACATTCAAATATAAAAGCAACAAATGAGAATACCTGAGAATGGTCGATAGCAGGAATTGGTGGCATTAAAAAAGGAAAGGGGGGGGGGGAGGGGTCATTGTTCAAACAGAATTATTTGCTAAGATCTGCATAATTTGTGTCAATATCTCATGTACCTTACTATGGTGATTTAATTAGGTCCTTATGCTTTAAAATGTTGTAATTTGGTGATTGAACTTATAAATCATTTGTAATGGGGCTCATGGAGTTAGGTTTCCGTCGGTAGATATGAAGTTAGACGGAAAATTAGTGATGCCAATCTAGAATTAAGGTTAAAACGAATCATTAGGTTCCTAAACTATTTAACAAATTTCAAATAAGTCTCTGTATTATTCGAGAATTTTCTTATAGGTCTAACACTATAGATCCAATTACCAATGATTTATAAATTCAGAGACCTATTTAAAAATTTTCTAATAATTTTGGGACCTACTGTATAATCTAATCATATAATGAAAAATAGAAGTAACAGTAACTCTTTTCCTTGCATAGCGTGGGGATTTCGTTCAACATCTTATAAAATGATACACTAGTTATCTGGCGTTCAGTGATGTTGAAATTTGAATAATTTACGTTGTGTATATCATCTCTCTCATACATGTCACGGTAATGGCAACTGACATGCCTTTTTCTTGTACATTCTATTTTTGATCTAGGTGAAGAAAATGTGTCTTTATGCATTAAGGCAGGCTGCAGACAATTTGGAAGAGCTCGTAGGATGAGTAGGGTAGCAATTAACATGTAATTCAGCACAAAATGTACATAAGCAGGTTCATATTTAGAACTTGTTGCATTTTGATTCTTCGACTTTCAACTTAGTCGATCGTCCGAACACGCAAAAGTTAAGTTAATGGTGTTTTACTCCCCTCTTGAGCGTTTTTTTTATCTTAGAAAATGAAGGCGTAAATCCAGATTATCGGGTCTTGGTTGATGTTATTTTTATTGTATATGAATATTTTTGTATGCTGCACGGACGATCAAGCAAAGGTTCTCAAAGGATCTTGGTATTCGAATCAAGTGAATGCCTTAAAAATTTAAGAACCTACATAACCGATACTATGTGTGTAGTGTCAAGTCTTAATCATGTCTCATTGATTCTCATTGGTCACGGACTTCTAATTTTTGAATAATATTGTCCTGCAATAAACTAACAAGCTGTTGATTTATATTCTTGGGGATAAATCTAACAAGCTGTCCCAGGATACATTACATTTATAATAATTTCATTATAACGTTAATTTGATGAATTCAAGTTGTCTTTTTTTGTTCCTTTCCTTTTATTTTATCGGACATCAAGTTATTTTCAATGAGATTTAGTGGCACTTTGTTTGACTAAGATGATTGTTAAGAGTTAAGACCATAAATATAAGTTTATAATTATTGAATTTGGGCTTAAGAATTATTAAACCAAGAACATTAATTGAGGGTATTGCTTTTTTCATATTTACAGAAGAATAAAATTGGAAACAAAATTAAAAAAAAATGTAGAGGGGTACAAATAGAAAAAAGAGATGCAAAAGGTATCCATTAAGTGAACATAAAATTAGTTTGGAGGCCGATATTAACGACACTAACAAAGACTTCGGTAGATTAACACAATGTTAATGATTTCTTTTAAAATTTATTTAATGACATTCTCCTACAAAAAATTATCTCATCTGGATAATCTTTAGTCAAGTTAAATTAAGCCGAATATTTTGTTTGTTTCTCCATGACTACTGTTCAGTATTACTAGTTAACTACTTTCATAATTCTACTTTATAGGATACAGATATGAAAAAATTAAAAGTAAAGGATGAAATAATTAAAATGAAAGTAGTTGGTTAATGTACGTACTCTATCACTTCGATTGAAAAGTGAAATGAAAACGGGCATTACTAATTAAAATCAAAGTGGGACTACACACTATTTTTCTTTGTATGAAATAATTTGTATATATCTTTTCTAATGAAACGGACGTTTGTCGTTGTCTATTTTTTCCGGTTAAAAGCATTATTACGAACTAACAATCTTAAAAGATTTTGCGAAACAAATTTATGTTTCAAATGGAAGTTTTACATCGATTTTAGTGACCTTTCCTAAACATTTATAGATTTGAATTTAATAACATATGGTTATTTTTATAAAAGAGAATAAGGAAAAGAGAAGGTGAAGAATGTGATGAATAATATAATGCAATAAAAAAAGAAAAAAAAAAGGTAAAATGAGACGAATCTTTGTGTAAAAAAAAAAAATAGAATTCTTTTATGTACTCAAAAGTCAACTATTTTAGTGAAAAAATACCAAGTCTATATGTGGAATAGTTATCAAGAATGTTGTTTAGCAGCAGAATTCCAGAGTAATGTAGGACGAAAACACACCTGAAACGAACTGAAAAAAGTGGCGTTCATGTTGGCAGAAATTTGATTTTTTTTCTTTTTGGTATTATTTCTTCTATATATGTATGTAACAACACTGTACATTCATCTTTCTTACTTCATAAGAAGAAACAGACAAAAAGAGGTCCATACATATTAATAGCTGAAATAAGTGTATATCAATGAAACGTACTGTGAAAAAATAGAATCTGCGTAATCAACATGGGTAACCTCAAGATCCTAAGAATGCATCTACCTTTGCATTTTGTCCTCTGGACAAAAACTTCATGCAGATAGGTGGCTTCACTCCTGCCAGAGCCAGAAATGAGCTAGGAAGCGACCAGATTCCGTCCCCACAAATCAAACCTGAAGCCACAGCTGGTCCAAAGGCATCAGCATTAGCCTTGTCAACTATCTGCCAAATAAATATGATTAAGCTTCCAATACACATATCAATGGCAAAATAACTTCCAATATAGAAGGGTATTGCCATGGCCATAGGAACAGGAATAAATTTGGCCCACTTTTCTCCAGCCAAATCTCGAACAAGATCGATAACTATTGCTCCGAAAAAGAATATACAGCAAAGGGTGAGGCAGTATTTTGGCAGAGCTGAGAAGCCATCTACTCCGAGTATTGACATATTACGATACACAAGAGCATAAGGGGCAGGGTATGCAGAGTCGGGAAGGCCAAGGTTGCCAAAGCCCTTGTAAAATAGCCAGAAAACACAAGGAGATATAACGCAGCCCATGGCCGTTCCAACAATTTGGCTCACAAACATGGACCTTGGCGAAGCCAATGTCATGTAACCTGTTTTGAAGTCCTGCATCAGGTCAGATGCTGTGGAAACAATATTCATCATGACTCCACATGCAGCCAAACCAGCAAGAACTCCACCATTAGCGGCCCCTGCCCATGCACCAATAGTAAAGATGGCCAATTTTCCATACGTGGATGCAAGGGACCAGTCTGTCAGTCCACACCCGTAGGCATTACAAAATGCTAATGCCGGGGCAATGATGTAGATCACAAGAATAAAATACCACCTCAACTGGTGGAAAATGTGGGGAACAGTAATAATAGAGATTATGGCTATAGTAACGTAGCCAGCAATAGCAAACCATGTGGGAATTTGGTCTTTGAGGAACATCTCGGTTCTACGCTTGTCATCATATGAAGTCGATGGAGGGTTATCTGAGTGTGGATCATTGGATGAACCAACTGTGTCCATGTTCTTTTTGCGGTATTGGCTATACAAACCAAAAATAGTGCGGCCAAGAACCTTGACAAAGCCATATAGACCATCCCCAAGAATCATTGCTATGGCTATGAAAACCTGCAGTTTAAAGAATTCATTAGTATGACCAATTTCAAGATGTTCCTCAATTAGTTACAATATCATTCAGAGAACTCTGAATGATAGGATGATAAATCACACCAAAACCAAATAGTGGGCACATCGTTTCATATGTTGACACTAAAGACATCCATTCTGTCAAAAAGTTATATTGATGTTGTTTAGGTGGGTTTCTTATTATTCGAAGGCGTTTCAATTGTCTACTTATATTATGTTCAGTCATATACGACATTAGTTTCAGATTCTTAATTCAAACTACAAGTAGCTTTGATGCAAATATCTAAAATGGCCAAATTACAGAATAGTCAACACAGTCCAAATTTTTGTTGCTCTTCACTCAAGGCAGTAGTAGTGGTTGAATTACTTGCATGTCTTCACATTTCTGACCTGTCTGTCTATATTTAATCTCGGCATTTTTTTAAATTTTATGATTAGTTCTGACTAAAACCTGAAGTTATACCGTAAGTGTAAATTACAATTACTCTATGATACAAGTCCCTACTAGAATACCAGTACTAATTTCTTACAATCTCAAAAGAAATTTCCAAAATTTCTCTATATCTGTAGAATCCTTGAGACACCTAGCCAGACAATGTTGTAAATAGTTCACTTCTTATTTGAAAGCATAGTCTGCATGAGATTGATGTGACAAACCTTGGGTTACAGCAGCAGTCAATCCGTTGATACTAGTGGCAATTAATTATTTAAACAGGATAGGGGAATGATTAATGAACGAAAAAACTATATGAAAGTTTGTTTACCCACAACTTGGAACGAACTTGCTGATTGTAATAAAGAAAATTCATTTTTGCAATCAATCATTTCTTCGAAAATGCATCATGACATGATTGCAGCAGATGAAACCTTATACATTACTTTGCAAATCATATACTGTCTCAACTTGGCCAAAGCAATAACGTATGTTATATATTATTCATTATATGTTTAATCAACATAACTTTTATCTTGTAATACTATAGTAAAAATAGTTTATTAGAAATGATATATCACATTAGCTAGATTTATCCCCAAGAATATAAAACTCTGAAGTAATGTTGCCCATGCAACCTATTGTTCCAATTAACTACAATATGAAGCACACCTTTCGAAAATTTTAGATGTGGCATGGCAACTTACTTTGTAACCTTGAAGACCATGTAAGCTGCTTGGTGTGAGCTCTGCAGAATACCAGTCTCCTTTTTTATTATCAATGAGAGGCCACATGATACCCCAGGAGAGAATTCCACCAATCAACAGGGATATATTGATTATATATGGGCATATCATCCCAACCCCCACGTATGTAGCCGAAAAATCGAAGAAGAACCTGTTATGTAGATAAATAAATGGTAAGCGAAAGGGAACTAAAATTCATTCATACTATATAAAAATTAATCAATTTTAATGCTTTTGATTGGCTTATTATTAAAATACGAAATTAAATCGCATAGTCCTCTGTTTCTCTTTTGGGGAAATGGCTAAAACAAAATCATTGGCTAATCCACTCAGCATATGTTTGAGAACTTACAGGTTTCCCTTTATCCGAAATAATTGACTATCCTTTATTTAAATAAGACACTCGAGTCCTTTTTCCGGGTTTATTTCACTAATAAGATGTAGGTGAGTCACATACTGGTTTTTATAAGCTTTTAGACCAAATGTAGGGAAGCTTGCAAATCCGCAGTCATCACCACCAGTGAAAAACCATTGGAAGAAACCCCACAAGAAGCTAAAGGAGAAGAACTTTCCCAGCGCACGTACTTGCTTCCTGAAAAGGAAAAGAATTAAACGGAAATTGATAGCATCTTATTGATATATTTAGAAAGAAAAAGAAACTTCTACTATAATGAAGTCCTGAATCCTCACTTTGCTAGTTTGGCACCTTCTGTTGTATGGAAACTGTTGATAAGATGAGCAGTTGCAGTACCACTCGGATATGTCAATTTGAAGTCTACAATCATAATCTATAACAAGGAAAATTAAAGAAAGAAAAAAGTCAAGTTCAATATGCAGTAAACGACAAGATTCATTCATAGAAAGCTATATGACATGCAATCATACATTGCAATGAGATATTCAAATTATAACCTTAACCTATGCTGTAATGGTGCCTGGTTATAGTTAAGGAAGACAAAGCAAACTACTTTGACTATTTTACCATAAATACATTGATTACTTGATGCCATTAGGTTAGTGTACCTTGCGAAGTGGGAGCACAGAGAAGAGGCCAAGAAAGCTGACAACAAATAGAAATCCTATCATCCATCCTAAACCCGGGTCCTTAATATCCTGTGCAGTGCCACCGTCGGGAGATTGTTTAGCAACCTCTGAACTCATTGCAAAGATGTAGCTACCGAAACCCCCTGCCCAAGCAAATCCAGTCAAGCAATCGTTAACAACAAAGAAGGTTCTTTTCGCATCAGAATTGCAGTTAACCATTAGAGCATGAACCATAATTTCAGCATAGATTTCTTCTCAAATGATCGTGAAAACTTAAATGTATGACAATAAACTTTACATGCATAGACAACACATATTCAACTTGGCAGAAAGATGACAGGCTAATATAGAACACCGAAAATCCTTACAACTCCAATACCCAAAATTAGTTAACTTCTAAGGCACTAAAAACTACAAAGATTTAATTCAATAATTTAATAAACTGAAAAAAAAAACATGTGTTTAAAAGTGACAAGGATATATTGTTTTTTAATAAGATTATTTTTGTTAAAAAAAACTCATTTGATCATATAAACTTATGTAATAAATAGTTTTCGTAAAAAGTTAATATTACTTTAAATGATAAATAATATTTTCTCCGTTCCTTTTTATTCGTTTAAAAAATTTATTTTGATTTTCAAAAGAATATTAATTAATTATTTTTCATATGTATATCCTTATATCTATCAACTATAATAAATAAAAAAGATAAAAATAAAATTTATATATATAGAACAAATTAAAAAAATAAAATTTTTAAAAATTAACACCATTAATTATATTTTTTAACATTTACATTTTTCTTTATAAAAAAATGAAAAATAACAAATGTGAAACAAAAAGAATATAATGATAAAAGAATAAAAGGAAAATTGGTAGTAGTGTAACTTCAATAATTTGTCACACATTTATTAAGGCCAAGGACAATATATATAATTTATTCCCAAAACTATATTACATAAATTATTTAAGTTATTCCTAAAGATGACATATTAGTGTTTTAAGATACTTATTAGAAAATTAAAAATTATAAAAAATATTAAAAATGTTAATCAATATTCTTAAAATAATAGTTAAGAAATATAAATAGAAAAATTGATGTAAAAATATAATAAATTTACATCCATAATAATTTATAATATTTTTAACATTTTTTAATTTTATTTTTTTAACCAATTTTTTAATGGGTATCTTTGAACCATCGGTTAAAAATGTAAATATTAATTTACTTTCATAAAAAAAATTAATGTACTTTTAATATAATTTTTAATTTTTTTTATTAATTTACTTTGTTGACATCGTCCTTAATTTTTTTAGGGTCAATCGTCACTTTAAAAAAGTCGTGAATTTATTAAAAAATTTATTTACTACATAATTAATTAAGTTGTATAAACAAAACATTTTTAAACCGCGGTATCATAAATAACACATTTTGAGAATATGCTGAAAACAACTTGAGAATTCTCCTTCATACATAAAGGTATTCCATCGTCTTACATTCCTAATCTAAGGATCATTTTTATTATGTTAAAAAAAAAAACTTGTTCTATTATAATGATAATTTTTCTACATAAAAAAAGACATGTCTTTTATACTTGGAACCTGGTTTCTCCATTTTCTTTACAAACAAAAACGGCACATTGCATCAGCCCAAAGGAAAAAAAGACTAAATATTATAATTTTATTTTTATTATTTTTTTTTTTTTAAAAGAGAAATTCCAACTTGTGGACCATTGGAGAATGGTGGTGGGACCAACCATACTGTCACTACTCAAGGAACCGCTCAAACGCATGCAACCGTGATCCCAAAATCCAGAAAGAAAGAACGCCTAAACATATTTTAATTTAAATATAAATAATTTGAATAAAACTTATCGAACACAACTTACTTATAATTTTTCAGATATATCTTATATGTTTTTTTTTTCAATTAAAATTAAAATATCACTGTAACACGATGTAAAAACTAGTGTTGATCACGTAAAACTTTAATTGAAAATTGTTTCAGTTTAAATTTGAAACAAATCATAAAAAATAATAGGAGTGAAGAAGATAGATGATTCATGATCCGAGAAAATTGGTAAGAGAAAAGAAAGAGAGAGAGAGAGAGGTTACCGCTGAAGGCAATGCCACTGGCGGCGACGACGCATGTTTGAATAACGGTATTCTCCTGGCGAGTGAATGGTTGCATAAGCAAGCCAGATTTGGCGAGCAGCGTCGTCCACGTCTTCACGAAGAAGAACCCTAACAACCCCGCCGATATGTTTAGCGATGGAATAATCCCCGTCGTTAGGTTCAGTTTCATCACGATGAAGGTGAACAACACCGCCAACACGAAACTCACCACTATCGCTCTCAAGCTCACCTGCCGCTCCCACCGTGGCACCACCTTCTCCTCAAACGTCTTTTCTACAGACAACGCTTCCACCACCTCATCGTCGCCGAGCTCCAAGTCGCTGTTGCCGTTGCCGTATCTTCGCGAAGCCATTCTCTGTAACTGACTCTGTTTCAGTGTAACCACCTTTTTGTATCTTTCTATTTTCTAGTTTTAATATTTTGACTTTTTCTTTTTTGTCTCATACATTTATAATGAACCAAAATTCAAAATATTTTGTTTGGTTCAAATATGGAGTTCTCTTTCTCTGCTTATCTGTACTTTCAACAAATTCCATTTGTACTTCCTGTACAGTTTTCGGAATGATCCATAATTAAATGGTTTAATTTTTATTTTTTTACTATCAATTCTTGTATTTTTTTTTCACAAAACAAAAAGAATATGTGATCTGTTATGTGCCGCTGAGATTTTACCGATAAAATTAATTTTTTTGTACGTAGAGAATTAATTGCTTATGTCTTTTCTTGTGAAGTTATTGAGTTATATAAATAGCTTTGTTGAATAAGAGTATTAGTTTTAAGCGGTGATGTTAAATAAATATACCAAAATGACGTGATAATCATAATAACCTTTTCAACTCAGCCTTATCTTTGGATTAGTTATTTGAAAAAATAATTTTTTTAAAAAATTTAAATTTTAATAATTAAAAAAAATATTTAAACATTATTTTATTAGAAATTATAAGTTTTATAAATTTTAAAAAAATATTTTAATCAATTAAAATAAAAAATTTTAATTTTTTTAAATTAGTTATAATTTAAAATTTTTCAAATCTATCAACATTGTATGTTTATACTATTTTTTTTATTGTTATTTTGTATTAGTTTTTCTTATGTTTTAACATAATATTTTTAATATTAAATATATATATATATATATATATTGAATTATTATTTTAGTTAAATATGTTACATAATACAAAAAATTATATATCTAAGTTTGAGAGAAAAAAATTAATAGCAAAATTAAGAAAAATCTAAAAATATTTAAATATAAAATTTTGTATATAATAAAAATTAAATTATTTAATATAAATAAAATATTTAATATTTAATAAACTTAAAATTTACTATCCTAATAAAGAATTTGAAATATAATAAAATTAAATTTTTATCCAAATAATATATTTTAAAAATAAAAATATTTAAATTTTTAACTATTTTAAATTTCTTAAAATATTAAAATACTTCATATAAATATAAGGTAAGGATTTTTTTTAGAGATATACCTAATGAGGATATAGAGAAAATTAGGTAATTTATATAGGGGTAGTTTGTTATATATTTTGATAAAATTTATTTCAAGATGCATCGATGTTAAAATTATAAATTGTGTTTAAGAAGATAATTTAAAATTTTGTTGTAAAGGATTGATTTTACTTGATTAAGAAAGTAAAATTAATTTTTGCATAAAGCATAATCACTTTTAAAATATAAATATACATATTTTTTTGTGAATTTACACATATGTAGAATCATTTTTTCTTGTAAAGTTTTTTCCTTCTTTTAAAATTAATTTTAAGAATTTATTTTGTGAAATATAAAAATTATCCATACAACTATTTTTATTATACAAATAAATTATTTTTCCTTCAACATGATTTTGACATATTCATATTTTACGAATAATTTTAATTTATAACTTTTTTTATTTAAATTTATGTATCCAGAAAAACCGGATCCACACAAACAAGGAAAGATAAATGATATTTGATCATGCTAAATATTATAAATTTTTTAAAGTTTATGTTTTTCATTCTTTTGAAATTTATAAATAGAATTTACTATATTTGAGTTTTTTTTTATCAGTTTATTTTTAGGTTATAAGTGTGCCTATTGTTTTTTTATTACTGTATTTGTTTAAAGTGTAGATTATATGTATTGTTAATCAAACCTTTCTAATTTTTTTTATCATTAAAAAAATATGCCCACACACACACACACATATATATATATATATATATATATATATATATATATATATATTCAGGTGATTCAGATGAGGAGTGTGTATCTATACAAGTGAGATCCATTTTTTCTTTAATATGACCAAGCCTTTGAAATAAGTTGAAGATCTCTGTTATGTATGCTGTAATTATGCACAACTATCAAATTTAATTTTATTTTAATTACTAAATTCATTTACAATCTGAAGATGGATAAGATAAAAGAAAGATAGATAGGTAAAATGAGATTTTTTTTTAAAAAAAATGAATGTAAGATGGAATAAGTTATCTTATTTTATTTTAATCTATTATTTAATTGACAAATAACATAAGATAATGTTATAGAACTTCATTAGGGGAACACATCCAGAAGTGAGCTTTACTAATCCAGGTTGATTTGTGAGAATGGTTTTCGCGTTACGCAGCTTTTTCAATAATTGTTTATAATGCACTTAAGGATGTATTAATAGTAAAATATTTCTTTATACGAAACTTTGTAATATAAGTTAAATTTAACGATTGGCAATATAATTATATGTAACAAAAAAAAACATTTAAAACGTAAGAAAATGTTGAAATTGAATTTATTTATAAAGATTTTTTAAATGAAGATAACCAATAAATTAAAATGTAAAATCATAGAGTTCCTATAGCATTTTAAATTAAAACCTCAAAATGTAACCAAGCATTGCCCCTGTTTCATTCCTTTTTCTTGATTAGAAAGCTTTTCATGACATTTGCTAATTGAGGGTAATCTTCAAGTAGTTTTCGTTTTGAAAGGGTGTCATCCTCATTTTGTGGGGTCCATAACACTTCACCAGCCTGTAAGAAATTCAAGCTTGTAGTGATTACTTTGCTGTCGAAGAAATAACACCGATTCAAATGTGAAAATAGATTATCTTAATGTCTCATTGAAATCTTACTAATAATTTGCTTGAGAGAAGGGATCTAAGCTTTTGAAAGTCGTTCTTCAAATCTTCAGCTCCATTGATGTTATGAAGCTTATGTGCTCCTTTAGCAGCTACCAAGATTGTTATCTGGTATATGTCCATTTCAAGTGTAAGAAGAAACGAAGCAAAACTTTCCTCTTTTGAATTGCTCAACTTTTGATAAGAAAGGTTATTTGGAAGATACATCATGGGTTCAAATTTCACAATCCAAACATAAAAATAAGATAAATTAACTTCAATATATGTGACTAATGATGAGGCAATTGAGTTGGACCACATGCCTCTCTAGTTAATGTTTATTTAGATGATAAAAGGAAACTATAAAGTAGACAAGGAATTTGCCTACTTGATATGTGAGCATGTTCCCATACCACTCCATAAAGAACCTATATTATGAAAGATGAATGTTTCACTCATTCTCATATCCATAATATATGGTATTGATAGTCTTGTTCTTAAAGCCATCATTTGGATAAGTGAAAAAAATATGATAGGAGAAAAGTTGGTTGGAGAAAAAATGATATAATTCTACTATTTTCTATTAATTCTAGAGAAAAACATATATAGAAAAAAGAGGGAAAAATTTAATGAGACTCATTTAAAGTTTTCTCCTAATTATGAAAATAGAAAATAATTTTATCAAATCTCATTTTGTTTTCTAACTTTCTTTTCTTTCATATTGTTTCATTTTTTTTCACCTCTTTTTTTTTGTCTGCGTCTAAGCAAAGGCAAGATGTTAAATATACTTAAGGAATGAATTACGTGTAAAGATTTTTTTTTATCATGCTTTTACACGGAAGAGGTCCAAAAAGGGCATGAAATGGAACAACAGAAGACCCAAAAATGTCTATGATATTTTCAAAATAGAAAAATGAGTTGATGCATCCAATGTGAAGTCTCCCACCTGGGCCAATCCATTGTCATATGATACAAATTTGACCAAGGAAAGATGAAACTACTGTGGTGCTAGTGAAGCATACAAAATGAAAGTTTTCATCCACCAAAAAAAGTGATTTTTTATATTTTAGAAGTTTTATGAAAATGAAAAATTGTATTTTGTTTGTTTACAATGATGAAAAATATTTTTTATTTCAAAAGATAGTTATAATTTTACCTTTTTTAAGAAGTTTTTGAAAACAACTTAAACTAATTAGAAATTTAATTTTTTCATATTTTGATTTTTTTTAAAAACTAAAACAAACAAAAAAGGCCGGGAAGTGATTTTTTCTTAAAAAAAAGTTTTTTTTCATGTAAAAGTACAAACAAACATGCTCAGACTTGAAAGTTTTAAATGCATAATTTAGGAGTGAAAAATGAGAGTTTATGCTGGTACACAAACAAATTTTAATTAGGAATAATCTATGGCATAAAGAGATCATACCATACCACTATGTACTCATCATTGCCAAACCCATCGAGAAGTTCCTCTTCTTCAATTTTATATCTTTCCTCTTTACTCTCCTTTACATCAAACTGCAATAGACTATTAGTTGCTTATAGCTTTATAGTTAAAATTAGACGCAAAATCAACAATCAACAATCAACAATCAACTTGCCCAACAGCTGAAATTGAAGTGGATAAAACTCATGGTAAGGTGCATCAAAATAACCATTTTGAATGCTGGAATCCAGAAAATTGAAGCAATTTTAGAGTAGTTTTTTAATAATCAGACCATACCATTGAGTATTCATTGCTAAACACATCAGCACTCTGGCTTCTGGTACTTTTCTTTTCGGTGGTGTTTAAATTAACTACTGTCTCTTTATCAAATTTTGCCCTTTGTTCATTTGAAAGTTGTTTATAGAATTTCTCTCCATCCTCCTTATTTCGTTTCAGATCCACCTGTCAAAGATTGTTCATTACTGACAAACTTCTAGAAGTTATAATTTCCTAGCCATATAATATATATAACTAATAACCCAACAGCTGATCTATATAAATCATAGATAAATATATGTTAAACTTATAACCAATAAACTGCTATTGCAATTTGACTTTGGGAGAAGGAATCGACTAACAGATGAATATCCTGCAATCCAGTGACCATGATGCCGATCCAAACTTTGAATTGTCTCTGTCACAGAAGGTTTTGTATCAAGAAGTACATCAAATACAAAGCCTCGTACAGATAATAAAACTTTAATGCTAGCTAAATCATAGAACAACATGTAAATATCCAAGATTAAAGACCTTGGCTCTAGATTGTAATAATAACCAAAGTTTGCAATTATAGAGAAGAAATTTCCTAGGTGCACACTGACATCACAGAAGACATATCTCACCTAAAAGTCAAAATAGACATTGAAAACAAGAGCACAACACAAACTAGTCACACTCACAGCAAATTTGTACATGGAAAAATACTGATGTATATCTGAAAATAGGTGAAATAAGATGGAACGAAGAAAAAGGAAGAAGAAAAAAAAGAAAAAAGATATGTGAAGTAACATATGATGTGATAAGAATAGAGATATAAAAAAAAATGCGAATGTATTAAAATGGAAATTCTATTAATTAAGAGGTGTGATAATTAAGATTCTTTGTACATTTTTCACACCTAGTCACAGTAGTATCCACCTTTTTCTTAGTACCTATACCCCGAGATGATGTGCTTCTTAGGGAAGTGCAAGAAGTTTTATTTCCCAAAATAATAGTGCTCATGAAGTTGATCAGCCACAAGTTTTAACCATAGCTAAGGATGAAAGACTCAAGTAAAGTGTAACCACCCTCTATCAAATCCATCACCAATTGACCAAAAAACATAACAATACTAAATTAAGTATCTCACAAGACCCACATCTTGATTAGAAGAAGCAACTCCCCAAACTACCTGTCAATAGATGGCTCACACCTTCTCGAGAGGACGTATCTGCAGTTTCTGCAATCCTAGTTAGATCCTTTTGTATTGAGTTTCCAATCCCACCCACCATTGCAACCTTATATATAAGACACAGAAAATTATAATTAACAACAAAACCTCTTAGACAATTAGTACATGTACTCTTACACTTGGCAAGAATATATCAGGTTTTAGTGAAAACAACAAACTAGAAAGCAAACATTTATATATACTCAACTCAATACGAACTTAATTAGTCATTGGTACTAGTTGAAGAGCGATCACAGGAACAAATGTTTTACTAACCTGAAGCTTGAGCACAGTAACTGTATTTCCATTGGTGTCTTTACAAAATCCAACCAAAAACAAACCAAATATGAAGATCAGAAACACCATTGACCCTCCACCGTGACTTTCCCTTTCAACCTCAGCGGGAGGAGAAGAGACATGATTATGCAGAACCCTTTCTGATCCTGAATCACTCGTGTATGATTCTGATGATGAAGACTCTGAATCTGAATCGAAGAAACTCCCTCCCATCACGCCTCCGGAAGAGGCCGAAGTGAATAACACCAACCCTAGCAGCAACAGAGTGATTGTGCTAGCACTACCGATTCTTCTCAACAACGCCATTTGTGCCTCCAATACTATGCAAAATGAACTTTTCAACAATGCAATTAAATATTTACCTTACTGGAATCAATAAATTTCTCACTTTCTGTTCTGATTCTGTATGTAATGGCATCAGATGTTAAATCCAAAGAAGAGGAAAATTGGTGCCATTCTCATCTGAAGCATAATTTGTTAAGGAATGCCTATGATTTCATCGAGATTCGTAATGTGTTGAGATTGAAGATCTCAGACTCCTTCCTTCCATTCCAACTATAAATTGTGGACACGTGTCACTTGTCATCCTTCCTATGTCTTCTTTCTATTTTTTCAGAGGTTAACTAAGATCATCTTAAACAAAAATCAAACTCAATATTAGTGGGGCCAGTTACGTGCATCTTATACCTAAAATAATAAATGTGAATATTTATTTGGTCCTAAATATAAAATCTATTCTCATATTTGTTATTGTATTAATTATTAAATTTTTTATATATCTTAATTTTTTATAAAATTTATCTTAACAAGATATTTATTTAATTTTATATTATTAATTTAAATATTTAATGTTAAGAATATTTTTTTAAAAAGTTAAATTTATAATATATTAATTATATTTATTGATTTTGATAAATTATTTATTTATTTTTCTAAAAAGAATCGGATGAAGTAATATATATGACAACTTTAAAGAGAAGTGAGATGTAATAATTCAGATAAAATTTATTATAATCAATTTATATTTACGATATATGCAAACAAAAAATACAGAGTAAAAAATATCCTTGTGCTCTAAACATACGACAAGGTGAGTTAATGATCCTCAATGAAAAATATTGATGTTATACATGCTAAGAATACAATCAACTAAAAACATAATACATAATCGAAAATCACTATCATCTATATCACTACCGCCACATGCAATTGATTTTGGTGACATGTGTAGAGGAGTGCCTCTAAATTTGAATCTTAAAGAATCCGAAGTCCACGATTTCAGTTAACGAAACTCATTATCTTGATACTGAGAAGATGGAAATACAAGGATATTGTCCGTTTTGAGATCAAGATAAACAAATCCTTTTTAATGAATGCAAGAAAGTTTCTAACAAACTTTTGTTTTCATGATTTTAAAAAATGGTTGTTGTTAAGGATGGAAGTAGGTCGAGGTGAGGTAGGTTAAACTTGACCTGAGTCTGGGTCTGTTCTCGTTAAAGGTTTTTTTTTTTTTTTCTGTCAAGGTCTGGTCTGATTTAAAGCCTACTATACCTGTAAATCTGTTTAAAAGTCTACATTATAAAAAGAATCAATAAATAAACTTAAAATCTATATAAATAATTGATTACAAAATCTTGCAAATTTAAAGTTTACAAGATAAAAATACTATTAAATAGGCCTAAAATATATATATATATATATATATATTAATATTATGTAAATAAAATATAAAATAAATATTATATAAATATAAATATATAATATATAATATATAAATAGACTCTTGAATAAGTTAAATAGGTTTTTTTATAAGCTTAGATTGATTTGTTTATCTAAAAAGATTTTTTAACAAGCCTGAACCTATCTATTTGTTAAACGAGCCAAACTTAACTAGGTTTTAAACGAGACGAGTGTAGATCCTGTTGAACTGTCTTGTTTACTTTCATCCCTAGTCGTTGGTTCATCAAATCTTTTTGAAGTTTGAATTTAAAAACTGATATACATTATTTTAATTTTTAATATATTATTTGGATGGTTAGAACTATAGCGGAAAAAAAGTCTAAATAAAGATTATAGCCACATAATCAATTATTTTTTTATATTTGATGTATTTTATCTTATTTAAATAAAAATTTTAATTTTCCGTAAGATTCACATTTAAATGTTTAGATGTGAAAAGGTTAAGAAAATTGAAAAAAAAAATTATAAACTATTTAGAAAGCTTTTTACATGAGCCAAATACAATAATATATTTATAAAAATATATATTAATAAAAATCTTTTATTTTTTTAATATTAAATTATTAAAATTATTATATATTTATAAAAATATAATAATATATTAATAAAAAATTAAATTTTTTTAAATTAAATTTTATATTACTAATATATATATATATATTATTTTTTTTTATTCATCTAAACAATTAAAATCATTCTTTTTCTTTCTATTTCAACACATCTAAATAATCTTTTTTTTTCTTCATTTTTCAAACAAAGCATAAATGTGTATTTCAAGACGAAGCTGTACACCAAGATTTCATCCTCGTTGATGATTGTACTGAGGTGAGATTGAATGATTTCAGGACAAGAGATGAAAGAATTCAAAATATATTTATCTTTTTGTAACGTATGTGACATGGAGAGTGTTGCATTTTTTTTATAGTTATTGGCTTGGGATAATCAACAGAAGTAGCAAGAAAAACAGTGCCATAGGTACCACACCAAGAACTCAGTTGTAAAATGCAACTCTTTTTCAGCAAGTGTGTACTAATTTTGGAGAAATTATCTCTCTCTCATCATATTTAGCGCAGTAGTTATAGTCTCTAAAATTTTGTAAACTACATATAAAGAATAAGATTGCCAAAGATATTTAAAACAACTCATCTAGGCTCGAACCAATAACAATCTAAACTTTTATTAGTCTTGTATTCATAAATCAATATTTTTTTCTTCTGCAATACAGCAACCAAAAAGCTTTACAAGATTATGATGCTGATGTTTTGCAATCAATGCCACTTCATTTTTGAATTCTTCCAACCCTTGTCCAGGTTTCTTTGAAAGCCTTTTCAGGCCTAATTCTTGCCCATCTATTAGTCTCCCCTAAAAAATAATCATCTGCTATAGTTAGAAAGTTTTTAACGAAAATGTAAGTCCTGAATTGGTTTTCTAAATCACCTTGTGTTCTAGTCCCAAGCCACCTTCTCCAAGTTTGTTATTGTTTGAAAAGTTTTCAGTAGCATTAGCGAAGATTGACAAGTAGAAAGTTGAAGAATCAACTTCTTCCTTCATTTGTTTATTTTTGTAATGCTTGCTGTAAAATTTTCTTGCACCCCTGATCGGTTGGAAGATAACAATATATAAACATTAAGACATTTTTTTTACAAGTATGTAAACACTAAAACATATCATGCACACGTTATTTTTTCTTTTTTCCTTTTTTTATGCCTAATTGCCTATATTAGATGGTAAATTATATCTCAGTATTTATGGATTTTTAATTATCAATATGCCTACACATGTAATTAATCCAAAAATAGTCGCACCAACAGTTATTCCTACTATCTTTTTCTTGATGCTTCCATGAACACCTGAAACATGATCTAAAAGATAGAGCATGATTAATCACTGCATCTACAACACGTCCGTTGATTGAAGCTGAGGTAAGTGTATCTACTTTCTATAAACCGAGTAAGAAAGGCGATGTATTTGATTTATAAATAAATAACATACAACAAAAAAAAAGCATGCATCCAAGTTTGCATATGCTGTGCAAGAACTTGTCACATTCCTCAAGATTCATGGTCTTACTAAAACTATGATGAAGACGTGTCTGGCAATTTCAAGAAGCCATCTGTGTAACTATCGTTGCAATTAGATTTATTACTTGGAACACAACCTTCCCAAATTGATATATTACATTGCAATTAGATATACTATTAGGATGAGGTTTTTTTTTTTTTTTGAGTAAGCGCTTTTGACGATGCACAGGGATACGGCACATGAATGTTACAGTGCTAGTTTTTCCTACGTTTGTATTGCCTGAAAAGTTGGACTTCTTTCATACATCCACAAAAGTTGGATTCATTGCCACCAAACATATAATCCTTCTAATACTCTTCCGCTCCTTTTGGTAAAATTTACGCACGACTTGCGTTGAAAGAAATGTTACTCATACTTTTCATTTTGAGAAAAAAAAAAATCATGTCATACACACCATCAGAAGCAAAATATTCTTGCATAATTACAATTAATGTGGAACTCAAAAATTAATTAAAACAGTAATAAAAAGAGTAATAAAATTATTTTAATATTATTTTAAATATTTAATCGAAATAACACTGATAAGGTAAAAAATATATACTATCATTCAATCTTAATTGTGGTATAATATACAAAATATTAACTGTTATAATAATTTTAAAAATTGTATTTAGAATAATTTTAATTAATAATGTAAATATCTTTATTCATATTATATCAAAATTAAGTACATTTTCTTTGTACAGTTCCTTTTCTCGATCATTTCTTGGCTTCTGTATGTATATATATATATATATATATATATATATATATATATATATATATATATATATATATATATATATATATATATATATATATATATATATATATATATAAAAAGTTTAAATTATTTTAAAAATAATTTTAGTTAGATTACTCTTCTTAATTATTTTTATAAATGATTAAATTTTATCAATCTAATCGTCAAATTAATAAATTATATTATATAAATTATTTTTATAAAATTCTATAAAATTTAAAAAATATTTAATATATTATTTATAAAAGATATATCATCCGTTAATTTAAATTTATTTTTTTAAATATCAATTTTTTTAAAATTTTATAAAAAATAATATATATACATATATATATATATATATATATATAATCAGAATTTATTCACACCAAATATCAAATTTTAGCACTTAGTATTGAATATATATATATATATAATTTATTAAATATTATAACATAATTTAACAATTGAATTAATAAATTTTACATTTTATATAAAATTATTAAAATACTATAATCATACAACATAATCGGAGGGTAAATTAATCAGATCTGATGAAATCGCATGTCATCAGATGAATAAATATCCTTTATATTTACGTCGTTTTAGTCGCGACATGGATATAATATCAAGTGGTCAATGTCCAAACAAAAAACATGAATGGACAAAATGGAATGCACATCAGGTCTAAGTTCCGCCGTCCATATCACAGCTATGGCGCATAAAAACAAAATTTTCATACTGGAAAGTTCCTTTAAAAAAAATTGAGTCAGAATTACACTTCCTTTAAAAACACTTTACCATCCCTTCCTGCTATTACCAACACAGTCTATCACCATAACAATGGGTAAGTTGGTCGAGTGATGAGGTGTAAGACCTGTAACGCAGGCAGGGTTTTCCACTATTCACATTACCATTATGTTGATCACAAAATATAGTCTTTTTAACAGCTACCGATTATGGGTTGACAATATAAAAACCAAATTCATATCATTTCTACAAATGAACTGGGAATTCATCCTTAACAGAAATTCACACCCAACTGAATTCCACTGGTTTCCTTTCCTATCAGTAGCGCCTCGCTCGAGAGATACTGCTACGAGGCTTTTCGTTACAAGCTGTAGTATTCTAGCAAAGATTGGTGGGTCCCTCATAAAAATGATCTAACAAATCCGTATCTTTAAAAAATAACTCCTACTTCTTTGTAGCATATTTTATTAAATGACTACGATGGCCACAACAATAAGAAAAAAGGTGGACTTTATCATAAATTCATTACAATTCAACTGCAGTGTCTACTACACTAACCAAGAAGGGGAGAGCTATCGAATTTTTTAATGTCAACCCCCTATTATCACAAATACAAAATCATGTCCAAAATTACCTTACAAACCACGACTATTTTAGAAGCCCAAGACCAGTGACCACCTAGTCATAAACTAATATGTTGTACTTAGACTTCACAACAGAACTATCTTTACAATAAAACTAACCGTTCCTCACCAGTCAATACATCTCTAGCTAATAAAGATTAAAATTCCAGCTATTAATTTAAACTTTGGAAAAACTACAAATGACTAGTGAACCTAAGGCCTCAACAATTTCCTACATCATTGGATAGTATATAAACCTGATTTTCTCCCACCTCATCTTTTACACCTACCTTACCCCTGTCTATCTCTCTTTTTATCTTCCATCACATCTATCACCTTATTTTCTTCCCCCAAAGGGTGCTCATGAGTGTCACAGCATCATTTTTTCATACAAGAAGAATAACAATATATAGGGCTGCAATTTTCCTCATAACTAAAGCAGATCATGTCCCATCACCTGAACTGAAATGCAATAGCTTGCATTATTTCCTAGATGCTGATTATTGGCATAGAAACTACTCATATCAAACCTAGATACATGATGCAAGGAAAAATTAAGACCACAATCTGTGTTTCCTTCTACTAATGCAATACACCAAACATTGTCACATTGGAACCTGACAGGTTGCCACTTGCCAATACTTTCACAACGTTGAATAGCACAAAAGATCAATAACCACACAAATGTTAAGCCCCATACCAAATATGTATAGGAAAGATCAATAATTTTAGAACATCACCTGGAAGGCCTCAACATTCCTTTACAATGTTGAAAGGTCCCTGATTTTGATGAAAGTATTAATATAAAAACACACAAGCAAAGACTGGTCATTGGATCCAAAATAAAGCAGAAGAGGGAAGGGGCTAAAAAATCAACTAGGAACAATAACTTATCTACCTCTTTTCTTCAACAAAACTCTATCAGAGAACTAAAATCGCTACCCAGAATTAAACCCTTTTTCCCACCAGATAAGTAACATCAATTCTCAAAGCAATTGGGATTAAGGTAATGTAATCACAGATCACCTGAATCTGCATAAAAAGATAATGATGAAAAAGCCAAGATTCCAGATAAAGCATATGATCAGATAAATAAATACCACTATATAGCATATATTACGATTAGCTCCATATTCATGGCTTCAGCATTGAAATGATCGACACAGAAAACCAGCATCATGAACACCAGGGCTAGCCAATTAAAGTTAAAATAACGCAAATACATCAAATTCAGAAGTAAACATATAATGTAGAAATAAACACAGTACAGGGCCAAAGTTTGCACCATATGACATTTTTTTTTCTGTTCAATTCGACTATGATTATTAACAATCCACATCAACCACACGGTTATACTACTAAGAGATATTCTCAATTTCAGAATTTCTCATGCCGAACCCTTGGCCGGTGCTGGAGCAGCAGCCTCGGTGGCGGGAATCTTGACGTACCCTAACTTCTTTTGGTTCTCGATCTCTTCGTCATCGGAAAAATCGTCGTAGGCGGCGGTGCGGTAGTCGTGGCGGGTGGAGAAGACGGACCAGACCAAGTACATGGTAGCGGCAGTGAGGGCGCCACAACCGACGCCGAAGAGCAACGCGAGGGCGACGCTGAGGATGTCCTTGGTGCGGTCGCGGAGGGAGGCGAAGTCGTACGCGGAAGAGAACCCTAAGGGGGCGCGTGGATGCGACGCGCCTTGGTCCTCGATTTCCGCTGCGAGGTTTTGGTGGGGGATAGGGTGGAAAAAGAGGTCATAGGGTTTGTCGTTAATGTAGAGAGGGGTAACGGATCGGATCTCGGTGATGGTGGCGAAGGTGTTGGAAGAAGGGTTGCGGAATGAGTAGGAAGAGATTATGAAGGTCCTGCAAGGACGCGCCGTTACGGTGGAAGAGAGGGCGAGGAGGAGGACAATGGCGACGGCGATCGGGAGACGATGGGCCATGGCGGAGACAAACGTGAAATTGAAATTGAAATTTGATGAGAAACCGAAGAAGAGAAGGAGAAAGGAACGGAAAGAGATAAGAAATTAATGAAAAACGAAGGTGTTGTTGTGTTGTGTTGTTTTGTGTTGTAGGTCAAAAGGATAAAAGTCAAAATTAGTAATTACCCTCCAAAGTCACTTTTCTAATGCCTGCCTGAATTTTAATTGTTGCTTTTATTGTTTGCAGCCATCTTTTTCTTACTTTTTAATTTTTTGAATATTTATTTTAATATGAAAATGTAGTTTAATTTAGGGATGTACACGGATGAATTGATTTGATTTTAAAATAAAAATTTTAAATCAATCAAAATTAATTGGTTTAAATTTCAAACAAAAGTTATTGAATGGATAAAATATGATTTTTTAATTAAAATTGGAATTATATCTTTATAAAATTAAAGAACAATCCTTTAAAAACATACAATTTGATCTAAGTTTTGTTGTTATTAAATCTAAATTAAACCAATTTAAAAAATAACAATTAGTTAGATTTGAGTATTTGAATAGTATATTATTTCTATATTTTATAGATATTTTTAAATTTAAATAAAATTTATAATTTATAGATAAAAATTTGAAAATTAATTTGTTTATTATATTATTTTAATAAAAATTTAATTAGAATCAATTTTAATATTGAGAATAAAATTAAAAATAATGTTAATATCATTACATATAATATCTATTAATATTATAAATAAATATTTAAATTTTAAAAATTTAATTTCAATTAAAATTTGATTTATTCCTTTTACAACAAAAAAAAAAATTCAATTAGGTTTGAACCAGAATTTGGTGCAATAGTTACTCTAATTCTAATTCCTTTATCACTAGACTAATGATTTAAAATTTGATTTATTTAAAAATAAGAATGCTTTAAATTTATTAATATTTAAAAATTCACAATATATCAATATTTAAAATTTGACTTTAGGTAGCGTTTAAAAAATAAAAAATCACATAACATATAATAAGACTTAGAGTAGCTTCTAAAAATATTTTTGTTAAAAAAATTAATTTAACATACAAAGGTAGACTTATAAATTTTTATTTCCAAAAAATATGAAAAAATTATAAATATATTATTAAAAGTATATAAATTTGTCATCAAAATGGGTATAGCCCCTAAATTTAAAATATTAATTAAAATATATTTATTAAGGGAAATTCCATAAAATCTTAAAAAATAATATAAAGATCAATTTGACTCAAATTAATCCGGCTTTAAAAAATATGAATATGAGAACTGAAATAATAAAAATTGTATTTAATGATTTTGTTTGGATTGGATCCGATTTTGTAAAAGTCAAAACTCAGTTTGTCTCATTAATTATGTTGGTCTAATCCAATAAATACCTCTAATTTCATATTATAAGGTCAAATAAAATAACGTGATTTGTACCAAAGTTTAACTTTATAAATACAAAAAATGTCCTATTTTTTTTTTTAATTTTTAACCGTTAAATCTAAATGTAAAAGGATGTATCTAATTTGTAATGTTAGTGTTAGAATGTGGATATATCTGCGTTCAAATATCAATAGTCATTCCCAAACAATACACGTTAATATTTTTTTTAAAAAAAATCATATCTAACATCCTTATAGAGAGAGAAGAAAAATACATCGATTTCTTAGCTTGAAATCATGACTTGCATATGTGCAGTGTGTTGAATAGTAAACTTATTTTTTATTGGATAGTTTCATTAAAATTTAAAAGAGAAGAAAAATAGGAGAATTCTATATCCTCCAAATCATCTTTTATTCTTACAAATATAACATTAATCAACTTAATTTTTTTCCAATTTTAAATATTTAACATCTAAGCAAATAATAAATAAAGAAATCTTGAATCTGTTTACTTTTGGTTGATTCCTCTTTAATGGCCCTCAATATGGAAGTACACCTACATACAGTAGAAGTTAGAAAGCTATCATATCATGGATACTGATTCGAAATTCTAAACTCTTTTTCTGTTGCTTTATCATTAAACTTTGGAGGGAATTGATCTACAAATAAAATGTTTTTTTTACAACTTTTATAGTATAACTTTTGTTGTCTCCTTTAATTTTGAGAAGCGTTTTATGTATATACATATCCGAAAAAGATAGTAAAAAAATAAGGATAAATTATATACAGTATCAACTATGATATTAATTTATTGAGATTTAAACAAAGGAATTGATTCAAGAATAAGGGCGAATGAGGGATAAGTATGGGAGTATGATTTGCAACTATGAGCATTAGCACAACATCAGGTAACACTATAGAGTCTTCTTGAACATGCGTTGCTTCATTGCCTTGAACATGATTCACCTTGAATAGCTATAGTGATTAAATGATAAATTTATTTGATCAGGTTTGTTTATGATTTTAATAATAAAAGCATGCGTCTTACTCTCATCGATACAAAACTATAATGACTGCATAAAATAATAATTTAATAATTGTCATCTTGAAGAAAATGGAAGGTGTAGAAACCAAGCAAGCGATTCCTTGGGTTGGAATCCAAGAACTTGGTTCTCATTCATATTTTTATATTCATGCTCATGTCCATTCGTTTCTTATTCCATTCATTTTTCCATTCTTCACCTCTTGAAAGTATACTCACATTGAGATATCTGAATCTGATAATCTGTTGTCGTTGGTATAATCGGTAATCAATAATCAGAGGGAAATGGGTGTTCTCTCCAATAAGATTGATAGGAAACAATTGAATCCCGGTGATCATATCTACTCATGGAGGCAGGCTTACATCTATGCCCATCACGGTCATCTCTTTTCTCTTCTATTAGTCTTCTATTTGATCTAATGTCACACATTTCTATGATTATTATTTGTAAAATCATTCTTATTCAGCGTTTAATAAGTCTCTTTGCCACCCAAGTACATATTTTAAAGACAAGGGGTGGCAGTAATATGTAGGATTTTGCATCACAATGTTCAAATTTGCAACTTTGTGCGTAGCTCATTGGATTTTGCATGTTAACAAATTCAGAATAAGAAGGATATTATTTAGAACAATTTAGAATAAAACCAAAAAGCATTTGGTCTAGATTAATGCATAGTAAGATTATGTAATCTGTGTTTTTTTTTTTTTTCACACTCAAATTTTGAGTTGGCATTAGAGCCTATTGAGTCAAATTATAAATGATTGATGATACTGAAATTTTCATCTTTGTTCTGGCAACTGCTTTGGTGTAAGACACCAGGAATATACATCGGTGAGGGAATGGTGATCCACTTCACAAGAGGAGCAGGCCAAGAAACTGGAACTGGAACTGTTTTAGATCGTTTAATTGTAAGTTGGCCACCCTTTCATGCAACAACTGAGTCTCCATGTCCAAGGTGTGGTGATCAAACAAAAACTGATGGAGTAATCTGTTCCTGCTTGGATTGTTTTCTTTCTGGTGGTGATCTATACCTCTTTCAGTATGGTGTTTCAACAGCATTTTTTCTAGCCAAAGCACGAGGAGGTACCTGCACCATTGCTCCTTCTGATCCAACTGAAGCTGTCCTTCACCGCGCTTTGTTTCTTCTTGATAATGGATTTGGTGGCTACAATGTCTTCAACAATAACTGTGAAGACTTTGCAATTTACTGCAAAACAGGCTTGCTTGTATCTACAAGCATTAGTGTAGGAAGGAGTGGACAAGCTGCATCTTGCTTGGCTGCTGCTAGTGCTGTAGTTTCTTCACCACTTAAATTAATGGCCACTGGTTTTGGTGGTTTGACTTTGGTTGGATGTGGCATGTACTGTGTTAGCCGCTATGTTTCTGATATTGGAGTGCGCAAAGATGTAACTAAAGTTCAGGTGGAGATGATACCTGAGATGGCCAAGGAACACTAGTGGGGTTATACAAAACTCTGATGTTTAACTTTGATTATGTTCTAAAATTGCCTTCATTCAACATTTGAAGGTGAAGTTCCCTGTAATATCTGGTCTTTTCATTTGTTAAGTTTTAATTAATACATGTAAGATGATCTTTACAAAAGGTTGTCATTTGTTTGTGCGTTTTTAGCAGGAGTAAAGTTATTTATCTACTCTTGCCAGATTATAATTTATTTGTGGAATGTTTGGAAGATCTTTTATGGAATATATTTGAATTTTGAAAATGTCTTATGACTCCTATAAGTTTTTATTTAGCTTTTTATACCAAGAGTTCTAGTAAAATTTATCAAATTAAATTTCTTTTAAACTTATTTTGGTAAATTTTTATGGTCAAAATTGTGATATAATAAGAATTTATTGAATAAATATTTAATTAAATTATTTACGTATAACACAACCCTTAATCCCTTTTGAACTTTGATCTTGTCTTTGTCCAATGCAAGTCATAGTTGGATAGTGTACAAATTTGGACTAATTTGAGTTTATTGTCATTAAGAAAAGCAATAATCTTCCATATCATAGCACAAAATAGATCTATTAAGGTATGCCTTTAGTACAAGAACATATCCAAGAAAAATATACGTATTTACTTTGAGGAAATATTTCATTTTTAATTTTTAAATTTCTTCAAATTTCATTTCCGATTTATCTTAAAACACGTTTCTTTTGCTGTTTTCATTTTCTCTTAATATACTTTCGTCATGTGTCCTATAGCAAATGCCTTAAGATTAGTTGGTTCAAACGCATTTGCTATTAACTTTCTATCTTCATGTACCTATAGCATGTCCCTTAAGATTAGCTTATTTAAACACATCAGTTACCGATTTAAGAGTCGAAACCATATGCACAAATTGACATTGGGGAGGTACCATTGGCGTGTTAGAGTTGTTACCGATGGTTGAAATTGCTGTGTCAAAACTAAGAACAAGGGACTAATAGGAAATAATGTTTTAAATGGAGACCAAGGGCTCATAAGAAGTTTCTCATCAGCTTCTTTTTACATCCTGTCAATCTCGAAAGTTCTTTATAATGGAGGCTGTCAAGGTAGAAAGGTATGTCTATAATACTTCAAAAATGCCATAATATAATTATAGAAAATGTACAAAATGACTTTTCCACATTCAAACAGTATTTCCATTTTCTTGAAAATGAAAGTCAGAGTTGTCCATCAAAAATGCTTTTTTATATCATTTTTATATTTTTATGGAAAACAAAAACAGAAAATGACAAAACTAACAGACCTTCAATACCTAGCAAAACAGGTTGCTTTTATAATGAAAAGCATCAAAACCTTCAGACAACTGATTTAGTTTCTTCACAATCAAATGTTGTTGAAAATATCTTACAACAAATAATTTCAAATACCAAAATTCATATTTAGCTTCACCTTTTCACACAAACTATAAGCTTTTCATTCATTTGAAAAAGATCTCAATACACTAATATGCAACCTGATGCAAGGATTAAGGAATATAGCAAACAGTAACAACATCAGGGATTTTTTAGTGCAGATGGCCATGAGGTCGTCGCATTCTTAGCTCTTCTATACTAGGCTAGGGAAAGGAGATATCAACCAAGACAGAAAGCCTAACCAAAATGAAATAGAGAGATGGCAAGAGAAAACCAAATGCAGCAAATCACTTGATTTTGCTATAACTAACTGGAAAGAAACATTGTACAATTTTTTAGTTTCACACGTTTTCCCTATGAAGTTACATTTAGATACAAATACAAAAGAAAATCCACAAATCATCACATGGTGTGCTAACAAACCTCTACAAGGACATCCAACCTGATCAAGGATCAATTCTTCTAAAAAGGCCAAAATTCTGGTCCACCAGGCTTCTTCACAAAGATTTGGTTGTATTCAGGCCTTGATGTCTGCATTCGTGTAAACATTAATTATTAGAACTCGTTGCCAAAAACACAATCATGGGATAAATGGGGCAGGTAGCAGAGGAATTTGGGGGGAGGGAAGGGGGCAGGTGAAGTTTAGAAATAGACGCAGAAATCAGAAATGTGTGACATGGCACGAAGCATTTAGGAGTGAGCTCAAGTACATAGCTTAAATAAACAATGATTCAACAAGTTCTTATCACACTACAGCTTATATCATTAAATTGATTGAAATGTTAAAAAAAATGTGAATTTTGTAAAGCTTCACCAATAAACTTACTAAAATAGATTTAAAACAATTTTATAAGCTTGAATTTGAAAATCAGATACTAAAAGTCGAACAAATATCAGGAGTTATTGAAATTTCATGCAGACTCTAGTTCAATAGTTTATTCCCATCCCATATTCCCATGTAAAGCTACTTCACCACATGTTTATCACTCCTTACAAAAAAACAAAAGTGACATGTTACATAGAAATATTCTTTTGGGATCTTATAAGCAGGAGGATATCCAATGTATTTGCATCCAGATAAACCTCCACAAATTATTACGAGGAAAAATAAACCAATATATCTCATGTATCAAGGAGACAACACCATATGTTGTAATTACCTAATGATTAAAATTTTGTTTAATTAATCATTCACAAGAAATATACTGTACAAAAATAGGGTTCTTATATTGATCACATTTCATGCTCCAGACATTAAGATTTGAGATCCGGCTCTTGAGGGCAACGTTTCAGTCCAATTTTAATTACATGGCCAAAAACATGAAAAGACAGAGACGATATCCATATAGAAAAGAATGAAAAAATGAAAAAAGAAAAAGAAGAAGGATATAATGAGAACTTACGATGTCTTTGAAGACAATATAAGCGATGAAGAAAAAAAGAAAGAAGAGGATCTCAAACTCGGCTTGTCTCGCAAAGACGAAGACAGCCCTAACTGCACGAGTCAATAACGACTCGTTCCGACTCTCGACTCGCTTGGCCATCGCCGTTCTATCTCTCACTTCAAATCAAACTCTCTCTCTCTCTCTCTCTCTTCTTTGTCAAAGAAGTAACGAAAATGGCAATGATCCTCTTTGTTTTTTGGTTCAAGCAATGATCCTCTTCAAACGGATCCGGGTCGGTTACCAATACGACCTGGATTGCCCCGAAATAATCTCTAATTCTCCTTCGGCTCAAAACGACACTAGCGTTTGACGTTTTGTTCTTCCTCAATCCTTTGCTTCTTCTTGTGTATGTCTGTTGACCCAAAAAAAAAAAACGTTCTGTGTGTATGTCTTGACTGAAAAAGAAAAATAAACCGGTATGTCTGTGTGTATGAGATCTTTGATTTTTTTTTTATAATTTTTTTATTACAATTTATAGGTTTATTGGCCCGCTTGTTTAATTTTTTTTAAGATAATCACTTTAAGATATATAAAAAGTAATTTATATTTTAGAAATTTTATAAAAAATAGAAGTTATATTTAGTTTGTATAACTATTATATTATTTATGCATTATGAAAATATTTTTAATTTAAAATAACATTTATAAATAACAAGCTAAAAAGAATATTGATATTTTTAATTAACAATAAAATTATATTATATTAGTAAAAAATTATTAAAATTAAAGATTAAATTAAAAATTAATTATTAAAATTATGATACATAATAATTATTATATTTGAAAATTTGACTCGGATCGATCAATTTAATTAGTTGAATCGAAAATCAATTAAGCATCCAATCTCTCCGATTCAAGTAGTTGGTTGATGTTAAAATTAGTGAGAATTGGTCTAACATTGGTTGAAAATCAATTTTAATTAGTTAGATTTAAATTTTATTTTTTAATTTATATTTAGTTAAATAAAAAGATCCAATGACGACTGACGAGGTGTGAAAAATTATATATAGAAAGTTTTATCATTTATCTTTTTTGTTATTGATTTTTAATCTCTATAGATATAATTAGTTTTATTCTTAATTCTTGTAAAAAAAATTCTTTTGTTTTCATTTTAACTTTTTTAAACTTCTACTTTTACTCTTTACTGTTAATTTTTTATTAAGTGTTTGGTAATTTGATTCATAAATGTTTAGTTAATCCCTGTCATATGTATTAACTTATATTGTATATTGATTTTTTTTATATAAATAGTATACATTATAACTTTTATCATTGAGTTATATAAAAAATTATTTAAATAATTTATTTGTTTAATTTTAAATTTAATATATACAGTAAGTTAGTGAATATGACAACTTTTAATCAAATTTTTATTAATTTAGTAAATATTTAACTTCAAATTAATGACAGGGATAAAAATAAAAATTTAAAAAGTTAGAGAAAACAAATAATTTTTACAAAAAGTAAAAAAATTATTATACTTATAAAAGTTAAAAGGATATTTAAATTAATTATTTATTACATAAAACTTCTTTATTTTTTTTCCTCCTAAATCTACAGCCGTGTGCATAAGATTGAAAAAACATTTTTTTGAATGATCTAATTTTCATTCTTTATATTTAATAATTAGGTATTAGTCATTCAAAATTGTGATCTTGGAAGATTATATTAATAGTATAAATATAGACAATATTTTATACAATAATAAAGAAAAGAAAAAGAATATAAAATATGATAGGTGATGAAATAAAAAATGAAAAAAAAAATATAAATTATAGGCTATTCCAAATTAAGAACCATCAATCAAACTGGCTAGAGTTTCCAACTAATATTTATTGATAATCAGACTGCAAATTCTTTTGAGCTTGGTCCATATACCACAAGAAAGCTAAAAAAATGAGAAGCATTATGTCATTAACTCCCTATATCTTGTCTGTAGCTTCTCCTTTTGTGGTTATAGACTCGAAGTTCGTTAACTGAGAAACTAGAATCCCTTTGCGGCAGAGTGGATAACATACACTCTATTTATAAGATCATTTTAACTAACTTCATTGCTTCTTTGTATAAAATCATTTACAAAATTTTAGATATATTTTTTACGTTTCATTAATATTCAACTTTTCTAATTTCTATATTTTAATTAATAATAGAATTAATAACTTTCAAACAAAGTTAAATTTCAAATAGAAATAAACTTGAAATGTTACAACATTTTTTTAAAAAACCAATACAACAACTAAGGTTTTCTTATTCTTTACATTTTGAATAGAAAAATCTTATAAATAGAAATGGTAGTATTTTGTATAAAACAATGAATACTTTTCAACCCTGCACAAATTACAAACAGTGAACCAGAATTTAAGAAACATCTGGGAATGGTATATGGCTTGAATGACAATATAGTAAAGTACCAACAGAATTGAGGTAAAAGTTGGATCATTCAACAAGGAAGTAATGGCATTGTAGAGTACAAAGATAGCTCAAGCATAAACAACCTTCTCTAGTTTCCTATCTAGAGTACATTAGTTCATGCAAAAGTTTAACCAAATGCTAAAATAACATTAACACTAACTCTAGCTTGCAGTGCACTAAGTTCAAATTGGCACGTAAGCTTGTCCTAAGTTTCTTATCATAAAAGTATATTTTTCTTCATAAATCCTGATAGAAATATAATAGAGATGACAAAAGGGGGAACAGATCGTACATAAAATATTGGAACCGGAGTAATAAACATGGAGAAATTGTCTTGACCGTGGGACCTGAAGGAATACATGTTCAAATCATTTCAGTATTCAAGTGAACCAATTGATGGTGGTCCAGAAACAATGTCCTGAGATTCGGCACCAGTGCCATTTAGCCTTTGTCCTGAACTTAGACCAAGCGATTCCACCGCTTGTTCTCCCATTTTCTGAATATCTTCAGGTGAAAGTATTTTGATATACCAAACGTTGTTCACAAATGATCTACAAGAGGTAAAACATACACCAATAAGGAAAATGTCAACAAACATAAATCAGATGAAATAAATAATCGTAGCATGTCCTTTTAATAAAAAATCAAGGATAGAATATTTGGATGACAAAGCAAGATGATTGAGTAGAACTCTAGTCATGCAGTATAACTGAAACCAGTACTTACTCCCACGGATCATCTCCAAGGAGAAGAACATCGTTCTCCCTGTCGACAAATACAAGCTGCCAGCCTGATCTAAGAGGGTCTTCTAACCTCCCCTCAATTCCAAACATCTGAGCCAACTCTTCTCGCAGTTCATGATAGCTGCTGAACCGGGAGATGTCAAGTGAGCGCCCAACTGACCCTGATTTGTAAACCTATGAAATAACAATTAAAGAACTAGATTAAACAAAAAGGGAAGACAAAAGCTGCAGAATACTTAAAAATCATACCTTTACAAAGGTTTGAGTCTGGTTTTGTTGATCAACATGCCCTGCATTATGCAACAATTCTGATGAATCTTGCAAGCAAGCATATAGAGGAGTACCCTGGAAACCGGACTCCCCTAATGGCATTGTTGATGAATTGGTATCAGCCGATGAAGCAGTGTATCCAGGGACGGTGGTGGGGAGTAGAAGGCCAGATGAATCAATATTGACACCAAAGAGTGTAGAATTTTGGGCATTGGAATTACAATGTGGTAGCACCATTGCAGAATCTTTTCCAGAATATTGTGCATGTGACATGGTGCTGCCGAAGGCATTGACCTGCACAGGTGCATACTTTTGAGTCCATGGTTGTTGGGGTAACTGTTCGGTCAGCAAGGTCTGACCACTTCTAGATAAATTCAAGAGATTGCCACTTCCTTCGGGACAAAGTGAGCTAAGCACGTTTTGTCCAGGAGAAACTGAAGCAGGAAACTTTATGCTTGAATCCAAGAAATCCGGTTTTGAATATGATGGGGACGGAACACCAGAGTGTTGTCTCTGATGGAGCTGATCACTTGGAATTAGAAGTGTATCTTGATAAGTATTTTGCTGCTGCTGTTGCACTTGGACTTCTTGATTGCTATGTGGTTTTTGAAGGAGGTGCTGAGACAGGTTCTCTGCCATTACTTGGGCATGTGGTTGCAGCATATTAGAAGACACCGATTGTTGAACTGCTTGCTGCTGTTGAAGTTGCAAGGGAGAATTATTGTTTCCTGATTGTTGAAGATAAGGGAAAGGCTGTTGAAAATTCATCATTTGTTGTCTCATGAGATATCCACTACCCAGGTTCTGCAAACCAGCTGCCAACATGGCTTGGTACTGTTGATTTTGATCATTTCCTAGTAAAGTTGGATCCATTCTCTGCTGCATCCAGGGCAACATACCAGCTCCTTGAAAATTTAGGGAATTGAGACCTTGATCTACATGGCCACCTCTCAGCCACATTAGCCCATTAGTTGCTTCATCTCTGCCATCTGTAACAAGATCCTTGGTAAAGAAAGTAGATAAAAGAAAACCCTCAAAATAGCTACGGCCATTTGTTTGGAAAGAGAAGGGATGAGAAACACTACAACTAAATGTAGATTACCAATAGAAAACCTACTGCCCATTTTTAGCACATGAAGAAAACATAATTTGGCTAACTTGATTTTCATTTATAATAAAGTGTCAGAAAACATTATTTGAGCATTTCTTAATGTATACACATGTTTTAATCCCAAGAATAAAAATAAAAATAAATCACATTAAGTTTAGATACAAGGAAGAAACTTTTCAAAATGTAAAATTTTCCCTATAATGGGTATAGGAAGCGAGGAATGTAAATATGAACTTAAAAAGTTTAATATTTATCATTTCTTTTCTTCACTTCAAACCAAGGAAGCATAGATAACATATGGAATATGGACAAAACACAACCCCAATATGTGGATATGACAAATTTTAAAAAGGGTTAATTACAAATTTTGTTTATGGTTCCTAATTAAATTGTTTTTAATCCTTACATGATACAAAAATTATGTGTTTAGTCCCTAGTGAGGGGCTAAAAGCACTACTTTTGTACAATATAGAGACTAAAAGGTAATAAAATTTAGAGACCAAAATCAAAATCTACTAGTTTTACGGTAACTAAAAACATAATTAACTCTTAAAAAATTCAGGGATAAAATCTTCTATTCAAAAAAATAAAAAAATATAAAATTATGTGGTGTGTTGCTAACATTCTTCCTAGTAAGTAGAATGAAATCTGTAAAGAAAAAAAGTCAGCATTGAGAAAAAGTACCATGCAAAGATGAGGTGCCAGGATGCCATGGACGTTTCAATCTGAGGGGAAATAAGGACGGATACATCGGGAATGTTGTTAAAGGCTCAATTTCCCACAATGACACTCGTGGTTGTCTCTCTCCTGCTGTCGATTCATCCCAACCAACCTATCCACAACAGATGAAAGGAACAAGTAATTGCAATTCTTTTAATGCATCTATTGAAATCAAACCCTGAAACTTCTAAAATGCTGTTACTGTAGATCAGTCTTTCTGGAGAGTCACAAAGGATCATAGTGTTATACCTAACATTTATTGAATAATAATAATAATAATAATGATAATAATAACAACAACAATGACAAAAACAACAACAATAATAATAAGTGGAATCAAAACTAAAAATCGGTAGAACAAGAGTGCTTATACATGATAAGGGGAAATGAGAAACAACCTGGATTTGCACGTAAGGTTTCCTGTGCATTGGGCAAGCAATAATAAACTAAAACTGCTTTTTAAAAACAAATAGATAAATAAAGTTGTTCATGGCCTTCAAACAACACTTTTCTTAATTGAGCACCCACGCATTAAGGCTGCACAAAAGCCCTTGATAGATTGTAAAGTGTTTTTCTTGTTGGTGGGGATTTAGGGGGAACTGCACTACTACTAAATTTGAATATTCAAAATTTGATAAGCACTGCTGCATCACAGATTATTTCAACTAATAGCTGAACAAGAAGAGCAACTAAGACTACAGAAAAGATGCAGACAATATTCCAGACACTGCAATAAATCTCTTGGTATGATGAGAAAAAGGAGATACCGAATAAATTATATGAAACAGGTACTTAAGATTAGTATTGAAAAGTGCACTCTTCAAACATGGTTAGATATCTAAGAAGACTACCTCCTTATGTACAGTTCACAGAACAAGGTATAATTGCAAAGTGGCACTAAATTTTAGACAATAACAAAAGGTACGGTATATACTGTTGTCTAGCCTTTTGAATACATTGCATTACATTCTCCTTACCTTGACAGAGCGCCAATGAGAATTTGGCCACCGAACAGAATCCAGATCACTTATGCCAGTTATTGTACCCATGTACCTGTAAAAACAAAGGTGACGACACATGGATCAGTAATGGCAAAATAGTAATTGTGCAGCACTACCAGATAATAATATTTTTCCATTGGGTCTCCACTGTCTTCAGATTGCAATCCCGAGGTTTTTTGCCTCGTGTCCCAAAATCAAATAACAAAAATAAAACTATAGGCAGAAAAGTACAGTTCCAGACTCCCAAAGAATAACATTTAGTAGGTGGCCTGTCATTTTCTTCAGATTGCAATGACTTAATTTTTTTCCACTCACATGCCAAAATTTAGAGCTGGTCAGCTATGCAATTGACTTAATTGGTCTTTCCCTCTAGTATGCTGTTTGCAACATGGCTTTTATAACCGGGCAAGGCTTAAGTTGCTCACTAGTTCATCAAGAAACATGTGCCCATAGATAGTATACAAGCACATGAAATATCAACCTCATAGTAGGCAAAGGAAAGCTATTACTATCTTGATTTATTTAAGAGACACAGCTTGTGTATTATAAGTATGTTCATTTCCAAAAAAATACAATTAACTGTTTTAAGTGTTGCAGGAAATATCTCTAGAGTTTTAAGAATAGAAAAATTACAGTTTCTTAAGGAAAAATAATAAATGATGTGTACAAATAGTACCTGCGGACAGTGGACTCTTCAGTCTCAAAAAGCATCCTGAAACGCATACCAACAGAAATACGTGTATGGTACACAGCTTTGATATATTTTGAAAGCGGTATGACGAATTCAGATGGACTTGCCCTGCTCACGATGTAACTGTCAAAAGAAGCAACATAATTTTTTGTAAAGAGATACAATAAGATGAAACTTAGACAATATTCACAACCTTGGATTATAGAACACAGTAAAACAGCTATTAGTTGCTGCAGCATGGGCAGCAGCTGCAAGAAGTCCAATGTGCATGCTATCACTAGATAAAACTGATGATGGCATTACAGTTTGTGGTCGATTGGCTCGACGTATTCCCAAAAGAAGCTGATTCTTCTCATTCCTAAAAGTAAAAATACATAGGAAAAACATAAAAAGAATCAATCTCCAGCAAGCAGGGGGGATGGGGTAGAAAAGGTTGCTGAAAGAGGTAAAAATACCATATGAAAAGCACAGAATCCCCAGCCACAAGTCTCTTGGCACTAACAAATATACTCCAGCCTGTAGTAAGAAGGTGTCGCTTTGGCTGTCCTGAGATAACATGCATGCAACAGACACATCAGTAAGTGCAGAGAACTCTTGAGCTAAAAGTTTGTGGTCATGTATACATTGTACAATTAGTAATGACTCTTGTACACATCTTTAATTTTAAAATAGTGAATTTAAAGTTTGATGCTTCTGCTGTGATAGAATGAATGACTCTGAAACCCAAAAATAAACAGGCAAATTCAGGACATCAATTTAAAACAAGGAACAAGACATAATTATTACATTTATTGGCTCATTTTTCTCTTTAACAGTGCAACTATCAATTTAAAACATCAGAAGAGGATCAAGATTTTTTCATCACTGTTGTATTGATACTTTTTCCGAGTTACAAGAGAGGACAGCCACTATCGGAACCAGTGATGAGTTTAAAGTTCTGATTGTGTGCTTGCTAGTTGATATTGGAATTGAGGATCTAATCTTGAAGCTGATGAATTTGCATACACATTTTGTAAAACTTGTGTAAGTTACAGAAGAAAAATGATAGCTAGTAGTAACTAGTAAGCAATATATATCTGATTTGTACAAACATGAAGCTTCCCAGATCATAGTATTTAAGACAGGTTACATCAATTTCACTTCCCTATACTCCATGAAATTTTTAAATAGGCCCCCCCCTATAGTTTAAAAATTATAAATGAGTCCTCCTAATTTCAAGCATTTTTAATTAAGTCACTGCAGGGACCTAACAATAATCTACATTCAGGAACCACATTTTAAACGTTTTTAAAACTAAAGGACCTATTTGTAGCTTCTAACCTAAAAGAGCTTATTTAAAAATTTCCAAAAAAAAGTATGGAGACTTGTCAGATTAAAAATAATCATTAAAATATACCAGAACGTGCTGACTACTAAAGTGCCTTAGTTGCCTCATGATCTTAAGCAACAGTCCCTCTCTAAACTGGAGAGCCTTAATTTGTATGACAATGTAAATAAACACAAGCCAGTATCCAAGAATTAGATAGGTGCCAAAGGCATATGGTTCTAAAGGAAAATATATATTATAGAAATATTCCTCAATACAATAAAATCCACTCAATAAATTAAAAAGATCACAAGTTTGGAGTCAATAAGGAACTCAAATCCTACCCCTAAAAATATGTCGAAATTTCCATTCAACATCATGTAGATCCCTAGCAATCAGTTCCTGTGCTGGTGGTTGCTGTGAGAAATCCTGTATAATGCAAATGTAAGAGAAATGCATGCAGCATATACACCTAACAGAGTCAAAAAAACAAAGGCAACATATGAATACTACCAGTGGAGGGAAAACTTTCTCAGCTGCACGGCGAGGTACAGAGAACCCCCCATGTGTGCTTGTGTCACTGGCTGTTAATGTCTTGCAAAAGTAATTTGACGGCTGCTTACTTGGAATGCCCAATTCCATGGGAAGAAATGTATCCTTCTGCTCTTGCTAAATCCAAAGTTAAAAAGCAAATTTCAGCTCCCGAATCACAGAAAGGTTCACAACACAAAAGTCAAGCTTATCAAAGAACAACAGGATACCGGAGTCAATGGCTGCAATGTCATTTGAGCATATACTTCATCCGTTTCAACATCTGCCTGAAAATTAACAATGCTCCAATTCACTGAGTTTACTCTGAAGGTAAGCAACCATAACTCAACTATCACACATCCTCAAAAGAAAGACAAAATATACCCACATGCATAGTCACATTGTGTAGTTGGCAAATCAACTGGGGTGGCAAACTAGGATAATTGGGAATGTGTCCATCAATTTCTCTGTTAGTTGTGGCAGCAACCTGGAATCAACATTCAACATATTCAGCTCAATTTCCATTAATAGAATCTGCTGAATTGGTTTTTCAATCCTAAATTTGCAAGAAAAGTTCTATATATTTCTGAATTATGCAAATTGAAACAATCTAGAGTAGAGTAGGTAGTAAAAAACAAAAAAAAACCTGCTCACTGTGACCCTGAGGGAAGTAAACCACACGAGTCCCTGCATTGGGTAGGGACACAAGGGGCCCCGCACATGCATGCCATAGCTCAGAATTCAGACACTTCTTCTCCCCTCCTACCATCATTACTCACATCAAATTATCAAAAAGAGAAAAGGAAAAGAAAAAAAAAACTTACAAGGATGTTCAAGCAACACAAAAGGGGTATGAAAGGGACATCCAACACTTATATATTCAGCTCAGAATGTTAGCTCAATTTAACAACAAATACAAAAGAAAGGGAAAAGGAGAGAATTAGAATGGATACCTTCATGTCCCTGCTGACTCAACCCTGATGTTGAAAGCTTCATATCATCAACCTTTACCTTCTTTTAATTTTTCTCCTTTATTCAATCAAATACAAAGTAGTATATTTGGCAATCACACAAATACATGAAACCCTAGCTCAAAGCCACACAACCTTCAATTTGCTTCAAGCCATTGCATTCCCCAACATCTTCCTCCACCATGCCAATGCATTCCATAGTCCATACCCAGAAACAACATTACCTCAAAAAATCAGACAAAGCCCAAATCCAAGCACCACAACATCCCAACAAATTCAGAACAACCCAACACTACCACTGCAGTTAGAACCCCAGAAACAGCCCTGTACACTTCCAAGTTCCAACAACAAGCAAAGTTTCTTTTTTTCCTTTTTTTTCCTTCTTTTTTGGAAAAATTCAAGCAAGGCCATGACCCAGAAAGCAAACCCAATTGAAGTTAACCTGAAAGGGTTGCACGTTCTTCGAGATCGCCATGAAAGCTGAGAATGGAGTGAGGTGTTGAAACCAAAGGCCCTCTTTTGTGGCCTATCACTTTCGATTGAGACCCAAGTGAGGATTTTTCGCTTTGAAACAATGCTGAGAAAGAGAGAGAGAGTGATGACTGATGAGAGAGAGAAAGAGAGAGAAAAAATAAAAGAAGGGTCATTACCATATATAAGGGGGTCCCGACCAAGCTGGACATGGGTGCAGTAGAGAGAGAAAGCGTAGGAGAGAGAAAATCCATGTTAGAGAGTTATGGGCCGAAGAAACGATATGAGCCGTTAGATTATCCGTACATGGGAATCATAACCGTTAATTTCAAGCGATGTGACAGCAGGCATGTGCCACCATCCTTCACAGGTCGCTGTCAGAAGTACGGAGTATTGAGAGAAAAATATTACTATTAGTATCTTAAAATAATAATAATATTATTATTATTATTATTAAATACTATTTTAAAAATAAAATAAAATATCTGTAAGAGAAAGAGAAAGTTAAGCGCGTGCTACGCAAATGGATGTGAAGGGTAATAAGTAGAAGAAAAAGTTAAAAGCTGAGAGATTATCATCATTCATAGCTATCTGTACCTTAAACTGCTTTTCTCCCATTTGCACCCAAGCATTCAGAAGGGACCATTTTTTTTTTTTTTCAACTGTAAAATTTTTTAGTTTGATACTTTGACTGTTTTAAGTTGAAAATTTATTTTATATTTTAATATAAAATAAATTTTAATAAAATATGTAATAAAAAATAATTTATATATTATAATTATATTTAATTATTTACAATTAATTTAACTTTAAAAGAAAAGATATTTTAATTTTTGGTTAACATATTAGGATGTTATTAATAAAGGGGGTTAAAATTTTGCTGTAGTCAAATTTTAAAAAAAAATTAATAAAGTTTTAAGTTAATCAGTTTATTGTTTAGCATAGAAGTCCAGTGAATCACAAAAAAGTGTATTAGAGGATGATTATTTTTTCTTACTATGTGAAAACAATTGTAAAAATAGTATTTATTTATTAAAAAATTAGTTAATAATTTTGTACAAAAAATAATTTATTTGAGAAAATTAATTTTAAAAAAATTATGATTAAATTATTATTTTTTTCAATAGTTAATTATTTTAAATATAAAATTAACCATTATGAATAATTTTTTATTTTTATACTTTTACTATAGAAAATAATTATTTTATATAATTTAAAATTAAATTATTTTTTAAATAATATGTTTAAATAAAAATTTTATTTTATATAATCAATTATAATAATAATAATTGTTTATAAACATAATTTATTTTTTAAATAATCTATTTTTATAACTAATCCAAATATATATATATATATATATATATCAAAACATTTTAATTAAATTAAAATTTTAGTCAAATTTTTATAATAGAGATAAGATAATTTAATTAGCAATAAAATGGATAATTTCAAGAAAGCATAAAATTAAAAATCATATCATTTGATATATAATTGAAATAAAAATAAGACAGATTTAAGAACTAACATTTTAAAAATATTTGTGACACAAAAAATGTTTTTAATCCATATTATGAAGTTTGATTATAATAAAACATATCTAGGAAATAACTTTTTTTAATTGTATTTATATTGGATGTATAATAAAATGTAGTAAGAATTTTACTGAAAAATAAACTCGTGATATTGCAATATAAAAATGTGTAAAAGGAGTTAATTTATGTCCCACCGAATTCTAATACTAAAATTGGAAATAGGAATGTACTTGAGTTAGGTTGAGTAGTTTTAAATGAAGTTAGAATTTGGACCGTCAATTTAGATTGGGTTAGATTGGTTTAGGGAAAAAACACATCAAGCTACTCGGATTTTAATTTGAAATGTGTTATTTATATGATAATTTATACTATATATATATATATATATATATATATATATATATATATATTTTACTTGTTATTGTAAAACTTTTTACATAAAATGGTAATATAAGTACCATTTCTATAATTCGATTGGTTTGGGGTTATTATACTTTTGAACAAGTGTTACATAAATTGTTGTTTTGCAAACTTTTTATTCCGGGATGATGATATTTAATTAACTAAAGATTTTATACTGAGATAGAGATGCTGGTGGTAATGTCTCAAATTGATTTATTTTTTTTATGTAATAGTGACCTTTCTACGAAGAATACTATAGTCTTCAAGTATGTAAATAGAACCTTGTTAAAGTTTTAGATAGATTATGAGTGATGGATATGGGAAGTGATATCTTTTTTATTTATAGGAATCCATTGGACCTATTTAGGTGAAGGTTATGTCTTAGCTTACGTAAGTATTATCAATGACATTTGAAATTCACAATTTATACGCGTAATAATTGTATTATTTCCATAATTATGAATAACTATTCTAATTAAATATTTATTTTCGTATAAAGTTAGATGCATATGAAACGTGAAAGCTATTTTTGATTGTCTCTGTAAAATATAAACTTTAATCCAAACTAACGTGTTCAGACTAACTTATTTTGATAATATATAGTTGTCTGATTTTTTTTAAAAAAAAAAATATTATTTCTTAAAAATAATTTAGCCAAATGTGCACTAAATCATTCCACGTAAAACTAAGGTTTATAATGATGAACATATAAATAGTGTGAAGAGAATAAAAACATACTATATTTAGTATCATATTGTCCTGCAACCTTAAAATAAGCATTAATTTAACTTGGATTTTGACCCACTCAATGATGGTAATTTAATAGTAATAATAATTACAATAATAACACGAATTTCACCATACAAAAAAAATAAACATGGATACTTTATTTCTAAAAGATTTTACAAAAGAACATTATTGATTGCGAAATCTTGATCAGTTTCTCATATTTACAAAAACTGATGAACAACACCCTTATGAATATACCACAAGACTACAAGTATGACAAAACTATAAAAACTTTCAAAGAGGGAAAAAAGTAACTCTTATGTATAGTTATGTTTGCAATGAGCATATTCATGATTCATCCTTTTTATTTGTAGGGTTGCTGAACAACAATATATAATTAACTGTCCAACCTTTGCGTCAAAATTATGTTTAAGGGTTGCTATAGCTAGCACCATCTAAATATATAGTTACATATTGTCATTGATATTTAAATCCTCCCATATTAATTTTAATCATATTATGACTTATAGGAGAAAAAAAATAAAAAAATAATAATAAGACTGATCACTATTAATTAATTATTTGTATAAGATTCATTGATTTATCATTCTTATATTTTTCTTTTTCACTCATAATATAATATTATCCCATTGTTTTAAATTGTTTTTCAATCTAGCTGGCATATAGATTGAGAATAGTATAAAATTCCTTTCTTCAAGTTCTCTCACATATAATATGCTAGCTTTTTTTCTTTAAATAAAAAAAAAGGCAAAAAAACAATCAAGACATTTATAAGTAGGTAACATTGTCAATTTTAATTTATTATTATTTTTTATTACTGCTGAACGCAACAGAGAGGGGTATACAGTGAAAAGAAATCAAAATTGATTGGTACTCACATGCATCTATGTCTTGTGGGTCACTCATTCCAAACACTTCCAAGTGAAGCCAAGGAAGCATATTAGTGCAATGTTTGGTACAAATATTTAATAAAATAAACACTAAAGTTATTGAAAATCTCATCCAAGTGTGCATATAAACAGTCAATTTTGATTGTAATGATTTTAATTTCAATTAGCCTTTGAAGTGTGAAAATTATAAGACCAAGCATGGCTAGGAAGAAAGTTGTCGTGGCTGTGTGAGACATGAATAAGTTGATTTTGTTGGCTTAAAAATTAGTGTGATATTTGTATTTACTATTTGGTGTTGATGTTGTTTCTACGACATTAACATGAATAATTGAGTTTTGTACTTTTGTAATCTCCTCCGTTGTTTCAATTCAATCAATCTTTTCGCATTCATAATAAAGGTATTGTTGATAGGAGACATTGCTAGTTTTTTCCTTACTAAGGAAACATCCAACTTAATTAACGTATTCCAAATAAGTGGCAGTGTTGTGTTGTGGGGTTTTAAACGAATGATTGTTAATGAGTTAAAGGCGTGTTTAATGAAACTTCTATTTCACTTTTTACTGCTTATGCCTTATTTAATATTTTGAGGCTGAATTATAAATTATTTCTAAAAAAAAAAGACGTACAATTACGTAACGTCAAATGATGCCACTCCTTATTTCCTGTTTGTCAGTGGAGCTGTAAAAACGGATTTTAAAAAATTATAAAATGAAATCTTAAATTTGATCTAAATTTATATTTGATTTTTTAATGTGTTTAAAATTATATAATAAATAATATTATTTTATTAAAAATTATAATATTTATTTTTATTCATAAAATAAATTATGTAACTTTAATCAAAAATTAATTTCTATTTTATATTTTTATATTTAAATAAATAATATCGAATTTAATTATATAAAAAATGTCTAAATGAGTTAGCTTAAAAAGGCCTAAAAATTGATTCAAATTTAAACAGTATTATTTTAGCGAACTTGATTTTGGGATGATGGGAAAAAATAGAAAGTAGGTTGAAGATTGTTAAAAACTGTAAAGAAATTATATCCACACAATAATTCATATCAACAAAAGGAAAAGAAATATTGGTTCAAGTGGTGAGAATATACCACAAGGATTCTAGTTAACATTTTAATAACCTAACTAAACACTTCATTCTTTCAAATGAAACTAAATTAAGTGATCTAAGCGGTAGATATTTCACTTTTAAAAAAATAAAGTTTTAGGTTTAAAATTTGTAAATAAAAAACTGCTGAAAAAGTTAATTATTATAATATAAAAATATTTCTGCTTTGAACAAATTGCTTTCTATAAAAGTATTTATGAACTAAATTAAAATATATATACTAATATTTGAGAAGAAGGCAGAATATGGGTTTAATTCCTATCACTTGAAAAAAAGACAGAGAAAATGAATTGCGTAAATTATATAAAGTACATGCCAATATGAAACTAATCAAAATTCAAAATTAGATTAATAAATATTTAAGTAATGTTTGAGTTAATTTTTTTAAAATTTTTTTTGTCATTCTTAAATAGAAGTTTCTTTAATTAAGTTTATTTTGAGTGGTTGAAAGTTTTTTATTTTTAATTTTAAATCTATTTAAAAATTAAAATATACAAAAATTAATTTTTAACACATTTTAAAAAAGATTAAACATATTTTTAATTTTTTTAAAATATTTAAATTTCAATTTTAGTTTCTTAAATTTAAAATATTTGATTTAATTCTTTTATTTTTTAAAATACTTTAATTATAATTAAAATATTATATTCAAAATATTTTATAAAATAATAAAAAATTTAATAATAATTAATTTAATATAAAAAATTATAATTAATCAAATTTATAAAATAGAAAATTTAAATCAAAATTTTTAAAATTAAAGAACAAAAATTTAAATTTAAATATTTTAGAAAAATAAAAATATATTTAATAATTTATAAAATATTTTTAACTCAATTTATTAAATAAAAAAACTATTAATTATTATTTTAATTTTAAAATGTTTCAATTTTCAATTTTATATCAAACTCCATCACCATTCACCATTACAATTACCACTAGTATTTTTACCAACATTGTTATAATGATTATATCTTATTTTTTAATTTTATATTTAAAAAATTAATTATTTATTAATTTTTATAAATTTATATTAAAGTAAATAATATTATTTACTATATAAATTATATTTAATTTAGAATATTTTAATATAATTTTATCTTATATAATTATTTATTATATAATATTATATATATTATATTTATATAAAATAAATACTGAATAACATAAAAAATATTATATTAATATATAAAATTCTTTATTCTATATATTAATTATAAATAAATCTTATATAATTATATAATATTTTTTATATTATAATTAAATAAAATTTTAATTATATTATTTTAAAAAAATTAATTTTTTATTAATAATTTTTTATTTATCCATTTTATGAATTCTTAATGAATAAATAATATTATTGTATATATAAAATATATTTAATTTATAATATAATATTATAATATATTTTATTTTATTTTATAAAATATAATAATAATATATAAAATTATTTATCTAATATATTAATTATAAATAATATATAAAATAAAATTTATATAATTATATATTATTTTTTGTAATATATTCATTATAATTACCATTTACATATCACCACCATCATCCTTATCATATTTATTTTTATTATCACAATTATTTTTATCATTATCATCATAATCATTATTATTATTACCATAATAATAATAATATTTTAAAAAAATTATTTTTTAAATTTAATTTTTTTAATATTTCAATAAATTAATTAATTTTAATTTATAATAAAATAATAGAATAAATTAAATTATCTCACTCTTACAATAATTTTTAAAAATAATAATTAAAATTTAAAATTTAAAATTTAAATTAAATTTTTAAATATTTTAAAATTGAAAATTAAAAATCACTCCAAACATACTTTAATTTTTTAAAATTTTGATCGTCAAGAAAAAAAATAGTTTTGTTTTAAAACATTTTTTAAATTATGTTTGACCCGACCTTTTTTTTTAAAGAAGAGAGGAAGCTAAAATAATATTAAATTATAAACTATCTTAACTTAGTCGGCCTAAACCATGTCTATTCTTTTGTTAGTTTTAAACAAGTTTAAATTTACTTATTAACAAACTCTAATACAGCATAGATAGTTATGTTTTAAAAAAATGTTGAAAAAAATTAAAATATTAATTATCTATATATAAAATATTTTATTAATAGAAATAAAATTTATTTTAATGATCTTTATATATTAAAACAATTAATCTTTCTCCGTTGGTTAGAAATTATCTTTGATACATATAAAAAAAAAGTTTAAATTTACTCAAAATGATTTAAAAATCAAACATGAAAATTAAATGAATTATATCATTGTTTACAAACATATGTTAGTAGAATTGAATAATAATTCGTTGAATAAAAATACAGTTCGAGTATTTTTAAAATATATATTTTTAAACTTAGCTAATGAGGATACTTAAAATCAGAAAAAAAAATTACTTAAAAATTTATATGTCGTATAAAAATACATTTGGAGTCTTTTAAAATATTTTTTTTTTAAAATTAGCTAGTGAGGTACTTAAAATCAGAAATAAAAATTTACTTTAAGGACGCATGAACTAATGGGATAAAATGCATTTTTAAAGATTAATTTAATTAACTAAATAAAGAGTACATATTCAAAAACCTCGTGTATAATTTTTATTGTTTAGCAACTTTAATAATGGAGGTTATGACTTTAAAAGATTACTTTAATCATCCACTCTTACATAAAGTGTACGTATAATGCAATTTTTTTAAAGGTTATAATAAATTTAAAATGTTACCCAAAAATTTTGTAAGATAACATATGTAAGATATTTATAGGTGCAAAAATTTGAAGTCACAACTCGCAAATTTCAAAATTAATTTTAGCATGTTATATTTTCTTTATGATAACAAAATTTTTATTTATTTAACATAAGTAATGTTATAATTTTTTTTTATTGAATGCATAGATTATTTCATATTGATTGTTCTAACTTAATAGAAGGATCTACTTAACTCCATCTAGATTACTAAGATATTTAATATTAATAGTTTAGAAATAAAAAAAGATATTATATCTTTTTTATAATATTTTTAAACAAATTATGCTTAGATATCTAAAATTTTAAAAAATTATATTTGATATTTTATTTTTTATTGACTATATACATATTTTCTATAACAATATACTATGTAATTTTTTTTAACATAAACCTCTCTTATTTCATAGTTTATTATATGAATTGAGAGTAGTTAATATAACGAAAAAGTAGGTATAATTTTTTTTATTAAACCTCAATAAATTCATGTCTGTAGTTTATCTATTATTTTATGAATTATTTCAGGTGAACTTTTTATGAATTATTTAACACTTTGTAAATAATAAAATATTAAATATAAAAGTAAATTTATTTAATATTTTAAAAATAAAATAATCATTTATTTATTTTATTTAATAAAGTAGGAGAAATAGCTTTTACCCTCACTCTATTACTCTAAATTTCAAGATAACAAAAGCAAATTTGCGTCCATACAATTGAAGTCATATTTGATCCAGATAAGGTAAGGTTCGTTACCTGCTTCTACTTTGTATTCTCTCACTTTGTTTTCTCTTCTGCTATTCTAATGTAACGTTATAGATTTCAAGTTTCCCTTGGGAAAAGGACCAAACTTTGCATTCAATTCGTTATGGGCCAATTACTCAATTCAGTTTCTTTTTCTTCATGCGGGGTGTTGTTAGTTACTATGTTGTTTTCATCATAAAGCATCACACTCAATCATGTAAAGCTGTGTTCTTTTCTAATTTATTTTTCCAAATTTGGCAATAACAATTCATGTGAAGTATTTAATACATTAATTTGATATGGTCAGGGGCTATTTCCCAGAACAATGGAATTAAGATCATTGATCTTAAAACCTAACCTGACAAACTTGTTTCCAACATTCACATGCTGTGTCAAACCTTCTTTCCAGCATTTGCAGCAGAAGGAACTTTCACTGAAAATCAGTAGAAGAAAGGTGGGGGTTTTGGCAGTTATGGCTTCATTGATTTTGGGTGGAGAGGGAATTTTATTTAGTCAAAGTGCAAATGCATTTGATTTTAGATTTGTGGCCCCTGATCAGACAATTGAAGAGGCATTGAGTGGAATTAAGGGTCATATGAAAGATTTGTTACAAATTAGAGATCTATTAGAGGCTGAGTCATGGAAAGCAGCTCAAAAGACATTGAGGCAGAGTTCAGCACTCTTGAAGAAGGATATGTATACCATAATCCAAAGCAAGCCTGGAATTGAGAGGCCCCCACTAAGGAAGCTCTATTCTACTCTCTTCAATAATGTAACTAGAGTAAGTCTTGTAACATACCCATCTATCTTTATGCATTATGTGTTAGCTGCTGCATTTTCAATCTCATGGTTTTCATTATCTACTATCTCCAATTTTTTCTTAAGTCATACTGCCTCCATTTTTATTTATATGTTTAGAAAAAGAAAAAAAATCCTATTTATATGTTGTAAACATTTAGATAATATTAATTGTTATTTTTTCATTAATATTCTTCTCCCATGTACACGAATAAATAAATGTAAGAAAATAAAAAAGAAGGTATAATACAAAGTTTACTAAATAATTCTAACAAAAATAATTTGGTTCTTTTAGTTTATTCTCTTTCGGTATATAAACAAGAGTACAGAAGTAATATTTAAAGTGGTTTTTTTTTTTTTTGGGGAGGGATAGAAACTATATCTAAAGTGGTTTGATCCCATTCATGTAGCTCCATCAATTATTAATTGCGCACTTGTTATAGACTCTTAGCCATATATATTATGATGGTTAAGATTGATTTTATTCAATTTTAATTTTAAACATTCATAAAAGATTGTATAATTAAAATTAAAAGAAAATTTTAAGCTTGAAAAAATTTTAGTCTTTCATTTTATATCTAATTTTGATTTTAGTTCTTACCATTTTTTTTATTGGTTTTGGTCTCTCTTTTTTATAGAAACTGTTAATTTTAGTTCCTATCATTAAAATTATATATATTTTTAGTTCTTCAAATGTTAATGTGTACAATTTAATTTTCTATTGTTTATTTACTAACATTAACTATTAGGTTCAAGCATGTCAATTTAGACATATTTAATTACTAAATGTGCTTACTTTCTTAACATTTTGTTTATATTTATTCATATTTTATGAGAAAAGGACTAACTTATACATCTTTAAAATTAAAAGTGTACAAAGTATAACTTTTAAAAACTGAATTCTATATTTAGTCAAACAATGCTATTACTTAATAAAGATTTGTTACAATAGGAAATAAAACCAAAACTTTTTATGAAACGAGGGATCAAAAATATAAAAAATGAAATGAATATAAAATAAGGATTAAAAGTTTCATTAAACCTAAATTGTACTGTGCTGAAAGTACAAGTATAGACAATCATAATAAAAGAGGGAAATATGATGAGGGAGGGATTAGCCTTGAGTGAAGCTCTTCATTTTGTAGAGTCAATTTGATAATTTTACATTTTTACTTAGATACTTACATAGAAATGATCTTCCATCAATTACATGTTACTTATTAATGAGGAAAACTTATTTTTGCATGATCTTTTATCTATTGTATGAATAGAGTAATGGCAGATGCTTACTTAGAATCTATTTGTTAAATTGATACTTATCTTCAAGTTGGATTTCTGGTTTTACCTTGAAATTTTGACGAACAACTTAGCCAATTAAGAGTTTATTGTTGTTGCTATTGTTATGTAAATGGTCATCAATTGACATATATTAATGTATGATGAAAAACAATGCAGCTAGATTATGCAGCAAGGGATAAAGATGGACCACAAGTGTGGCAGTGTTACGATAACATTGTTGTGGCAGTCAATGACATCCTATCCAGAATATAATAATGTTCCCTATAAGCATTTGATAATGGGAAATTGAGCACTTCTTGCTGAGTTTATTTCAATACATGCCTAAATTTGCTTGTTGCAAGAAGTGAAATAGTCAAGGATATAGACTCAAAAGTACCTGAACAAAAAAGGACCCTGTCATATAGATAATGAGTTTGATCATGAAGAATTGGCTAAAAATGTTGCAGGTTTAATTATTTTTTATAGCAAAATGAAGCTCAGGCTCAGTGTCATATTCTAAGACAAATTTTTTGAACTGTTCAAACCCCACTATGAGAACAAATTCTGAAAAGGTCAATGATTAAGGAAAGTTCTCTGGTATGTTAAGTTACCATATAATTGAAGTCTTAATTAGCATGTGCATCATTTACTAAGTATTTATATTCATTGACTTCTCACTTGTCCCTTTCAATTTGAACTGGTGTGGAGTAAACACTATGTAATTGGCTAGTGCTTGGTGGAACTGTGGAAATGGAGTTGATAGTCTTTACATACATTATGGAAATATTTGATTTCTAAACTTTATGGAAGAGTTGATTGTTGAGTTGGAAAAGATAAAAGATTGAAAAAGAGAAGGATATCTAAGATTTTCAACTTTCAATCATATTAAGGATAAAAAGGAAGAGCTGACAAATAAAGCAAATTAAAGATTGAGATATGATACCTAGGAGAACATGATATATGATGCTTTTCCCTTCTTCTAAAGCAAACAGAATCTCCCAATAGAATTTGAACTCAAATATTTGAGCCTCTTTTTACAAAATGGATTTAAAGATAGAAGAGTGTGGAAGAGCTTTAAAAGAACTAACAAAGTAAAAAATATATAAATATAGAATTTGATGTTACATTTATTAACTAGTCTGTTCAGTTATTCGTAAATCTGAAAAATTATTTATCGTAAACAAATAAAATTTCCATGAATACTTGAGTACATTAATATATTTTTTATTAAATTTAATTTACTTATTAACAATTATCAGTTTAAGTGGCAAAAAGTTGATTTTTTTTCAAGTAAAAATTTTAATTTTAAGTGTTCTAGATTTTTTTTTCTTTCCTAAATAGTTCTGATTATATGACTCGGATTAGGTAGGATCTAATGTAACTTCTAAGAGTTTTAGATTAAAAAAAATAATACAAGTTTTATACTATTATTTAATAATATGTTGTTAAATCATTAATGAGTTTAACAATACAAGTTTTATAAATGATATTGATAATACATAACTAAATAATACTGCAAACTTTGTTTATTTCACTAAAAATGCATCAAAATAAAAACTATTAATTTTACAATCTTCTGTAGTTTAGTTTTCATCAATATACTATTCCTACTCAATTCTTTTACATCTTTTCACAACTAATTTTTTATTATATTTGTTGGTCTTATCACACGATTCTTTTTTTCTCTTCCAATTTGTTCGTTAATAGTAAAGAAAAGTACAAAAATATTGTACAAAGAATTTCTCTTCACGAATCATCAAGTTTGCTATATGATAACTTCACTTTTACAATATTGGTTGATAATTTACTCAAAATTGAATCTTTCTATTTCCAAATAATAATAAATTCAATTAACGATGATCATTGATTAAGGCTTAGAATAGACAAATGATAGTTTGGAAAGATTCCTTTCATTTCTTAATTTTCCAAATGTCGTTTCTTAGTTGAATCAAATGATGGACCCATTATTTTACCAAATGCATCTTATATAGAGCCTAATCTAACTCATCCACATCAAAGCCCAAGATTTATTTTTTGTCTATAAGCATCCATTTTGGGTCCCACATCCATGGTGGGCCTCTCTAATGTTTATCCAATAAACTATATAAGGTGCTCCTTTTGGAATTGCCAAATTGGGTCATCGAATCATTAACACAAGAATACAAATTAGTGCACGCAACCAAAGATTGGGAGCAGGAACCTAGAGAAAAGTTCATGTGTGCTATGCAAAACAGCTCAGGTTTGCACTGTTTAATTGAAAGAATCATATTACATATCATATAGCTTCAATTTCAAACGTCTTACAAAAATTCCAGCAGAGTTGATGACACAAATCTTACACAAGTACATTATTTACAAAACTCAACATTCACCATCTTCATTCATATATGCATAAATACCAGACAATTTTTGCATTACTGGAACTATATATTTCTTGACTTTTATGCTGCAGAAAATCTTATTATTATTTATAAAAAATTTGTAATTATCATATATTTCAATAATATTTTCATTTTAATACCTTTTTTTTTAATGTATCTTTTTATCACAATACATCTATTTTCCTTTATTCTTTCTTCATATCTTATCTCTTCATTTCATTTCACATTACATCTTTCATTTCTTTTTGTGCAGGATAAAAAAAGTTTAGACTCTATTAAGTAATTGATTCCTCATAACTAAGTCATAATTGAACCAATCCTAACCGTTTGACTAAGTCATTGTTTGATCTAATATTTAAAAATTAATTCTTTTATTTTTTTTTAAAAATTAGATGTATGAATAAAAGTATATGATTATAATTAATTTTAATTATATTTAATGACTCAAATCAATTTTAAGATTTAAAAACAGGGAGTTAACACATGAATGAATGGTAGTGAACTCCTAACATAAAACTTTGGGTACATATCCATCACTGATAAACATAGATTTCATAAATAATTATCTCTCACTTTTATCTCATTAAAACTTCTTATATGTTCAATTAAGTGATCTTTGTCATATTTTATGAGTTTGGGTTCATATGAAGTTTAATTGAATTTCTTTGCTTACCCGATTAAAATGACACTATTATAGTATTTTGAGTATAATAGGAGTTTTAGACATCCAAAAATCATGAAATCTGTCTTGAATGAAAGATTAAAGAAGTGTCCATAGTTATAAAGCAAGATCAGACTCTAAATGGGATGTTTAGGACTCCGAAATTATCTCAAAAGATGAGATAGTGTTGCTGACGTGGAATTTGAACAGTGTGAAAAGATCCGGCCATATCTTGCGATATAGAAGTCATATTGAGATGAAATCAAATTTTTTGGACAGCTAAGATCCAGGGCTACAACTTTTGTTCAGAAGTCAAGCTCTAATTCGGATATGTGAACATCCGAAATTGCGGTGCAAGAAAGTCAAAATTGTTGTGCTCATTGGTGGCAAAAATTCAAAAGTGTTTTGCATTTTCAACAAAACCCATGTGAAAGCAATAAAAGGGTAGAAAAGTAATATCCTAGTTGGTGAATTTTTGAAGATGATGCCTCAAAAATCCTCTATAAATAGAAGGGTTTACAAGAGGAGACACACACCACTTGGAGATTAACTCCAATACCATTTTCTTTCTTTCTTTCTTTCTTTCTTTCTTTCTTGTTAGTTTTGCCTCCTTCATGGAAGGCTTAGGTTTTATTTCTTGTTAGTTTGTCTCCTACATGGAAGGCTTAATTTTTCTTTATTGTTAGTTGCCTCCTACATGGAAGGCTTAGGATTTATTTGTTGTTAGTTTGCCTCTTTCTTTGTTGTTAGTTTGCCTCCTTCATGGAAGACTAGGTTTGTAGTTTCAATTCAAGGATTCAAGCTATTTTCATTTTAACTTTGAGGTCTTGATCTTTATTTACATGCTTATTAAGTGGTTTCTACTCTACTTCACTATATTCTTCAATTTTATTCTTTAATCAAAGTTTGATCGGTTGACGTATTTTGATTAATGCATAATTGATTTATAATTGGTTTTTGATTGGTAAATCATTTTCCAAAAGTTTGAAGAGTAGAAATTAAGTAATTTAATTGAAGGTTTTCATTTTATTACTTACTTCAACTGAATTCTGATTATAAAATTGGTTTAGATGAAAGATTAAGTGGTTACTAAGTCTTGTTGATCATAATCAATTGAATTCTGAGAGGTTTCTCAGTAGAGAATTCAAGGATCATTGTAGGGGTTCCAGATGATCCTAGGTTGATAAACACAATGCATGATTTTAGTGATCAATGATTAGTTATGAAAATAGCCTCTGAATTCCTTGAGTTGATAATTGTTAAGTCAAATTAATTTCAGTCTATATTTTGCATTTCGCACTTAATATCATATATTTACAAAATCCCCTTTTTCTAACTTTCTTTTAATTTGCTTAAGAATATGAAATGGTCTTTGGGAATGACCTAAGTTGCACCTTATACTATACCAATAGTTTGGGGGAAATCTAGAAATTATTTTTGCGCGTTTGCGACGAGCGTGTCAAAAATTTGGCGCCGTTGTCGGGGACCATTTTAGTTTCATAGGCTCATTTAGGAGTTTGTATAAAATTTTCAATCTTTCTAACAATTTTTTTTTTACTTTAGGTATATATTCTTGGATTTTCTGTATGAATTCACCTTTTTGTGTATGACCCGATCCAATCCTGAAAATTTATATGCATATGATCCTGAGATTGATAGAACATTCCACCATTTGAAAAGAGCACATAGAAGGCATTCATTCAGTAATAACCAAGAAAGTAACAGTAGTGATTTTTTATCTTTAAATTTTGATAGTTTCAAATATTCTACTAAGAACATGGCTGATAGAACCTTAAAAGAATTAGCTGCACCTGATGTTGCTTATCAACCATTGTGCATTCAATACCCTGATGTTGATGCACCATTTGAACTAAAGTCTGGATTAATATATTTGCTACCTAAGTTTCATGGCCTTGCAGGTGAGGACCCTCATAAACATTTGAAGGAATTTCACATTGTGTGTTCCACAATGCGACCACAAGGAATTCCTGAAGATCATATCAAGTTGAAGGCATTTCCTTTCTCCTTAAATGATGGAGCCAAGGACTGGTTGTACTATCTACATCCAACATCTGTTACAAGCTGGAATGATATGAAGAGATTATTCCTGGAGAAATTCTTCCCTGCATCCAGAACAGCAGCTATCAGAAAAGAGATTTATGGCATCAGACAGAACTCCCAAGAAACTCTCTATGAGTATTGAGAGAGATTCAAGAAACTATGCGCCACTTGTCCACACCATCAAATCAGTGATCAATTACTGATTCAGTATTTCTATGAAGGACTCATGCCAATGGACAGAAGCATGGTTGATGCAGCTAGTGGTAGAGCACTTATGGACAAAACTCCTACAGCAGCTCGAGATTTGATTGCCAACATGGCAGAAAATTCTCAGCAATTCAATTCTCGAACTAATTCCTTGTCTAAAGGAGTCCATGAAATGACCACTAAGACAGACCATACACGATTGGAGAACATAATTGAAGAACTAACCTCCATCGTAAGACAGTTGGCCATCGGACAACAACAGCAACTTAATGTTGTTGACAAAACCAAAACATGTGGCATCTGCACTTCTGCAGATCATCCTACTAATGCATGCCCAACATTGCAAGAAAGTGAGACACCTGAGACTGCAGTAAATGGTATTTTTGGCACAGGACAACAATACAGGCCTCCTCAACATTATCAGCAACAGAAGTTTGAACAACCTTCTGGATCATACAATCCTAGTTGGAGAAACCATCCTAACTTGAGATATGGTCCTCCACAACAACAAAGGATTCAAACATCTGACTCCCAAAATAAATACCAACCACCGCCATTCAGACAACAACAACAGCATATGCAGCAATCTGTACCTTCTAATGCTTCTGAACCCTCTCTTGATGATTTGATGAAGCAATTAGCAACCAACAATCTTCAGTTTCAACAAAATGTAAGTTCTACCATTCAGGATTTACAAACTCAAATTGGGTAGTTGGCTACCACTGTCAACCAATTGAAATCTCAAGGTTCTGGTCAACTACCTTCTCAACCTGTCATAAATCCCAAAAGTGTGAATGCCATGACCTTGAGAAGTGGGAAGAAAGTGCAGACAGACCCTACAATTTTAAAGCAACAAAGCTTCAATCAGACTAATCCACACCAAAAAGAAGAATTTATCTCCACACCTGGAGACATCTCTGATAAGCCATCTGAATCAGAGGGAAAGTCTGATGAAAAAAATACACCAGCCTTCGATAAGACATCGAATGATCAACAAAAAGAAGCTTGCCATAAACGATCTGCACTTGAAGCATCTGATGAGACAAAAACCCCAAATTGTGCTGATCAGAAGGTATCTTTACCTTTTCCAAATAGAATGGTCCAATCCAAGCCCAATGTTCATGCAGAATTGGATAAGGAGCTTCTAGATACCTTCAGGAAAGTGGAAGTCAACATACCACTTCTAGATGTTATCAAGCAAATTCCCAAATATGCCAAATTTCTAAAGGACTTGTGCACGCATAAGAGAAGACTCAAAGGGGATGAGAAGATTAGTATGGGACGAAATGTTTCTGCCTTAATTCAACCCAGCCTCCCTCAGAAATGTAAAGATCCAGGAACTTTCACCATTCCTTGCACAATAGGAAACTCTACATTTGGTGATGCATTGCTGGATCTAGGTGCTTCCATTAATGTTATGCCCTCATCAGTTTATAAATCTTTGAATCTGGGAGAACTGAAGCCAACTGGTGTGGTGATTCAATTAGCCAACAGAAGTACAGCACATCCAGCCGGAGTACTTGAAGATGTGCTAGTTCAAGTGAATAAGCTGATCTTTCCAGCTGACTTCTACATTTTGGATATGGAAGACGAGTCATCCATCAATAGAGCAACCTCGATCCTAGGGAGACCTTTCCTCAAAACTGCAAAAACAAAGATAGATGTGCATACGGGGACTCTCTCTATGGAATTTGGAGATGATATCATCCAATTCAACATATTTGAAGCCATGAAGCATCCTATAGAGAACCATTCACTCTTTCAACTTGATGCCATAGACCTTCTTGCGGATGATTATTCTATTGACAATCTACTTTTTGAATTTTTTGATTTTGATTTAGATTACTTAGATAATTTTACTTGCACATGTGATGAATTTGATCCATGTATTGTGTTTCAGGATTAATGCTGCAGACCAAATTTCATTGAAAGATGACATGTTAGATGCAAGTGTTGCAGACATTTCAATCTCAGATAGATCCCTTCCTTCCATAATACAACCACCTCCTTTGGAATTGAAGCCTTTGCCTGAACATCTAAAGTATGCTTATTTGGGGGAAAATGAGAAGCTTCCTGTCATTGTAACAAAGAACCTTCTACCACAACAAGAAGAAAGGTTGCTTCAAACCTTAAAAAGCCATAAACAAGCAATTGGATGGACTTTGGTTGATATTCCAGACATTAGTCCATCTACTTGTATGCATAGGATATTGCAGGAGGAAAACACCAGACCTGTTAGACAACCACTTCTCTTTGGTGAGGTATTTGATGTATGGGGTATAGACTTTATGGGTCCATTCCCTGTCTCTTTTGGCTTTGTTTACATTCTACTAGCTGTTGATTATGTTTCAAAATGGGTGGAGGCAAAAGCCACTCGTACTGATGATGCTCGAGTTGTTGCAGATTTTATCAGGTCTAACATTTTTAGCAGGTTTGGCATTCCTAGAGCTCTAATTAGTGACCAAGGTACTCATTTTTGCAACCGCACAATGGAAGCCCTACTCCACAAATATGGAGTCATGCATAAAGTCTCCACCCCATATCATCCTCAAACAAACGGTCAAGCTAAAGTTTCTAATCGAGAGATCAAGAAAATCTTAGAGAAAACAGTTCAGCCTAACAGGAAGGATTGGAGCTTGCGCCTTGTTGATGCTTTATGGGCATATAGGACAGCCTACAAGTCACCCATTGGCATGTCTCCCTACAGGATTGTCTTTGGTAAAGCATGTCATCTTCCAGTTGAATTAGAGCATAGATCATTTTGGGCAGTAAAGAAATGCAACATGGATCTAGACCAAGCAGGAATCCATAGGAAGCTTCAATTGTAGGAACTTGAAGAAATTCGATTAGAAGCATACGAAAACTCCAAAATTTACAAAGAAAAGGTCAAAGCTCTTCATGACAAAAATTTGGCAAGAAAGGAGTGTTCCGTTGGACAAAAAGTTCTCCTTTTCAATTATCGGCTAAAGCTTATTCCTGGTAAGCTACGCTCTAGATGGTTAGGACCATTTGTAGTTACTAATGTTTTTCCTTATGGTGCAGTAGAAATAAAAAATGAGGTAACTGCAAAAATCTTCAAGGTGAATGGACATCATCTTAAACCATTTTTCGAAGGTTTTCAAAAGCACACAGTAGAAGAAATGCATTTGCACAATGCCACATACTTGCAATAAATTCAAGAGAAGTCTCTCTCTCTCTCTCTCTTTCTCTTTCTCTCTCTTTCTCTCTCTCTCTCTCCCTCTCTCACATTCCTCCTTATAAGTTTCAACTAATCTCTCAACTTCCTTCTTCACCTCTTAAATCATCCCAACTATTACACCACATTAATCTTGCAGGAATAATAACTTGAGTGTTTTAAGAAATGGAGAAAGCTCTCACCAGGATCAAAATTTTGTTCCCTACTCTCCCCAGAAATTTTCTTAAAGACATTTACAATTGCAGACTTGAACGATTGAGGGCATTAACACTCTTAGGCCTTCCAGAAGATGTCTGTTGGATCATTGAAGCTAAGGTACGTTTAGCAGATGAATTTCAAGAGTCATTTGTTAAAAACATGCCAGGTATGGGAAGAAGTTCCTATGCAAAGAAGAGAAGGGCAAAAAGAATTGGAGTTTGCTACAGGTGTGCAAGATGAACCTTTAACACAAGAAGCAAGAACCCTGGAATGGTTTCAAGAAATCGAGAGGACAAAATTCAATTCATAAAGGATGGACTGAGTAAGGAGTCATTAGATGATATCATTCGGACTCTTGAGACGCATCCTAGTGGGCATGTACAAGGAGTCCTTCTTGATATTTTTGAACTGTTCCGTAAGGAAAAAGCACGTTATAGTCTTGGGAATCTGACTTTAAAAGACCCTGTTGTCAGTTTACAAGAAAACTGAATGGGAAGCACATCCTCGACTCTTAGAAGGCGTTTCAGCCGTTACTGGATGTAAAACCAGAGGAAGATGTGAGCCACAATCACAACTACTGTTCATTCTCATGCGTGTATGTTTGTCATTTACATTGTCTTTTCAATTTACTGGGCCACCATTTTTTTTGAAATTTTCACCCCTGCTTAAAGTCTTTCCCCTCTGACATTCACATTTTCCTTGAACAAAAAATTCAAACTTTTGCAACAAAAATTCAAACTTTTACTACCAAATCCTGATCCTGCACTATTCAAGCGATCTCCTTGTCTGATATTGAGTCCCTATAAATTATCAACCTCTATGACATATTTTTTTTAAAAAAAAGACAGAAACACCGTATATGGATAGGATCAATACTATCTGTGTTTTTGGTGGGTCTAACCTTGGAAAGGATGGAGAATTTCAACATGCAGCTTATACCCTTGGTAAGGCATTAGCTGCAAGAAAAATCAATCTTGTTTATGGGGGAGAGATTCAGGGTTTAAAAGGATGTGTTGCAGGATCTGCACTCACAAAGGGGTGTAACGGCTTAGGTGTTGGCTTAAAAAATGGGAGCACTTCCTACTTGACCCTGGGTACTGAATTGAAGGTTGCAACCATGCATGACCGTATGAGACACATGTTGGTTAATTCTAATGCATTTATTGCATTACCTGGTGGTCTTGGAATAATGGAAGAAATTTTTACCATTATATTTTGGGCCTATCGGAATTTTCATAAAAAACCTTTGGGCTTATTGAATATTAATGGCTTTTATAATGGTTTGATATCCTTTTTAGATCATGCAGTAGAGCAGGAGTTCATGCCACAATCCATGCGCAACATCATAGTATCTGCTTCAACTGTTGAACAGCTACTTGAGATTTTGCAAAATCCTACATCTGAGCTCAGTCAAGCAATGCAGCTGGTGAACCAACCAAATCAGGATGACAGAGACAAAAGAGAACCAGATACCACTCTTCGGTTATAATTTCTCCTTACTTTGGTGGTTTTCTCACATTTCTTTTCCTGTCATATGAAATTCCATCTAAGACATTGGGGACAATGTCTTGGATAGGGTGGGGGGGAGGATGGTCCGATATAAAAAAAAACCCAAAAAAAAATAAAAAATAAAAAAATTAGGTTAGAATCATAAACTTGCTTTGAGTAAGATGACTGAGTAAGGAGTTACACTTGACTCTTGATACGCATCTTATGATTAAAAAAAAAAAGAAAAAAAAATTGAATGTGGAAGTATGTTTTTTTTCTTTAGATTTCATAAAATAATTGAAGCAAAATGATTTACATTTCGAGATTAATTAGTTTGGCAACACATATTTGAACTGGATAGATTAGATTTGATAAATATATTACCTGTGAGATTTTGAGCCTTATTAATTACTTTCTTTCTTGTGTGATTTTCATCCATGGAATATGTTACTTCAGAACTTGCATTGATTCTTTTTGAAGCTACATTTTCGCATGAATTGTACAAAAATGATTGAGGCACTGTTTTTTCTTGAACAAATCACTTGGCCAAATAACCAAACCATATAATTTTATCCTTTAATCAGCCCTTTGAGCCAATTAGCCTTTTCTTCTTTTTAGCTCACCACAAATCAAAAAAAAAAAAAACAACTTTGTCTGACCATAGAAGGTGAGGAATACTGGATTTATCATACCATAAGTGTTTCAATAAGTGTGGGGGAGATTATTGTTGTGTTCATCAATATCATGGTTGAAAAAAAAATGAAGCAATAAATTAACAAATAAACTATTATATTGAAAAAAAAAAGAAAAAAAAGAATGAAGAAGTGATATCTGTTTCTCACACTTGCACTTAGACTCAGTTCTCAATCCTCACCATTTTTCTTGGTCTAACATTGTATCTCTTCAATATATCATTTCATCTTTCTAATCCCGTTATAACCAAAATAAAGACCTCTTGATTTGTGCATTGCATGTGTACATAGTAGTAGAGAAGTAGAAGATATGCAAGCCTATGATAATTCATCTTTCATAGATTGAATTTGAGAGAAACACTTACCAAATCAAACACTTGAGAGATTCAGAGTATATCATGTGAGGTTTTATCTTTCTCAATCTATGTTTTTCAAATTAAAGTTGCCTTTCAAAGTAATTTCAAAAATGTGATGAAATAATGCTTCATGAAATTTTGTGAATTCTTGAGAAATCAACTCAAAACTTTGATGTTCTTTCATTAAAAAAAAAAAAATTAGTCACCAATCCTTAACTTAAGTTTGCCCGAGACGTGCAAAAGATAAGTGTGGGGGAATTTGATAAGCATAGATTTCATAAATAATTATCTCTCACTTTTATCTCATTAAGACTTCTTATATGTTCAATTAAGTGATCTTTGTCATATTTTATGAGTTTGGGTTCATATGAAGTTTAATTGAATTTCTTTGCTTACCCGATTAAAATGACACTATTATAGTATTTTGAGCATAATAGGAGTTTTAGACATCCAAAAATCATGAAATCTGTCTTGAATGAAAGATTAAATAAGTGTCCATAGTTAGAAAGCAAGATCAGACTCTAAATGGGATGTTTAGGATTCCGAAATTATCTCAAAAGATGAGATAGTGTTGCTGACGTAGAATTTGAACAGTGTGCAAAGATCCGGCCATATCTTGCGATATAGAAGTCATATTGAGATGAAATCAAATTTGTTGGACAGCTAAGATCCGGGGCTACAACTTTTGTTCAGAAGTCAAGCTCTAATTCGGACATGTGAACATCCGAAATTGCGGTGCAAGAAAGTCAAAATTGTTGTGCTCATCGGTGGCAAAAATTCAAAAGTGTTTTGCATTTTCAACAAAGCCCATGTGAAAGCAATAAAAGGATAGAAAAGTAATATCCTAGTTGGTGACTTTCTGAAGATGATGCCTAAAAAATCCTCTATAAATAGAAGGGTTTACAAGAGGAGACACACACCACTTGAAGATTAACTCCAATACCATTTTCTTTCTTTCTTTCTTTCTTTCTTTCTTTCTTTCTTTCTTTCTTTCTTTCTTGTTAGTTTTGTCTCCTTCATGGAAGGCTTAGGTTTTCTTTCTTGTTAGTTTGCCTCCTACATGGAAGGCTTAGTTTTTCTTTATTATTAGTTGCCTCTTACATGGAAAGCTTAGGATTTATTTGTTGTTAGTTGCCTCCTACATGGAAGGCTTAGGATTTATTTGTTGTTAGTTTGCCTTTTTCTTTGTTGTTAGTTTGCCTCCTTCATGGAAGGCTAGGTTTGTAGTTTCAATTCAAGGATTCAAGCTATTTTCATTTTAACTTTGAGGTCTTGATCTTTATTTACATGCTTATTAAGTGGTTTCTACTCTACTTCACTATATTCTTCAATTTTATTCTTTAATCAAAGTTTGATCGGTTGACGTATTTTGATTAATGCATAATTGATTTATAATTGGTTTTTGATTGGTAAATCATTTTCCAAAAGTTTGAAGAGTAGAAATTAAGTAATTTAATTGAAGGTTTTCATTTTATTACTTACTTCAACTGAATTCTGATTATAAAATTGGTTTAGATGAAAGATTAAGTGGTTACTAAGTCTTGTTGATCATAATCAACTGAATTCTGAGAGGTTTCTCAGTAGAGAATTCAAGGATCATTGTAGGGGTTCCAGATGATCCTAGGTTGATAAACACAATGCATGATTTTAGTGATCAACGATTAGTTATGAAAATAGCCTCTGAATTCCTTGAGTTGATAATTGTTAAGTCAAATTAATTTCAGTCTGTATTTTACATTTCGCACTTAATTTCATATATTTACAAAATCCCCTTTTTCTAACTTTCTTTTAATTTGCTTAAGAATATGAAATGGTTTTTGAGAATGACCTAAGTTGCACCTTATACTATACCAATAGTTTGGGGGAAATCTAGAAATTATTTTTGCGCGTTTGCGACCAACGTGTCAATCAGTCTTGCGTTTCAATTTGCTGCATGTCTAGATCAGTATTGTGTTACAGCAAACATGCGTATGGAATGCTAAAGTTACTCTTAGTGGCGCTTGTCTGAAACGCGAGTTTTGGTTGGCTATAACGCCAAAATCCAAAAGTATTATTTATCTGCACTATAATTGCTTTATTTTGGCGAGTTTGGACTTTTAAATTATACAGGTTCTAAGGTTGTTCATGTGCTTGACATCTAATTTTTGAACAAAGATTTGCATTCAAGTTGCGTGGTCCTCCCTTGATTTCACAGCACACTCCACACTCCTCTGTCTTGCATTGGTCCTCCATATCACAAATAAGACAAGAGATTAGAGATTACGTCAACCATGGATAATTGAAAATTCACTTACCATTTAAAGCACGGTGATGATTATAGTATATGAATACAGTATATTATTTTAGACTTTTTATTTTTATATTAATTTACGTCATATAAGTTTTTTTTTTAAATAAAACAACTTTCTGTAAACTTTTTAACAAATAATATAATTTTAGCCACCGGGGATCTTAAAGTGGGAATTTTTGAAGACGGAAAAACTTTGCAAAGGCCTTGCACACAAAAAACATATAATTTCTCTTTTAATGTATACCCTCAAACTATTGAGGTGAAATCTCACCAAAACCTTTTCTATTAACATCAACAAGTAGACCTTTTTCATTGAGGCCATAGGAAACACCCTTTCCCATTATAATCCATATTTATATATAAATAAAAGCATCAATTATACATTTTGGCTCTTATAATCTTCATTTTCCTCCTCCAATATGGTGGAGAAACTCAAGCTCCTAGCCTTAACCTTATTGATGTTGGGATCAAGGTGGAGTTTTGAGGGTGCAGAAGCTGACCCTCAAATCCGTTTAATCAACAAAGGGTGTAGCCAATACAACGCAACCAACTTGTCCAACTTCTACCAAAATCTAAACGCAACTTTGGGAAACCTGAAAACAGAGGTTAGCAACCAAAGCAAGCACTTTGCCACAGCACAAGAAGCGAGAGGATCAGACCCTGTATATGCTCTGTTTCAATGTAGAAACTACCTCTCCAACGCTGACTGCACCGCCTGCTTCAACGTCGCCGCCACCCAAATCCGCAACTGCTCCGCCGGAGCCAACGGTGCCCGTGTCATTTATGATGGTTGCTTCCTTAGGTACAGCCTCCACCTAATATTACTAATTTCTTCAAATTATCTAAAATTTTCAAATTATATATATATATATATTATACTTCTTCTATTTTATTTTATATTAATATTATGTAATTTTTATTATATTTTTACCTTTTGTATCAATTAATTTATTTTAAGATACATATTAAGAGTAATTAAAAGTATAATAAAATATATTTTAATATTTTATTAATATTATAAAATAATAATAACAATAAGATAAAAAATATTTCCAGCACCTGAAATAAAATACAGCGGAGGAAGAATATAATATACATAATGCAAACATGCAGCCAAATTCTGTACAGTTTTGCTGGCATATGTCAGAGAATTAAATGAGACCAAAGAAAGAATACTTTAATGGTTTCGTGTCCCTGATAGTATTGCACCGTTTGGACTTTAGGGACGTGTCATGCATCAATATTATTGTGTGTTTGAATATGAATAAAATTTAATTGTAGTTTTATAGGTATTATTTTCAATTAAAATTAAAATTCTAACTTAATAATTAATATGGTAAAAGTTAATATTAGTTGTTTTAACTATAGAATCATACTATAATATTTATAATACGGTATTTAAATTTTTTATTCTTTCAATACTTGTCATGCTTTATCACTTCTTTTGTTTTCTTTTTAGCCGCCTCAATTCAAGTCATGGACCCAATTTTTATATTCCTTTCTCTTTCGCCTGCAGAGCATGGGAATTGTATTTTAAGACAATGAATTATTGGGTCTGAACCCAAACACTTTCTCATTTCAGAAGTCATGCATAAATAATCAAGTTTTATTATTGGAACTTTAACAAACTGTACGTGACATTATATATAATTATTTTTATTTCTTATTTACATTCTAAATTTAAAAGAGACAAATTTTGTTGTCTTACTTTAATTTTCATGAAATATTTCTCAAAATAAATAGAATATATAAATGCTCGTTAACCGTAGAAACAGTTTCATTACTTTGCCTAGTTTGAAAAGAAGAAAGAAAAGGTTAATGTTTTTTCTTCATGTAAACATGTAAAAGAAAAAATAAATTTCGTTACAGGTTTATGCACTTTTAAAAACGAAGCTAACATTAAGAATAACATTTATATAAAAATTATATATCAATTCATTCAAATTGATACCTTAAAATTTAAAATTCATCTGATTTTTTTTATAAGAAATAAACAACTAATTTATCAAATTTGATAAAAATAATTAATATGTCAATACAAATTTTATTTTAAAAATATTTATAATATTAAAGGTTTGAATGTGGATGGATATCTTCTTATTAATATAAATCTCATAATAAAGTAAGCATACAAAAGAAACTTAATAATTAATAACTAGACATAAGACTATATTTTTTATATTTAAGATTAAAAATATTGATAATTATTCTTTTATAAAAAAGAAGGATTTGAAGAAGTATTATTACTTCTTTTAAAATATATCAATCATTAACTAATCACGTAATTAAAAAGGAAAATATGAATATGATCTTGAGTTGATAAAAGACATGTTTTGACATCATATTATTTGTTTCTAGATATATATAAAAATATTGTCCCTGCATATGAATAGCTCTTCTCGGTAGCATTAGGCATCGAATACTATTATTTAGTGGGAAGATGGTGGTTGACCCTAGCATGATTTTTTTCTTAATTTAATGAAAAGGGTGACCCACTTTTTAAAATTAAATCATGAAAATAAAACATTATATAAGACAAGTACACTGTATTTTCTTTCCAATGTACCAAAAAAAGGCTAGTACATTGTATTTACCAAGATGTTATTAGTAAGTTGAGCGATATAGAATGATATACAGGTATTGAACTAGTACAATACAATGTATGCCACAATTAACTGTTTTTCAAGTCATACAGTGTATATGACTTCTATTTGACAAAAAAATTGATATTATGCGATTCACTATCTCCATGTATTCTTGAGATGTAATTTATAATATGTACAGTGTGCACTACTTATGTAATTGATTTAGTAACAATTTTCCAATCAACTCTTGCAAATACAAGTTCTATATCTTGATCAATTATATTGATTGTCTAAGCAAGTTGAGATTACATTAGCACAAATTACCAACAAGATGTTTATAGATGTTTAAGAAAGTGGATTAGGGTCTTAGACTGCCAAAATACATTTTCATGACAGGAACATGAATTGGCAATTCATGAACTAAAGTCAGAATTGAGTATGATGTTTGATACTTTGATATGTGTTGAGGTATGAGAGCAATGGGTTCTTTGACCAGACCACTCTACCTGGCAACAGTATGACTTGTGGAAATCAGACTGCAGCTGGAGCCACTGCTTTTAATGCAACTGCACAGCAAGTGTTAATGGATCTGCAGATAGCAACACCCAAAATTACTGGTTACTTTGCAGCTACCAAGACACAAGTGGCTGGTGGTGCAATCTATGCTATTGCACAATGTGCAGAAACTGTCACAGAGAGTGGTTGTTTGGATTGTTTGAGTGTTGGATACACCAATATACAAAGTTGTTTACCCAACACAGATGGAAGGGCTTTTGATGCTGGGTGTTTTATGAGATACTCACAGACAGCATTTTTTGCTGATAACCAAACCATTGATATCACACCCTTCTTGAAACAAGGTAAAATTAGGATAATTCCTTTACATTGATTTTGGATTAATGAATGATGGTGTATTATTATTACTATTACTATTACTATATTTAGAAAAAAATGGCCAAATGGGTGCTTGCACTCAGTACACCAACATCCAGAATAGCATATATTTTGAACTTCCTTTTTATCTTGCAGGAGGTTCCAGCAAGAAGGGAGCCATTATTGGTGGTGTTGCTGGAGGTGTTGGTCTTCTTGTGATCCTTCTTGCACTATTTGCTTGGCTTAGACTGTACAAGAAACCCAAGAGGGCTCCTAGAGGTTAGACAATTTGGAAAGTCTTTGAATTGATGATTTCTTACCAAAGAAAATACAATGGCACATCAGTTCATGCTTGAAACTACCATTTTCAGGAGACTTCTATTTCATGTTTTGACTTTTTAATCCCTTTTGACATCACAATACTAATTAAGCTCTTTATTCTTTACCAATGAATCAATTACTATGGAATAATAAATAATTTCTCTCTTTCTTTCCTTTTGTTTTTTGCAATTTAGTTAGATGAATACCTGAATTCATTTAATCATTAAGAGATTCCTAACTATGCTTTCCTTATTAGGTGACATATTGGGAGCAACTGAATTGAAAGGTCCAGTTACATACAGGTATAAAGATTTGAAGTCCGCAACAAAAAATTTCAGTGATGAAAATAAACTAGGAGAAGGAGGTTTTGGAGATGTATACAAGGTAAATTCAATATTTTATTGGCGTACATGTTCAAAAGCAGGCACAACTCTGAGCAAGTTAAGAATTTATTATGAGCTATTCCTCTAGAGATAAAGATTAACAACACCTTTCAAAGTTTAAAAAATTCTTACTCACCAATTTATGGAACAGGGCACATTGAAAAATGGTAAAGTAGTTGCAGTCAAGAAATTAATTTTAGGCCAATCCGGCAAGATGGATGAACATTTCGAAAGTGAAGTAAAGCTTATAAGTAATGTCCATCATAGGAATCTAGTTCGACTTCTTGGATGTTGCAGTAAAGGCCAAGAGAGAATCCTTGTTTATGAATACATGGCAAATAGCAGCCTTGACAGATTCTTATTTGGTAAAACTCATGTCAATCTCTACTTGAAGCATATTGTGAATATCCATTTTTTAAAATGTTTTCATCTTTTCCTCCCTTTCACTCAATTTAGTTATTTGAATTTTCAAAACAGGTGAACAGAGGGGTTCTCTCAACTGGAAACAAAGATATGATATAATTTTAGGCACAGCAAGGGGTTTGACCTATCTACATGAGGATTTCCATGTTTGCATCATACATAGAGATATAAAGACTAGCAATATCCTCTTGGATGATGATCTTCAGCCTAGAATTGCTGATTTTGGGTTGGCAAGACTTCTACCAGAGGACCAATCCCATCTCAGCACAAGATTTGCAGGAACATTGTAAGTCCAAATGTTTGCTTCTATTAGAAGATATCTGTTCTTGTTATTTTTAGTTTTCCAATGTTTCACTCCCATGCTATGTATCAGAATTTTGAGATCATAAAGAACTTTTATAGAGAATACAAGTAACCTCAAGTTGCTGAGGCCAAGATCATAGATTTCAAACAACAAAAGGGGAGTACTATAGAAGTAACCCTTTTGATTAGTATTGAATGAAAAGATGATACAAGTGATGGTACAAGTTTGTATTTATAATAGGAAAGTATAGAATCACAGAAGCATAACTAACTAACTAATATGAAACTAATGGTATAAGAAACCACACACATGAGCCAATAATATCTCTATGTATAATCTTTTATCAACTATGTTACAAAAATTGTACACATGTCAGGGGATACACAGCACCTGAGTATGCAATCCATGGTCAGTTATCAGAGAAGGCTGATACCTACAGCTTCGGTGTTGTAGTCCTAGAAATCATAAGTGGCCAAAAGAGCAGTGAATTGAGGGCTGATGCTGAAGGTGAATTCCTCCTTCAAAGGGTAAGCAATTTCACAGAACCAGACAAAGAAAAGTATCATTTTCTTTATTACATTTCACCATATGAACCTTGATTTTTTACTTTGAAAGGCATGGAAACTGTACGAGGAAGATATGCACTTAGAGTTGGTTGACAAGACACTGGAGCCTGATGACTATGATGCAGAAGAAGTGAAGAAAATTATAGAGATTGCTTTGTTGTGCACTCAAGCATCAGCTGCTGCAAGACCAACAATGTCTGAAATAGTAGTCCTTCTCAAAAGCAAGAATTTAATGGGGAATATGAGGCCTGCTATGCCTGTCTTTGTTGAATCTAACTTTAGGTCTCGGCCAGATACCTCAACCTCAACTGCTTCCTCTACATCTAATGCTACTGCTTCCACTTCTATACTATCAGCTCGGTGAACATATTAAGCAGCAAATGAAGAGGAATTTTCTTCCAGAATTCTTCAACACTTACATTGTGAAATAGTGATTCCTGTCATATATGTTGAATCAATGATTTTGTTGATTTTGTTGTTTGTTGTTAATGAAAGCACTTTATTAGTGAAGAGGGGACAGGCAGGGAGAGAAAATGTTCAGTCCTATACTTCAAGATGAAATATTATTTCACAAGTTGTATAAAATTTTCCAGATAGATGTATAGAAAACCTCCCAAGTGTGATTGTGTGTATGATAATAAACAAATTTAAATAATACTATGAATTATACAAAAGGACATGCTTGAGATCCCACCTAAAATTCTCCCCTTTGAACTTTTACTTTTTTTCTTTTATATGTTTTACTTTTGAATCTTTACTTTGATATTTTGTTTGGATGATGTGAAAATTAAAAAAAAAAGTAATAAATGACATGAAAATAAAATAGAAAAAAGATTATTTAAATGGATAGAAATAAGAAAAAATGAAAAAAATTTACTTCTCTTATTTAGATGAATAAAAAAGAGAATAGAAAAAATATATTAATAATATAAACTTTATTTTATATAAATTTTAAAAAATAATCTACTTTTAAAAAAGTTATTGTATCATTCTTTTATTAATATTATAATTTATTATTAATTTTTTAAAAAAGTTAATAATTAAAATATTAAAATTAAAAAAAAAGAAAAAAAATACTTTCTTCCTCAATTCTCTTCTAATGTGGAGAATTAAAAATTCATAGATCCACAACAATTATTTTTTTTCTTCTATACAAAACAAATTGATATAGATTAGAAAAAAAAAATTTCACCATTTTTTCTTCTTCACCAGTTACCAAGAGTTTATTCAAACTCACCATCATTTGACTTCGTTTCTTTTTGCAACTTTATTACATGGTATGGTTAAAAGTGGTAAAAACAGTCCCAGCACGTGTAAAACATAACAGTAGTGTGCTAATGTTTAACATATAATGTTAGATCGAGCTAAAATTAATGATGTTTTATCGGTCAAACTATTTTGTCATTATTTAGTTATTTGATTTGATGATATGGAGAGCCTATGAATAATGCTGCAATTTAATGATAACAAAACTAATTGAATTTTATCTTATGACTGTCACCTAAGATTAGTCAACATGGTTGAAAATTAAGTATTGACAACTTCACTTTTCTTTGTTGGGAAGGCTGAAAGTACATATATAGATAGCTTGTTCCCATCAAAGGTAAAATATTTCAACTAAGAATTAATCGAAGGAGAAAAATAACTAATGAAACAAATGTCAATGAAAATGATAGTATTTTACTATTTTTAAACGAAAAATGTTGTTCAAATTAACACCTATTATTTGTGTACACCTAATGTGGAATAAAAAAAATGGAAAAAGTAAAAGGTGATGTGAAATGGTCGCTTCTTGTTTAGAACAAAAAATGCTTCCGCTTTAGGTTTTTTTAAAAGAAAAATAATATATATTATAGTAAATTTTTTAAAAAACTTATTTAATAAAAATAATATTAAAAATAAATAAATAAATAGATTTATTTTTATTTAAAATAGATCCTATTTTAATATAATTATTATTCTTTTTATAAATATTAATTGAAGATGAATAATATCATAACATTTATTTTAATTAATAAATAATTTTACATTTTAAAATGTTTGTAAATTATCTTCAAATAAAAGTAAAACAATTTTATTACATTATTTTTATTTAAGAAATATCTCATTTAAAAGCTCACTTTACACTTATAAATTTATTAAACTCACCTTATGATGTGAGATAAACAAAAAATAAAAATAAAAATAAAAAAAAAATAAGTAAAGAAAAGTTGAAAGCAATGTGATGGTGTATAAATATTATCATCTTGACATATGATAAATCTATCTAAAATTTGGACAAATATCAATATTTTATAATTTTTCCATCCATGTAAATTTTTTAAGTTAAAGTTTTATATTTTTCTTTTTAAACTTTCTTGTGCAAGATCTTATTTTTTTAAACAATAAAAATAATAAATTTTGAATTTAATATTTCAAATATACTAAAATGATAAAAAGTTATTAAACTACTGATTAATCATTTATTCTTAGATGTGTTATTTGAAATGATTAAAGCAAAGTTAGAAAATGTATAATTTATTTGATTTTAGTATTTCTATTTTAATATATTTTATATTTTTTATTAATATTTTTTTATAAATTAAATATATTTTTAATTCTTTTAAAATATTTAAATTTTGGTTTTGGTTTCTTAAATTTAAAATCTTTAATTTAGATCTCTTATTTTTTGAAATATTTTAATTATAATCTCTGATATTAATTAAAATTTTATTAAAATAAAATAAATTAATCATAATTAAAGAATTATAATCAAGATATTTAATAAAATGATCAAAGTTTACTCTAATCATAATTAATCTAACTTAATTTAATTAATTTAATTTGATTAAATGTAACTTAAATTAATATTAAAAATTATAATCATATTATTTTAAAAAATAAGGAATCTAAATCAAAAATTTTAAAATTGAAGGATTAAAATCAAAATTCAACTATTTTAAAAAGACTTAAAATATATTTAATTCTTTTTTATCCTATTTTAATTATTTTTAAATTTATAACAATAATTTTTTAAAAAATAATAAATAATATATATTCAAACAATATTTACATTATGATATATCTCATTTTTATCATATTACAGGTTATATCCAATTTATTTTTATCTTCTTTTTTTTTTTACCATTCAAATAGAAGGAATTGCAGAAACTTTTCTTTTTTTAATTTATTTTAGCAGGCAGATACCGAGTCCGTATTTTGTGGGAGCAATTGTTCACTTGTTACCTCATCATCATGCACGTCGTCATCCATTCCACACGTGCCAATTAATAGTGTTGATAGATTATGTAAACTATATAGAAGGCACCTCTAGCTTAATGGTGTGCAATGATATTGGTATACAAAACACAGGAAATATTGTAAACTAACTTTTAAAAATACATTATATAAACTATATAAAAGACACCTAGCTTAATTGGGGGAAATGATATTAGTATACACAACACGAAGAAATATTTTGTAAGAGGAACCAAATACTCATTCATGTAAATATTAAATTTTTATCTATCTATCTATGTCTTTAAAAATTTTATTTAATAATTAATTACTAACTTTTGATAACTGATTATTATAAAAATTGTTAATTATATAAAAAATAATGGTTAATTTATATGGTAAATAATCAATTACGTATTTTTATTAGTTAATTACAACTTTATTTTAGATATTTGTATATATAACAAAATTAATCATTATTTTTTATATTATTTATTATATATTTTTCATAATGATTAATTATCTATGGTTGATAATCGTTTATTAAAGATAAATTTTCAATATGAATAGATATAGTTACTAATTTTATGTTGGATAAGATAATATTTTTTTATTATAAAAATTAGGTGAAGAAAGATGTTGGTGGAGTTAATTAAGTTTATGAGGTGTTAAACTTGTTATCGAAGGGGCAGCGTTGCAGATCACATTCTGTTTATTAAATATTAGAATTAAAATTAAATTAAATCAAACAAAAAAAATATTTTCAAGGATGAGAAATATGCTAAGTCTCAATTAATAAATAGAATTACTCAACTTGAAAATTTCAGGGATAAAATGTTTACTCCCACATGGTAATTAATTAAATATAAATCTTCGTTTCTGATACGCATGAGTGGACAAAAGGTTAGACTCTAATGACTATGATGTAGAAGAAGTGAAGCCATAGAATGTGTTTCGTTTAATTCATTATCAGGATTTGGTATGATTATCTATAATTAAATCCTATTTGGTTTTCAAATTACAGCCCACAACTACATATGTTATAAAATATAATAATTACAACTATATTTATATACTCAATAATATTAATATCTATTTAATATCTTTTTATCTTTTTTTATCTCATTACATCATATTTTTTCTCTCTTCTTTTTCTTAATCTCTCAAAGTGTAAACATATTTACCTAATAATTATACAGGTTTTAAGATCTTTACAACTGCATGGCAACAATTGCGATTAATTTTATTAATCCCAACACAACAATTTATAACCATAAATTAATATCTGCATGCGCCACGCTATAATGTTTAGAAATTTATGCCGTTCTTAAATCGACATAAATGACTTAAACTACCAAATGTTTGTGGCATGGCACCTAAAAAGCAGCCTCAAATAGAAATTTAATATATTTTAAACAATATTATTTATAAATTTATTTTTAAAAATATATATTTTAATGAATCAACTCTCTTTTTATATTATGATCACGTTTTTTTTTTTACAGAAGCAATTGATAATTTAATTGAAGGTTAAGATTTAGAAAACTAAATATCTAACTAAAAGTTATGGGTTGAAGAATAAAAGTTATTAAGTTAATTTGTTGAATTAAAAGTATACTTTTTGGTAATTATAACTTTACCTTCTTCTAAGTTAAATTTAGACACAATTTTTTTATCTAAAATTTTAATACTTTATTAAAATGAAAGGAAATAGAGTAATTTTAGAAAGCAACCAAAAATAAAATAAATAGTAAAAATAGCTTGATAATTGAAACAAATATTTAAATCTTTCAATTATTATACTACCCCCAAAATTAAAAAAAAAAACACCTATATCTTTTATCATCTTTTAATAAACGATAAAATTTATTAAAATAATGAGAAAATGAAAAATAATAAGTTCTAATTTCATATGCTACTTAAAGGAATATAAGACAAAATACTATTCCTTCTAATTTTTTATAAGAATAAAAAAGAAATATATTTTGGTATTTTTTTAAGATTTAACCTAAATTGTTTGTTATATTAATTATTTTTATAAAAGTATTTGTAATTAAACGAATAGAAATTACTAGGTGAAAATATAATAAATAATTAAAAAATTAAAAAAATGTATTTCATTAATGATAGATGTAATTAAAAATATATATAAATTAATAATAAATTTAATATTATTAACTACATTATTTTTTCAGTTTTTATAAATTAGTTAATTAATTTTATGAAAAGAACCAGAAAAATATAAATTAATCAGATAATTTTATTTATCAAATACCTTTAATTTAATCAAATTAGCTTATAAACTAATAAAATAAGTTATAATTAAGATAGATAAAATGATTAACCAAACACACGTAAAATAAGATGTCTTGTAAATTATACGGAGATTTTTTTTATAGATATCCTTAACAATTATTTTATTATAAAAAAAATTATGTAGAATTTATTAATTTATATTAAGTTTGGTTTTTATTATATTACATCATATTATCTATTATATTTATTTTTTTCTCTTTTTTTAATCTGTGTCAAGATATCTATACTTAATTGGTATTCACCAAACATTTTTCAGCAAGAAAATGTTGGACTTAAACAGTCGAAAAGAAAGTTAAAAAAATAAGAGGAATAGGAAGAAATGAATGGTTGGTTATGAGTGGAAAGCTTCATTGCCTTATAAAACCAAAAATTATGGCACTTTAACATTACAATCTTAACTCTTAACTTGCTTCACAAAAAACAAAGTTAATGTTAAACATTTAGAATTGTTCAGAATTAATTATAGAAAGATACGATAAATCTCTTGTTTTTCATAGATGAGAAGTTTAGCACTTATACTAATAGAGTAAATGTCACATCTTTTTATTGTTATTAAAATATCCAAACAGTCATAATGATTTCAATAATATATATAACTCGGCTAGCATGATATATATACACTGAGTAGAAATTTTAGGATCATATATAACAGTCATATAAAGTTTAATGCATGCCCTTTTCAACCACACACATCAATCTTCTTCGTTATATCAGTTAACATTCTTGATTTACTCTACTACACAACGCCACAATATATGCTCTACTTGAACGATTGATACGGTTGGAATGAAGAGAAATCTCATCTGATTTATTCTCTCACTTTATTGGTTCAAGTCATTAAGGTTTAGTTTGGATAATTCTTTCACTAAATACCTGTAGAAATAAATAAATAATATAAAATAAATTAATTTTTTGTAAATTAACATTAACTTATGCACATCAATTTAAAAAAAGGTTAAATAAAAATATTATAAAAAATTTGATGTTCATAAATTAATTTTAATTTTAAAAAAGTTTAATTTATTTTATTTCTTTATTTTCTTCTCTTACCTATATTTATTGAAAAAAAAAAGTATCTAAATTAACCTTAAGTCTCTTTCCTTGATCCTGCAATTATCGGGCTGATAGAACAGAAATGGAGGCAGTGGCATTAGATGAAGAACCAGTGGTTGATGTGGTAGAATTGTCTTCTCTGTATTTCAAACTGGATTCAACAAACACAGGCATAGTTGGTCGTAGGTGTTCCAATAAGCTCTTGCTTTTGAGTAAGACTACTACTTCAGACATTGTTGGCCTGGATGCAGCTGAAGCTTGAGTGCACAACAAAGCAATTTCTATGATTTTCATCACTTCTTCTACATCATAGTCATCAGGGTCTAAGCTGTTGTCCACTAGCTCCAAGTGCATGCCTCTCTCATACAGCTTCCATGCCTGAGAAATGAAAATCATATGGTTGGTGAAATAATATCAATTATGAGAACTATATAACAATTCTTAATTAGTTATGTTAAATTTGCTTAATTACTTTTTGAAGAAGGTATTCACGACCATCTTCATCTTCCTTCACATTGGTACTCTTTTGGCCACTTATTATTTCTAGGACTACAATACCATAGCTGTAGGTATCAGCCTTCTCTGATAATTGACCATGGATTGCATACTCAGGTGCTGTATATCCCCTGACATGTGCATAATAATATGTATTCAACAGTTATATAACAAAAGAAGACTTTGCATATATACATAGCATGCAAGTGGTATATATATTTTTGACACAAAAGTTTTCAATGTCTCTTTTGTAATTAACAATTTCTCAAGAAAAATATCAAGAAATTCAAGTGAAAGCAATTGTTGTCTTACAATGTTCCTGCAAATCTTGTGCTAAGATGAGAACGATCTCCTGGTAAAAGCCTTGCCAACCCAAAATCAGCAATTTTTGGTTGAAAATCATCATCTAGGAGGATATTACCGGTCTTTATATCTCTATGTATGATGGACACATGAAATTCCTCATGTAGATAGGCTAATCCTCTTGCTGTGCCTAATATTATATCATAACGTTGTTTCCAATTGAGAAAACCTTTGCCACCTGTTGTTTCCCAAGTTTATTTACTTAAGATTGTTGAAAAGAGTGGAAAAAATAATGAAAATTTTAAAAAATGATAGTTTCAATTATAGAGTTGAATTGATGAGTTACCAAATAAGAATCTGTCAAGACTGCTATTTGCCATGTATTCATAAACTAAGATTCTCTCTTGGCCTTTACTGCAACAACCAAGAAGTCTAACCAGGTTTCGATGATGAACATTACTTATAAGCTTCACTTCACCTTCAAAATCATCTTCCATCTTGCTGGATTTTCCCAACACTAATTTCTTAACTGCAACAATTTTTCCATTCTTTAGGGTACCCTGTTCAATATGATTGACTAATTTTAGTTCAAAAGTTGTTTTTCTCTATTGCTAAAGTTGTAGCTTTAACTATATCTTTAAAAAAAAATTCACAGAAATATTATTGTCTTTTTGACCATGATCTTCATCATAATAAAGAATACAACTAATGTTTACCTTGTATACATCGCCAAAACCTCCTTCTCCTAATTTGTTTTCATTACTGAAATTTTTTGTTGCTGCTTTCAAATCATCATATTTGTAGTTAACTGGACCTTTCAACTCCGTTGCTCCCAATAAATCACCTGAGAGGAAAACACATGATTGAATTTTTTAATAAATATATGAGTAAAATAAGGAATTTCTTTTTTGGATTGACAAGACTTGCAAATTATGAATATCCATGCAAACAATGCAAATCACGAATTGATGAACACCAAGCATCAAGTTGAAGACTTTCTAAATTTATTACTTACCTCTGGGAATCCTCTTAGGTTTTCTGCATCTTCGCCAAACAAACAATGCAAGGAGTATCACAAAAAAACCTACAGCTCCAGCAACACCACCTATAATGGCCCTCTTCTTGCTTGAAACTCCTGCAATACAGAAAAAAAATTGTCATCACATTCAAATTAAATGAGGTACTACATTTATCCTAAAGCAATACTTTTAATTTTTATAAATAATTATAAAAAAATAAATTCTTATTTTATTTTATATTTTAAAAAATTTCTTTACAAAATAATGAAAATTGCAAAATGTTATGGACCCCTTTTTTTATACATATCTTAAAAAAAAAGTAAAGTGAAAAAAATCCCATTTTGAAATAATTTATAAAATTATAAAATATTTTTATTAGTAAAAAATTAACAAACCCAATAGGTAATTTTTGTTATAAAATACATTCATCCATCCAAAATGAAGGGAAGGGGAATGATATATTATAATTCCAATATGTACCTTGTTTTAAATAGGGGGCAATATTCATGGACTTATTATCAGCAAAGAAGGGTATGGTGGAGTATCTCATAAAGCAACCAGCATCATATGCTCTACCATCTGTGTTAGGAAGACAACTCTGTAAGTTGTTGAATCCAACTTGCAAGCAATTCTGACAATTAGGCTCTGAGGTAGTTTCAACGCATTGTGCAATGGCATAAATTGCATCACCACCTGGCACCTGGGTCTTAGTAGCTGCATAGACACCTTTAATTTTGGGTGTTGCTATTTGGAGATCCATTAGAACTTGTAGTCCAGTTGCTCTAAATGCAGTGCCAATTCCAGTGGTGCTCCCACATGATACACCATTTCCAGGTCCAGTGCCCTGATCGTAGAATCTCTCGCTCTCATACCTCATCACATGCCCCACATACAAAAGTCAAACAAAAATTGACTCAAGCTACCCACTTAGGAATATCATCATCACATATATTGTAGAAAATACTATCCTATATATCTATTATGGCTATTAATATTCCAACACCTTATATGGATATGAGTATATGCGGATGAGCGAATAAATAATTTTTCAGAAGTAAACTTATATGCTACCATAATTGGAAAACAAAGACCAAAGTCACACTCATCAGAATGTGGACTGACTCAATCCGCACTTACATGGATCTTTCATATAGATTCACATTTAAATAAGTCTACATTAACAAGCATATAGTTAAGTAGCATATATTTAAAAAAACTATTTAACATATTTGTCCTGTTTGCTGATTTTTTTAAAAAGCATATGATTATATATATAATTAATTAATTAATTATATGAGTAAATTATGGTAAAGTTAGTTAGTTTAGTTAAATTATTAAATTTTATTAATTCAATCATTAAATTAAATTTTTTATTATATAGATCAAATTTATAAAATTTTAAAAAAAATTATTAAATAATTTTTATTTGCAGATTAATTCAATTTTTTTTACTTTAAAAGAATGAAAAAATATGAGTAAACAAGTTGGTTTGTAAATCTACAAATTACACTTCTTTAACTTAAAGATAATTCCGTGTAGAGTTTTGCTATATCCTACGTATCTTTCTAAAAATATCTCCCTCCTGTGTTATAAAGTAAATTCTATTATATAAAAAAAGTAGATGTAATTATTATTTTGGAATAAAAGGAATTAATTATTTGTTTAATAACTAAACTTTTATCAAATTAATTAATTATTTAATAAAAAATATAAACAAAATAAATATATTTTTAAAAAATAAAATTTTATTTTAAATTTTAATATATTTTTATTAAAAAATATATCATATTTATCAAATTATGATTTATTATTTAATTACATATTTATTTTATTATTTTATATTTATAACTTAAGTTAATTCTTAATTTTATCAAATATTTTTTAATTCAATTATTAACTTATAAGATATAATTTTCATCTAATTTTACAACTTTCAATTTTCATACCTAAGCTTTTTGTTAGTTTAAGTCAAACACACTCACATGTTCACAAAGTGACAAGTAAAAATTATTTATAAAAATTTTAACATTTTAGAAATAAAATTAACAAAAAAATTAAAAAAGTATTTAAGTTTGTATTTTATCCATGTATATATAAACCTGAGAAAGCAGCCGTCGTAGATGATTCTAGCGCCGTTGGCGGCGGAGCAGTTGCGGATTTGGGTGGAGGCGATGGTGAAGCAAGCAAGACAGTCATTTTTGGAGAGATAGTTTCTGCATTGAAACATAGTATATGTGAGCATGTCCCCTTTGGATTGTTGTGCTGTGGCAAAGTGCTTGTTCTGATTGCTACTAACTTGTGCTCTCAAGGCTCCAAAAGTTCCATTCAGATTCGCAAAGAAACTAGTTGAGTTGGTTGCATTGTATGTGCTGCACCCTTGGTTTATTAGATGGGTCTGTGGTTTTGCAACTTGACCATCAACATGAGTGCATCCCCATATGATGCTTAAGGCCAGTAGCTTAAGTTGCAACATCCTTTTAGCTTTATCCATGTGGTTTTGTTGTGTATATATTATTATTGCTAGATGGTTACATAGTCCAAGAGATTGGAGACTATATATAAGGAGGAAGAGTTTCATATTCTACATGGCAAAGCTATTGAGGTTGGAATTTTGATGAAGGGTTTATGATGACACCGTAGTGCAGAGTGGACTAATTAGCACAGACTTGGAAAGCATGGTCAATACGGATAACGTGCTAGGAAAATTTCAAGTTTATTTCAATATGTGAATTATTTCCATAAGATGTGTAAAGCTACCCACCTTTCCTAGTGGCACATCCAATTTGGAATGTAAATATCTAAGATTTGGAATGTACATCCAACTCCATGATTGCTAGTGGTATATATGGAAGGAGAATAGTTGTAGATGTTTCTTTTTGTGTGTTGGAATTATCATTTTCCTTTTTTTAATATTAATTAAAGTAGATATTATATAATTTTAATATCTAATAAAAAGATAAAAAAAATTATGATACTAACATGTCTGGGATAGATATATAATATCCTTCTTTTTTGAATTCCAATGAGAATAAAATGAGGAGAAAAATGTTAATTCTTTTCACATTTTACAAATGTCAAACATATAATAGAAAAACAAAAAGAGGAAAAAAATATTAATCCTTTCACATTTTACAAATGTCAAACATATAGTAGAAAAACATTAATACCCTTTTAAATATTAAGATACACAAACAAATCCAAGTAAAGATTCTTTAAAAGTGTATCTCTCTCTAAAATGAACAGGTAAAAACATATTCATTCTTAAATATTAACTAAAATGTGTATGCAAGGATTAAATTATAATATTTTTAATTGCAATAACACTTAAATATATAAGTGATTTTTAACACTTTTTTATTATAAACATGGAGCATTAATATAAACAACAAGTGCAAATATTATATTAATGTATACTTTTATTTTTCTTCAGTTTTGAGTAATATGTAATCACATAAATTTTTTAAATTTATTGAGAATTAAATATTAATAAAAATTATATTTTAAAAGAATTAAATTAAACATTAATTAAAATAGAAATCAATATAAACTTTATATATTTGACTATTCTTTAAATTTGTAGACAAACTAATAAAAGCTAAGATGTTGTGTACATAAAGTTGAATCCGTTAAGTTTAAAACGGCAAATTTTCTCCTACTATTCATTTGGATGTAATTATTTTGTTTAAATAAAACTGTAAAAATAAAATTTAAAGAAGTTCTATTCATTAAAACATATTATAATATTAAAAAAATTAACAAACAAGTTACAAAAATTAATTATTGATAGTATCGTAATGTATATTTTTCTTTAATTATTATATCAATAAAATCAATAAATATGTTTATTTTTATATATTCAGGATCAATATAATTTTAATTTATATTTTAATAAATTAATAAAATAATGATTAATTAAAGATAATAAAATTTATTTGTTAGTTAAAATCAAAATTAATTATATTATAACAATGTATCATTTTCTTATTTATAATCAAATTAAAAAATCTGTAAAAATAATATTTAAAGAAGTTCTATTCATTTAAACATATTAAATATTAAAAAAATAATAAATAAGTTAAAAAATTAATTTTTACAGTATCATAATGTATATTTTTCTCTAATTATTATATCAATAAAAGCAATATATATGTTCTTTTTTATACGATAAGAATCAATATAATTTTAATTTTAATTTTAATAAATTAATGATTAATTAAAGATAACAAAATTTATTTTTAATTTAAAATCAAAATTAATTATATTATAACAATGCATCACTTTTTTTATAATCAATATGTGTGTATAAATTTATTTTAATGAACTTTTAAAATAGCAATTCTATATATTATATTATATTGATATTTTTTAAAATTTTCCCTAAATATGACAATATAAATATAAATATATATTTTAATATATTAAAAATTAATGTATTTCTAATTATTATCTATTTTACTAATTTATCAAAGATAAGGATTGGAAGATAAAATAATTATATATAAACTAAAAACATGTAAAAGATCACTTGATACCAAATGCTAAACAAGTATTTACATTATTTAATATTTTTTTTTAAAAAAAAATAATCTAACAATTGAATCATCTAATATTATGGTTATAATCATATATATATATATATATATATATATATATATATAATTTTATAAAATTTAAACTGGTGTTGGTTATAGTGAATATCTACTTATATTTTAAATAATATATTATTTATTAAAATAAAATAAATATGAAGGCATGTCAATCATTTTTTGATATGTATGTAATTTAACATTTATATTTAGTATTTTAAAAATCAGCTAATTAAACCCGTTCAAGGGAAACCACAACCAACTAGTCCAAACAGTGAAGTAGATTGTACATGTTATAAACTCGGTGCAAACAAGTACAAGTTGGCCATTTTCTGAAAATATCGATGAACTGACAAGATGGTAATGATTTAGTCAAGCTCAACAAAACAACTTTTTACCCAAAAAACAACGTTGTTTTCATGAAATAGAAAAAAAAAAAAAAGATATTTTTTTTGTGAAAATATAAAAAAGGGAAATGGTCGACATACACATGCACCGTGCATCCACTTGTGTACATTTGACTTTTTCATCGTTCAATTTCTTTTAAAAAAATTGTAGCCATTTGATTGAAATTTATTGGGGTGGACAGCATTGTGCGGGTAGAAAATACTGTGCAGGTGTACAAATATAATTATTCATAAAAATAATAGAAAGAGTGAAAGACAAACATAAAAATTCAAAACACAACTTCATGTAGAGGGATTTCATACTTTCATTTTTGTCTTCATTTCCAAATCTCAAACTCTTTGGTTTTGATTTTCATCTCATGATTCTCACCCACACGCTCTATTCACCGAAAGCTCGATATTAGTCTTCAATCATGTTTTCATTTTTGTTTGAAGCTCTGTTCGTCTTCAGTCTTACCTCCCAAACTCTGCGGTCATCGCTAAGCTCTCGCTGCATGGATGAACAAACCAAAGATTAATAAATACTATTGTATCAACAAGAAACAATGAATATACAAAATGGATTTTTGCAATTTTTAATGGATTTGTTAGGTTTCTATGGAATGTATATATTTTATTCCTATTATTGTTTTGGCTGTTTTTTTGTAGTAATTCTTTGATGGGATTTTTTTTATTTTTTTTGCTGAAGTATTATTCTAACGATATGTCTCAAACTTCATGCATTGATTGAGGGAAGCCTACATAAATGTAAGTGTGTTTGAACTTAATTCGTGAGATTGATAATGAGGCCTTGAAGTGATGGCCCGTCTTCGACCTTAGTTTTCTCTCAAGAAGATAAAATAAAACATATAAGAGAATCTAGGGATGGTAAAGACAGAAGAGGTTTAAAATGAGCAAATATATTGTTTCTACAGTGAGAAAAACATAACCATTGCTACATGCTGCATATATTTTAGTTGAATTATATACAAGGAGTATATTTTTGTAACTGCCTATTAATGCAGTTACAAAAATATAGATTCCATTTACTTACTTTTTTTTAAAATTTTAAAATATATTTAAAAAATTAAAATAATTAAATAAGCTTTTAAAACTATAAAGCATAAAGTTTAGAAAAAAAATAATTAAGTTTAATACTTTCTATAAGTGTTATAAATTATAAAATATATTTTTAAGCTTCCTTGTGAACTGAAGATAAAACAGTCCTGCATTAGCAAGAGAATAGAGGGATACTTCAGCAGCTAATAAAAATTAAAATAAGATTGAATAATAGTACATACTTCAGCTGATTTGCACAATATATTTAACGTGTACATATTTGAAAGAACCTTAATCTCAATCCAAGCAATCAAATAATAATAAATTATATATATATATATATATATATATATATATATATATATATATATATATATAAGGCCCCTACTTACATTATGTTTTTGATCGAAATATAATCGGGTCATGGAAGTAAAGTTATGCCCTTTTTCATGCATAGATAACATTCTGTTAAAAAACAGATATTTCTTCCCCTTCAGCTATACTCAACACAGCCTTTCATCGTTTCCTACCGGAGACGTAACATAATGTAAATAAGAAACTAAACGATGTCATCGTTGCTTTACAATTAATTAATACTCCGCCTCTATCCATTTTTATGAGTTTAGCTACTCATATTTTAAATTTTGAAAACTTACAAGGTTGTTCGTATTTCGTGTTGGTGCTCGTACTCGCAATCGCCCTCCGAATGTAAACAGTGGTGTCAGGATACAGAGAAGTAATTGTATGAAAGTGGTGTGTTTACCCTTATCATTCTTTGTCCCAATTCATCATTTGTAATAATTCTTTTAGGTTCCATTATTGCTCTGTAATTTATTGTTTTATCTAGTTCAATTGGTAATTGTTCTGTTAATGTGATATCTTTTTGTTCTACGGCTATTTCTTTTAATATCGGAGTAAAATATTTTTCTATTTTTATTCTTCCTTGGGATTTTTTATATATATTATGTTCGTTAGTAAAAACCAATCCTATCATAGCTGTTATACTAATGGTTTTTGTTTTTTCTAACATTTTTATTCCCCCTAACTTGTGATAAACTAAAATAGATTGATCGATATGTTCATCGGATCTTGATATTGCAAAGTTAGTATTTAAAGTAAACTTTAATTTTTGATCTATTAAATTTCCTGTTAACATTCCTAAAATACTATCATTTACACTACTTATTATTCTTCCATCAGTTATTAGTAATTCTATTGGTGAATCAATTCCTTCTTTAAAATAAGCTTTTATTAATAACTGAATTCCTGCTATATAGATTTCTGTAACTTCATCTTTAAAGGATAATTTCTCAATTTCCCTTTCAATAACATTCTTACTGATTAAAGGTATTCTTAATTTTCCTTCTGTTAGTGATGATTCTATAGGGTGTTTTCTTTCTAAGACTACACACGCGCTTTTACTTTGTTTTTTTGACTTTAATAATCTACTTACTCTTTCCATAAATCCTTTATTTTCTATTTCGTTTGGCTTTAAATTTAATTTTATATCCTTTATTTTATTATACTGTTTTTCATTGAACGTTATTCTTCTTTGAACTATACCTTCATTTATATTTCTAAATTCTTCGTATTCTTCGAATTCTTCAGTATTACTAGTTGAAGGTTCGTCCATTTTTTTCATCATATTTATATATATTCTATCTTCGATATATTCTCCTTCTTCGTCTTCTTCTTCGTTTTCTTCTTCGTCTTCTGAGTAGATTTGGTTTTTATATATTTCTATTCTATCATCTTCTATATCACTAAATTCAGGGTTTTCTAACTCTATAGGTTCTAAATTATTTTTATGAGCTACTTCTAAAATATTTATTCTTTTTACATTCTTCTTTTCTTTACATTCTGTACTAATATGACCTATTTTTCCACAGTTATAACATTTACGCTGTTTTGGATATTTTTTATAGTTCATATTTCTTTTTCCTTTCTGGAAAAACTTTCTTGGTTTATATTTTTTTAAAATATTTTTTCTTTGGGTATTTTTTGAATTTATATTTTGATATTCCTTTTATACTTTTATAATTACATCCCCATTTTGTGGGTTTTTCTATTTCTCCACACTTTAAAACCGTTTTGTTTGTTTTATAAAATTTTATATTTCTCCAGGCTTGCTTACATTTTTTCAGATAAGTATTCTCTTAAATAATATTCTCTTCTTCCCATAGTATCTAAATATGACATTAATTCTGGTTTTTCTCCAAATGCTTTATTGTAATCTATTAGAATAGTTTCAGATATAAGTTTAGGGAGTTTTCTGTAAAACATTTTTAAATAAAATTTCTGAATTGTATAATCTTCAAATCTTGCTTCATAAAAGTATTTTTTAAATTCGCAAATATATCCGTTTAATGGTTCTGGGTTTAAAGAACAAATTTCTATTTGGTATAGTTTTTCTCTGGCTTTATTTATTTGAGTATTTTCATTTAATGTTAAACTTTGACCCATAAATTCGTTTCTTAATACTTGTTCGTATCTTCTTATTAAAAGTGCATAGAATTCTTTTTTTGTATTATAAGGTTCTTCTACTTGTCTAACATTTTCTCTAAATTCATTGGTTTTACTTTTCCACCAATTTTGTACATTTCCCGTAAAACTTGCTTCAATTAACATACTAGAAACGCTTACTTCCATTTCTTTACTAATTAATGCTATTAGCTGACTTTTACTCCATTCTTCAATTCTTCTTTCCAGTTCCGTGTTACAATCTATTTCTAACCAGATTCCTGTAGTAGGAATATTTCTTGTTTCATATTGTTCCATAGGAGTAGGAGACTTTTGATTTTTGAAATTTATTCCATATTTTGTTTTAAAATTCCTTAAAGGTTCTTTATGATAATAATCTTTTATTTCTTCATTTACTACAGTTCCATCTTTGGTTCCACTTGTTCCTTCCACTCCTTTATTTTTTGGTTCATCTTTTACATAGTCCATATTCACTTGTCCTTCACTATATTCTTGTATTTTTATTTTATCTTTAAAATTCATCCTAATGTTGTCTAATTCTTCTTCTTCTTTTCCCATTAATTCTTCTACCTCATCGTAATTTTCTTCTACACTCATCATATTCATAACTAGCTTTTCCTCTTTAGGTTTTATTATTTCCAGTAATATGTCAATTTCAGATCCTACGTTACAGACTAGTTCAGCTACTTTACTATTTTCTATCTGATCTATATCTTTTATTTCCTTTTCTTTTATTTTTCCATATTTATCTTCATATCGAACCTTTTCTATTTTTTCTATTTCTTCAAAAATAGTCCATAAATTTTTATTTATAATTTCTTGTCCTTTTTTAATTTCTTCTATTAATATTTTATTTTGTTTTACATTTTAACTCCTTTTTAATTCCTTTTTTAATAGTCCATATCGAACATTATGTAAAACAAAATAAAATATTAATAGAAGAAATTAAAAAAGGACAAGAAATTATAAATAAAAATTTATGGACTATTTTTGAAGAAATAGAAAAAATAGAAAAGGTTCGATATGAAGATAAATATGGAAAAATAAAAGAAAAGGAAATAAAAGATATAGATCAGATAGAAAATAGTAAAGTAGCTGAACTAGTCTGTAACGTAGGATCTGAAATTGACATATTACTGGAAATAATAAAACCTAAAGAGGAAAAGCTAGTTATGAATATGATGAGTGTAGAAGAAAATTACAATGAGGTAGAAGAATTAATGGGAAAAGAAGAAGAAGAATTAGACAACATTAGGATGGATTTTAAAGATAAAATAAAAATACAAGAATATAGTGAAGGACAAGTGAATATGGACTATGTAAAAGATGAACCAAAAAATAAAGGAGTGGAAGGAACAAGTGGAACCAAAGATGGAACTGTATTAAATGAAGAAATAAAAGATTATTATCATAAAGAACCTTTAAGGAATTTTAAAACAAAATATGGAATGAATTTCAAAAATCAAAAGTCTCCTACTCCTATGGAACAATATGAAACAAGAAATATTCCTACTACAGGAATCTGGTTAGAAATAGATTGTAACACGGAATTGGAAAGAAGAATTGAAGAATGGAGTAAAAGTCAGCTAATAGCATTAATTAGTAAAGAAATGAAAGTAAGCGTTTCTAGTATGTTAATTGAAGCAAGTTTTACGGGAAATGTACAAAATTGGTGGAAAAGTAAAACCAATGAATTTAGAGAAAATGTTAGACAAGTAGAAGAACCTTATAATACAAGAAAAGAATTCTATGCACTTTTAATAAGAAGATACGAACAAGTATTAAGAAACAAATTTATGGGTCAAAGTTTAACATTAAATGAAAATACTCAAATAAACAAAGCCAGAGAAAAACTATACCAAATAGAAATTTGTTCTTTAAACCCAGAACCATTAAACGGATATATTTGCGAATTTAAAAAATACTTTTATGAAGCAAGATTTGAAGATTATACAATTCAGAAATTTTATTTAGAAATGTTTTACAGAAAACTCCCTAAACTTATATCTGAAACTATTCTAATAGATTACAATAAAGCATTTGGAGAAAAACCAGAATTAATGCCATATTTAGATACTATGGGAAGAAGAGAATATTATTTAAGAGAATACTTATCTGAAAAATGTAAGCAAGCCTGGAGAAATATAAAATTTTATAAAACAAACAAAACGGTTTTAAAGTGTGGAGAAATAGAAAAACCCACAAAATGGGGATGTAATTATAAAAGTATAAAAGGAATATCAAAATATAAATTCAAAAAAATCCCAAAGAAAAAATATTTTAAAAAATATAAACCAAGAAAGTTTTTCCAGAAAGGAAAAAGAAATATGAACTATAGAAAATATCCAAAACAGTGTAAATGTTATAACTGTGGAAAAATAGGTCATATTAGTACAGAATGTAAAGAAAAGAAGAATGTAAAAAGAATAAATATTTTAGAAATAGCTCATGAAAATAATTTAGAACCTATAGAGTTAGAAAACCCTGAATTTAGTGATATAGAAGATGATAGAATAGAAATATATAAAATCCAAATCTACTCAGAAGACGAAGAAGAAGACGAAGAAAGAGAATATATCGAAGATAGAATATATATAAATATCATGAAAAAAATGGATGAACCTTCAACTAGTAATACTGAAGAATTCGAAGAATACGAAGAATTTAGAAATATAAATGAAGGTATAGTTCAAAGAAGAATAACGTTCAATGAAAAGCAGTATAATAAAATAAAGGATATAAAATTAAATTTAAAGCCAAACGAAATAGAAAATAAAGGATTTATGGAAAGAGTAAGTAGATTATTAAAGTCAAAAAAACAAAGTAAAAGCGCGTGTATAATCTTAGAAAGAAAACACCCCATAGAATCATCACTAACAGAAGGAATATTAAGAATACCTTTAATCAGTAAGAATGTTATTGAAAGGGAAATTGAGAAATTATCCTTTAAAGATGAAGTTACAGAAATCTATATAGTAGGAATTCAGTTATTAATAAAAGTTTATTTTAAAGAAGGAATTGATTCACCAATAGAATTACTAATAACTGATGGAAGAATAATAAGTAGTGTAAATGATAGTATTTTAGGAATGTTAACAGGAAATTTAATATATCAAAAATTAAAGTTTACTTTAAATACTAACTTTGCAATATCAAGATCCGATGAACATATCGATCAATCTATTTTAGTTTATCACAAGTTAGGGGAATAAAAATGTTAGAAAAAACAAAAACCATTAGTATAACAACTATGATAGGATTGGTTTTTACTAACGAACATAATATATATAAAAAATCCCAAGGAAGAATAACAATAGAAAAATATTTTACTCCGATATTAAAAGAAATAGTCGTAGAACAAAAAAATATCACATTACCAGAACAATTACAAATTGAACTAGATAAAACAATAAACTACAGAGCAATAATGGAACCTAAAAGAATTATTACAAATGATGAATTGGGACAAAGAATGATAAGGGTAAACACACCCTCAGTAAATATTAATATAACCCCTAGACGAAGCTTTGATCATAGAACCTCCATAAGTAGAACAAGATCTTTTAGTGAAACTGAAAGAAGAAACTTGTTAGCAGAAATACCCATAAGTTCCAACTTAGCTACTATTAGACCAGAAATTTATCAAGAAAAAATATTGATAAAACTAGAAATAAAAAGGGATGCCATTTGGAAAGAAGTATTAGCATCAATCAACCCTAAGTTGACAAAAAGTTATATTGAAGAAGATTTAACAGAAAACAATTTAGAAATAAAAGAAGAAGGAGTAAAAACAACTTCGATAATAAGATTTAATAAAAGAGATATAAAAGAAATAAGATTTTGGATAGAAGAAAATACAGATAAAGAAGTAAAAATAATAATTGGAAATGATACATTGGAAATATTAAAACCATATAGAATACATAAAGATAGAATAATGATAACTATAAATTATCAAGCTCTTGTAATTCCAAGGTATCAATGAGTACACAACTATTTTATATTTTAGTAAAATTTAATTATCAAAAATATAGAGCTAGAAAATACCATGCTTTAATAGACATTGGTGCAAATATAAGTGTAGCCAAATACAATGTATTACCGCCAGAGTTATGGAAAAAGAAAGAGAAATCTTTAAAAATGGAAAGTGTAGGAAAAGAGATTCATATAATAGAACAAGATTCAAAAAATGTAAAGATACAAATAGGAGATTATGAATTAAATATAAAGGAATTAAATTTATATAATGAATCTTCATGTGATATAATATTAGGAATAGAATTTTTAAGTCAATATTATCCAATTCATTTTATAGAAAGAGCATTAATTTTAACAACCTCGTGTAAACACGAAGCCTGGGTATAAGAATAACGAATCCTTACAGAAGGAAAGATGCAAAATTTCAAAGAAAAGAGAATAATAATAATAGAGAAGTACAATTTTTACCCAACAACAAACTTGTTGAGATAAAACAAATAATGGCAGTATTAAATATACAAACTATAATACCTAAAACAATTGAAGAAAGAATACAAGAAAATTTTAGTGAAAATCCTTTAATACATTGGGAAAAATCAAAGCCTGTGGCAAAAATTGAATTAAAAGACTATAATAAAGAAATAAATTGTAAACCTTACCCATAGATAGGAGAAAATAGAAAAGATTTTGAAAAGCATATAAAAGAAATGAAAATGTATAATCTAATTAGGGAAAGTCAATCAAATTATTCCTCACCTGCAATGATTGTTATGAATCATAATGAAGAAAAAAGAGAAAAATCTAGATTGGTAATAAATTATAAAAAATTAAACGATTTAGCTATAAGAAATAGGTACCCTATACCAAAGATGGATTTGTTATTTACTTTAATAAAAGGAAAAACCATATTTAGCAAATTCGATTGGAAATCTGGATTTTACCAAATAAAACTAGAAGAAAATAGTAAGAAATATACAACTTTTAGCACATCAGAAGGATTGTATGAATGGAATGTCCTCCCGATGGGATTCCATAATAGCCCAAGTATATTTCAAGAATATGTATCAAAAATATTAATATCTATAAGAAGTTTTGCTGTAATTTATATAGATGACATATTAATATTTTCAAACAATAAAGCAGAACATGAATATCATTTAGAACAATTTGTAAATCTCATTGAAGAAAAAGGTTTAAATATATCACCTAAAAAAATGGAATTAAGACAAGAAAAAATAGGATTTTTAGGACAAACTATTACTCCAAATGGAATAGAATTACAAGAACACATTAGCAGAAAAGTTTTAGATTTTAAGAGACTAAAAAATAAAAAGGATTTACAATCATTTTTAGGACTAGTAAATCAAGCTAGAAATTATATTCCGCATTTATCAAAATTAACCTCTAAAATATCAAAATTAGCTGGAGAAACAACTAAATGGGAATGGAATAATGAAAATGAAGAGATAGTAGAAAAAATAAAACTTTTATGTCAAGATTTACCAAAATTAAATATCCCTTCAGAAAATGAACAATGGGTAATATATACAGACGCCTCAGAAAATTATTGGGGTGCTGCATTATATTACAAAGATAAAAATAAAAATGAACTTATAACTAGATATGCTAGTGGAAAATTTAATGAATCTCAAACTAAATATCATTCTAATTGGAAAGAATTTTTAGCCATAATAAAAGCAGTGGAAAAATTTGAGTTATTCATAGTGGGAACAAAATTTGTGATAAAAACTGATAATACTCAAGTAAAAACTTGGTTGAGTAAAGGAATAAAAAATCAAAAACTATCAAATAAAATGTTAATTAAATGGCAGACTGATATGTTTTATTATGATTATGAAATTGAATTCATTAAAGGAAAAAATAACCTTGTTGCTGATTTTTTAAGCAGATGGAATCAGATAGCAGTGTAACACAGACCAGTAAAGCTCCACAGGAAAATACCAGTAATCCAAGTAATTCATATCTGGAACAAATTGGAATGAAATTCCAACTTATAGAATTAAATATGAATTTATGGACTAAACAAGTAACCGAAAATTTTACTAGAATATTTAAGCAATTGGAAAATTTACAAGGAAGAATTGAAAAATTGCAATCAAATTCAAAATAAAAACAAGTAATCGTTAATATAAAGGAAAAGAAAAGTTTTTCAGAAATAATAAAAAATCAAGAAAAAGAAAAATAAATTGAAAAGGGTTCAACTTCAAAAAAAGAAGATCAGTTTAAGATAATAGACAATTTTAGATATTTAAAAAAACTAATTGATAATTTAAATCAATGCAATTTAAATGTTGAGACCTTAAGTTATATCTCCCATTTTGCCATAAATAAAGCTGTAATCTATCCAGGAACACCTCCGAAACTTGTAAAAACTCTTTTTCAATTCGGATTAATACAATCAATTTATCCTTCTACAAGTATGGAAGAGATATCTGAATTACCTGAGCCATTAAAAAGAGCTGTAAAAACCTACTTTGGAATAATTAAACAACATAATGTATTTATCAGATGTTATTCAACTATTGCTCAAATAAACCCCGATAAATTTTATCATCCTATAAATTTAATAAGGTTAGGAATCACTAAAAAACCTTTTGAATATGAAACTGGGTTAAAAGAAAAAATAAATGAAGAAGAAGATCTCCTAAGAACTATATCAAGAATTAGAGCACAGGACTATAATATAATATTCCAAGAAATGATAAGAATAATTGCAAACAATGAGGAAACAGCTTGGGTATATTTTACAAGCTCAACAACTTTAATTTATTCATCTGGAAGAACTCCAATGAATTATAATCAATTTAACCAATTTTATGATAAAATCAAAAGTAATAAAATGGAGAATCCACCGAATACAAAAAAACGAATCTGCCAAATATTATCCGAATATCCAGTTCATCAATGTAATTGTTGCGAAGACAATAAAGTAGAGAAAACAGCTTTTGAAGACCCCAACATTGAAGTGATTGAAGACCTGTAAAGTAAAAAGCAAAGACAAGAATCTTTTATATATATATATATATATATATATATATATATATATATATATATATATATATATATATATATAAGATTACATATCTTACACATACCATCAAAATTGATGTTACTAAATTAATTATTTAAATGTTATTTATAGATTTTTGATGTATACTAATTTAATTAATAACATACTTATTTAAGTAGTGATTCATTGATTTAATATTTTGATCGAGCTGATGTTGGAATTAAATTTTATAATATTGATTATATTTTTGGATGATAAAAAAATTATTAATATAGAGATTTGTAGGTTTGATTGTTGGTGTCAATTGATTTTATTTTTTGTTTGAATTAAGAAAAAATTATTATAATGTTTTATTTATAGTGATCACTTATTAAGTACAACAAAAATTATACAAGTTAAAATCATAATTAATTATATTATAACAATGTATAATGTTTATTTATAATCAATACATGTGATCAAGTATATTTTAATGATTTATTATTAAAACATTAATTATTTCTATTGTACTAAAATATATTTTAATTATCTGGAGTGGCCAATGAAGCCATTGCTCTCTTACCTCCACACTCAACACATTTCAAGGTATCAAACATCAAAGTCAATCCACGTGTTCTTGTGATGTAAACATACCTTCACACTCTTAAGAAACAGATTATAAACACCTTGTTTGTAATGTGTTAATGTAACCTTTAACTAGCTTAGACAGTAAAAAAGAAAAAAACACAAGAATAATGCATGCACATACAAAGGAATAAAATAAATTGATCGAGATGCAGAATTTGTATAAACCCCATATCCCTTCCAAATGGATCACCCTTAGCATCTAAGTGAATTAGGTTTACTTGTCTTATATATTAATGTTTTGTTTTCAGGATTTAATTTTAAAGAATGATTGTTGCCACTAAATGATAATATTAAATGCCTATAACATGCGGTACACTGATTAATTTAATGAAGGGGTATATTTAATGTTAGAATAAGAGGAATAAATATTAATTATCAAATCTTAGATCTTATTATAAACGGTGAAGATTAAATTATTTAAGTAAGTTTTTTTAGATATTACGTAATGTTTAAAATATCATATGATTTTAATTTTTTTAATTTTTTAATTTTTATTATTTATGTATAGTTGTACAACTTAAATTTGTTACTTTTATTTTTATATAAAGTAAACCTTCTTGTTAAATACATCTTTTATCACATGATTATTAAAAAAAAGTTATATAATTTTTTTAAAAAAATTACATAACTTTAATAATTTAATCTTAATAGTTTATAATAAAATTTTATTATTTTTTTATTGTTGTATGAAATAATTTTTTATTTAATACATCTTTTATATGTTGAGAGAGAATTGTTATACTCTCCTCCTATTCATGTGGAAGTCAACATCATTTACATTTTGATTTGGACTAAAAATTCATATTCTCTTTCTGTTAAAAAAAGCTTCACATATATAATGGGTAAGTGCCGGGGCTATGATTAGAAGAATAGTGGTGGGCACTAAGCACTGTAGACGCAAGTGGTGTGCATAGACTACATTATCCTGCACTAAAAGGAAATGATGCCTTTTATTAGAAAATTGGTTTAATAGATTTAATATTTGGTAGTCCATTTATTAAAAGTTATTTTCTATTGCATTCTAGATATTTATTTTATATATATGTTTTGTATTTCATTTATATGTAGAATGTTGCATAATCTTGTATAAATGAAACTCTTCTTCGATAATTAAAATGCTTTTTTGAAGTATTAAGTTTGCTCTATGAGATTAGAGGCAGAATTCAATCTAATTATTTTATTAATTATTATTGTAAGATATGAATATGGTTCTATTAAACAACAATTTTTCAATTAACATTACATAAAAAAATTTACAATATTTAATTTTATTATTTTACAATTATTGTATATTTAGATATTATAATAGATAATAAATTTATTAAAATATTTCAAAAAATTATTGTAAAAAATTATTATTTTAGAATGCTTCTTTAAAAAAGTGCTGTAAAAATAATATTTTCATAATTTTTATTTTTTAAAATTCTATAAAATATTACTTATTACAACATTTATTTTTTTAAACGTTTTAATGAGTACTGTTTTTAAAACATTTTTTAAACAAGCGTTGTAAAAATATTTTTACATTTTATCAATATTCAACGATTTTGATTACATATTTTATGATTTTTAATATATTAATAAGTTTTGTAATAAAAAATTTATTTATTAATTTTTTAACCAATATTTTAACAACAATTATTAACCATGCCCTTTTAATATTTATTACTTTGAATAAATTTAAACTGTTCGTTAATAAATAAACATAAATAAAAGATTTAAAAAAAATTAATCTAAAAGGATTTAAGTTAATCATGGATGGAAGCTTGAGGCAGGTGTGAGTGAAGAACCATCTGGTGTTGACTCCAATTCATTATGAAGTTCATTAATCCTTTACAGATGCTCAATTGCATCCTCAAGGATTGAAGCCCAATCCATCTATGAAACCAAACCATGTCATAAATAAAATTCATAGATCCATCACAAACCAAAGCAACACCCATTTAATTGCATCCTTGAAGGCAATTAATTAGTCCTTATCATAAAACCTTGACTCACAGATCAAATTCCTTAAGAATCATGATAATCATTTTGTGTGTGTAAACATTATATAATGTAAAAGTAATATAAGCATTAAAACAGTCCAAGAAATTGAAAAGTAAGTGCAATTGAAATATTTGAATTGTCCTAAACAATAGTGAGGGAGAGTAGCTCGGAACCATATAATAGAAGCTCAAAAAGAGTTGCTTAGTCACATAGCAACAAGAGTAGAGCTCGAGAAAGGAGAAAAACGCGCCCATTACTGAAAAAAATTAACTAAAAAATGAATTTTATAAGATATTAAAGCGCTTACGGAAGAAATGCTATAAAAATTAAGTATTTTAAAATATTTTTTTAAATGTTTTAAAAAATAAAATATATTATAGCATCTCTTATTTTAAGTGTTGTAAAAAATATAATATTTAAATTTTTTATCTTTTTAAGTATTTAAATTTAAAAATATTATAACAACTATATTATTTTAAAATATTTTTTAGTCACAAATTTTGTAAAATATATTTTATATTAATTTTTAAAATAAATATTATAATAAATAAATTTTATTACAGTGTATTTCAAATGTTAAAAAGATATCATTTAAAAAAATAATTTCTAACCATTAAAAATTGCTACAATAATTATTACTAATATTTAAAAAAAAAACATCAATTATACAAATATGATCATTTATTGATGTTTTAAAACTGTCACAATATTTTTAAAATTAATTGAAAAAATTAACAACTGTATCGAAATTGTTGTAAAGAAAACTCCTTTACATTACTTGCCTATAGAAACGAAGCAAAGATCTCACTTGCCCCACCGTTTTCCAATAAGGACTTCAAACCACTGAAATTCAAAATTGTGCAATTCTATTTAGTCAATGAGATCCACTAACAGCACAATACAACACTAACCAAGTTAAGATGATTTTCCGCAATCATATATTACAAAATCCTTTGCTACTAAAAAATTCCAGAAATTAAGAAAAAAAATTCCAGAAAATCAGAAAATTAATAAAAAATTCCAGAAATTAAGAAAATTAATTCCAGAAAATCAAAAATTAATAAAAAATTTCATAAATTAAAAAATTTAACAAAAAAATTCAGAAAAATCTATAAACATTAATAAAAATTCATAAAAATACAAAAATTTATAAAAACACAGAAAGTTTATGAAAGTACAAAAAATCCATAAAAATACAAAAAATCTAGGAAGTTCATAAAAATTCTAAGATTCCGAAATAAATCATAAGACACTTAACATCCCTAATTAAGTTTATAAAAATCTCATAATTTCTAAATAATTACATTAAAACCCCAATTACCCCAAAAGTCAAAAATGATTTCCTTACATCAAATTCAAAGTTTTCTTTTATTCAAGGTCAATATAGTTTGCAATTTATTTCTTTTCGAAGTTTTAAAATATTTTGGGATTTTCAAGTCTCACGCAATGGACTCTAAACGGGGGACTGGCGGTTTACCTGCTGTTCAACATTTAGTAGTTCGTATAGGTCTCCATGCTGCCTTAGCCGCCTCGGGCCTTGTGCATGAGTGGACTTGAGGTCCTCTTCAAAGTTAAAAAACATCTTTTCCTAAATATTTTGGGATTCTAGGTCTCACGCGATGGGCTATGAATGGGGAACTGGCGGTTTACCTGCTGTTCAACATTTAGTAGTCCGTATAGGTCTCTGTGCTGCCTTAGCCGCCTCGGGCCTTGTGCATGAGTGGACCAAAGATCCCTCCCAAAAATAAAACCTTTTCTTAATAGCAAAATCTTCAAACATTCTTTCAAAACACTCTTCGAAGGTCAAACCTTCACAAACCAGAACTACGTAAGCCTTGAGTTTCCCATTGCACCGGGGAATACGTAGGAGCAGGATCAAGTCCTGTCAGGCTAACCTCCATCAAGTTATTTATTTCACATTAATTAAGGGATCAAACAGTTTTCAAAAGTCGCACACTCAGTTTAAAGGTACCGTTCTTCGGAACGGGTGAGTGGGGTGCCTAACACCTTCCCCACTCGTAACCGACTCCCGAACCTAAATCTCTACCTCGAGTCAGGGTTTTTCCAAATCTTTTCCCTTAAATAAAAATTTGGTGGCGACTCCACATTGATCAAAACAATTCATTTTTAAAATTTTAGCGAGTTCGTCGTCTCGTCGGAATTACGGTTACGACAGATGGCGACTCCACTGGGGACTTTAGAGAATCAAGCCCATTCGATTGAGTGTGTCATAATTGATCTCTTTCTTGTTTATTTGCACGATTTCTTTCTTGTATTTTTTGCACGATTTATTTATCTGTTTACTTATTTGTTGTCTGTTTGTTTATTCTCTGTATAACCCTAGGATAGACAAACAATAAATTGCTATATATATCTGTGCAATTTCCCCAATTGCAGGTTGTAAACACCCATTTATGTCCGAGGTCACGTTTTAAAATTAATTAATCAAGAAACTAATACTAATTTAAATAACAAACTAAAAAAATAGAAAATAAACAAATTTAAAAATAAGAAAATTTCAAATTTAAAAATAAAATCAGAATTTAAAGAAGAAGAAGAAAAGAAAAATATGAAAAATTAAAAAGATAAAAAAAAAAAAAACTAAAACAGAATCAAAATAAAAAAAGGAAAATAAAAAAATTTTAGAAGTTAAAAAAAAAAACTTGGAAAAAATTAAAAAGTAAAAATCTGGAAATAAAAATTAAAAACAATAAAATCTGGAAAAATAAAATAGAAACAAAATCTGGAAAAAATAATAAAAAATAAATAAAAAATGAAAAATTGAAAAAGAATAAAAATCAATATATATATATAAAAGATAAAAGTTAAAATAAATCATGAAACGAAAAATAAAAAGGAATATTAAAAACAGAAAACATTTTTGAAAACAGAAAAACAGTTTTGAAAAACTGAAAACGGTTTGAAAAAAAAAGAGGGAATGAAAAGGAGAGGTGCTGCTGTTTTCTTTTTTTGGGGGGGGAGCTCGGGGTTCTCCTAGTTTTGGAAGAGAGGCAAAAGAGGGGCAGATGCAAGGGGAGGAATGGAGGGAAGGCTCGATCAGAGGCAGCAGTTGCGAAGCATTACGCCGAGGATACAAGAAGGAGGACTCAAGGATTCACGGCCGGAGAGGTTGAGCAGATTCCAGCTCTAATCGAAGAATATAAAAGATCAGGGGCTGCTAGGTGAAGAGGGGGATCATCTACGAATTCTAGGGGGCTCTGTATCCGCTGTGTTGGGTTAATCTCTTCGATCTTCTTGATTTCTTAGAGATTGAAACACCATCGTAGAACGCTCCAGCATACAGGGGGGGACTTTTCTTGATTTTGGAAACCGAAAAAAAACAGTCTCCCTCTCGCTCTCAATTGCGATCTCTCCATCCTTGCTTCGATTTTGGGCCCTCAATTTTTGGAATACACAAAACCCTCCGGAAGCTCCTCCTGGTATTTCCCCTGTCTTGAAGATCTCGTTCTAGCTTCTCCGGCGAGAGAAAAAAACAAGAAAGCGGACCATAGGCGGGAAAGAGGGGCTGTTCCAGAAACTCTCCGGATGCAAAGGAGGCTAACTGCATTCTCAAGAAACAGTAGCAGGATTTCGTAAGAGACTGGATCTCCAATTAAGATTTCTCTGTCTCACTCATCGTCTCCAGGTAAAGTGCATTGTTGTTTGCATATGTTATATGTTATGGTTCTGAACGATGTGGAAGCTCTAAATAAATTTGTGGAGTTCTAAATTAAGCGTGCTTTCTTCATATCTTTGGTAAGAGACCTTGTTTGCGTTCAATTGAAATCAAATAAGAGCACTACCGAAGATGTGGATGAATAATGTTCTCACAATGGCTTACGCTATAGATTTCAAACATGAATGCTAGGCTCATGCAAGCTTTAGCATTCCTGAAAATAAAACGGAGTGGATAGCGAGCAGTGTAGGTGAAACTTGAATCTAATCTTGTTAATACTAAAGGTTCACATACGTGAGTCCTCCACTAAGATGTCGTAGGAAGAATCGTACCTCCGTGCATGGAGTTTTGGCAAAACTAAGTTGCCTAGGAGTCAGTCGAGCAAATGCGACACAATGTAGTATTCATAATCACAGGTTTTGGTTCTGTTTTAGGCCTATGCATGAAATAGGTGAATAGCCCGTCCAATGAACATTGTCAGGCACTCCATGTAAAAGCAAATTTCCAGGGACATTATGCAGGTAGTAATGAGAAATAACCAGGTCTCACTCAAAGGTCAGGTTGGCGTTGAATAACGGCAGTCCTATCCTTAGCTATATGGGTTGCAGAATCAGGTTGAGAGTCATTAGCGGTTGTGCAGAATACGGAAGGTCTTTAAGTACTTGCTACCTAAAAAACTGTTTATGTGATAAAGAACTCTGTAGGTCTTTAAGCATGCAGTGTGGAGGCCATCCACGTCCTGGTGAAATTATGCCTTTAGATGATGCTGCTGGAGGGTATACATGCACGACCAACGTGGGTGTAACAACGAAGGTACGTAATGAAAGCCACTCGCAAAGTCAGAAAAAACTTTTGTACCCAAGGCATAAGTTAAATACAATAAGGAGAATTGGTATAGGCGTTGGGGAAATGTGATTGGAATAGGACAAAAGTGACACCCCTAATCAGAAAGCCATGCAAAGCCATGGAAAAGGGGGGCCCACCGCGCCATGGAGAATCTTTTAGGGGAAATGACGATTAGACCCTCGAAACTTTTCTAAATTATAACAATGTCCCTCTTAATTTCCATTTAATCCCCTAAACTTTTCAAAAAATTCCAAATCTGTCCCAAACTCTATATTACCAGTTTACCCCAAAAAAAATTCAAAAATTCTATTAATAAAAATTCAAAATTTCCAGAAATTAAATAAAAATTCAGAAAATAAATAAAATATTCAAAATTTCTAGAAATTAGTAAAAAAATTCCAGAAATCAAAAAAAATTTCCAAAATTCCTAAATAATTCGTAAAAATTCTATAATTCCTAAATAAATTCAAAATTATCAAGTATATTCATAAAAATTCCTTAATTGGTAAATTCCCCCAAAAGTTCTAATACTTGTGTCGTGCCCATTTTATTCATCATTCTTCAAAAATAGAAATCTTATTTTACAATTCTTAATCTCACGCGACGAGCTTTAAGCACGAACTGGTAGCTTTTTCTGCTGTTCGTCGTTTAGAGATTCGTATAGGTCCAAGTGCAGCCGTAGTTGTCTTGGGCCTTGTGCATATGTGGATTAAGGTTACCTTTCTAAAAAATCTTTCAAAATAATCAAGTCCTTCTCGAATATTACTTTTCAATTAGCCCCGAAGGTCAAGCCTTCAAGCATCTTTCAAACACTCTTTTGAACATTTTCGAAGGTCAAGCCTTCAAAACAAACCAGAACTACGTAAGCCTTGAGTTTCCCATTGCACCAGGGAATACGTAGGAGCAGGATCAAGTCCTGTCAGGCTAACCTCCATCAAGTATTTATTTTCACTCTAATAAAAGGGATCAAACTATTTTTAAATAATCACACACTCAGTTTAAGGGTACTGTTCCTTGGAACAGGCGAGTGGGGTGCCTAACACCTTCCCCACTCGTAACCGACTCCCGAACCTAAATCTCTTCCTTGAGTCAGGGTTTTTCCAAATCTTTTCCCTTAAATAAAAATTTGGTGGCGACTCCACATCAAAATCATTCATTTTTTTAAATTTTAGCGAGTTCGTCGTCTCGTCGGAATTACGGTTGCGACAGATGGCGACTCCACTGGGGAAATTTAGAGAGTCAAGCCCGTTTGATTGAGTGTGTCATATATTGATCCCTTTCCCTTTTATTTGCACGATTGGTTTATCTGTTATCTATCTATTGTTGTTTGTTTATTCTCTGTAGAACCCTAGGATAGACAAACAATAAACTGCTATATATCTGTATAATTTCCCCAATTGCAGGTATCCCAAATTTGTATGCCCTCCTACATTGCATATGCATTTATCATGAGTGGGGCCCTATACCCGGGTCTGAGTGCAACCTAGGAATAGAGGGATCTAGTGGTGTCACTTTAGGGCTTACGTCCTGTTTGACTATCACGAAAATCCCAGCTAGAGTGCGTCCTATTTGTAATGTCCCACAACTGGTAGCTTTTTCTACTGTTGTGGCAAGCATTGCAAACTGGAACTTGGCTCTAGTAACCTCTTATACCTCAGGATTACAAGTCACCTTTGAGAGGTTCATATAAAAGGCCATAGATCCTTAGGACAGGTAACCCACATAAGAAGCAAAGAGGGCACACACACCCTTTTCAAGATACAAGGTTCATCGCTCACATGCACCTATTTGAACCAAACAATATAAAGCCGCAAAAGGAAGCCAAAAGCTAAAATCGGGGAGATACAAAATTCCAAATCAAGATAAAAAGTCAAGAAAAATTCAAATAAAAACTTCTAGAGAAAATATATTTTGAAAATATTGAAAATATTCCAAAGAAAACTTAAAAGGATGTCTTAGAAATAGGAAGAATTATGGAAAATAATTTCTAAAATACTGAAAATATCAAAAGTTCAAAAGAGAGAAAATGAAATTTCGAAAACCTAAAGAATGCTTTTTGGAAATTTTAACAAACCCTTTTCAAAAACCAAAAGTTTTTTAGCAAAATAAAAAACACCAAAACTCATAAAACACAAAAATTGCTAAAAACAAATAAAGAAACTCTGGTTTATTTTCAAAATAGTCAAACTTCAAAAGTCTCTAAAAAATTTATTTGTACATGGCATGCATTCACTAATAAATTTATCATAAAAAAAAAACAATATTTCAAAAATCATTTTTCATCCACATACTCATTTTACCCCAACATCTTTATCATTCATGATTTTTGCATTCAAATTATTTCACAAAAATTAATTTTTAACTTCACCAGAAAATTGGAGAAACACAGCTTCCTCGACATCCTTATAGAACTCGAGCACAATCAAGAATCATGGATGAGCTGGAAAGACAAAATGAGGAGCTAAGAAATGAGGTCAAATCACTGAAGGAACAGATGGCCAAGCTAATAGAGGCCATCCAGCAGTCTAAACAGAAAGAGGTGACGGAACCCTTACCAAGAGAACTAACCGACCCAACACACCCTCCTGGCTTCATTCCACCGTTAAACATACCTTCGCAAGCCGAAGGAGTTCATTATGGGTTTCCTCATGGGCATGCACCTTCATACAACCAAACACAAGCCCAAACACAAACCCAAACACATAACCTACCTCCAAACACCACCTCACAAGCCTACCAAGCACCCGTTGGGGGAACGCACCCTATGTTCACCCAAGGGCCGCACCCTATATACATACCGTCTTATCACCATCACCACATGCCAAGGGAAAACCCAAACCATCCTTCAAGTGAAGATACAGAAAAATGGAAGGGTCTAGAGGACAGGATCCGGGCAATTGAGGGAAACACTTATGAAGCCAAAGATGCATCTGATCTATGCTTGGTACCAAACGTGGTCATCCCTCCCAAATTCAAGGTTCCTGAATTCGAGAAATACCAAGGAACCAGCTGTCCAAAGAAACATCTGACTATGTACTGTAGGAAGATGTCTGCATGTACCTACGATGAGAACCTTCTTATCCATTTCTTCCAAGACAGCTTAACAGGGGCAGCTGCAACCTGGTACACTCAGCTAGAGCGGACACATATCCGTTCATGGAGGGATCTGGCTGAGGCTTTCCTCAAACAATATCAGTACAATGCCGAGATGGCTCCCGATCGAACCGAACTCCAGAATATGGCCAAGAAGGGGGATGAGACCTTCAAGCAGTTTGCTCAAAGATGGAGGGAGTTAGCTGCTCAAGTGCAACCTCCACTATCTGAAAAAGAGCTGGTCAGCACGTTCGTAGACACACTCCAAAATCCTTTCTATGACAAGATGATTGGCAGTGTGACTTCTAGCTTCTCTGATGTCGTCATCATTGGAGAAAGGATCGAGGGTGGCATGCGTCGAGGAAGGATCACGCATAAGGCCACAGGGACAGTTGACGCCTCTACAGAAAAGAAGAGGACAGGTGAAGCTTATAATGCGGCTTCTGGTCAAGGACAGTATATACCTCCGACGGCACTTTATGGGCCGATTAGCTTCCAACCACCACCATATACACCCTACACACCATATCCTTACATTGCCTCTACCTACCAAACACCCTACCATCCAGCTTACAACTATCCAACGCAAATACGACCGCCCACACCATACACAGTCCGAACACAAGCCATGAGCTCAAATTCTAGCCAAAGCCAAAAAAAGGAAAAAGAACCCATCCAATTCGACCCTATCCCAATGACCTATACCGAGCTGCTACCTCAGCTAATCTAAAATTCCTTGGTGGTTCCATACCCGCTGAAACCTCAAGAACCACCATATCCAAAATGGTACGATGCAAATGCCATATGTGATTACCATGCGGGGTATATTGGTCATTCAACAGAAAACTGCCAGGTCCTGAAACGCAAGGTACAAAGCCTAATTGATGCTAAACGGCTAGATTTTGGGAAGATCGCTCCTAATCCAAATCCCGAATCATGAGAGTTTATCTGTTGGCTAAGAAATGGGAGCAACACAATGAGCCGCCTTGTACAAGTCAAGCTATCGAGGAAGAACATCCAAAATTTGTCATGTTTTTCAAAATTAATCTTTTGTAAATAAACAGCAATGAATAAATACAAAATTACAGTTTTCATATCACTTGAGCACGTGCTTTACATTTTAGCTTTACTTCTAAAAAATTTTACCATTCTTTTTATCTCTTCAACCCACTTCTTATTCCTATACCCAAATAATAAAATACCAATTGGTGAAGATGCTAATGCTGTAATGAGTAATCTTGAACGTCGGATTAATCAAGCTCAAAGAAAAAAGCCCAATGAGGAAGCAGAATAACAACCAGGGATTCTAGATCCCTATTCAAAGTGTCTTGTCAAATAAAACATCCCGCTGGAATCAAGTCTAAATCCAGGCAAAATTTAGGGATGCAAAATAAGATCCGCTGAATTGGAAGCCAAGATGACCCTGGCAAGGTCGATGTCAAAATTCAAAATTCAAGGAAAAGAAGAGGACCTGCTGGATTAAAGTAAAAATAATAATCCAGGAAAAATTAAGGTCAAAACATGAAATTCAAGAAGAAGAGAAACCCGCTGGATTAAAAGCTAAAAGAATCCAGGCAAAAGTAGGGTTAAAGTTCAAAATAATGATTGACAAAGTCATGATTAGAAAAAGGTCTTGCTGGTTTACAACAATAATTCAGGCAAAATTAAGATCAAGCAAGAGCCCGCTAGGTCAACAATCAAGAACGACTTAGGCAAAAGATAGGGCATAATCAAGCAGAAGCCCGCTAGGTCGACAAACAATCAAAGACGACCAGGCAAAAGTTAGGGCATAATCAAATAGAAGCCCGCTAGGTCAACAATCAAGAACGACCTAGGCAAAAGTTAGGGCACAATCAAGCAGAAGGCCCGCTAGGTCAAACCCTCAAAGAAGACCTAGGCAAAAGTTAGGGCACACAATCAAGAGCCCGCTAGGTTGAAAACCCGTAAGGGCAACCTAGGCAAAATTTAGGGCAATACAAAAGACCTGCTGGGTTGAAAACTCAAAAGAACAACCCAGGTAAAAATTAAGGTCAAACCAGGAATTCCAGGACAACATGATATCCTGCACCTCATATATTCCTAAAACTGGGGCAAAATTTTTCCATTTTCTCAAGTTCGGTTAATTTGGTAATCAAGATTATGAAAAGCAGCACTGACATTTTTCATCAAAAGGTGCCATTTGGGCAATCGGACCCACATCTTTTGTCATCTTTCCCTTTCAAGTACACTACCTCAAACATCCTTTGCAAACCTTCTCTATATTTTTCATTAACCATCCAGAATCACTTTGCACATCTTAATAGCGCACACGCCAAAAGAGATGTGAAAAATGTAAAAAAAAAATAAAAAGGATTAATTTTGAAAATGATGACAAGTCGGATGAATGCTCTACCGTTGCAACACGATAGGATTGTTTCCCAAAAATTCATCTTCGTACCAGCCATGATGCCACCAAAAAGAAGTGTGTCTTGCTCAATAATATTGACCACCGTTGGATCTCGAAGATCTTGGAAAAGAAAGTTCCAAAGCGGATCAGAAGCCAAGAGATTGACCAAAACACCGAACTTAAGTCAATCTAGCTCGTCCTGATTTTTGATTCTTGTCACACCAACTAGAGGGTTGTCGAGGAAGAATGTGTCAGAAAAAATTAAAAATCAAGAGAAACAAAAAAGTTTTACACCATTTCATGGTTTGCATTGAATAGCATCTGTATCATTTCACATATTTCAAGCATCGAAATAAGAACCCCACATCATTATTACATTCTCGTCATTTACTCAAACAACACAAAAGCACCCTTATTCAAGCATTGCATAGCCCTTTTTTCAAAACTAAATTTTCCAAATCAATCATAATTTGAAACCAAATCAAGTTCAAACTGGGGCAAACGTCTGCCCACAAAAATTTTAATTTGAGGCCGTCCTCAAATTCTGAACCAAGAACAAGATTGGGGCAAACACTTGCCTAGAAAATTCAAGTTGAGGCTATCCTCAATTCCTCAACATCAGAAAATCAAACTGGGGCAAATACTTGCCCACACAATTTAATTTGAGGTCATCTTCAAATTCTGAGTCAAGCTCAAACTGGGGCAAACGTTTGCCCACAAAAATTCAATTTGAGGTCACCCTCAAATTCTGAGTCAAGCTCAAACTGGGGCAAATACTTGCCCACACAATTTAATTTGAGGTCATCTTCAAATTCTGAGTCAAGCTCAAACTGGGGCAAACGCTTGCCCACACAATTTAATTTGAGGTCATCTTCAAATTCTGAGTCAAGCTCAAACTGGGGCAAACGTTTGCCCACAAAAATTCAATTTGAGGTCACCCTCAAATTCTGAGTCAAGCTCAAACTGGGGCAAACGTTTGCCCACAAAAATTCAATTTGAGGTCACCCTCAAATTCTGAGTCAAGCTCAAACTGGGGCAAACGTTTGCCCACAAAAATTCAATTTGAGGTCACCCTCAAATTCTGAATCAAGATCAAACTGGGGCAAACTCTGGCCCATACAAAAATCCAATTTGAGGTCACCCTCAAATTCTGGATCAAGATCAAACTGGGGCAAACTCTTGCCCATACAAAAATCCAATTTGAGGTCACCCTCAAATTCTGAATCAAGATCAAATAGGGGCAGCATTTGCCCACAAAAATTCAATTTGAGGTTATCCTCAAATTCTGAGTCAAGCTCAAACTGGGGCAAATGCTCACCCACAAAAATTCAATTTGAGGTCACCCTCAAATTCTGAGTCAAGCTCAAACTGGAGCAAACGTTTTCCCAAAAGAGATTTAAATTCAAAATATCAAAATAAAAATGGGGGCAACTGCCAAAAGATCTTCCAAACTGGGGCAAACACTTGCCCAAAGTTCCTTCTAATCAAGATAGCCCTTAATTATCAAGAATTTTCTAAACTGGGGCAAAATAGTTTCCCAAGTTTCTTCAAGAGAATAATTATCAAGTGCTTAAAAACCTTCAAGTTCAAGGTAGAATAAACAATTTATTTAAATTCAAGAAAAACAAATTTCAAAATAGCTTGTCCAAGGAAGCTGACAACGAAGTCCATGTTCCACCCTCATAGGACACATCACACCCCTGCCTTGACAGGAATACATTTTTGCCTGTCTTAACAGGTCATTTTCACTTTCCTTTGCCTGTCTAGTAAGCTTGCATCTTTCCTGTCATCAACAGGACTTTTTCTGCATTCCACCTGTCTTAACAGGTCATTTTTCATTTATCCTGTCAAGCAGGATTTCATGTCTAAATTTACGCATACATCCTGTCAAGCAGGAGTTCATTTGCATCTATCCTGTCAAGCAGGATTTCATGTTTAAATTTCTGCACACATCCTGTCAAGCAGGATTTCATGTCTAAATTTCTGCATTCATCCTCTCAAGCAGGATCCTAGTTGCATGTTCCTGTCAAGCAGGACATCAAGCATGTTTAATTTCTGTCCACCTGTCAAGCAGGTTTGCATTTATCCTGTCAACAGTAGGATTTCATTTCCATTCTTCCCGGAAACAGCGGGACTTCATTTGTATTCTCCTATCAACGACAGGACCTCGAGCATGCTTAAATTCTTTTTCCTGTCAATCAGGATTGCATTTATCCTGGCAACAGCAGGATCTCATTTGAATCTTCCCGTCAACAACGGGATTTTCATCAAGTTTATTGTTCCGCACTTTGGCCTATATTGTCAGGCCGCCTTCTAGTTTATTGTTCCGCACTTTGGCCTATGTTGTCAGGCCTCCTCAAGTTTATTTTTCTGCACCTTGGCCTATGTTGTCAGGCCTCATCAAGTTTATTTTTCCGCACCTTGGCCTATGTTGTCAGGCCTCATCAAGTTTATTTTTCTGCATCTTGGCCTATGTTGTCAGGCCTCCTCAAGTTTACTTTTCTGCACCTTGGCCTATGTTGTCAGGCCTCCTCAAGTTTACTTTTCTGCATCTCGGCCTATGTTGTCAGGCCTCATCAAGTTTATTTTTCCGCACCTTGGCCTATGTTGTCAGGCCTCATCAAGTTTATTTTTCCGCACCTTAGCCTATGTTGTCAGGCCTCCTCAAGTTTACTTTTCTGCACCTTGGCCTATGTTGTTAGGCCTCCTCAAGTTTACTTTTCTGCATCTCGGCCTATGTTGTCAGGCCTCCTCAAGTTTATTTTTCCGCACCTTGGCCTATGTTGTCAGGCCTCTTCAAGTTTACTTTTCCGCACCTCGGCCTATGTTGTCAGGCCTCCTCAAGTTTACTTTTCTGCACCTTGGCCTATGTTGTCAGGCCTCATCAAGTTTACTTTTCCACACCTTGGCCTATGTTGTCAAGCCTCATCAAGTTTATTTTTCCGCACTTTGGCCTATGTTGTCAGGCCTCCTCAAGTTTACTTTTCTGCTTTCAGGCCTATGTTGTCAGGCCACTCTGTAGTTTAGATTTACTGCTTTAAGGCCTATGTTGTCAGGCCGCCATAGTTTAGATTTACTGCTTTCAGGCCTATGTTGTCAGGCCGCCATAGTTTAGATTTACTGCTTTCAGGCCTATGTTGTCTGGCCACCATAGTTTAGCTTTTCTGCTTTCAGGCCTATGTTGTCAGGCCACTCTGTAGTTTAGATTTACTGCTTTAAGGCCTATGTTGTCAGGCCGCCATAGTTTAGATTTACTGCTTTCAGGCCTATGTTGTCAGGCCGCCATAGTTTAGATTTACTGCTTTCAGGCCTATGTTGTCAGGCCACCATAGTTTAGATTTACTGCTTTTAGGCCTATGTTGTCAGGCCGCCATAGGTTAGATTTACTGCTTTTAGGCCTATGTTGTCAGGACGCCATAGTTTAGATTTACTGCTTTCAGGCCTATGTTGTCAGGCCACCATAGTTTAGATTTACTGCTTTTAGGCCTATGTTGTCAGGCCGCCATAGGTTAGATTTACTGCTTTTAGGCCTATGTTGTCAGGCCGCCATAGTTTAGATTTATTGCTTTCAGGGCTATGTTGTCAGGCCACCCTAGTTTAGATTTACTGCTTTCAGGCCTATGTTGTCAGGCCACCATAGTTTAGATTTACTGCCTTCAGGCCTATGTTGTCAGGCCACCCTAGTTTAGATTTACCGCTTTTAGGCCTATGTTGTCAGGCCGCCTTATAGTTTAGATCTACTGCTTTCAGGCCTATGTTGTCAGACCACCCTAGTTTAGATTTACCGCTTTTAGGCCTGTGTTGTCAGGTCACCTTCTAGTTTAGATTTACCGCTTTCAGGCCTATGTTGTCAGGCCATCCATGGGCTTCTAGTGTTACTCTTAGAACTTTTTCAAAAGTCTGCCTCGAACATGAGGTGTTCACGTCTTTACTCATTTCCTACTACGATAATTCAGAGAATCGCTTCTCACATTATCTGGTAAGAAAATGAGTAAAGAGGGGCAAACTGTAAACACCCATTTATGTCCGAGGTCACGTTTTAAAATTAATTAATCAAGAAACTAATACTAATTTAAATAACAAACTAAAAAAATAGAAAATAAACAAATTTAAAAATAAGAAAATTTCAAATTTAAAAATAAAATCAGAATTTAAAGAAGAAGAAGAAAAGAAAAATATGAAAAATTAAAAAGATAAAAAAAAAAAAAAAACTAAAACAGAATCAAAATAAAAAAAGGAAAATAAAAAAATTTTAGAAGTTAAAAAAAAAAACTTGGAAAAAATTAAAAAGTAAAAATCTGGAAATAAAAATTAAAAACAATAAAATCTGGAAAAATAAAATAGAAACAAAATCTGGAAAAAATAATAAAAAATAAATAAAAAATGAAAAATGGAAAAAGAATAAAAATCAATATATATATATAAAAGATAAAAGTTAAAATAAATCATGAAACGAAAAATAAAAAGGAATATTAAAAACAGAAAACATTTTTGAAAACAGAAAAACAGTTTTGAAAAACTGAAAACGGTTTGAAAAAAAAAGAGGGAATGAAAAGGAGAGGTGCTGCTGTTTTCTTTTTTTGGGGGGGGGGAGCTCGGGGTTCTCCTAGTTTTGGAAGAGAGGCAAAAGAGGGGCAGATGCAAGGGGAGGAATGGAGGGAAGGCTCGATCAGAGGCAGCAGTTGCGAAGCATTACGCCGAGGATACAAGAAGGAGGACTCAAGGATTCACGGCCGGAGAGGTTGAGCAGATTCCAGCTCTAATCGAAGAATATAAAAGATCAAGGGCTGCTAGGTGAAGAGGGGGATCATCTACGAATTCTAGGGGGCTCTGTATCCGCTGTGTTGGGTTAATCTCTTCGATCTTCTTGATTTCTTAGAGATTGAAACACCATCGTAGAACGCTCCAGCATACAGGGGGGGACTTTTCTTGATTTTGGAAACCGAAAAAAAACAGTCTCCCTCTCGCTCTCAATTGCGATCTCTCCATCCTTGCTTCGATTTTGGGCCCTCAATTTTTGGAATACACAAAACCCTCCGGAAGCTCCTCCTGGTATTTCCCCTGTCTTGAAGATCTCGTTCTAGCTTCTCCGGCGAGAGAAAAAAACAAGAAAGCGGACCATAGGCGGGAAAGAGGGGCTGTTCCAGAAACTCTCCGGATGCAAAGGAGGCTAACTGCATTCTCAAGAAACAGTAGCAGGATTTCGTAAGAGACTGGATCTCCAATTAAGATTTCTCTGTCTCACTCATCGTCTCCAGGTAAAGTGCATTGTTGTTTGCATATGTTATATGTTATGGTTCTGAACGATGTGGAAGCTCTAAATAAATTTGTGGAGTTCTAAATTAAGCGTGCTTTCTTCATATCTTTGGTAAGAGACCTTGTTTGCGTTCAATTGAAATCAAATAAGAGCACTACCGAAGATGTGGATGAATAATGTTCTCACAATGGCTTACGCTATAGATTTCAAACATGAATGCTAGGCTCATGCAAGCTTTAGCATTCCTGAAAATAAAACGGAGTGGATAGCGAGCAGTGTAGGTGAAACTTGAATCTAATCTTGTTAATACTAAAGGTTCACATACGTGAGTCCTCCACTAAGATGTCGTAGGAAGAATCGTACCTCCGTGCATGGAGTTTTGGCAAAACTAAGTTGCCTAGGAGTCAGTCGAGCAAATGCGACACAATGTAGTATTCATAATCACAGGTTTTGGTTCTGTTTTAGGCCTATGCATGAAATAGGTGAATAGCCCGTCCAATGAACATTGTCAGGCACTCCATGTAAAAGCAAATTTCCAGGGACATTATGCAGGTAGTAATGAGAAATAACCAGGTCTCACTCAAAGGTCAGGTTGGCGTTGAATAACGGCAGTCCTATCCTTAGCTATATGGGTTGCAGAATCAGGTTGAGAGTCATTAGCGGTTGTGCAGAATACGGAAGGTCTTTAAGTACTTGCTACCTAAAAAACTGTTTATGTGATAAAGAACTCTGTAGGTCTTTAAGCATGCAGTGTGGAGGCCATCCACGTCCTGGTGAAATTATGCCTTTAGATGATGCTGCTGGAGGGTATACATGCACGACCAACGTGGGTGTAACAACGAAGGTACGTAATGAAAGCCACTCGCAAAGTCAGAAAAAACTTTTGTACCCAAGGCATAAGTTAAATACAATAAGGAGAATTGGTATAGGCGTTGGGGAAATGTGATTGGAATAGGACAAAAGTGACACCCCTAATCAGAAAGCCATGCAAAGCCATGGAAAAGGGGGGCCCACCGCGCCATGGAGAATCTTTTAGGGGAAATGACGATTAGACCCTCGAAACTTTTCTAAATTATAACAATGTCCCTCTTAATTTCCATTTAATCCCCTAAACTTTTCAAAAAATTCCAAATCTGTCCCAAACTCTATATTACCAGTTTACCCCAAAAAAAATTCAAAAATTCTATTAATAAAAATTCAAAATTTCCAGAAATTAAATAAAAATTCAGAAAATAAATAAAATATTCAAAATTTCTAGAAATTAGTAAAAAAATTCCAGAAATCAAAAAAAATTTCCAAAATTCCTAAATAATTCGTAAAAATTCTATAATTCCTAAATAAATTCAAAATTATCAAGTATATTCATAAAAATTCCTTAATTGGTAAATTCCCCCAAAAGTTCTAATACTTGTGTCGTGCCCATTTTATTCATCATTCTTCAAAAATAGAAATCTTATTTTACAATTCTTAATCTCACGCGACGAGCTTTAAGCACGAACTGGTAGCTTTTTCTGCTGTTCGTCGTTTAGAGATTCGTATAGGTCCAAGTGCAGCCGTAGTTGTCTTGGGCCTTGTGCATATGTGGATTAAGGTTACCTTTCTAAAAAATCTTTCAAAATAATCAAGTCCTTCTCGAATATTACTTTTCAATTAGCCCCGAAGGTCAAGCCTTCAAGCATCTTTCAAACACTCTTTTGAACATTTTCGAAGGTCAAGCCTTCAAAACAAACCAGAACTACGTAAGCCTTGAGTTTCCCATTGCACCAGGGAATACGTAGGAGCAGGATCAAGTCCTGTCAGGCTAACCTCCATCAAGTATTTATTTTCACTCTAATAAAAGGGATCAAACTATTTTTAAATAATCACACACTCAGTTTAAGGGTACTGTTCCTTGGAACAGGCGAGTGGGGTGCCTAACACCTTCCCCACTCGTAACCGACTCCCGAACCTAAATCTCTTCCTTGAGTCAGGGTTTTTCCAAATCTTTTCCCTTAAATAAAAATTTGGTGGCGACTCCACATCAAAATCATTCATTTTTTTAAATTTTAGCGAGTTCGTCGTCTCGTCGGAATTACGGTTGCGACACAGGTATCCCAAATTTATGTGCCCTCATACATTGCATATGCATTTATCATGAGTGGGGCCCTACACCCGGGTCTGAGTGCTACCTAGGATAGAGGGATCTAGTGGTGTCACGTTGGGGCCTACGTCCTGTGTGGCTACCACGAAAATCCCAGCTAGAGTGCATCCTATTCATAATGCCCCACAACTAGTGGCTACTTCTACTGTTGTGGCAAGCATTATGGACTGGAACTTGGCTCTGGTGACCTTTATACCCTTAGGATTACTAACCACCTTTGAGAGGTTCATATAAAAGGACATAGATCCTTAAGACAAGTAACCCACACAAGAAGCAAGGAGGGCACACACACTCCTTTCAAAATACCAGGTTCATTGCTTGCAGACATTTAGTTGAACCAAACCATCCGAAGTGGCAAAAAAGGAGTTGAAAGCCACAGTTGGGGATACAAAAATCAAATCAAGATAAAAATCAAGAAAACCAAAATAGAAGGAGAAAATTCCTAAGGAAAATTAGAAAAAAATCTTTTGGAAAATATTAAAAAGATTATGAAGAAAACTTAAAAGGATGCCTTAGAAATAGGAAAAATTATGGAAAATAATCTTTTGAAAATACTGAAAAATAAAAAGATTCAATAGATATAAAAAGATGAAATATTGAAAATCTAAAGAACGCTTTCTAGAAAGATTCTAGCAAAACTAAAAAGTTTTTCTAAACAAAACTAAAGGTTTTTCCAGCAAAATAAAAAATACCAAAACTCCTAAAAACATAAAATTATTAAAAATCAAGGAGGAATAGATAAAGCAACTCTGATTTATTTTCAAAATAGTCAAAAGCCTCTAAAGTTATTTGTGAATAGCATGCATTCATCCATTCATAAATTTATCATTAAAAAGAAATATTTCAAAAATCGTTCCACACATTCATACTCATTTTGCATCAACATCTTTATCAATCATGATTTTTTTCATTCAAACTATTTCTCAAAAATTAATTTTAACTTTAACAGAAAAATTAGAGAAAGACAGCTTCCTCGACATCCTTATAAAACTCGAGCACAATCAAGAATCATGGATGACCTGGAGAGACAAAATGAGGAATTGAGAAATGAGGTCAAGACTCTAAAGGAGCAGATGGCCAAGCTGATGGAGGAAATCCAATTGTCAAAACAGAAGGAATCTCTGGGAGAACCCACAGACCCGTCACATCCTCCTGGGTTCACTCCACAAAACCCTTCGCCATTAACTATACCTCCGCCAACCGAAGGAGTTCATTATGGGTATCCTCATGGGCATGCACCCACATACAACCAAACACAAGCTCAAACACAAACCCAAACACATAACCTACCTCCAAACACCACCTCACAAGCCTACCAAGCAGCTGTTGGGGGAACGCACCCTATGTTCACCCAAGGGCCTCATCCTGTGCACAGACCATTTTTCCAACCTCACCCTATGCCTGAGGAATACCCACGTCATCCTTCGAATGAGGACATTAAAAAATGGAGAATCCTAGAGGAAAGAATCAAGGCAATTGAGGGGAGTACTTATGAAGCCAGAGACGCAGCCGACCTATGCTTGGTTCCGGACATAGTAATCCCTCCCAAATTCAAGGTTCCTGAATTCGAGAAGTATCAAGGAACTAGTTGCCCGAAGAGCCACCTGGCCATGTACTGCAGGAAGATGTCTCCTTGCATGCACGACGATAAGCTGGTTGTCCATTTCTTTCAAGACAGCTTAACTGGGGCTGCTACCAACTGGTATACACAGCTAGAGCGGACCCACATCCATTCATGGAGGGATCTGGCTGAGGCCTTCCTCAAACAATACCAGTACAACGTGGAGATGGCTCCCGATCGAACCCAACTCCAAAATATGGCCAAGAAAGGGGATGAGACCTTCAAGCAGTATGCTCAAAGATGGAGGGAGTTAGCCGCTCAAGTACAACCTCCATTATCAGAGAAAGAGCTGGTCAGCACATTCATTGACACACTCCAAGATCCTTTCTATGACAAGATGATTGGCAGTGTGACTCCTAGCTTCTCTGATGTCGTCATCATTGGAGAAAGGATCGAGGGTGGCATGCTTCGAGGAAGAATCATGCACAACGCCACGGGGACAGTTGACGCCTCTACAGAAAAGAAGAGGGCAGGTGACGCTTATAATGTAGCTTCTGGTCAAGGACAGTATACACCTCCGATGGCACTTTATGGACCGACTGGTTTCCAACCATCATCATATACGCCCTACACACCATATCCTTACGTCGCCACCGCTTACCAAACCGCCTATCCACCAACTTACAATTACCCAACGCAAACCCGACCGCCCACACCATACACGGTCCAAATACAAGCCATGAGCTCAAATTCTAGCCAAAGTCAGAAAAAGGAGAAAAATCCTGTCCAGTTTGATCCAATTCCAATGACCTACACTAAGCTGCTACCTCAGTTAATCCAGAGCTCCTTGGTGGTTCCTTACTCTCTGAAACCTCAAGAACCACCATACCCTAAATGGTACGATGCCAATGCCATATGTGGCTACCATGCGGGGTACATTGGTCATTCAACAGAAAACTGCCAGGTCCTGAAACGCAAGGTGAAAAGTCTAATTGATGCTAAACGGCTAGATTTTCGGAAGATCGCTCCTAATCCAAGCGCCGAATCATGAGAGCTCATCCGCTAGCTAAGAAATGGGAGCAACACAATAAGCTTCCTTGTACAAGTCAAGCTATCGAGGAAGATCGTCCAGGATTTGTCATACTTTTCAAAATCAATCTTTTGTAAATAAAAATCAATGAATAAATACAATAATTACATTTTTCTTGTTTCATAAGCACGTGCCTCTCATTTTGGCTTTACTTTTAAAATTTACCATCCCTTCAGTCCACTTCTTATTCCTATACCCAAACAATAAATACCAATTGGTGATAATGCCAGTGCTGTAATAAATAATCTTGAACGTCTAGTTAATCAAGCTCAAAGAGAATAGCCCAATAAGGAAACAACCAGGGATTCTAGATCACCATTCAAAGTGTCTTGTTAAATAAAATATCCCGCTGGAACCAAGTTCAAATCCAGGTAAAATTAGAGATGCAAGAAAGGATCTGCTGAATTGGAAGCCCAAAATGATCCTGGCAGGATCAATATTCAACTACGCAAAATTCAAGAAGAAGAAAAGCCCGCTAGGTCAGCAATCCAAAAGAGACCTAGGCAAAAGTTAGGGCATGATCAAACAAAAGCCCGCTAGGTCAGCAATCCTCAAGAACGACCTAGGCAAAAGTTAGGGCACAACCAAGCAAAAGGCCTGCTAGGTCGAAAACCCGTAAGGGTGACCTAGGCAAAAGTTAAGGCGCAATCAAGCAGAAGGCCCGCTAGGTCGACAATCTTCAAAAGAGACCTAGGAAAAAGTTAGGGCATAATCAAACAAAAGCCTGCTAGGTCGAAAACTCATAAGGGCGACCTGGGCAAAAGTCAGGGCAAAACAAAAGACCTGCTGGGTTGAAAACTCAAAAGAACAACCCAGGCAAAAATTAAGGTCAATCCAGGAATCCCAAGACAACATGACATTTCTGCACCTCATATCTTCCTAAAACTGGGGCAAAATTTTTCCATTTCTCAAAGTTTGGCTAATTTGACAATCAAGATTATGAAAAGCAGCATTGGCATTTTTCATCAAAAGGTACCATTTGGACAATCGAACCCACCACTTTCATCATCCTTTTCCTTTCAAGTACACCACCTTAAAACATACAACCTCAAAATTCTCCATCCAGCATCACTTTGCACACCTCGATAGCGCACATGCCAAAAGAGATGTGAAAAATGTAAAAATAAAAAGGATTAATTTTGAAATTTATGACAAATCGGATGAATCCTCGACCGTTGCAACGTGACAGGATTGTTTCCCAAAGATTCATCTTCCTACCAGTCACAACGCCATCAAGACGTAAGGAGTGTGTCTTATTCAATAATACTGACCACTGTTGGGCCTCAAAGATCCTGACAAAAGCAAATTTACAGAATTGACCAAGAAAACTCCGAAATTAAGTCAATCCAACTCGTCCTGATTCTTGATTCTTTTCACACCCATTATGGAGTTGTCGAGGAGGGATGTGTCAGAAAAATCAAAAATCAAGAGAAACAAAAATTTTACACCATTTCGTGGTTTGCATTCAATAGCATCTGTTTCATCAAATAAGGATTTCAAGCATCAAAATAAAAATCCTGCATCATTTTACATATTTCAAGCATCGAAATAAGAACCCCACATCATTATTGCATTCTCGTCATTTACTCAAACAGCACAAAAGCATCCTTATTCAAGCATTGCATAGCCCATTTTTCAAAACTAAATTTTCCGAATCAATCATAATTTGAAACCAAATCAAGTTCAAACTGGGGCAAATGCTTGCCCACACAAAAATACAGTTTGAGATTATGGATCAAGTCCAAACTGGGGCAAACGTCTGCCCACAAAAATTTTAATTTGAGGCCATCCTCAAATTCTGAACCAAGAACAAGATTGGGGCAAACACTTGCCTAGAAAATTCAAGTTGAGGCTATCCTCAATTCCTCAACGTCAGAAAATCAAACTGGGGCAAATGCTTGCCCACACGAATTCAATTGGGGGTTATCCTCAAATTCTGAGTCAAGCTCATGCTGGGGCAAACGCTTGCCCACAAAAGATTTAATTTGAGGTCACCCTCAAACACAATTTAAGATCATGGAACAAACTATGGCGAACATGCGCCCAGAAAACTCAGGTTGAGGCAATCCTCAATTCCAAATTCAAGATAAGGCAAACAGGTGCCCAAGGAAACTCAGGTTGAGGCAATCCTCAATTCTAGAATTCCAAAACGTTGGGCAGACGCTTGCTCAAAATCCCCTCAAGTTAAGGCATTCCTCGACTACCAAAGACCTTCCAAACTAGGGCAAAACGTTGGCCCAAAATTCTTTCAAAGCAAGACATCTTTCAGTTATCAAGAAATTTCCAAACTGGGGAAAAATGGTTGCCCAAGCCGCCTCAAAAATAATCATCAAGTGCCAAAAAACCTTCAAGCGCAAGGTAGAATGAATCATTCATTCGTGGCCTATGTTGTCAGGCCATAGCATTACATCTTTGCATTCTTGCTCACTGGCCTATGTTGTCAGGCCATAACATTGCATCTTTGCATTCTTGCTCACTGGCCTATGTTGTCAAGCCATAGCATTACATCTTTACATTCTTGCTCACTGGCCTATGTTGTCAGGCCATAGCATTACATCTTTGTATTCTTGCTCACTGGCCTATGTTGTCAGGTCATAGCATTACATCTTTCCATTCTTGCTCACTGGCCTATGTTGTCAGGCCATAGCATTATATCTTTACATTCTTGCTCACTGGCCAATGTTGTCAGGCCATAGCAATACATCTTTGTATTCTTGCTCACTGGCCTATGTTGTCAGGCCATAGCATTACATCTTTGCATTCTTGCTCACTGGCCTAGGTTGTCAGGCCATAGCATTACATCTTTGCATTCTTGCTCACTGGCCCATGTTGTCAGGCCATAGCGTTACATCTTTGCATTCTTGCTCACTGGCCTATGTTGTCAGGCCATAGCATTACATCTTTGCATTCTTGCTCACTGGCCTATGTTGTCAGGCCATAGCATTACATCTTTGCATTCTTGCTCACTGGTCTATGTTGTCAGGCTAAAGCATTGCATCATTCATTTCTGCTCACTGGTCTATGTTGTCAGGCTAAAGCATTCCATCTTAGATTTACTGCTTTCAAGCCTATGTTGTCAGGCCGCTGTAGCTTAGATTTACTGTTTTCAGGCCTATGTTGTCAGGCCGACATGTAGTTTAGATTTACTGCTTTCAGGCCTACGTTGTCAGGTCGCCATATAGTTTAGATTTATTGCTTTCAGGCCTATATTATCAGGCTATCTTTTAGTTTAGATTTACTGCTTTCAGGCCTATGTTGCCAGGCCGCTGTAGCTTAGATTTACTGCTTTCAGGCCTATGTTATCAGGCCGGTGTAGCTTAGACTTACTACTTTCAGGCCTATGTTGTCAGGCCGCTATAGCTTAGATTTACCGCTTTCAAGCCTATGTTATCAGGCCGCTGTAGCTTAGATTTACTGCTTTCAGGCCTATGTTGTCAGGCCGCTATAGTTTAGATTTACTACTTTAAGGCCTATGTTGTCAGACCACCCTGTAGTTTAGATTTACTGCTTTCAGGCCTATGTTGTCAGGCCGCCATAATTTAGATTTACTCCTTTCAGGCCTATGTTGTCAGGCCGCCATAGTTTAGATTTACCGGTTTCAGGCCTATGTTGTCAGGCCGCCATAGTTTAGATTTACCGCTTTCAGGCCTATGTTGTCAGGCCGCCACATAGTTTACATTTACCGCTTTCAGGCCTATGTTGTCACGCCGCCATATAGTTTAGATTTACCGCTTTCAGGCCTATGTTGTCAGGCCGCCATATAGTCTAGATTTACCGCTTTCAGGCCTATGTTGTCAGGCCGCCATATAGTTTAGATTTACCGCTTTCAGGCCTATGTTGTCAGGCCGCCATAGTTTAGATTTACCGCTTTCATGCCTATGTTGTCAGGCCGACATGTAGTTTAGATTTACTGCTTTAAGGCCTATGTTGTCTGGCCGCCACAGTTTAGATTTACCGCTTTCAGGCCTATGTTGTCAGGACGCCATATAGTTTAGATTTACCGCTTTCAGGCCTATGTTGTCAGGCCGCCATAGTTTAGATTTACTGCTTTCAGGCCTATGTTGTCAGGCCGCCATAGTTTAGATTTACTGCTTTGAGGCCTATGTTGTCAAGCCGCCACAGTTTAGATTCACTGCTTTCAGGCCTATGTTGTCAAGCCGCCTCTTAGCTTAGATTTACTCCTTGTAGGCCTATGTTGTCAGGCCGCCATAGTTTAGATTTACTGCTTTTAGGCCTATGTTGTCAGGCCGCCATGTAGTCTAGATTTACTGCTTTCAGGCCTATGTTGTCAGGCCGCCATAGTTTAGATTTACTGCTTTTAGGCCTATGTTGTCAGGCCGCCTTGTAGCTTAGATTTACTGCTTTTAGGCCTATGTTGTCAGGCCGCCATGTAGTCTAGATTTGCTGCTTTTAGGCCAATGTTGTCAGGCCGCCACAGTTTAGATTTACTGCTTTCAGGCCTATGTTGTCAGGCCGCCGTAGTTTAGATTTACTGCTTTCAGGCCTATGTTGTCAGGCCACCCTAGTTTAGATTTACTGCTTTCAGGCCTATGTTGTCAGGCCACCATAGTTTAGATTTACTGCTTTCAGGCCTATGTTGTCAGGCCACCATAGTTTAGATTTACTGCTTTTAGGCCTATGTTGTCAGGCCGCCTTGTAGCTTAGATTTACTGCTTTTAGGCCTATGTTGTCAGGCCGCCATGTAATCTAGATTTGCTGCTTTTAGGCCTATGTTGTCAGGCCGCCATAGGTTAGATTTACTGCTTTCAGGCCTATGTTGTCAGGCCGCCGTAGTTTAGATTTACTGCTTTCAGGCCTATGTTGTCAGGCCACCCTAGTTTAGATTTACTGCTTTTAGAACTATGTTGTCAGGCCGTCATAGTTTAGATTTACTGCTTTCAGGTCTATGTTGTCAAGCCGCCGTAGTTTAGATTTACTGCTTTCAGGCCTATGTTGTCAGGCCATCCTAGTTTAGATTTATTGCTTTCAGGCCTATGTTTTCAGGCCACCATAGTTTAGATTTAGTGTTTTCAGGCCTATGTTGTCAGGCAACCATAGTTTAGATTTACTGCTTTTGGGCCTATGTTGTCAGGCCGCCTTGTAGCTTAGATTTACTGCTTTTAGGCCTATGTTGTCAGGCCGCCATGTAGTCTAGATTTGCTGCTTTTAGGCCTATGTTGTCAGGCCGTCATAGTTTAGATTTACTGCTTTCAGGCCTATGTTGTCAGGCCGCTGTAGTTTAGATTTACTGTTTTTAGGCCTATGTTGTCAGGCCACCCTAGTTTAGATTTACTGCTTTCAGGCCTATGTTGTCAGGCCACCATAGTTTAGATTTACCGCTTTTAGGCCTATGTTGTTAGGCCGCCATATAGTTTAGATTTACTGCTTTCAGGCCTATGTTGTCAGGCCGCCATATAGTTTAGATTTACTTTTTTCAGGCCTTTGTTGTCAGGCCGCCTTGTAGTTAGATTTACTGCTTTTAGGCCAATGTTGGCAGGCCTTCATACTCTAGCTTCTTATAAGTTCAGCATCACGACACACAAAGTCAAACCATGTTTGATTCACACATGGGCCCTGTAACCCTAGACACATGGTGATTAGAAGGTTAGCACGGTGCTCGCCTCGGACATAATCTGTTTACATCTTTACCCATTTCTTACCATGATAATACAGAAAATATTTCTTGTATTATCCGATAAGAAAATGAGTAAAGAGGGGCAAACTGTAAACACTCAATTATGTCCGAGACCCATTTTAAGGTGATTAATGTATAAAAGAAATTCAAAATGAATTAGAATTATAATTAAAAAAGGATTTGAATTCAAAACCAATTCAAAATCTAAATCTGAAGGAAAAAACAGACAAACAGAAAACAGAAAAACAAAACAAAAATAAAAAAAGGGCAAAAATGGAATTAAAATTCAATAAAAAAGAATTAATAAAAAAAAATACAAAGAAGATGGTTTTAACAGTATTTTTTAACGGTTTTGCTAACAGAAAAAAAAAAGAAAATAAAAAATTCCAAAAATTAATAAAAAATCCAAAAATTCAAAAATTTAATAAAAAATCCCAAAAAAATTCAAAAAATTCAGAATTTAATCAAAAAATTCCGAAATTAATAAAAAATTCAAAAATTAATAAGAAAATCTAGAAAATTAATAAAAAATTCTAGAAAATCAGAAAATTAATAAAAAATTATAGAAAATTAGAAAATTAATAAAAAATTCCAGAAATTAAGAAAATTAATTCCAGAAAATCAAAAATTAATAAAAAATTTCATAAATTAAAAAATTTAACAAAAAAATTCAGAAAAATCTATAAACATTAATAAAAATTCATAAAAATACAAAAATTTATAAAAACACAGAAAATTTATGAAAGTACAAAAAATCCATAAAAATACAAAAAATCTAGGAAGTTCATAAAAATTCTAAGATTCCTAAATAAATCATAAGACACTTAACATCCCTAATTAAGTTTATAAAAATCCCATAATTTCTAAATAATTACATTAAAACCCCAATTACCCCAAAAGTCAAAAATGATTTCCTTACATCAAATTCAAAGTTTTCTTTTATTCAAGGTCAATATAGTTTGCAATTTATTTCTTTTCGAAGTTTTAAAATATTTTGGGATTTTCAAGTCTCACGCAATGGACTCTAAACAAGGGGACTGGCGGTTTACCTGTTGTTCAACATTTAGTAGTTCGTATAGGTCTCCGTGCTGCCTTAGCCGCCTCAGGCCTTGTGCATGAGTGGACTTGAGGTCCTCTTCAAAGTTAAAAAAACATCTTTTCCTAAATATTTTGGGATTCTAGGTCTCACACGATGGGCTATGAATGGGGAACTGGCGGTTTACCTGCTGTTCAACATTTAGTAGTCCGTATAGGTCTCTGTGCTGCCTTAGCCGCCTCGGGCCTTGTGCATGAGTGGACCAAAGATCCCTCCCAAAAATAAAACCTTTTCTTAATAGCAAAATCTTCAAACATTCTTTCAAAACACTCTTCAAAGGTCAAACCTTCACAAACCAGAACTACGTAAGTCTTGAGTTTCCCATTGCACCAGGGAATACGTAGGAGCAGGATCAAGTCCTGTCAGGCTAACCTCCATCAAGTTATTTATTTCACATTAATTAAGGGATCAAACAGTTTTCAAAAGTCGCACACTCAGTTTAAGGGTACCGTTCTTCGGAACGGGTGAGTGGTGCCTAACACCTTCCCCACTCGTAACCGACTCCCGAACCTAAATCTCTACCTCGAGTCAGTGTTTTTCCAAATCTTTTCCCTTAAATAAAAATTTGGTGGCGACTCCACATTAATCAAAACAATTCATTTTTAAAATTTTAGCGAGTTCGTCGTCTCGTCGGAATTACGGTTACGACAAACATTATATAATGTAAAAGTAATATAAGCATTAAAACAGTCCAAGAAATTGAAAAGTAAGGGCAATTGAAATATTTGAATTGTCCTAAACAATAGTGAGGGAGAGTAGCTCGGAACCATATAATAGAAGCTCAAAAAGAGTTGCTTAGTCACATAGCAACAAGAGTAGAGCTCGAGAAAGGAGAAAAACGCGCCCATTACTGAAAAAAATTAACTAAAAAATGAATTTTATAAGATATTAAAGCGCTTACGGAAGAAATGCTATAAAAATTAAGTATTTTAAAATATTTTTTTAAATGTTTTAAAAAATAAAATATATTATAGCATCTCTTATTTTAAGTGTTGTAAAAAATATAATATTTAAATTTTTTATCTTTTTAAGTATTTAAATTTAAAAATATTATAACAACTATATTATTTTAAAATATTTTTTAGTCACAAATTTTGTAAAATATATTTTATATTAATTTTTAAAATAAATATTATAATAAATAAATTTTATTACAGTGTATTTCAAATGTTAAAAAGATATCATTTAAAAAAATAATTTCTAACCATTAAAAATTGCTACAATAATTATTACTAATATTTAAAAAAAAACATCAATTATACAAATATGATCATTTATTGATGTTTTAAAACTGTCACAATATTTTTAAAATTAATTGAAAAAATTAACAACTGTATCGAAATTGTTGTAAAGAAAACTCCTTTACATTACTTGCCTATAGAAACGAAGCAAAGATCTCACTTGCCCCACCGTTTTCCAATAAGGACTTCAAACCACTGAAATTCAAAATTGTGCAATTCTATTTAGTCAATGAGATCCACTAACAGCACAATACAACACTAACCAAGTTAAGATGATTTTCCGCAATCATATATTACAAAATCCTTTGCTACTAGAAAATTGATTCTTTATTTAAATAAACCAGTTTAATGAGTATCTATCTTTTCCAAAAACTACAGGTAATTACTTAATATATTTACTATGTTATAAGGTCATACATCGTACATTAATATAACATTTAGTTAAAATAATTTTTAATTAAATAAACTTTTAAAAATCATTCATATTAACTAAATTTATTTAATAAATAAAGCTAACCCAATATAAGCTAAGACTAGCTACCACCATCACATTTTGTACATGTATTTTATATATTATTAAATCATTCATTATCATATAATTATAAATTATTAATTTTATCATAATTTTTCTAAAAATCATCCTTCTCATCATTTTTATTTAACTAATAATGTAAGGTGTTAAAAATCACATTTGGTTTTTTTGTTTACCTTTGACACCTAGCTTCAATCACTGTATTGAAATTAACTGAACTACATTACAATTTTTTTTTCTTTTTAATGAATTAACTGAATCATATTACAAACTTTTATCTCTTTCTTCTTCTTAATTGTTATTATAAAAATTATATAAAGTAAATGAATATAAATAATTTTTTTTATCTTTCATCTTTATATTGTCTATCTTATCTTATATTTTCATCTTTTCTTTTTCTATTTCTTTTCTCATTACAGATTATTGTATAAATTTATTATATATATATATATATATATATATATATATATATATATATATATATATTCAATAGAATATGACAAATACAGTGACTATATTATAAGCACTCTTAAATGTATATTGGAATCCTAGCTAGAAGAAGAAAAATAGAATACCTATGGAACATTCTTCCATATGTAGAAGGTGAACATCTTTAGAAAGTCTGCGAAATAATATTATTATCTTAGACAAGTAATGAAAAGAACAATTAACCATTTTTTTGTTTTGTTAGGATTATAGTTTGTAAATTTTCTAGGACAATTCACTTAATCATAAGGAAAGAAGAGTGTCTCTTAAGAGGAGTCATTAGTTCTTATATACAATGCAAGCACAAGTAAATTATTGTGTTCAATAAATACAAAAAGAAATCATCTTTCTCATTTATCTTTCCAATTAAAGTTGGGATTTAAGATTCTCACTAATAATAAATGTAGCCACGTATAATACTGATCAACTAAATGAGATTTGGGAAGCTGTGCAACTTATCAATTAAAGATGTTGAATTATGCATTATATATTTGTAAGTTGCACATCAAATTCCTTTCCTGAATAATTCATAAGAACGCACTTTTGAAGCTGTGAAAAAAATGCAATCAGGAATAATAGGTTGAAGGTAAAGCCAAACTTTGACCAGAGAATTTGATACATCATAGTCATAGTTACTAAAGACAAAAATTTGAAGCTTCGGACAAGGCTTGAACATGTTAAATATGAAATTGAAGATTATAACATATTATATTCTTTTGTAATATTTAAATAAATATTATAAAAATATAAAAATGTTATCTATTAATTTTAATATTATTTTAAGAAATATTGCATCTAATTTATGTTGTAAAATATTATTAATAATATTTAAAAAATATTACCTATTAATTTTAATAATATTTTTTAAAAAATATTGTATTTTATCTATATTACAAAAAGTATAATATATTATAATACTGTAACTCTCAAAAGATGATGTTCAAATAAGATAAATTGAAAAAAGCATGAATGCTTTGATGTAGCTGCAATAATTAGAAAGACAAAACATATGAGATCTATGTGAAATTACAAAGAACTAAAACAAATAATGCTTCTAATCTTAGTTATAAGATCCTTTCAACTAAATCAAATAAATTTAAAAGAATTATTAAAATTAATTAATATATTAATCTTAAAAAAATATTCTAAAAATTTAATTTTATTCATGTTTAAAATCAAGCTTTATTATCAGATCAATTATAAAAAAATTAGAAAAATTTAAACAACCTGCTTGGTCTCTGAGTCTTCTTGGCCTATTCCATATACTGCTTGGGCTAGAATGTTTTGACCGATTTGGACAATAGAAGAGCCAACCAACCTTTGTTCCTTCTCTGAGGAAACATCATACATGCAACAGAGCGCACATGCTGCATGTTTTAAGTCTAGAAATCTAACCATTTTATTAATTTGACAATTTCCTAAAACCACTGCTAACTTGCATATATACTTCAATGGTACCTTACGATCTAATTTTAGGGAACTATTTTAGTACATATTTCTCTGACAATTATTATTATTATTAATTTAACAGTTTTCTTTCATTTTGATCTCAGGAGAAAAAGTTTTAAAATATAAAAAAATTATATATTATATCACATAATGCAAGGAGTTTGCTCTATTTATGTAGATTCCCATCGCGTTAGTTACTTAATGGAGTTGTTCCCTGTCATTTATGACATAGCATCGTAGGTTGAGACAAGGCAAACCCTTTCTTAAACTTCGGCCATCTTAAGATTCTGAAAGTATAGGGATGTCTATAACGTCGTAGCTCTTCCTTCTTCATGTATTTCATAAGATACCTTTCCTTTTTTTTTTTTCATTCTTTTAGGCTAATCACAGCTGTACAATCATCATATCAAAACTTAGTGACATGCTACCTTCACTAAAAAAATATGAATTTGTAATCAAATTTACTAACCTAGTTAATTTAGTCGCCATTGGCAATCAATATAGCAACCATGTAGGTAAATGATAAAAAATTATAATTTATAATTTAGAGATCAAATTAGAAATTAAAATTTTAGTTGATTTTTAAATTCAGTTACAAAGCAATTATTTTTGAAAAAATTGATTTAGTGACTGAATTTTCGATCACAAGTTATTTAACTTATTCTATGAAATGTTTTTCATTTTTTTTTCTAAGGTTCATTTGCGAACCCTAATATTTTCTCTTTTTTTCCTAAAATTTCTTTTCTAATTATCACCAAAGACTCTATTGTTATAACTTATTTTGAGTTGTAGTTTGAACCCCTAACATAATCTCATTCCTTCGATTTTGGTTTTTCAGTTTGAATCATAACCATCTAATTTTTATTCCCTTGCAATATATGTGAACCGTTCATTCAGAGTGATTGAAGGATATAGTAATCTCAAAGTTTCAGTTCATGCAAATTCAAATATCAAGTTGAAAAGGAGCAAAATGATCTTAATTCCAAACTAGTAAAGTGGAAATCTCCACCACTATTAGTATTTATTCTATTTATATTTTTTACTTACATTTTGGATAAAATTTATGCTCTGATATTTTGTTTGGATAAAAGACTAAGCCTGAAACCCATGTAATTAGGTGAATATAAATACTGTATACTCTTATATATACATATGGAAAAAGCAATATGACCAGAAAAATTGAATTTTGGATTATGATGAAACGATATATAATGGTGAAATAATACATTGAATGTGAGTTTTTAGGAAAATAAAGAAAAAGTCTAAGATTGATCTCATAGATAGAGGTTAACCAATTTTTAACTACTTCTTTTATATATATGGATTGAGTTGGATTAACCAATTTTTGGTTCATCCACAGGAACCAATCCAAATGAGTGAAGTTGGCTTGCTTTGATAAGTTTATTTCATCGCCTCCATGTTCAGTATTGATCTCTTATTAACCTCTTCTATATTTGTTCCATGAATTATGGTGTACACCCTAAACTCTAATTCTAATATATTGATCATTAGAACACAGATGGATCTCTTTTTAATAATATGAACCACTATTCTTCATAGAAATTAAAGATTGAATGCTTTAATAAAAAATTTAAAACTTTGATGCAATTATCAATTCTTTCATTTTATTACATTTAACCATATTTAATATAACTTAACTACCGTTAATGAGTTAGATATGATATGTTAACTGTTAGAGTTTCCAATTTTAACTTAAATGAGTTAGCACACTCTCATTTAACATTTTTTTACACCACAATATATCTACACGTTATAAATAATAATATTTCGTCTGTTAATCAATGAATCATTCCAGACTACTTATGCAATTGTTCTAGTTTACATTGCCAATCAAGTCTAGCAAAAGTTTCCAACACAGGTTATTTATACAAGTTCTGCATCTTGATCAATTTGTTTTATCCCTATATATGTGTATATATCATTCCTTTTCTCTCCTTTTAATTATCCAACCAAATTACACTAACACAAATTAATCCAGAGGATCTGGATTAATAGGTTACTTAAAACAATCATAATATGTTTTCATCACAAGAACATGTGAATTGGCAGTTCATGTGAGTTGGCTTTGATGTTTGATACCTTCAAATGTGTTGACTCTTGAGGTACGAGAGCAATGACTTCTTTGCCGAAATCATGCCTCGCAATAGTATGCTTTGTGGAAATCAGACTGCAGATGAAAGAACTGCTTTCAGTGCAGTTGGACAGCAAGTGCTAATGGATCTACAAATAGCAACACCGAAAATTACCGGCTACTTTGCAGCTACCAAGACACAAGTGGATGAAAGTGAAATCTATGCCATTGCACAGTGTGTTGAAACTCTCACACAGGATAGTTGTTTGGAATGCTTGACAGTTGAACATAGCAGCATACAGAGTTGTCTTCCCAATACAAATGGTAGGGCATTTGATGCTGGTTGCTTTATGAGATATTCAGAGACACCCTTCTTTGCTGATAACCACACCATTGATATCACTCCCTTCTTAAAACAAGGTAGAAATTAAAGCCATAACTCCATTTAATTGATGTTGAATATGAATGAATTGGTGAACTTGAATAAAATGGGCTAATGGATGCCATCTCTCATTGTATAACTGTTCTCAACATCTTAAACATTACACATCATTTGGAATTGAGGTTAGCTTCTTTTCTATCTTGAAGGAGGAGAAGGAGGCTCAAGCAAGAAGTGGGTTATTATTGGTGGTGTTGTAGGAGTTGCAGTCCTTGTTGTCATCCTTTTTTCATTATTTCTGTGTCACACGAGATCCCCAAATCCCAAGAGGGTTACTAGAAGTAAGACCATAGAAAATCTTTATGTGATGCTTGGTATTCATTTATTAATTTTCATTAAAGAAAGTGTAATGGTTCATTGTAGTTCATGCTTAAAACTATTTTTCACATGTTGATCACCTTTATCTTATGTCACTGTAAGAAATTGGAAAAGGTTTTTTGTACAATTTTTATTTGTCCCTTTTATTTTTTAGGCATTTATAATATACGTGTATGCAGAAAAGATAAAATATAAGAAAATAGTAAAAATAATTGTATACAATGTTACATATATGATATCAATCTTCAATTGTTCAAATAACCATGCTGGTATATTTACAGTTCTTCAATCTTCAACAAGTAGGTCACAATATTTAGTTTTCATATAATTTTTTGTATTCATTGATTTCAAAATAGATTCCAGGTTAATGTTTAGTTACGATTCAACTAATAGTTAATTAAATTAATGAAAGACCAACATCTTAGAAAACATATTTTTCTAACTGTCACATCATATAATGAGTTTGACAACATATTACAACATATCAATTGACAATAATGACTATCTTTTTTTTTCTACATTATGTATTCAAATTAAAATCAGGATTCGAGGCTATTTATTCTGCTTCATTTATTTGTTTTGCTTCACATCCAACTGTTAAACAATTATCATGCCTTTCTTTCTGAATCATTGTTATCCTAAGTATAGATGAATCCGTGACTTTATTTTATATATAAAGAAAAAATCAAACTCATATTTTACTTGGTAGGTAACATATTGGGAGCAACTGAGTTGAAAGGTGCCACCAAGTACAAGTATAATGACTTGAAAGCTGCAACAAAAAATTTCAATGATAAAAATAAACTGGGAGCAGGAGGCTTTGGCGATGTGTACAAGGTAAACCTGAGTTGTTCCTCACAATTCAACATTGTGATTCTAAGATTTTTTTAATGTAAAGTTATAAGATTTTCCGTAAGCTAAAAGATAATATTAATTATAAGCTACACATCCAGTGATAAAGATAAATCACTGTCAACCAGAATTATTAATTTTGATGCTATTGAACAGGGCACTCTGAAAAATGGGAAAGTTGTAGCAGTCAAAAAGTTAATTGCAGGAAAATCCAGCAAGATTGAGGACGATTTTGAAAGTGAAGTCACACTTATAAGTAATGTTCATCATAGAAATTTGGTTCGGCTTCTTGGTTGTTGTAGTGAAGGCCAAGAGAGAATCCTTGTTTACGAATACATGGCAAACAAAAGCCTTGACGCATTCTTATTCGGTACTTCACATGTCAATTTCCAATAGAAGCATTTTTTTCTCCTCTGAAGTTATAAGCATATAAACTTGGGTGACAGGTAACAGGAAAGGTTCCCTCAACTGGAAACAACGCTATGATATAATTTTGGGCACAGCAAAAGGATTGGCCTATCTTCATGAAGAATTCCATGTTTCTATCATACATAGAGATATTAAGACTGGTAATATCCTTTTGGATGAAGATCTTCAACCCAAAATTTCTGATTTTGGTTTAGTAAGGCTTCTACCATGGGACCAATCTCATCTTAGCACAAGATTTGCAGGAACATTGTAAGTCAAAATAAAATACCAATGACTCAACTTAAAAAATTTAAGGACAGAAACATCTTTTGAGGTTTAATGAAATTTTGTCCAATATGTTTTTTTAAACTTATACAGTCTTCCCTTAATTTGTTTGAAAATATAACATCGTATATCCTTTTTTTCAATTACACAAATTACCCTTAATTTCTTATATAATTATATAATAAGTTAAAATTTTGTTAAACCATGATTTAAAGGGTTCCCATATGCTATGCTCTGTGTAATAGTCTCACAATTTCTTAACTAAATATATGGCATAAATATTATGCACTTGTCAGGGGATACACGGCACCTGAATATGCAATCCATGGTCAATTATCAGAAAAGGTTGATATTTATAGCTATGGAATTGTAGTCTTAGAAATTATTAGTGGTCAAAAGAGTACTGAGGTGAAGGTTGATGATGATGGTGAACATGAATACCTTCTTCGACGAGTAAGGAATTTTCCACAACTACATACCAAAAATTGATTGTTATCATGTAACATTTTATCATATCATATGACCCTTGGTTTTGACTATAATAGGCATGGACATTGCACGAGAAAGGTGTACACATGGAGTTGGTGGACAAAAGCTTAGACCCTAATGACTATGATGCAGAAGAAGTGAAGAAAATCATAGACATTGCTTTGTTATGCACTCAAGCATCAGCTACAACGAGGCCAGCTATGTCTGAAGTAGTAGTCTTACTTCAAAGCAAAGGGTTACTTAAGCATATGAGACCTTCAATGCCTCTGTATTAAGGAAAGAAACTTTCGCAAACAATTAAATTTTATCGATTTAACTGTTAAATTAATAAATTATATTAATATAAATTATTTTTATAAAATTTTATAAAATTTAATATTTAAAAAAATAAATTTAAATTAATGGATAATATACTTTTTATAATATTATTAATTTAAATTTATTTAATAAAATCTTTTTTATAAAAAATTTTAATAATAATAAAAAATATATATATAAATTATTAAATTTTATTTAAATGATTAACATAAAAAGTAAAACGTACATAATTTTTTAATTAATCATGTAATCATTAATTAATTTTTTATCTTTATCATCCATATACAGTTATACTGCTTAAAATAATGATATTCAATATATGAACACACGTAGAAAGAAGGTTGAGAAGAAATTAACTTATTCTATATGTAACTTTTTAAAAGTTGTTCCCCTTAATAATTTTTTTAAAATATTAATTAAAAAATTTAAAAGTTGAATAATATGATATTAGTACGATCATCATATATATTAAATTTTATAAAATTAAAAATTTATAAATATATAAATTTATAGTCAATATCTATTTATCTTTTAAAAATTATATTTTATGTTAAATAGAAGTTATTAGATAAAATGTTAAATAATTTTTAATTTTATAAATTTAATTTTTATAATAATAATTTTTAATTTAATGATAAAATTGATAAAATTTAACATTTATAAAAACTTAGTTAACAAAATTGGAAAGAATTAACTCTTGGGCTAAGTTGCAATCCCCGTACATATAATGCCTGTAAACACCCATTTATGTCCGAGGCCTCCAACCATTAAATTAATCAAGAAACCAATAAATAAATAAATAATGAAAAATAATAATAAAATCAAGAACAAAAAGAAAACAAAAAACAAAAAAAAACAAACAAACAAAAGGAAAACAAAAAAACAAAAAAACAGAAAACAGAAAACAGAAAACAGACAAACAAAAAATAGATAAATAGGAAACGGACAAATAGAAAAAACAATAATAAAGTCAAGTTTTTTATATATAATAAGATTCTGGAAATTTTTTTTTTTTAGGAAATAAACCAAATCAAAAAATTAAAATCTAGAAAAGAAATGAAATTAAAAAAAAATGAAGAGGAAAAAAGAAAAACAAACCATTAAAACAAAATCCTGAAAATTCTGAACTAAAAATATAATAAAAATAAAAAACAAAATATATATAGAAGTAAAATGAAAATTAATGAAGGAAGTTTTAAAAGAAAATAAAAATTGGAAATCTTAATTTTCGGATTAAAAAAGAAGAGGGACGGAAAAGCAAAAAGGAAAAAGCCAAAGTAAGTTTATTTGCAAAGAAGGACAAAATCAACAAATCAAAGCACTGGGGGCCTATAAAAAGACGAAGGCAGAGTGGAGAAGGGGCTTTTTTTTTTTGGTTCGGGGGATTAGAGGGAGAGAAAACAGATTGATCTTCCGGGAAGCGTTAAGAGTCTTCTGGAATTCAAACACCTGGAAATCGGCGTTGGAACTCAATCGGATTCAAGAAAACAGGTCAGAGGCAAAGAGAGAGAATCGGTGCGGATTTTTCATTGGGATTGAGAGGAATTGGAAATCGAAGTTCTCTCTCAGAGGATTATCGCCGGGAAGGAGAACTCTCTGGTTCACTCAAGACTGCGGGTATTTTGTCCAAAGGAGGAAGATATTGAGCATTTCAAGAACTCGGTAGCATATTCCGATCAAGACACCACGGTTAGCACCGGCAGTTCGAACTTAAAACGTCGGCGTTCTTCATCTGATCCAATACAGGTTAGTTATGTTGTTACACAAATGTTCCTAAATCAGAATCATACACTGAACAATATAATTCAAGTCGGGAGTTGCAACATTATACGTTCCGTGGGAGATCAAGAACCCTTTGAAAATTTGATAGATAATGTAAAGTGAATATTGCATGTAATTGGGATATTTAGATTGAAGTTATGCTCAAGATTAACGGATTTAGGTGTATAAATTCCTGATGTAAATCCAAGAAGAGCTTGGTTTTTTGATTGAAGATGAATCTTAGAACACTGGTCATAGTGTAGACCCACCCCCTGTATTGGAAGAAAGGGAGATTATAGGCGATGTTGTAAACCAAGATTAACGATTTACCGTTGCCAGGATCTTTGCCTTTGCTGCCACACTCCTTTGCAAAGAACAAACTAGTATAACCAAAAGCCCAGCTTCGTCAAATCCAACACCCTTATGAAACACGGGGAGGGAGCAGAGGAAAGTGCTCTGTATCTCACCCCGGAAATTGATGAACAAACATTCGGATGTATAAGAAAGTCCCTGGACCTTGCAGAGTACATGAATCCAATGGACCATCAAGGTAAGCTAAACCTAAGCCTCATGACGACCATTCGGTGACCCGACTCTCACCGGGTCTTTCGCTCCTTCACTTCATGTGCCTCGGAGTCATGCATAAAGTGCGACTCACTCGTACTAAGAGGCAAGGATTAATGGCAACGTTGGAAGGTAAGAGTGGAAAGCTCGAAGGAGTCTGGATGTACAATGTCTCCCTCAACTATACAAGGCTATAATCCTTGAGAACTCTAGGCGCTTGTTAGGGGATCCACTGTATGCTTCCCACTACCCCAAGGTCATGAGCGACCTGATCCTTTCTTTACTAACCTAAACAGTTAATATATAAGAGCCAACTTCGGGTGGATGGCCACAACCATACCCTACCACAAAGAAGAATAGACAAGAGTCAATAAGCTCTGGTATCATCTTATTTCGACCCTGCTTTCCCCTGTTAAATACTGAAAAATGCCAAGTAACATCCCTAATTATGTTAACGAGAACCAGGAAATTTGCATGTGATGCAGTTGGGGAACCTCGGAAGCTTGGGCCTCTTTTCTAGGCATTTAAAATTTAGTCATAAACGCATGTTTAGCATCCCTGAACGAAGAATCAACTTCTTTGAGTTGTCAAAGTTTTATGGAGGAAGTAGGTCAAAAACCCGTCTAACTCTAATCATGCACCTATATTCAAGGACGGACATATGCAAGCTTGGAGGCACTTGCTAAAAGAGTCTTAGCACCAGAAGCCATAAGAACACATGGGTTTGGTAGGAGGAGATAGGCTCTGGGGAGTTATGCGAGGGTAACTTACACCACTCCAATGAATTAGATAGGTTAAGGTCCCCCCGATTTTCATGAACTCATGACAACCCTGCATGCACGAGTTGGGTGCAGATGACATTCAATAGATAACAAGGGCAGTGGGGTAGATTGGAAGGGATTAGGCCAACAAGCACATCCTTGCACATTCTATCACACCTAAGTGAGTTCAGATTTGGGGCTCACCAGCCCTCATGTATACGACCCTTGGCCTGTACCTCACTAACTCATGTGGCCTGCATATGGGTCAAGATTAATCAGCGCCTTGTGCTTAAAATCCTAGAGTATTTGTGCCACCGACCTCTGATTTTCCCAAGAAAATTATTCAAAGATACAGGACCCAAGTGGATAGGAGTAATGCAGTCGCTCAAGGGTTGAATTCACCCTAGTAATCTCGTCGGCAGATCCAACTCCAAACCAGAAGTGGAGATGCATGGCTAAGAAGATATTCCCATGCAAGAAGAAATAAGGTTAAAGTGGCGTGGGACCCACCGGCCAACGCCATTTAATGCAAATACCATCAACAACCTTAGGCCTAAAGCATAAATAGCTAGCAAAAAGGTTATAAAGAAGCGCTGGCCTTGTGGTGAATTTGCATGTGTTGCAAATTCAAGGACATGTTTTCGAGTCCCTCGTTCAACCCTTACCCAGCCTCTTTTTCCATTAAAAGCCCCAGACTGCTGGATTACCCATTCAGCCCTTGGACATTCCTATAATGCCAACTCTGTCCTCGTCTGCAAAATTACTAAAATGTCTCAAACCATTCAATAATGCCTAACAGGCCCTATGGCCAACAATTACCATTTTACCCAATAAAAATAAAAATATAAAAATTCCAGGAAATCAATAAAAATAATTAAATTCCAGAAAATCAATAAAATATAAAAATTCCAGAAAATCAATAAAAGATATTAAAAAATCCAGAAAATAATAAAAAATTCCATAAAATTGGAAATTAATAAAAATTTCCAGAAAGTAGAAAAATTAATAAAAATTTCCAGAAAATAGAAAAATTAATAAAAATTTCCAGAATTACCAAAAAATATATGAAAAATAATAAAAAATTAAAAAATCCAGAAAATCAATAAAAAATTCCATAAAATTGAAAATTAATAAAAATTTCCAGAAAATAGAAAAATTAATAAAAATTTCCAGAAAATCAGAAATTAATAAAAATTCCAGAAAATAAAGAAATTAATAAAAATTTCAAAATTTCCAGAAATTAACAAAAATTAATAAAAATTATAGAAATTAATAATAATTCATAAAAATTAATAAAAATTCAAAAATTCCAAAATTCCAAAATAATTCATAAAAAATTCTATAATTCCTAAATAAATTCAAGATTATCAAGTATTTTCGCGAAATTCTTTAATTAGTAAATTCCCTCCTAAAATTCTAATAATGTTTTATCTTTTTCTTTCATTGTTATTCAAAAATGAAAATCTCGTTTTGTGACTCTTAATCTCACGCGACGAGCTCTAAGCACGAATTGGTAGCTTTTTCTGCTGTTCGTTATTTAGAGATTCGTATGGGTCCAAGTGCAGCTGTAGTTGTCTTGGACCTTGTGCATAAGTGGATTAGGGTTGCCTTTTCCTTTTGCAAAATAAAAACCTTTCTCTTTTTATTCCTCGGTTTTCAAAATAAAAATCTTGTTTTGCGATTTTTAATCTCACGCGACGAGCTCTAAGCACGAACTGGTAACTTTTTCTGCTGTTCGTTGTTTAGAGATTCGTATGGGTCCAAGTGCAGCCGTAGTTGTCTTGGACCCTGTGCATATGTGGATGAGGATCGCCTTCCTAAAAATAGTTTTTTAAAAAATAGTCAAACTATTTTTACCTTCCAGGTAGTTCCGAAGGTCAAGCCTTCGAGCACATTTCAAACGCTTTCGAAAGTCAAACTTTCAAAACATAACTAGAACTACGTAAGCCTTGAGTTTCCCATTGCACCAGGGAATACGTAGGAGCAGGATCAAGCCCTGTCAGACTAACCTCCATCAAATTATTTTTCATACTAATTAAAGGGATCCAACAATTTTCAAAATCACACACTCTGTTTAAGGGTACCGTTCTTCGGAACGGGCGAGTAGGGTGCCTAACACCTTCCCTACTTGTAACCGACTCTCGAACTTAGAAGCTCATTCTCGAGTCAAGGTTTTTTCCAAATATTTTTCCCTTAAATAAAAATTTGGTGGCGGCTCCACATCAGAAAAAACAAATCATTTTTTTAAAATTTTAGCGAGTCCGTCGTCTCGTCGGAAAAAACAAATCATTTAAAATAGTAGGCCCCCGCTGCCCAAATGACTCTTATGCCCTGGGCCTTTCCATAGAGTGCCCATTCTGCCCCTGCTGCAGTAATTACTCTACTGCCCCTAAGGCTACATTTAATTCCTCCTCTATCCTCCAGAAATAATAAAAAATTTCCAGAATTAACAAAAAATATTCTAAAAATACAAAATTTCCAGAAATTAAATAAAAATCCAGAAAATTAATAAAAAATTCAAAATTTCCAGAAATTAAATAAAAAATTAATAAAAATTTGGGAAATTCAAAAAATCCTGAAAATTAAGAAATTAATAAAAAATTAAAGAAAATTAATAAAAAATAAAAATTCAGAAAATAAAAAAAAATTCAAAAATTCCAGAAAATAATAAAAAAAATTCAAAAATTCCAGAAAATAATAAAAAATTCAAAAATTCCAGAAAATAATAAAAAATATTCTAAAAATACAAAATTTCCAGAATTAACAAAATTTCCAGAAATTAAATAAAAATTCAGAAAATAATAAAAAATTCAAAAGTTCCAGAAAATAATAAAAAATTCAAAAGTTCCAGAAATTAATAAAAAATTCAAAATTTCCAGAAATTAAATAAAAATTCAAGAAATTAAATAAAAATTGAGAAATTAATAAAAAGTCCAAAATTTCCAGAATTTAATAAAAATTTCAAAATTTCTAGAAATTAACGAAAAATTCCAGAAATTAAAAAGATTTCTTCAAAATTCCTAAATAATTCATGAATTCAAGATTATCAAGTATTTTCATAAAATTTCTTAATTGGTAAATTCCCCCAAAATTTCTAATACTTGTGTCTTGCTCCTTGTATTCATCGTTCTTCAAAAATAAAAATCCTTTTTTTTTGCGATTCTTAATCTCACGCGACGAGCTCTAAGCACGAACTGGTAGCTTTTTCTGCTGTTCGTTGTTTAGAGATTCGTATGGGTCCAAGTGCAGCCATAGTTGTCTTGGGCCCTGTGCATATGTGGATGAGAATCGCCCTTCTAAAAATAGTTTTTTTAAAAAATAATCAAGCTGTTTTTGAATATTGCTTTTCAATTAGCCTCGAAGGTCAAGCCTTCGAACATCTTTCAAACACTCTTTTGAACATTTTCGAAGGTCAAGCCTTCAAAACATACCAGAACTACGTAAGCCTTGAGTTTCCCATTGCACCAGGGAATACGTAGGAGCAGGATCAAGTCCTGTCAGGCTAACCTCCATCAAGTATTTATTTTCACTCTAATAAAAGGGATCAAACTATTTTTAAATAATCACACACTCAGTTTAAGGGTACTGTTCCTTGGAACAGGCGAGTGGGGTGCCTAACACCTTCCCCACTCGTAACCGACTCCCGAACCTAAATCTCATCCAGGGTTTTTCCAAATCTTTTTCCCTTAAATAAAAATTTGGTGGCGACTCCACATCATATAACTAATTCATTTTAAAAAATTTAGCGAGTTCGTCGTCTCGTCGGAATTACGGTTGCGACAGATGGCGACTCCACTGGGGACTGTAGAGAGTCAAGCCCATTTATTTGAGTGTGTATTACCTTGATCCCTTTACACTTTATTGTATGACTTATTTATCTATTTGCTTATCTGTGATTGGTTGATTTGTTTATTCTTTGCACCAACCTTAGGATAGACGAATATTAAATTGCTTTATATATCTGTACAAGTTCCCCAATTGCAGGTGTCCCAATATAAAGTGCCCTCTGTGCATTACATACGCATTCTATTTCGAGTGGGGCCCCATACCCGGGTCTGAGTGCTGCCTAGGACTAGAGGGATCTAGTGGTGTCACTTTGGGGCTTACGTCCTGTTTGACTATCACGAAAATCCCAGTTAGAGTGCGTCCTATTCGAAATGCCCTACAACTGGTAGCTTTTTCTGCTGTTGTAGCAAGCATTACGAACTGGAACTTGGCTCTAGTGACCTTTATACCTTAGGACTACTGACCACCTTTTGAAAGGTTCATGCATTAATGGCCATAGACCTGTAGGACAGGTTACCCAAATAGGACACAAAGAGGGCACGTTCTGCAAATTCAGGTCCAATCGTTACTTATGATGGGGTGCTTAAAGAATAGGGGAGTAAAAAAAAAAAAAAAAAAAAAGAGGAAAAGAGGAAAAAGTTCACATGAGAGATGAACAAAAAATGAAAGGAAAAGGAAAAAAGGAAAGACAAAGAAGGAAAAAGAAAAGAGGGATATTGATAGATTTTGTGCAAATAAAGTTATGTTTAGCATTCTATTATGGTCTATCATGCATCAATTCCACCCCATAACATAAAAAAAAAACCTAACATGTTCATCTTTGTTGTTTTTCTCATTTCTTTATTGAAGGACCAGGTTCTCAGTGACATCTAAAGAAGGGGTGAAATGGAAATTAATGCGGAAATCAGGCAGTTAAGGAAGAGAAAGAGGGTTGGGGTCAAGCTGACTGATTTTGCTAGCCTGGAAGATTTCGGAAACAAATTGACAAGTATCCAATTAATGGCGTTTACCAAAAAGTATGGAAACATACTGAAATTGCTGAAAGTCAAAGTGCAAGAGGGGGCCCTCACGGCGATGGTGCAATACTATGATCCCCCTCTCCGATGCTTTACTTTTCCCGATTTCCAGTTGGCGCCTACTTTGGAAGAATTCGAGCAGATTTTGGATCTGCCTCTAGAGGGAGTCCGCCCTTACAACCATTTGGAACACCACACCTCATTCCGAACTGCTGCTCAGGCTCTAGGTTTACAGGCAGGCGACCGGTTGACAGATTACCAAGGGAAAAATCAAGCTAAGGGGTTCGCCCGAGGGTTTTTGGAAACTTACATGCAGCATCTAGCCGATAGCAGTCAGTGGGACACCTACATGGATGTACTAGCCCTTGCCATCTATGGACTAGTCCTCTTTCCAGGCATAGAGGATTTTGTTGACCTAAACGCCGTCGATATATTCTTGGCCCGAAAGAATAAAGCTGAAAACCCTGTTACCGCCCTGTTGGCCGACGTCTACTACACACTGAATCTCTGTCATGAGGGAAGAGGAAAGAAGCTGCTTTGCTGTCTACCAATGCTGTACATATGGATAACGGCTCACGCCTTCAAAAGGGGTATGAAAGCGCAATGCCCAATATCTAATCTACTGTGCTACCAAATAAAGCCGATGGATAATGAAGAATGGGCAGCTCATTTCGCCGGCTTAAAGGAAGAACAGATACGATGGCAACCCACTTGGCAACAGAGGACGGAGGTCATCTACCATTGTAAGGGGTTCCCAAATGTACCCCTCATGGGAACCAGGGGTTGCATCAACTACAACCCGATACTGGGGCAGAGGCAGTTGGCTTACCCCATCAAGGCACCTCCATCGGATGAACTGGTGACACCTTTCCTTTTGAAATACGAGGGAGATTTCGCCGAGCCCCTCCGCAAAGTACGAGAAGCATGGGAAAGTGTTACTCGGAAAGGAAAAGAATTGAGGGTCCGAAGCTGTGGAGCCAAAGAAGAATACCGACAGTGGGTCAGAGACAGGGTGCAACAGATCAAACTGTCATTTAAACCTCCGACTGCCCCATCTGAAAATCAACCATCACCAATGGTGTTTGAAGATGAGGTCGTTAAAAACTTGAAGGAAAAGCTAGAAGTTGTGACTAAGAAAAACGCCCGATTAGAAGAGGAACTTCTGAAAGAACGACAAGAGAATGCCGCATGGAGAAGAGAAGATGAAGTGAACAAAGCTTTATTAGCCTCTATCAGGGAACAACAAAAGGGTGAACGAGAGCGCGCTTCGCGAGTACATATGAACTTGCAAGCAGCCAATAAAGAGCTTAGGCTGAGAGCGCAAGAAAAAGATGCCACCCTCCAAGAGAATCGTCAACTAAGGGGCGCTTTGGAGCAGGTGAAGGCCAAGATCCATACCATCCGCGAAGAGAAAAACCAGATCTTAGCCGTAAACAAGAGAATCCGAGTGGAGGCAGACCACATAGTAGAAGAAAGAACTGACCTGTTACAACGAATAGAGGACATGAAAAATCAAATCGAAGGTCTATTAGCAGCTTGGCAAGACGAAGTAAACGAAGAAAAATGGAATGTCATTGAGATTATTCGAATGCAACAAAGGGGTATTAAGGACATCCAAAATGAGAGTAAATGGTATAAGGATACAGCTGATCACTGGGCCAGATGCTTTGGGAGACTGGCCGGTCTAGCGAATATGGCAATTGAAGAAGTACCAACATTCCTCAAGAAGGCCGAAGCTTCATTACATCCGCTGCATACTCCTCCCGAAGTTGAAGATTTTATCTTGTTTTGTAAAAATCTGATACTAAGGATGAACAAGTATATTGTGCTAGCCAGACAGGAAGGGCAAAATGTAAAATAAAATTCGGTCCGCTTGAATAAAGTTGATTTCTCTCCGTCTATGATTTCGCATTAATTTCCATTTCATGCTCAAGACAATTAAAGCGCACACAGTCAATAGAAGATCAATGAGAAACTGGTCCTTCGATATTTTATTTTCACGCCAAATATCATTTTCAATTAATACTTAACTAATATAATGTTTCGTTTTTTAAATTCAAAAAATACAGATAACAAAATAGCGGGCTCACGATTCCCTCGGCATTCGTACAGCACTAAATCAAAAACCAAAATCATGAGTGAGTTGGAAATGCAGAATGAGGAGCTCAGGAATGAAGTAGCCGAGCTAAAAGATCAAGTAGCTAAGCTCATGAAGCTACTTGAAAAAGGCACAGAGGGACCTACGGCAACCGAGGCAACAGGGGCTACTACTACTTCAATGCCCTTACAAGCTGTCACTGAACAAGAATGGCCATACGGGCTACCACCCGGTTACGAGCATTCATATGGACCGAACTCTCAAGGAATCATCGCTGGTGAAAATCCCAATGCACTGCCTCCCCATATAAACCCTACCATCCACCATTATCATCCCAACTTCCCGGCTGGGCTTCCACACACAAACCCTACCACTCATCCTCCCCATGTAAACCCACCAACCTACCCTCCTCCTACCAACACCACCGGTTATCCACCTCACACATACCCAATACACACAAATCTTCCACCTTACCCCTACAACACAAACACTTCCACTGTTTTCCCTCCACAAATAAACCCGTCCTTTCCTCCTCACATCAACCCAACTACATACCCATACAACACCAACCCCGACTATACACATATGAATACGACCGTCACCGAGGACCCCACATATTCTGTCCCGGTCACTATTCACCCAGCTAACCCTCACCAACAACACCCTACTAGACCCGAGGGCCAACATACCTTACCTCACCGCATTGGCCAACCGGTGGATCAAGAAGCCCAGTTTGGCGGGAGATGGCAACACCTAGAAGAGAGGGTTAGAGCCATCGAAGGGCATGGATATGGAGTAGTGGAGGCTTCTGAGCTATGTCTCGTACCTGATGTCATAATACCTCCTAAATTCAAAAACGCCCGAATTCGAGAAATATAGGGGAGTCGGATGCCCAAAAAGCCATCTGACAATGTATTGCCGAAAAATGGCCTCCCATGCACACAATGATAAGCTGCTTATCCACTGTTTCCAGGATAGTTTAACTGGAGCAGCTGCTAGCTGGTATACCCAGCTCGAGAGGTCATACATCCGCACATGGAAGGACTTGGCAGACGCCTTCCTCAGACAATACAAGTACAACATAGAGATGGCACCCGACGGGACTCAATTACAGAACATGACCAAGAAGGAGAATGAGTCCTTTAAAGAGTACGCGCAGCGGTGGAGAGAGCTGGCCGCCCAAGTTCAACCACCTCTGCTGGACAGGGAGATGATCAGCACTTTTATGGAGACTCTCCCTGCTCCATTCTACGACAAGATGGTGGGCAGTGTGTCCGCCAACTTCTCCGACATGGTACTAATCGGAGAACGAATAGAGAGCGGCTTGCGCCGAGGAAAGATTGTACACAACGCCGTCGGCAATGTTAGTGCGAAAAAGCCGACGAGCAATCCATGGAAGAAGAAGGAAGCCGAGACCCATTATGTCTCAGCCGACCTTAACCGTCCAATCACCACACAACCCGTGTACCAACCACCCACCACGCCACCTAACTACCAAATACCATATCAACCGCAATTCCCTACAAACCCACACATGGTGGCCTCCGCCCAACCTTCATACCAACCAACCTACAACCCGCCACCTACTCCATTTCAGCCGAACGCTTCCTTCATAACTCCACCTATCCAAACATTCCCTCAACAACAACCACCAAAACCATGGAACCAAAACACCAACATTAACCCACCCCCGCAAAAAACCAACAACAACCAAAGAAAGATAGTACAATTTGATCCGATCCCAATGAGTTACTCGGAGCTTTTGCCCCGTCTAATTCAAAACTCCTTAATTTCACTAGTCCCCATGAAGCCTTTGGAACCTCCATTTCCGAAGTGGTACAATCCTGAGGCGAAGTGTGACTACCACGCTGGGACGGTAGGACATTCCACTGATAACTGTCTGGCCCTGAAACATAGGGTTCAGAAGCTGATCAATGCCAAGTGGCTGAATTTCGAGAAGGATACACCCAGCGTGGGGAATAACCCACTGCCAAATCATGGAGGAGTAGGGCCCTCCGTAAACTATGTCGAGATAGAAGAGGAGGTGGACATGATCGGCGAATCCTTTCCAGGACCTCCTAAACCACTGGTCATTCGCTATACTGAACCATCAGCCCTGCCTACGCCTGATGGGGTGAAACCAGTCACAATAAAGGTACCAAGACCTTTCCAATACAACAGCAATAAAGAGGTACCGTGGAAATATAATGTTGAGGTACTAGGAGGAAAAACCGAAGAGGACAAGAGTCCATCGCTCAGTGTGACCAACATAGCCGGTATAGGGGGAATGACTAGAAGTGGTCGCATCTACACCCCTGCCGAAGACATAAGGAGACAACCGGCTACCTTAGACAAAGAAAATCAAGCTAGGCATGAGCCCGAAAGTAGCAATAAAGAAGTAGAGAAAGAAATAAAGAAGGCAGTTTCAGATGAAGAGGCATGCGAGTTCTTGAAATTGATAAGACAAAGCGAGTATACGGTCATCGAGCAATTAAATCGTATACCCGCTAAAATATCATTGTTAGCTTTGATGATGAACTCGGAGCCCCATCGAAAGGTTTTGCTGAAGATCTTAAACGAAGCCCATGTAGTCCACAATATCTCAGTGGATAAATTTGAGGGTATCGCCAGTAACATAACTGCCAACAATTTCATAACCTTCGCCGATCATGAAATCCTGGAGGAAGGGGAAAGACATAACAGGGCATTGCATATATCGGTCAAATGCATGGATCACATTTTAGCCAGAGTTTTGATAGATAATGGCTCCTCTCTGAATGTAATGCCTCAATTAACTTTTTCCAAACTATCACACGAAGGGATCCACACGAGGCCTAGCTCTACGGTAGTAAGAGCATTCGATGGGTCAAGACGGGAGGTTATTGGTGAAGTAGATCTACCAGTCCAAATTGGCCCGATCGTCTTCAACATAACTTTCCAAATAATGGATATCCAGCCAGCCTACAGCTGTCTACTGGGAAGACCTTGGATTCATTCCGCTAAAGCAGTCCCTTCAACTTTGCATCAGAAGTTGAAGTTCATCATAGACGACAAATTAATCATCGTCTCAGCGGAAGAAGATTATCTGGTCAGCAAACCCACCAATCCTCCTTACATTGAGGCTGCCGAAGAGGCGTTGGAGACTCATTTCCAAGCCTTAGAGGTTGCCAATGTCACTACAATTAAGGAAGGCGAAGTGGTTGACCGTAGGCTGCCCCCTAAAGCTCTAATGATGATGGCCCGAGTGATGTTAAAGAATGGGTTCGAGCCAGGCGGTAGACTGGGGCAAAACAATGCTGGTTTGTCTCCACCATTGTCTATGAATAAAAACAGGCGACGATATGGGTTGGGGTACCAACCCACTGAAGAAGATAAAGCAATAAGACCCCGTTATAACAAGGTCCCTCTGTGCCATATATCGCAAAGTTTCCAAAGTGCTGGCTTCGAAGACCTAGGCATGATTGCGGCCACAGATGGAGAGGGGACAACGAGTATAGAAAATCTGGTGACACCTTGTCCCCCTGGACGAGAACTGACCAATTGGGAAAGTTTTGAGCTACCTCTGACTTTTGGTTCAGTTCAAATGTAATTTTGTAATTGTCATGAAAAATTTTATACCTGAACATTTTGTACATATCTTTTGACAAATAATAAATACAGTTGCATCGTCCAAAATACCTCCCTCTTTCTTTGCTCAATTTATTCCTTTCTGCTAAAATATACCCATCTTATTTCTTCGTCTTATCCCAATACGCAGATCTGACTCAAAACCGCCTAGCGACAACAGTGCTAGTATTGTATTAGGCGATTTCGACTGTATTGACGACTTGGCCGACGAGGAATCAGAATTTGAGTGCGAACCCACCGATGAAATGTTGAGATTGGTGGAACGCGAATCTAAAATCATTGAACCTCATCAGGAACCCGTAGATTTGGTAAATTTGGGGACCGAGGAAAATAAGAGAGAAGTCAAGATAGGCACACTTATCGCTGGAGACAATCGTGAGCAGTTGATCTCACTCTTACAAAACTATAGTGATATCTTCGCTTGGTCTTATCAAGACATGCCAGGCCTAGATACTTCTATAGTGGAGCACAAGCTGCCTATGAAAGCCGGATGTACGCCAGTCAAACAGAAGCTGAGAAGGATGAAACCAGAAATGTCTCTAAAAATCCGGGAAGAAGTAAGAAAACAGTTTGACACCGGCTTCTTGGCTGTTGCAAATTACCCCGAATGGGTTGCTAACATAGTGCCAGTCCCCAAGAAAGATGGAAAGGTCCGGATGTGTGTAGACTACAGAGATCTTAATCGAGCCAGCCCAAAGGATGACTTTCTGCTACCTCACATCGATGTGCTGGTCGATAATACTGCACAATTCTCCTATTTTTCATTCATGGACGGTTTCTCAGGCTACAACCAAATTAAGATGGCCGAGGAGGATAGAGAAAAGACTACCTTCATCACGGCCTGGGGAACCTTTTGTTACAAAGTCATGCCCTTTGGATTAAAAAATGCTGGGGCAACCTATCAGAGGGCCATGGTAACGTTATTCCATGATATGATTCACAAGGAGATAGAAGTCTACGTGGATGATATGATCGCCAAATCTCGGACGGAAGATGACCATCTTATGGATTTGCAGAAGTTGTTTGAGAGGCTTCGAAAATTTAAGCTGCGATTGAACCCGGCTAAATGCACTTTCGGGGTTAAATCAGGAAAGCTGTTGGGCTTTATCGTCAGTGAAAAGGGAATCGAGGTAGACCCTGACAAAGCCCGGGCAATCATAGACATGCCAGCTCCGAGAACTGAAAAAGAGATCCGAGGCTTCCTAGGAAGACTCAATTATATCTCCCGATTCATTTTTCAGTTGACAGCTACATGTGAGCCGATCTTTAAGCTATTGCGCAAGAATCAACCCTTGAGTTGGGATGAGGATTGTCAGGAAGCTTTTGAGAAGATCAAATCATATTTACGAAACCCACCGGTCCTAGTACCGCCAGTGGCTGGAAGACCCTTGATATTATATCTGACGATTACAGACCAGTCAATGGGCTGCATGCTCGGTCAACATGACGAATCTGGGAAAAAGGAGCAGGCTATATATTACCTGAGCAAGAAGTTCACGAGCGGCGAAGCTAGATATTCACTCTTGGAGCGAACTTGTTGTGCTTTGGCATGGGCGGCACATCGCCTAAGACAATATATGTTGAGTCATACTACATGGCTAATATCCAGGATGGATCCGATCAAGTACATATTCGAAAAGCCTACATTGTCGGGACGAATTGCAAAGTGGCAAATGGTGCTTTCGGAATATGATATCCTGTATGTGACGCAGAAATCTGTCAAAGGTAGTGCACTCGCAGAATATTTGGCCCAACAGCCCATAAACGACTATCAGGTCATGCAGCCGGAGTTTCCTGATGAGGACTTAATGGCAATATTCAACGAAGAGGAAAAGACAGAAGAAGAGAAATGGACGATGCTGTTCGACGGTGCGTCCAACATGATGGGCCATGGTATAGGAGTTGTACTAATCTCTCCGAAAAGACAGTATGTACCTATCACGGCTCGGCTAGCCTTCGATTGCATGAATAATATGGCAGAATATGAAGCCTGTATCCTAGGGATTCAAGCCGCAATCGAAGCTAAAGTGAAACGCCTAGAGGTCTTTGGTGACTCAGCCTTGGTCATCCATCAGGTCAGAGGAGAGTGGGAGACCAAAGATAAGAAGCTAGTGCCCTATCAAGCGCGTCTCCAAGAACTGCTGGAATATTTTGAGGAGGTTACCTTCTCGCATATACCACGGGAAGATAATCAGCTAGTTGATGCCCTGGCCACATTGTCATCTATGTTTGAAATTGGACGAGAAAAAGATATGCCCCTTATCCGCATCCAACATCGCTCTAGACCGGCATTTTGCCAAGCAGTGGAGGTAGAACCGGACGGAAAGCCATGGTATCATGACATCCAGCAATTCCTGAAGAACAATGAGTATCCCACCAATGCATCTGAAAACGACAAGAGGACCCTGCGAAGGTTGGCTGCGAGTTTCCTCCTCAATGGAGAAATCCTATACAAGAGAAATCATGACATGGTTTTGCTCAGATGCGTGGACGCAGCAGAAGCCGACAGGATTCTAACAGAAGTTCACGAAGGGTCCTTTGGTACTCATGCCAACGGACATGCCATGGCAAGAAAAATCCTCCGGGCTGGATATTATTGGTTGACCATGGAAGCTGACTGTTGCAAACACGTCAAAACCTGCCACAAGTGTCAAGTATATGCAGACAATATCCATGCACCGTCAACGCCGTTGAACGTGCTGTCTTCGCCATGGCCATTCGCCATGTGGGGGATAGATGTCATTGGCCCGATAGAGCCCAAGGCATCTAACGGACACCGCTTCATATTGGTCGCCATCGACTATTTCACAAAATGGGTCGAGGCTGCCTCATATGCTAGCGTGACTCGCAATGTGGTAGGCAGATTCGTGAAGAAAGAGTTGATTTGCCGATATGGATTACCCAGTAAGCTCATCACGGATAATGGCTCGAATCTTAACAATAAGATGATGTCGGAATTATGTAACCAGTTCAAGATCCAACATCACAACTCGTCCCCTTATCGACCAAAGATGAATGGAGCGGTCGAAGCGGCCAACAAGAACCTCAAGAAAATAATTCAGAAAATGGTTCTCTCATATAGAGAATGGCATGAAATGCTCCCATACGCATTACATGCATACCGGACCTCTGTCCGTACATCTACTGGGGCAACGCCATTCTCACTAGTATATGGGATGGAGGCTGTACTCCCAATTGAGGTCGAAATTCCCTCATTGAGAGTCCTGATGGATGCTAAATTGGAAGAGGCCGAATGGGTCCAAACTCGGATGGATCAGCTGAACTTAATTGAAGAAAAAAGGCTGGTGGCAATATGCCACGACCAATTATACCAAAGACGAATGAAGAAAGCATTCGACAAAAGGATCCATCCTCGGGAATTTCAAGAAGGAGATTTGGTGATCAAAAGGCTATTGCCTACGCAAAAAATGCTGCAAGGGAAATGGTCTCCGAACTACCATGGACCTTATGTAGTTAAGAAGGCTTTTTCCGGAGGTGCCTTAATCTTGACCGACATGGATGGGAAAGACTTGCCTAACCCTGTCAATTCGGATGCCGTCAAGAAGTATTACGCTTAGAAAGAAAAGCCTGCTAGGTCAACCATCAAAAAGACCTAGGCAAAAGTTAGGGCAATACAAGAAAGAAAAGCCCGCTAGGTCAATCATCAAAAAGACCTAGGCAAAAGTTAGGGCAATACAAGAAAGAAAAGCCCGCTAGGTCAACCATCAAAAGGACCTAGGCAAAATTTAGGGCAATACAAAAGACCTGCTGGGTTGAAAACTCAAAAGAACAACCCAGGCAAAAATTAAGGAATTCCAGGACAACATGATATCCTGCACCTCATATATTCCTAAAACTGGGGCAAAATTTTGCCATTTTCTCGAGTTCGATTAATTCGACAATCAAAATTATGAAAAGCAGCACTGGCATTTTTCGCCAAAAGGTGCCATTTGGGCAATCGAACTCATATCTTTTGTCATCTTTCCCTTTCAAGTACACTACCTCAAACATCCGTTGCAAACCTTCTCTATATTTTTCATTAACCATCCAGAATCACTTCGCACCCCTCAATAGTGCACATGCCAAAAGAGATGTGAAAAATGTAAAAATAAAAAGGATTAATTTTGAAAAGTTATGACAAGTCGGATGAATCCTTGACTGTCGCAACACGATAGGATTGTTTCCCAAGGATTCATCTTCCTACCAGCCATGATGCCACCAAAGAAGGAGTGTGTCTTATTCAATACTGCTGACCATCGTCGGGTCTTGAAGATCCTAGAAAAGAAGCTCCAAAGTTGATCAAGAAGCCAAGAGATTGACCAAAACACCGAACTTAAGTCAATCTAGCTCATCCTGATTTTTGATTCTTGTCACACCAACTAGGGGGTTGTCGAGGAAGGATGTGTTAAAAAATCAAGAGAAACAAAAATTTTACACCATTCCATGGTTTTCATAGCATTTGTTCTATCAAGTAAATATTTCAAGCATCAAAATACGAGCCACATTACGGCATACATTCATCCCACAACATCCATTTCATCCAGTAATTATTTGAAGCATAAAAAAGGTGTTGCATCATTTCTATTCAAGCGTCACAAACATCGCAATAAGCATTTTGTCATTTCATAACTCACTTTTCAAAAACTAATTAAGACCTGGGTAAAATTGCCTGAATCGATCATAATTAAAAGACTTCTAAACTGGGGCAAATGCTTGCCCACACAATTCAATTTGGGGTCATCCTCAAAAACAAGTTCAAACTGGGGCAAACGCTTGCCCACAAAAGCTCAATTTGAGTTCATCCTCAGATTCTGGATCAAGTCCAAACTGGGGCAAACATTTGCCCAAGAAAGATTTAAATTCAAGTTCAAACTGGGGCAAACATCTGCCCGAGAAAATCCAAGTTGAGGCAATCCTCAATTCCTCAACTCCAATTGAGTCAATAGGGCAAGGTTGCCCAGGAAAATTCAAGTCAAGCTTATTGAAACCCTTCAAACTGGTGCAAAACGTCGGCCCAAAATTCTTTCAAATCAAGACGCCTCTCAGTTATCAAGAAATTTCCAAACTAGGGAAAAATGGTTGCCCAAGTCTCTTCAGGGAAATAACTATCAAGCGCAAGGTAAAGTGTTTCTTTGCATTCTTGCTCACTGGACTATGTTGTAAGGCCATAGCATTACATCTTTCCATTCTTGCTCACTGGCCTATGTTGTCAGGCCATAGCATTGCATCTTTGCATTCTTGCTCACTGGCCTATGTTGTCAGGCCATAGCATTACATCTTTCCATTCTTGCTCACTGGCCTATGTTGTCAGGCCATAGCATTGCATCTTTGCATTCTTGCTCACTGGCCTATGTTGTCAGGCCATAGCATTGCATCTTTCCATTCTTGCTCACTGGCCTATGTTGTCAAGTCATAGCATTGCATCTTTGCATTCTTGCTCACTGGCCTATGTTGTCAGGCCATAGTATTACATCTTTCCATTCTTGCTCACTGGCCTATGTTGTCAGGCTACAGCATTGCATCTTTGCATTCTTGCTTACTGGCCTATGTTGTCAGGCCATAGCATTACATCTTTCCATTCTTGCTCACTGGCCTATGTTGTCAGGCCATAGCATTGCATCTTTCCATTCTTGCTCACTGGCCTATGTTGTCAGGTCATAGCATTGCATCTTTGCATTCTTGCTCACTGGCCTATGTTGTCAGGCCATAGCATTACATCTTTCCATTCTTGCTCACTGGCCTATGTTGTCAGGCTACAACATTGCATCTTTGCATTCTTGCTTACTGGCCTATGTTGTCAGGCCATAGCATTACATCTTTCCATTCTTGCTCACTGGCCTATGTTGTCAGGCCATAGCATTGCATCTTTGCATTCTTGCTCACTGGCCTATGTTGTCAGGCCATAGCATTGCATCTTTCCATTCTTGCTCACTGGCCTATGTTGTCAAGTCATAACATTGCATCTTTGCATTCTTGCTCACTGGCCTATGTTGTCAGGCCATAGCATTACATTTTTCCATTCTTTCTCACTGGCCTATGTTGTCAGGCCATCATAGTTTAGATTTACTGCTTTCAGGCCTATGTTGTCAGGCCGCCATAGTTTTAGATTTACTGCTTTCAGGCCTATGTTGTCAGGCCGCCATAGTTTTGGATTTACTGCTTTTAGGCCTATGTTGTCAGGCCGCCATATTTTAGATTTACTGCTTTTAGGCCTATGTTGTCAGGCCGCCATAGTTTAGATTTACTGCTTTTAGGCCTATGTTGTCAGGCCACCTTCTAGTTTAGATTTACTGCTTTCAGGCCTATGTTGTCAGGCCGCCATCAACCTTTAATTTTCTGCATCATGGCCTATGTTGTCAGGCCTCATCAAATTTTTTCTGCACATATCCTGTCAAGTAGGATTTCATTTGCATTTTCCCGGCAACAGCGGGACCTCATCTGCATTCTCCTGTCAACAACAGGACTTCAAGCACGTTTATTTTCTGTCCACCTGTCAAGCAGGTTTGCATTTATCCTGGCAACAGCAGGATTTCATTTGCATTTTCCTGGCAACAGCGGGACCCCATTTGCATTCTTCTGTCAACAACAGGACTTCAAGCACGTTTATTTTCTGTCCACCTGTCAAGCAGGTTTGCATTTATCCTGGCAACAGCAGGATTTCATTTGCATCTTCCCGGCAACAGTGGGATTTCATTTGCATTCTCCTGTCAACAACAGGACTTCAAGCACGTTTATTTTCTGTCCACCTGTCAAGCAGGTCTGCACATATCCTGTCAAGCAGGATTTCATTTGCATCTTCCCGGCAACAGCGGGATTTCATTTGCATTCTCCTGTCAACAACAGGACTTCAAGCACGTTTATTTTCTGTCCACCTGTCAAGCAGGTTTGCATTTATCCTGGCAACAGCAGGATTTCATTTGCATTTTCCCGGCAACAGCGGGACCCCATTTGCATTCTCTTGTCAACAACAGGACTTCAAGCACGTTTATTTTCTGTCCACTTGTCAAGCAGGTTTGCATTTATCCTGGCAACAGCAGGATTTCATTTGCATTTTCCCGGCAACAGCGGGACCTCATTTGCATTCTCCTGTCAACAACAGGACTTCAAACATAATTTTCCGTTCACCTGTCAAGCAGGTTTGCATTCATCCTGGCAACAGCAAGATTACATTTGCATTCTTCCCGTCAACAACGGGATCCCCATCAAGTTTAAGTTTCTGCATCATGGCCTATGTTGTCAGGCCACCATCAAGTTTTAATTTCTGCATCATGGCCTATGTTGTCAGGCCACCATCAAGTTTACCTTTTTTCAAGGCCTATAGTGTCAGGTCACCATCAAGTTTACATTTCTGCATCATGGCCTATGTTGTCAGGCCACCATCAAGTTTAGTTTTCTGCATCACGGCCTATAGTGTCAGGCCACCATCAAGTTTCCCTTTCTGCATATTAAAGTTTTCTTTTCTGCACTCCGGCCTATAGTGTCAGGCCACCTTGTACATATCTTACATTTTAGTTCTTGCATGTTCCCCTGCCTCAAATAGGCCCTTCTCACCTTATTTTTCTTGTACTTCAACAGTATTCATAGCCTAATCAGGTTATGCAATCAAACCTTTCATATTTATACCCTATCGGCACACGAAGTCGGTAAAGTCATTCAACCACCGCTCCTCCGGCACCCGGGGGGTCCACTTTAAGCTCAAGGCTTCTGGTGCCGCTCGGATTTCTTCAAAAATCGCCTCGGACATAAGGTGTTCATGTCTTTACTCATTTCCTACCTCGATAATTCAGAGAATCATTTCTCACATTATCGGGTAGGAAAATGAGTAAAGAGGGGCAAACTGTAAACACCCAATTATGTCCGAGACTCATTTGAAGATAATGTATAAAAGAAATTCAAAACTAATACAAAATTAAAATTTGAAGACAAACAGAAAACAGACAAACAGAAAACAGGCAAACAGAGAACAGACAAATAGAAAAACGATAATAAAGTCAAGTTTTTTTTTACATAATAAAATTCTGGAAAAGTCAAATGTAGAAAAGAAAAAGAAAAATAATAAATAGAAAAAAGTTAAAGAAAATTAAAATCAAAAAAAGAAAAATCAGAAAAGAAAAAAACGGGAAAAATAAATATTTCAAAATCTGAATAAATAGATATTTTGAAATCTGGAAAAATAATTGAAAGATAAGTAAACAATTAAAATCAAAAATTTCAAAACAAAGTAAAAAAAAAAAGAGAAAATAGTTTTTTGAAATAAAAAAAAAATATACCAAATCTGGAAAAAAAATATATAATGTAAAAATAGAAATAATAAAAATAAACAATAAAATTAAAAAAACAGAAAACAGATTAAAAAACAGAAAACAAATTAAAAAACAGAAAACAGATTAAAAAACAGAAATAAATTAAAAAATAGAAAACAGATTAAAAAAACAAAAAAGAAAGAGAAGTAAAAAAAACAAAAAAGGAAACAAAAAAAAAGGAAAAAACAGAAACGAAAGAAAAGGAGGAAAACTGGGTTTTCTTGGGGGGCTTCTTTTTCTTTGAGGGGAACGACTGAAAATAGGGAGAGGAGAAGAAGATTATTGGGATTAATTCCAAAGGGTTTCGACGAGGCTCCAGTGACAAATTCCTAAAAGCTCTTGGAAATTAGGCTTCTCGGCGAGCATTCTAAACTTCTTCGAGTACTCCGTCCAAGGGGATTCTTCAGAAATCGATCAAGAAAAGAGTTCCTTGGTATAATTCTTTGAAGGTCAGTATCCATATCTTCCTTGCATTGATTGGAATTGGTATATTGTACGATCGCTTCGTACGCTTGATAGCTAGGTTGATTGATATGTAAGCTTCTCGTCAGGTGGAATACCGAGGGATTAGCAAAATCAGCATGAATCTTGATGAATTTAGATGAATTGATTCCTCTATAACTAGAAAGCATGACGAGTAATCTTGAACTTTATGTTTTGAATATATAGAATGTGTAGATATTGGTCTAGGATCGATCCCATCCATTTCTTGCGAGGAAGAATATAGGTAATTCACTTGTTCTTGAACAAAAGTAAGGTATACTCTAACCATTAAAACCAGTAAGTGCAAAAAAAAGAACTTTAGCTCCATAATCAGGTAGTATAGGTAAAAGGGGGAGGAGTCAATTGTGAGATACGAAGAGCTCCACAGTTGCGTGTTGCCTTGTGCCCACGCCTACTGGAGTTGATTTGGTCCCTAATAGGATATAGTGTGGAGGGCTATTTCCTTGGATCGACAAAATTCAATACCAGCGAGCTAGTTAAAGGGACTGAAATTGAATAAATAAGGATCTTCAGTTGGCGTAGATTGGTAAGGGTACCAAGAGGGTTTTGGGTCAGCTTGGTTAGTTGAAGTAAGAACCATTTGATCTGACGTAGATGGCGCATGCCCCCAACACATATAAGGAAAATCTCCTCAATAGCCTAGGGAATTAAGAAGCGCCATTTTGGCACCTTAAAAATGAAATCAAGAAGAAATAGATTATTTTCGCCCATGCTGTGTTGCCTATAAGCAGACGTATACGAGACTTACGTCTTACTCCCATTAGTAGACGCCATGCAAGATCTGCACATTAGTATTAGTATTAATTGCAGGATATAATAACCCCAAGCAGATGGGGAGTCTAGTGGCTGGCTCTTTACTTGGCCTTCGAATCTTAGGAGTAGCAGTTATGTTTTTTTAATAGAGCCCTGCTACGCCAAATTACCTCCATATTCCCAGGAATTCACAAATACCTAGTAGGCCCCCGCTGCCCAAATGACTCTTATGCCCTGGGCCTTTCCATAAAGTGCCCATTCTGCCCCTGCTGCAGTAATTACTCTACTGCCCCTAAGGCTACATTTAATTCCTCCTCTATCCTCCAGAAATAATAAAAAATTTCCAGAATTAACAAAAAATATTCTAAAAATACAAAATTTCCAGAATTAACAAAATTTCCAGAAATTAAATAAAAATCCAGAAAATTAATAAAAAATTCAAAATTTCCAGAAATTAAATAAAAAATTAATAAAAATTCGGGAAATTCAAAAAATCCTGAAAATTAAGAAATTAATAAAAAATTAAAGAAAATTAATAAAAAATTAAAATTCAGAAAATAAAAAAAAATTCAAAAATTCCAGAAAATAATAAAAAAAATTCAAAAATTCCAGAAAATAATAAAAAATTCAAAAATTCCAGAAAATAATAAAAAATATTCTAAAAATACAAAATTTCCAGAATTAACAAAATTTCCAGAAATTAAATAAAAATTCAGAAAATAATAAAAAATTCAAAAGTTCCAGAAAATAATAAAAAATTCAAAAGTTCCAGAAATTAATAAAAAATTCAAAATTTCCAGAAATTAAATAAAAATTCAAGAAATTAAATAAAAATTGAGAAATTAATAAAAAGTCCAAAATTTCCAAAATTTAATAAAAATTTCAAAATTTCTAGAAATTAACGAAAAATTCCAGAAATTAAAAAGATTTCTTCAAAATTCCTAAATAATTCATGAATTCAAGATTATCAAGTATTTTCATAAAATTTCTTAATTGGTAAATTCCTCCAAAATTTCTAATACTTGTGTCTTGCTCCTTGTATTCATCGTTCTTCAAAAATAAAAATCCTTTTTTTTGCGATTCTTAATCTCACGCGACGAGCTCTAAGCACGAACTGGTAGCTTTTTCTGCTGTTCGTTGTTTAGAGATTCGTATGGGTCCAAGTGCAGCCATAGTTGTCTTGGGCCCTGTGCATATGTGGATGAGAATCGCCCTTCTAAAAATAGTTTTTTTTAAAAATAATCAAGCTGTTTTTGAATATTGCTTTTCAATTAGCCTCGAAGGTCAAGCCTTCGAACATCTTTCAAACACTCTTTTGAACATTTTCGAAGGTCAAGCCTTCAAAACATACCAGAACTACGTAAGCCTTGAGTTTCCCATTGCACCAGGGAATACGTAGGAGCAGGATCAAGTCCTGTCAAGCTAACCTCCATCAAGTATTTATTTTCACTCTAATAAAAGGGATCAAACTATTTTTAAATAATCACACACTCAGTTTAAGGGTACTGTTCCTTGGAACAGGCGAGTGGGGTGCCTAACACCTTCCCCACTCGTAACCGACTCCCGAACCTAAATCTCATCCAGGGTTTTTCCAAATCTTTTTCCCTTAAATAAAAATTTGGTGGCGACTTCACATCATATAACTAATTCATTTTAAAAATTTTAGCGAGTTCGTCGTCTCGTCGGAATTACGGTTGCGACAATGCCAAGTTGTGTTTGTCTAGTGTTGTATTTAATTGAAATATGAACTAATTGTTAATAACTTGATAATGAATGAAGAACTCCGTTAGCTATTTAATGAACCACTGAACCTTTTCCTTTCAATTTTTTGTGGATCAACGATTTTGATAGACGTTTAAGCCAAAAGAAAAATTAGGTTACGACATTGACATATATGGCTCATCAGTTAGACTGTTCAACCAATCTAATCAATCAAGATATTTGCATAATAATTTAATTTGTATATAACCTAATTAAATCCTTGCATATGAACAGATTGATATAGATTTTTTATCATATAGCTTTGACTAATTTCACCATCCATTTCTTTCAGCTACCCAGGAATGCAATTGAATAATATAAATCGTTAACTTTTTGTTCAGAATAAATTGATGGTATATATATACGTAAAAATTAAAAACACTTGGTCAAATTTTTCCTTTCTTTTACCTAGTTAACTCGTTTAAAGAGTTGTTGCATTAAACAAAATAAAAAATAAAGGAATTAAAAAACTCATTCCTTCATAATAACTTTTGTTGTACCAGTGGATCAAGAAGACAAATATCTTTCAATTTTGGAGTGTTAAAATGAGAACATAAATCAAAGCTAAAACACATGTATATATAAGTATTTCTTATATTTTTTCCTAGAGACTAATATGAATTAAGTGTTTTCAGATACCAATTTGAAATTCTAGGGATGAATGAAGTTTTAAAACTTTATCCATGCTAATGTATATCTAGTTGTGAGAACTAGTTTACGTATTCACATCGCTGGGGCCTTTATTTTGGGTATTAAAAAAAATTTTCAACATATATTTTTAATGTTTATATTTTATATCAAGTTTTGTTTCAGTTCTATACTTTAAGAATTTAATATTCAGTCCCGATATATAACTTTAAAAATTTTGATTTTGATTTTGATTTCTACCGTCAACATTATGCCAAATCATATGTTCAATAAGGTAATATCTATACTAAAAGAATCAATACTTAAATAAAATTAATGGATCAAAATCAAAACAGAGAATAGCTAGAAGGACCAACCTTAACTTGTAAAATCATCCATAACTAAATTTTAAAGTATGTGGATTAAAACTAAAACTAAGATAAGTTATAGGACAAAAAATATCCTTAAATCAAAAAATAAAAAATAAATCTATTTTGTAGTTTGAACTTTGAAGTGTAAGATTCAAATATTATAGCTTTTATGGAAATATATTTGGGAATATTCATTACCAAGACTTTTCCGCTTGTGTGGCTAGCTAATGTTTTTCCAAGAGGATATCATAATTTATCTAAAATATATTTAACACATTTCATAATATTCAAAATTTCTACACATAAGCCTCGAGACATAGATATACAAAATGATCAACCTAGCTATAACTTTGGATTTGAATACAGTCCATAACATATGTCACATATGAAAAAGACTTCAAAAACTATATTTTATTTCCTTTCTTCGGGTAAAAGTATTTATCATGTTGCACCATGTATGTTTGATTCTCATATCCTCTTTTGAAACATATGTACATTTATTTCATATTCTCTTCCTAATGCTAAAAGTGAAAACCAAACTTGTGTTCCTAAGATCGATACAAAATGTTAAAAAGCATTGCCACCTAATACTCTTATAGAACTATTTGAGGTCATAAACAGATTGGTTGACAGGGTAAAAGACTTTTTCAAACGTAAAGTCTGGTGTATTTTATTAAATAGGTTTTTTTAAATTAAAAAAAAAAGAAGTCTTGTTAAACTTTTATATTTTGTTAAAATAATGATCTTGTTATTCAAATTTTATTTTTTAATATTGATTTTATATATATTTAAATTAAAATATATTCGATATTATATATATAAACAAAAGTTATAAAAAATTTAAAAAACAAGTGATGAATTTTTTACGGGTTTACTTGAATATGATATTAAGGTTGGGATTAAATTTTAACTTTTCATACTTATCTTCTCTAAATTTATTTCGGTCTTTCGATACGTTAGGATGGATATAGTAAAAATCACCTCCACAACTCTTCTCATTATTGTGTCCATATATTAAATTTTGAACCTAAAAATTTTAATAAAGTTGAATCAATTTCTACCAATTGATTCACATATTTAATAAAAAAAATTCTTTAATGACAACAAATGGTATTGTTGATTAAAATGTATATTTTATATATTATTTAAAAGAAAGTGATATAAAAACGGTGCAATAAGCATATTTTATACACAAAAATGAGCATGAGAGGGTATTTCTACACGTCTTAGTAAAAGAATGGTCCATTGGTGTGTCTATATTATAGTGACGGAGAAGAAAGAGAACGAAAAGGTACGTCCAAGAGATGGAAAACAATGTCATTTTAATAGACCATAACGAGGAAAAAAGACATATTCTACGCTGCAAATGAAATTTTGGTCAAGGATTTAATTATGATCGATGACATGGTTGAACCATTATTTAGTATTGACTCTAGAAAACGTAGTCAATACGGATAAGGTGCTTGCTACGTGCTACCAAAATTATAATTATAATTAATTTGTGAAAATATATTTTTATAAAAATATTATTTATTTTTATTTTAAATTTTCATAGAAAATACTAAAATAAAAAATAATTTTTATTATTTTCTATATAAAATTTTAAAAAGTAACATAAAAATTAATAAAATTTGAATTTTGTTTAGTGTTTTCTATTTTTATTTTTAATCATAAAATGTTCTATTATTTTAATTTTGTATACCAAACAGTGACTTTCCCATCATTTTGTATACCCAAATTTTCTTAGCACCTTATCCGTATTGACTACGCTTTCTGGAGTCAACACTAAATAATGTCCAACCATGTTATCAATCACAATTAAATCCATCACCGAGATTCAAATTGCAGGCTAGAATTGGTGTACCCTTTCTTCACTATAGTTTATAGAATCAATCGTTATATTATACTTTTTATAACATTTAAAAAAAATTACAAAAATATAAAAATATTATCTATTAATTTTAATGATATTTTAAAAAATGTTACATTTAATCTATATTACAAAGTATTATTAATAATATTTAAAAAATATTACAAAGTATAAAAAATATTATCTATTAATTTTAATAATATTTTTAAGAAATATTATATTTAATATAGGCTATAAAAAGTATAATGTGAATTTTCATTTATATTTAAAAAATATATTATATTTATTTTTATTTTATTTATAATCATAGAATTTTTTAATATTTTTTAAAAAAATATCAACTTTAAATTTAAAATATAAAAAAGTACAAGATAATTTTGGTACGTAAGTCATTATTTTGTAAACTAACTAAGATTGTTTTATTTTGGTACCTTTCTTGTGATCTGTGACTATTATATACAGACCAAGAGCACAAGGAAAGCCAATAAGGCTTAAGTTTCTGATACAATTAAACTTGTCTCTCACACCTGACACCATATTGGAGAAAGGTAGTTAATGAAAATGATGCAGAAACTAATAACTAAGGTGATAATAGGGTTGTTAATATGGTGGTGCAGTGATGGTGATGGTGCAGTTGCAGAGCCAGAAACGCATCTAGTAAACATTGGGTGCAGTGTAATAGAAAATATCCAAAACAGTATAAATGTTATAACTGTGGAAAAATAGGTCATATTAGTACAGAATGTAAAGAAAAGAAGAATGTAAAAAGAATAAATATTTTAGAAATAGCTCATAAAAATAATTTAGAACCTATAGAGTTAGAAAACCCTGAATTTAGTGATATAGAAGATGATAGAATAGAAATATATAAAATCCAAATCTACTCAGAAGACGAAGAAGAAGACGAAGAAAGAGAATATATCGAAGATAGAATATATATAAATATCATGAAAAAAATGGATGAACCTTCAACTAGTAATACTGAAGAATTCGAAGAATACGAAGAATTTAGAAATATAAATGAAGGTATAGTTCGAAGAAGAATAACGTTCAATGAAAAGCAGTATAATAAAATAAAGGATATAAAATTAAATTTAAAGCCAAACGAAATAGAAAATAAAGGATTTATGGAAAGAGTAAGTAGATTATTAAAGTCAAAAAAACAAAGTAAAAGCGCGTGTATAATCTTAGAAAGAAAACACCCCATAGAATCATCACTAACAGAAGGAATATTAAGAATACCTTTAATCAGTAAGAATGTTATTGAAAGGGAAATTGAGAAATTATCCTTTAAAGATGAAGTTACAGAAATCTATATAGTAGGAATTCAGTTATTAATAAAAGTTTATTTTAAAGAAGGAATTGATTCACCAATAGAATTACTAATAACTGATGGAAGAATAATAAGTAGTGTAAATGATAGTATTTTAGGAATGTTAACAGGAAATTTAATATATCAAAAATTAAAGTTTACTTTAAATACTAACTTTGCAATATCAAGATCCGATGAACATATCGATCAATCTATTTTAGTTTATCACAAGTTAGGGGAATAAAAATGTTAGAAAAAACAAAAACCATTAGTATAACAGCTATGATAGGATTGGTTTTTACTAACGAACATAATATATATAAAAAATCCCAAGGAAGAATAACAATAGAAAAATATTTTACTCCGATATTAAAAGAAATAGTCGTAGAACAAAAAAATATCACATTACCAGAACAATTACAAATTGAACTAGATAAAACAATAAACTACAGAGCAATAATGGAACCTAAAAGAATTATTACAAATGATGAATTGGGACAAAGAATGATAAGGGTAAACACACCCTCAGTAAATATTAATATAACCCCTAGACGAAGCTTTGATCATAGAACCTCCATAAGTAGAACAAGATCTTTTAGTGAAACTGAAAGAAGAAACTTGTTAGCAGAAATACCCATAAGTTCCAACTTAGCTACTATTAGACCAGAAATTTATCAAGAAAAAATATTGATAAAACTAGAAATAAAAAGGGATGCCATTTGGAAAGAAGTATTAGCATCAATCAACCCTAAGTTGACACAAAGTTATATTGAAGAAGATTTAACAGAAAACAATTTAGAAATAAAAGAAGAAGGAGTAAAAACAACTTCGATAATAAGATTTAATAAAAGAGATATAAAAGAAATAAGATTTTGGATAGAAGAAAATACAGATAAAGAAGTAAAAATAATAATTGGAAATGATACATTGGAAATATTAAAACCATATAGAATACATAAAGATAGAATAATGATAACTATAAATTATCAAGCTCTTGTAATTCCAAGGTATCAATGAGTACACAACTATTTTATATTTTAGTAAAATTTAATTATCAAAAATATAGAGCTAGAAAATACCATGCTTTAATAGACATTGGTGCAAATATAAGTGTAGCCAAATACAATGTATTACCGCCAGAGTTATGGAAAAAGAAAGAGAAATCTTTAAAAATGGAAAGTGTAGGAAAAGAGATTCATATAATAGAACAAGATTCAAAAAATGTAAAGATACAAATAGGAGATTATGAATTAAATATAAAGGAATTAAATTTATATAATGAATCTTCATGTGATATAATATTAGGAATAGAATTTTTAAGTCAATATTATCCAATTCATTTTATAGAAAGAGCATTAATTTTAACAACCTCGTGTAAACACGAAGCCTGGGTATAAGAATAACGAATCCTTACAGAAGGAAAGATGCAAAATTTCAAAGAAAAGAGAATAATAATAATAGAGAAGTACAATTTTTACCCAACAACAAACTTGTTGAGATAAAACAAATAATGGCAGTATTAAATATACAAACTATAATACCTAAAACAATTGAAGAAAGAATACAAGAAAATTTTAGTGAAAATCCTTTAATACATTGGGAAAAATCAAAGCCTGTGGCAAAAATTGAATTAAAAGACTATAATAAAGAAATAAATTGTAAACCTTACCCATAGATAGGAGAAAATAGAAAAGATTTTGAAAAGCATATAAAAGAAATGAAAATGTATAATCTAATTAGGGAAAGTCAATCAAATTATTCCTCACCTGCAATGATTGTTATGAATCATAATGAAGAAAAAAGAGAAAAATCTAGATTGGTAATAAATTATAAAAAATTAAACGATTTAGCTATAAGAAATAGGTACCCTATACCAAAGATGGATTTGTTATTTACTTTAATAAAAGGAAAAACCATATTTAGCAAATTCGATTGGAAATCTGGATTTTACCAAATAAAACTAGAAGAAAATAGTAAGAAATATACAACTTTTAGCACATCAGAAGGATTGTATGAATGGAATGTCCTCCCGATGGGATTCCATAATAGCCCAAGTATATTTCAAGAATATGTATCAAAAATATTAATATCTATAAGAAGTTTTGCTGTAATTTATATAGATGACATATTAATATTTTCAAACAATAAAGCAGAACATGAATATCATTTAGAACAATTTGTAAATCTCATTGAAGAAAAAGGTTTAAATATATCACCTAAAAAAATGGAATTAAGACAAGAAAAAATAGGATTTTTAGGACAAACTATTACTCCAAATGGAATAGAATTACAAGAACACATTAGCAGAAAAGTTTTAGATTTTAAGAGACTAAAAAATAAAAAGGATTTACAATCATTTTTAGGACTAGTAAATCAAGCTAGAAATTATATTCCGCATTTATCAAAATTAACCTCTAAAATATCAAAATTAGCTGGAGAAACAACTAAATGGGAATGGAATAATGAAAATGAAGAGATAGTAGAAAAAATAAAACTTTTATGTCAAGATTTACCAAAATTAAATATCCCTTCAGAAAATGAACAATGGGTAATATATACAGACGCCTCAGAAAATTATTGGGGTGCTGCATTATATTACAAAGATAAAAATAAAAATGAACTTATAACTAGATATGCTAGTGGAAAATTTAATGAATCTCAAACTAAATATCATTCTAATTGGAAAAAATTTTTAGCCATAATAAAAGCAGTGGAAAAATTTGAGTTATTCATAGTGGGAACAAAATTTGTGATAAAAACTGATAATACTCAAGTAAAAACTTGGTTGAGTAAAGGAATAAAAAATCAAAAACTGTCAAATAAAATGTTAATTAAATGGCAGACTGATATGTTTTATTATGATTATGAAATTGAATTCATTAAAGGAAAAAATAACCTTGTTGCTGATTTTTTAAGCAGATGGAATCAGATAGCAGTGTAACACAGACCAGTAAAGCTCCACAGGAAAATACCAGTAATCCAAGTAATTCATATCTGGAACAAATTGGAATGAAATTCCAACTTATAGAATTAAATATGAATTTATGGACTAAACAAGTAACCGAAAATTTTACTAGAATATTTAACCAATTGGAAAATTTACAAGGAAGAATTGAAAAATTGCAATCAAATTCAAAATAAAAACAAGTAATCGTTAATATAAAGGAAAAGAAAAGTTTTTCAGAAATAATAAAAAATCAAGAAAAAGAAAAATAAATTGAAAAGGGTTCAACTTCAAAAAACGAAGATCAGTTTAAGATAATAGACAATTTTAGATATTTAAAAAAACTAATTGATAATTTAAATCAATGCAATTTAAATGTTGAGACCTTAAGTTATATCTCCCATTTTGCCATAAATAAAGCTGTAATCTATCCAGGAACACCTCCGAAACTTGTAAAAACTCTTTTTCAATTCGGATTAATACAATCAATTTATCCTTCTACAAGTATGGAAGAGATATCTGAATTAACTGAGCCATTAAAAAGAGCTGTAAAAACCTACTTTGGAATAATTAAACAACATAATGTATTTATCAGATGTTATTCAACTATTGCTCAAATAAACCCCGATAAATTTTATCATCCTATAAATTTAATAAGGTTAGGAATCACTAAAAAACCTTTTGAATATGAAACTGGGTTAAAAGAAAAAATAAATGAAGAAGAAGATCTCCTAAGAACTATATCAAGAATTAGAGCACAGGACTATAATATAATATTCCAAGAAATGATAAGAATAATTGCAAACAATGAGGAAACAGCTTGGGTATATTTTACAAGCTCAACAACTTTAATTTATTCATCTGGAAGAACTCCAATGAATTATAATCAATTTAACCAATTTTATGATAAAATCAAAAGTAATAAAATGGAGAATCCACTGAATACAAAAAAACGAATCTGCCAAATATTATCCGAATATCCAGTTCATCAATGTAATTGTTGCGAAGACAATAAAGCAGAGAAAACAGCTTTTGAAGACCCCAACATTGAAGTGATTGAAGACCTGTAAAGTAAAAAGCAAAGACAAGAATCTTTTATATATATATATATATATATATATATATATATATATATATATATATATATATATATATATATATATATATATATAAGATTACATATCTTACCCATACCATCAAAATTGATGTTACTAAATTAATTATTTAAATGTTATTTATAGATTTTTGATGTATACTAATTTAATTAATAACATACTTATTTAAGTAGTGATTCATTGATTTAATATTTTGATCGAGCTGATGTTGGAATTAAATTTTATAATATTGATTATATTTTTGGATGATAAAAAAATTATTAATATAGAGATTTGTAGGTTTGATTGTTGGTGTCAATTGATTTTATTTTTTGTTTGAATTAAGAAAAAATTATTATAATGTTTTATTTATAGTGATCACTTATTAAGTACAACAAAAATTATACAAGTTAAAATCATAATTAATTATATTATAACAATGTATAATGTTTATTTATAATCAATACATGTGATCAAGTATATTTTAATGATTTATTATTAAAACATTAATTATTTCTATTGTACTAAAATATATTTTAATTATCTGGAGTGGCCAATGAAGCCATTGCTCTCTTACCTCCACACTCAACACATTTCAAGGTATCAAACATCAAAGTCAATCCACGTGTTCTTGTGATGTAAACATACCTTCACACTCTTAAGAAACAGATTATAAACACCTTGTTTGTAATGTGTTAATGTAACCTTTAACTAGCTTAGACAGTAAAAAAGAAAAAAACACAAGAATAATGCATGCACATACAAAGGAATAAAATAAATTGATCGAGATGCAGAATTTGTATAAACCCCATATCCCTTCCAAATGGATCACCCTTAGCATCTAAGTGAATTAGGTTTACTTGTCTTATATATTAATGTTTTGTTTTCAGGATTTAATTTTAAAGAATGATTGTTGCCACTAAATGATAATATTAAATGCCTATAACATGCGGTACACTGATTAATTTAATGAAGGGGTATATTTAATGTTAGAATAAGAGGAATAAATATTAATTATCAAATCTTAGATCTTATTATAAACGGTGAAGATTAAATTATTTAAGTAAGTTTTTTTAGATATTACGTAATGTTTAAAATATCATATGATTTTAATTTTTTTAATTTTTTAATTTTTATTATTTATGTATAGTTGTACAACTTAAATTTGTTACTTTTATTTTTATATAAAGTAAACCTTCTTGTTAAATACATCTTTTATCACATGATTATTAAAAAAAAGTTATATAATTTTTTAAAAAAAATTACATAACTTTAATAATTTAATCTTAATAGTTTATAATAAAATTTTATTATTTTTTTATTGTTGTATGAAATAATTTTTTATTTAATACATCTTTTATATGTTGAGAGAGAATTGTTATACTCTCCTCCTATTCATGTGGAAGTCAACATCATTTACATTTTGATTTGGACTAAAAATTCATATTCTCTTTCTGTTAAAAAAAGCTTCACATATATAATGGGTAAGTGCCGGGGCTATGATTAGAAGAATAGTGGTGGGCACTAAGCACTGTAGACGCAAGTGGTGTGCATAGACTACATTATCCTGCACTAAAAGGAAATGATGCCTTTTATTAGAAAATTGGTTTAATAGATTTAATATTTGGTAGTCCATTTATTAAAAGTTATTTTCTATTGCATTCTAGATATTTATTTTATATATATGTTTTGTATTTCATTTATATGTAGAATGTTGCATAATCTTGTATAAATGAAACTCTTCTTCGATAATTAAAATGCTTTTTTGAAGTATTAAGTTTGCTCTATGAGATTAGAGGCAGAATTCAATCTAATTATTTTATTAATTATTATTGTAAGATATGAATATGGTTCTATTAAACAACAATTTTTCAATTAACATTACATAAAAAAATTTACAATATTTAATTTTATTATTTTACAATTATTGTATATTTAGATATTATAATAGATAATAAATTTATTAAAATATTTCAAAAAATTATTGTAAAAAATTATTATTTTAGAATGCTTCTTTAAAAAAGTGCTGTAAAAATAATATTTTCATAATTTTTATTTTTTAAAATTCTATAAAATATTACTTATTACAACATTTATTTTTTTAAACGTTTTAATGAGTACTGTTTTTAAAACATTTTTTAAACAAGCGTTGTAAAAATATTTTTACATTTTATCAATATTCAACGATTTTGATTACATATTTTATGATTTTTAATATATTAATAAGTTTTGTAATAAAAAATTTATTTATTAATTTTTTAACCAATATTTTAACAACAATTATTAACCATGCCCTTTTAATATTTATTACTTTGAATAAATTTAAACTGTTCGTTAATAAATAAACATAAATAAAAGATTTAAAAAAAATTAATCTAAAAGGATTTAAGTTAATCATGGATGGAAGCTTGAGGCAGGTGTGAGTGAAGAACCATCTGGTGTTGACTCCAATTCATTATGAAGTTCATTAATCCTTTACAGATGCTCAATTGCATCCTCAAGGATTGAAGCCCAATCCATCTATGAAACCAAACCATGTCATAAATAAAATTCATAGATCCATCACAAACCAAAGCAACACCCATTTAATTGCATCCTTGAAGGCAATTAATTAGTCCTTATCATAAAACCTTGACTCACAGATCAAATTCCTTAAGAATCATGATAATCATTTTGTGTGTGTAAACATTATATAATGTAAAAGTAATATAAGCATTAAAACAGTCCAAGAAATTGAAAAGTAAGTGCAATTGAAATATTTGAATTGTCCTAAACAATAGTGAGGGAGAGTAGCTCGGAACCATATAATAGAAGCTCAAAAAGAGTTGCTTAGTCACATAGCAACAAGAGTAGAGCTCGAGAAAGGAGAAAAACGCGCCCATTACTGAAAAAAATTAACTAAAAAATGAATTTTATAAGATATTAAAGCGCTTACGGAAGAAATGCTATAAAAATTAAGTATTTTAAAATATTTTTTTAAATGTTTTAAAAAATAAAATATATTATAGCATCTCTTATTTTAAGTGTTGTAAAAAATATAATATTTAAATTTTTTATCTTTTTAAGTATTTAAATTTAAAAATATTATAACAACTATATTATTTTAAAATATTTTTTAGTCACAAATTTTGTAAAATATATTTTATATTAATTTTTAAAATAAATATTATAATAAATAAATTTTATTACAGTGTATTTCAAATGTTAAAAAGATATCATTTAAAAAAATAATTTCTAACCATTAAAAATTGCTACAATAATTATTACTAATATTTAAAAAAAAACATCAATTATACAAATATGATCATTTATTGATGTTTTAAAACTGTCACAATATTTTTAAAATTAATTGAAAAAATTAACAACTGTATCGAAATTGTTGTAAAGAAAACTCCTTTACATTACTTGCCTATAGAAACGAAGCAAAGATCTCACTTGCCCCACCGTTTTCCAATAAGGACTTCAAACCACTGAAATTCAAAATTGTGCAATTCTATTTAGTCAATGAGATCCACTAACAGCACAATACAACACTAACCAAGTTAAGATGATTTTCCGCAATCATATATTACAAAATCCTTTGCTACTAGAAAATTGATTCTTTATTTAAATAAACCAGTTTAATGAGTATCTATCTTTTCCAAAAACTACAGGTAATTACTTAATATATTTACTATGTTATAAGGTCATACATCGTACATTAATATAACATTTAGTTAAAATAATTTTTAATTAAATAAACTTTTAAAAATCATTCATATTAACTAAATTTATTTAATAAATAAAGCTAACCCAATATAAGCTAAGACTAGCTACCACCATCACATTTTGTACATGTATTTTATATATTATTAAATCATTCATTATCATATAATTATAAATTATTAATTTTATCATAATTTTTCTAAAAATCATCCTTCTCATCATTTTTATTTAACTAATAATGTAAGGTGTTAAAAATCACATTTGGTTTTTTTGTTTACCTTTGACACCTAGCTTCAATCACTGTATTGAAATTAACTGAACTACATTACAATTTTTTTTCTTTTTAATGAATTAACTGAATCATATTACAAACTTTTATCTCTTTCTTCTTCTTAATTGTTATTATAAAAATTATATAAAGTAAATGAATATAAATAATTTTTTTTATCTTTCATCTTTATATTGTCTATCTTATCTTATATTTTCATCTTTTCTTTTTCTATTTCTTTTCTCATTACAGATTATTGTATAAATTTATTATATATATATATATATATATATATATATATATATATATTCAATAGAATATGACAAATACAGTGACTATATTATAAGCACTCTTAAATGTATATTGGAATCCTAGCTAGAAGAAGAAAAATAGAATACCTATGGAACATTCTTCCATATGTAGAAGGTGAACATCTTTAGAAAGTCTGCGAAATAATATTATTATCTTAGACAAGTAATGAAAAGAACAATTAACCATTTTTTTGTTTTGTTAGGATTATAGTTTGTAAATTTTCTAGGACAATTCACTTAATCATAAGGAAAGAAGAGTGTCTCTTAAGAGGAGTCATTAGTTCTTATATACAATGCAAGCACAAGTAAATTATTGTGTTCAATAAATACAAAAAGAAATCATCTTTCTCATTTATCTTTCCAATTAAAGTTGGGATTTAAGATTCTCACTAATAATAAATGTAGCCACGTATAATACTGATCAACTAAATGAGATTTGGGAAGCTGTGCAACTTATCAATTAAAGATGTTGAATTATGCATTATATATTTGTAAGTTGCACATCAAATTCCTTTCCTGAATAATTCATAAGAACGCACTTTTGAAGCTGTGAAAAAAATGCAATCAGGAATAATAGGTTGAAGGTAAAGCCAAACTTTGACCAGAGAATTTGATACATCATAGTCATAGTTACTAAAGACAAAAATTTGAAGCTTCGGACAAGGCTTGAACATGTTAAATATGAAATTGAAGATTATAACATATTATATTCTTTTGTAATATTTAAATAAATATTATAAAAATATAAAAATGTTATCTATTAATTTTAATATTATTTTAAGAAATATTGCATCTAATTTATGTTGTAAAATATTATTAATAATATTTAAAAAATATTACCTATTAATTTTAATAATATTTTTTAAAAAATATTGTATTTTATCTATATTACAAAAAGTATAATATATTATAATACTGTAACTCTCAAAAGATGATGTTCAAATAAGATAAATTGAAAAAAGCATGAATGCTTTGATGTAGCTGCAATAATTAGAAAGACAAAACATATGAGATCTATGTGAAATTACAAAGAACTAAAACAAATAATGCTTCTAATCTTAGTTATAAGATCCTTTCAACTAAATCAAATAAATTTAAAAGAATTATTAAAATTAATTAATATATTAATCTTAAAAAAATATTCTAAAAATTTAATTTTATTCATGTTTAAAATCAAGCTTTATTATCAGATCAATTATAAAAAAATTAGAAAAATTTAAACAACCTGCTTGGTCTCTGAGTCTTCTTGGCCTATTCCATATACTGCTTGGGCTAGAATGTTTTGACCGATTTGGACAATAGAAGAGCCAACCAACCTTTGTTCCTTCTCTGAGGAAACATCATACATGCAACAGAGCGCACATGCTGCATGTTTTAAGTCTAGAAATCTAACCATTTTATTAATTTGACAATTTCCTAAAACCACTGCTAACTTGCATATATACTTCAATGGTACCTTACGATCTAATTTTAGGGAACTATTTTAGTACATATTTCTCTGACAATTATTATTATTATTAATTTAACAGTTTTCTTTCATTTTGATCTCAGGAGAAAAAGTTTTAAAATATAAAAAAATTATATATTATATCACATAATGCAAGGAGTTTGCTCTATTTATGTAGATTCCCATCGCGTTAGTTACTTAATGGAGTTGTTCCCTGTCATTTATGACATAGCATCGTAGGTTGAGACAAGGCAAACCCTTTCTTAAACTTCGGCCATCTTAAGATTCTGAAAGTATAGGGATGTCTATAACGTCGTAGCTCTTCCTTCTTCATGTATTTCATAAGATACCTTTCCTTTTTTTTTTTTCATTCTTTTAGGCTAATCACAGCTGTACAATCATCATATCAAAACTTAGTGACATGCTACCTTCACTAAAAAAATATGAATTTGTAATCAAATTTACTAACCTAGTTAATTTAGTCGCCATTGGCAATCAATATAGCAACCATGTAGGTAAATGATAAAAAATTATAATTTATAATTTAGAGATCAAATTAGAAATTAAAATTTTAGTTGATTTTTAAATTCAGTTACAAAGCAATTATTTTTGAAAAAATTGATTTAGTGACTGAATTTTCGATCACAAGTTATTTAACTTATTCTATGAAATGTTTTTCATTTTTTTTTCTAAGGTTCATTTGCGAACCCTAATATTTTCTCTTTTTTTCCTAAAATTTCTTTTCTAATTATCACCAAAGACTCTATTGTTATAACTTATTTTGAGTTGTAGTTTGAACCCCTAACATAATCTCATTCCTTCGATTTTGGTTTTTCAGTTTGAATCATAACCATCTAATTTTTATTCCCTTGCAATATATGTGAACCGTTCATTCAGAGTGATTGAAGGATATAGTAATCTCAAAGTTTCAGTTCATGCAAATTCAAATATCAAGTTGAAAAGGAGCAAAATGATCTTAATTCCAAACTAGTAAAGTGGAAATCTCCACCACTATTAGTATTTATTCTATTTATATTTTTTACTTACATTTTGGATAAAATTTATGCTCTGATATTTTGTTTGGATAAAAGACTAAGCCTGAAACTCATGTAATTAGATGAATATAAATACTGTATACTCTTATATATACATATGGAAAAAGCAATATGACCAGAAAAATTGAATTTTGGATTATGATGAAACGATATATAATGGTGAAATAATACATTGAATGTGAGTTTTTAGGAAAATAAAGAAAAAGTCTAAGATTGATCTCATAGATAGAGGTTAACCAATTTTTAACTACTTCTTTTATATATATGGATTGAGTTGGATTAACCAATTTTTGGTTCATCCACAGGAACCAATCCAAATGAGTGAAGTTGGCTTGCTTTGATAAGTTTATTTCATCGCCTCCATGTTCAGTATTGATCTCTTATTAACCTCTTCTATATTTGTTCCATGAATTATGGTGTACACCCTAAACTCTAATTCTAATATATTGATCATTAGAACACAGATGGATCTCTTTTTAATAATATGAACCACTATTCTTCATAGAAATTAAAGATTGAATGCTTTAATAAAAAATTTAAAACTTTGATGCAATTATCAATTCTTTCATTTTATTACATTTAACCATATTTAATATAACTTAACTACTGTTAATGAGTTAGATATGATATGTTAACTGTTAGAGTTTCCAATTTTAACTTAAATGAGTTAGCACACTCTCATTTAACATTTTTTTACACCACAATATATCTACACGTTATAAATAATAATATTTCGTCTGTTAATCAATGAATCATTCTTTTATGTTTTCTTAATCTATTTCTTTCAATACATATTGATAGGTATATTTAGGAGTTAGATATTAAGTTGCTTACCAGAAATGAAACAATAGAGCCATAGAAAAGAGTCCAGAACCTTCCAAGATAAATATAAAAAATGAAACAACCGACTATTGATACAACGTATTGGAGGATCCATTCCAAATTTACACCATATTAACCATAAATATGCCACTCAGGTTGTAATTTGTGAGCAGGAACACTATTAGATTTGATGTCAAACTCATGGACACCAATTTCTCGAATGACTCAATACCTTCAAATCAAATGAAAAGAAAAATCAACAACATGCACTAGCATTAAATTTGTGGAAATGACGTATAAAAATTGTAAAATCTTCAATGAGGTAGACCGAGCCTAAACCCTTATCATGAATTTTGCACTTGGGACTGAAGTGGTTGGTGGAGGAGGCTAACTCATGGTAGGTAAAAATCGAAAAGAGAAAGCTCATAGAGCGATGGTTGAGTAGGATGAGCGTGGTGTGGGCGAATGATGGTGGTTATCGGAATCAGAAGCAACGACGAGGTCAAGGCAATGATGAGCCTAAAAATGTTAATTGGAGACAGAAACAAAGGAATGGTCTAAGCAAGTGTGATGAATTGAAGCCCAGAGACCATATTTACAATAGGTTTGAGAATCTGAGGCTTCATGTGTGAGTGTATGAGGGAGAAAGGGGTAATTTGCACACCTAATTTTTGTGAGAAAAACTAGAAGCTAAAATGTTCTAATAAATTTTTGTACACCTAACCGTATAAATTATTTTTAATTTTAAAAAATTATTTTGTTAGATTAATTTTATTTTAATCTAATAATTTAAATGATTAATTTTTTATTAAAAATTTTTTTTAAACAATTTATATTTATTAAAATATGAAACTATAATTTATTTTAATATTTATGTTTTATTTTTTATATTAACTTTTTTTCTTTTAGGTACTCAATAATTTAATTTTTCTAAAGTTAATAGTAATGTATTTAAAAATATAATAAGATTTGTTTAGAATTTAACATATAAAAATTATGTAATGTTTAATACATAAGAAATTATATATAACGTTTGTCATAAGAATAATTTAGATATAATATAATATATGAGTAAATTATTTCAATTTTTTGCTTTATTTTACTTTTTATTAACCTCCTTTTTTTTAAAATTTACACAAAATCAATTCAAAAATAATTTATCCTTCTAGTTATAAATTCAAAAAATAATAAAAAAAATAAGAAATAGATCTTAATATTTTTTAACAAAATATTTTACTTAGATAAAAGATGAAATAATTAGTTAATTTTTTTAAGATAACTTTAACCTTATTTAACATAATAGTTATTTTTTAATTAAATAAAATTATTTATTAAATATTTTATTTAAATTATTTATAACAAAATATTAATTTTTTTATAAAAATTTTAAAAATAAAATAAAAATTATTTTAAAAAAATATTATTTAAAATTTATTTATAAAAATAAAAAATAAATATTTTGAATTTTGAATTTTTTATTTAGAAATAAAATTTTATTAAAAAATGCATCATAAATAATAAAATAAAAATCAACAATTTTTTATAATATATAATTGTTAAAATAATTTTAAATGTATTTATATGATATTTTTAATAGAAATATATATATAAGAATAAATTAAAAATATTATTATTTTTTTAATATACTGATTTAATTTAAATAATAAAATATTAAAATTTATAATTAATAAAAAGTTATAATACTTACAATCTAATTTAATGATTATATTTTTATTTATCATTTTATGTTTTTAAATTAATTTAACATATTTTTTAAACAGTTATATTAACGTATTTAAAAAAGTTACTTTAAATCATTTTTATATTTTTCATTTTTTAACAGAAATATTTTTTTTTTCATTTTTACCGTTAATATATTTTTATAATTTTTATTTATTTATTTATTTTTATAATTTTAATATTATTTTTTATAATAATATTATTATTTTTAATAGATTTATTTTTATATTATTATAAAATATTATATTTTAAATTATTATTTTAACGTATGCTATATAAAATTTAATCATACAATCTGTAGTACATATTTGTTTTCTTTCGCGATGGAAATTTAATCTGTACAACATTAAATTCCTCTGACGTCCCAAGAGTTTTTCTTTCAATTATCATTTTAGAATTTTGATGAAATTTTAAAACATTATGCATGACAATATCTAGTGTGAGAATTAGTTGCTGCTTTTTCAGGTGGCTGAGGTTTCTATTTTGGCTATTAAAGAAATGGCCATGGTTTGAATGTTTGATATGTAAAATTCAAATGCTTGTTTTCATGCAAATCTTTAGGGAACTTCACTATCAAATTCATACTATTCTAAATTTGAACACATGGTATGACTAGTATGTAGTATATAAGGACAACTTAAAACTTGCTTAACACAAGCCAGTGCGTCAAAACAGAAGTGATCAAAATTCTGACTTTGAGACTATGTGCATACACAAGCCACATAAATAATGTAGTATTACTTAATATATGTCTTACTAAGTTGGAAAAGGTTTGTAAACACCCATTTATGTCCGAGGCCCCCAATTATAAAATTAATCAAGAAACCAATAAATAAATAAAAAAATAGAATTAAAGAAAAAAACAAAAATTTGGAAATAAAAAAAAATCAGAAAATTAAAATATTAACAAAAAAAAAGAATTAAAACAAATTAAAAAACAGAAAACAGATTAAAAAACAAAAAAACAAATTAAAAAACAGAAAATAGATTAAAAAACAGAAAACAAATTAAAAAAACAGAATTAAAACAAACTAAAAAAACAGAAATAAAAAATAATATTAAAATCTGGAAATAAACGAAAATAAAAAGGGAAGAAAACAGTTTTTTTAAAATTAGAAAATAACAAAACTAAAAATCTTAAAACTAAAAAAAAAAGAAAAAAAAGAATACATTTTTGAAAACGGAGTAACTAATTTAACAGAATAACAAAAAATAATAAGGAAAGATTTCAAAATCTGAAAACAAAAAATAAAAAAAAGGAGGAGAGAAAGTTTTAAGGGGCTTTTTGGCTGAGGGTTGGCTGCGATTTTTTTTTTTTGGCTCTCTCTCTCCGGCTGATGAAGGAGGGTCATCCTGAAAAATCTGGGGAATCATCCCCGAAGAATCCTCAACAAGAATATAAGGGAGGCATGCACGAAAGAGGGGGAGGCTGGTTCATCATTCACCCAAAAAAAATCAAGGGAGAAGTGTCAATATCGGGGCGGCCAACGCCAAGATTCGAGGGAAAGGGGGGATTCTAAATCCAATCTCTAAGATTCCAAGCCAGACTGGGTTCAATGGCTCCCAAGGAAGAAGGTTGAAAAAAAAAACATCACTGCTAGAAAAGAAAAGTCGCTCTTGGCGTTCACGGCTGGGAGGAGCTCTACTTCGCTCTGAAGGTCCAAATTCACGTATGATGATCATGATAGACGCGTGCCTGCTCCAGGAGTTTGAATGACATACTACAGGTTAGCCATGCCATCTTTTTGTACTATGAATCAAGAAATTGGCAGGGTTTCCTTTAGGACATACATGAACCAAGAAATGCACTTTAACCTCTGTAGACTGGGCTAAATATTCAGTTTTAATATTTGAATCTCAATCTTGAAATTCTTAGTTAGACAATACGCAATTCAATTGAATCTGGACGTGGCTCACCCATTAATTCAAATCTAAGAATGAACCTAGAGTCCTTATAGAACTATAAGATTATGTCATCCAGAGTCTTTAGCCTCTGCTAGAGTCCCAAATTCCTGCTTAGAGAGGATCTTAATCAAGAGCCCATGTCATATTAGTTATAACTTTTTTGGGTAAGAGGATAGTTTCTTATCAAATCAAAACAAGGAAAGAGATTGGCAGGAATCAATGCTTATAGGATGTGCTGGTTTCACCATCATAACTCAAGTTCTTTTTCCACTTACAAGTTGAGGTTCTTAGGAAATTATGCTAAACATTGGTAGTCACTGTCCATAGGAGAGATGTTCCAGAATTAAGGAGTTGTGAGGTATACTACATCAGCCAAGTATTGATGGTTTTGATCTTAAAATTCTCTTAGGAATCTCGTTCACCTTGCAGCAAATGGAAATCTGTTTAGGATGCTATGATGGAGTTTCTGAATTTAGCCTTTACACTGAGCGATTCGAAGAGAAGACAATTACAATTTTACCCTTTCAAAGAAATTCAAAATTTAATAAAAAATTCGAAAATCCAGAAAAATAAATCAAAGAAATTCAAAATTTAATAAAAAATTCGAAAATCCAGAAAATTAAATAAAAAATTCAAGAAATTAAATAAAAATTCAGAATTTAATAAAAAATTCGAAAATCCAGAAAATTAAATAAAAAATTCAAGAAATTAAATAAAAATTCAGAAATTAATAAAAAATTTAAAATTTCAAGAAATTAAATAAAAAATATAAAAATTCCAGAAAATCAATAAAAAGTAATAAAAATTCCAGAAAATCAATAAAAAATATAAAAATTCCAGAAAATCAATAAAAATTTTAGAAATTCCAGAAATTAATAAAAAATTCAAATTTCTAGAAATTAATGAAAAATTCCAGAAATTAAAAAGAAAAAAATTCTACAAAATTCCTAAATAACTCATGAATTCAAGATTATCAAGTATCTTCATAAAATTCCTTAATTGGTAAATTCCCCCAAAATTTCTAGTACTTGTATCTTGCTCATTTTATTCATCATATCTTTCCAAAAATTTAAAAATCTCTTTTCTAATATTTTGGGATTTTTAAGTCTCACGCAATGAGCTCTAAATGGGGAACTGACGGTTTACCTGTTGTTCAACATTTAGTAGTTCATATAGGCCCCTGTGCTGCCTTAGCCGCCTCGGGTCTTGTGCATGAGTGGACTTAGGGTCCCCTTCAAAACTTTAAAAATATCTTTTGCTAATACTTTGGGATTCTAGGTCTCACGCGATGGGCTCTAAATGGGGAACTGGCGGTTGACCTGCTGTTCAACATTTAGTAGTTCGTATAGGCCCTTGTGCTGCCTTAGCCGCCTTGGGTCTTGTGCATGAGTGGGCCAAAAATCCCTCCCAAAGATAAAACTTTCTCAAAACAAGATCTTTAAAATAATCTTTTCTCAAGCATTTTTCGAAGGTCAAGCCTTCACAAACCAAATAATCTTTTCTCAAGCACTTTTGAAGGTCAAGCCTTCATAAACCAGAACTACGTAAGCCTTGAGTTTCCCATTGCACCGGGGAATACGTAGGAGCAGGATCAAGTCCTGTCAGGCTAACCTCCATCAAACTATTTATTTTCACTCTAATAAAAGGGATCAAACTATTTTCAAATAATCACACACTCAATTTAAGGGTACTGTTCTTCGGAACAGGCGAGTGGGATGCCTAACACCTTCCCCACTCGTAACCGACTCCCGAACCTAAATCTCATATAGGGTTTTTCCAAATCTTTTTCCCTTAAATAAAAATTTGGTGGCGACTCCACATTAATTCAAAACAAATCATCCACATTTTTTTTTAAAATTTTAGCGAGTCCGCGTCTCGTCGGAATTACGGTTGCGACAGATGGCGACTCCACTGGGGAATTTAGAGAGTCAAGCCCATTCAATTGAGTGTGTCATAGTTGATCCCTTTCTTGTTTATTTGCACGATTTCTTTCTTGTATCTTTTGCACGATTTATTTATCTGTTTACTTATTTGTTGTCTGTTTGTTTATTCTCTGTATAACCCTAGGATAGACAAACAATAAATTGCTATATATATCTGTGCAATTTCCCCAATTGCAGGTATCCCAAATTTATGTGCCCTCATACATTGCATATGCATTTATCATGAGTGGGGCCCTACACCCGGGTCTGAGTGCTACCTAGGATAGAGGGATCTAGTGGTGTCACGCTGGGGCCTACGTCCTGTGTGGCTATCATGAAAATCCCAGCTAGAGTGCGTCCTATTCATAACGCCCCACAACTAGTGGCTACTTCTACTGTTGTGGCAAGCATTGTGAACTGGAACTTGGCTCTAGTGACCTCTTATACCTCAGGATTACAAACCACCTTTGAGAGGTTCATATAAAAGGCCGTAGATCCTTAGGACAGGTAACCTACATAAGAAATAAAGAGGGCACACACACCCCTTTCAAGATACAAGGGAGTTGAAAGCCACAGTTGGGGATACAAAAATCAAATCAAGATAAAAATGAAGAAATCAAAATGGAAGGAGAAAATTCCTAAGAAATTAGAAAAAGTATTTTGAAAAGATTCCAAACAAAAACTTAAAAGGATGTCTTAGAAATAGGAAGAATTATGGAAAATAATCTTTTGAAAATACTGAAAATATGAAAAGATTCAAAAGAGAGAAAATGAAATTTCGAAAACCTAAAGAATGCTTTCTAAAAATTTTTTTTTAGCAAAACTAAAAAGTGTTTCTAAATAAAACCAAAAGTTTCTAGCAAAATAAAAAACACCAAAACTCATAAAACACAAAAATTGCTAAAAACAAATAAAGAAACTCTGGTTTATTTTCAAATAGTCAAATCTCTTAAAATTATTTGTACATAGCATTGATTCATTCATTCATTCATAGATCTTAAAAAAAAAAAAAAAAAAAAGGGATTCTACACATTCACACTCATTGTGCATCAACATCTCTATCATTCACGTTTTGTTGCATTATTTCACAAAAAATAATTTTTAAACTTCACCAGAAAATTGAAGAAACACAGCTTCCTCGACATCCTTATAGAATCGAGCACAATCAAGAATCATGGATGAGCTGGAAAGACAAAATGAGGAGCTAAGACATGAGGTCAAATCACTGAAGGAACAGATGGCCAAGCTAATAGAGGCCATCCAGCAGTCTAAACAGAAAGAGGTGACGGAACCCTTACCAAGAGAACCAACCGACCCAACACACCCTCCTGGCTTCACTCCACCATTAAACATACCTTCGCAAACAGAAGGGGTTCACAATGGGTTTCCTCATGGGCATGCACCTTCATACAACCAAACACAAGCCCAAACACAAACCCAAACACATGACCTACCCTCAAACACCATCTCACGAGCTCACCAAACAGCTGTTGGGGGAACGCACCCTATGTTCACCCAAGGGCCTCGCCCTGTATACATACCATCTTCTCACCATCACCACATGTCAGAGGAAAACCCAAACCATCCTTCAACTAAGGATATAGAAAAATGGAAGGGTCTAGAGGATAGGATCCGGGCAATTGAGGGAAATGCTTATGAAGCCAAAGATGCATCTGATCTATGCTTGGTACCAAACGTGGTCATCCCTCCCAAATTCAAGGTTCCTGAATTCGAGAAATACCAAGGAACCAACTGTCCAAAGAAACATCTGACTATGTACTGTAGGAAGATGTCTGCATGTACTTACGATGAGAAGCTTCTCATCCACTTCTTCCAAGACAGCTTAACAGGGGCAGCTGCAACCTGGTACACTCAACTAGAGCGGACACACATCCGTTCATGGAGGGATTTGGCTGAGGCTTTCCTCAAACAATATCAGTATAATACCGAGATGACTCCCGATCGAACCCAACTCCAGAATATGGCCAAGAAGGGGGATGAGACCTTTAAGCAGTATGCTCAAAGATGGAGGGAGCTAGCTGCTCAAGTGCAACCTCCACTATCTGAAAAAGAGCTGGTCAACACGTTTGTAGACACACTCCAAGATCCTTTCTACGACAAGATGATTGGCAATGTGACTTCTAGCTTCTCTGATGTCATCATCATTGGAGAAAGGATCGAGGGTGGCATGCGTCGAGGAAGAATCACGCACAACGCCACGGCGACAGTTGACGCCTCTACAGAAAAGAAGAGGGCAGGTGACACTTATAATGTAGCTTCTGGTCAAGGGCAGTATACACCTCAAATGGCACAGTATGGTCCAACTGGTCTCCGACCACCACCGTATACACCATACACACCTTACACACCATATCCCTACATCGCTACCACCTACCAAACACCATACCCTCCTACTTGCAATTACGCGACACAAGTCCGGCCACCAACACCATACACGGCCCAAACACAAGCCATAAGCCAGAATCCTAATCAAAGCCAGAAAAAGGAGAAGAAACCTGTCCAATTCGATCCTATCCCAATCTCCTACACTGAGCTCCTACCTCGGCTGATCCAAAACTCGTTGGTTGCGCCTTATCCTTTGAAACCTCAAGAGCCACCATATCCTAAATGGTATAATGCTAACGCCAAATGCGATTACCATGCAGGATTTATTGATCATTCTACTGAGGATTGCCTAGCGTTGAAGCGAAAGGTACAAAGCCTGATTGATGCAAAATGGCTGGATTTTAGGAGGCTTGCTCCTAATACAGAAAACAATCCGTTGTCAAATCACGAGAGCCCGTCAACCAGCTGAAAAAGATAGGAGCAACACAATGAGCCGCCTTGTACAAGTCAAGCTATCGAGGAAGAACATCCAAAATTTGTCATGTTTTTCAAAATTAATCTTTTGTAAATAAACAGCAATGAATAAATACAAAATTACATTTTTCATATCACTTGAGCACGTGCCTCTCATTTTGGCTTTACTTTTAAAATTCACCATTCCTTTTCATCATTCAAGCCCACTTCTTCTTCCTATATCCAAAAAAATAAATATCAATGGGTGATAATACCAGTGCTGTAATAAATAATCTTGAACGTCGGATTAATCAAGCTCAAAGAAAAAAGCCCAATGAGGAAGCAGAATAACAACCAGGGATTCTAGATCCCTATTCAAAATGTCTCGTCAAATAAAACATCCCGCTGGAATCAAGTCTAAATTCAGGCAAAATTTAGGGATGCAAAATAAGATCCGCTGAATTGGAAGCCGAGATGACCCAGGCAAGGTCAATGTCAAAATTCAAAATTCAAAATTCAAAGAAAAGAAGAGGACCTGCTGGATTAAAGTAAAAAGTAATAATCCAGGCAAAATTAAGGTCAAAACATGAAATTCAAGAAGAAGAGAAACCCGCTGGATTAAAAGTTAAAAGAATCCAGGCAAAAATAGGGTTAAAATTCAAAATAATGATTAGAAAAAGGTCTCGCCAGTTTACAACAACAATTCAGGCAAAAATCAGGATCATATAAGAGCCCGCTAGGTCAACAAACCCTCAAAGGGGGCCTAGGCAAAAGTTAGGGCATAATCAAATAGAAGCCCGCTAGGTCAACAATCAAGAACGACCTAGGCAAGAGTTAGGGCACAATCAAGCAAAAGGCCCGCTAGGTCGGCAAACAATCAAAGACGACCTAGGCAAAAGTTAGGGCATAATCAAATAGAAGCCCGCTAGGTCAACAATCAAGAATGACCTAGGCAAAAGTTAGGGCACAATCAAGCAGAAGGCCCGCTAGGTCGACAATCTTCAAGAATGACCTAGGCAAAAGTTAGGGCACAATCAAGCAAGAGCCCGCTAGGTCAACAATCAAAAACGACTTAGGCAAAAGTTTGGGTGCAATCAAGCAAAAGCCCGCTAGGTCGACAAACAATCAAAGACGACCTAAGCAAAAGTTAGGGCATAATCAAAGAAAAGCCCGCTAGGTCAACAATCAAGAACGACCTAGGCAAAAGTTAGGGCACAATCAAGCAGAAGGCCCGCTAGGTCAAACCCTCAAAGAAGACCTAGGCAAAAGTTAGGGCACACAATCAAGAATCCGCTAGGTTGAAAACCCGTAAGGGCAACCTAGGCAAAATTTAGGGTCATACAAAAGACCTGCTGGGTTAAAAACTCAAAAAAAAAAAAAAAAAAAAAAAAAAAAAAAAAACAACCCAGGCAAAAATTAAGGTCAAACCAGGAATTCCAAGACAACATGATATCCTGCACCTCATATATTCCTAAAACTGGGGCAAAATTTTGCCATTTTCTCGAGTTCGATTAATTCGACAATCAAGATTATGAAAAGCAGCACTGACATTTTTCACCAAAAGGTGCCATTTGGGCAATCGAACCCACATCTTTTGTCATCTTTCCCTTTCAAATACACAATCTCAAACATCCTTCGCAAATCTTCTCTATTTTTTTTTTTTTTTCATTAACCATCCAGAATCACTTCGCACACCTCAATAGCGCACATACCAAAGGAGATGTGAAAAATGTAAAAATAAAAAGGATTAATTTTGAAAAGTTATGACAAGTCGGATGAATCCTTGACCGTCTCAACACGATAGGATTGTTTCCCAAGGAATCATCTTCCTACCAGCAATGATGCCACAAAAAGGAGTGTGTCTTACTCAATAGTATTGACCACCGTTGGATCTTGAAGATCTTGGAAAAGAAAGTTCCAAAGCTGATCAGAAGCCAAAAGATTGACCAAAACATCGAACTTAAGTCAATCTAGCTCGTCTTCATTTTTTATTCTCGTCACACCAACTAGAGGGTTGTCGAGGAAGAATGTGTCAGAAAAAATTAAAAATCAAGAGAAACAAAAATTTTACACCATTCCATGGTTTTCATAGCATTTGTTTTATCAAGTAAATATTTCAAGCATCAAAATAAAAATCCTGCATCATTTTACATATTTGAAGCATTAAAATAAGAACCCTGCATCATTCCTGCATTTATTCAAGCATCATTAACATCATATTCTTCTTACTCATTCAAACAACATATAAGCGTCTTTTATTCAAGCATTGCACGATCCACTTTTTAAAATTAATTAAGATCCAGGTAAAATTGTCCGAATTAGTCATAATTAAAATTGAATCAAGCTTAAACTGGGGCAAAAGCTGGCCCAACAAAATGTAATTTGAGGTCATCCTCGAATGATGAATCAAGCCCAAACTGGGGCAAAAGTTTGCTCAACAAAATTCAATTTCAAGTTATCCTCAAATTCTCAGTCAAGTCCAAACTGGGGCAAATGCTTGCCCACACAATTTAATTTGGGGTCATCCTCAAATTTTGAACCAAGAACAAAACTGGGGCAAACATTTTCCCGAAAAATTCAAGTTGAGGCAATCCTCAATTCCTCAACGTCAGAAGAATCAAACCGTGGCAAACATCTGCCCACATCATCCAATTTGAGGCCATCCTCTAAATCGAGTTCAAACTGGGGCAAATGCTTGCCCACACAATTCAATTTGGGGTCATCCTAAAAAACAAGTTCAAACTGGGGCAATGCTTGCCTACAAAAGCTCAATTTGAGTCCATCCTCAGATTCTGGATCAAGTCCGAACTGGGGCAAACATTTTCCTAAGAAAGATTTAAATTCAAGTACAAACCGAGGCAAACATTTGCCCGAGAAAATCCAAGTTGAGGCAATCATCAATTCCTCAACTCCAATTGAATTCAATAGGGCAAGGTTGCCCAGAAAAATTCAAGTCAAGCTTATTGAAACCCTTCAAACTGGGGCAAAACGTCGGCCCAAAATTCTTTCAAATCAAGATGCCTCTCAGTTATCAAGAAATTTCCAAACTAGGGCAAAATGGTTGCCCGAGTCTCTTCAAGGAAATAACCTTCAAGCGCAAGGTAGAATACAACATTCATTCTTGGCCTATGTTGTCAGGCCTCATCTAGTTTATTTTTCTGCACCTCGGCCTATGTTGTCAAGCCTCCTCAAGTTTACTTTTCTGCACCTTGGCCTATGTTGTCAGGCCTCATCAAGTTTATTTTTCCGCACTTTGGCCTATGTTGTCAGGCCACCATAGTTTAGATTTACTGCTTTTAGGCCTATGTTGTCAGGCCGCTATAGTTTAGATTTACTGCTTTCAGGCCTATGTTGTCAGGCCGCCATAGTTTAGATTTACTATTTTTAGGCCTATGTTGTCAGGCCGCCTTGTAGTTTAGATTTACTGCTTTCAGGCCTATATTGTCAGGCCGCCATAGTTTAGATTTACTGCTTTTAGGCCTATGTTGTCAGGCCGCCTTGTAGTTTAGATTTACTGTTTTCAGGCCTATATTGTCAGGCCACCATAGTTTAGATTTACTGTTTTTAGGCCTATGTTGTCAGGCCGCCCTGTAGTTTAGATTTACTGCTTTCAGGCTTATGTTGTCAGGCCGCTGTAGTTTAGATTTATTGCTTTCAGGCCTATGTTGTCTGGCCACCATCTAGTTTAGATTTACTGCTTTTAGGCCTATGTTGTCAGGCCGCCTTCTAGTTTAGATTTACTGCTTTCAGGCCTATGATGACAGGCCGCCATCAACTTTTAATTTTCTGCATCATGGCCTATGTTGTCAGGCCTCATCAAATTTTATTTCTGCACATATCCTGGCAACAGCAGGATTTCATTTGCATTTTCCCGGCAACAGCGGGACCACATTTGCATTCTCCTGTCAAAAACAGGACTTCAAGCACGTTTATTATTCTGTCCACCTGTCAAGTAGGTTTGCATTTATCCTGGCAACAACAGGATTTCATTTGCATCTTCCCGGCAACAGCGGGATCTCATTTGCATTCTCCTGTCAACAACAGGACTTCAAGCACGTCCATTTTTCTGTCCACCTGTCAAGCAGGATAGCATTTATCCTGGCAACAGCAGGATTTCATTTGCATCTTCCCGGCAACAGCGGGATCTCATTTGCATTCTCCTGTCAACAACAGGACTTCAAGCACGTTTATTTTTCTGTCCACCTGTCAAGCAGGTTAGCATTTATCCTGGCAACAGCAGGATTTCATTTGCATCTTCCCGGCAACAGCGGGATCTCATTTGCATTCTCCTGTCAACAACAGGACTTCAAGCACGTTTATTTTTCTGTCCACCTGTCAAGCAGGTTTGCATTTATCCTGGCAACAGCAGGATTTCAGTTGCATCTTCCCGGCAACAGCGGGATCTCATTTGCATTCTCCTGTCAACAACAGGACTTCAAGCACGTTTATTTTTCTGTCCACCTGTCAAGCAGGTTTGCATTTATCCTGGCAACAGCAGGATTTCATTTGCATCTTCCCGGCAACAGCGGGACCACCTTTGCATTCTCCTGTCAACAACAGGACTTCAACCATGTTTATTTTTCTGTCCACCTGTCAAGCAGGTTTGCATTTATCCTGGCAACAGCAGGATTTCATTTGCATCTTCCCGGCAACAGCGGGACCACCTTTGCATTCTCCTGTCAACAACAGGACTTCAAGCATGTTTATTTTTTCTGTCCACCTGTCGAGCAGGTTTGCATTTATCCTGGCAACAGCAGGATTTCATTTGCATTTTCCCGGCAACAGCGGGATCTCATTTGCATTCTCCTGTCAACAACAGGACTTCAAGCACATTTATTTTTCTGTCCACCTGTCAAGCAGGTTTGCATTTATCCTGGCAACAGCAGGATTTCATTTGCATCTTCCCGGCAACAGCGGGATCTCATTTGCATTCTCCTGTCAACAACACGACTTCAAGCATGTTTATTTTTCTGTCCACCTGTCAAGCAGGTTTGCATTTATCCTGGCAACAGCAGGATTTCATCATTCGCATTTTCCCGGCAACAGCGGGACCCCATTTGCATTCTCCTGTCAACAACAGGACTTCAAGCACGTTTATTTTTCTGTCCACCTGTCAAGCAGGTTTGCATTTATCCTGGCAACAGCAGGATTTCATCATTTGCATTTTCCCGGCAACAACGGGACCCCATTTGCATTCTCCTGTCAACAACAGGACTTCAAGCACGTTTAATTTTCCGTTCACCTGTCAAGCAGGTTTGCATTCATCCTGGCAACAGCAGGATTTCATTTACATTCTTCCCGTCAACAACGGGATCCCCATCAAGTTTAAGTTTCTGCATAATGGCCTATGTTGTCAGGCCACCATCAAGTTTTAATTTCTGCATCATGGCCTATAGTGTCAGGTCACCATCAAATTTACATTTCTGCATCATGGCCTATGTTGTCAGGCCTCATCAAATATAGTTTTCTGCATCACGGCCTATAGTGTCAGGCCACCATCAAGTTTCCCTTTCTGCACATTCAAGTAGCCAGCACGTTCAGGTTTCCTTCTTCCAGCACGCTCAAGTTTTCTTTTCTGCACTTCGGCCTATAGTGTCAGGCCACCTTGTACATATCTTACATTTTTGTTCTTGCATACTCTCTTGCCTCAAACAGGCCCTTCTCACCTCATTTTTCTTGTACTTCAACAGTATTCATAGCCTAATCAGGTTATGCAATCAAACCTTTCATATTTAAACTCTATCGGCACATAAAGCCGGCAACACCATTTAACCGCCACCTTCCAGGCATCCATGAAGTTCACTTTAAGCTCAAGGCTTCTAGTGTTACTCTCGGACTTTCTTCAAAAAGTCTGCCTCGGACATAAAGTGTTCACGTCTTTACTCATTTCCTATCCCGATAATTTAGAGAATTAATTCTCATATTATCTGGTAGAAAAATGAGTAAAGAGGGGCAAACTGTAAACACCCATTTATGTCCGAGGCCCCCAATTATAAAATTAATCAAGAAACCAATAAATAAATAAAAAAATAGAATTAAAGAAAAAAACAAAAATTTGGAAATAAAAAAAAATCAGAAAATTAAAATATTAACAAAAAAAAAGAATTAAAACAAATTAAAAAACAGAAAACAGATTAAAAAACAAAAAAACAAATTAAAAAACAGAAAATAGATTAAAAAACAGAAAACAAATTAAAAAAACAGAATTAAAACAAACTAAAAAAACAGAAATAAAAAATAATATTAAAATCTGGAAATAAACGAAAATAAAAAGGGAAGAAAACAGTTTTTTTAAAATTAGAAAATAACAAAACTAAAAATCTTAAAACTAAAAAAAAAAGAAAAAAAAGAATACATTTTTGAAAACGGAGTAACTAATTTAACAGAATAACAAAAAATAATAAGGAAAGATTTCAAAATCTGAAAACAAAAAATAAAAAAAAGGAGGAGAGAAAGTTTTAAGGGGCTTTTTGGCTGAGGGTTGGCTGCGATTTTTTTTTTTTGGCTCTCTCTCTCCGGCTGATGAAGGAGGGTCATCCTGAAAAATCTGGGGAATCATCCCCGAAGAATCCTCAACAAGAATATAAGGGAGGCATGCACGAAAGAGGGGGAGGCTGGTTCATCATTCACCCAAAAAAAATCAAGGGAGAAGTGTCAATATCGGGGCGGCCAACGCCAAGATTCGAGGGAAAGGGGGGATTCTAAATCCAATCTCTAAGATTCCAAGCCAGACTGGGTTCAATGGCTCCCAAGGAAGAAGGTTGAAAAAAAAAACATCACTGCTAGAAAAGAAAAGTCGCTCTTGGCGTTCACGGCTGGGAGGAGCTCTACTTCGCTCTGAAGGTCCAAATTCACGTATGATGATCATGATAGACGCGTGCCTGCTCCAGGAGTTTGAATGACATACTACAGGTTAGCCATGCCATCTTTTTGTACTATGAATCAAGAAATTGGCAGGGTTTCCTTTAGGACATACATGAACCAAGAAATGCACTTTAACCTCTGTAGACTGGGCTAAATATTCAGTTTTAATATTTGAATCTCAATCTTGAAATTCTTAGTTAGACAATACGCAATTCAATTGAATCTGGACGTGGCTCACCCATTAATTCAAATCTAAGAATGAACCTAGAGTCCTTATAGAACTATAAGATTATGTCATCCAGAGTCTTTAGCCTCTGCTAGAGTCCCAAATTCCTGCTTAGAGAGGATCTTAATCAAGAGCCCATGTCATATTAGTTATAACTTTTTTGGGTAAGAGGATAGTTTCTTATCAAATCAAAACAAGGAAAGAGATTGGCAGGAATCAATGCTTATAGGATGTGCTGGTTTCACCATCATAACTCAAGTTCTTTTTCCACTTACAAGTTGAGGTTCTTAGGAAATTATGCTAAACATTGGTAGTCACTGTCCATAGGAGAGATGTTCCAGAATTAAGGAGTTGTGAGGTATACTACATCAGCCAAGTATTGATGGTTTTGATCTTAAAATTCTCTTAGGAATCTCGTTCACCTTGCAGCAAATGGAAATCTGTTTAGGATGCTATGATGGAGTTTCTGAATTTAGCCTTTACACTGAGCGATTCGAAGAGAAGACAATTACAATTTTACCCTTTCAAAGAAATTCAAAATTTAATAAAAAATTCGAAAATCCAGAAAAATAAATCAAAGAAATTCAAAATTTAATAAAAAATTCGAAAATCCAGAAAATTAAATAAAAAATTCAAGAAATTAAATAAAAATTCAGAATTTAATAAAAAATTCGAAAATCCAGAAAATTAAATAAAAAATTCAAGAAATTAAATAAAAATTCAGAAATTAATAAAAAATTTAAAATTTCAAGAAATTAAATAAAAAATATAAAAATTCCAGAAAATCAATAAAAAGTAATAAAAATTCCAGAAAATCAATAAAAAATATAAAAATTCCAGAAAATCAATAAAAATTTTAGAAATTCCAGAAATTAATAAAAAATTCAAATTTCTAGAAATTAATGAAAAATTCCAGAAATTAAAAAGAAAAAAATTCTACAAAATTCCTAAATAACTCATGAATTCAAGATTATCAAGTATCTTCATAAAATTCCTTAATTGGTAAATTCCCCCAAAATTTCTAGTACTTGTATCTTGCTCATTTTATTCATCATATCTTTCCAAAAATTTAAAAATCTCTTTTCTAATATTTTGGGATTTTTAAGTCTCACGCAATGAGCTCTAAATGGGGAACTGACGGTTTACCTGTTGTTCAACATTTAGTAGTTCATATAGGCCCCTGTGCTGCCTTAGCCGCCTCGGGTCTTGTGCATGAGTGGACTTAGGGTCCCCTTCAAAACTTTAAAAATATCTTTTGCTAATACTTTGGGATTCTAAGTCTCACGCGATGGGCTCTAAATGGGGAACTGGCGGTTGACCTGCTGTTCAACATTTAGTAGTTCGTATAGGCCCTTGTGCTGCCTTAGCCGCCTTGGGTCTTGTGCATGAGTGGGCCAAAAATCCCTCCCAAAGATAAAACTTTCTCAAAACAAGATCTTTAAAATAATCTTTTCTCAAGCATTTTTCGAAGGTCAAGCCTTCACAAACCAAATAATCTTTTCTCAAGCACTTTTGAAGGTCAAGCCTTCATAAACCAGAACTACGTAAGCCTTGAGTTTCCCATTGCACCGGGGAATACGTAGGAGCAGGATCAAGTCCTGTCAGGCTAACCTCCATCAAACTATTTATTTTCACTCTAATAAAAGGGATCAAACTATTTTCAAATAATCACACACTCAATTTAAGGGTACTGTTCTTCGGAACAGGCGAGTGGGATGCCTAACACCTTCCCCACTCGTAACCGACTCCCGAACCTAAATCTCATATAGGGTTTTTCCAAATCTTTTTCCCTTAAATAAAAATTTGGTGGCGACTCCACATTAATTCAAAACAAATCATCCACATTTTTTTTTAAAATTTTAGCGAGTCCGCGTCTCGTCGGAATTACGGTTGCGACAAGGTTAATTACTAAATAATCTATTTTATTTTTCTTCCTTCACATTTAAAAATACTTATCATGTTGCTGCCTCTATTGTTACGGCCTTTTGCTTCTCATGGCTAACCATGTCCTTGAAGGCAGAAATATTATTTCCACCAAAGCTTAATGCAATAAGTTTTATAAGAGAGAAATATAAAAATTTGCATATTTATTTCCGGTTTGCCTACTAACGCTTTAAACCATACTTTTGAAAATATCATTACAATGTTAAAAGGAAACATATTTGTCCTAGAAATATGTATTATATTCAAAAGTTATTAATAAATATAATTATAATAAGTATATCTATTTACATATCAAATTTTATTTTAATTAACAAATTAATAAAAATATTATTTAATTAGTTATTTATATATCTTGATTAAGTAATTAATAAAAATATTATCTAATCAATTACGTAATTAAATTAAATCATTATTTTATATAGAAGTAGTTATAATGTTTTTTATAATTAATTATCGTTTAATTAATAAATTATAATTGATTAAAAAATATTATAATTATTTTTATAAAAATTATGGTTAACTTAACTATATAATTGATTATATAATCAATTATATATTTTTATTAATCGATTAATCAAAATAAAATTTGATATATAAATAGATATATTTGCTGTAGTTATATAAAAAAAATAAGATTGTATTATATTTTACCTATTTAAAAAAATAAAATATAAAATATAATAAATAATATAATATGATATATATCTTCAACGTTATGTAATGTTAATTTAGTGTTTAAAATATTTTTTCTCATATTTTAAATTTTATAATTATTTTTAAAAATAAAAATAAATAATTTATTTTAAAAGCTTTCCCTTCTTCTCTTAAAAAGATATTTTTCTTTTCTTCTCTTAATTATGATAAGAATTAAAATTTTTCATTTATCTTTTCTTTCTCCATTAAAATCTCTTTTTTCTTTTTTTAAACCAACTAACATGTAAATTATTATTGTTTTAGTTACATCTTACTCTTCATCTAAATAAGTTAAAAAATTAATATAACACGTTCATTTTAATCAGAAACTATTTTTAAAAAGTTTTTTAATTGGGTTTGGAATTTTAATTGGAGACGGAAGCTTTTTTTGTATGGAAAGAAAAAAAAAATTTTGCTGATTTTCTTAATTGTTGCAAACTATCAATTTAGTTCAAGGAAGAAATGATGCTTGGGTGTGGACTGATAATTTGATGGCAATTTTTCTACCAACTGTCCATACTATTTTCTTAGGAATTTGGCCCTACATAATTCTTCATTGCTGAATGCATTTGATTCATGTATCTTCAATTAAGCAATTTTTGAAGTGTTCAGCATCTCCAAAGATGTTAAACCTTCTCTGGACAGGTTGTTTTGGATTGAATCCCTTTCATGTATAATCTCTCCCTAAGAAATAAAATTTTCGAACAACAATAATTAATGTGTGGCAATTGCAACTCTTAGCTTGAATACATGCATCATTTATTCTTTTCTCGTTTAGTATCCTATCCAATTTTGATATTCCTACTCATAAAGGATGTTATTTGTCTATCTATATTTTTTATTTAACGATTAATAATTTAAAAAATAAAAACAAATTCAACCCATGTGTTACTATGCATATGCATCACAATTTTTTTTCCATCTTATAAGATTTGGCAAAATTTATACCATTGGCTTGATTTGGAACATAGAGTTTAAAACACATCCTATTCACATTTAAGTGTCTAATTTTGCATAGTATCTTATCCGTGTTGACTACGCTCCTGGAGTGATAGGTACTCCATGCATTTCAAAGTTTCAAACCACAAAACTGGTTTAAAGTCACTAAAATATTAAGCTCCTTCCTCAAAGTAATAGCACACTTTCCTAGTGTTTGAGACACATAAAAGAAGGATATGGTGCAACACAAGCTCCTAGCCTTAACCTTGTTCATGTTGTGGTCAAGGTGGAGCCTTCATGGTGCCCTAGGAGACCCTCAAATCCAAAAACTCAAAAGGGATTGCAGCGGATACAAGGTAAACAACTTGTCTACCTTCTATCAAAATCTAAACGCAACTTTGGCTGAGCTGAGAGCACAGGTGAGGAACCATAGTAAGCACTTTTTCACTGCACAAGAAGCCAGTGGAGCAGACCCTGTTTATGCTCTGTTTCAATGTAGAAACTACCTCTCCGACGCCGACTGCATCACCTGCTTCAACGTCGCCGCCGCCCAAATCCGCAACTGCTCCGCCGGAGCCAATGGTGCCCGTGTCATTTATGATGGTTGCTTCCTTAGGTACAACTCCACCTATTATTAATCGACAAAACTAAGATACAGTATCATAAGTATTTTGTTATTGTTTTTGGACCAAAATTGAAATTTCACCTCATTAGTCACACCTATGGCAATATATATCTAAGTTTTGTTCTTTGTTAATTTGCTCAAATTATCTATTTTTTATGCCTAATAATTAGGTTGACATTATAAATATATTTTTTACATATAATTGACATGATGCAAATTGCAACAAAATGCCAAATTCTACAGATATTTTTGCTGAATTCACTTGGACACCCTTAGTGAGTTGAACATTATAATATACACACATGGAATCAATAAGAATCAGCAGTACAATTTATGCCACAATTAAGTTTACAAGTAAAATAGTATATGACTTCTATTTGACATAAAAGTTGGTTTTATGCGATTTACTACCTAGCTGTATTCTTAAGATGTTGTTTATCATTCCAGACTACTTATGCAATTGTTCTAGTTTACATTGCCAATCAAGTCTAGCAAAAGTTTCCAACACAGGTTATTTATACAAGTTCTGCATCTTGATCAATTTGTTTTATCCCTATATATGTGTATATATCATTCCTTTTCTCTCCTTTTAATTATCCAACCAAATTACACTAACACAAATTAATCCAGAGGATCTGGATTAATAGGTTACTTAAAACAATCATAATATGTTTTCATCACAAGAACATGTGAATTGGCAGTTCATGTGAGTTGGCTTTGATGTTTGATACCTTCAAATGTGTTGACTCTTGAGGTACGAGAGCAATGACTTCTTTGCCGAAATCATGCCTCGCAATAGTATGCTTTGTGGAAATCAGACTGCAGATGAAAGAACTGCTTTCAGTGCAGTTGGACAGCAAGTGCTAATGGATCTACAAATAGCAACACCGAAAATTACCGGCTACTTTGCAGCTACCAAGACACAAGTGGATGAAAGTGAAATCTATGCCATTGCACAGTGTGTTGAAACTCTCACACAGGATAGTTGTTTGGAATGCTTGACAGTTGAACATAGCAGCATACAGAGTTGTCTTCCCAATACAAATGGTAGGGCATTTGATGCTGGTTGCTTTATGAGATATTCAGAGACACCCTTCTTTGTTGATAACCACACCATTGATATCACTCCCTTCTTAAAACAAGGTAGAAATTAAAGCCATAACTCCATTTAATTGATGTTGAATATGAATGAATTGGTGAACTTGAATAAAATGGGCTAATGGATGCCATCTCTCATTGTATAACTGTTCTCAACATCTTAAACATTACACATCATTTGGAATTGAGGTTAGCTTCTTTTCTATCTTGAAGGAGGAGAAGGAGGCTCAAGCAAGAAGTGGGTTATTATTGGTGGTGTTGTAGGAGTTGCAGTCCTTGTTGTCATCCTTTTTTCATTATTTCTGTGTCACACGAGATCCCCAAATCCCAAGAGGGTTACTAGAAGTAAGACCATAGAAAATCTTTATGTGATGCTTGGTATTCATTTATTAATTTTCATTAAAGAAAGTGTAATGGTTCATTGTAGTTCATGCTTAAAACTATTTTTCACATGTTGATCACCTTTATCTTATGTCACTGTAAGAAATTGGAAAAGGTTTTTTGTACAATTTTTATTTGTCCCTTTTATTTTTTAGGCATTTATAATATACGTGTATGCAGAAAAGATAAAATATAAGAAAATAGTAAAAATAATTGTATACAATGTTACATATATGATATCAATCTTCAATTGTTCAAATAACCATGCTGGTATATTTACAGTTCTTCAATCTTCAACAAGTAGGTCACAATATTTAGTTTTCATATAATTTTTTGTATTCATTGATTTCAAAATAGATTCCAGGTTAATGTTTAGTTACGATTCAACTAATAGTTAATTAAATTAATGAAAGACCAACATCTTAGAAAACATATTTTTCTAACTGTCACATCATATAATGAGTTTGACAACATATTACAACATATCAATTGACAATAATGACTATCTTTTTTTTTCTACATTATGTATTCAAATTAAAATCAGGATTCGAGGCTATTTATTCTGCTTCATTTATTTGTTTTGCTTCACATCCAACTGTTAAACAATTATCATGCCTTTCTTTCTGAATCATTGTTATCCTAAGTATAGATGAATCCGTGACTTTATTTTATATATAAAGAAAAAATCAAACTCATATTTTACTTGGTAGGTAACATATTGGGAGCAACTGAGTTGAAAGGTGCCACCAAGTACAAGTATAATGACTTGAAAGCTGCAACAAAAAATTTCAATGATAAAAATAAACTGGGAGCAGGAGGCTTTGGCGATGTGTACAAGGTAAACCTGAGTTGTTCCTCACAATTAAACATTGTGATTCTAAGATTTTTTTAATGTAAAGTTATAAGATTTTCCGTAAGCTAAAAGATAATATTAATTATAAGCTACACATCCAGTGATAAAGATAAATCACTGTCAACCAGAATTATTAATTTTGATGCTATTGAACAGGGCACTCTGAAAAATGGGAAAGTTGTAGCAGTCAAAAAGTTAATTGCAGGAAAATCCAGCAAGATTGAGGACGATTTTGAAAGTGAAGTCACACTTATAAGTAATGTTCATCATAGAAATTTGGTTCGGCTTCTTGGTTGTTGTAGTGAAGGCCAAGAGAGAATCCTTGTTTACGAATACATGGCAAACAAAAGCCTTGACGCATTCTTATTCGGTACTTCACATGTCAATTTCCAATAGAAGCATTTTTTTCTCCTCTGAAGTTATAAGCATATAAACTTGGGTGACAGGTAACAGGAAAGGTTCCCTCAACTGGAAACAACGCTATGATATAATTTTGGGCACAGCAAAAGGATTGGCCTATCTTCATGAAGAATTCCATGTTTCTATCATACATAGAGATATTAAGACTGGTAATATCCTTTTGGATGAAGATCTTCAACCCAAAATTTCTGATTTTGGTTTAGTAAGGCTTCTACCATGGGACCAATCTCATCTTAGCACAAGATTTGCAGGAACATTGTAAGTCAAAATAAAATACCAATGACTCAACTTAAAAAATTTAAGGACAGAAACATCTTTTGAGGTTTAATGAAATTTTGTCCAATATGTTTTTTTAAACTTATACAGTCTTCCCTTAATTTGTTTGAAAATATAACATCGTATATCCTTTTTTTCAATTACACAAATTACCCTTAATTTCTTATATAATTATATAATAAGTTAAAATTTTGTTAAACCATGATTTAAAGGGTTCCCATATGCTATGCTCTGTGTAATAGTCTCACAATTTCTTAACTAAATATATGGCATAAATATTATGCACTTGTCAGGGGATACACGGCACCTGAATATGCAATCCATGGTCAATTATCAGAAAAGGTTGATATTTATAGCTATGGAATTGTAGTCTTAGAAATTATTAGTGGTCAAAAGAGTACTGAGGTGAAGGTTGATGATGATGGTGAACATGAATACCTTCTTCGACGAGTAAGGAATTTTCCACAACTACATACCAAAAATTGATTGTTATCATGTAACATTTTATCATATCATATGACCCTTGGTTTTGACTATAATAGGCATGGACATTGCACGAGAAAGGTGTACACATGGAGTTGGTGGACAAAAGCTTAGACCCTAATGACTATGATGCAGAAGAAGTGAAGAAAATCATAGACATTGCTTTGTTATGCACTCAAGCATCAGCTACAACGAGGCCAGCTATGTCTGAAGTAGTAGTCTTACTTCAAAGCAAAGGGTTACTTAAGCATATGAGACCTTCAATGCCTCTGTATTAAGGAAAGAAACTTTCGCAAACAATTAAATTTTATCGATTTAACTGTTAAATTAATAAATTATATTAATATAAATTATTTTTACAAAATTTTATAAAATTTAATATTTAAAAAAATAAATTTAAATTAATGGATAATATATTTTTTATAATATTATTAATTTAAATTTATTTAATAAAATCTATTTTATAAAAAATTTTAATAATAATAAAAAATATATATATAAATTATTAAATTTTATTTAAATGATTAACATAAAAAATAAAACGTACATAATTTTTTAATTAATCATGTAATCATTAATTAATTTTTTATCTTTATCATCCATATACAGTTATACTGCTTAAAATAATGATATTCAATATATGAACACACGTAGAAAGAAGGTTGAGAAGAAATTAACTTATTCTATATGTAACTTTTTAAAAGTTGTTCCCCTTAATAATTTTTTTAAAATATTAATTAAAAAATTTAAAAGTTGAATAATATGATATTAGTACGATCATCATATATATTAAATTTTATAAAATTAAAAATTTATAAATATATAAATTTATAGTCAATATCTATTTATCTTTTAAAAATTATATTTTATGTTAAATAGAAGTTATTAGATAAAATGTTAAATAATTTTTAATTTTATAAATTTAATTTTTATAATAATAATTTTTAATTTAATGATAAAATTGATAAAATTTAACATTTATAAAAACTTAGTTAACGAAATTGGAAAGAATTAACTCTTGGGCTAAGTTGCAATCCCCGTACATATAATGCCAAGTTGTGTTTGTCTAGTGTTGTATTTAATTGAAATATGAACTAATTGTTAATAACTTGATAATGAATGAAGAACTCCGTTAGCTATTTAATGAACCACTGAACCTTTTCCTTTCAATTTTTTGTGGATCAACGATTTTGATAGACGTTTAAGCCAAAAGAAAAATTAGGTTACGACATTGACATATATGGCTCATCAGTTAGACTGTTCAACCAATCTAATCAATCAAGATATTTGCATAATAATTTAATTTGTATATAACCTAATTAAATCCTTGCATATGAACAGATTGATATAGATTTTTTATCATATAGCTTTGACTAATTTCACCATCCATTTCTTTCAGCTACCCAGGAATGCAATTGAATAATATAAATCGTTAACTTTTTGTTCAGAATAAATTGATGGTATATATATACGTAAAAATTAAAAACACTTGGTCAAATTTTTCCTTTCTTTTACCTAGTTAACTCGTTTAAAGAGTTGTTGCATTAAACAAAATAAAAAATAAAGGAATTAAAAAACTCATTCCTTCATAATAACTTTTGTTGTACCAGTGGATCAAGAAGACAAATATCTTTCAATTTTGGAGTGTTAAAATGAGAACATAAATCAAAGCTAAAACACATGTATATATAAGTATTTCTTATATTTTTTCCTAGAGACTAATATGAATTAAGTGTTTTCAGATACCAATTTGAAATTCTAGGGATGAATGAAGTTTTAAAACTTTATCCATGCTAATGTATATCTAGTTGTGAGAACTAGTTTACGTATTCACATCGCTGGGGCCTTTATTTTGGGTATTAAAAAAAATTTTCAACATATATTTTTAATGTTTATATTTTATATCAAGTTTTGTTTCAGTTCTATACTTTAAGAATTTAATATTCAGTCCCGATATATAACTTTAAAAATTTTGATTTTGATTTTGATTTCTACCGTCAACATTATGCCAAATCATATGTTCAATAAGGTAATATCTATACTAAAAGAATCAATACTTAAATAAAATTAATGGATCAAAATCAAAACAGAGAATAGCTAGAAGGACCAACCTTAACTTGTAAAATCATCCATAACTAAATTTTAAAGTATGTGGATTAAAACTAAAACTAAGATAAGTTATAGGACAAAAAATATCCTTAAATCAAAAAATAAAAAATAAATCTATTTTGTAGTTTGAACTTTGAAGTGTAAGATTCAAATATTATAGCTTTTATGGAAATATATTTGGGAATATTCATTACCAAGACTTTTCCGCTTGTGTGGCTAGCTAATGTTTTTCCAAGAGGATATCATAATTTATCTAAAATATATTTAACACATTTCATAATATTCAAAATTTCTACACATAAGCCTCGAGACATAGATATACAAAATGATCAACCTAGCTATAACTTTGGATTTGAATACAGTCCATAACATATGTCACATATGAAAAAGACTTCAAAAACTATATTTTATTTCCTTTCTTCGGGTAAAAGTATTTATCATGTTGCACCATGTATGTTTGATTCTCATATCCTCTTTTGAAACATATGTACATTTATTTCATATTCTCTTCCTAATGCTAAAAGTGAAAACCAAACTTGTGTTCCTAAGATCGATACAAAATGTTAAAAAGCATTGCCACCTAATACTCTTATAGAACTATTTGAGGTCATAAACAGATTGGTTGACAGGGTAAAAGACTTTTTCAAACGTAAAGTCTGGTGTATTTTATTAAATAGGTTTTTTTAAATTAAAAAAAAAAGAAGTCTTGTTAAACTTTTATATTTTGTTAAAATAATGATCTTGTTATTCAAATTTTATTTTTTAATATTGATTTTATATATATTTAAATTAAAATATATTCGATATTATATATATAAACAAAAGTTATAAAAAATTTAAAAAACAAGTGATGAATTTTTTACGGGTTTACTTGAATATGATATTAAGGTTGGGATTAAATTTTAACTTTTCATACTTATCTTCTCTAAATTTATTTCGGTCTTTCGATACGTTAGGATGGATATAGTAAAAATCACCTCCACAACTCTTCTCATTATTGTGTCCATATATTAAATTTTGAACCTAAAAATTTTAATAAAGTTGAATCAATTTCTACCAATTGATTCACATATTTAATAAAAAAAATTCTTTAATGACAACAAATGGTATTGTTGATTAAAATGTATATTTTATATATTATTTAAAAGAAAGTGATATAAAAACGGTGCAATAAGCATATTTTATACACAAAAATGAGCATGAGAGGGTATTTCTACACGTCTTAGTAAAAGAATGGTCCATTGGTGTGTCTATATTATAGTGACGGAGAAGAAAGAGAACGAAAAGGTACGTCCAAGAGATGGAAAACAATGTCATTTTAATAGACCATAACGAGGAAAAAAGACATATTCTACGCTGCAAATGAAATTTTGGTCAAGGATTTAATTATGATCGATGACATGGTTGAACCATTATTTAGTATTGACTCTAGAAAACGTAGTCAATACGGATAAGGTGCTTGCTACGTGCTACCAAAATTATAATTATAATTAATTTGTGAAAATATATTTTTATAAAAATATTATTTATTTTTATTTTAAATTTTCATAGAAAATACTAAAATAAAAAATAATTTTTATTATTTTCTATATAAAATTTTAAAAAGTAACATAAAAATTAATAAAATTTGAATTTTGTTTAGTGTTTTCTATTTTTATTTTTAATCATAAAATGTTCTATTATTTTAATTTTGTATACCAAACAGTGACTTTCCCATCATTTTGTATACCCAAATTTTCTTAGCACCTTATCCGTATTGACTACGCTTTCTGGAGTCAACACTAAATAATGTCCAACCATGTTATCAATCACAATTAAATCCATCACCGAGATTCAAATTGCAGGCTAGAATTGGTGTACCCTTTCTTCACTATAGTTTATAGAATCAATCGTTATATTATACTTTTTATAACATTTAAAAAAAATTACAAAAATATAAAAATATTATCTATTAATTTTAATGATATTTTAAAAAATGTTACATTTAATCTATATTACAAAGTATTATTAATAATATTTAAAAAATATTACAAAGTATAAAAAATATTATCTATTAATTTTAATAATATTTTTAAGAAATATTATATTTAATATAGGCTATAAAAAGTATAATGTGAATTTTCATTTATATTTAAAAAATATATTATATTTATTTTTATTTTATTTATAATCATAGAATTTTTTAATATTTTTTAAAAAAATATCAACTTTAAATTTAAAATATAAAAAAGTACAAGATAATTTTGGTACGTAAGTCATTATTTTGTAAACTAACTAAGATTGTTTTATTTTGGTACCTTTCTTGTGATCTGTGACTATTATATACAGACCAAGAGCACAAGGAAAGCCAATAAGGCTTAAGTTTCTGATACAATTAAACTTGTCTCTCACACCTGACACCATATTGGAGAAAGGTAGTTAATGAAAATGATGCAGAAACTAATAACTAAGGTGATAATAGGGTTGTTAATATGGTGGTGCAGTGATGGTGATGGTGCAGTTGCAGAGCCAGAAACGCATCTAGTAAACATTGGGTGCAGCCCATACAACGCTTCCAATTTGCGTAGCTTCTATGCCAATATCAATCAAACATTTTCAGAACTGAGAGGAGAGATTAGTAATCAAAGCAAACAATTTGGAACAACACAGCAAGCTAGAGGAGATGTCCTTGTTTATACTATGTTTCAATGCAGAAAATATCTCTCCAAAAATGATTGTCTTGCTTGCTTCAACACTGCCTCCACCCAAATCCTCAACTGCTCTGCTGCTAATGGTGCCAGAGTGATCAACGATGGCTGCTTCCTCAGGTATATACATGCATATATGCAAGCTTATCTATTTAATTACACTTCTCAAATCTTCATCTTAGACATATATAATTATTTTTCAATTGTTTAAAGATATTTTACTTCTATTTATTATTGATTCATTATCAAGTGTTATTGTATAATCGACTCCTCTGATTAAGCCTCTTCATTTATGGATGAAAATCAAATGTTACCCAAGGTTAAATTTAATATAATGAAAATTTTAATTTTTTATTCTTATCTATTACTAAAAAATAAGATATTATGTGTTGTGCTTGAAAGATATTAGTTATGTATTACTCAAAAAATTAACATAAATTAGTCACTGTTTTAAATTGTAATTTTATCATTAAAAAAATTTAATAAAAATTTTAAAAAATAAATAGTGATGATTTTAATCTTTATTAATATTTTTTTAATAAATTTATATTTATCAAAAATTATATATCCGTTAAAAATATTTTAATGACAATCTAAATAGGATAATTTCTAAAATTAATATAAATTTTTATTAATTTAATATATTTTTTATATTATACAACCGTAAAAAATAACCGTCCTTAAAAGTTATTTTACTTTAGTGCATGTTGCAGTGTTAAAGCTTTTTATAATTTCTGCATCAACGATATTTGTCAACAATTTTTCATAATATTAGAAGATTTGAACAAGTTTAGGCTTTCTTGATATTATTATCTTATCTTTAACTGTACACAAATACTTTATACAAAAATCTTAAGAGAGAGAGTTAAAAGAAAGGAATATAGATATAGTAGGTGAAATAACAAAAAAGGTTAAAAAATATATAAATTATTTACTTTTATTGTACATTTCACTATAAATAAACTATTTATTAATATTTTAATATTAAATTATTTATATTAGTATATTATTTTTAATAAAAATTAAGCTGTCAATATAAACTTCATAAGCTTGAAATAACCATATATACTAACAAATAATTGTTAGTATAAAATATTAATATACTATGAATATATTAAACATGAATAAATTACTAAAATATTAATATATACTATCAACATATTATTGATTATATTAATTTTCAAAATCTATATTAGCTATTTAAGTTTTATTGAACAAAGTCTATACTAAGAAAATCCTAACACTTGATACTTTTGTTTTGTAATTTATGTTTCTATCCTATTCCTATGTGACTATTAAGCGTTTGAGCTTGAGTCAATATTTATTTAACATTGATGTTGGATATTTGCAAAATGTGATGAGGTATGAGAGCGAGAGATTCTATGATCAGGCGAGTGAACCTGGAAATGGTGTATCATGTGGGAACACAACTCAAAATAACACTGCTTTAAAAGCAACTGGACTACAAGTTCTAATGGATCTCCAAATAGCCACACCCAAAATTAAAGGTTTCTATGCAGCTACTAAGACCCAGGTGCCAGGTGGTGGTGCAATTTATGCTGTTGCACAATGCGTTGAAACTGTCTCAGAGCCTAATTGTCTTAATTGCATGCAAGTTGGATATAACAATTTGCAGAGTTGTCTTCCCAATACATATGGTAGAGCATATGATGCTGGTTGCTTTATGAGATACTCCACCACACCCTTCTTTGCTGATAATCAGACCATTGATATTGCACCATATTTAAAACAAGGTACAATTATCTTTTTTTTAAAAATATTTTCTATTTTTTTAAACATTTATGAACTATCACATTATTTTTATTTTTAAAATGTTTTACTTCATTTTCTATATAAATATTAAAAGTAAGAAATAAAATTAAAATAAAGTGTTATTAAATTAAATTAAGTGACATTTTTTTTATATATTAATGAAAACAAAAAAAAAAGTTTGCTCAAACTAAATATGACCTTAATTTGTAGGCCAACGTATAGATTCATTTGGAAGTTATGATGTCGATTTCCTTCATGTAATGCAGGAGGTTCAAACAAGAAGTGGGGCATTATAGGTGGTGTTGGTGGAGGTGTTGTGATCCTTCTTGCAATATTTTTTGCCTGGAGAATATCCAGAAAACCAAAGAGGGTTCCCAGAGGTAAGTAAATATTGGAAAGACTTTGATAGTTTTAAATATATGTTTGGTCTTGTAATTTATTTTAATTTATAATTTTTATCCTTAAACTTTATATATCTGATTTTTAATCTTATAGTTTAAATATTTGGATTTTGGTCCTAAAGTGTTATTGTATTTTTTATTTTAATTTCTATTGTTTTATTTTATTTAGATTTAGTTCTATTCGGTATATTAAACATCATTTGAAATAATTAGTTAAAAATATGAACAGAATGTTTTTAGTAAGATTTGTGTTATTTTTTTAATTAATTTTTAGAAGTGAGTTAAATTCAATTTTATAATATATTATTTATACAAAACATATATTTTAATGTATTTTAGATGATAAATATCAAAATCAAAATTTTAAAATTACAGGAATCAAAAATTAAAATTTTAAAACATTAAGACCAAAATTAATATAAATTACAAAAATTAAAAATATATTTAAACCTCTTCTGTATGATACTTGGTGTTCATTGGTTTTTGGTTTGCATTTTTAGTGCCTTTCAAATTTAAAATTTAGGAGCTGTTTGTTTTTTCAAAAACTCTGAAATTATAATTTCTTTATTTTGTTTCCTAATTTCCTTCATGGTTGGTTTTGATTATTTTGTGAATAACATTTTTCAAAAGCTCTGTTAATAAACTTTTCCTTATAAATCATAATTACAAAATAAGCTATTCTAAAACTCATCTCCAACTTTACTTATTAATTTATTACAAAATTTAAACTGGTGTGATTCTTAGCAGGTGACATATTGGGAGCAACTGAGTTGAAAGGTCCAGTCAATTACAAGTATAAGGATTTGAAAGCTGCAACAAAAAATTTTAGTAATGAAAATAAATTAGGAGAAGGAGGTTTTGGGACTGTATATAAGGTAAATTTATGTTGTTTTTGACAATATTATCATGGAAAGCATATTCAAAGACAATGGTGATTTTATAACCTTTTATTTAAGCTCTCGACTATGGCCTTAGGAGGATTTTTTATTTTTAAATTGTATAAACAAATACACAAATATTGCCTTATTTTATTTTATTTCTTGTTTATGTTAAAACTAATACAATTTTTAGTAAAAATCTTATAAAACATAACATAAAATAAAGTAATATTTTTATAATTATTTTTTTCAAAAAAATAAAAATACAATCATTTTGTTACAAAACAATACTACGATTTTCTAAACACTTTGATTTGTCAATCATACTATTGAACAGGGTACTCTGAAAAATGGAAAAGCTGTTGCAATCAAGAAACTAGTGTTGGGAAAATCCAGCAAGATGGAAGATGATTTTGAAGGTGAAGTGAAGCTTATAAGTAATGTTCATCACCGAAACCTGGTTAGACTTCTTGGTTGTTGCAGTAAAGGCCAAGAGAGAATCCTAGTTTATGAATACATGGCAAATAGTAGCCTTGACAAATTCTTATTTGGTAATTCATGTCATGTTTCAATGGAATTATTTTTTGAATCTTCTTTTTCTTTTTTTCTTTTTTTTTCCACAATCTTAAGTATATAAAATTTGGAAACAGGTAACAAAAGAGGCTCCCTCAATTGGAAACAACGGTGTGACATAATTTTAGGCACAGCAAGGGGATTGGCATATTTACATGAGGAATTTCATGTGTCCATCATACATAGAGACATAAAGACTGGTAATATTCTCTTGGATGATGATCTTCAACCCAAAATTGCTGATTTTGGATTGGCACGGCTTCTACCAGGGGATCGTTCTCATCTAAGCACAAGATTTGCAGGAACATTGTAAGGCAAAACAATTGCATTCACTTGAATTTCTTGACATTTAATTATTTAAGCATCAAGTTGTAGCAAAAGATACAAATTAAACACTATGGTGGGAAAAATGTGGCATGCAATGTATATATATAAGTGTTATTTTATTAACTATGACTACAAATTATGCACTTTTTTCAGGGGATACACAGCACCTGAGTATGCAATCCATGGTCAATTATCTGAGAAGGCTGATACCTACAGTTATGGTATTGTAGTCCTAGAAATTATAAGCGGTCAAAAGAGTACTGATGTGAAGGATGAAGATGATCGTGAGTACCTTCTTCAACGAGTAAGCAAGTTGCTATAACTAGGAATCTTTGGTTTTTTTCCTGGTAAAATGGGCTAAACGGCCCACAAGCTTTGATGGGTTGGGCCAAAAAGGTTCGGATCCAATTAGTTTTTGGCAGGTTTTGCGGGTGAAGTCCAAATTGGATCAGACTAAAAAAATTATATTTAATTTTAAAATTTAAAATTTAAATCCTATATTTTATGATATATGATTTTTCCTTAACAGGCATGGAAAGCCTATGAAAGAGAGACGCACTTAGAGCTGGTGGACAAGGAGATAGAAGCTAATGAGTATGATGCAGAAGAAGTGAAGAAAATTATAGAAATAGCTTTGTTGTGCACTCAAGCTTCTGCTGCAACAAGGCCAACAATGTCTGAAGTAGTAGTCCTACTTAAAAGCAAGGGTTTAATGGCGAACCTGCAACCAACTATGCCTGTGTTCGTTGAATCGAATCTCAAGTCTCTCAAGTATCGGGAAAGCAATTCTACCTCAACAACCGGCTCTTCATCTAATGCTACTGCTTCCATTTCTGTTCTATCAGCTCGATGATTATTGGTTGAAGTCAAGGGTGTTCATCACTTGAAACCAATATCATCATCACAGAATAAATAGGAGATATTTTATCTAAATTTTATTTTATAATAATGTTAAATTTTTCTATAATATTAATTTTGAGATTACATGAGTTAATCTATCTAGTGAGTTAGGTTTATTAACTTATGTAAAAATAAATTTATTTATTTTTTTAAAAATTTATTTTAAAATAAACTTTTATATCAGGTTAAATTTAAATAAAAATTTGAGCTAAATATTATAAAATATTTGTTCTAAATAAACAGATCAAACTCAAAATTTAATTTTCAAGAAATTAGGTTTAGATGAAAACACCTTTAAGTAGTAATTTTATTTTTTTAAAAAAGAAAGAAGGAAAATTTGTTACTGCCGTTACCATTAAGAAAGGTCTGGGATTTGTTGGAACCTTCAACTCAAAATGTTCTCTACTTTCTAATATCATTGCATTTGAGTTTCAAAATGTTAATTTTTTGTTCAATTTTAAAAATTTATTTTTATATAATATTTTAAAAGTATTAAATGCTTAATTCATTCTTAACATGTAATTCTATCATTAATTTTAATAATAAAGATATATTTCTATTTTCCTTTATGTTTTTAAAATTTATTTAAATTTCAAAATATCCATACAGTATATTTAAGATTTATTAAATATACTTTAAATTAGGGTTTTTTCTTTCATTCTTCTAAAAATAGTAAATTTATATAATTTAAATAAAATAAAATATTTTTAATTATTTTTATCCAACATATTTAATGATAAATTTTAATTTATATAATAATTAATTATATATAACTCATAATTTATTTTTTCAATTAATCCAAACACAAATTATATCTTTGTGATTGTTGCTTTTTTGTCTTTTTCAATTTTATAACACCATGTTATGTCTGAATCCAAGTTTACTGGTAGAAAGACGTTCCTTTCATATTTTTTAATTAATTAAATCCATCCCAATATCACGTTGCTTTCTTACAATCAAATAATTAAATATTTCCCAACTTGCAAAGCAAAAATACAAAGCGGGGAAAGATAGAAATATTAGAGAGAAATACTAAATTAAAAGGAAAATTTTTTAAAAAATATTTTAAATTTATATTATATTTTTGGTTAATTAATATAACGGTGATACGGACACCTTTCCCTTTCAAAACCAATAATAAAAAAAATCTATTCATATGATAAAATCCTACATATTTTTATAAAAAATGAATTGATTTTAATAAATATGAATTGATTATGAAAATATGAATTATGATAAAAAAAATTGGTTTGTATGGAAATATGAATTTAATTAAGAAATAATGGGGATATAAATACTTTTATACTGTTGTTGTATTATGAATTTTTCATATTATTAAAAAGTGTTCACTCTTATAATAATTATTTTAATATTTTATTTGGAGGATAAGTAGAATAGAAATATAAGAATTAGAGTAAAATGTGATAAAAAAAATTATTATGATAGATAGAAATAGACAAATATTTTTTACTTAGATAAATAAAAAATAAAATAAAAATAAATCAATATTATAAATTATGCTTATATAAATTTATAAATTAAATTAAATTTAAAATAATTTTTTATTATGTAATTTTTATTATAATATTTTTGTTTCATTTTTAAAATTATTTAATACTTTAAATATTAAATATAAAAAAGGAATAAACTTCTTTCTCCCATTATTTTTTAGATTCATTTTTGGTGAGTCTTATAAAAAATATTTTATTTTATTATTTTTTTCATATACATTCAAACATAAAAAAAAATATTTTTTTATCTCTTCTATTTACTTTTTTTCCTTTCTCTATTTTCTTCAAAATCATACCTAGTATAAATTTTTAATTAACTTAGTATAAAATTATTTATACTAACAATGTATAAAATTTTAACTATAAAAATATGAATCCAACTAAAATATATTAATAATATAAAAAAATTTAAATTATCATTCAATTATAGATCTACTTCTTTTTCTTTCTCTGTATATATTGAATTAAAGATCTTATTCTTAAATGAAAATAGTTGTGAGAACAACTAAATTCGCATTAAAAGTCATGACTTTCTTATATTAAATATGATTTTTTTATTTATAATTTGTATTTCTTTAAAGTAATAATTTAATTTAAAATATAAATATTGATATACTATAATCATTTTAAAGGTATCTTTCATTTTTGGATAAACTACTAATCTTAACTGTTTTTAATTTTAATTTACTTTAATTTTAAAATTTTAATATATAAATTTACTAAAAAAAATAATATTATAATTTTAATAAATATTTTTAATTGATCTTCAATTTTAGAGTTTTCATCCTTTTAATTTTTTATTAAATATATTCACTATTAAAAATAAAAATATTCATCAATAACAAAAATATTTACTAGTATTTATTTATTAATATATGAACTTTATTTAATTTTAAAAATACTCATACAATGTAGGAATAATATGCTGGTTGACATATAATTAAAAATATTGTTTTGCAGTAATTACTTTAAAAGCGGTATCTGATAATGAAAAAAATCTTTATACTAACAATCAAAATTAATTCTATAAAAAAGTGAGAATTTAAGTAAAATATAAATAATGCACAGATTTTTAAAAATATTATCTAATCATAAAGTATTATATAATTAAAAATAATGTGTAATTTTCTAATTGATAAACAATATACAAATTTTTATACTCACGTTATATCAGAATTATACTCTACAAAAAATATGTCAACGGGAAAACGTATGGGCTCATAAGCACATTAGGTTTTCCAGATGAACTTTATTGATGTCATTTTAAATTAGTATATACTAAAATTATTCAAATTATTTTCTTGCCCCTCCCCTCAAGGTCGGTCATTTATCAATTGCAGCTAAAGTGACTCGGTTCCTGTTCACCATAGAAGGGAGTGGAAAGTGTGAGATCATTCCATTTTGAAAATTATTGTTCTGAAAATTGGAGTTGGATTGATTCAACTGAAAAATGATTTTTTTTTTCAATTTAATTGAACTATAAAATAGTTTTAATAGAAAATTAGTAACGAACCCATAAAATTAATAAATTAATACTAAATCGGCAGAACTGTAAAAAATTTATTTATATATAAAATAATATTATTTTAATATTTTTAAAAATAAAACCAAATAATATTATATTTAATTTAATTATATATAGTTTAAATTTTAAAAAACTAATATATATATATATATTAAATTTTAATTATATAAAATTATAATATTAATATATTTTTATTATTATATATTTTTTATATTTTTAATATAATACATATTATGAATATTTTAAAAATAATATTTAATTAGTATTATTTAACTACAACTCAATTATAATTAAACTATTAAATCTTAAATCAATGCTTTAACCGGTCCGATTTTAAAATTTTAAAAGCCTAGCTGAAAATCACAGTTCATTCACTACTCTTCACGGTTTGCATAAATGTTGCACATCAACTCCACACAAAAGAACTGACAAAAAAAAAAAAAATTCTACAGAAAAGTAAAGGAAACAAATCTTCGTTCACCGATTTGCAGTAGGAAAGAGCATAATATCATTATCGTACATAATTATTCTCAGAATAAATCTATCAATTTACATTTATTTTTTTATAATTTATTACTATAATTAGACAATTAATTATCAAAAATATAATTAATAATAATTAATTTAATTACATATTTAGTCATCAATCAATTATTTTAATTGATGGTAATAATCAATTATTATATTTTAATAATCGATTATCAAAATAAATTTTAAAGTATAAATAAATAGATTTAGTGTGAATATTATTTCTCTTATATAATTTGGTTTGTTTCTTTTCTTTTTATTGGACTGTTTTCTTGCTTGTATCCCCAAGATATTCAGAAGGGTTGGGATTTTATTCATTTACCAACTTCTCTCCGAACTATTCAACATTTCATGAATCCAACAATCCAAGAAGGTACGTGGTTGAGTAGAACCGCATTGTTCAATTGCATTCGGTTCTTGATCGGATTCAAAAAGATTCAGGGAGTTTGGATACTACCTTAAACTTATATATATATATATATATATATATATAACAAACAAAAGTGGGTAGAAAAAATCAATAAAATTTGAAAAAATTAGCAACAGTTTTTAAAGTTAATTTCAAATAACTAAAGTAATATTTTTTAAAATAAAAATATTATTTTAAATATTTAAAATAAAATTTAAAATTATTAATACTTTTTCTTTTATACGAATTTAACATAAAACCCGCTTAGTTTACCGTTGCCAACCATGCAAATTCCGTTTTGAATACAATGCGAAAAAATGAATGCTAACCATGCAAACTCTACTTGAGTACAATGTGAAAAAATGATAAAATTTAAATTTAAAAACTTATGTAAAATAATATTAATTTCTGGCTTCTCACCAATAAACCAATTTTAATGGCTTATCCAAACTTTGTTTGAATCAAAACCAAATGTTTGATTAATTTAAAATTAATTTTAAACTGTTAAATTTTTTAAAATGCATATATAAATTAATCTAACCCACATTTTTATTGAAATATATATTTTATATTGAAAAGTAGAATAATTGATTTTCGAACTTACAAAAAAAAACTAAAATATTTTGCTTTCAGGAAGAATGCTTCTGAAGTTGTGTTTCTCGGTTTAGAACGTGGAGACAAACAAACACATAAGTGATATCGAAATTGGCATCACACAACATAATCAGAATCGAAATCTCAACAAAATAACTAGACAGATTCATACTAGCAAAAGAATTGGTAAAAAGAAGAATTTCAGGAAAGCTTGCATACCACTATTTTTTGCCACTAAAGGTTCCCTGTACTCAAAGCAATAAGTGCATCCATGCCTCGCACATTACAGGTCCTTAACACATCCACATATTTTGAATATACGATACTGGAGGCACATGCAAAGTGCCAATTGCCAAGTTTTATTCATTAGTAATTAATTACATCCCAAAGCGCAGCTAAAAAGATACTTGAATACCAAGTAGTGCCATCAACTGAGAAATGAACTCAGGGTGCCCTGGCCACGCAGCTCCAGTAACCAGGTTTCCATCAGTGAAACAACGACTTATGGGTTCAGGCTCCAGCCATGTTGCTCCTGATAGAACCACATTAAGCTTCACAGCCGGATAAGCAGTACATTTCCTTCCCTGTTATGATAAAAATGTATGTCACCATTGTAATAAGATGTCGTTCTACCATCCAGCACATACCAATAATGTCATCACAAAGAAACAGTGTGGAACCAGCAAAGCTAAAGAAAATAATAGTGATAGATTTTGAAGTTTGTGCAATAAATGAAATAAGGAGAGAGACAGAGATAGCATCCCTTTCTATCCATAATATTCAATGAATATCATTATGTGTTTTCCTACCTACTTTCACTAGTGAATGGCATGTAGGGACTTAAGAAAAACAAAATTAACAGACAGGAAACCGTTGAATGGGTTATACAAACTCTCGTAACTAATCATAGCAAATCTAACGTCACAATAGAATTTGATAATCCATCAGGCCTTTAAAGAGGCAGCAGAATTAATCAAACCTGACAAGGTATTACTTATGAGTTATGATTCTAGAAAACAAGGATGCTCCCACGACCAAAAATTTAATCAATTCATAATAGATGAAGTTGAAGTGCTCAACCAAAAGAAGCAATTTACCGTGAAACCAATTATCCAAACAAGCAAACAAGGTGTACAAAAACAAGGACTGCCTAGGTGAGAAAGAACTAAGAATTAATTTTAGTAACAAAAGTCATACTGGCATTTCATGCGCATAAAATACACCAGGAGATAAAAGTCACATGGAAGCTGAATGCATAGATTTCATTAACCCAGACTAGTTAGAAAGTAAGTCTGCACTGCAGATGCTGTGATTCTGCATCCATGGATGATGTATGTCTCTACCAACACATCACAAAATAACATGCAACTCTAGAATGAAGATAGGGACAAGAGCCAGGATAACAAAATTAGGAGAAGACTATGTGACTTATTCAAGGAAATGACTGTAACCCTGTAAGGCTGTACATAAGCGATAACTTCTGCTTGCTCAGACTTATTAGTTACATCATTGTAACTCAACAATTCAAAAGATTTTTGTCTTGCTACCGTTACAATAGAACAAACAATTGAAGTTACAAATTATTGTGAGATGTAGTCAAATATACCACTTTTTTGTTCTTGACAGTTAGTTCAAGACAAATATTGACCAACAGGACAGATAAAAACAAGTGTAAACTGAACAAGGATTCCAAGAAAACAGTTGGACAATAGTTTGAGTTCGAGATTATCTTAGGATATGTAACTCCTTTTTTTTTGCCAAACTATATCAATAGCCACTTGATTCATTCAAGTTGATGGCATGTGTTAAACATAACAAACACAGTGTTTCTAATGAGTATACAGTAATAATACCTTGAGGACACCAGCGGCAGCTAAAATCTGTTGGCCATGACAGATAGATGCCACTGGCTTCTTGCTTTCCATGAAATGCTTCACCAAGGCAATGACTGACTGATTCAATGCCAAATACTCAGGTGATCGACCTCCAGGGATGACAAGTGCATCATAGCCCGAAGGATCCACATCATCAAAGTTTGCTGTTAAAGTAAAATTATGTCCTGGCTTCTCAGTGTAAGTTTGATCTCCTTCAAAATCATGAACAGCAGTTGGACAGGTGTCACCAGCCTTCTTTGAGGGGCAAACTGCATCAACTTGGCATCCTAAAGCCTGAAGTGACTGAAAAGGAACCTTGACCTCATAATCTTCCATGTAATCCTGCAATTAAAATTGTTAAAACACATCTTCATCGATCATCATTGCAATAAAAGTGAAAAGTGTTACAAAAGAAACATTGAAACAATGTGAAATTATTGAGTACACTAGGTGCAATAGCTGAGGCAAATGGCCTACATAGGAGAAATTACTTAATGGTTGGTGTAAGAAAATCTTAGCACCATGACCATGTGTGGCCAGGAAATCTTAAGCAAAGGCCCCTTGGTACTAAATAGTAAATAGTCTCAGCTCTATGCCAGAAAATTCTACTTGTACAACTAATCATGCCTATAATACTAAGGTGAGCAGTATCTCAGCCCATTATTTTCAACTGCAAGCAACATGAAGAACATTTGAACCTACCCCGCAAATAAAGAGGATCTTTTTGTTGGAGCCACTTATTTTGCCTCCCAATGCCTTCACAAAATGGCTAATAAGCCCTGGGTGCCCTTCATAAGTAGGTGCAGTAATGAGATTACCATCCACCACCGTTGCTGCCATGGTGTCAGGTTCAACCCAATGACCACCAGCAGCAACCACTACCGGTTTAACAGGAGGAAAAGCCGTGCACTTCCGCCCTTTAACCACTCCAGCAGCTGCCAGAATCAAATGACCATGACAAATGCAAGCAATCTGTTTTCCCAAATTAACAAATTTGGTCACCAGTTCCACGACACCGGGAATATGAGCTAGATACTCCGGCGCCCTTCCACCCGGCAGCCACAACCCATCATAGTTTGCGGGATCAACCTCATCAAAAGTAGCATTCAGTGCAAAATTGTGGCCAACCGTCTCGGTATATGTCTGAAACCAGCCAAAATGCATTAATCGAGATTAAAACTTTACCATACAAATTGCTAAGCTTACTGAGAGTATTTTGGAACTACAATTCCCGGAATTGATTTATAGGAATCGCAAATGATTTTTTTTTTTGGTTCTCCCGAAAGCTATAAAATTAGATTTGATATTGAAATCCTTTTGATTTTAAGTTGTGTGCATGAACAATTTTATGTTTATTAATTAACTCATCCACGTCATCTATTGTAAGTAAACTTTATTCATCCATAAAGTTTTGTCAGAGATAGAAAGTGATTTACAAATGAATTCAAACCTTATTTTTCTTTTTAGCAAATCAATTGAATTACATATTTTAGTGGTTGGAAGCATTAGGGAAGAATGAAGCGGGTGAACCTGGCCACCAGAAAGGATATGGACGGAGGTGCGGCAGACATCGCCAGTTTTCCTTCCAGGACAAACGGCGTCGACGGCGACACCGAAGGCTTGCAATGCCTGAAAAGGAACCATGCCCTGCAAAGTGGAAACAACAGGAGAAAATATGAGAAATGAATGAATTGAGAAGAGTGTGAGTGAAGTGAAGTTAAACGAAACGTACCTCATAGTCTTCCATGAAGTCCCCGCAAATTAGAAGAACCCGTTTGGGAGCCATTCTTGCTACCTGCCAATACTCTCTCTCAGTATAAGATACAGAACAGAGAAGATGAGATGACTCTATGCGGCAATAAGCATCTTCACCTCAATTCTTTCGTCCTACCCACGCTTATATAATAATCCCCTTCTAAATGAGGCTGTTAAACTAATACTATTTTTATTTTTATTTTTATTTTTTGCTGTGACACAAATGTTCTCTACGGAATTCTATCCAGTGTTAGCCTGATGTTGATTGTGAAGGAGGCTTTCCTCAAGAATATTTAATACAAGCCTGTGTTAAATTAATGATTAATTATTATCTTAATATTTTAATTACTTGTCTAATTATAAATCTTTATTATTATTTCATTCATTTTTTATTTTACTCTTTCAAGCCTTTTCCATATTTCTATCTAAAACTCTCAAGGGATGAATCAAACACCGTCCTTTTTTAATATTTTTTATATATTTTAATAATAGTTGTAAAATTATTTCGTTATTTTTAATTTAAATTATTTTATAAATATCTTTAATCCCATCATTTTTCAATGAACTATCTTTTTTCTTGACATACCATCTTATACAGTATTCAAGTTTATATATATATATATATATAGATATATATATATATAAATATAAAAGTTGGATTATGATAATTTATCAGGTTTTACTTTTTTATTTCCATTATTTTATATTATTAAAAATTTATCTTTTCTATTTTCAAAATTTTTAAGGAATGTTTGATAAAATAATTATTTTACGTTTTCGTGAAATTTAAGTTAGAAATGTTAATTTTCTATGCAAAGGATGAAAATTTAATTTTTTATGAAGATAATTTTTTTTAACTATAACTATTATTAAATTCCTATAAAATTTTTAAATGGACTATATTTATAACATTTGTGGAAATTGTAATTATTAAAAAATATAATTTCTAAAATTTATGATTATGAAAATATATTAAAGAAAATCTCAATACCAACTTCTAAGACTCCCTCTTTCACGTCCCTCTCTCATCCTTTTTATTGAATTTTATTAATAAAAAATTAAAAATAAGCATACAAAATATTTTATTTTTTGAAATATTAGATATTTTTAAATTTAAAATTATACATTTTTTAATCAAATTACAATCTATTTTTTTAATGAAAAATCACATCACAAAATTAAAAAAAAAAAACTAAATCTTTGTCATGAGGTCCATTGTCATTAAACGTTTGAGAAAGATTCAACAAAATTATTAAATGATTAACTATCATTTTTTTATAATATAAAATTATTAAAATTATAATATAAAATGTTTATGTTACCTTGTTTAATTTAAATGGGAATAGAAACAAAAATTTTATTATCTTAACTTTTAATATGATACACTACTTTAAATATATTAAAATATAAAAAAATAATTATTTTAAAATTTATATAATTAAATTTATCATTTTCTACTTTTTCATTAAGATAACATTCAACTTATTAAAGATTTTTATTTATCATTATAAATCTTTAAAATTTCAACTAACTCATTCTTTAATTTATTAAAACGCAATCTTATATACTTTAATTTTATCCTATTTTTCAGAAAATTTTTATAAGATTTTAATAATCCTTTTTATAAGATACTTTACAGTTCTAATAAATCGAGATTTTTTCAGTTGTATTTAATAATTAAAACTGAAACTTAAGTTAAAGTTATTAAAAAATGTTAACAGTAACATTAAAGTTAATAATAAATTAGGATAAATTGAGAAGCTATAATACTTTCTCTGATTTTTTTTATAAGATCTAACGTTACATTGATTGTTGCATTAATTAAATTTTTGTGTGCAAATTATATCGCTAATTATGTGAAGAAAAGATATTAAATGAAAATACAATGATTATTTAAATAAAAAGATATTTTTTAATATATTGTAAAAAGATATTAAAAGAATGCACCTCATTATTATTATTAAAATTTTTAAAAAATATATAAACTAATTTCAAATTTAATGGTATTAATGATATTAATTAACTTTTTAATCATTGTAAACTAATTAATTGATTCCTATAAAAAATTTAGATGAATTAATTCTTAAAACATGAAGAAAAATATAATTTTAGCTACATTTATTAATCTTTACAATTTAATTAAATATATCTTTACAATATTTTTAACATATATTAGAAAATGCAAGCTACAAATTTATAAATTACTTATTTTACAAACTTGTTATGTTGAATTTATATTTATTTTAATTATTCTATATTTGTTATAAATAATAGACGTACATTATATTTTATAATTGATTTATTATGTTTGACTTAAATTTTGTTTTTAAAACAGATAATTTTTTTTGTTTATTGTGTTTTATAACTAAGATATCAAATAATATTTTTCATAATTAAAATGCGAATAATAAGTCATATTATCCATAAAATACATGAATTGATACTTAAAGTATTACTCATTTATATATATATATATATATTAAAATCATTGTCATAGAGACTATATTATATATAATATTCTACCTAAATTCTTCCCACAATTTTGGATTAAAGTTATTAATTTTTGTTACATTACAAGAATTTATTTTAAAAAGACTCATATAAAAACTCATTTAACTACGTAACTTATTTATCTTTTAATATTTTCAAAATTTATCATTTTTTTTAGCTATCAATAAATAAGGATTTTTGAAAATTTTAAGAATAATTATGTTAAGAATTTTTAAATTAAAAAATATATTTAAAATTTTGATTAGATTATAAGATATTAAAAATAATTTAATATTATTTTTTAAATTTTAAAATTGAAAAAAATATTTTCATTATTTTGTACGAATATTATTATTATTAAAGGCTTATCAACTTAAACATTAAACAAATAAAAATATCGACGTCTGATTCTTTAGGCACTGTTTGTAATGGTAGCATTTCTCAAAACAAGTTAAACACAAGTTCTACGAGTTGGGTTTATTAGTGAGCTTTTCTATCAAAGTAATCAATCAAATAATATTATTTAAAAATAATTAACGTTTACCATATATTTTGACAAGACCGAAAGATGTAAAAAATAAAATTGTGTTATTTGTATAATAAATTTATATAATGATTATATTATATATTTATATCATTTATTATTTTTATATTGTAGATTTTTCATTTTTATATATTTAGATAAAAATATAATTAATATTATTTTTAAAATTATTATTTATTATTTATAAAATATATTATTATCTATTATAATTTTAAATTTTCTTTTATTTTTTAATATTTATCTAAATTTTTCATAAATGATAAAATAAGTACATAAATATAAAATTATATATAAAGTTTGTAATATTTTCTTACTAAACAGATAAAAAAAGAGGGAGTGTGAGGAAAAGGAAATGATCGGCAGTCACATCCAAAGACAAGCCATTGAAATCTCTAGATTAATGCCACATTTTGAGTTTTTTGAAAAATATTCTTTTTAAAATAAAATCTAATTTTATTTGTTTTTACAAATATGTCATCAAAGTGGATGTGCCGGAGTGGTTATCGGGCATGACTAGAAATCATGTGGGCTCTGCCCGCGCAGGTTCGAATCCTGCCGTTCACGGTTTTTTTCTCATATATTGTTTTGGCCCTGATGAAAGGTAAAGTGAGACACCACAGTTGAAGACCCCAATCTTTTCTTCTTATTTTTTTTTTCGATTATTGCTCAAATTGAAGCCAACCAAAGCAAATTAATCACGACCTCCCTCACTTGGTACCCTTTCCTTTTCTATTTTCTATTTTTTCGATTCCATTTCTATTTCACTCTGTGCTATCAGGTATTGCACACTCTCTGCATATCATTTACTCTTATTCTTAGCTGTTTTTTGGTTCTATTTCTGTTTATAAACATATATCACTACTCTCTGTTTTGGGTTCACTGTACTATGACTAGTTTCCCTTGGTAACTGTTGTTTTGCCGCTTAAATTTTCTACTGCAGTCTTAATCTACAATGCTGATGGAAAATTTAATGGCTTGATAGTGATTGATTTTAATCCTTTTCTGGGTTGTCGGACTCCAATCTGTGGTGTAGGCCATGGTTGAATGACTAGTATATGGCTTTATTAATGAATGCAATTGATATGTTTGATTAAAAGTCCTAATGAATTTCTTTATGTGATGAAGCTTGTAGATCAGTCTCATTTGTTTTCTCAACAATTCCATTTTTTTACTTACTATATAACACTATTTAATCTAGAATTGAAATTTTGAGCCCTGTAAATGGAGATATTCAGGCTACAATTTCAAATGCCAATGATTTATTTGCAAAACAAAATTTGTACTTAGCTTCCAGGTGTTAAATTGTTGCTGTGTGGCAATTTGAGTTTGTCTTTTATTCTTATCCTTGTTGTATTCTGATTCTGTGCATAATTTTGTTGAAGTCTTGAAAGCAACAGCACCAGTGCATTTTGTTTATGAATAATTGAATTATTTTGACCTTGTCTGATGCAACCATGTAAATGCAACAGGGCATACATGAGACTTCCATGATATATTTAGGTTGCTTTGTGGGTTTAGACTTCATGTTTAAATGTAATCTTTCTATTAGAATATTTGGTTCCAAATCTTTTTTATTTGTGGGTTTGGGCTTTTCTTGATTTTGTTATTTTAAATTTATGTTTTTACTCTCACAGTGTCATTACATAGATATTCTTACTTTTCACTGGATGGATGACTTCAAATATAATGATATGCTAAAGTTGTACCACTTTTGATGAAAGAAAGTATTAAATTATTAAGGCAATTGATGTGATTTACTAACCACTATTTACTCCTTTTAATGTTACGGTGTTACCATTAGATTTATTTCTAGATACAAGGTTTCCAGTAGTTGTGACACATGGACTAATAACTTTTATTCTTATCTTATTCAGTAGCATACACATTTGTAAATAATTGATTGGTATTTTTTATGAAATTTTCTTTCCATGGTGGTGATTAATAGGTTGAATGGTTCCAAAATTTTTAATAAAAAAATCATTTTACTGCACTTATTGTGGAATAAGAATGCATTTTTGTAATCATGTTATTATTTGGTATGTCTAGTATTTCGTATAGGTTTCTATTGTCCAAATTTGCAAAAGAATAGTCTCTCAATTTAACATTTGGATTTTCATTGTCTAAATATTCCTTGAATTTTCATTATTTCAATTTAAACTCATTTGCAGTGCTCTATATTCAGTCTTTTCTTTGCCAGATTCAAGGAAAAGCATTTTGGTCGCAGTGGTGCTACATCTGGTTTGACCTCAAGTCTTGCTTTTACACTAGTGCAGGTTAGCATCAGTTATTACAGTTTCTGTAGATTTTTCTTTCTCTTTAACATCATATTTAGTGTAAAACTTGTTAATTTTGAAATGGTTATGGGAATCTGTGAATAGAAACATTGTAAAGCACAAGAAACAATCTGTACCCATCATCTATTTCTTATCACTTTATTTCCTTTTATTCCTTCCCACTTTTTGGCAGCATATTTCTAGCTGAATAACCTCTTAATGTAATGAAAATCATCAATAATTTAATAAGTTGAACTCCTGTCCTTTGCTCCTTTGTTAATCTTTCAGTAAGTTGATGTGATGGGAAATGTAGTTGGACCCATATTTTTATGTGGGATGTACCTGTGTGAGAAAGGGGGATCTTGTGTGGATAGGATAGGTAGGATTGGTTAAGTCTACTGAATACTGATAGAATACCGGTAATGATTCATTTTTATTTAATCAGCACAAATTGTTATCTATTTGATTAATCTCTGCACAACCTTGTTTATCACTGATGTGGGGCAACTGAGTGAGTCCTAATTTTGTATACTCTTTACAGCACTTGCAAAGTGAGACATCAACATTAGTTCTTAAACTGTGTTTTATGTTTACAGTTTAAACAATATCTAAAATTAGTAAACAATGATAATGACCAGAAGCTTATGAGGTAATTTGGCCCCTAACAGCCCATTAATTTGGCCCATAAATGCCCTGTTGATTCACAGGTCTGGATTGATAGGCTATGTTGGCATCTCTACCAACAAATACATCTCAATATTACCTGTGTTTCATACAGCAAATGAATCAAGAAGGGCAAAGACTTAGTCTTTAAGGGGTTGTTTGTGGGGAGGATTATCAAGGGAAAGGAAAAGAAAGGCATTTTTTCAGATTAAGAGAATTATATATCATTTTTTAATAAATAAATGATTAAATACATTAAGTTATCAAATTAAGAAATGTTCATTTAAAATGAAAAATTTTCCCTCCTCTCACTTTCCCTCGAAAATTTCCCTTCTCAAGAACCCCTAAATGTAATTTGACTTCGCTGTACCTTATTATTGATTTATAATTCAAGATTTGTTTTTCTATGCTTGAAAATTTTGCTTCTAAATGTCTAGGCTGGTAGTATAGCCCCTTATCCAATTACGGTCAATTTGAAATTCAGGTTTTGGCCTTTGGGTAACTTTCATTTGTCCATGGTCATTTATAGGTGCACCATGTCATTTTTACATTTTCTCCCTAGTTTAAAACTTTGAAGTATTTAAATTCAGTTTTAGCTGGTACCTAAATTAAAGTAATATCTGGTGAATATCTTTTGGATCAATGAGGAAGGTTTATCAACATCATCACTCACTGTCCTGTCTTCTTGCTGTATTAATCTCACACTTTGGAAAATGCACTTGGACTTGGTTCCTTCGGTTCCACAAATTATGTTAATTGTTAAACCATGTAGCATGTACAAAAAGTGGCACACAGAGAGGGAATTGATCGAATGATAAATTTGCTACAGGAAGAAAAGATGCTGATGACAACTTGACAAGTATAATGGGCTTGGTGGCAGTCACATGGCCGAATTGTCTAAGAAAGTGGCTTCCACTAACAAGGTTTCTTCATTCCTTGAGAGGTCATCAATTAGGCCAAATTTTAGTGTCTCCTCCTCTTGCATCTTTGGACCTTCCTGACCTCTGGACTCCTAATTCTTTGCGTCAGGGTATTCCAGCAACGCATAAAAGTTGTAAGTATTTTATTCCCTTGGTATGACTATGCTTTTATTTATATTTGTTTGGTTCTTAAATTCTATCATTTAGATGTTTTGATGCTATAGAAGGCCAATTCTATTTGTTCACCTAATCAACTTTAGTTTTTACTTGAGTAAAAGGTGGGCTTTACTGTCATTTGTAGACTCCTCCAGACAATCATGCAACTTCCAATTCTCTTTTGAAGGAACAAAAAGTAAAATAAACCAACCACATGGTGGTTGGAAGTATGGGTTTGCACAAGTTGCATGCTCAAGAAGAATACAATGACGACTGTTGAATTAATTTATTTATCCAAATCATATGCTAACAAACTATTAGGCTCTGTTTGTTAGCCTGTAATTAGCACCTAATTAGCTGCGTGGTTACTACCTTGATTGATTGTAAAAAAATCTGAGCAATAAATTAGCTTTGTAGTGCTACACAATTTCATTGGAACTCTTCTGCTTCTATACCTTTGAATAGATTATTAAAATTTTTCATTGTTTTCTTTTTCGCATAATATACATTCTTAATTTCCTTCTGTCCATTTTATAACTTAAGATACCGTACTAAGATTTATGTTTGCCTCAGTTAAAGGGCAGACTGCTGTAGTGCTTGATGGAAAGTTGATATCGATGAAAATCAGATCAAAAATAGCTGCTGAGGTAGGACAAATGAAGAAATGCCTAGGAAAAGTTCCTGGATTAGCTGTAGTTTTGGTGGGCCAAAGAAGGGATTCTCAAATTTATGTTCGCAACAAGATAATGGCCTGTGAAGAAGTTGGAATCAAGTCTTTGGTGACCGAATTACCTGCTGATTGTGCAGAAGCTGATGTTCAAAATGCTGTCATGAGATTTAACAAGGATCCGTCCATTCATGGTATTCTTGTGCAACTTCCTCTACCAGAAGTAATTTCTAAATCTGACTTTTTATGATAACTTAGATTCAAGAAAAGGGCTACTATCACGAACATTTCTAAGTCTATTCAGAGATGGTTAACCAATGAAATATTTTTCAAGCAGGGACCTAGGATCAAAATTGCCTTACTTTGAAAGGGAGGGGTTTATGTGCAATGTATCACATGAATCATAAAAGAAAATTAAGAGCATATTCTATGATCTTCATTTGTAGAGATCTCTTAGAAATTGATTTCATTTTTGTTAGTATTAGAAGATCTCTCAAAATGTATTTATTTTATCATAGTAGTTTCTTTGATAATCTCTTATGACTGGTTGCTAAATTTTATTCTATTTCTTGACGCATTTCCTTATTTGATATGTTTAGAAAGTTTTTGTTAGAGTTTAGCACTTTTCTTTTAATTTGATCATGTTGCACCACCAATAAAACAAGCCTCCCTTTTTTTAACACCAATTTTGTTTTCAATCCCTCCCCCCTCCCCTTTTCCTAAACTTTATATGACTAATTTTTTTTTAATTACTTCTCCCTAATGCTCATTTAAGCAGCTTTGGTGCAATGCATAGTGTTTCTTCCATGCCAGGAATATAGGCTAATGCACTCTATTTTTTAAGACCTTTAATCCCCCACAAAAGGAACAAGCGAGGTAACTAAAGGTCTGGGCTAGCATTTATATTGGTTCAAATCCAATTCATGAGCATATTACTTAGCAGGGAAACTGTCTTTAATGTCCTCACTCTGTCATCAACAGAAAACTCAGAATTCAGAATTACCAAGCCTCTCCAAATCATCGCCCTCTTTGAACTGTTGGCCAACTTATTTGGTCAACTAATTGATTTTATTCCTTTTTTAATGATTTGTTATCTCATTTTAGATGGCATTCTCCGATTTCACTACATCAGTTATCCATTACCTTTACATTATTTTCCATTCAAAACACACCCTGCCCAATGGTTGCCCGGCATAACAAAATTACTTTGGCCAAAATACCAGAAAACACCCGTTACTTGAACCAGCAAAACACAGGTGTGTCACACAAGCAATGAGGCATCCTCATGGTGCATCTTTGGAGACAGAATTTGATGCTATCATGAAAAAAGGAATACTGGGGAACAAAATAAATACTATAATTATCAATAGTGTAACCAGTTGGTGGTGCATACAAGTTAAATGCTATTGATAAAATAAATTCTTGTTTATTTGGATTTGGTTGTCTGGAAGAGTCATTGGCAGGTGAAATATTCTTGTATCTTTTTCTGAATAACTTGTTGTTTACATATCAGCTAAACATCCATGCAAATTATTAAACAAAAAACAACTGAGGATTAACACTAACACATTCAGAGTTAGCTAATTTAGTGTGCTTGACTTATTGCAAAACATTTGGGACAGCATCTAGATGAGGAAAAAGTTTTGGATGCTCTCTCTTTAGAAAAAGATGTGGATGGTTTTCATCCTCTGAATATGGGGAATATTGCCTTAAGAGGAAGGGAGCCTCTTTTTACTCCCTGTACTCCAAAGGGCTGCATTGAGTTATTGATCAGATCTGGAGTTGAGATTATGGGAAAGAAAGCCGTAGTGATTGGAAGAAGCAATATTGTTGGTTTGCCAACATCCTTGTTATTGCAGGTACACACTTGTATTTTAGTCAGAAGCCTGAATCATGGTTTATCTTATTTTTCCCCGCTGCATGAATGTGTCATTTTGATGTTGGCAGAGACACCATGCAACAGTCACTATCGTACATGCCTTCACAGATAACCCTGAACAGATCACCTCAGAAGCTGATATTGTAGTTTCAGCTGCTGGAGTGCCTAATTTGGTCCGTGGGAACTGGATAAAACCTGGTGCAACCGTGATCGATGTTGGAACAACTCCGGTTGAGGTGAGTTTTAAGTTACAACATAAGATAGTTTTTCATATTTTGGTTGCTACATATCAACTAAGTGAAGTGACTAACCAAGTATAAGGGTTAAAATGTTGCAGGATCTTAGCTGTGAGGATGGTTATCGTCTTGTTGGCGATGTATGCTATGAAGAAGCCATAAAGGTGGCATCCGTTATCACTCCTGTGCCCGGTGGGGTTGGGCCTATGACCGTTGCTATGCTATTATGTAACACTCTAGATTCTGCAAAACGCCTGCTCAATTTTACTTGACCTCTACCTCTTTTGATAGTATACTTCGCTCAAGGTCGTTTTGGCGTCAATTGAGTTTAGAAACAAGAACTAACAATTTTGTAATTCATTTATGGCCGATAGTCCAACTTCCACTTGAGTGTTACTTTTTTTTTTTCTTTTTTTTGGGTGAATTAACATTATTGCAAGAAAGGGGTTCTACATTTTAGAATAATTAGTTTTCCAGCTTTACCTCGCAGGATATCGATAAAGCTTGTTATGGACATTCAAATATATGCTCCTTGCTGGTAAGCTTAGTTTTTTCTGTCTCAATGCCATTCCATTTACATACAATTTAATGCTTTCTAAACAAACTCTCAAACTCGGGTATCTAAATTCTAATCCGCAGCGGTAGCTTGAAGCAACAATTTCCGATCCTGGCCTTTTACCTGTTTGATTTTCCGCTTCGATCATTTTACTGGTAGAATATGGACGATTTCTTCACTATAGGATTACTTTTTGTGGCCATAGCAGCTAAGTCAACTTCCTACACGCTACAGCCAGGCATTATAACATGCATAACAGCTTTATACAAATTTAATTGAAATGCATGGAATTGTTTTACACTGTTATCTAATTACGAATTGTTATATTATTAAAAATTGTTAATTTTTTAATAATTAAATCAGAAGTACATCAAGAACTAATAAAACTATGAATTGTAAGTGGGTTCTAAATATCAATTTTCAACTAAATACAATTAAATTTCTAATGCTTTCTCACACATGGATCATTCAATACTTTAGTTGAGTTGAGTTTGTGCAGTAGCCTTCTAGAGTCTAGGGAATGATCGATATAGTAGTAGCAATTTAAAGGAAAAAAAAAAAAGAATTGGGACTGTTGATGGTTAATTGCTCCCTTGCTAGCACAAATGTTGGGACTGTTGATGGTTAATTGCTCCTTGCTAGCGGGTTTGGGACTTTCATGCTCAATTAATTATGTTAATCAAAATATACAATAATCATTATTTATTCTAATTTTGCAAAAAACTTGATTTGAAATAAAGCATGTTAAAATTATTTTTGTATAATATGTTTGTGGTCACTTTTAACTTCTTGTCTTAAAGGCTGAAATTCATATACAAGTTCTTCGTAAGTAAGGATGGAAGTAGACAAACTTAAAGCTTATAAGATAAAAAATCTATAAGATATATATACACTTTTTTTATGATGAAGAAGAGAATATTATATTAGATTAGATTTACATGTAAAAATATCATAAATAAATAAAAATATCTATAATAAACTCTATTAAGTTATAATGATAAAAAAATTAATTTTAATTATTATATTATAAGGATAAAAAAATATTAGTTTTAGTTATTAGGAATTTTTTTTTTACAAAAAAGTTTAGATTAATTTGATTACGAAATTTCACTATACTCAGAATATGTCTTAAAGTTCAATAAACGTTTACAAAAATATTTGACTAACATAAATTTAAATATATAAAATAGTAATTTTTATTAAAAATAAATATTTATTATATAAAAATATAAAAGTGTATAGAAATTTTTTTTTTAATAAAAATCTACCACTTTTAAATATTTAAAATTAATCTTAACAATTAAGGATAATAAAACTAACGAAGATGTTAAATAAGTAAATATTACATAGAATCTAATTAAAATGCATTGAGAGTATAATTTTTTTATATTATTATTTAATTATAAATTATCATATTATTAAAAATTATTAATTATTAATTATTTAAAAATAACATCTATTGTAATTTTCAATTATTTGACAGTGTAAAAATGCTTATATCATAATATATTAAAATTAAACTCTTAATACATAATAGATTTAAATTTTGATACATTGCTGCTGTAAATTTATTTATATCAATCAATTAAAAATTATTATGGATATAAATTCTAAATCAATTATAATTAAAATAAAAAATATTTAATTATATGATAATTAATAATAAGAAGACAATATATTTTAATTGAATTCATATATTAAAAATTTAATTTTAATATATTATCAGTATAAATTTTTTATAATAATAAAATCTAATAAAAAATTAATTAACATGCAGTAATAGTGAATTTTTTTTACATAATCCAATCATAAATTTCTATATCATTAAAAATTATTTTTTAAAATAATTATTTTAAAAATTATACCTATTATTACAATGTAAAGTCTTTAACAATAAATCAAAATTAAATTTATAAAAAAGTGATAATTATATATATATATATATATATAAGAAATACCTATAATTATTAATATATTATAAATAATCTTTCTTTTAACATTGTCTACTTTAGAGGAATTGAACCATTTCGCCAGCCAACAAAGAATCAATGTAATTTTAGGTTGGATTGGGAAGCCTAAGCAAATTGAATAGAGTATTACTTTTCGCAATCCTTTTTGCTATTTATTTATTTTTATTTTTAGATAAATTTTACTTTTAAATTTATCCTTTTATTAACATATAAAATTTCAAAATTTACTTTTGAAAGTATAAAAATATAATTTTGGAAATATAATTTAAAAAGTGTAATTTTTTTTAAAATTAAATTTAAAAGCATTATTTTACATAAATATTTTAAAATTTAACTTTTAAAAGTATAAAAAATACACTTCAGAAATATATTTTTACATCTCTAAAAATTAATGTCCAAAAATATATTTTTACATTTCTAAACGTTAAATTTTAGAAATGTAAAAATACACTTTTAGAAGTTTAATTTTGGTGAACAATTTTAAAATTTAAAAGAAGGTATGAAACATTGTCACTAAAGATGGTGACCAACATTATAACTGAACGGTTGTGAAAAGTGATACCTAATCAAATTTGGACTAGAATTTTGATGATCTATGACTACGGTGCTTATTGGACGGGTTTAGATAATAGGATCCAGGACCGCCACAAATTGATCAAAGCATTTTCATAGGTTGTTTTTTCCAAATAAATGATCAGGTTAGTTAGATTTCAAATAGTGCTTACAGATCATTTCGATTTGGATCTATATAGTAGGTTTAAAAAATTATTAGGCTGAATTTTTTACATTTTTTAACAATTTTTTTAATGATTACAAAAGGTTTGATATGTGAGTGCGCTATTTTATTTTTATTTTCACAAATCACAAATAATAGACTTGAAAAGTTAAGATTTTCATGTCAATTTTTTACAATTCTATATTCAACTAAATTTGATTCTGATATATCATTATGTAGATTATTTTTTAAATTTATAACTTCAAATATGTTCCATCTACACATTAATACTGCCAAAAATAATTATAAATTAAATTTAAATGAATTTAAATTTAAATATACAAATTTTAAATACATAAAAAAAAAATTAAAAATAATTATGAGTAATGAGCACAATTATCAATTTATAAATTTTAAATTATTAACAAATGTTGATAGTGGCATAATTTTATGTAGTGGATATAACTACAAATTATGTGCAAAACTTATAAAATAAAAAAGATAAAATTAAATTAGTCCATCATAAATTGAAGATAGTATCATCAATCAAAATAGAACTTTATTTATAAATGAGCATACCATGTCAAGCAGAATTAATAAACAATATCAACAAATATACTATTACCAAAGACATACCAATGCAAGTACCATGTTTTGTAGGGAGCATAAAGAAACATAAATAAGGAATAGAACATAAGTACATAACCATTAAGAAGAAGAGCATTAAATTAACAGAGTCAGAAATTTCTATTAAGCATATAAATATCATCATTCATTCACTCAACAATGATCCATCATAAATCCAAAAATTTTCTACAAGCATAGGACAATGCACAACTAAGAAAATCCTAATCAACAGAAATATTGAAATAGTGAGATAATTAAATATTTAAAATTTTAAACTTAACTTACTTTAAAAATAAGAGACTTTTAGTTGTTAGCTTAATTTCAAAGTAAATCCTAATTGATAAGCCATTTTTAAAAGCATCAATTGGAAATGAGTAAAAAATATACTCCAAAAAAAAAAAAAAAAATAGATTTGAAATGTGTAACTGTAACAGAAGATGAAACAACAGTTAAAAAATCATAAAATTTAAGTAAATAATTTAATAATTAAAAAAATAAAATTAATGTTTTAATATTTTTTATCAACCAAGGATCCTTAGTTATGACTAAGTAGAAGATTCTTCTCCTACTTTAATTGTAATTGTTATTCCGCCTTCATTTGCACCTTGTCTAGATTTTTTCAATTTTTGGAAGCATATACAAATAATAAAATAAATTAACAATTAATATAATGAAATAGAACATAAATTTTAATAAAATAGGTAAAATAAAAATTACTTGTTAAAACTTTTTTAGAAAGTTCCAAATCCTCACTAATGAGAAAATGCTTAATGTGTTGAGCGGAAAACGTTAACAAATTTTGTGCATAGATAATAACCTCATCCATTTAAGGGGTTTGGAAACTTCTAAAGTGACTAGCATCCTATCCCCTCTCCTAAAGGCACTCTCTCAAGCCACAATGGACATTGAAATGACTAAGACATCCCTTGCTAGAATAGATAGATTAAGGAGAGGAGAGATGTTTTATTTCCACCATAAAAGTATGTTAAGTTTGTCATCATAATCAACACATGGTTCACTTAGAAACCTCCCAAGATCATTTCTAACATCAATTGAATTTTTTCCCTTAGATGTTGCCTAAAAGTATCAATTTTGGAAATATGGCTAGCAATTATGGGAGGGCAGGTTTGAGATGAACTACCTTAAAGTAAATGTTAGGAGGAATCAACAATACTATGTTGCTACTCATGGAGAGTTGCATACCACTAGTATAATCTAGATATATTGAAATTGACACTAAAGGCTAACTCAATATAAAAGTCACTATCATTTGGATACATATCATGAAAAGGCTATTTAATATACTTAACCTTAAACCTAAGATCAAGCATCACTCTAAAATAGAGAAAATTGTTTATATAAATAACCTCATTCCAATACTTATCATTTTTTTTTTCATCTCACACCTTATGCTAGTAAAAAGGGTATTCAGGTTCATAGAGGCTTGATTTAACTCAACAGATTAGTGAAAGTTGATAGAATGCAACATGAATGGTTTTGGAATTGGAACCATCCTCCTCAGATCTTCTTTTCCTTTTTTAAGCAAAGATGAGAAGATTCAATGGAAGATGGTCATGCCTAGAACAAAGCTCAATTCTCCCTTAAGGCGATCTTTTTGTTCACATTAGGAGGAGGAGGTTATGCAACGATCCTAGAAGTCCATAGACACTAAGGAAGATAAGAAAGGAAAAAGTTATCATCTTGTAATGATGGTGGTGGAGGATAAAGGTGAGGAAAAAGTTCAGATAATTATATACTCACCCGCTTCCATCTAACTAAACCTCTCTTAATTTAAAAATTAAAATTTACTTTCATCTTATTATTACCCGATTCATTCATCTACTTATTTCAATCCATTAAATTTTCTGATGAGTATGACATTTTTGTCAATCCTTAACCATGGATCCTTTTTCAATTTTTTTAATAAAATAAGTTTTTAACCATATAAATAATTAATAATATTTAATAAAAAAATATCAATAATATAATATTTAAAGTAAAATAATTACTTTTCTATTAAAGTCTATTATTTAAACAATATTTTATTATATTCTTATATTAATATATTGATTATAAAATTAAATATTTAACTCGGATTAGTGGAAACGGCCCAGTCCACCATTAGTATCAATAAAATTTTTGAACCGTACCAAAATAAATATTAAATTTAAATTTTATAATTTAATCCGTATGTTTTTTCGGGTTAAACAGTTCAGCATACGAGGCTCGGCCATTTTGCAAAGTCGATGTTTTTTCTCTGAAAAGAAAAAGTGGATTACGACCAAAAACAATAAGAGTGGATAACTCTTTTAAATTTTCATCTCGAAACTGTGTTGGGCCTAACCTCAATTTACAGTACTACTAAGTCCACTGTTTTTCACTCCTAAACGACTACGTCGTTCGCAATAGTCCTGTCGTTTAAACGGAACACTTTATCGAATCGCGCCGCTTCATCTGCGAACCGAAAAGCCCAAACAACAGAGCATTAGGGTTCACAGCTCCGGCGACGATGGAGGTAGCGAACAGCCGGAACCCCGCCACTAAACGGAAATTAGACGACGCCGTTTCACCGGCATCCATTTCCAACGGCTTCAACAACAACAGCAACAACGTTGATCTTTCCCTTCTGGAAGCCATCGAGAAATCCCAAAACACCGTCGAAGTTCTCGACCTCCGAACCCTAAAGAAGCTCGTTCTCTCCTTCGAACGCCGTCTCAAGGAGAACATTGAAGCTCGCCTCAAGTACCCTAACCAACCCGATCGCTTCGCCGATTCCGAAGTGGAGCTTCACGAAGAGCTCCAGAAACTCAAGGTCCTCGCTGGAGCTCCCGAACTTTACCCTGACCTCGTCAACCTCAACGTCGTTCCCTCAATCGTCGACCTCCTCAACCACGACAACACCGACATCGCCATCGACGTCGTTCAATTGCTCCAAGAACTCACCGACGAGGACGTCCTCGATGACAACGACGATTCCGCTAGGGTTTTGGTCGACGCTCTGGTCGACAACAGCGCGCTCGAGCTTCTCGTGCAGAACCTGCATCGGTTGTCCGATTCGGACCCCGACGAAAACGCTGCCGTTTACAGCACGCTCGCGACCATCGAGAATTTGATCGAGGTGAAGCCCGCGGTGGCTGAATTGGTGTGCGAGAGGACCAAACTGTTGAAGTGGTTGCTGGGGAAGATCAAGGTGAGGGAATTCGATAGTAACAAGCAGTACGCGTCAGAGATTCTGGCGATTTTGCTGCAGAGCAGCACGGTGAATCAGAAGAAGTTGGGGCAGATGAATGGGGTTGATGTGGTGCTTCAGGCTGTGGCAATGTACAAGTCTAAGGACCCCAAGAGTTCGGATGAGGAGGAGATGGTGGAGAATTTGTTTGATTGCTTGTGCTGTTTGTTAATGCCGCTGGAGAACAAGGAAAGGTTTGTAAAGGCTGAAGGGGTGGAATTGATGATAATTATAATGAAACAGAAGAAATTGGCTTATGGCTCTGCTATTAGGGCGCTTGATTTTGCAATGACCAAGTACCCTCCTGCTTGTGAACGGTTTGTGGATGTTTTGGGGTTGAAGACAGCGTTTGCAGCTTTTATGGGTAAGGCAAGTGCTACAACCTTCCACCACCATTGGCCGCTTGCAGAACCATCAAGAGTTCAATTGTTGCCTTTTTTTGAACTTGTTATTAGCTCTTGTAATGGGGTTATATTGTTACTTTCAATGTCGAATTGCATATGTTTATTTTTTGCTTTCCTTGTTTTGTGGAATGTGATTTTGTAGACTTCTTATAAATAGATTATTCTAAAAAGCTTTTATATTTTGATATGTAGATTCCTATAAGTAAGAAGAACAAGAAAGAACGGTACCAGGAGGACTTAGAGGAGCGCCTTGTGTCACTGATTGCATCATTATTTGGTAAGCAGGCAAGGGAGATTCTATTTGAGTTTTGATTTAGGATGTCTTATTTGGCAAGATACTAACATTTCTAGATTGTATGCATAATTAGTTTTGTTGAAATTTATTATGGTCAGGTTGCAGTTGCTACTGCAAATACACACTGCATCCTGCAGTTGACTGGGTATGATAAATCTCAAATGCAAAAGAGAGCTTTAGTCTAAATGGGTTTCTGAAAAATTGGTTCTTGATAGAGAGCTCAATTGTATTGTTCCATTTAGCCAATCATTCCTGGTGGAATAAGGCCAGTTTGTTTGTTATCTGTGACGGTATCCTGCTCCTGCATTATTGTCTCTGTTTGGAATTTGGTATATCCATTATAGATTAAGATGTTGTGGTGTTAGTTACATTTATTTATATGTGGAAATGACACCAAAATTTTGAGTTCTTCATAGTGACATTGAGTTTTCATGAAATTGTAATTTGCATTTTGTGAGATGTGAGTGTGTATATTTATACCTTTTCCGATATACTGATGTTGAACTTAAGTGCTCTATATTTTTGCCAGGTGGAATCTTGAGGGGTTCTAGGAGAGAAAGATTATTAAGTAAGTTTGTTGAAAACGAATGTGAGAAGATAGACAGGCTAATGGAACTATATATCAGGTGGGTTGTACTTGTTCTCTACTTCTCTTTCTGAAGTTCGTGATTATTGGGGAATGCTAATGAGTGTTCTAAGAGCATTGGGTAAGGAATCAAAAGTGGAAAATTTTTATTGGAAAGTGTAACATTTAATGTTACCAATGCACCTTCATTGTGATTTCCAATAAAAACCATCCATATATTGACTCCATAACCAATACCCTTAGGATACTTGTTAGCAAGATGAAATGAACTTATTCCTTTTGTTCCATGCTGTTATATATCAATGTTAAAATTAGTATACATCTTTGTCTGTGTAGAATTGTAAAAGTTGTGGTAGTAGGGCTCTTGATTTTAAGATTGTATTCTCATTTGAACATACTGAACTATTTCCTCACCAGATATTCAGATAGAGTCAAAGCAGAAACTGAACGGTTGAATCAAGTTGAGCTTGATGACTTGGAGGTAGTTGACTTATTCTGCTTCGACATGTCATATTAAAATAACCTTTCTTGTAAGACAATCTAATATTTCTGTATTTTATAGATTGATGAAGATGAAAAGTATAATCGAAAACTAGAATCTGGACTTTATACTCTTCAGGTAAGGGTTTTTTTTTTTTTTTTTTTAATTTTATCTGCACTAACTGATGCTGAGAAATGATATAGTAGTTGTATTTTGGAGTTTTATGTACTCATCCATAACTGCTTCAGAAAAAATGGATGTGTCTTTTTATTATTTTGTAGAAAACATTTATTCTTTGTACATAACCAGCTGTATAGTTATTAACAAAATGAAGTTTTTAAGGTTTTAATTTCTCTGCATTTCAAATTGCATTTAGAAGAATTTTCTTAAACACCAGTAGTGCTTGTACCAGCTTCATCATCTATGTAGAAGAAACCAGTTTTTACAGCATCTTCTGTGCACTTACAATTTTATATATGGTTCTGCAGCTGATTGCTGTAATTTTGGGTCATCTTTGGTGCTCAGAGTAAGTATATGCATCTATATTTTGGTAATATCAAGAGCTCTGAGATATATGTTTTCACCTGACTTGTGCTAATTAAATGCTTTTGCGGTCAGGCATCCACAAATGAGAGGGAGAATTGAACTACTACTCAAGCAGAACAAACTTAGTAAGAAGCATCTCAAGGATATACTTCAGGTACATGCCCTCGGTGGCTAATATTTGAGATGATAATTTTGATTTTACTGTTTGCGTATCTTTTGTCTTGTTAGTGTTGGTCTCTGCGTGGAAGATGCATTGAAGTCCTTTGTCCAACTAAATGTCAGTTCGCCATATTTTCATGCTTTTCCACATTTCAAAGAACGGGCAATTTTTTGATTTTAAACATATTAGTATTTTATTCCCTTACCCCTACCCAAAAAAATAAAAATAAATTGAAGTTTCGAATTAAGAGTCTGAACTTGATTATCCCTTGGCTGTGGTTTGCCCACAGTGGACTTTTCACTGCGGTACATTTGGATGGGGTGATGTATAGGGGATGGAATTTGGGGTGATGAGTGATTTAGGTAACTAGTATTTTTTCTCCCTTGTTTGGATGCTTTGTAATTTAGAAGGAAAGAAATAAAACAAATGGGTCCCACACTTAAATTTTCATGGCTCAAGTACCGTGAATTTGGAAGTGGGACATGAATTTTTTTGCCTTTTGTTTTTATATAAAGTTTTCATTTAAATAATATTTTATATAATATAAAAAAAAATTTAAAATAATATTATCTGGAAAAATAATATGATGAGAAAATATTTATTTTTATTAAATTAATTTTTATAACTGTTATACATAGTTTTTTTTTACATAATTTACTTATTTCTTTTCAACTTTTTACTCATTCAATCAAGTGCAGGGAGTTATTTCACTTATTTTCCTTCCTTCTATTTTAACCTATCCGAACAACATATATATTTTTTATCTTATTTTTATTCTATTTCTCATTTGTTTATTTTTTTTCTTTGTTTCATTTCCGCACCCAAACAAAGCCTTAGAATATCAACCTTGTGGTTTAATTTGGTGATTTAGTTATACACTTTTTTTTATAAATGACAATGCTTAGCTTCCCTAGTTATGCTGTGTTTGAATCATTCTGTGCATACTAGAAACTCAGTATGTTAAAATAGAAATAGCAGAGCTCTAATCTATTGGAATTTCTTCGATGGTTCAGGAATATCATGATAATATTGGTGATCTTGATGGACCAGAAGAGAAGGAGCGAGCACAGACAAAAATTCAGAAGTTCATAATGGCGTTATAGCTAGTGTAAGGCTTAATAAGCTTGAAGGAAGTAATTGAAGTTTTTTCTTAAATGCATGTAAAATCTGCTATTTGTCCAAAACGGGGAATAGATAAGATTAGTCACGGTAATGGAGAAAGAATGCTGATCCGCCAATGTTGAGATCATAATCATGTGCCGTTTTTGTCAATTTCTTAATGTATGTATATTGCATATTAATTTTTGCTTTCTTGGGGTTAGTTCAGTGGGTAAACTTTAGTGGACGTTTCGGTTGCAAAAGTGTTTTTTTTTATTTAAAAATATGATATTTTTTATTTTCAAAATTTTGTACATAAAACAGGCGATAACAAAAAACAATGTTGAAAATAAAAATAAGGTGATATTTTTAAAAGTAAAAGTGAAAATAGAAAATAAAAATAAAAAATATTTTTTAAACCAAACATCATCTTGGACCGAGTATTCTCATAGGTATAATCCGAGATTAACCTCCGCAGCGGGATAGGTAGGTAGTTAACTTTTGTGATGATCTTAACAGCTGAACCTTCACACTGTAGGTAAATTCGTCTCAGTCATAAAATACTTTTCCTACAACCAACCAGAGGACCAAACTAACTTGGATAATAATAATAATAATATATTAATTAGATGAATACAAAGTGTATTGCAAATTTGGTGGAGGAAAATACACGTAAAAGAATGGATCTAAGCTCTGGTTTGATCATGCGCATGGTGCTGCTTGGTTCTTTTGGTGTTTTGCCTTGTGATTCGACCGGTAGGGTTTCAGCGAGAAAGAAGCAGTACAAACAAATGTTTCTATAGCCGCATAATTGAAAGTAATCATAATGTGAAATGTGATCATGATGGAAAAATGTTTTGAATATGTAATTCGTATTTCATATACCATTACTTGTATTGGATTTAGGAATTCACTAGTTATTTTTCCTTTATTTTGACTCTTGTTTACAAATATAAAATGTGGCGCCCGTGATGATTTAACCTCCGTGGAGTTGGCACAACCTGTCGCCTTCTTCAGGCTTCACTCTTCAACAGTACTGATACTCGAGTTTATATATTGCGGCAGCAAACTGTTAGAAATACGAAGCCTTGGATTAGGCCCCAGTATCTTGCCTGGTCTAAATGGACACATCCTACCCCATCTTCAGGCAAACTATTACAACTCGTACAGGTTGCGGCGCGCAACCTATATCATTCCATCCCTCACCATCTTGGTTTCCGTGGCCTGCCCCTGAAAGAACCTCTGCTATATTGATATATAATTAGTTCTTAAAACTAACAATAACGCTAATCTAGTGTTTACATTCTTCTTTTGTATGTTTTTTTTTTTAACTTAAAACTAATATTACTTCATTTTCAATTGAGTATTTGGCTATTGAGTTGAATGAAAATTGATGGCTAGGCAAATATCGACTTACCTGGAGGTGGAGGTGGTAGCAGTTGTTTCTGAAGTGCCCCTTAGACTGAGTTTCTTAAATGAGGACTGAGATTCGTCCAGTAGTTCTGTAAGCAAGGCTTCCTCAATGGCCTCTGCTAGTTTCCTGTCATCAACGGCATTATGGAAACACTCTTTTCTCTTGGCATCATTGACTAGATTTCTCCATACAGAATCACTGCCGATTAATGTTTTCTCGTTCCCTAATATCCAAAGGCAATGTCTGCCCAAATCAAACCCAATCTTCAGTCAGCTTATGTCGATTCTAAAAACTTGGAAGCAACAATACAACATGATTATGTTATAAAAGTAGTATACCTAGCCCGAGTAAGTGCTACATTTGCTCTCTGCCTATTTGAAAGAAAACCGATTTTTGCATTCTCATTAGATCTCACGGTGGAGATTATTATTATATCTTCTTCACCACCTTGAAAGCCATCAACTGAACGAACACTAACAGAGAAATCAGGGTCAACCAAATTGTACTGCTTAATTCTTTCCTGGATTTCATACACCTGAGCATTATATGGAGATATGATTCCTATGCTCACTTTCTTCCTTGTCCTAAAAAATTCTGTACCAAAACAGGAACAGTGTCATATACATGGTATACTATTGGTATCAAAAACAAGAAGCTTTCTTATCTAAGATTAATGCAACACACGATTCACAAACACATGTACTTGGACATGAGAGAAGGAGAAAGGAAAAGTAACCATTTTCAAGGCCTTTGATAATCACGGAAATAACAGAAGCCTCAACCATGTTCTTCAAACTGTGACCGCGACCAGATCTTTCTTTGCCCTTAGCTATGTTTATAAATGAATATGAAGAATACATTTTTCCTTCAAGGAAAGGCCTATTATAGCTCATTTCTCTTACATTGGGGGCATCAGATAGTTGATTTTCATAGAACTCCTTATTTGGGAATAAACTGATGGATGGATGCATTCTATACTGAACATTAAGCAGATGTTTCTTGTATCCCAACAATACCAGCCTCTCAAACAAACTTCTTCCATATTCAGCCTCCTCACAAACCTAAAATTTGATCATTATAATCATATTAGAAAGTAGAAACTACTCCTTAATGATGCACACAATCCAAATCACACAAAAATGAAGAAATGAAAGAAATAGAAGGAAGTACCTTGCTTTTGACTACCGCAGGAAGTTGTCTCTCATCACCTATGAGGACTACATGGTGGAGGCCTGGCAGTTGCAATGGAATGGTAGATTCACATTCCTTTAGCTGAGCAGCTTCGTCAATAACTAAAAATTGTACTGGTGTCATTCCTTCTGTAAACAATTTTGTAGAACTTGATGCAGTACAAAAAATCAGGCATGCATTCATCAAGCAAAACTTTGCCATTTCATATTTGTCAGTGATGTTTGGAAGTGAAATTGTCTGGGAAATAGATCTTAGTTTGAGAAGACACTCGTCCTTTTTTATGCTTAACCTTCCAAGGAGGTAGAGAATGCTTTCTCCACCCTCACCATCCTTGAAAACCTGCTTCAAGTTGGCTTTACTCAAAGAGGTTTCAAGAGATCTTAGCAAATCAAGAGCAACAGTCATTTTATTTATCTCCTCTGATGGAATAAAAGAAGTTGGTAGGTGTGTGTACAAGCTTCGTGTGTATACCTGGAGTTTCTCTCCAATGAAACTGAATCTCTGCATAAAATATTGCTCAAGTGTCATGACTCTTTTCTTTCTTTCATCCTTATATGAAAGGTATTGCTCTTCAATGTAACCGTACTTTTCCTTCAAAAATTTCTCTAATGTCAGAGGATCATCATTATTCTCATGTTGCTTATATGAACGATATGCAAGTTCTACATGACCATACTTTTGCTTAGCAAACTCTTCTAGTGACACAAGACCATCTTCTTCCTCATCAAGCATGCCACACTTATACATACTATATTGCCCTTTGGGGTCCTCAAGCAACTTGATCATTGACTTCAAGTAATGTTTCCATCCTGTTAATGGAGCAAAACACTTCACAAGATTATCTACACGATAATCGAGAAAGACATCAAGGAGGTTCCGGTAACCATCTACTTTCATTCGAGATTTATTGCCAAATACCACTATGTCACCAAAGCCGTATGTATGATGTTCAAGTGACCCCTTAACTAAATTTTGGAGGCGAGAAGCCACTTCCAGCACTGCAGTATTAGTTGGAGCACATGTTAATGTTCTGGTTTTCAACTTGAGCAGAGAAAATAACAAGGAAGCCACTGTCTTGGTTTTGCCAGTCCCTGGTGGACCCCAAATAAGTTTAATAGTGTCATTATGATGACATTCCCTCATGGTAACACAGCTTAAAACTGCATCTTTCTGGGATTCATTCAGATTCTGAGACTGGATTAACTTTTGGACTCTGGAACAAGCAACACTGTGGTTTTCCCCTGAAAAGCATATTTGACAGTTTTCTCCGTTCTGTAAAATATAAAGCAAGCATGAATCAAACATGTTTCCTTCATAAAAACTATCTTTAGATAAAAAAAAATCAATCTAATACAAGTAATCATAATAAAAACATTCAATTCCTGTCCAGTTTTTCGAAGATTGAATTTGAACATATATGGCATCATGCCACTTGCGCAACAAATGCATATGAACATTTCAAAATAACTACCCATGTAGAAGAAGATATTAATTGTATTTAAGAAGTTACAGTTAGTAACAGTGGTGAAGTAGTATCGTGTGATTAATAATGAGAAACTAGCTATGAATTGGCATAGTGATTCTTACATGCGAATCAGCTTGCAGCACTTTTTTAATCATGCTCATGCTTGCACCCTCCAGCTCTGAGTTCAAGGCTTTCCAAATACGAACACTTGGTGTCAGGTTCAAAAGATATATGGCATAAAGCTTTGGTGCATTGTTTTTCCTCAAGGGAAAATCAATGTCCGTGTCAAAGCTTTTGGATGAGAGTATTGAGATCTTATCAGTACTTTCTTTTGATCCATGAACATAAGCGATATGAAAGAATCTTTTGGGCTTGTTCAAGTCATCAACGGTTTTTGGTTTAATGTCTGCGAAGGCAATGAGATCTCCAACCTCAGGCTCATATTTCCCAATATCTTTCTCATCATTGTTGGTTCTCTTCACTGAAATTAGGTAAAACAAACTCTTAGTAGATATGAAGTTCTTCGATCTGTCAAGTTCAACACTCGAGATTTCACAAAAGGGAGCTCGATCCACGCCTCTCAAGCTTGAAGACAGTTCACTGTGAGTTTCCTCAATGAGTGAAGGAATGAAGGAGTTCATGTAATCTGTTGTTGATGAGAATATCTGTGGGATCTTCCTTACCTGAGAGAAAACAATTTTGAAGGTTTACATATTTTGATGATGTATATCATTAGAGGGACAGAATGACATGCTAATGTTAACACATGTGAATTCTCCAAATAGATTGTAGAGACATTCCTGATTTTTTTTATGTACATAAAGTTAGTAGAACATATATATATTTCTCATGCCAAACTATGAATAAAGAAATGCAGAACATAAAGGATAGTTAAGTAAGTTTTACAGTCAATAAAGATGTCATAGAAATGCAGTTGCATAATCTATTCCTCACTAAATCATTAAATTAAATTAATGATAGGTTCGAAGAGAAACATGATTTGGTTGCAAAGGTTATAATATTAATTATCTATTTAAAAAATTGAAAAAAGAAGAAGACAATTGAGATGTGAGAAAATCTAAAGTACCTAAGCAGTGGAGATCAACTGGAAAACAAATTTCAATTTATTTTTACCATGATTAATTAAAATCATAGAATGGCTTCTCATCATGCGGGTTAATTTTTTTTCCCCCTCTCTAACTAAAAGGGACTAATAAAAACACAATAACAAAAAAATGTAGTATCTTTAGAAACACATGGACAATTGATGAGTTTCTGGGAGGTATTTTTTTGGAGGTTAACATTCTTTTGATGTTGACCATTGAAAAAAAAAAAAGAAGAAAAGAGGGAAAACAAACTTTGTGCTTGCAGAGGTTTTCGTTGAGAACATCGTTGAGAGTCCAAGAGAATACAATCTCTACCAAATTGGCAAGATCAAGACCCACCCCTTTAGCATTGCCACTCCTTTCCATCTTTTTCTGCTGTGTCTCAACAAAGTAATCGATTGCAAAAGAATATCTCAATGTCACTACTCACTCACACCTTCTTCTATATATATATAAACAAGAACAGACAAATATAAAGAATCCCTTACATCTGAAGGAACTAAATAGTTTACACGAAACTTGCTCAACAGGTATACCATAATTTCTTATCCTTGATGAAAGTGAAAAGAAGATTCTCACATTTAATGGGCCCATATTTATGGTCATCTAAAGTAACTTAACGTGCACATAAAACGTCACAAGCTATCGCAAAACCGAGTGGAAAAGGTGTGGAACTATGAAACATTATGTACAAAGACATTGACGCCAGGTCAACTGCAAGTCCATTCCATTGGAGCATCTAAAATAGGCCGGCCACTCGGTTTTATGCAACCATTGGTTACTTCTATAGAAATTTTGGTTCAATGTGAATGAAGCAACCTAAAGGGTATGTGGAAGACTAGAAATTTTTATGATTATGTTGAATGCTAGTTTGTTGACTATAGTGGAAAATATTGAGAATCAATAATAAAAAGAATTTTACTTTAATACTTAATGTTTAAGGGTCCAAAAAAAGAGAACTCTGAAGAATATATACATATATTACTTCATGATAATCCTACTTAAATCCTAATTAAATACTAGTTTCTTAAAATGACAACATATTAGTTTCTTAAAATCAATAAATGATAAAAAAAATAAGATAAAAAACTTTAAAATGAATTAAAATGTTAATTAAGATAAAACTTTTGGATTGCTAAAATAACATTTTTTTTTGTGTGAATTAACATAGATAACTCTTTGATCATTTTACTACCATTTTCTACGAATAGGTTTGGAAGCATTGTCCTTTTACTACATTAACACAATATACATATTATTGAATATGCCACTTAAAATTGGTTAAATCATTTATACACAATACGTGTTTATTAGATCGTTAAGCAGTGACCGTAACAACAAAAGGTTAATTAATTATAATCAAATTATTGATTTGATTAGATTGATCAAATTTTATAAGATCCATAATAGACACTTAAGATTCAAAATTAATGAAAATTTTACAAAAGTCATATTTGTTTCTTACCCCATAAATGAGTGTCTGTAGTAACAAAATCAATCGATTTGTACGAACTGACAATGAATTAAAAGAAGAATAAATTGATTAACGATAACAAAATAAAAGTATTTGAAGAAAAATATGCTTAAAATAAAGGTTTAATTGTATTTTTAGTGCCTATATTTTAGTCAACATGACATTTCAATCCTCCTAGTTTTAATTATTCATATTTAATTTTTTAATTGTTTAAATTGAATTCTTCCATCCAAAAGTATATATGTAGAAAGAAAATTACATAAAATATTTAATTAAAAAAATGTAAAAGTATCATTTTTAAAACCAAATTTATTTTAGAAAGATGATCAATACAGTCTATTATTTACGTGATAAATTGAAATTTCAATTACTGTTATAGTTACATTACAATCTTTAATATTGTTTGATTATGATTGTAGTTCTGAAAGTTATAGAAACGATACAACAGTTGATGTTATGACTATAATTATGGTTATGGATAATAATTTAAAATTATATATTATAATCCTTTGTAGTGGATGAAATGTGTTTCCATTTAATGAAAAATATTCATTTTTGAATATTTTATAAAATTAAATAAAATATATTGATAATATAATTTTTATATTATTTAATTATTAATACTTATATAAATATTTTTTTTATAATAATTAATTAAAATTTATTATCTATAATAATTTGTAATTACTTAATAATATAAAATTATACTAACAATGAATCAAAATTAAACTCTTTATTTAAGCAAACGTTATTTAAACATAAAAAAGTGTTTATGAAAAGAATATATATATTAATTAATCAAAATTAAACTAGTTTTATTTAAGCAAACGTTACTCAAACATATAAAAATGTGTTTATAAAAAGAATATATAATAATTAGAGAAAAGTTTAATTTTATACTGTTAATGTTAAATTCTTTATGCTATCAATTAATTAAAAGTTATCATACAAGTACAAATTTAAAAATAATTATAATAAAAAATAATTTTAATTATATGCTAATTATTAATTAGATAATTATATAAAAATACATTATCAATATATTTTAATTAAATTTCATATATAATAAAAATTTATTTAATATATTTTTAAATAATTTAAAATATTTACAAACATATAGGAATATTAGATAAAAGAATAATGATTGAGGTAAACAATAACTACCTACATATATTTAAAAATGTGTTTGATAAAATTAACAGATAAATTAAAAAATTATCTTAAAAATTAAAAGATGAAAATTAAATTGAAAAGATAAATAAAAGGGATAAACCACTGATAAATACAAAATTATAAATAAAAATACAGTTAAATAATATATTAAAATTTAATAAGTACAGTATATTTATTTTCTTTTCAACAAAAATATATTATAATTTTATTTTTTAAAATAAAAATATTTATGATAATATTAAATTTATATAAATAAAAAATTAAATTAAAAAATATTTTCAATTTGGAACTAAAGAATATAAAAGTTACATAAAATAGTTTTTTTAAAAAATTAATAACTCCTTTTAAAATAAGTTACTATAAAAAAACAAAATTTAAATATTTCAACCAATTTTCTAATTAAAATTTTCAACTTTATGCTATATGAAATGTTTTACCAAATACATAATTAAACTTTAAATTTTTTAATGAGTTTTAAATGCCATTGAGTTATTGTAATCAATATAATGAAAACCGTCATAGAAACTGGCAAAAGAAATGATCCCAAAATTTCAAAAATCATCACAAAGTTTGGATGACACGCTTTTGTAAGGAAAAATTTGGATCCTGAGCCATTCTACATATGGAGCAAACTGCAAACTGTTACAAAGCCTTGGATCTGGCCCCAATATTACATATTCTAAAAGGACACATCCTACCCTATCTTCACCCAATCTATATCACTCACCATCTTTGTTTCCATTGCCTGCGTCTGAAAGAACTTCTGCTGCTATATTCATATATAATTAATTACTTCTTAAAACTAGCAATAACGCTTACCTTATACTGAGTTTCTTAAATAGGGACTCGGATTGGTCAAGTTGTTGTATAAGCAAGGCTTCCTCTATGGCCTCTGCCACTTTCCTGTCATCATCAGCATTATGGAAACACTTTCTTTCCTTAGCATCAAGCACTACATTTGCCCATACAGAACCACTACCCATTAAAGTTTTTTCGTTCCCTAATATCCAAAGGCAATGTCTGTACTAATCAAAACGAATTTTCAGTTAGATTATGTCTGTTGTAGGAAATTGGAAGCAACAATGCAGTGATGCATCATAGCATGATTATGTTATAAAAGTAATATACCTAGCTCGAGTAAGTGCCACATTTGCTCTCTGCCTATTGGAAAGAAAACCGATTTTTGCATTCTCATTAGATCTCACGGTGGAGATTATTATTATATCTTCTTCACTACCTTGAAAGCCATCAACTGAACGAACACTAACAGAGAATTCAGGGTCAACCAAATTGTACTGCTTAATTCTTTCCTGGATTTCATACACCTGAGCATTATATGGAGATATGATTCCTATGCTCACTTTCTTCCTTGTCCTAAAAAATTCTGTAGCAAAACAGGAACAATGTCATATACATGGTATATTATTGGTATAAAAAACAAGAAGCTTTCTTATCTGAGATTAATGCAACGCACGATTCACAAACACATATACTTGGACATCAGAGAAGGAGAAAGGAAAAGTAACCATTTTCAAGGCCTTTGATAATCACGGAAATAACAGAAGCCTCAACCATGTTCTTCAAACTGTGACCGCGACCAGATCTTTCTTTGCCCTTAGCTATGTTTATAAATGAATATGAAGCATACATTTTTCCTTCAAGGAAATGCCTCTTATAGCTCATTTCTCTTACATTGGGAGCATCAGAAAGTTGATTTTCATAGAACTCCTTATTTGGGAATAAGCTGATGGATGGATGCATTCTATACTGAATATTTAGCATATGCTTCTTGTATCCTAACAATACCAGCCTCTCGAACAAACTTCTTCCATAGTTAACCTCTTCACAAATCTAAAATTTGATCATTATAATCATTTTAGAAAGTAGAAACTAATCCGTAATGGTACACACAATCCAAATCGCTCAAAAAATATAAATGAAAGACTAACAAACAAGTACCTTGCTTTTGACTATTGCAGGAAGTTGCCTCTCATCACCAATGAGGATTGCATGGTGGAGGCCTGGCAGTTGCAATGGAATGGTTGATTCACATTCCTTTAGCTGAGCTGCTTCATCAATAACTAAAAATTGTACTGGTGTCATTCCTTTTGTAAACAACTTTGTAGAACTTGATGCAGTACAAAAAATCAGGCATGCATTCATCAAGCAAAACTTTGCCATTTCATATTTGAGAGTAATTTTTGGAAGTGAAATTGCCTTGGAAAGTGATCTTAGTGTGAGAAGGCACTTGTCCTTTTCTATGCTTAACCTTCCAAGGAAGTCAAGAATGCTTTCTCCACCATCACTGCCATTGAAAGTCTGCTTCAACTTGGCTTTCCTCAAAGAGGTTTCAAGAGATCTTAGCAAATCAAGTGCTACACACATTCTCTTTATCTCCTCTGATGGAATTAAAGAAGTTGGTAGGTGTGTGTACAAACTTCGAGTGTATGCCTGGACTTTGTCTCCGATGAAACTGAATCTCTGCACAAAAAATTGTTCAAAAGTCATGATTCTTCTATTTCTTTCATCCTTATATGAAAGGTATTGCCCTTCAATGTAACTGTACTTTTCCTTAAAATATTTCTCTAGTGTTGGATCATCATTCTCATGTTGCTTATATGAACGATATAAAAGTTCTACATGACTATATTTTTGCTTAGCAAACTCTTCTAATGACATAAGGCCATCTTCTTCCTTAGCACGCATGTTATACTCATCATATTCCGTTTTCGGGTCCTCAAGCAACTGGATCATTGATTTCAGGTAATGTTTCCATCCTGTGGATTGAGAAAAACACATCATAAGATTATCAACACGATAATCAAGAAAGACATCAGGGAGGCCCTGGTATTTATCTACTTTCATTCGGGATTTATTGCCGTATACCAAAATGTCACCAAAACCATATGTATCATGTTCAAGTGACCCTTTAACTAAATGGTGGAGGCGAGAAGCCACTTCCAGCACTGCAGTATTAGTTGGAGCACATGTTAATGTTCTTGTTTTCAACTTAAGCAGAGAAAATAACAAGGAAGCCACTGTCTTGGTTTTGCCGGTCCCTGGTGGGCCCCAAATAAGTTTAATAGTGTCATTATGATGACATTCCCTCATGGTAACACAGCTTAAAACTGCATCTTTCTGGGATTCATTCAGATTCTGAGACTGGATTAACATTTGGACTCTGGAACAAGCAACACTGTGGTTTTCCCCTGAAAAGCATAGTTGACAGTTTTCTCCATTCTGTAAAATATAAAACAAACATGAATCAAACATGTTTCCTTCATAAAAACTATCTTTAGAGAAAAAAAAATCTAAGACAAGTAATCATAATGAAAGCATTCAATTCCTGTCCAGTTTTTCAAAGATTGAATTTGAACATATATGGCATCATGCCACTTGCTCAACAAATGCATGAAAATTTAAAAATAAGTACCCATGTAGAAAGTTACTAATTGTACTTAAGAAGTTATAATAAGTAAAAGTGCTTTAAGAAGTATCATATGTTAAATAATGAGATAGCTAGCTATATTGATTCTTACATTGGAATCAGCTTGCAGCACTCTTTGAATCATGCTCCTGCTAGCACCCTTCAGCTCTGAGTTCAAGGCTTTCCAAATACGAACATTTGTTGTCATGTTCAAAAGATAGATGGCATAAAGCCTCGGAGCATTGTTTCTCCTCATGGCATGCTCGAAGACCTTGTCAAAGCTTTTGGATGCGACTATTGAGATATTGCCAGTATCTTTGTTTGATTTATGAACATAAGCGATATGATAGAATCTTATGAACCTTTTCAAGTCATTAATTGTTTTTGGTTTGAAGTTTGTGAAGGCAATGAGATCTCCAACCCCAGGCTCATATTTTTCAACATCTTTCACACCATTATTGGTCCTCTTCACAGAAATTTTGTAGAACAACATCTTGGTAGGTTTGAAGATTTTTGACCTGTCAAGTCGAACGCTGAAGATTTCACAAAAGGGAGCTCGATCCAAATCTCCCAAGCATGAAGACAGTTCACTGTGAGTTTCCTCAATGAGTGAAGGAATGAAGGAGTTCATGTAATCTGTTGTTGACGAGAATGCCCGTGGGATCTTGGTTACCTGAGAGAAAACATTGTTAAAGGCTTACATATTTTGATAATATATATATCTTTAGAAGGACAGAATAACTTGCTAATGTTAATGGGCGTGAGTTCTACTAATAGATTGTAGAGAGATTTCTTATGTACATAAAGTTAGTAGAACATATATATTTCTCATGCCAAACTTTGAATAAAAGAAATGCATAGCATAAATGATAGTTAGGTAAGCTTCACAGCCAATAAAGATGCCATAAACCCCTCCATGCAGTTGCATAATCTATTCCTTAAACAACAATATTAAATTAATGATATAGAGTCTAAGAGAACATGATTTAACACATGGCTTGCATAGAGGGCTAAGGTCAAATGTTTTTCTATAGTGATGAATGAATGTCATAGAATGGCTTCTCATCATGCAAGTTAAAATTTTTTTCCTCTCTAACTTAAACTGAATAACGATAAAAATGTATAATCTTTAGAATCACATGGACAATTGAGGAGTTATTTTTTAGAAGTTCAACGTGTTTTTGATGTTGACCATTGAAAAAAAAAAAGAAAAAAGAGGGAAAACAACTTTGTGCTTGTAGAGGTTGTTGTTGACAACATCCTTGAGAGTCCAAGAGAATACAATCTTTAAAAATTCTGCACCATCAGAACCCTCCTTCCCCTTGGCATTACCACTCCCCTCCATATTTGCTCTTTGTCCTAACCACCTCTTTCTCAATAAAGAAATGGATTGCAAAAGACACCTTCTTCTGCTTACACATGCAAACCAGAAAATAACAGACAAATAAGAAGGAACTAAATACTCCCTCCCTCTCCCTCTCCCTCCCTCTATATCTTTTTATAGAGAAAATATATGTATATTAAAAAATAATTAATATTATTTATTTTTTAATTTACTCTTCATAAAGTTAACTACTATTTTTTATTTATTGCAATTTTAAATTTTGCTAATTTATTTTTTTAACATCTATTCATTATCATAATCATTATAATTAATAATAATTAGATAAATATAAGAATATATATATATATAATTAAATTAATAGTTTTTTAAATATCTAGATGATCAATAAAGTAAAAAAAAAGCATATTTTCGAAGTTAATTATAGGCCCTATTTATGGTCATCTAAAGTAACTTAGCGTGCATACTAAACGTCACAGCCATAGGAAAAGCGAGTGGTAAAGGTGTGGAACTATGAAACATGAAACGTCACAACTTTTCATATTCTAAATATTAATTATCCATCGGAGATTCCAGAAGAGGTCGGCTTCTCGGTTTTATGCAACCATTGTTTACATTTCCTAAGCAATTTTGTTTGTTGTACGGTTTAATGGTTTGTTCATTGTAATGCGATTATTGTGTACAAGGTTGGAGGCATGGTCGTATCAAACTCTTCTACACCCCCTTTCATAGCAATTTTGGCTGAATGTGAATGAAGCATATGTAGAAGACTGGAAATTTTTATGATTATGTATCTATGCAGTTAGAATTTTCTGTCACTTTTAATGTTATGTATTAGTTACTTGACTTTTGTGGAAAATATTGAGAACCAATAATAAGGAATTCTAGTTTATTTATTACTTAATGTTTAAGCGTCTAAAATAGAGAAACAGGTTATTTAATATAATAACTTCCCAATTCTAATTTTACAAAGTTTGACATCTCTAATATCAATTAACCCTATTTCATAAAAAAAATATATGCAATTTTATAATTTATTTAATATAATTATATGTGTTAAAATTTGTTTATTTTTAACTCCTTCAATTTGTTTTGAATCCACCCCTAAATAAAAGTTGTCATTGTGGTTGTTTCTTTGAATAATTCAAAAAATAGTTATTGTATTTTTGTTCAGTGATTTAGAGCATTTTAAAAGATGCTTAAAGAGATCTTAAAATTAAGTATCTATGCTTATTTTAACTAGTGTCACAAGACCATAAAGAAACTATAACACTAATTAGTTGAAAAGAAAAAAAAAACAGAAAAAAGATAAAGACAAACAATAGATAAATTTTAGCTCAAACTAAAAAGGAAAAAGGAAATAGATAAATTTTAGCTCAAACTAAAAAGAAAAAAAGAAAAAGAGAAAAAGAAAAGGTTAGATTAAAAAAATGAAAAATAACTTAAAAGAAAAAGGTTAGAAAGATGAAAAAAAAAACTTTTGAAAATTGTAATTTTTTTAAAAAATAAAAAATAATTACTTTAAAATATTTTTAAAAATAAATATATTTATTTTTTTAAAATATTTTATTATTTAAATAAATGGCTTAAAAATAAAATAAAATCTATTTTATTATTTAATAATCTATTTTAAATATAACTTATATTTATACTAAATAAATTTATTTAAAAATTTATATTTTGGATATAAATATTTATTATTTTAAAATTTTATTTAATTATGATAATTTATTTTATTTTATTTTTACATATTTTAGTTATTTTTAAATATCTAAATATATTATTTATTTTTAATTAATTTTTAAAATAAATATAAATATTTTTTGAAATTAAAGTTATTATATTTTTATGAAAGATATTTATGAAATGCAGAACTAGGCTTAATTATGACCACCATACTATCTGCCAAGCACACCACTTTTCTAAATGTAACATGGGAGGAAGTGACGTTTGTATTCTGAAAACTAATACTAAAAAAATTATATTTATTTATTTAAAATAAAAAGATATTTATTAAAATTTTAAAACGTCACTTAATATAAAAAATATTTTTTTAAAAATTTAAATAGAAAAAATACTCTTAAACTTGATACATACAACAAAATAAATCAATAAAATTATATATCAAACTTTGATATGTAAGATGGAAGTCAAATGGACGTGAATTGGATTGTTAATTATATAAATAATAATAATTTTACAATATTTTTATACTACAAAATTTATTAAAAAAATAAAAATAAAAAAAGAAATATGTAATTTGATTGGTAATATGATACAAATAAAAATAAATTAAATTATTAATTTACTTATCTATAAATATATTTTATGCTAATATTTTTTAAATTGATAGTGATATTAATAATGATAATAAATTAATTGTAATATTAATGGTGATGATAATAATTATGAAGATGGTAATAATATTGGTTAGTATGCTCTCTAAAAGTAGTTATGACTGTTAATGATAAAAATAATTATGATGATAATAATGATAGTAGATGATAATGATAATGATAATTATGGTAGAATTACAACATTTATATCTCAAAGCAATAAATTTAAAATTAAGAATAAAAATTTTTAAAATTAAAAATAATAATTTAAAAAAAAGTAAATTAACATTATTTTATAAATATGTTAAAAATTAATTTAAAATTATTTTTATCAAACATTTTTTTTACATTTGATTGAAAATTCAAAAATTTAAAACTTGTAACCACAAGTTAAAGCTTATCCTTTTGAATTCCAACTCTTTTAGGCTGAATCTAATGTTGATAGCACCACTAAACTATTTATCAAATAACGATTAAAAAGTGTTTTTCCAATGCTTCTCATTTTATCAACATTAACTGTTAAACTATACAATTTGTAAGTTGGAAGAGCCTAGACTTGGATAGACCTCTTAAGTCTCTTACAATCCTACTTTTACTTTGAATATGGAGCTTAATGACAATAAATTAATCAAATCATATAATCGATTAAACACGTATAATTTATTTGATTTGATAATCACTTGTCATTAACCAATTCTTTGCATATGACCAAAATCTGGTTAATGGGGAAAATTTGCTCAAATTCACCTCTTTAAATTGTTGGTGTCATCTAAACTTTATGTATGCAAGTGTAATAGAAACAAGTAAATCAATCAAAACAACACAATATCACAAAAAAACTGTACATTAAAAACTTTCAGCATGTAATGTAGCAGAAAGGACATCCATTGAACCAACTCATGCCTAATCTTGTACAGGTATAAACAGACCGCTCTAATATCCAAATCTATAGAAAGGATTTGACTCCTCTAAGAAGAATAGAGAGGAAAGTGAGACATTCCAATCATTGATGAAAATTAAGACAATAGATTTTAACAAATGTATGATTTGTTGGGCATGTTCAGTTAATATTTAATGAGATTCTTTACTTTTCTCTTCAAATTAAGAGCTTACTGAAGAGAAGTCAAATCCCTACAAAAAATATATCATTTGTCTTGGTAAGTGTAACTGGTGACTGTCAAGAAAATTTCAGAGAAGTGAACTGTGGAAAGAAGAAAATCAATCTGCATGATAAATGAGATGATACTGAGAAGACACCGCAAAAGCACCAAAGCAAATACAAGTTTCACACACCATACTGCTTCTTCCTTAACATATCAAGTAGGAATCTTGGACTGAACCTGTAATGATAATCCAATTCAGATATATAGCCAAGGCAAACCAAAAAGAGATATTATCTTTTACTTAATATGTGGCTGCATATATACAGAGTATATTCTTCTAGATGTATATATACATGCAGTGTGTGAATGCATGTGTTTGAGGGCATAGGAAAAACGTGATCTGCTCAGGATATATTATTTCAAACTGAAAAATGAAGTTCATGGTAGGTCAGTCAATTTCTACACCCCACCCAAGTTGTCAACAATTCAAGCATCATTTTTCACCAACTGGAACTAACAAATGAGTGAATATTACAGAGGCATGCAACAATCAACCTGATCCAGAACAATCCTCAGACACTCCATGCAGGTTGCAGATGCAGTAGATGGTTTCCCAGTCTTAAATTTCAGATTTGTTCTCCAAACCATAGTTGCATGGTATAGGATTTCAAAATCCAATATTTCTGAAAAATGAAAAAGAAAGAACCATCATCTGCCTTAACATTAATAAAAGAACAAATAATGTGGAAGCTCATGAAGAAACGAAATTGGATAGCTCAAACAAATTATTTGTACTTTCAAACGCATGAGACCCTAATGCTGCTTTTTTGATAAAATTTTAAGATGAATGTATAAAGAGAAAAAGCAACATCAATATCTTACTTGCATTAGCAAAAGGAAAGGCGTACCTTTAGAAATTAGAATTACCAAAAAGAAAATCCCAAAATGCCACAAAAGAACAACTTACTAATAATTGCTGACTGGTTGAATGAGAGTAAAATTACTCTGACCTCTCTTGTATTTTACTTGCGTTACACTAGCCTCTTCTCTATTTTAAAAACCTACACAAACATTCCTTTAACTGTAAAATTACACATTGGAAAACTTATACGCACCTCTCTAGATATATATATATATATATATATATATTCAAAAACAGACGAAAGGTTTATGTAATAGAAACAAAATTCAAGGGGGGTGAGAGTAATATACTACTGATTCTAATTTAAACGTCCCTCAGTTTAAGCAAAGCAAATTGGTTACATAGCAGCTGCATAGAATCAGCTTGCGGAAGATTATAATTGGTTGGACAATTCGAACTAGCTAACCATGTCATTGGAACAGCAAATTTCCTGCAATAACTAATTATATTAACACTTCTACTTGAAATAAATTTTCCACTATTTTTAACTATATGAAGCAAATCATATAACTAGTAGTAGAATTATACCCATCATAACATCTGATTTTGCAGCATCTAAGAATATCAACAGAATAATTTCTGTATGAGATGTCAATATCCCTTGATATCTTTGGAACCTCAGACAATGGCAAAACATCCCAAATCTTCAAAACTTGAATATAATTTGAGTTCTCCTCAAGAACATCTATGGTCCATACAAGATAAAGCAACTCATCAACCCTATACAGTTCCAACAATTGGGAAGAAGTATCATCCACAACTCCAATATTTATCTCCTGGTGAGGCTGATGCGAACCATTTGAAAGTTGCATTAGCAGAGAACATATTTTCTTGCAAATTTCAGTGCTCTTCATTCTTGTCATAAAGATCAGGAAACTTTGATTGAAGCAAACCTACAATGAAGATGGATAATCACTGAAAAGATTGAGAAAATGAGAAAGCTGGAAAGTTGTTTAAGAATCTTCAAAAGACTTTCATCTGCTGCATATCTCATAAGGGTTAAAGAGGAGTTAAAATTCATCAATCTCCATGCCTTCTCCTTTAAGGAGAGAATTTTAATTTTAACACAATTTTCTTCATATGATGAATGCATATTGTTCTATTATGAATTTGCAATGTGAAAAAATATTCAGGTTTAGGTAATTTGGAGTGAGCAAATTGGTTGGTCAGGGCAATGCACAACTCTGGGCTTTGTCAACACATGAACTGCCTCATTCCGTTTCATGAATTACATCATGTCCCAACCGTATGAAACATATTAGATTCAAACTTTTATCAAGTATGACGATAGAGAAGGTCATTTCAAGAGTCCACAGCCCGTAGGGATAGGGAGAAAAGGACTGGAGGCTGACAGAAAAGGATAGCCAAAAAAGGTCCATCACAGAAGAAAAGTGATAGGGGAGATGGCTCTTGGATTGGGAGGCTTAACTGCAGTGGATTCTACACATCTGGATTGAAGGACAACTGAACCATTTGAAAATGCTGATTGAGATTTATCACATTTTATTCAGTTAGAATTTGTTAATTCCTACTTTAATTGTTTAATCTTCCTTTCACAATAACTAGTTATGCACACAACTCATGTTTTAGTTGGAAATGTTCTCTATCTCTTGTTAGGCTTCCTCTGGGGGGTCTAAATTGAAAGTAGAAATATTATGGTATGTTTGATAATAAAAATAAAAATTTGGTTTTTTACCAAGCCCAATAGTATGTGATCCATGTAGCCAACCACAGCTAATGGGATAAGGCTATTGTCTGACATTGTTTGATAATGAAAATAAAGATGTAAGAACAATTTCAAGCAGCATACCTTCCACCTTGCTTTCCTAAATTGCGTAGAATTCAAATTCAATAGATCACCAACTTGACCAAGCTCAATCATGGCAGTTGCGATAGCATAAGACAACCTCTCATCCTCTTCAGCATTATGATAACACCCTCGAGCCATGGCATCAAGGACTAGTCTCTCCCAAACTGTACCACTATTCATCAAAGTTACACCATTACCTACTATCCAAAGGCAATACCTACATAGACAAGGAAAAGTACATTGGTAATTAGAAGAATGTAGAACCGATAATGTGTAGAATATCAGGGCATATATCATACCTTGCTCTTGTTAAAGCAACATTAGTTCTCTGAAAATTAGAAATAAATCCTATATTTCCCATGTTATTATATCTGACAGTGGATATTATTATCACATCCTCCTCACCACCCTGGAAACCATCAACAGTGGAAACCTTGATGCAAAAATCATTATCAACATGACTGCCAAACCTTTTTCCAAGAGCATCTTGTATGGCAACAACTTGAGCTTTATATGGTGATATAACACCGACACTAAGAGTCTGTTTTCTAGAAGCTGATTCTGCAAAGAGTCAGTAGATAGTAATAACAATCCCACAATTAGGAGGACAAAATCATTATTCATAGATTATATGGATAAAGCAACTCATAACAAACATTTAGTTGGTTACTTTACTCATGGTCACACATTGTATTGCATAATAAAAATACCTTTATAAAGGTCAAGAACAATCTCAGCTACCACAGCCACTTCAACCATATTTTTTCGGCTGGTCCCTTCACCAAATTCATCTTGTCCATAAGCAACATTTATGAAAGAGTAAAACTTAAACATATCTCTATGTAAAAAATATTTCTCATAGCTTCTTTCTTTGACACTTGGAGAATCCAAAATCTGTTTGTCATAAAACTCCATATTTGGAAACAAGCTAATGGATGGATGCATTCTATATTGAATATTGAGAAGGTGTTTTTCATGACCCAAAAGAAACAGCCTTTGAAACAAACTTCTCCCAAACCCTGCCTTGTCAGAAATCTACATTTGGCAAAAAATTCAAGAATGATGAAATATTTTGTTAGTGAACTTCATAAAAGAACAAAAAAAGTTGAGACATAATAGGAAACATGCTTGCATAGAGAGGAACTCAGGAATTAACACGACTGGAACACACCTCACTTTTGACTAGGGCAGGCAATTGTTTCTCATCTCCAATAAGTACAACATGACGAAGACCAGGAAGTTGTAAAGGTATATTTGACTCACATTCTTTGAGTTGAGCAGCTTCATCAATAACTAACATTTCTAGCCTATCAAGTCCTACTGCATGCAATCTAGCAGAGCTTGAAACAGTACAAAAAATCATGCGAGATCTTACAAGACAAAAGTTTTTAATTGAATATTCATCAAAAAAATCAGGAAGTATCAACAATTTTTGAAGTGATGTCAGCATTTTAAGGCATTGTTTCCTGGTCTTACCCAACTTAGCCTGCCAAGTAGAGCAACTAACTCTACTTTCATCACCATAAGATGTAGCAAAGGCATGTTTCAATCCTTGATCAGTAATGGAATCATTTGATAGCACCACTGCAAGGACTTTAAGCCAATCAAGACATTCAAATAAACTTTTCACCACTTTTAATGAAATCAAAGAAGTTGGCAAATGAGTACACATACCCACAGCAAATTTCCTCATCTGCTTCCTGATGGAATTCAATTCATTCTTGACAAACTCATGAAATGTCAATCTTTTCATTTCGTTCTCATGAAAAAGAAAATCCTTCTTCTCCTGCTTATAATATTTACCTTTTTTTCCCTCCTTAAAACACAATCTATTTTCTTTTAAAGTTTTATTAATTATTCTTGTCCACTCACTTTGCTTACAAATGTTTGGATCCTGGGAATAGATATTCTTTTTCTCTTGATTTGCTTGTTGATTTGCAATTGCAAGTAGTTCATTCTCTTCTTTCAAGCAATCATCATCATCTATCTTATAATCCCTCTTTTTCTCACACTTCAAATATTCATGATACTGTTTCTCAGGGTTTTCAAGTAACCATATCATCAGATCCAAATGATGTTTCCAACCAGACTTGGGTGCAAAGCACTCGGCAAGAATATTTGCCCGGTAATCAAGAAATATATCAAGAAGATCATCACGATTGTCAATACACATCCGCTTTCTGTTGCCAAATAGTAGTATGTCTCCAAGACCATAGGTGTGATATTCAAGCGACTCCATCACTAGCCTAAGAAACCGAGATGTCACTTCCAGTATGGCCACATTAGTTGGGGCACAAGTAAGTGTTCTGCATTTCCTTCTGAGGAGAGCAAAGAGTAATGAGCCAACTGTTTTTGTTTTCCCTGTCCCTGGAGGGCCCCAAATTAGTTTCACTGTATTTTTGTGGGAGCATTCCCTTGTAGCTATACAACTTAAAACTCCCTCTTCCTGAGTTTTGTTCAAATCAAATGAGCGTATGACAGCACCAAGATTTGATACATCAATAGCGTACCTTTCACTAGAGAAACATTGAGGGCAGTTTTCCCCAACCTGTCAGAAGATGCAACAACAACTAAAGTATGTAAGTACATCTTTTCAATCAATAAGGAGATCTTGACGATGTATGGAATAAGATGCGGAGAAATAATACAAAAATGTCTAGCTACATTTGCTAAACAGTTATACAGCCATTAAATGGACAGTGATATCGCAAGGTATATATCTATAATAAAGAAAAAGAATAAACCACTGTTCTTACAGCAGAATTAGGTTGGAGCAGCTGCTTGATGATATGGATGCCAGGACCTTCTGGATCTGAGTTCAGTGCATTACATATACGCATATTTGTTAATATGTTAGTGAGATAGACAGCAAATCCATATATATATGTGTCATCATTTTGCAAGTACATTTCAAGCTTAATGGACTTTGAGGCTAGTATTTGAACCTTGAAAACATCTTCATTGTTTTTTTTCCTTTTTACCTTTCTAATTAAAGCAATAAAATAGGAATTTTCAGGCTTGTTCAAATCATCGATGCATATAGGCCTCATATTAGTCAAAGCAATGATCTGTCCAATCTCGGGCTCATAAGTATCCCCCCTTTTATCAATATCCACTGTTGTTTTCATTTCAATCTGGTATAACAAATCATGTGGAGGATTGAACTCTTTAGAAAAAGCAATGTCAGTTATTTCACAGGCTGGAGCTTCTGACACCATTTTCAAGCTTGAGCATAAATCTAAACGAGTTTCCTCAATAAGTGGGAAAAAAAATGAGTTCAGATAGTGATGTACTGACAAGAATGTCCTTGGAATTTGCTTCACCTATTAAAAGATACAAACATGATAGTTTTAGAAAGCTAATTACATGCAGAACGCAAAGAACTTTCAGTATGCAATGAAAAATGATAGCACAATTAGATATTTTTCAATCTTCTAGTAAAACGGAAATGCTTAGTACTCACCCGCACAACAACATGCTGGGAATCTTTTGGTTTACACAGTGCATATTTCACCATGCAAAAATCAATATAAAAAATGAAAAATGCATATGCTTGAAAAATTCAAACAAATTAAATTACACAAACAGTATGGAACAATGTAAGATCAAATGAAACTCAACATCACTGGACAGCAAGTTGCTATAATCTTACTAGCCAAGCTGGACAGTCACATTGTAAAAACAAGCATACATTGAATTCCATGCAAGGAAACATTAAATTTCCAAGGTGAGTATTTTATAGTGTAAACTAAAACTATTTTACAAAAAAAGTAATAGAGGAATGAATGGCCATATAAATGTGAAGGGCATGAATAACCTGACCTTCTCTCTATAAAGATCATCATTGAGTATATCCTCAAGAGACCAAGAAAATACCAATCTCACAATGCTTTCATCCCCTTCCATCACTTAGGTTTCTCGGAAAATTGGATTAGAGTATCACTGATCACAGAAACCCAATGGTCAATTAAGGGGAAAGTGTAAATAAATGAATGAACTTTTGAGCTGAGCAGTGCTGAAAAACAGAAGGGTATTCAAGAAAAGGTACAATTTTTGCTGCAGAGAACAGAAAAAGGGAGCAGAATTTGACTCTACTGTAGAGAGTTAGAGAGCGGCAACGAGGTAATTGTGTTTTATTGGGTATTGATTCTTTATTCTGGATGCGCTCTTGCTCATTTTCTTGGCGCAAAAAGTGTTAAAAAATATTTATATAAAAATATCCGTTTAGGGATCATGACCATTAAAGAAATGGTGAACAACCTTTTAAAGAAGAGGAAAAGATCCCCTAAATCCTAAATTCCCTACATACTGCACAGTAACTTTCATATTACGTGTGTAAGGTATTTGTTTTTGTTTTTGTTTTTTTTTATAAGCTTTCTTAAAGAAGTGAAAGTAGAAAGTTGTATTTTAGTTAATAAAATATATAATCATTTTGAAAATTAAAAAATCATAGAATCTGGCTTAGCTTTGAATTGATATCATATTATTTTAATCTTAATTTAAAAATATATCATCATAATTCATGATGATTAAAAAATTTAAAATCAATTAAAATAATTCATAAAATTTAAAATATTTTTATTGGAAAATAATTTAAGAAAATAATAATTTAATTTTTATATATTATCAAAATAAAAATTTTTATACTGTCACTTCGTTAAAATAATGATAGATATATATTTTTTTAAATATATACTTACTTATTAAATTTTAATAATATGATAATTTATTATTAGATAAGAAAATAAAATACATTATTTATCATTATAATTAAAGTCTAATTTAATATAGAAACTTGTATAAATTTTAAAATAAGGATGATATTAATAGTATGATATATATATATATATATATATATATATATGAGAGAGAGTTGAATTTGTTTTAACTATTTTAATTTAAAATAAAGTTTATGTTTAAATTTCATTGATTAAATTCCATTATGTGACATAAATTTTGAGAATGTATATTAAATCGATTCGATTAATTACTTTAATTTCTTTTAAAATTATTTAATTATCATTAAATATAATAAATATTTTGTAACCTAATTTAGTTAAATTAAATATATTTTTAACTATTTCTTAAATAATTTTAGCTTATATTTTATTTATCTATTCGTATATTATAAATATAAATTTTTACTTAAAAGTACTTTTATAATATTAAATATTTAATTTTATGTTTTATTTTAAAATATTTACGTAATTTTGTATCAAAATTAAACTCTAAATTATATTTAAAAATCAATTCATGTCTTATTCAATTTTAAAATAAACAACTATTTATAAACTAATTTGTTTTAAGTTATTTAATCATAATGTATTTGAAACTACAAAATGAATTAGCATATATCTAGTTCATCTTATTTTAAAAGTAATTATTTATTTTTCAATATTGTATTAAAGCTTATAAAAAAACTATTTTAAAGAACAACTTGTACCAAACATACATACACTTAAAAAAAAAAGTTAACATAAATGTCAACAGAGTTTTCTCTCTCGAATATGAGATTAAAGGATCTCATCTCATTATCTTTGATTTTCTTTAGCCATTTTTGTTATAAAATTAATAAATAAATAAGTAAATAAAAGAAAACATGTTTGGGTTAAGCCCAAAAAACATTTATTTTATTTATTTATTAAATAAAACGAAATTATGATAAGCAGACACATTTGGTGATTTGGGTCGTGTCTTCCTCCTTCCATCTTCCCCAAAACCAAAACTTCACGGCACTGTGTTTCAAAGCTCTGATTTGAGGCCTTCGATCTCAAATTTGGATTTTGTTAGTTCATTTCCGTTTCACTTCTCATGTTTTACTTTCCCTAAATTTCAAAGCCAGTTCTGTTTTTCTTTTACTTCATTGGATTTCACTTTGATATATTCCATATTCTGGGCTCTTCTTATATTCTTATCTTTAGCTGTGTTAGGTTTCAAAGTTATGATATTTTGCAATGATTTTATCTGGGTCGATTCCAATTTTTCGTTTATAACAGTAGTTTGTTTGGTACCTTGAAGAGAGCATAGCAGTGGCATTGCTATCCTGCAATATAAGGTGTTGCTGATTGACTTGGCTGTGGAAAGATGCACCCTCCTCTAACATTGCACAAACACCCTATGTGTGCTGAAGTGAGTTTGTTTGTTCATTTATTTTTATTTTTTTGAAATTATTTACTTTTATTATCATTTTTGGATGCTGTGTCGTAATTGGTGTGCTTATTGCTTACTATTAATTTGATATATAAACATGCTATGTTGTGGGAAAATAGCTAGCTGTAGGTTATTTGGTTCTAAACCAAAGAATTTGGCTATGTAACATGACTAGGAGAAGAGTCTTATTTTGGAACAATGGAATGGAGCTCAAGCCACTGAGAGGTACTGCCAAGGGTGATTTTTTGCACTGGCAAATGGCAATCTTCAATATCTTTTCCTTGCCTTGGTGGTCCACAATGGACATAGGAATCACGTTGTGGATTTAGAATTTCAGATTATTTAATTTTCCTTTGGTCTGAAGGTTATCATAATTGGTCTTGCAAATGTGGTGCAGTGTATGCGATGCCCTACTTTAATTCAGATCGTGCTTTTGTGCAGATTATTGAGCAGTTTCAAAAGTGTCATATGGAACATCCTATTGCAAAATTCTTTGGTGATTGTACTGATTTGAAGATAAAATTGGATCGCTGTTTCAGAGAAGAGGTGAGCTTTTCAATTTCTTTTTAAATTTTTTTATCTGTTGTTCTTTAAGGGTCTCTTTTGTTGTGTTCCAACAGAAAGCTTTGAAGCGAAAGGCCAACTTTGAAGAGAGCAAGAAGTTTAAGGAAAAGTTGCGAGCTTTCAGGAAAGAAAATGCTGAAAGCAGTGATCATTAGAAGAATTTTTTGCTATGTTGAAAATGCTAAACTTTTCAGTAAAGTACAGTCCATAATTTTGTAGGAGAGCTTTGTAGCCTTAAAAGAGAGATATTATATAAAGAGGGCTATTATATATTTCAATACTGTTTCAGACCAAAAAGCATAATATCAAATACTGTTTAAACTTTAAAGTATGCCTGAAGCTCTTGCCTCCAGCGCTATCTTCTAGTGTTCATTTGCTGATTTGATGAATCGACAGTTTGTAACTATTTTATCTTAAACCGAGATACATGTTATTTCACAGATGAGGAGAGACTCATGCTGCAAAAATTAGTTGACTCTCTCTCTCTCTCTCTCTCTGGTTATCTCTGCATGATATAGATGTTGTTTATGACAATTTAACTTAAAAAGATTACTTTTCCTCTGAAATATCTTATCAGAAAGACAAATATCTGTTTGAGAATTGGAAATAATGATGGCTGCAATTATTTACTGATACCTTTAATGTGTCTATAGTTCACTCTATTTAATGAAGACTCCTCAACCTCAAAGCCATGCTCATTCTTTGGCTAAGAATGAGCACTCTATAGCACTTGGTGTAACTTTGTTTTCTCAAGTCTCATTTTATTTCTGTTCCACTGAAATTATCAAACTACAAATGGATCTTACAACATGGGAAACTTATTAGACCTAGTAACTTAAGGAGATTAAATCCGTTGATAAGAAATAAATATTTGTTTGATACAAACCAAGACACAAGTTGCATATAAAAAATATGTATGTAAAGAAAAAGAATATAAAGGGTATTTGCTGAACATTCAAATAAAGTTGTAAGGCTCTTCCACGCAGTGAGCTTTTCCTCGTCATTTCATTAGGGTCATTTGCTTTTACTCAGGTTATCTACCGTACATTTTTATCAGATCGTTGTTTTACGAAAGAAAGTTTTGACAACTTTAAGCAAAATTAATTGCAGTTGCATGACAAAAGGTATAGCAGAAAAATCCAAATAGTCGCAATTCAACAAGCAGATCGACAACTTTAAAAGCCTCACCGGGTTGAGTTCCTATTCCGTGCTCAAATTTCATGTACACGGAAATAAAAAAGGTTAGATGCACATAGTGCTTAGTTATACAAGGCACCCAAAAGGTTGAGATGCACGGATGCATAGTTTAACCATTGATTAATTTGACCTTTAAACCAATGAATACACTTTGATCACAGGTTAAAATCCTAGGTGCATACTTGCACCTTAACCTTTTTTAAGTGCATTCTAGAAGCCTACGCACAGGGCATAAAAAATTTGGATTTGTAGTTGTATTGGTGAATTTACAATGAAATGAAAACAAGATCACTCTTGAACTGTCAACAGATAAAGTACTTTTAACTTATCATTCCTCATAAGCACCTATTTAGTTAAAACACAAGTATTTAACTCTATTAACACTGGTGATGTACTAGTACGAAGGAACTGATTGCCCTTCATTTCCATTTACCTGTGTACTTGGGAAATACGCTTAAGTGCATCAGAGAGAGGTATGGCCTCTGTTTCACTCTGACCTGTCTTCCACACCTTGAGTTCCAATGGACATGAGGCAGTTTCACTCAGGTGTTTGAGTGCAGACATTGAATATGGCCCTCTTTTTTCACCATAAGGACCCACACAATGCCAGATAGAAATCTCAGGACTCTCCACTACTTCCACTGGAATAGCTGAGATACTAGTATCCTGTTTGTTACTGACACTCACCTTAACAGGATTAGCAACTGAAATTGTTTGCTTTTCCTTTATCATCCATCTAGCATTCCTGGTAGCACGCAGATTTCTACCGCCTATATCAGCACCAGATTTAGTGTTTCTTGGTTGACGCAAACAATAATTTGCTGGATTGGAGTTCTGAGAATCTGAGTTTAATTCTTTGAAGGTCTTGGGATCATCTTGCTTTGCTTTTGAGGAAGACTGAGACAGCTTTCTTTGAGAAGTGCGTTTATCTTGGGAAGTAGTATAGACAAGCAATTGCTCGACAGAGGCAGGAAAGGCTGCACCATCTTGGCGTCTCTTTACTTGAGTTTTTGGACCTAAATCATGAAGATCAACACAATGCATATTGTGAGTTACATTAGATAAAAACTTAATTACTGGCACACAAATTGTTCCTGATAGTGAAATGCATATACATCTAAAGGTAGCTCAACCTTTAAAGGATATGGTGAGAGTAAATATTCATTAAATTCTATGAAGCCTTGTGATTTCATAAATAACCTTTGACAGTGACGTTTTGTTTGAGTCAAACAAGGATTTGGTCGTTTAAATCAGAAAAGGTTAAAAAAGTATATTGTGTGTATATAATTTCTAATGTCCCTACATGTAAATGAGATGGGAGAACATTAGGGAGAAATATAGTTCATCAATCCACAGTACTTCACAAATCCCATGTGCCATTGATCTGTATCAAGCTTCTATACTGCTCCAAGCAACCACATGTCTTATTTTTTAGTTCTCCAAGTAACAAGATTTCCTCCATTAAAGGTACAATAACCTATAGTGGACCTCTATCAACAACACTACTGGCCCAGTATGCATCAGTGTAGACTTCATTTATAGAGGCCCATGTTGTCTGTATAGCAATTCTTAAGAGATCCCTTCAGATACCTTAGAATTTTGTTTACAATAGAGGTGTTCATATGCCTATCCAATCTAATGTAAACTGTAAAAACCAAACTGAAACTAACTACCAAACCAACAGAAAACCATAAAAACCCAGAAAAGAAAGACATGGATCCAATTTAGAAACCAATCCAATTTGATTCATACCAAACTTTTGCATGCGTAGAATTTTATTACAAAATCACAATGCTTCATCATTTCTTATGATTTTACTCAAAGTTACATCTTATTCTTATTTTTTTAAGAACATATCTTATAGTTTTGATGTATTTATAAGTTTATTAGTTTTTAAGAGTAATTTTAGATTGTTCGTGTCTCATTTTATTATTACATAAATTTTATATTTTGCTTAAAAATAAGTTTTAATTTAAAATATTGTAGAAAAGACAATAAAAAATTTATTTATCACCTTCTGACTAAATTAAAAATAAAAATATAAAAACTGAATCATCCAAACCAAATCACTTTCAGTTGGTTTGAATTTAAAATTTTATTCAAACTCATTCAACCTGAACCCCATTGTATTTTTATGATTAGATCAAATAACGTTTTACCCAAAAATTGACTGAAACAAACCAAACCATGAACACTTTTACCTCATGGCTTCAAAATATCCCAATCCAGGTGAATGCATAAATTGACTTGCTATGATCACCACAAAGGCCATGCTTGAAAATATATGGGAAAAATGAACATTATTTTTATGATTAAACTTTGCAAGGCTATGCATTATATAAAACTAATTTGACCTAATTATAGGAAGTATTAATTACAAATATTCTTAACAGGAAAGAACCAAAATAGATCAAATGTGTACACGGAACAAATAAGAAGTGGAATCAAAGAAAATACACTGCACAAATATAATAAATATACTACACAACACTCTGTAAGGAGCTGGATCAGAATTACAAGAAAGACACTATTAATAGAAAACAGCAATACAGTCTAGGTATTCAAGAGACCTAGTTCTCTCCCAATGCTTAAAGGCCCTGATCCTCTCACAAATTGACCAGATATATTTTCTCTTAACTTCTCCAATTATTTATAGGCAAACTACATTGATTCCTCTCTATTTCAACCCAACTAACTAACAGAAATTAACAACAAACCTAACTATTTATTATTGATTGTAAAACAGAACCCTAACTAACAACTAATGGGTATCTAACAATACTCTCCTCCTAGAGATTCACCTTGTCCTTAGGGTGAAGGTTTGACCCAAACAGCTGATGACAAAATTCTTCTAGGATCTCACTCCTCTTCTCCTTCCTCATCAATGTCTTTATTGATGATTAGAACATGCAGTTGCTTGTTTTTGCATACACGACCTGGTCCAAATTTTTCATCATATCAGTACCACAACCCTTTTCTTGGTCTTCTTTGAAATTCTTCATTTGTTAACTTCTTGAATCTCCTGCCTTTGTAAGATTTCATTGTTCCAATGTTGTTGGACTCCACAGTAGATCCCTTTACATCTCTTGTATGTTTTGTTTTTCTTGCCCCCTCTTCCCATGTCACAGTTCTTGAAGAAGGATAATTTCTAAGGGGTTGCTCCCCTTATTACTCTCAGAAACCCCTTTTTCCAGTAATTAATTCTTTTCATCAATTCTTTGAGCATAATCCATTAATTCTGGCAGAGTACTCAACAGATGCGGTTTAAGTTCTGTTCAAATCACCCATGTCAATCCATTCAAGAATATTCCCTTCAGGTATTCTTGATCTATCCTCTTAAATGGTCTCGCATAAAATTCAAATTGCTCTCTATACTCCTCCACAGATGCAGATTGGGTAAAGATCCAACATCAACTTATATGGGCTCTGCATCATAGAAGGCTAGAATCTCCTAATTGTTGCTGATCGAAAGTTTTCCCAAGTGGGATTCTTGGTTGAGAATTCCCACCATTGAAACCACGTCAAGGCTTTTCCTTCTATTGCTACCATGGCTGCTAACAGTTTTTCCAGTTGTCTTACCCCTTTCAAATCAAAATATCTCTCCACTCGATTAACCCAGCCATATGCGCCTCTCCGAAAAATAAGGGAATTTCTACTTTCCTCCATCGGTCTTTAGTTAAGTCAGCTCTTAAGTTTGCTTTTGTTCTATAGTTTCCTTCAGTTTCATTAAGACTACCTCCAGGAGCATTACTAGAATGTCCATCCTTCCCGGTATTACGATTGAAGTTCTCTTGCAGTTCCTCAAACCTTTTCTTGGATTCTTACTTACCTTCCTCGAGCTTCTTTAGGAGATTCTTAAAACCCCTTTCTAAGCTTTCCAATCAGCCTTCCATCCTGATATTCACCATGAATGGTTGCCTAGGATTTTGAGCTCTTGGTACCAAATGTAAGGAACTGGATCAAAGTTACAAGAAAGATACTCTTTATTAATAGAAAAATAACAGTACAACCTGGGTATTCGAGAGACCTACTTCTCTCCCAATGCCTAAAAGCCCTAATCCTCTCACAAATTGACCAAATATATTTTCTCTTAACCTCTCCAATTATTTGTAGGCAAATTGCATCAGTTACTCTTTATCTCAACCCAACTAACAGAAATTAACAACTAACCTAACTAATTATTGATTGTAAAACAAAATCCTAACTAGCAACTAATGGGTATCTAACACACTCCCCCTCAAATTGATGAAAATATCGCTTAACTGAAGTCAACAGGACATATGATATCACTATAAGACCACCATCCAATTTCTCATCGATGAAGTGTCAGCCTATCTCTATATATTTTGTCCTACTGTGCTGAACTAGAATGTGAGCAATGTTAATTGCAAACTTATTGTCACATAGTAACTTCATAGGAGCATCGTACTTTATTCCAAGGTCATTCAAAATGATCTCATCAATAGCACCTCACATACTCCTTGAGCCATAGCTCAAAATTCCACCTCTACACTCAACCTTACAGCCACATTTTGCTTTTTACTCCTCAGTGTCACAAAGATTACCCCAAGAACATGCAGTCTCTAGGGGTGGATTTTCTATGAACAATAAAACCTACACAATCTGCATGTATCTAAATCCCCAGCAGACAATAGTCCTTTTTTGAATGTAGTCCGCTTCTTGGCTAGCCTTCAGATATTCTAGGATTTTGTTCACTATCTATCAAATGTCTTCCTTGAAGATCATGCATGCATTGTGTTTATAAGTAGAAACAACTCATTTGTACTAGAAATATTAGAAACAAGAGCAGATTCCCAACATCAAAATTGATGAGATCAAATGGTTCATTGTGTCTAGATGGATATGGAACAAACAGGCTAGCCTCCCAACAACTCATTGATATTCTTCTATCCCTACAACATCCTCAACTTTGGTTCACTGATTAATAAATATACCTTCTTTAGATCCAGCAAATTTTACTCCAAAAAAGTATTTCAAGGGGCCAAGTTCCATGATTTCAAAAACATCAACAAGTTTCTTCAAAAAACTTAGCTGACACCCATCTCATTAAAATAATGTCATGAACATATACAATTAAGACAATTTTACCATTCAATGCATGCAAAAAATGGTGTAATCAATTGGCTTTGGGTGTAACCATGACTTCTAATAACAGTCCCAAAAATCCAAACCAAGCTGCCAGGGATTTTAGGCCATACAATGATTTCCTTAAATCTACACACTTGAATTCTCTCCAAATTCCCTTTCCAATCAAGGAGGACTCATGAACACATCTTCCCAATCCATGTTTAAGAATTCATTCTTAACATCTATTGATGTATAGGGCAATTGAAATTTATGGCAAGGGACAACAGAACTCTATAGAGTAAAACCTTTGGCCACTAATTGCCTTGTATCTGTCTGTCCTTTCATCAGCCTTACATTTGATAGTGAAAATCCATTTACGACCCCTTGTCCACTTATCCTTTGGCAAATCAACAATTTTTAAGAGCATTCAGTTTTTCCATAACAATTAATTTCTGATTTGGATCATCTAGAGCTTTTTTAATGATTCTTTGAATAAGCAGACTGGTGATTCTAGAAAAGAAAGCTTAAAGTTTGACAATTTGATAGATGAACTTAGAAATAGGATGATTTCTACAGCAAGTTCAAGCACTTTTCCTAGTACAAGTTCTAATACCTTTCCTAAAGGCTATAGGGTGCTGGAATTTGAATTAGAATAAGTGGGTTTGGTATTACCTGGAACATTTTCAGGACAGATTTCTAGGGAATCTACTTGTTCAAGTGTTGGGATGATAGGCTGAACTGTCTTTTGTTGTAAATTCCTTCGGGTATAAACACGCAGCTCCTTATTTGACTGTGTTATTTCTCCCCTTGTCTGTGAACTATCTAATGTTGGCATTCCTTTACCATTTCCAACAACTTGAACAATTGTTTTAGCTGGAGAAATAGAAGGAAAGATAGGGTAAGGTAAAGACTTGGGTAGAAAATTATCTTCATTCCAATTGAACAATATTATTAAATCACATAAAATACATAGAATACAACAGTATTTTCTGTCCCAGAGTCACAGCCTCCTACAAAGATGAGTTCTCCATCCAAATTACAAGAGGACAATGCATGTATCCCCCTATTATACATATTGAACAATATATAAATGTGATATTAAGTGATAACACTTGTTATTGTAAGAAATGAGGATAATAAATGTATACCATTAGATTTATTTGAATGATTAAGATTAAAAAAATACACATGACATTTTTAAATAATTTACTGACCACTAACTTTTAATCTTAACAATTCATGTATGATTGTGAGTCAGATTCATCATTCTCATGTTCTTACTAGATACATCTCCTATATAATTGTTCCTAACTTTTTGCTCAAAACATTCAACATGATAGTTAGAATTGAGCATATTCTAATTCTAATAATATATATATAATCTCCATCACCATTGGATAGTGCAAGTTTCTCTTAATATCTTTGGTCATTTGCATGGCTTGAAGGTGTGATTAAGGCCTCAATGTATGAATTAGATGTTTCATCTCTGGCTATAAACCACCAAGAAAATACCCCAGATAGTGATCTAATATTGGAGCTTTAATACCAATTTATAAAAATCTGGTACTTCATAAGAACAGGGAAAATCTCCCTAGCTCTTTGCAAGGGGCTGCACACCTCCCTAGCTTAACATCCTCAATCCTCTCTCAGAATGACATGACCTTCCACTCCTCTCCTATATTATGTTTTTACATTGTGATATCCTACCCTTTCTAGCTACCTAAGGTTAACTAAAATGGGGTAATTTAATAGAAACTAACAAACTCAAGGGACTATCATCTAACACTGTCCCAAAGCCCTTTGCTTGCGAGATAACACATGTAGTTGGAACTAATGTCATCATCCATGCAGTTCGCTAGCCATGCGATACCAATAACAATATAAATTTTGAGAAATTGTATATATACAATTTCTTTATACTACCAATAATACAGCAAAGAAAAAGATAGGAAGAGGAGAGAAGAGAGATAGAGAGAAAAAATAGTGTTGTATAAAACTATTGTAAGAATAACATAAGTGATAAATTTTAGCATCTCGAATGGCATACTGAGGACTATATTTGGTTGGTGGCTTTGTTTCCTATATCAAGTACCCCAGTTTCCCTCTCTTGTTGCAAATATACATGCAGACAGATTGAGCAGAACATGAAAAAATTGCACCATTTAGATTAATTGTTTTAATTTAAACCGGGAGAGATTCATGTAAAGGCACTGTGGTTGAAGCTAAGAGAGGTTGAGCTGTTGGAATCAAGATAACTTGCAGGAGGACATATTGATGAAGAAACAATGGCTCAGAGCAGCACACTGCTCTCATACCAACTTAAAAAACATTGTGTGATAGAAACCTGGTATTTTTATTATGAAAATAAAGGAGGAACTCCCAATTTACAGAATAGAGTACACACACTGCAGAACTTTGAGGGTCTACAACTCCCAATGCCAAAAGGCCCTAATTTCATTTCAAATGACAAGACACTTTCCCTTTTCTGCTACTCTTCCTGGGTCATGTTTGCTTAGCCTCATTCCCTCCTCCTTGGCTGATTCCAAGATTTCTTGCCTCCTCTCATCTGATTCTTTCCTTTCCCATATTTTTCCTCCATTTTTAAGATTCCAGTTTTCCTCCTATTTTCTTGCTCCAAAGATTCTATTTTCCCACTGCAATTCTGAACCTTGATCTTCAACCCTTCATTTTCTTGCTTCAAGATTCTGGTCATTTTGCCTTCTTTTCTTCTCTGTTTTGTTACCATCTGCAGTAATTTTCCTTTCATCACCTTTATTGTCAGGTTGGAATTCCCTTCACTTTTCTTGCTCCTCTATTGTGAGACCACCAAGGTTGCTTCTTTCTTCCTAATCTTGCTGTTTTTCTCAACCTGCACCCTGACCTGCATCTTTCTTTCCCATCTTCTGGAACTCGTTTTCAGCATTTTCCTAGTTTCACAATTCTCTTTCTCCTTCCTTAATTATCTTTCCTCTATTCTCACCGTCATTTCCTCCATCCTCAGTCAGCTCCTCAAAGCATGCCTCAAGATCCTTATTGGTGACAACCATTTAGCTCAATAGCTACCCACAACCCCAAGATTTGGAGCTTTGATACCAGATGATTCCTGGTATCTTTATTATGAAAATTCAGGGAGGAACTTCCAATTTACAGAATGGAGCACACACTGCAGAAATTAGAAGGTCTGCACCTCCCAATGCCAAAAGGCCCTAATTTTCCTCTCAAATGACAAAATACTTTCGCTGTTCCCTACCTTTTATTTATACATACTACAGACCTTACTATTTAACTAACTCAACCAAATTAGTTATTTCCAACTAATTAGCAAGTAGTAACTAACTATTACACTGAGTGTGGCGGGTTACCTATCATTGTGCTTATATAGTTTCAAACGTACAATAGCCTCCACATATAGGAGAGATGGTAAAATACTAGGGAGCAATCGTTACAGAAACAAATCCCTAAAAAACAGGTAGCTATTAAACAAATTACTCTTATAGGGAACTAGCAAGCTGGCCTATTAATGAAAAACATTTACAAAAAGTAAAAGAGAATATAAATGACAAAGCAAAGCATTAACAAGAATGTGAAGATAATACAGGAGAAAAAGGCAATGTCAAGAACCTTGTATACAGAGAAAATTTTAAACAAAAATTATATGGACACTAGATATATAAGAGCAAAGAGAGAGCACAGACAGAAAAGCCTAGCAAACCTGCTACATCTGTTCTGTTATCCAGACTATGAGAAAGACCGCTGAGTTTGGAATGGCGTTCAACAGAGTTACAAGGCTCTCCAATGGCCATTTCTGACAAGTCATTTTGCTCAAGCTTATCTTCTATTGGGGAACCCTCCATTGGCAGATTGGTATCAATTATTTCAGGAATTACGGTTGGAATGTTGCTTAATAAACGTGATTGTTCTGATGGAGTCTCAAGCTTCAATTTCTGGTCCATGTACTCAAACAGTGTATGGAAATATAGTCAAGGCCCAAACTACCTATTTGCAGCTAATATAAAACTCCATACAGAAAATTAATAACAATCAAGTAGTCAAAAATCAAAACAATAATAACAGCTTTCAGCTTAGTTTACAACTCCTCTCACCCACTTTGAATTCATTAAGAAATTGATATGCTTGATCAAGCATTAAACTGGGTAACAATTCATAACACTTGACCTTTAGGTTTTAGCTGCTAATTTGATGCAACAATCTAAAACGTATATCATGAAAGGATATTCTCTCCTCCATCCCTTTTCATTGGCCTGTTCAATGCGGTTTTGTAACAATGCTAACTGCCTTGGAATCCACTGACGCATAACACAGAAGTTACAGACAAATATCAGTGAAAAAAATATGACAGACAACTTTTTTTATAGTCAAGAAGAATAGGGAGTGTTCAATAACGTTAATAAGCCACCAGAATAATGAAGTATAAGGCATAAAGGATTAAAGGAATAATTTAAGGGCACATTTCAAAATTTTCAGTTTGACTAAAATCATGGTAGATTTAGTGCCCGCCGGCATGTGCTCAAGCAAATTTCATAATTATATGATTCTACATTCTATATACATGTATAATGAGTTTTAACTGTTTAATTTGGAACATAGTAATTTAGCTCTAGCCCTTGTTGAATTCCATGATGCATAACCCATATTTAATTGCTAGACTGCAGGAAATAGCATTTTGAATTAGAGTTCTAACCTTATAATAGCAAAAAGGATTTAGACAAAATAATATTGATTACTACATACATGCTTTATTATATCTTCATGTAGACTTTTGGCTTTCTGCTCGATCTCCAGCTGTCAAACATAAAGAGGTAGTTGTCATCTGTTCACATTGTTCTACAAGCTCAATAAATTATATTATTTATAAATTAAATGGCTACTCATAAGAAACATAATGGTAATACCACAAGAGAAAGGCCATTTAATCAGTATGGTCTAAACTTCAAAATGGATAAAAGTAAATGTTTAATGGCCCTGACTCTAAACTAGAACTGAACACACATAGATACATATTGGCTTCAATCACACGGCGGAAAACATCAATGAATGGTGGATTGGTTGCCAATCAAAAGGACAAGCCCTAACACCATGCAGGAGATATAGCTTTCATTGCTTTCTACAATGAAGAAAATAAAATCTGATTTCAATGCTCAAGAGTGAGTTAAAACTTGTTTTGCATTCTAACTTTAGATTTAAGTTTACCACAAGTAATAAATAGGAGATTTTTTTGGCATGCATGTGTCATGACAAGGATTTGCTACATTTGTATCTCAGGCAAAAGAATTCCTGACACAAGTGAATAACAGTAGTCTAGGGATAGATTTGAAGAAATTGATTTAGTGGTAGATAACATATTTTAACAACTGTAGCTTCTCAAACTTGGTTGTGGTGTTAGGTAAGAACAAAGAGCTGGTTTCTGTTAGTGGGGTGGGGGAGATAGAGTAGGTTAATGATTGTTAATTAGAACTCTTAAGTCTTAACAGATTGATGGAGAGACTATAAAGATGTCAAGATTTTGAAATCCTATGGAGCATTTGTATTCATTCTTTGTCAATAAACGCTGCTTCTCTTTCTGATAGGGACTGGTACCCAAGAATAATGAAAAAGAATGAATTTTTATTGCTAAACCCCTGTGATTCTGTCCCAGCCCCTATCAGAACTGAAATACAAAGTTTCGGGAAGAATGTTACAATAGCCCTCACTAGTTCTGAGTTTTCGAGAGACCCAGTGCACTCCAATTACAAATTTCTTCTCAAAATTATCCACACACTTACTCTATCATATTACCTTCTATTTACAGACTTAGTTTGTCAAGCTAACTATCTGTTACAGCAAGTTAACTAACTACTTATTATAGCCTTTATTTCCCTTTATTGAAGAGTCTGTCACTTTCCATGATCTGATCCATCCAGTCCTATCAACTAGATACCTGATGTACTTCAAAGAAGCTCCAACAGATGCAGTACTACTGTTATTCTATAATTAAACTTGGGTCACTTTTCTATTGCAGATAAGCTCACAGCCAACATAATTTTGCACCACATAATAATAAAATTTATTATTAAACTCAAAGGATTTACAGGAGCCTTGCTCGTATTTGATTAGATAACTGAGAATAAAGTATTTTATGGTACACACTGAATCACTCATAGTCTCATACACAATAAACTTACTATAGTAGGCTGTTTGAGCAGACCATTTCTCATTCTCTCATACAAATCCTGACATTCTTCCTGCAGATAACACCAAAAGTTATAACTTCTAATTATGAATCTACGAAAAATGCATATGAACAACAACGACACTCTGCAGTTAAATCCTGAAAGTCAGGCATGACTTCCTTAAAGAATATGAATATGCAGATCATATATTAGAGATTATAACAACACATTCTGAGAAGTATAAACTATAATCACCTCAGAAACCCTATTATGCTCTTAGGCAGAAAAAAAATGGTTTAGATAGCAGAAAACTCCAATTTTACTTGGAAACTGTTGCTTACTGTGCTCCTATGTGTCTAGAAAGGAACAGGGGAAATTGCAGCAGAAGATCCTGTTACAACAGCATTAATACCTCAGAAAAATCATCGTCTGAAATTTTGCAGATAGGTACATCTTTTGGCACATTAGAAAGCTGAAGCTGAATTTCTTTGTTCATTTCATCATTCTTTGATGATCTGTTTATTCCTGTGATAAACGCAGATACGGAAAGTCAATTTGTGCATGTTAGCAAAGTGTGGTAGCCAGTAAAAGAACATCACTCATGTTTACCTTGTATAGCAACGTACTATGCCACTCAAGAACAAACATGGTACACAGCTTACAATTTTATATTTGATTTTCCTTTTTAGATATGTGCTTTGGATACAATGGATGACTCAGTTTTATGTAATGTGCTTTTTCTTCCAATTGAAGCAAATTACTATCATATTAATCATCACATGCATGATCCACTTATCCTTTTAAAAATCCTTAAATTAAAAAAAAAAAAAAACTGAAGCTCAAGGTAAAGTTATCATGAGCTTAATCAAATTAATGTCTTATACTTGTCTGCAAAAACAATAATATTATTCAATCCAAATAAAAAGCAGTAGTTTGTTTTAAGTAAATAATAAAATTAAAGACAGTCAATATATATAATTTGACACAATACAGCAATCTTTACAATATCTTCAATAATTTCTCTATTACAAAAATAGCCTGTATAGCCACGATTGTTCAAATTTTCAGTTTTCTTTCTTAAACTCACATGTTATACTTATACTACAATGCTGACTAGGTAAAACAAGGATATCTTGCTAAAAGCTGCAACAAGCTTGTGCATCTCTTCATTACATAACAAGAAATTTTTTTAAGCAGAATACATAGCACAAATATAATGCTTGTATTGTATATGACTTCTGACAGCATTCTAGAAACAAGTTCATTAAACAGTGGGGTCTTTGAAAACCTTCTGGCAGCCTGCAAAATTAGCTACCATATACTTCCATTAAAAAAAGTTATCATAGATTTTTATGCCCAGTAGCTAGTAACCATCACAAAGACAACTTACCTACAACTTGTACTAGCAGATAGGAATTCTTCTGTAAATAGTCATGAGGGTCAGATTTGACTCTTACAAAACTTCCTAGTACTTTGCTATCAAAACTTTCTGGTTGCTTCAGAAACTTCTCCACTAAACTCCTCTTCAAATAGACAAGTTTGAGGTTTGAACTAACTATGGCTGCAAAACCAGAGTGACATGCTTCAGAAACTAAGTTTTGATGAGGTTTAGTGTTTGAGATCAATTTTCTCTGCCTTGAAAATTGGAATGGTTCATTATCATCCCTATCTTCCGAACCACTAGTGATACCATTCATTTCCACAAAGTTCTCTGCAAAATGTGGTGCCAAAAGGTTTTGGATGTTGTTTCTATTAACCGATTTCCTCCCAAGTAAAGACCTTAGTTGAGCATCACAAATTACCTTTCTCTTTTTCTTAGGGTCAAAAAGCTTGTTTTCTTTGCAGTACTCAATAATGATTGAACTAACATCAAGTTCAGAAAATTCCCTACTAGTGTCTTTACCAATATATTGAAGAAATTCTATGAGACTTCTTGAACCCCATCCAATAAACTCCTTTTTCTTGTCTTTCACCTTTCCTTTCAAATATTTTAGCTTTCCCACACCCTCCTTTTTCCTCACTGATTTTGATCCTGCTGTGTCGTTCAGATCATCACAATCAGAAACTAAGAAGTTACTCACATCTTCAGATTCTCCAGTACCATCATCCCCCTCATCTATTTCCTCATCTAGATCCAAGTCGCACTTATTCTTGCTATTCTTTAAGGAGTTAAGGGCAGAATGTACATGCTGAGAATTCAGTCCTTCTTTTTCTTTGATGATTTCATAATATTCTGAAAATAAGCCTTCATATGTCTCTCGATCTTTGAAATCTACCTCTCCCTGTTAATGAAAAAGCATGTAAGAATAAAGCAATATAAATAAAAGGAAACTTGTTTTATAAGTTCCAGATGCAGAGACAAAAGTTACTTACCAAATTCTAAGTTTCCTACCAAGAAAAAGTAAAACAACATTTATTAAGCTAAATGAGAAACATATTACACTTGATTATAGTTTAAGATGTAAAATTCAACAACTAGACTTACATTGAAATTTTATTCAATCATGATAAACTTTCCATTCACCAGAATCCATCATTTAAAGACTATATTTTTGCACTGAAAATTCATAAGAAGTCTGACTCTTTCATACAGATGAAAAACCTAAGATTTTATTTGCTAAATCTCATTTCATACAAGAAATGGAATATAAAATATATAGTGCCAACTCAGTTCCTGTCTGTTTTCAAAAACAATTTTCACCTGCAAGAAAAATAATAATAATAAAGCAGTTTAAGAATGTGTTTCTAGGTTTCTCTTTCAAAAATAAATAGAACAAACTTGTTGTTTAAACAATTAAAACAAGAATTTAGATGATTGCAGAACAGGGAAAAACACAGAGAATAAGTGCCTTTGTTATTATTATTGCCACAGCATAACAATCCTGCTTTGTTCTAACAGCCAATTCTCCCCACTAACATTGGTAATTCATGTAAGAAAATTCAATTTGTAAATATACATAAATTGTGAACAAATAGCAATTTTTCATTTTGTTTATAAATTTTTCTCTTTCCTTTGCTGCATATAATACAAGATCAAAAACAATCTTACCCCATCAGAATCAACATCAGCATTTTCTTCAATTAGAAGTGCAAGTTTTGAGCAGTGACAGCAAAATCCTTTGCCACTTTTGACATTAGCAAATTCAGCAACATAGATGCAACTCCCACAAACAGCACTTGGACAACACAAGCACTTAAACTTCGATGCTTTATGGCAAAGGAAGCAAAAATGTGAATCTGCAAAAAGAATTTATTCAAAATTCATTCAGTACCAAAAGGATTAAAAGATATTTGGCCATAATCTCTTAAGCATGAACAGACAAAGGAAACAAGGAAAAAACACATTTTGTCATGACAGCCAATGTTTTCCAAATTTTCTACAAGGCCACCAATTTCAGCAAGTAGTTTTATCACTTTGCCAGGAGAATAAAAATAGACCACACATGAAGTCTTTAGAGTTGAAGACAGATAAAACATGAACTTTTTATTTTTTAGAGAATCAGGATATGCAGGTTCAGAGAATAGAATGTTCGAGAAAACACCGGGGCATCTGTGCATAATCCCCAGAAATATATAAGATGGGCAATCAGATCTTATGGTGGAAATAAATTCATAAATATATATCATACCAAGAGTAGAAAAGGAAATGTATTTGAATGCCTAGCAATAACAGTAGACAGATACATTAAAACAGCTTACCACAAGTCCATCGACTGCCATTCTCCAAAAAGGAATCATCTTTTCCCACGCAACAAGGATGATAAGCTTTAAGGCAATCCCTTCAAGCAACATGAGTTAATTAAAATTACATCTTAGGACTCAATCATATAGTAAATAAAAATGCCAAAGCTCATATATTTAAAATTAAAAAAAAAATTAATTACATGTTATATTACAGATTCACCGGCCACCACCAAGGAAAACAGAAACTTAATTTAGCATATAAAAGATTTATTTTAGGAATTCACTTCTCATTCATTTTGACTATGCCCTGAGAACAAATAGCTTATTCTATCCTGGGAAGTTGACTCCACCTAAATTTATATATACTTAAAACACTAAAACATGTACCCTGCACGTTACTGGGAAAAGTTGGTTTCTAATGGTCCCAGATATCCCCATCTCTTTTTAGCCAACTTTAATTTCCCAGTTATTTAAGCACAGAAATGAGCATTGCTAACGTTGGTAAACCTTTTTAATTAAAACCATTAGCACAACATGAACCCATGCAATTGAACTGAAATTTACCTATAATCGCACACCATTAGTAACCCTCCATCCTTGCATACAAAGCACCAATCCTCAGCAATCTCTTCCTTCTTTCTTTTGTTCTTTTTCACCATCTGACTTTAGAAAAAATAAGAACAGCAAGTAAACACTGCTTCAGTAAAGAGTTCTCTTCAACAACTCTGCCCAATGTAGCATGAGAAAACCAAAATCAGGGTAAAAAGAAAATTCAGGACCCAATTGCCAGAAAGAACAAAAACAAAAAATGTATAGTTCAGAGAATGCATTACACTAAAAACCTTAAAAAAAAAAATAATAATAACTTTATTTGTATTATAAAAGTGAGATAGATAAATTTAACAGAAGAACAGTCACCATATTAGTGAAAGTTTCAATCTTTAAGAAAGCAGTAAATGTATTATGATGCCTTTAATGATGGGTATAGACCATAAGAGAGAGAAAAAAAAAAGAGAACAACAACATTTTCGCAGAATGTCGTTTGAGTTGAGAAGGGGCATTTGCTGTTCGGTTTGGAGAGTGGCGTCAGTGTTGGGAAAAAACGAAGAAGAAGCTGAGTCAGATAATTGTGGGACACTGTTTTTGAGTATGATTATGATTTGGTAATTAATGCACCGGGAAAAAAGGAATCAACCATTAATCTCCTTTCAATGGTTGAGATTTTGTTAAATAAATAATGTATCACAAATAAAATGGAGAGTATTCCATTTCCATCAACCATCCTATTTTAAATTTCACTTACCTGCTTTTTATAATTGGGTTTTTTATTCTAGAAAATTAATTGTAAATCAAATTTATAAAAAATAAATTAAAGTGAATAGTAAATTTTGTATATTAATAATAAATGTATATTATAATATATTATATTAATAAAAAATAAAAAGAGAATATTTTTTAAATTAATAACATAATTAAAAAATAAACTATTAAAATTATGATATATAATTTTTATTAATTGATATATTGAAATCTAAAATTTAATTTTTTAAAATTGTAATAATTTTAATTTATTTAAAAATATATATCTTAAAATTTGTTAATATTTAAAATTTAAATTAAATTAATATTTAAAAATTATGAATAACAAATATTTAATATAAAAAGTAGCATGTTTAATAAAAAAAATATAATTTTAAATATTTTATTTTCAGAAATAAAAAATTTAACTTAATCCAAAAGGTAGAAATATATGGATATATGAGTTGTATTGGCTGGTATTAATATTTTGGACAGTAAAATCGACATGACAAATGTTCGTTGGTAAATATAGAATTCCAATCATTTATGTTAACAAAATCTAAAAAAATATTGTTTTGATAATTTAATATTTTGAATAAATTAATCTTTGACTATTGATTAAGAAATATTTTTAGCATATATTAAAAAAATATTAATACTGTGACATAATTATATTTATAATTCAAATAATATTTATAAAAAAATACGATTCAAAGTTGGAGAAGATTTCATAAATATATAATATTTTGAATTGACTCAAAATGAAAACAATATTAATGTCTAAATATCCTCAAATTGAAATTTTGAGTAGGATTTGATTTAAAATTTTAATATAGAAATATTATAATTTAAAATGAAATAGTATTTTATTTGAATTGGAAAGCAGGATATATTAATAAAAATTTATATATTAATATTTGAAAAAAAAATAATTAAAAACATGAAAATGATATGTAAATTTAAATTTGATATTTAAATACAAAGTGATAATTTTTTTTATTTGAAAATTTTTGAACGTAGAAATAAGAGAATATTTATTTTAAATTTTAAATAACTATACTGATCTGGAAATAAGCATTAGAATTTGAATAATGAAGAAAAAATATTAAAAAGGATTTAAATTCAAAAATGATTCAAACTAAAAACTTTTGGAGAATTCTATTCCTATAAAATATGCTGTGTTGGTTTCTATAATATTATCATGGTATAGTCCTTAGATATTTTTAAATTAAATAAATTTATAAGAAATAAATTAAAATAGAAACTATTTTTATTATTGATAAACATAACTATTACCAATAATAAGTATTATATTACAATAAAAAAAAAGTTTAAAAGATAAAACATTTAAATCAATAAAATAACTAATAAAGTCATAACAAAATCTATATTGATTTTATATATCAAAATTAAAAATTAAAAAAAAATAGATTCAGATTAAAATCAATCTTAAGTTTAATTTGTATTTTAAGATTTAAAATTTTCATAAAATTATTATTTAAAAAGAATAAAAAAAACGTCAAAATGTATGAGAAAAAACTCAATTTTATACAAAAGAGAGAGGGAGAATAGTTTGTAAAAATCGTTCTTATTAAAAATAAGGTTCCCAATTTAATATAGAATTGTGGAATATAATAAGTTTATGAACTTTTGAATTTTTTCTATTTTATATCTAACTGATGTTTTTAAACTAATACATTACTTGTGCATTGTATAAATATTTTAAAATTTAAATAAAAATTATAAAAATAAATTAAATAAAAATATTATTTATAATCCATAATAAATGGTACATTATGTCATTAATATTAAAATAATAAAAATTAAAACTCTTAAAATTAAGGATGAATTTTAAGAATTTTCATCAAAATTAAATTATGTAATTTTTATTATATACATATCAAATTTTAATTTTTATAATTAAAATTAATTACAATAATCTTAATATTTAGTGTTAGTGTAGTTAATACTATTTCATTAGAAAATCACCTTATTTTAAAAACATAATCACCCCTATGTTATTTTAATTGTTTGTCTAAACTTCTGAACAAATTAAAACCCCCAAAAAAAAGATTTATAATTTTTGAAAATATTTTTTGAATATATTATTCATAAAACTTAAAATTATAAATATTTTAAATAAAATTACATCTTGTAATTGTAAAACAAGCAAAATATATTTTCTATATATTATAAAATCTCTTAATCATAAATTGTTTATATATATATATATATATATATATATATATATATATTTAACTTAAACAACAGAGCTCTTAATTTAAATAAAATAGAAAAATATCTTCAAATTTATTAGTATAGTCATTTTGAATATAAATAAAATTGTTTAAAAAAAATAAAAAAAGTAAATACTTAAGATAACACATTTCATGGTTTAATAAATAAGAGTAAATCCTAAAACTAGAAAAATCTCTTATGAAAAAATGGTTAGATAAAGGAAGAAATAACATGTTAAAAACAGACTAATTGAAAATTTTTAATTTATCAAACACACTATTTTTTAAAATAAGAATTCATGGTTATAACATTGCATTAAATAATATGTAATATTTTTTATTTATTAAAGACCATCCAATATTAATAAAAGAAACAAACACTTCAATTTTAAAGTTTTTAAACTAATAAATTATTTTTCAACAAAAAAAACTAAATATACCTGAATATAATGGAATGGAATATGCATTAAATTATTTAAATCTTTCACAATTTTTTATTACTTACTTTTTGAATCTTTTAAATTAAAAAAGATGTGGAAAAAAGGACTTAACCATGTTACTTTTTCTTGGCATAACTTCATCAAATAGTTTTCTTTGTTGTCAAACTAATTTACTATCTTTAAGAAAACAATTTTAAAAAAATGTTATAAAATAATTTGGAAAATATAAAAAACAAAAATACATTCAAATATGATAAAATTGTCTTTAACTGTTTTTATTAACTAATAATCTATCATGATAATTTTTATTACAAAAGATAAATATCAATTTTGCATGTAATTTACTTTAAAAAATTATTTGTGTATAATTTTATTTTGTCTCATTTAAAAAAAATTGAAACAATAATAATTTTTACAATAATAATGATAATATTATAGTAAATTGATTGATAGCAATAATAATAAATACGATAGTAATAATAATAGTTATAATAACTATTATTAATAAAAATAATTATATTAATAATTATTATTATTATTATAATATAAAATTAAAAAATAATAATATTTATTGATCAATAATTATATTAAAATACAAATTAACATATGATCAATAAAAATTATAATATTAATCATGATAATAATAATAATTATTTATTTTTAATAAAAAATGAGAAGATTCAATTATTGTTTTTACAAGTAAATATCAAATATTTATTTAATTTTAAAAATTAAAATTAAACTTTAAAATAATCAAACTCCAGTTTATATATATTGTTTTTAAATTTATATTTAAAAATTAAAAAATTAAAATTTACAACCATTCAAATTTCAAAATTAATGATATGTATATCATAATCTTAAATAATTATAATTAAAATGATCATATGTTTCCTTAAATAATTATAATTCAAACCATTATATGAGGATAACAGTTTTTTAAGTGCCAACCACCAACTACAAAGTGAAAAATTGAATTCATGTTATTTTTTATTTTAAATTGATCTAATTCGTTAAATTATTATTATTTTCAAACTCTTCTATGATTATATAAGTATTTTAAAAATGATTACCATCAAATACCCTTCAAATACTTAAAATGTCATCACATTTATTTTATAAAACATTAAAACAATGATATAAAATTACCTTTTTCTTTATTTTTTTTTCTTCAGATTAAAAAAATTATTTCTATTTTTGTTTCTCTAGTTAGACATTCCAAATAATATATATTGCTACATTTTTAATTATATTTTTATTTTCATCTTATTGCTAAATATTTTACACTTATTATAAATATTTGAAATCATAATGAAGGTTATGTATAAAACTAGAAATATTCTTATAAAAATTATTTAATAATAACATCTATTATACGATTAGTGTAATATACATGCGTGAATTAATTGCATTCAATAGCATTAAATATTATATATTTATTTGTGTTTATAGATAACTATGATTTTCAATTTAATGATTATTTTAATTTTAATGAAAATTTTACTAACTGCTACCTTAAAAAATCAGTTAAATGTTTAGAATCTTTTCTTTTTTAAATTACACTATGCATTCACATACTGACTTTAACTGGGATCTTTAATCATTGGATTAATAAAAAATTTACATATTGACCTCAATTAGGATCTTTAAGGACTAATTAATATATTAATAGAATTTTTTTACTAAAATTACAGTAGCCTTGAATACTATAATAAAAATACATTAGCATTATTGATAATTTTTTCATTTTAAATTTCTTAACTAGTAATATTTTATAAAAAAATTATAACATTCAATATTAGTAATTTCACAATTCTATACTTTTAAACATTCTTTTAAATTATTAAGATTTCTCATTAAAATTAATCTAATACTAAGAAGTAAATAGAATTGTTTTATATAAAAATCAACTTCATAACTTTATATATTGTTTAAAAAAATCTTTTTTTCCACTTTTAATTTCTGTAACTAATACTTTAAAAACATTTAATAAAGTCAAACTGAAAGGGGAGGTGGGAAGGCAAGGTTTTCATTTCGGAAGAAATGACGCAGTATTTTCACAGGGTGATGACGTTGTTTTCCTTTTCAGAATCTGGTTGATTCATCAAGCCAAGTAGCCAACTCTATTAAGTCTCCTAAATGAGGTTTGAATTTTAAATTTAAATTAATTTTAGTTTTTAACTTAATTCATCTAACTTTTTTCTTCATTTAAAATCAACTTAATTTAATTTAATGTAAATTTAACCCAACTCAATAAAATTCAAAGACAAATTGCTTTTCCCCGTCTCCTTATTCCAAACTGCATCGTCCTTCATCTCCTTTACATAATTTTTGTTTTAAATTTATTCCTCTGTTAATATATAAAAGTATTTTTAAAATTAAATTTTAGAAGTATAAAAATACATATATTTTATAGAAATATAAAATAATACTTTCAAAATTGTAAAATATCCTCTGATTTCAAAATTCAAATATATATATATATATATAAACACATTTCCAAAATTTAAATGACAAAATCAAAATTTTATATGAATATAAAATAATTCTTATGAAATTTATATTTTCAAAATATAAAACATATTTTCAAACTTTAAATTCTTTGAAAGTATAAAATTATACTTTTGAAATTAAATTCTAGAAATATATTTTATTCATTTATGAAAAGATAAATTTAAAATAAGAAATTTAAAAATAGAATGCCAAAGTAATCCCCAAACCCATATTGGTCTTAAGCCCATTGGAGTTGGATAACCCATTTTAAAAGCTAGCTTTACAGATACAACAGATTAAAGGCATCCATGAAGCATGATAGAAAGGAGGTGAGAGTTGTTTTAAGATATACACTCATACTTAATATGACTGCGTCTGTCCTAAAAGTCCTAACAAAGCAATAATAGTTTAAATGATTACATTATTGTAGCTAGTACATTACTTATATATATGGGTCAGGCAGGGAAAGCAGCAACCTCAATGCCTGTAGTGGGCCTGCATGATGGTGCATCATATTTGCTGAATAGCTTGTAGGAGGAAATGAGTGAAAGCACCACATAACAAACCACTGCTACAAATGTTATAGCTATTGATGCTGTCGCTTTATGACAAAATCTACCAAATGACCCACAAGCTGAGCTCCAAGTTGTTGCGGCATCTCCATTCTCAGCCAGGTATAACACCTCAGTTGACACAGCTCCAGCCGCAAGAATTACATACGTCAGCACCTACCAATTAACAATGCATATACAAAAATGTGTAAGAATTTTCCCCCCTGATTTTTCATATTATACAATATCATGATGCTATTGGAATATAATGAATCCTCTTCATCCTACTGTTTGTTAGTTACGGTGGTATTTAAGGTATTAGGGCTTAAAACCTTGGTTTATAGAAATTGAAAAAATAAAAACTTTGTCAAGTAAATGTTTCAGATAATCAGATGCTTCAAATATAGGAAACTATTCGGATGAGCTATGAAACAAATAAAAAAGAAATAAGAAAAATTTTCAGAATTAGAAATAAAAAAAAAAATTTATTATTTTAACAACTGAAAAGAAAAATAAACAAATCATATAAAAATATTTATAATAATATAAAATATTTAATTAAATAAAATATCTTTTTAATACTTTATATTATACTTCTCTATTTCTTTTTATTTATCAAAAGAGAAGAAATACAAATGTTAAAAATATATTTAAAATTAATTGTTTTTTAAAATTATTTTTATTTAATTTATTTTTTACTTTATCTTTTTTATTTATTATAGTTCATAATAACTAGATAGATATAAATATATAGAAAAAAATAATTGTTACTCTATTAAAAATTAAAATAACTTACAAATGAAAACAAATTTGTTGTTTTATTTTAAAGAAGAAAGTATAAATATTAATTTAAAATCAAATGATTGAAAAAGAGGACAAAGGTCATTACTTTCTCTTCTAAAATCACATTTCTAAAGATGTAAAAAAAAAATTGATGAATCCCACACGGTATTTTCTTGTTATCCCCAAAAAACAAAACTTTCAGACATAAGATAGATTATTTTTTCACTTAACCTCACTTTTTACTTCTTTTTTTTATCTTTCATTTTGCATGGGATAACTTACACATCTTTTAACCTACCGAATAAAACTTTGGGGTCCTTTTGGTTCTCCATTAGAACCTAGAATAAAAAAAATTTAAAAGCGTAAAAGCTCCCCTTAATGCTTGTTATAACGCGTGTAACAAAGTTTTAAGCTCTTAACCTTTGTTTAATGAGTAAGAAAGTGAAGGATGAAAAATCTAGATATGAAAACAACATTTTCTAAGTTCTATATTTTAGTGGTGAAAAAGAAATTATACTGGTAAGACCTATTTTTTCACACTAAAAGAGGTGTGCCTAGGTTTTTTTAATTTAATATTTTATACTGCAAAAAACTCAAAAATTTAAATTTTTTTATTAAATCAAATTTTTAAAATTATACTAAATAATTTTTATGTTTTATATTTATACTTTTTATTTATTTAAATAACATATTTTTCTTTTTCTTTTAGTTTATTCATCATTCATATAAAGTATTAGTTTAAAAGAGGTTTCTCACATTTTAGTAATTAATTTTTTAAATTTTACATATTCGTTCCTAATTTATAACCTAATACAAATTAATCCTTCATTTTTAAAAATGATGCAAATTAATCTATTTACTTACTTAAAATAATGTAAATTACTCCCTTCGTAAATAGTATCAAAGACGAATTTAAAAGACATAAAAGTTAAAGACTACTGGAAAGTTTTCTTAAGAAATTAATTTACAAAAAGAAAATAAGTCAATGAATAAAATCCTAGTGAACTTTAATTTAAAATGTAATTAAGCATCAGTTCAATAAAAATATAATTCATTTTTAGGCTATCTAAAATATTCAAGAAATTAATTAAGAAATTAAAAATAATTTGTTTAGATTAGCGTTAAAAAAATATTTAAAACTATGGAGATGGTGCATTAATAATAATTTACTTCTTTAAGTAGGATTTGTTAACATTTCGATTACTTTCTTTGTTTTATCATCCTTTTAACCGTTTGATGAAGATGTTATATTATTAATATTAATATGAATTTATTATTTAAAGCATATTTATACAAATTATTATTATTATTATTAATTATATAATTCTTTATTTAATTATATGTATAACTAATTAATAAATATAATATTAGATCTTTATTACAGATTAATCTGTGTTAGACTATTCTAATTGAATGATTATAATTTACGGAGAGATTTGGTCTTAAGTTAAGTAACTATCTTCCTTGCCTTCCTTCTCGTTGAGCAGTAACATCTTCATTCTCATTTCATTCATTAGAAACACTTGAATCCTAAATTGACGACAGGTACATACACTATGATTTTATCCTTTACAAAATCGAAGTAAAACTACAGTGTAATATGTTTCTCTCAATGATAATTAAACTATTAGCTTTGAATGATCATACACCATTTTATAAATATGAGAAGTGAAAAAAATTTATACAGCAAAAAAAAAGTAAAAAAATTAATAATTAGAATTAGTGAGATAACCTGGTCAAGCAAAAAGAAGGTCCAAGCACGAGGCAGAGTGGAAGGGCGGGGCACAGCAACAATCACTGCTGAAAGTAGGGAGTAACCTGCACAAATGCCATTCGCATGCACCAGATACCTACAGCCATAAACACAAATAACACTTCAATTTCTCATTTTCATATATTTTCGAATTCAGATCTCAATGACTCATCATTTTCCAAAATGCCGAAATTATGTTTCCATTTATCACCGCCAATGGTCGGTGCAAACTCAGAAGGTGTTAGGTTTTCAAAAAAGTTATTTATTTTTATTTTAAAATTTTATATATATAACAGTAAAAATAAAATATTTTGGTTGTAACATGTTGTGTAGATTATAAAAAATGTGAAATAATATTATACCTGAAGGCCCCAAGGTCGGTGTAATCAAGAGAGGCATATTCATTCTGTTGAGAGTTCTTAAGCATGAGAATAAGCGCTGAAACGCAGAGAGCAATGGGAAGGAGACGGAGGAAGGTCTCAGCAGTGCGTAGAGCGTTGTTGTTACCTTCGAATTCATCCTCCATCTTCAGCTGCATGGGAGATCTGGCAGCTTCAACTGCTCCTCCTTTCTCCATCACAACCACTTGTATCTTTGTTGTGTTTCTCGGTAGGTTTTGATTAGCAATTAGGGATTTTACTTTTAGCGTATAACAAAGCAAGGGAATGGAAAGGGATGCATATATGAGTATAGGTTTGGAGTAGGCATGCGGGACTTTAATTTAATTGGATAAAGTAAAAAGAGTGGGGAGGGGAAGGTATGGTGACTGAACCAGCAATTAATGTCATTATGGCTGCCCACATATTCCCAAGCCAATTTCATCTCTCTCTTTCTCGTTCATCACTCCACCCCTTAACTTAAATTACCACCTCTTTACGACAATATGGGTACACCGGAGCATATTAAATACGATTAAATGTAACGCTACCCTTTTTTTTTGGTTAGAGATAATTCTAGAGGAAGGCGATGATATACCTCCATCCAACGCTGAAAAAATAATAATTCCCAGGAGTCTAGTTAACCGACTACATGTAGGATATTGATTATAAAAAATAAAAGTAGAAAGTTGATGGATATTCAAAATCACGCTAGTTATATATTAATATTTTGTTGTAAAAGTTTTTTTAAAAATACTTATTAACATTCTTAATACTAAATTATCTTATTTTTATTTAATATTTACTTTATTTACTTTTTAATATATATTTTAAAGATATATGATAAAAAATTATAAAAGATGATTTTTTATTAAAATTATAGGATTTAATATAGTAATAATAATTTAATATTTTAATTTTAATAAAAATTATTATTTATTAACTTTTTATTATATGCTTTTAAATAGATATAAAAATTTGTTATTTTATCAGGTAAAAATGTTAACAATTTTTTTAAGAAAGAAATCAAAAATACAAAATTTATTTATTAAAACTTTATCAATGTATCTTTCTTTGTATTTATGATAAAAAATTATTTTTATTTCTTAATTAGTGCAGCTATATTAAAATATTGATTGGCGTGATTTTTATGAAGTAGTAGAAAGGTTATAAGATAATATGTGAAATTTTTAAATATGTATTTAAAATCATGTAATAAAAACTTATATAATAATTTTTATTAAAAATTATATAATTTAATAAATTAATAATATTAAATACTATAATTTTTGAATAAAAATATTATTTTAAATTTTTGATTATATATCTATTAGCACATATTAAATATATGTGCAAATGATTTAAAGTGAACAAAGAATTTATAATTTTCTCATAAGAAATGTGGAGATTCAAACGACAAAAGTTTGTTAAATATTATGATTATTTTTTATTAGTATAGATATTTTATTCAATAAATATTAAATTATTAACAAAAATTTTAAAAATTCATATTAATAAATAATATATTACACTAAAATTTAATATTAATAATATATATTAATATTTTATATTAATAGGATTATTTATTTATATAAAATATTATATTAATAAAATTCGTGCTATCTATACTAATAATTTAATTTTTATTAAAAAATACATATACTAAAAATAATCAATACTTTATATTAATAAGATTATTATTTATATAAAATATTTTAATATTCATAAAATTTGCACTATTTATATTAACAAATTAATTTTTATTTAAAAATACATATATTAAAAATAATTAATACAACATTAAAATATTAACAAATAATATTTTTATAGCGTCTAAAAGCATAATTAAACAACTAATCAATAATTTTTTTATTAAAATTTACAAAAAAAAAATTATATGAAAACAGTGAGATGTATTGATAATAATTTTCTATAATTTTTTATTTTTAATTAATAATTTTCCATTTTTTATGTATCTACTCAAAAGGATAATATATAGAATATGAAATGTAATTAATATATTTATTTATATTAAAATTATTTTTAACTTCATAATTTTTTTAAAGAGATCACATCTATTATTTATGAAAAATAATTTTGATGGAATAGTTATTATAAATGATAGTTTTCTTAAAATATAATTAATATTATTTTATTAAAATCATTTTAATTCTGTAATGTTTTATTTAAGATCCTATTTTTTTATAAAAAAAATTATTGAATTACGTAGAATCATTATAAATGATAATTATTTTAATATTTAACGTAGTTGTATAGTTAGAATAATATTTAAAGTAGTTGTATATTTAGAATTCCAAGTTGAGACTATTAATTAAATTAAATCAATCTCATGCTAGTTGATCCTGATCCTTTTAACTTTCTATTATGATCTCTACTATTTTTCTTCCATTTATAATAAGTATGTGAAATAGGAATTTAATTGGAATGTGTTGATAATATAAATTTTTTTACACTATCATTTTTCATGATTATTTTATCATTAACAATTATTAATTTTTGTAATAATTATTTTAAAATATACTTAATATTGATTGATAATATAAAATTATATTGCACCAAATTAAAATTATAAATTAATTAAAAATTAGACAAAAGTAAAAACGTATTGATTAAAAATAATAATTAATATTATCTTAAAATTTATAAATAAATAGATAAATATCAATAAAGTTTTCTTTCAAAAGTAGATGTAAGAAGAAACAAAAATAATATCCTAAAAATTCTTATTAACAATCTCCTTTAAAATAAATATGTAGTAGTTAGAAGTTAATAGCTGAGATAACCAGATGGAGTTCTAGTGTTCAACATTTCATCCATAGTTAACCCATATCAAAAATCAATTTTTTTTAACTAAACTGATGAGAAGAAAAATCCGTTAATCAATAACAAAATAAAAGAAAATGAAACGAAAGAGTCATTGTTCATGAGTAATGTTTAAACAGGTCAAAGAATGAAAGTTACATCTCGCATCAAGGACAATAGAGAGAAGACAAACTCATTAATCAATCACAAAATACTATTCGTGCATGATTCATGAAAGCATCTTAAACGAGTCAAAGCATCGCACATCAATATTTTCTTTAAATAAAATAAAGAAATATATATAAAAAAATTAAATTAATTGAACGAAACAAAGATTTAAAACTGCAATGTCAAGATTTTTGGAGACTTTAAAATTTTATTGCTTGCAAGCGGGATTTGTCTGTAGTTTGTTACATTTTCAAAGTTTTGAAAGAGCAACATTTATATTTTAATATATTATTTATTATATTATATTATATGTCAGATTTTATTTTTTTAATATTTTTTCTCGTTACTCTTGTATTTCATTTTAAAGTGTATGAATATCATTTTTGCTAAACATTAAACAAGAGACTCTTGCTAGCGACTAGCGAGGAAGCACAAGTGCACAAGAGACCTCAACCAAGAATGAGGACCACACACGGAATCCACGCGGTATGATCCCTGTTTGGCAAGGCACTCATGTGAAAACACGTTGAGGATTAAAGAGAATGCTAATGAATATTTTCAAGACACCAATTAAAGAAAAAAGGAAAAATATTTCAAAATATGAAGCTGACCAATTTATTATTGATTTTAGATGAGCTATGTATGGACTCTTCTTCTGGTAGGGATGGGGTTTTTCATGCTCAAACTTCATCACTTTTATCACTGTTCTGTTTCAAATTAAATACGCTTACATGCTTCCCGAAAAGATTTAGGAAAGAATAATAAATAAACTTTATTCTTTATCTCCTACAGCCGTGGATCTTGAATAAAAGTTTGGGAAGAGTTACAAGATTTGAAATTTTTTTAATTATGTATGATTTGTTTTGAATGAGGAAAACGAAAAAATAAAAAATAAAAAGTAGACTTTCTTTCATTTGACTGAAGAGCATAGAAATAAAGAAGAGATAAAATATAAAGATGCTTTTTCACGTATTTTTATAATTTTATATTTTATTTGGATCATAAAAATAAAAAAGGAAATAAATAAAATTAAGAAAAAAAAGTAAATTTATGTTTTGTTTGAATTATGAAAAAAATTAAAAAAGAAAAATAAGCTGTTTAGATAAATAAAAATAAAAAAAGAAATAAACTTTTTTCTGTTTAAATGAATAGAAAAAATATATTAATAATATAAAATTTATTTTATAATTTTTTTAAAAAAATTATCTTTTTCCCATTTTTATAAATATAATTTTTTAAAAATTTTTATAACTTTTTAAAAAAATTTAAAAATATATAATAATTTTAACGATTTAAAATAAATAAAAACATCCTCTCCTTACCTTTCTCTCCTAGGAAAAAGGATTAAAAATTTAATGGATTCTACAAAAAATGTTTCTTTCCTTTTATTTTTTTTACACAATAAATAACAAAAAAAATTATATTCTTCCTCCCTTCTTCCTATCCTAACCCAAACAAACTATTAAGTAGCCACCTAAGTTACTAAATTGTTATATCTGTCTATATATATTTACTAGTTCTTTTAAAGTTTCTTTAACTTCGGTAACAATCCATGACAACATTTAATATTTATGGAACTATGTTATGTTTTATGCTTTGACATTGGTATGTATTTTAATTTAATTATTTTGTCGAATATTTTATGCTTAATTTTCATAATATATACGTTTAATCGTGTCCTATTTTAATTTTCATGTTTTAATTATGTTTAAACTAGTTCTTTTAAAGTTTCTTTAACTTTCGTAACAATGCATGACAACATTTAATATTTTTGGAACTACTTTATGTTTTATGCTTTGACACTGGTATGTGTTTTAATTTAATTATGTTTGTGGAATATTTTATATTTACTTTTCATAATATATATATATATATATATATATATATATATATATATATATATAATCATGTCCTGTTTTAATTTTTTTTAAAACATGAAACTGTTATTAATTTTGCCTTATGTATTCATTCAATCATGGGAATGAAGTCAAGTCAAGATTGGCACAAAGACAGATCCCCAATCCCCTGCCACTATATTTTCTCAATCGGGTTGAATCAAGTTTGTGTCCAGTTTAGGAAATGAGCATGATTGACATAGTTGGAAATCTTAAAAAGATAGTACTCATACATTATTATCAAATTTTACATGTAAACTATTACGTTTCATTTCAATTAGGCAAAACTTTTGACCATATTATTCTTTGTGGATCGCAATTAACACCACTTTTATTATAGGGTTTAGGGTATTTTTATGAACTTAAAATCATTGTGTTTTACCAATTATGTAAGTTGCAATGCTAAATGAATCAGTTCATTCATATAGGTGTAATCTTTGACATTTGAATAATAGTAACAAATGAGTAATCTTTGATAATAATAATGTCAATATTCTTGGTCATTTCAGTGTTACAAAATCAGGTACAAAACGAAATGGTATTTGTAACATGTTTGAAAACAAATACAATTATGTCACCATAATGACAAAAACAGAACAAATGGACCAACCGAATCATTCACCATTCCTTAAAAAATTACCATGTACATTATGGGATTGTATATAGGAAAAAAAAATTTAACAGTCCTTAAAAAATTACCATTACTAACAAGGAAAAACTTAAACCCTTACATTCAACTACAAGTTTTAAGCACTACAATCAACCATCCAATTACCATTACAAACAAACCACAAATCACAATTTTTTTAACATGAAATCCCTCTCTATTCTTCCAATAACCCAAGAAAGCTTCCTTGTTTGCAACTCAATCAAGTCTTTATTTCAAATTTGAAGAATCATACGACAAATGATCAGAGGCATGATCCACCCAGTCATAATAAATGCAACCCTGAAAATTCAAATCAAGTTTGTTAATGGCAGATAACACAGACAAGGTATACCTAATTTAATGATATGATCGAGATTAATACTTCATTACCATTAACACTTCTAATTTAACATTTATACAGCTAGGAATCTTAGAAGACTAGGACGTCCTGAGCACTGCAGCTTGACCATAATAGTAGTACCTAATACTAGTTAACAATCCACCACCAGTGTAAGAAGATTCTGATTGCAATGCCATTTTTAATCAAAATAAAATGATTAATACAACAAAATCAACACCTACAATAAAACAACACTACACATTCAAATTGACTAAAAATAATCCAAAGTAACTACACCACACCAATATTTGTCTAGGTCCTTCTATTCGTTCACTTTTTTAGCTCGTTCATCTAGTACCTTCACCAATATTAAGAGATGAGGGATATGAACCCTCAAGTTAAAAATAAGAAACAATCATGAACTAATACAAATACAACCAAGGAGATGACATATATGAATTTTGAAGATAATAAAATGCATTCAAAATAACTGATACACTTTACTTACTTTAACCGACGGCGATTTCTTCACGAAAAGGGATAAGAAGTCAGAATGACAGATACAAACTCAATTTTGCCACCACAACCGTTCCTGCTCAACAAAGGAGATAAAAGTTTGAACAATGCTTCACTTTGAATAGGCTAATTAGTTTAACTTAAGTCAAGAAACATTACTAAGATAGGTGGAAAAATTAACTACAGTTAAAATAAAAAATAAAAACATTTTTTTGTTACCATTACAAACACAAACCAGAAATAACAATATGAATAAATTAAAAAAACCCAAATTCGTTCAAATAAACGAAAACAAGGAGAAATCAATAAACTAAATAAAGAACTTCGTCCTACTAGTACATATGAAATACGAAGTCCTGGTTTAGGAAATCAAGAAAGGTAAGATGGTTTGTAGCGTACACTAAGATGGCGACAATTTCTCTGCTAGTACAGGGTTGAAATGATTCTACCTCGGATTAACTCAGAACACAAATCTTTACTACTTTAATGTTACTCACAATAAAGTTGATGATAATATTAAAACATTAAAAATAAAAATATATCAATAGATTAATGATTTTTAAAAAATAATTTTATAAATTTTTTTAAAAAATTAAAAATAATAGAAAGATTTATATAAATTTTTTAATTTAAAAAATGAGAATAATAATTATAAAAAAATTGATTACATTAAATATATATAGATAAATATCAAAATTTAATAATTTAGGCGAGCTATATTTAAATTTACAAAAATATTAGAGAAATTACTAAAATTTAAATTTTTTAAAAAATATTTTTTTCTTTAATTTAAATTTAAAATTTTTTCTTTCCTTTCTTTTTATATCTTATGAAATAAAAAAAAGATAAAAATCACTGAAAGTTTTTAAAATGTATATATGAATATTTAAATATATAAATTTTATTTTAATCTCTTAAAATTATAAATGTAGATATATTGATTGGATCTTATAATTTTCAAGAATGAACATGAATCTGCAGAAAAAAAAAATTTAAAATTTAAGGACTCTGCAGAAGAAAAAAATTCCATCAGGTTATAATCATATAAAAAATAATTTTAATTATTCTTATTCTTTTTCTTCCATTTCCTATAAAACAAACAAAATATTAGCCTATGCATAGCAGTAGCACTCACTGTGCTAAAAAGCCGTGCATACTTTCTGCATCCAAGCTCGTCCACCCTGCTCTCCCACCTCAAAGGCTAAAAATTAATGTCTTTCTCTATTATTTCCTTTGTCATATAGACTCAAAATACGTTTGCATGGGTGCGTATTGGCCAAAGTGTGTGGACGAAAATCAAATGCTGACTTGTTCTACTTACATAATGCACTTTTGGGATGACAGTACTTTTGGGATGACAGTGAGATGTTTTGTTTCCCCATTATTAAATGGTTTTGTTGAAGTATTTTATTAAATATATTTAATAATAAAAATTTATTTAATAATTTTATGTTTTAAGGAGTGACTTTAGAATACACTTTGACACGTGTTGACACCAAAAAGTTTGGCCTAACTGAATTGGGATTTGAGAGCTAACAAATTTCTCACTGGACCATATTAAGCTAGTCAATAGCTGACAAAATTATCAGTCAATCTAACAAAAGGACTTTAATATTGATTGGGTTAAAAAAGAATGAACCTTAATAGTCAATGGCTCAAAATAGTTAGTTGCAAAATTTCAGTGGAGATATGATTTTTAATTAATAAGTAAAAATAGAATAAACAACTACGTAAGCACTCTAATTTTAGGATATGAAGATCAAAATTGAAATAGGAAACAGCCCCAGCAAAGATGAAAATATGAGAAACTAGATATAAGCATGTGTTTTTACATCGATAGTTATTTGCTTAAAAATATTTGTTAGCTATATGATTTTAAATATGGATTAAGAGGTAGAAAACGTGTAAACAAATATACTAATGGAGATTAACAAGTTAGTCAAAGCTTAAAAATGTCAAATGTACTGGAAATGATACGCAAAACTAACACATTAATCAAACATACAAGCCTTTACTGTCATTACTTTTATTTCTTTGTACACTTTTTTTTATATACACTCCTTTTTTAATAAAAAAAATAGGAGATTTAAATTCAAAATTTTATATAAATTAATCTAATTTTTTATTTTTTATTATTAGACTACTTTAGTGATTTATTTCTCCCTGCACTTAAACCTTTATAGTTTTATTTACATCTTTTCTTTTATAACTTTTTTTGCTACAGCCTTAAAAAATTAATCTTTGCTACACTTCATTTTGTAGCCTTCCATTTTTAGCTCTGTAATGTAGTTACTTTTCATTAATCACTCTAGAGATTCAATCAAATTTCACTCTGAACATTTTCTAGAGTAGCCTAGAAATCACAGTTAAGAAAATAAAGTTCCTTCTTTCAATTGATTATTTCGATTGCGTAACTAATTCATTTGATTGACAGCATTACAAAAAAAAAAAGTAAACAAGAGGATAGAAAATAAAAAAAATAGATAACAAGGATGCCATTGCAGAATTTTTGTAAACTATTGCTGTAAATGGTTAAACTATTTTATAAATAAATTTACTTTAAATTTAGATCAAATATTTTAAGGAAGAAAAACAATTTTGTAGAAAATTTAAAATTTTAAAAATTAAAAACATCTTATTTAGTTATTTTTTTAAAAAATTTAAATTCTATAAATTTTGAAAAAATATTTTAACACACTAAAATAAAAAATTTTAAAATTTTAATTTATTTTTATTAACAACAGTTTTTTTCCTCATGTTATTAAGTTATTATCCTATTTAAATATGTTAAATAATAAAAATATTTATATATTTAAATTTATTGATAAAAAAATAAAATTTAAAAAAAATTATAAATATTTAAATATAAAATTTTATATACATTAAATAAATTATTTAATATAAATAAAAAAATTAAAATTTAATTAATTTAAAATTTAACATACAAATATAAAAATTTAAATTTCTTTATTCAAATAAAATATTTAAATTAAAAGTATTTATTGTTTTCTTCAATACTTTGTATATCTGTCTATCTGACATACTAAATCTGGTTTGACCCAATAATAATATATGCACTGTACTTTCGTTAATGTGGTAAATACTCTTAATTATGGTGTAAAATTTATTCTTATAGATCTTGTAAAATAATTATTTTCAACTGATACCTAAACTATTAAATATTGACAATGTTATTTTAAATTTTATTAATTTTAGAATTTAGTATAAAAAATCAAATTTTTATAAATTAATTTTTTATCCAATTTAAAAGCCCTATTCCCCTCTTCATCGGTCGATCCAGTTTTCCTTCCACCGAGTGAACTACTCCATCCTAAACTCAAAATCCTCAAATGATGATGTGCATTTGGTTGGTGAATAGCGAAAGCAGCATTAAATAAGCACTATCTCCTGAAGTAATTTGTATGCTGAGACCATGATAGGGATGGGTGGGGGAGAAAAAGGTGTAGATAAGAAGGAAGGTGTTTCCTTGACTAGTCCAAGACCACTTATTGTCATATCACTCATTTCACATCACATTCAACCTGTACTTTATCATTTTTATTTTATTTTTAAAATATAAATAATTATATTATTTTTACTTAATTTATATATTTTAAAAATAAATTTATTCTTGTGGTTTTAATATTCAAAGAATCAAACCGTAAATTTTATTTTAAACAGACCCTTATAAATAAATTATCCATAATAGGATACTGTTGGCTGCATTAGTAAACAATGAGACATAATAGCATATTGTTGGTGTTGAAAAAAATTTGTATGACATTTCCTAGATCGAGAAAAATTTGTATGACATTTCCTAGATCGAGATATGTGGTATTATTATTGTAAAAAATTTTGAGATTTAATGATTTTTTTTAATAAAATATGAAAACAAAAATTTGTAAATATAAGTAATTTTAAAGTATCATATAATGAAAAGATTAAATCTTTCATTTAAACGTAGGATTTTATAAAAATTAAAATTTTATTTGGGATAGTTGTAAATTTTTAATTTTAATTTTTAAATTAATTTAAAAAATAAACTTTGTTTGATAAAAATGGTTTAAAAATAATTTTTAATAAATTTTTAAAATAATTTTGAGTCAAATATTAAAATAAAAAAAAATTATTCAACATTATTTTCAATTTTAAGATATGTTTGGTAAATTAATGAATAAACTAGCTAAAAGTTAAAAAGGTAGTTAAAAGCTAAAATTTGATAAACTATTAATTAAATAAAAAATATTTGATAAAATTAATTATTAAACTAATTGATAAGTATAAAAATGATAAATAAAAATATAATTAAACAAAAACTTAAAATATAATAAGCCTGTTATATATTTTTTTTAAAAAAATTAAAATATAATTAAATAAAACTTTATTTTTTAAAATAAAAAAATTTATTTTTAGTTTTTACATAAATAAATTTTAAATAATTTTTTAAAATAATGTTTTATAAATTTAATTTTTATCAAATAGTTTAATATTTTTAATAAAATAAAATAAATACTATATATTACAAAATTAAAATATAAAATTTTATGATAATATAAAAATATATTTACCAAATTTAATAATATTATTATCAAAAAATTAAATGTATGAAAATAAATAGATAAATAAAATATTATATTATAAAAATATATTAAAAATAAAAAAAAAATTATTTCAGTTAAGAGTTAAAAAAATAAAAGATATAACGTACCTTACCAAACACATTCAAAATATTTTCATTTTTAAATATATCATATCTCACCATCATTAAACAATCATCCAACAATAACAATAATAATATATTTGTTATTATTTTGAAAAATTAATTTTTTATTTATTTAATTTTACATAATAAAAATAAAATAATAATATTTAATATATAAATTATATTAAATTAAAAATATTATAATATAATTTATATTATATAATTATTTACAATATAATATTAAAATATATATTATTTTAATATAAAATAAATACAAAATAATATTAAAATTTTATAAAAATATATAAAATTATTTATCTTAAATATTAATAATCAAATAATATATAAAATAAAATTTATATAATTATATAATATTTTTATATTGTAACCATTATATCATTATTTTTATCTTATAAATATTATTTTTATTTTTACTACTATCAATATCATTATCATCATAATAATAAAAATAAATTTTATTTTTAAAATTTTTATTTTTATTATTTTTAAATAATTTAATTATTTATATATATATTTTATGATATGTAAAAATTATATTTAATTTATAATATTATAATATAATTTTAATATTATATAATTATTTATAATACAAAATATACTATTTTATATAAAATAAATATTAAATAATATAAAAAAATTAAATAATAATATATAAAAATATTTATCTTATATATTGATAATCATATAATATATAAAATATAAAAGTGTACGATTATATAATATTTTTTATATTATAACAACTATTACCATCACAGCTAGTATCATCAATATAATTATTATTACCATAATAATAATAATATTTTAATTTTTTTATTTTAAAATAATTTATTTTTAATTTTTATATATTCAAAATAAATAATATTATTTTACATATAAAATATATTTAATGTATAACTTTATAATATATATTATTTTTATATAAAATTAGTATTAAATAATATAAAAATATTATAATAATAACATATATAATATTATTTATTTTAAATACTAATAATTAAATGATATATAAAATATAAATTTATAATTATATAATATTATTTATATTATAACAATCATATCATTATCATTATTTTATAAATACTACTATTATTTTTACTGTTACTATTATTATTATTATAACTATCATTATCGTTATCGCAATAATAATAATATTTAATTTTAAAATTGTAAAATTGTATTATTTATATATTTTTATAAATTTATAATAATATGATATAATAGAATGTCTTGATTTATTTTTGCAATCATTTTTAAAAATTAAAAATTAAATTTAAATAACTGAGAACAAAAACTAATTCTAATTTTTAAAATTTTTAAAACTAAAAACCATAGAGAACCTAAATTAACTGATAATTAAATTAATTATAGTTTAAAATTTTGAGTTAAATAGTTTAATTAGAATTTAAATTCAAAATTTAAATTATAAATAGTTGGATACAATATATATAATCATATTAAAAAAATTTAATATATGTAGTTATATTAAAATAAATAATATAATAAATATGTTTTCAATTTGATAATAAATATTTATTAAAAATTAATAAGAAAATTTTTAATATGCTAATAAATATTTTTTTAAAACTAGTAATAAAAAGTTAATTATTACAATTTAAAATAAATAAATAATGAATTAAATTTAAAATTTAAACTATTTTGATATATTCAATTTTTATAACAATTAATATAAGTTAACACAAATTTAATATTCTTATATATATAAAAATATCGATTAAGAATCGATAAATTTACATAAAAGATTTGTTACAACAAATATAGTAAGTGTAAAGAAATTAATATAAATTTAAAGATAGAAAATAAGATATAATAGAGAAAAATTATATTTTCTCTCAATTGTTGGCAAAAACTTTTAACTTTATTCTTCTTTTTAAAAATTTATTTTATGCTTTGTTTTAATAAGATAAAAAATAGAAAAAAAATAATGAAAAGAGTGAGAATAGAAAAAAAATTGTTTAGATGAGAAAAAAAATATTATTTAGATGGCTAAAAAAATATATTATTATTATAATTTTTATTTTAAAATAATAAATTTTAATTATTTATTTATTTATTTAAAATACAAATTTTAACATAAATAAAAAATAAAAAATATTTTTTCTTCATTTTCTCACTTGAATGAGAATTAATTTTTATTTACTTTGCATATAATATATTTTTTCTCTTGTTTCCATGTATAAACATATGGTAAATACTTTTTTTTCTTTTCCCATAAAAAAAACTATAAAATTAGATGTTTTTTCTATCTTATTGATAATTTTTTGAAACATTTCATTGATATTTTAGTTTGTATATATTTTTTATTTTTATGAATATATTTATTTATGTTTTGTTTGGATGATTTAAAAAATTATTTAAATGTAATAAAAATAGAATGAAAAATAAATTATTTAAATGTAATAAAAAATATTAATAGTATAAATTTTTATTTATATATTTTTAAAATATAAAATTTAACTTTTTACTATATTTTTTATTAACATAATTTTTATTTTTTAATTATTTAAAAATTTTAATAATTTAAAATAAATAAATAACTGATCCCTCTTTTTTTTCTTAAAAAAAACATTTTTATAAAATTCACAAAAAATAATTATTTTATTTTATATAAAATACATTTAAATTAATAAAAAATAAAATAAAATTTATCCAACTTCAAAATAAATTGTTTCACCTACTCTTCTTAAATCCATGCCATGCATTAATGATTCAACGACTTTGTTCATGGAAGAAATTATCCACCTCTAGAGGCTATTTAGATAAGCTACGCATTCCTCCTCTCTCTTTCCCAATTAAGTGGACATCTTTCAGCCTTAAAAGACAGCACGTGTCTTATATAAACCTGAGGCTGAAATTTAAACAAATTTGCCATTCAGCACAGAGTCTTACCACATCAATTCTATTCACAATCCCAAACTTAGCAATTCACATTTTTTATTTTAATAAAATTTATTAGCTCACTCATCTATTTCCGTTTCTCCATATTCCATGCATTAAATTCTATCCTCATCCCAAATTAAAATTATTTAAATTTATATATTACATTATTTATTAAAATTTAATTATTAAAATAATTTTAAAATTTAAAATGTTAAACATTTATTTTAATAGAAGACCAAAATATTGATATAAAAAAAATTTATTTTATATCAAATATTTAAATAATTAACAATATCATTTAAAGAACTTATTTAAAATTTTATTTATATTACTTATAAAAATATATTAATAGGTATTTAAATAAATTTAATTGTGTAATAATTTGAAAATTTTAAGTTAATTATTTGATTCTTAGTACAATTTTTAATAAATTAAAAATAACCAGTTTTGATTTTGTAATAATTTGAAAATTTAAAGTTAATTATGTGATTTTTAGTACAATTTTTAATAAATTAAAAACAATCAGTTTTGATTTTTTTTAAAAAAATTATTCAAAACACTTCTTTAATTTATTTTAATAAATTCTGCATAAATAATTTTATTTAATAAATATTTATTTAAATTATTTATGAAATGTAACATAAATTCAAGTTGTGCTCAGTCACAGTACTTCTTATAAATAAAATTTTAAATGAGTTATGTTAATTATTTAAATATTTTAAAATAAATTAACTTTAAATATAAAATAATTTTTTTTATATTAATATTTTTCTCTTCTATTAAAATAAATTTTAACACTTTAAAATTATTTTAATAATTAAAAATTATAACAACTAATGTAATATATAAGATTGAATGATTTTAATTTGGGATGATGATAAAATTTGATGCATTGTATATAGAGAAACGGAAATTTAACTAAAAAACTGTGAAAGCTGAATTTGGAAACGTGAATAGGATCGATATGTTAAAACTGGCAGTCAAATTTATTTAAATTTCAGCCATTCGGTTCAGATAGTAAAGGACACGTGACTTTCTTTTAAGGCTGAAAATAGATATGTTGATTTAGGTGGAAAATGGAGAGGATACGTGTGTCTACACATCTATATAAAGATTATCCAGAAAATAAGAATTTTATAAAAAAAAAATTATCATTTATTTATGTATAAAAAATAAAAATAAAAACTAATTTTTCATATTTTTTAGATTTTTTTCTTAGATTGATAAAAAAATGGAAGAAAAAATTTGTATTTTTTATTTTTATTTTAAATTGTTAAAATTATTATATATTTTTTAAAATATAAAAAATATTATATTAATAAAAATAATAATAAAATATTTTTTTTATATATCCAAATAATTTTTTTCCATTCTCTCATATTTTAATTTATCTAAATAATTTATTTTTATTTTTTTCTTCCTATTTCAGACATAATCCAAACTAACAATAAGTCTCTAATGCATTGTTTGTTAACATGGAAATAAGTATGCAAGGAAAATGTTTTTTGAATTTGTTTTAATTTGTTCTTTTGATTTATGTTTGGTTACATTTGTCCCATTTGTAAGGAAGAATGTTAGTGTCGTGGGTCCTACGAAAATATTTTCTTGGATAAAAAGACGTGAAAATACAATGGAATAAGGGTTAAGAATGAAATGGTCCAACATGCCCTTGAAAAAAAAACCATTGTGTTAATGGTTTTAAAGAAAAGGATGTGAGTTCCCTGTGTGTTGAAGAAACTCATTAATGTACATAACTTATGTATCCTGTGGTCATTAAAGGAAAAAAAAGCACTAATAAGTTAGCTTGTGTGCCTATTTTGCTTTCCTGTAAATGTAGCTATTTTATCCTGCTCGTCCTGTAAATCCAAGTTTCATCCAACATCTTATATTTAAGTTCTAAGAGAATAGAGCATAACTTCCAAAGGTGGTTGTATTTGTGGTTGTGGTGTTCAAGAGTATGTGTGTGTTTGAGAATGATAGAGTATCAAAGTGGAGGAAATGAGTCTCTTGGTGATTACCATCAACATCACCATGATGGTTCTAATTCTAATACGAGGAAGAAGCCTGGGTTTGAAGGGTGAAGCCTCAGACCACACAAAACCAATTCATGGATGGGATTTCATGAGTGGGGATTCACATGTGATCCTTTCAATTATCATAAAGGGTATTTTTGTCTAACAAAAAATAATTTCTTTATTTTCTATTAAAATATTCCATCAATCCAAACAACTAAAATTTTCACATTATTCCTACTACTTTTCTTTCTTTCCTAATTTTTTCCATCCATCCAAACAAAGCATAAATGCTTTCTCACCGATCCAATAAAAGCTCTAAATGTTTTTAGCAGTGTGAGTTCACGCTCTTTTTCCTTCTAGTTTCATCTACCTTTGTTATCGAGTTACAATATAATAATTGTATTTTATTTAAACTATAAGTCTACATTGAAAATAACCTGGATAGTAAGTTATACTAAGAAATTGCTACAAGATATAAATTTCTAAAAACTAACAAAATATGATAACTAGAGTATCACAAGACAGGTTTATCCTTGAGACAGATCTGACAATGCATGAAGTATATACAAGTGCATGTACAGATAATGGGTCAAAGTACAAATAATCTTACTCAGGTTGCATAAATTACAACTATTAGAAACTTTGTTAGTTTTAATAATGGGACAAGTGTAATTTTCAAGTATACAAAAATTATCAGAGTCTGAGAACTTTTCTTCAACCCCAACAATTTTCGTAAACGATAGTATCACCCTAATATTCAACGATCTTAATCAAAGTAGAAGATTGTTCGCCAACTCTTGTGACACCAATTCATAAGTGAGTAAATAGAGAAACTAGCAACCACAAGAATTAAAGCAAAGGATCTTGGAGCCTCCTTATAATTATCCTCCTTATCCTGTCAAGATAGGAAAATAAAGAAATTTTAAATTGTAGATATAAAATAAAATTAAGGAAAATCAGAAGTTGAAGAATTAGCCAAAATTAGAAAGTAACTTCCACATATATCCCTATCAAATATGTCACTTATTTATGTTTTTAATTCTTTCGTGCATGGGTTAAATCAACGATAATTTCAACATCATGGCTCAAAGAATAGGAAACAAATATATAAAATAATAAAACTTTTGTTTAAGATATAAATGAACCTCCTTATGGGAGGAAGTTGAAGCTCTTATTACTCTCCATGGAAATATTGATGTTCCAACTTTTCTAATATCTAACTAACCATGACCGAATTAATTTTAAGTGAAGGAAACTAATAAAGTAAAACTCAACAATTTCCAAGCTTTGGCATGTGTGGTGTGAAGCTGAAGAGATTTATAAAGTGTTATGGAACAGTAACACTGCCAACAATGCAAAGAGATTGAAATTAAGGGAAAGTAATGAAAGGAAGACAAGGATAAAGCAAAAGAAAACAAAAGAATACAATTGAGTTTTGAACATTATGAATTGTAAGGCAACCATCCACTATTAACCACCCCACCTTACCCGTACTTGCCTTTTTCTATACATATTTATATATTTTTAATAGAATTTTGGTTAGTAACGTATGCATCCAAAAAATATGTTTAGATATTAAAAAATAATAAAATAAATAAATAAAATGTCTGTTTCATAGATTAAATTAACCCACATAAAAACAATGTAAAATTATCTTCAATTAACTTAAATTATAGGTATCTATTTCATATTTTATCACAGTCAATTAAACTACATGTAATTTAGGTTTCGTGAACAACTATATAAACTCAATTAATAAATTATGGTTAAAACATTTTTGGTATAAACATGTATTTTTAAATTTTAAAAAGTTATAAATAAAAAATAATGTATATATAGTATTAATAATAAATATTTTGATATATTAAATAAAAATTGAAGAAATATAATTTTTTAAAAATATTTATATGTATAACTACATATATTGAAACTATCACTAAAATATAAAGTAAATGGAAAAATTAGTCCCCACTTATTTATAACCTTGTAAATTGGTTTTTCACTTAAAAAAAGTTTTTCGTTAGCCCTTTGCCTATTGATATGTTTTACAAATTCGTCCATTCGTCTATTTTTACGTTACGATGTGCTGAAATGGACTGTTAAGTGTCATATGTTAATAAAACGACATCGTTTTGATAGGAAATTAAGTAAATAAGAGCATTGAAGGAAAAATTGTTCTATACGCTCAATGGGGCAGGTTGAAAAATGGGTTAATTGTGATGAAGACACGCTCAATGTATTTAACTTTAGAAAGTTTGCTGAAGCTTTAAGATGTATGAATGTAAAAAATATTTTCTAGTTGGATCTTTCACATAATTTAAGTGATGGACTGAGAGGTTTAAAACATGATGGTGATTTGTTGGAGATGGTGCAAGTAGCGATGATGAATAATGGATCTAATTTATGAACATTCTGTACATGAAGTCGAGGAAGCAAACCTACAAGTGTTGTTACCAAGTTCACAACCAGAAAAGGGTGAGGGTGATAAGGTTGAGGCTGAGGGCGCTGGTCATGTTGGTCAGGGTTGTAAGGCTGATGCAAGTGTTGGTGTCTCTGTTTTTAAGATTGATTCATATGTTTCAAATGAAGTGTTTCTTGATGCGGATGGTGGCAATGTAGAAAGGATTGATTTGGAAGGTTTGGGTGTGGAGGGTGGTGATGTATGAAAGGATGATTTGGAGGGTGTTGACGTACAAGGGACTGATTTAGAGGGTTTAGGTGTGGAAGATGGTAATGTACAAAAGGATGATTTGGAGGATGCTAATGTAAAAGATACTGATTTAGAGGGTTTAGGTATCAAGGGTGGTGATGTACAAAGGGCATTTGGAGGGTGCTAATGTAGAAAAGACTAATTTGAAGGGTTTAGGTATGAAGGATGGTGATGTAGAAAGGGTTGAGTTAGAGGGTGGCTTGCATGGAATACATTTATTACTTGTATTTATTTTACTAATAGGGAGCTGATAATTTCTAAAGAATTGATTTGCAAGTTTTTTAGTTTCTCAGGAACTAATTGAACTTTATATTTTTAATAAGATATCAAACAAGTAATATAGAAGGTTATGCTATGCCAGGTGCCCTTCACAGGTTCCGTGTATGACACATATGGAAAAACTTCTCTAAGCAGTTGAAGGATAAGGAATTGAAATCTCTATTGTGGCAATGTGCAAGGTTAACAACCCCCAGTTGAGTTCCATAAACAAATGAATATTTTAAGGATCACAAATGCAAAAACATAAGACTATTTGGCTGAAAAGCCAAACCACTCATGGACAAAAGCATATTTCGAAACTTGGTTTAAGGTTGACAACATATGTAACAATAATTACGAGGTATTCAATGTAAAAATTTGAGAAGACGAGGGTAGTGATTTTCAATAATATCAATACAAATAAGCTAAAACTTTCAAGGCATATTGGTCACCTTACACCAGCGCAACAAAGTAGATTAGAGAAGGAAAAAAAAGGAAAAATAATAAATGAAGGGAAACTTCGTCAGGTAATTTACTTCTTGTACTTAGTTTCTTAATTTTATGAGTGATGGAACTTTTGATGATTAATGACATATTTGTAGAAGATGATGATAAACATAAATTTGAAGTACATGGTTGGCCAACTAAGACTACTGTTAATATTGACATGTAGTCCTGCACCTGTAAGTTTTGGGAGCTAACAGGTTTGTTCCTTAAACCTTTTTCTCTTTTATTAATATGTTCAATCAAGTAACAACCTAAAACATATTTATATATTTATAAATTTCAGGTATGTCTTGTATGCATGTCATTACTACAATTGCATATAAAAATGAATGCCCTAAAGACCATTATCATGTTTGGCTGATAATGGCTTCTTATTAGGAAACATACAAAAACCATATTAAGGCATTGGCAGGGAAGCAATACTAGGATGCTACTCATGAAATTCCACCGGTCCCACCTAAGATGAAAAAGAGAGTTGGAAGGCTAAAAAAGCAAAGGAAGAAGGATCAAAATGAAGACACAGTAATCGTCACAAGTTAAAAAGAAAGTTAAAGGAGTTTAACTGCAGGGTATGCGGTTAGCCTAACCATAACAAGTAGACTTGTCTTGTTGAAAAGTAACAAATTGTAAGCCCAATAAGCACAAGTAGCTGCTAGTGTCCAAACTAGTTGTGCTAGACCTCCTGTTACTGCACATGATGGACCTGCTGTTGGTGGCTCTAATGTTACACTAGCTGGACCTAGTGTTGCTGGAGTTGATGTTGCACTTGGTGGTGGACCTTATAATGCAAGCCTTGCTAGACTTGCTGCTACATATGGTGGACTTGGTTGTAGAGCTGTTGAACAAAGTGTTGGGCCTATACTTGATGGACCTACAATATCTGGCCCAATACAAGGTGAGCCTACTATAGTAGGTGAGATCGAAATCTCTCAATTCCAACCACCACCACCTGAAGTTGAGTCTTCCAAGAAGCATAACAAGTTTGGTAGGCCAAAGTTAGCCATCAAAAACTAGATGTAGCGGGAAGACCAAACTCAACTGCAGAACTTGGATACATTCAAGGGTCATCTCCACCGGCAACATAACCAGTTGCACATGTTGAAGATGATGCTAAGGTTACAAAGATTATGTCAACCCTAAATTTAAAGGGTTGAACCTCTTGCTGTAATAGAACCAGTTTAACTTATTCCTTATTTTGGATGTAAACCATCTACGAATGGTCTTTATTTTTGTTATGGGTGTTTATGATTGATTATTATGATCAAACTCAATTACCTCATGTATTCATGTATTCATGCTTCAATGTTAATTCTATCATTACTTTAAATTTTGCACATTTTTGTATTTTTCTTTTCTATGTTCGTTATTTGAGATTAACTTATTATAATAACTTAAAGATGTGACAAAGTGGATAACATTACATTTCATTCCATAATTGTAAGGTACAACCTAATAACTCTATTAAATTAAGCAAACTTCAACAAAAATGTGGTTCTAGATTAAACAAACGAGACATACACATTTAAACCTAATTCCTTACAAAATCCCAAACAAAATGACTTTTACATTAAAACAAATAATACATACACCTTTGAACCTAATTTCCAGAGCCATCAAATGGGCTAACCAAACCTATTTAGCCCTATCCCTAAAGCTTAGGGCCAAAAAGCCCTAGATATAAAAAGCCCTTCAAGCCAAGTAGGTTAGGGCCAACACATGGGTCAACCCTTACATAAAAAAAAAAGATTAAGGAACAAGGAAAACACGTATATATGCATGACATCAAATGCAAATGAAATGTCAAAGCCAAATTATGATGCTTCATGTTTAAATATATAATATTCATCAACTTGACTCGACAAAAATATGAATATGGTGAAAGAAATATGAATATGGAGAAAGAAATCAGGAAAAACTATATGTAACAAAATTATGTGAAATATGAATTACGCATATAACTTTAAATTTCAAGACCATTCATAATATCATAATGTTCAATCTTAATACCTTGTAACAACCATCTACAACCAAGACCATTGGTAATTCACAAAAAACATTACAAACATTGAAATTAAATTTTAAGAGAACAAAAGTCTTACTTTGAAGAACATAATGAGATAAGTTAACAATAAATATCTCTACTACACAAATTCAACGAATTTTCCGATGAACAAATAGATGGCCTAAGCATCCATAGTTACATAACAATAAAAAAATCTAAATTATGGAAAACCAAATTTTTCTCATCATAAACAAAAAACAAGTTTCAAGAAATAACATATTTAACTTCTATGGTTTTAAAAACATTTCCTTGCACCAACCAAACACCTGCATCCCTAAGTAGAAATCTATCAAAGCATTGTTTACAAAAATGTTAAATTTTGTCAAACTCACCAAAGCTTTTATCTGCTTTTAATATGATCTTGAAAAGTGTACTCACTTACCACTAACAAGTTACATTAGTCTTCAATTTCATCTTCTAAATGCACATTCAACTCATATATTTCATGACAAATAGATATACACTCATCTTCATCTAAAACTCACAAATCACAATCAATAAAAATTAATTAGATAATTAATCCTAACATAATTAATTATAATTAAATAAAAATATAAAATCATGTAAATTTTACCTGTAGAATTAAAAAAACCATGCAATTAATTTCTAGTATAGATGAGCATCTGAACATTATCAGGAAGGATGGAACTTTGATATTTAGTAAGCATACGTCCACTAATGCTAAATGCATATTCTAATTTTCATTGTAGTTATTGAAATGCTTAACACATCACAAGCCATGATAGCAAGCATGGGAAACTTTTTTTCATTGGTCTTCTAATAACTTAACACATCTAAATCTCTATTATCATCGTAAGCAAGGGGATTATCTTCCAAATAAGTATCTATTTCACTCTTCCCAACAAGAGATTTAGTTTGATTTTGGAACCTTTTAAACTTTTACAACATATAATATATAAATTAGCTAAATAAAAAATATACAATATTAAACTAATGAATAAGCATTAAAAATACCTTGAAAAATTTTAATCTCCTATTCTTACTTCCTTCTTCATTTGACTTATCCAAACTATTAAAATCACTGAATAATTGAGATTCAGCAGATGGTGCTTTGAAACAACATACATATTCTTTATAAAGCTTTTCAAAAAATTCCATCACTTTTTTAACCTTATCTTCAAAAGTTGATTCATCAAACTTGGTATAACAAAAGAGGAGAAAATTAAATTTCAAATGTGGGTCAAGAATGGCTCCAAAAGCCAATACCACACCATACTCTTTCCAGTACTTGTCAAATTTTCTTTTCATGCTTATGGCTATTTCCTTTATCACCTCATCATCATTTAGCAAGTTTTCATTTATGATACATTCAATCTTCCATACTTGCAAAACATATTGGTTTGAGGTTGGATAAGACGATCTTGATATCATGTTTGTGGTATCATAAAATTTGTATCTGTCACCCATAGAATATCAAATGTTTTTTTATATTTTAATGCACTTTCAAGCATTAGGTATGTTGAATTCCATCTAGTTGATACATCCAACCTTAAACCAACACTACTATCAAACCTTGCTTCTTAAACATAAACTTTGAATATAATCATCCTCTTATCTAAGCCCTTTGCATATTTAACACTCTCTCTAATTTTATGAAGTGTTTCAATAGCTAATTTCAATCTATCTTGAACAATGAGATTAAGAATAAGAGCGAAGCATCGAACATGAAAAAAATCACCATCACACAACAAAATATTATGCAAATGAAGATGAGCTTTTAAAGTCCCTTGCATATTGTCATTAGCAAAAGCATTATCTAAAGTGATAGAAAATAATTTGTTATCAATTTCTTAATATTTCAAACAATCAAATAAGATGACTTCTAATTCAGATCCAATGTGAGGAGGTTTCATTTGAAAAAAATTAAGAATTTTACTAACCAACCTCTAATTATCATCCAAAAAATGTGCAGTCAAGAAAATATATCTTTTAGTAGTAGAGGTTATCCATACATCAGAGGTTAAACATACTCTATTGGGAATTGTAGGCAAAACATGCTTAAGTTTATCCTTCTCTCTCATATAAATTTTTTTAAAATCTAACACAACAATATTCCTAGAATGCATTACAACATCTGAATTTAGATACTTTATTCATTCTCTAACCATGTCATATTCAACAAAATTGAAGGGTAGATTTTGCTTGATTATAACTCTAGCAAGAAGGTCATAGTGGATCTTTTGATCAATTTTCCTGATGATTGACTTCTGGTTAGAAACAATATCATCCACATTTGAATTTGATTTTGAAAACTTTTTACAAGTAGAAATATGGAGACTTAAATCTGAAGTCCCATAATATGATTTGAATTTGGGATTTTTACCAGTTGTGAAATCTTTTCCACAATAATTGCATGCAGCCTTTTCATAACCATCCTTATCTTTTCCAATTTTTGAAAAAAATTTCGAGACAGATGAAGTTTCTCTCTTAGCTGACTCAGTATTTTCAAAAAAAGTGGGAGGAGTTTTAAAAACTACTTTATCTTCTATATTCTGATTTGTAGATGCCATACTAGAAATTTATAAATAAAATAACTTTTTAATGTTAAAAAAATCAACAAATGAAAATAAAAGAAACAAGAAATAAACATAATATCAAAAATAAATATATCACTTAAATTTTACACTATAGTCTTACAAAATCTTAGCTTACATAGAAATGTGATCATACAACTAATCCAATTAAATCTTCAAATAGCTCCAAAGTTCTTTGTTACTTTTTTTTTTCCTAAGCTCCTCAAACCAAGACCTGAAATTAAAATAAAATTAAAAATTTATCAAATAATTTTCTTTCATATTTAACCATAATGGTTATACTATAGTTATACTATAGAAAGGAGACAAGTGTAAAGGTTAGATACACATTTCAATCCCTAGCACCATTCATGAAGTCCTGTTTTATTTGACCATTGAGTGTTTGGGTATATAAATTATTCCCTCATTTGCTAACAACACCACCATAGCAGTTTCCAACAACCCATATGGAGAGTTCCAAGTTACCAACTAGAAAACTAGATAAGGTCAATAACTGATTAAGTCAAATATAGACAATCAAGAATCATATATTATTTTATGTACAGATAAATCTCTCATCAATCCTTCAAGAAATATTAAAATTACTCCATCTTTCATAGACGTTGTTAAAAAAACAAAAACAAAAACACCAAAGTTCATCACCTGAAATTAAGTCATGGCATATAAGTGCCTCCTTGGATTTTAGTCATGTTTTTCTTATTCCCTAATAATCACACTACAATCTGTTGTACACTTTTCTTCAATGCACCTTTATATCATTTATTAAAATATCTCTGTTACTGCTACATATATGCCATTCTTCACAAAATTAAACTAGATTTATATCAACTCTCATTTTGGAAACAATGTTTAAGATAAAAAAATTTAATATAATTTCTATAAAGTATGTGAATGTAAGAAGAGTAAGTCAAAATATATCTATGATTATTTTAAATAATACTTAAAAAAATGAATTAATTACTGTGTGTATTAATGAGAATTATCTTAAGATTTGAAATCTATGGTCAAAATCAATCTATCAAATCATGTGTTTGTCGTTTCCTCAATATCACACTATCACGGAGTGTAATACGAAACCTAACCATTTGTGTACGTAAAAATTAAAAAAAAATGATAACTTATTATAAAAGTATATACTACATGTCATACAATAACAGGAGATAAATTTAGGTTATAATCGGTGATATAATAAAAAATTTAAATTATATTATATAAACTATATTATAATTTTTTCATCTAAATAACGTATCTTAAATAAAAAGGCAAATGATAAGTAGATGCTTAAGGCAAGTAGATATTTCTTCTAAATCATTATGGGTGACTATACTAATTCAAATGTCATTTACACTCCAAACCCAAGACATTCTTCACTTTATTGTTTCTTCCAATTTTAATTTAGTTGGCTACCCTTGTCATCTATATTAATTGTTTATATATATATATATATATATATATATATATATATATATATATATATATATATATATATATATATATATATACCATCGTTTTTATGTCTCATTATTGGATTTACCCTCATTTGAAGTGTTGCTTCTATCTCATTTTATCTATTCATTGCTAATATCCTGCCCTGTTTTCCTTCTCAAACATGATATCCTTGTAGCATCATTTTCTCACAACATTTTTTATGGAGGTATTACTTTTGAGTTTTGGCTTGTGTTATTTAGTTTATCTGGCACCTGCACTTTGATTGCTTCAATTTTATGCATCTTTGGGTATTATAAAGTTGGTTGGAAGCAAAAAAGAAGAAGAATATAAAATAGGATGTTTTCAATTTATAGAATTATTATAGAAGATTCTATATTATATTATGAATTAAATAATGTATGCTTAACCAACATAGATGAATTAGCTAAAATGATGTCATCATGGCTCTGATTGATTAGCCAATAGAACTAACATTAGTGGAAATGTTCTTATGTGAATTAGATGAAGTAGCAAAGGTTGTGTTCTCTTATAACAGTAATAGAGAAACATAAAAATTAAACAAGTAAAGAAAGGAACCACTAACTTGTGATCGAAGGAAACTTGGATGTTATGTTTCAGATTTGAAATTGAAATTTATTTTTCTCTCTGACGTATCGAAGAGATACGACAGGCAGAAGAAAATAGAGAATTAAGGTTATTCAAATGATTAGTTCTGAAAAGCATAGAGAATGCATTCAAGCCTTATTTTGATTTCGGGTATTTTGTTTATTTCTTTTTTTTTTCAAGATTAGGCCTAACCCATGAATAAACCCTATTTGACCCATAGATTTCAGGGTTGGTTAAGTTAGGGCTATTTTAAATATTTACTTTAATAAAAGTTTAGTGTCAGATAAATTTTAAAAAAAATTAAACAGGATTGGCCACAGGATCAAAATATAGATTAATAGCTTTACTAATTTCTTACAAAATCCCAAACAAAAAATGACAAATCATCAACCCACACAAAAAATTACTATCAAACTAAGTTTTCTAGTTTCAATATCCATGGTTATAATCTTCTTTGCCAAATTCTTGAACAATTTTTCTTCATCATTTGCACCAACTTGCATGGTAGATGTAGCTTCAAAACAAGCACCAGAATTATTTTTTGGAACAACATCATCATCGTACCAAAAGAAAAATCCACATCTTTCTTCCACCTAAAAATTAACATCTTCAACTTGTTAACAACTTCAGAAATGAAGCACAATAATGGTAAACAAAATACCTTCATTCTCGAACAACCAAAGAACAATTTGTCAGGATTTCTTTCTGAACCATAAACCCTTATTACACCTTTGTGTTTGCAATAACATTTTACATGTTGGCTTTCCTTGTTACCAGCCTACGAGGTTCTTGAACTCCATCTCTAAATTGACTTCCTATTGCTATCCATTCCACTAGTATTGAGAGAAATGGAGAACAACTAACCAATTTTACAAATTTGTGAAGATTCAACAAAATTCTAATGTGAAGGTATGAAGAAGATGATGTCTCTTTCAACATTTTTAACAACAGCCTATGATTCTAATCAAGACAACGTTGTTTTATTAACTTATGTGAATTTTACGTGACACTTAATAATTCATTTTAACATATCGTAATATTAAAATAGACAGAAAAACGCATTTGTAAGATAGATCAATAAATAAAAAATTAATAGAAATTTTTTTAAAATAAAAAATACATTTTCAAAATTATAAATATATAAGAAACTAATTTATCTCTTTATTCCTAATATATATATATATATATAAATTAAAAAATATATAAATATAAAACATCTTTATTCATAGTTTCAAATTTGTCACTAAGACAAATTGTAATAAAATTATATTTCTATGGTTCTACGGATGGTTTCTCATATGTCTATAGATATATGATTTCTTATTCGTGATTTTTTTTAACATGTTACTAAAGGTAAAGTTAAACTTCTATAAAAATATAATACATATTCATATAATTTATCATATATCTGTAAATATTTATATCCATAATTTAAAATTATTATAACGAATAATGACGGAATTAGATTTGTATACGTAAATAATATTTATATCCACTATTTACTATAATTTCATAAGCATATCTTAGTTATACATACCGTTGTTTTAATAAAAGTCATTAAAAATATTTATAAATATATTATTATAAAAAAAATTTACAGAAATAATTTTTATTCTATAAACTAATTTTTAGGATTGAATTAAAATCTAAACTTAATTTTAATATATATGATAATAAATTTTTAATAAAAAAAATAAAAAATATTTATTATTTTATTTTATATTTAAAATAACCATTTATAATAAATAAAATGAAAAAATAACTAAAAAAAGAGCTCTTGACGGTTAAACATAACTTTTTAAAATTTTCTTATCTTGAATTGTTTTCTTTGAAAAAAAATAAAGGAGATATAAGCTGGTTTTTTTAACAAATACCAAATAAAATTGAACTTGTTTTATATAATTGAAAAAAATTAATCCACGGTTAGATTTGATTAATTTAGTTTTCTTTTAGAGCTTATCTTCAATTATCTTGTTGCTGGACTATGCATATAGACCCTTTTCATGGCATTGAATAATTTTTGGCATTATATATATATATATATATATTAAAAGAGAATTTGAATTTCAGATAAAGGATATAACTCCGCACTTACAGAAGTATTCTAGGTTTCTTTTTCTCCCTCACTGTCCCCTGTCAATTTTGGGTATCAAAGCTAAGTTTCAACATTGCTTCCACATCATTTTTAGTCTTTCTTATCACAATACTTTACATTTCAAGATCTTTGTATGCATAGTCATTTGTATCACAATATTAAAATATTTTACAATACTTTGAAAAACTGACCACACCAAGGCATTCAAGCGACCATGATGTAATAGGATGCAAATTTTCATACTAATTAAACAAACCACATGCACTTGTGCAGGTTAAGGTTTTGCATCTAGTCATCCAATAAACTTTCACAACATTGGGAACTCTGTTAGGTCATCCAATTAATGTGTTGTATGATTTTTTTTACACGCCATGTGAATCAAAATTAGGCTAAAAGTATACATATTTTAAGGGGAGAAAATACAAACTTCCCAAAAGTAATAATCTAATTATAATACGCTACCAGTATAAATATTTTTATACGATTATTCAATTATAGATTATCATATATCAATAAAAATTATTAATTTTTATAATCATTAGTTTAATATATCTACTGTAAATTTTAATTGATTAACTTAGAATTAATCATATATAATTTTTTAATGTATCAAAATTAAATTTAAAAACTAAAATATAGTAAATGTTTTTGCTCTTGTTTGAAAATGTCATAACAATTCAGTTTCCAACATGACAGCGATAGAACATAAATAGAAAATATGTGGATCCAAACAAGTGTTCAACATATCAAGTAAACAGGTAATGCGGTGTCATACGTCAACTAAAAAGTCTAGTTTTAATGCAAGGATAATTGCAATGAAATTGAAAGAACCAAGTTTTTGTTTGTTTTAATATATATACTTGTTTATATGTTGTAATGAAAAAAAAAAAAAAAAACTTTGGTAGAGCCGTGGCTACCCTGTAAGTTCTACCACTTGTGATGGACCTATAAATTATGAACGGAAATGATACTTACATATTATAAATCATTTGAAAAAAAAAAAATTAATCAGATCCTTCGTGAGAAATGTAGGCAATATATTTTACTACTTATATCTAGAAATATTTAGGGATGAAAGTGAATAAGACCGTTCGACAGGAGTTTACGGTTCGACTTGTTTAAAACCTAATCTACCTCGACTCATTTAGTAAATAGATAGATTCGGGCTTGTTAAAAAATCATGTTAGATAAACAAGTCAATACTTATAAAAAAACTTATTTAACCTATTTAAGGATCTATTTATATTTATATATTTTTAATTTTTAATATATTATATTTGTATAATATTTATTTTATATTTTGTTTATATAATATTAATATATATGTTTTAGGTCTATTTAATGATCTTTTTATCTTGTAAACTTTAAGTTTGCAAGTTTTTTTAATCCATCATTTATATAGACTTTAAGTCTGTTTATTGATTTTATTTGTACTGTAAGCTTTTAAATAAATCTTATAAACTTTAAATCAGGTCAGACTCATACTTCAAAATTTTTAAATAGATCAAACTTGAATACTTAAAGGCTAACTCAGTTCAACTTACTTTTATCTCTACAATATCGAGATTATAAATAGATTATTCGATTATCCTGGTAAAGAGAACTTGTATGATTGTTGAAATTAAAAATTGAAAAGAAAAAATAATCTTTTAATTCTTATAAAACAATTAATAAAAACACAAAAAAACAGGATAAAAGAAAATATAAAATTAAGCTAAAACTTCAAATCTACCACAACTTTACAAATTTGAGATACTCAAAACAAAATTTATGAAATTTATTCAAAATATACTGCTCGATAAAAAGACATGAACAAATTTATTTGAAAAATAGCATAAAAATCAAAAAAACACGAGAAAGAAATGGATTAGTTGCCGCCGAAAGTAAAAGGTTGAAGCCTTCATTAGATGAATAATTAAAAGCCAAGATAGGGGGTGGGACTGCGGCACCCTTCATTAGATATAAACAAACAAAAGGAAGGGAAAAAAACTAAGACACTGTTGTAAAGAAAAATAAAATACGAAAGGAAGAGAATATTGAAATCACCCTAAATTCAGCCCCCCTCCCCCAAAATAATTATTATAATTCATTTATTAAATTATTCCTTTCTTTCAAATAATTTGGTTTGATCCAAATGTACATCACAATGTAAATATGTCTAAAAAATGAGTGACATAAAAGGATAATTGTTCCGCATGAACAAGTTAAAATGAACAAATACAAAGCAATGCAATGTGTTGGGAATTGATTTTAGATCTATTTAGTTTAAATTTTAGTAAAACTGTTTTGGAGAAAATTAGGTAGAACGAATTAAATTTAAAATAAATAAAGTTTAAATATATTTTTCATTGTTTTAAATATTTCAAGTTTTTTTATTTAGTTTCTCCTTTTAAAATTTTATATTATTATTATCGCATACCTTTTTCTTTCATATACAGTTTGTTTGATAGTCCGTGGTTTGTTTTATCCATTACATGTCGTTTTTGTTTAATAATTTGGTCCCTCGGATTATCATCAATTTTTCTTTTAATTCCCGATCCCTTATTTTTTTTATATTACTTTGTTATATATATTAATTACATTTTATAAACTTGTGTGAAATATCTTGAATAAAAATATTCTTTCACACACTCTTTTTATTATATTAAATAAAGCATGAAAAAATTACTAAAAATTAAAATAATAATTCAAATATTTATATAAAATTATGAATTCAAACACTCTTACAACGAAAGAAATGAAGCATAAGATAAGAGATATATACTTGTTAAAGACTGTAGAAAAGTTAAATGCTAAAGCAACATTTAACAATTAATATCTGCAAGAGTCAAGATTTGCATTTAAAATATTTAATTAAGTTTGATAAAATTTTAATGGATTAATTTACATGGTTAATTATTGAAAATAATATTTTAAATTTGAAAAAATATTATTTTTAACTTATTCTACCATAGAAAACACGATTTGAAAAATACTTCAAAATAATACTGACAAGTAATTTAAATATATTATTTAAGGAATTAATAAAATGTTTAAAGATCATACTAAAACTATGTTGAAAATGACGTAGTAATATGTTGGTAATATTTTTATATAATTATTTTTAATTTTTAACCAATATTTTGAAAACACTTACTACTATTTATCAATTTACAAAAAATTGAAAGTAATGTGCATTTTTTTTTTACTTTTATTAAAACCAGTTTTTAAAGATAACTTTAAGTATATGGAACAATAAATTTTTATTAAAATATTTTTATTTTACTTTATAAATTTATATAAAAAATATATTTTCAACAAAGCCTAAAATTGTTTGATGTTTTAAATGAATCCGAAATAATACAGTATTATTATGATAAAGTTTATAAACCAAGTCTAAATTTTTAAGGATAAAGATGATAAGTACTGATACATTAGAATCTCAATTTCAAACACAATAGCTGAATATCTCAATGTGTATTTTAATGTTAAAATAATTAAATATTTTAATTGAGTAATAACATATGAATAAAAATTTATAAGTGAAACATAAATATCCTATAGAATTTGAATTTAAATGCAAGTAAGTCAACATATAAATTTAGAAAACCTTTTTACTTTTACATGATATATAGAATGTGACAATAAATCATCTAACAACTGAATATTCTAAAAGTACTAGTGCAGATAACATGAATCTATAATGGTAATTTTTTGTATAAAAATTCATACGTATACATCTATAAAGTGTAGTTTAAATTTAACTAAAGACTGGTTCGAATATTTTATTAATTATAATGGTTAAATGAATATGTATGGTTGAATTGAATTTAGGTCAAATCTATTTGTATGTAGAACATTATTGATAGATGTTAATATCATAGTCAAAAGTAATATGCATTTATTAACATGCAAATACTAGTACTAATATTTTATACTTATATTTTATTTATATTTTATTAATAATTAATAATTTATAAAAATAAAAAATTTAAGAGTTTATATTTATTTATAAACAGATGTATGTAATAGAGACATTTACACATAAGTTCCCAACAAAGAGAATGCGTGTCTGGTGGAAGAGAAAAGCATAGACGGAGAGACAGAAAGGGATGTGGTTGGGGCCTTATTGCCCTCTAAAGAAGGATACAAATCACACAAACAAATGAAAGAAAGGATGTGTTTTCAAATTTCGAAAATTTCGTTCAACTCTGTGGGCGCCGCGCGTACCATTCATCATTCCGTTTGCGTTGGGTTACATTGCATTTCCAGGTCAACACTTCCCTCGTCCTTATCCAAACCCTTTCCCCACGTCACTCTCCACGCGCTCCTGTGCCCTCTCCCTCCCACACACCACAATTATTCTATTATCCAATATTTTTATATATTTTATGGTGGTCAACCACTTCATACCAATTTGTTAACGTTTTAATCAGTTTTTTTTATTGTAAATAATTATGATTTTTTATTTTTTAAAATAATATTTTTTAATTATATTTGATTCTTTTTAACTTTATAAGGAGAAAATTATCTATAACTTTAAGTATCATCTACAGTTGATTTTGAATATTTTATTATTAATTTTGAGATTTAAAAAATAAAAAAATTTCAAACATTCATATCATTACATTTGTTTCTAAAAATTTAGTAATGATGATAGGGTTAACAAGTAAATTCCTTTCATAAAATTTTGTACTCGTTAAAATTGACCAAAATATAATATATATTAATATTTCAGGTAAAGAGAGTAATTTTAAAATAAAATAAAATAATTATAATTTAAGCATTTGTTAAAACAAAAATATTATAATTTATTCTTAAAATTAAGCATTTTTTTCGTTAAGTTTAAAGTTATTTGTTGTTACATGTATGGTATACGGCTTTTATTTTTTTATAATCAATATAATATTATTTTATTTGAAAATATTAGAAATAATGTAAAAAAATAAAAAAAATGAAAAAATCTCATTAAGAAAATACATGATTTTGATTGTATAACATGGAGAAAAATATTAATAACACACATCTTCTCTATATAATAAAATTCATACAAATTTTACTAAATTGTGTGAATTTCATTTCTTATCTAGTGAAATGTATATAAATTTAATTAAACAATAAAATTGTGAATATATGTTAAAAGAATGTATTCTTAGCATTGTTCAAACTTTTATTATCTTCTCATAAAAAATTATCATCTCACCAATAGCTTTGACTCATTTGAATTTTGACAAAAGTAAAATAATTTAAAAAAAGAAAAATATAATGACAATTTTGTGCATTAAATGAAACGGGAATAGTGAACAATAAAGAGACGTGTTGAGTTTTTGAATCCATGAGCATGATAAACATAAAAGAAATGATATATGTGGGTTGGTATTAGAAGGATGATGCACGATAGGGGGGTGTAGAGACGGAGACAGGAGAAATCATATTCGGATAAAACCGAATCTTACTATTTTTTTCCAAAGTGGAATATCAACAATAAACAATTGGATAAAAGTGAAGGGGAAAATAACTTTAAGCTTATCTGCCACCTTCGCATTCTTATAACTCATCTAATATCTTACTAAATCTTCCATTCCATTTATAGCTCTCAGAAAAAAGGATGTGTTCAAAGTCATAAAGTACTAGTCAGATATAAATTGTTGCGTGTGGTTGTTCACAACGTACGGGATATCTGAAGAACAAAATTTTGAGATGGAGCAGCAGATGAACAATTCCACCATTGAAGCCCATAAAAAAGGCCCATTTCATGATTCTTCTTCCTCTTCCTTTAGTGGAATTTCAAGTGGCTCATCAATGGAATCTGATTCTTTTGAAGAAGTAACATCCCCCGCTTCTTCTTCATCATCAACCGAAGCTGATCTATTGAGTGATATGTCTTCTCTGTTTCAACAACGCCCCATCAAGTAAGTTTCTCAATTTCTTCCATCACTTCTTCTATTCTACCCATCTAGTTATTTGTTTTAATTTTTTTAAATAAATTAAATAAATAAAATATGTATGACATGAGAATTTGAAAAAAGTTAAGAAATATTTTTTTTTATAATTTTTTTTGCTAATGTTTGTGGCTTTTGATAATGGTATAGGAGGGGGCTTTCAAAATTCTACCAGGGAAAGTCACAATCTTTCACTTCATTATCAAGTGTGAGGAGCTTGGAGGATCTTGCAAAGGCAGAGAACCCTTATAACAAGAGGTTGAAGACTTGCAAGAGTTATGGGGGAGGGTTGGCTGAGAGTGAGAAAGCAAAGTGCAAAAACAATCCTAGTGCTATGTCAAGGAGTGTTTCTAAGAGGGGAACAATGCATTCAACATGTTATCCCTTGAGTGCAAGAAGAGGCAATGCTAACTTCATGGGTAACAGGCCTCCAATACCTCCTCATAGATCAACCACCAACACCACCACCATCCCTAATCAAACGGTGTTGTTTGCTTGAAAGAAAGGGATTGTATATTTTTAATTTATTTATTTATTTTTATGTTGAATTAAGCTTTTCTATTGCGGGTGACGTAGATTAGGTCGTTTCATTGGAGGAAAAAGTGTGCCGTGGAACATGGATACACCTAATCTCAGTTTTTTCCCTTTCTAAATTAGAATTGCGATTCACATGTGCAATTTTGATTTACTATTTTAATGGAATTCATTGATGTTATCAGAGGTTGTAGACCTTGTCAAAATTTTCAAAATGAATTCAGAATCACTGCCAAGTGAATAATCAAACTCAGCACAGCACGACTCTAACCCTTTGTTTGGCTACATAAGAAAAGAATTTGGATTCATGGATTTCATTTTTTTTTTGTCTGACTGATTGTATTTAAAGGATGAAATTAGATTTCGAATTTACAGAAAATTTTCTCTGATGTGATATGAAATTTTTTTTCTCTCTTTCATAACAGATGAAAATATGAAAACATGGGGAGAGTTTTTTTATTATTTTAAATTATTAAGTTTATTGAATTTTTTAAAAATATTATATTAATAAAATAAGAAATTAATTTTTTTAAAATTTATATTATTAATATATATTTTTTCTATTCATTCAAATAATAAAAACAATTCGTTTTCACTATTCATTTTTCTTCTTATTCTTTTCTATTCAAATAATTTTATTTATTTATTTTTTATCCACCGTTCATTTTCCTTTTTATTCTTTTTTACTTTTTATATTTTTCATATTATCAAGCAAACAAGAAAGAATTCGGTCGACTACCACGGAGAATAACGTTGGATTACCAAAAATAATGTATGAAAGAAGAAAAAGTTCTGCTATACCTTCATAAGATTTTTTTATTATACTTTTAATTTAAAATTTTTTAAATCAGTTAGGTGGTATAGATCAACTTTCAATGATTTTCACTAATTTTATGCTATAATCTTCATTGTATTTTTTTAGTTAAAAAAATTTAAAATAAATTAGATATTAAGAAATAATCTTTGTTGATTTTTATTAATTTTTTTTATCTTTTATGGTTTTTAAATTTAAAAAATTTAATGAGTTAAATGCTAAGGATCAACTTTTTTTATTTATTTACTTTTTTTCATATTTTTCACAATGTATTTTTATTGGTATATTTGTTTAGTTTAAAAAATTTTATATGAGTTGAATATTAAGATCAATCTTAGTTGAAATTTATCAAGTTTTTATTATATTCTTTTATTTAATTTTTTTTTAAATAAGTTGGATGTTAAGGATCAATCTTCGTTGGTTTTTATTAATTTTCTACTTTATGTTTTATAATATTTTTCATTACTATCAACTTTTAGTTTAAATTTTTTTTAAGTAAATTGGGTGTGAAGGATCAATTTTAGTTAATTTTTTTATTGAATTTTAGGTATATTTTTATAATATTTTCTTACTAATATTCTTTTTGGTTTAGAAGGGTTGGATGTTAAGGATCAATATTTGCCATACTATTTATAATGTTTTTATTATTATTATTGTATTCTTTGGTTTAGAAAATTTTAAATAAGTTGGATGATAAGGATAAACTTTTTTAAATTTTATTAATTTTATTCTATATTTTTTATTACTATTTTTTTAGTTTTATATTTTAAATAAGTTAGATGTTAAGGATTAACCTTTGCTAAATTTTATTTATTTTTTGCAGTATCTTTTATAATATTTTTAGTTCAAAATTATTTAAATGAGTTGAATATTAAGGATTAACATATTCCTTGAATTCTATTTATTTTCTACTAAACTCTTCATAATATTTTCTAACTACAATATTTTTTTAGTTTAGAAAAATTTAAATAAGTCAAATGATAAGGATCATCCTTCGTTGACTTTTATTAATTTTCTGCTACACTCTTTATAATATTTTCTTATTATTGTATCTTTTTTAGTTTAGAAAATTTTAAGTGACTTGGATGTTAAGGATAAACCTTACTATGCTTTTCAGAACATTTTCTTACGACTATTTTTTTATGTTAGAAAATTTTAAATGAATTGGATGCTAAGGATATACTTTTAATGACTTTATTTCTGCTATATTTTTCATAACATTTTTATTACTATATTTTTTAAGTTTAAAATTCTTTTAAGTGAATTGAATATTAAGGATCAACCTTCGTTGAATTTTTTTGACTGTATTACTTACAATTTTTAGTTACTATATTTGTTTAGTTTAGAAAATTTTAATAAATTGAATGTTACGTACACCTTCTGTTGACTTTTATTAATTTTGTGCTATATTCTTCATAATATTTTCTTATTACTATAAATTTTTATTTTAGAAAAATTTAAGTGAGTTGGATATTAAGGATCAACCTTAGTTGACTTTTATTAATTTCTAATATACTTTTCATAATATTTTCTTACTACTAACTTTTTATTTTAGAAATTTTTAAATGAGTTGGATATGAAGGATTAACCGTAGTTAACTTTTATTTATTTTCGGCTATATTTTTATAATATTTATTTTAAAACATTCTAAATGAGTTAAATATTAAGGATCAACATTCGTTAAATTTATTAATTTTCAGCAATATAATTTTCATAATATTTTCTTATTACTATATTATTTTAGTTTAGAAAAAATTAATTGAGTTATATGTTAAGATTCAACATTCGTTGACTTTTATTATTTTTTATAAATAGATATTTTGTACAATTAAACTATTTTTTATTTTAAATATAAAAATATTTATTATATTTTAATTTAATAATTGTATACATTAATATTAGAATTATTTAATAAAAAATGATGTGTTTATTTTTAAATTGAACTGAAATAGTATGTAAATTTATTTATTTTAAATCAATATGAATATATTTATTCTTTTAACATATATTTATTTATTTGAAAGAGTCAAATGTTTTTTTATAATATTTTATAAATTTCATATTATTTTAGAACAAATTAAAAATTAATATCTTAAAAATATAATACTTTTTTTCATTTAGGACATCAAAATTGGTTAAAATATATTATAAAATAATTTTGTATTATTTTATATTAAAATTAATATGTTAATATATTGCAATATTAATAAGATTTTATGATAATTTTGTCAAATAATTTGGGTTTATATTATAATTAGTGAGATTTGTATATAAAAATATTATATTCCTTTATGAACAAAATTATTTAAAAGAGGTTGTATGGGTGTGTTTATTTATTTACTTTTTTTACAGTGTTTTTTTTTCTTTTACTTTTGGGTTTGTTTACGATAATTTTTTTCTGCATTTTTCCTTTTTTTTTTATTTTTGGGTATTGCACTTTACATCTTTTTCGTGCTTCATAATTTTATTTTTAATTTTATCTCTTTATAAATACATAAAAAAATTTATAAAATTTTAGTTTCAGACTATATTTTCTTATTTATAAAATTTAATTTTTAAAATATATTCTCAAATTAATATTTTGAAATATATTTTTTATGTTTTAAAATTTTAATTTCAGAATATATTTTTTTTCATTCTGAAAATAAAGTTTTAAAATGTATTTTTTATCTTTTAAAATTAAATGAAAAAATATATTCTAAAATTTTAATTATAAAATTTAAAAAATACATCTTAAAATCTTAGTTTTGGAAAAAAAATTTAAAAAAATAAAGATTAAAATAATTTCGTAAGGATGCAAATTCCTGTTATTTTAGGAGGTGCAAACAGCACTTCTTAGTCAACCTACAACGCTTTTCTCTCGAATCTTATATAAGTCAAGCCCATGATCACAAAACATGAAATCAATGGGTTTGGGGCCCAAATTTTCTGGCCCGATCTCTACTGCTTCACTACCCTTTGCTTTCTTTTTACGTTATTGTTTTTTGTTTGTTGAGGTAACACTGCCCTTTCTAAATTCATTGTAATTACTTTTTTCTTGTTGAAGGTTTTCATTGTAATTACATAGTCAGTAGGAAAAAATTCAAAGTTAAAAAATAATCGTTTAATCTAATAAAAACTTTCGTAAAGAAACGAAACTAAAATCAAATGTTTCATAATATTATCTAATTATTTGTGTGAAATACGTAAATTAATCTGGCATATTTAAATTTTGATCAAAATATTTTAAGATCATATTGCTTTCTTATTTCTAAAATTTTATCCATATATTTAGATGTTATCAAAATTTAACATTATTAAATAGCATATTTAAATTATTTTATAGAAAACTATGTTTAATATCCTTTTAAATATAGTTTAAATTTATTATTAATTTTAATATTATATATATATATATGCGTAAAATAGAGAATTATGCTAAATTTGAAATACATGAACAAAATTTAATACGTATGAACAATATGAAAAGATATTAATAAAAATTCCTTGAAATATGTTTCTGTATCTTTGTTCAATTTAAATTGAATTATTTTTTAATTTAGATTCAAAAATTGAAATTATAATTTTTGTTTATGTGTATTCCATTTTAAATTTTTAGCTTGCTTGTCAACTTTGATTAAATTCATTTTGTTTTACACTGGCGTAATATTTTATAAAGGTTGATAATTAAAATATTGGTTTCACATGCACGCTGACGATGCATTATTAGGCCAACTACTTCTTTATACATACATAATTCATAATTAAGAGAGCATGTGGGGTGGGGCAAGGAGAGATAGGAAAGAATTAGGTGATGTTGGATTTACCTATATATATATATAAATAATAAAAATAATAATATTTTCTTGTTTTAACTGTTTTATATAAATATTGAAAAAATAAAGATAAAATTTTTATAAATAAAAAAATATAAATATTTTTATAAATTAAACATTATTATTTATTATAACATTCTTTTAAAATAGATTTATAATTTACATATAAATTTTAAAATTTTTATATTTTTATATTTATATACAAAATAGATAGAAATAATGATGAAACTTATCAAACATTGAAACAAACAATGAGAACAACCTAAAGTTTAGATAAAGATCTAATTAAAGAATTAAAAATAATATAAAATTAATTTTGTTAGTATTTTACTTTTTTTATTATTATTTTTTTGTTTTAACTGTTTTATATAAATATTGAAAAAATAAAGATAAAATTTTTATAAATAAAAAAATATAAATATTTTTATAAATTAAACATTATTATTTATTATAACATTCTTTTAAAATAGATTTATAATTTACATATAAATTTTAAAATTTTTATATTTTTATATTTATATACAAAATAGATAGAAATAATGATGAAACTTATCAAACATTGAAACAAACAATGAGAACAACCTAAAGTTTAGATAAAGATCTAATTAAAGAATTAAAAATAATATAAAATTAATTTTGTTAGTATTTTACTTTTTTTATTATTATTTTTTTAAAAATTTGAGAATACGATCAAAGTATATAAAATTAAAATATATAATAAAATTTATATTTATTAAATATGCATAAATCTAACTTATATATATAGATAAGAGATTAAATTATTTTAAAAATAATTATGTTTATATTTATTTTATTTAATAACTTTTATAAATAATTAAATTTGATTAATTTAACCGTTAAATTAATAAATTATATGATATAGATTATTTTAATAAAATTTTATAATATTTAATATTTTATTAAATAAATTTAAAATAATAGATAATATAAAAGGTATATTATCTGTTAATTTGAATTTATTTTTTAAAATATTAAAAAAATTTTAAATTTTATAAAATTATGTAAGAATGATATATCTAACATAATTTATTATTTTAACTGTTGGATTGATAAAATTTAATTGTTTAAAATAGTTATTAAACAGAATAACTTTACTTAAAATTATTTTACTTAATAACTTTTATAAAAATTAGATTTTATCAATCCAATCATTAAATTAATATTACATAGACAATTCTTACAAAATTTTATAAAATTTTTAAAAAATTTGATATTTTATTAAATTAACAGATATTATAAGAGATATATTATCTGTTAATTTAAATTTATTTTTTAAAATATAATTTTTTTAAAAATTTTATAAAAATTTGTAAGAATAATCTATGTAATATAATTTATTAATTTAACAGTTAAATTAATAAAATTTATTTTTTATAAAAATTATTAAATAAAATAATTTTATTTAAGGTAATTCTAAAATAACCTAATTCCTTCTCTTATATATTTATTAACAATCATATTTATTTAGAACAGCATATAATATATCATGCCAGTTTAAAATTTTTTATTCAATTCATTTAATAAATAATTTTAAAAAAAAGGAAAGAAGCACGGGAATTTTTTAAAAATTTCTTATAATATTAGATATTATATATGAATAAAATGTTCAATTAAATAATATCTGTATAACAATTTTAATTTGTGTTCTAAAATTTACATATATTGAGAGTTGCTGTTATAATTAAATGGATAAAGTTTTCTTTAAAAAAGATTTAGAATCTGAAAACAACAACGACTATTGGAACTAATATGAAATATCAATTTTTTACATTGATTTGAAGAGAAAACGATGTAATTTATTTTTTAATATCAATTACTTTTTAATAAATATAAAATTTATTTTTTACATAATTACATAATAAACTAATATAGTATGTAGCATTCTAATTGTAAAAATAGTATCGCATTCTTTTTTAAAATTGGTTCTGCATAACCAATGTAATAATTTACTCTTAAATTTTATTTTTACACTAGTGATGACATTTCACTTAACATGTGATAGTGTGAGATAAGACCTCTTATTTTTCCATTGTTTTTAGCTTATGGTGGTTACTGAATGGTTATACGAATTAACTTATCTAGTAAAATTCATATATTCAACTCTACTTATAAACAGAATTTTCTTCATCCCAAAGTACATTATCTTTTTATATACAGATATGTTATTTATTACAATATATACTAAATTAGATATTAAAATACCTTTGCAAATACCTTGTTTCTTCTGTCTTGGCGTCGGATCAGTGGCTTCATTATCTTAACCTTCTATTTGATTCAGATCGAACAAACCTTTGCTATACAGATGTTATGCTAAATTAAAAAGAAGGCAAGAAAAGGGAAGGAGATTAATAATTGGACTTGTGAGGGTTTATATATTTTATATTTGCACAATTATCGTTATTAGGATGATTCTGTAATTAAGCAGAGGTACATTATTTGGTCAAAGAAGGGTCCATGAATGAACGAATCTTAATGGATGATAATTAATAAAGAAAGCAAATTGCAGCAAAGGGAAAGCAAAATCAAAAGCAGCTTCCCTCTGGGACCAGCTGGTGGCGGTGGTGGGGACATGGGGCCAGCACTATAATGAAATAATACATTAATTTTCTGGATGGCTGGACCATTAGCCACATACGGATATCATAGAAAAAAAACCTAACACAGTAAAAGGGAAAAGTGGTCACAAGAAAAGCGTGTCACTGATATTATTGTATTATTATTGGTTTGCTAGGTCGGCTGCTTGTGATCAATGACGAGAAAAAAACAAAAAGCAAATTAGGTCAAAGTATCATAATTGAAAATTAATATTTGGGGCAAAAGAAAATTGGTCTTTTTATTGCCAGAATTGACCTAATTTACAGGAGTCTCACGGCTTTCTTGCAAGGTTCGTTTGATTTAGGAAAACAATTCTCCACGATATGCACACACCACATCCATCTATATTTGATTAAATACATTAATTGACATTTTTTATAATTAATTATTATAGTTAATAATATAAAAATATAATTAATTGTTTAATATAAATAAAAAATAAAAAATATAATTTTTAATTAATTAATAAAATAAAATCAATAATTATTTATATAATTAAAAATATAAAAAATAATTAAATGATTAATAATTATAATTAATTAATTAAAAATATAATTAATCAATTAATAACTGAAATATAACGTGTAGTTACTATCTTCTTAATCAATTAACGATTGAATTTAGTGGTGTAATTACTTTAAGTATATAATAATATCATAACTCTTAAATTAACACTAGTTTGTTATCACAGCTCTTTGATTAATAACAGTTTCCTTTAAAAGATATTTTTGTAAATATAAAAATAGATAAAATAAAATAAAAAAGAAAAATTAAAAAATAAAAAATATATTAATATAATATAATATAAAAATAATATATACATGTATATGTATTAAAATTAAAAATTGTTAAAATATAATATTTTGAAATAAAAAATATTAACATAATGCCAAACAATTCAAGTTGTCGTTGCGTTTTGTGGAAATACATTAGCGCCATCGACTTACTATGACCAATGATACTTTTGTAATCTATTAAGTTTTTTGAAACCGAGTCTAAATTCCGTTTTAAGAAGTATCACATAATCAAATTTTTAATGGCTAAGAAAACAAAATTTTCCATGATTCTTCAGGTATAAATATTTACTGAATCAGTCCTAACGCCAAAAAAAACACTTAATTAAATGTATATTTAATAAAAATATATTAAAATTTTGATTCATGTAAAATAAAAACTATACTTATAAAGATAAACACAGCTGAACTTGTTAATACATGTCAATTTTCAAAGCAATAGATTAATTCAATCTGGGCAAAAATATCCATAAAGGAGAGCTTTTTTCAAAATGTTATTCCTGTCCTCATAATTTTTTTTTTAAATTTATCTTAATCCTTTTTACAAACTCAATTTATATTAATTGTTGAATTAACTATATTTTACAAAAAAATATTTCTATTAAGTGAAAAAATATTAAATAAAATATAATAATTAATTATGTGAAAAGAAATTAAAAAAATATTTTATTAATATCAAGGATAACTTTAAAAAACATATAAATTAATGATAAATTTAATGCTGCTAACTAAATTAGTTACGATTGTTAATTTTAAAATTTTAGGTAATTGATTCTGATAAAAAGAAATGAATCATTAGAAGAGAAAAAATATACTTTGATGATTTATTTAAGTGGTCACAGTAACTGGCTATACATTTATAGAATTAGTATTTTTTTTACAGTTAAAAAAATTTAAATCATTTTAATAAATTTCTAGAATTTTTTTTATTTAAAGGACCTTGAATTCTTAATTTTATCTATTGTTCTTTCTTTTAACTTTTTTATTTCTAGTTTTTAGAAAAATGAGTTCAAAGAATCTTTTATGGTTTAGAGTGAAGAATCTAGTAGCCATGAGAAGAAGATTTGTGCCAAGTCACTATTATAGGGACTTGCATTGGAAACAACTACAAAGTCTTGCTCAAGGCGCCATGGGTGTTGAAGATTATTATAAGGAGATGGAAACTGCTATGATAAGAGCCAATGTAGAGGAGGGCAGAGAAATCACTATGACAAGATTTATTAGAGGGGTTAAAAGAGAGATAGCTAATGTGGTGGAGCAACAACATTATATGGAGATGGATGAATTGTTTCATAAAGCTATTCAAGTGGAAAGACAACTCAAATCTAGGAGCACTTGCAAATATCCTAAGTATGCTTCTAGTTCATCATTGAAGTTTAATTAGTCTAATGAGAAGGGAGATCCTATACCAAAGGAGGTTTATTACGACCAAATGAAAAATTCAAAAGAATGTAGAATGAGAGAAAAAGAATTAGAAAATCAAGAAAGAGAAAAGAGAGATAAAATTGAAAGTGAAGAAAAAGTAGAAAGTCAAGAAAAGAATGAGAAAGAATTAGAAAAGCAAGAAAGAAAAAAGAAAGATAAAATAGAGAGTAAAGAAAAAGTAGAAAGTCAAAAAAAGAATGAAAGTGAAAAGAAAGAAAAATCAAAAAATAAAGACAAAGAAAATAAAGTTTGTGTATTTGCTCACAAAGGAGAGGTTGAGAGTGTTTTGAGGGAAAAAGAATAAGTTCTTGTACTCATGTACAAAGATATTTATCTTACTAACTATCATAACTCTTATTTTCCTAGTGTGGTTGAATATTTGTTGCAGGAATTTGATGATGTATTTCTTAGAGAACCACCAAGAAGTTTACTTCTTATAAAAGAGACTAAGGAGATTCAAAGACAAGTAGAGGAGTTGATGCAGAAAGGCTTTGTGAGGAAAAGTCTTAGTTCATGTACAGTTCATGTTATCTTAGTACCAAAGAAGGATGGAACATGGTGCATGTGCGTCGATTGTAGAGTCATCAACAAGATTACGAAAGTTAGTGCTGATGAAGAAAAGGTTAATGAAACTAGAGGATGACCCATGCCTACAAATGCTAATGAAGGAAGAAGCTTCCATGGTTTAGCAAGTCTTTATGGGAGGTTTGTACAAAATTTTATTTCTATAACTACCTCTTTAAATAAACTTGTTAAAAAGAATGTTAATTTTAAATGGAATAACAAACATGAACAAGCTTGTAATCTGCTAAAAGATAAGTTAATTAATGACCCTGTGTTAAATTTACCTAATTTTGATAAAGTTTTTAAGATTGAATGTGATGCTTCTGGAATGGGTATAGGAGTTGTTTTAATGCAGGACTCTAAACCTATGACATATTTTAGCGAGAAACTTAGTGGAGTGATGCTTAACTATCCAACCTATGACAAAGAGCTCTATGCCTTGGTGAGCGCCTTACAAACTTGGCAACATTACCTTTGGTCGATGGAATTTGTCATCCATTCTGATAAACTCAGATTGAAGTTTTTAAAGTCTCAAGGTAAGCTCAATAAAAGACATGGCAAGTGGCTAGAATTTGATGAGATGTTTCCTTATGTTATCAAGTATAAAAAGGGAAAGGAAAACATTGTAGTAGATGTGCTGTCACGAAGGTATGTATTACTTACGACTTTACAGACCAAATTACTTGGATTTGAATTACTAAAAATCATGTATGCAGAGGATATTGAATTTGGACAATTATGGAAAACGTGTTCTGACCATGGTTTTGATTACTATTTTAGGCAAGACGAATATTTATTTAATAAAAATAAATTGTATGTACCTAAGTGTAGCGTAAGGGGAATGTTTATTAAAGAGACTCATGAGAGAAGATTAATTGGGCATTTTGGTATTCAAAAATCTTATCATATTTTAATTGAACATCTTTTTTGGCCAAAAATAAAGCATGATGTTAAACTTATTAGTGAAAAATATATTACTTTCTTACAAGCAAAATCTAAGGTAATGCATCATGGCTTGTATACACCCTTACCTATTCCCGAATATCCTTGGACTGATATTTTTGTGGATTTTATACTAAGGCTATCTAGAACCTCAAAAAGAAAAGATAGTAATTTTATCGTTGTAGATAGGTTTAGCAAAATGGTACATTTTATTACTTGTTCTAAAACTAATGATGTCACTCATATTGCTAGTTTATTTTTCAAAGAGATTGTATATTTGCATGGCTTACCTAAAACTATTATAGGTGATCGAGATGTTAAATTTCTTGGTCACTTTTGAAAAATCTTGTGTGGTAAGTTGGATACTAAATTATTATTCTCTATTGTGGCTCATCCACAAATAGATGGACAAGCTGAAGTTGTGAATATAACTTTAGGAACCTTATTACGTGCTATAATACGAAAGAATTTAAAGGATTGGGAGAATTGTTTTCCTTATGTTGAATTTTCATATAATAGGGTTGTCCATACATCTACTTCCTTTTCACCTTTTGAGATTGTATATGGATTTTTAGATGTTTTACCATTTTATACTAATGACTCTCTTAATGTTGATGGAAAGAAAAAGGCTGAATTTGTGCAGAAATTACATGCCAAGGTTCATGCAAATATTGAGAAGAAAAATGAACATTATGCTCGGCAGGCAAACAAAGGACGCACCAATGTGGTCTTTGACCCTGGTGACTGGGTGTGCGTTCACTTGCGAAAAAAACGGTTTCCAAATCAAAGAATTTCCAAATTACATCCTAGAGGAGATGGTTCATTTCAAATGACCATCAAGATTCGAGGACGAATCCTCTTGGAGAAGGAGGGAATGATGTGAATGTGGGCCCCACGGTAAGCAAAAGAGATCATCTAGGAGATTATCTACAAGGAATGGAAGATACTATGACGAGAAATAGGACCAAACGTATGGAACAAGCACTTGAAGGTCTTATCAAGGAAGTTCAAGGAAAAGACTACGTGGATCCAAGCCCAATCCCAACATGGGTTAATTTATGTAATCATATCATTGAAGATTAAGTGATAAAGTTATGATTTACTATAGATTACATTAGGATTTACTTTAGATTACATATTTATCTAGAAGTTATTCGTTTTAAATTGATTGCAATTCAAATTGCAATCTAATTAGGATTTCTAATTTATTATCTTTTTTTTACTAGATTAGGTTCACTATAAATAGGGGTTAAGGATTCAGTGAAAAGATAGATTTTGAGTATTAATCATATTTTCTCTTTGAGAGACTTTCATCTCTGAGTGAGTTGATTCCCTTGGTTCTTGGATAAAGAACTACCTTTGATAACGTTGGTTCTTCCGGCAGGTCGCGGTAAGGATCACGTTCCTCTTGATAACTTCGATACTTTCCGGCAGATCGCACTGACTCGTACACATCGATATCATGATAAATAAAATCTTAAAATTTGGTTGTTGACGGATTCCAGCCACATAATTATGTAATTGTTACACGTGCAATTAATGTAATTGTTACAAGAAAATGATATTTAAAAAGCAGATAAACAATTTCTTAATTTTAGAGAGCATTTAAAAAATATTATAAAATAATTTATGAAAACAATTTACAAATAGAAAAAATTGTTGAAGATATTTCATGATAAATAACATCTTAAGATTTGGTTGTCGACCAATTTCATTCGTGTACAATTCATATAATTATTACGCCGGAAATTTAGGGAATTGTTACAAGAAGTTTAATTAAAAAATCTTATAAAATAAATTATAAAAGTAATTTACAAATATATAAAATTATTAAATAAATCTTACGATAAATAACATCTTAAAATTTGGTTGGTGATCAATTCTAACCACGTATTATTCATGTAATTGTTATAAGAAAATAATGTTTAAAAGTTAGGTAAATAATTTTTTTAATTTTAGAAAGTATTTAGAAACTCTTATGAAAATAATTTACAAATTCCAAATTTTTAACCTATTTTAATAAATTTATTTTAACTTAATCTAATAAGTTTTATAATTATTTTTATGACATAAGTTCTCATATCACAAAAATTTATTAGATGAACAGTTAATTAGATTATCTATCTTAATATGGTTTTATTCGTTATTTAAGCTCAAAAGAAACAAATGTGAATTAACTTTTAGGTACCAAATTCAACTTTTTCTTAGTTGAAAAACAAAATAATGGAAGCATCTTTTAAATTTTGCTCCTTCATTTTATAAGTTAAATTTTAGCATAAAATTTACTCAACTTCCATACATAGTTGTTGTGATTTTTTTAATTTTGTTGGATTGCATCTTTTCCTATTTGTATTTTTTTAAAAATTTATAGAAATTTTTTTTTAAAAAATATATAAAGATCAAAATGAAAAATATATTATATACATGAACTAAAATAAAAATATTTTATATATAGAGATTAAAATAAATATTATATATATATATATATATATATATATATATATATATTCATCTGTAAGATAAGTAATTATGAGGACGGGATCTATTTTAAATTATTTTAGCACTCACTTACAGATTATTTTCTTATGAGGACTGAATTTACAAAAAATTTCATATTAAAAGTAAAAATTTATTTGCACCAAAGATAAGTAATTATGGTTATACGCGAATATTATATGTATGTTTTTATTTGTCTAAAAAAACATATATATATATATAATATTTGGTTGACTTTGTTTGAATAATAAAATAGAAAAGTTTTTTAATAAAATAATAAATAAATAAAATTAAAAAATCAATCTAAATTGACTTTTTATTATCCATTATGACCAAATCAACTGAATCTTTATCTATATTTGATTTCAATAGTTGTGTCAGTTGTGAACAAACCAAATTTTTATTTTTAAATAAGATAATATTTCATACAAATTATCAAACTCATGTAATATTTAGTAATATTTAAAATCTTCATCGAAATCATATAAATCTAATTCAACTTACATTATTTGGATTTTTTTATTGTTATACTTTTATGATTATGATTTACATTATTTTGATAATTTTTAATAATTTATTTGAATGTTACACTAGTTTGATTGCAATTAGCACCGTTGTAATAATCTTATAATATTATACTAGTTTAGTAAATCTTATGTGATGTTACACCATTTTGATAAATAAACTCAATCTACTCATTTTCTTATTTAAAAAAATTTACTACTTTATGATTGAACTAATACAATATAGAATTAAAAAGTGAAAATAGAATATTCTTTTTGCTGTTTCAAGAGGGTCCTACCATGTGGCATGACAGCTTATAACAGAAAGGGCAACTTTATTTTGTTAGGCTACTGTCTCCATCCTAAACAACAAGCACCTCTCTCTTTCCTTCCTATCAAAAATTAAAATAATAAAAATTCAACACACAGCATCACTCATTGATATTTTGTTACTCACTAGTAAACTGCATGTATATATATATATATATATATATATATATATATATATATATATATTAAATATTATTTAATGTTTTTATGTATCATACTAAATTATTAAAAATATTATTTTTAAATAATATTTTCATTTATTAAAAATAATTTTTTATTAATTAATCACTGTAATAATTCCAATATTATTTTAAAGATAGAAAAATATTTTATTTGGTAGATTAATACCTTTACACTTTATAAAATCATTTTAGTGATTTTTATTTTAATAATTGAAAAAACAAATTATTTTCTTAAAATATGTATATTTTTTGTACTAAGTAAGGACGAGACAAAAAGAGTAATACAAGAAAAAATTGATATTATTATTATTAATAATAAATATTTTATTATATTAAATAAAAATAATTTTAAAAATAAAAAAATTAACAAGTATTCAAATAAAAATATTAAAATCAAATCATCATCTTTATTGATTTAAGTTGTTGAAATTTAAAATTAAATTTAAATTAGGCTTTTAAAATTAAAATAAGTTTAATTTTTGTTTAACTAAAAAATATTTTAAAATTAAAATTTAATTTAAGAAATATTATTTTAAGGGAATTTAAATTTATAGATAAAAAATATTAGTATAAAAAACTCATAGTTTTGTAAAAATAAAAATAACTCTTAAACATATTTTTAATATTCAAAATAAAAATTTATAATATAAATCTAGGTGAATGATATATTAAATTAATTTATAAATATGAATTAAATATTCTTTAAAATGATTAAATGTGAGTTATTTTTTTATATTTTTTAAGAATTAAATTAATGGATAAGTATAATTTTAAGAGAAATTCGTTGCATTGCTCCTTAATAAATAGAAATAGTTTATAGATAGTTTCATTTACTTAAAATATAAATATTGTAATTATAAAAAAGATATTAATTCCAACTTCCTTAAAAGAGACGTGAGATCTTTTAGACAATTGGAACAGGTTCCGTGAACCATGATTAGCCAAAAAAAAAATAGAGAAAAGGAATGGTTCCGTGAAGTATAAATAGAGTGTTTGGCGGGGATTCTGCATCATCATCAGCAATTCATCAAAGTGGCGGTGGAGAGAGAAAGAGAAAGAGAGAGGCGTGTGATTGAATTGTGTTTGGGCGTCGATCTTATGCAAACAAGAACTTCCGGCGATCTTCGTTGGATTTTGATCGAAATATTATGATAGTGTTTGAGAAGCTACGTTTCTCGTCCTACCTCAGCCGCTTCATTGCCGGCATCCTCTTCTTGATCTTTTGCAATTCTTTTCAGTTAATTTCCAATTTCCCCATTCCTATACACCCTTGAATTTGATTCGATTCTCGAGCATTCCATTCGATATTCATTCATCTCCTCTCTCGCTCTCTCTCGCCCTTGATTCGTTGTGTTTCCTCTCACGTCTTCCTCTTCATGGAGCCTAAACACTTGTTCTCCACCAATTTTCTTGACGGTTAGTTTTTAATGTAACAGAACTTTGGATTTCTTTTTTCTTCTTCTAAATTTATTGTTTTATGATTATCTTTTTTGTATTTTCATCTATGAATCGATCAATATTTACTGTTTTTTGGTTTTAAGTGTTTTTTTACATTTTTTCGGTTGGAAAATTTAGATTTATATTTTTCTCTCTATTTTTTCTGGTTGATGTTCGGGAATTTGCTAGTAGAGGTCTTGGAATAATTGAGGTCTTAATCATGCTACAGAATACATGGTCACTGCGTAAATAGTCCTATTGCAACTGATTAAACAAGTTTATGTAGGGATCTCTCGCCCTTTGATGATTTTCATGCCATAAGTGTTTTTGACCGGTTATTTCAGAGATGGGCACATCACTATGTAGTGTAATAGTTTTTTTATGACATTTTATTATTACACACTCACACACACACTACAAGCTTATAATAAATATTTGATAAATCTTCTACATATTGTCTTACAGTTAATTATGTTCAGTTTCAGATGGTGTTTGTTTTCTCATTCCTTTTTTTTAGTGAATAAATAGATGGTAGAATAGTGTAAGCAGGTTATAAGTAAATTTAAGTAATCCCGCTCTTAGGCAATGAATTCCCGGCACAAGTTTCCCATTTTTTGTCAAATGAGCCTATTTCTATAGTTTGTTCTCTGTTGATTTCGAACTTCCATTTTGATGGAAAAATAAAGCTGGAGTAGACCGGACATTAATGAATGAATCTTAGATTACTTGAAAAATTTAGAGCATTGGCAGCCTGTTTAATTTTTAATTTATCTAGTTCATTCTCATTTTGAATTAGGATTTTTTTCCCTTCTGATTTTTGTGTCTAATGATCAGGCACTATTGCGTCTCGCTTTGAGAGCCAACCCAGACCTCTCCCTTCAGTTATTGTAATTGGCGCTGGAATATCTGGAATTGCTGCTGCACGAAGTCTCTATGATGCATCTTTTAAGGTGTCATATCATTATGATCAGATTTCCTCTTTATTTATCCTTTCTATTTTCTTTAGGTTAGCTTAAAGATTTTTTCTTTGGATTATTTTCATCATTTGGTTAGGTGACTGTACTGGAGTCACGGGATAGGCTTGGTGGTCGCATTCATACTGACCACTCATTTGGTTGTCCAGTTGACATGGGAGCCTCATGGTAAGTTCAATTTGTTATACTGACATGTATTTTTTGCATGTGCACATGTCCACACACATTTTTCTGTAGATGAATGATGAATGATGAACTGAATTTGTGCACTGTATTCATGAACTCCTGACTTATCTTTAATTTAAGTTGGCTCTCTCTATACCACTTGTGTTTTTTATACATCTTGTCTTTTATTTGCTTTATTTTATGCTTGGTTTTTGTTTTTCATTTTTGTCAAATTATTGCCAATGCTTTCAACCTTTTAAAGCTAACTGTCATCTCCAGTTTTGAATGGTTACTCAAATTGCTGTTTTTGATTGATTCATTTGGTTCATAAAACTTAGTGGTATGATGTTTGTGATTGTGGTGAGATACTGTGTTTTTGCCCTGATACATGAAGAAGTGTGCGCCCTCTAATTATTGGAAAGAGCAAGAAATTGGTGAGTTTTTAATGGTACTAGTTCTTTCTTGATTGTTTTCTAGGCTCCATGGAGTTTGTAATGAGAATCCCTTGGCTCCATTGATTCGTGGCCTGGGGCTTACATTATATCGTACCAGTGGTGACAACTCTGTCTTATATGATCATGATTTGGAAAGGTAATATAATCCTTCATTTCTGCAATTCCGTCAAGATCAATGCATTTGAAGGTTTATGATGCAATTTTTAGAATATAGTTTATTATTATCTTGACTTGACACGATTAGTTGCAAATTTACGGAAATGGACACTCTCTGGGGCCGTAACCTTTTCTTTAAACATGAAGCGCTTATGGATTACCTTGTCTCATATGAAAATGAAGCCTATCTATATGATTTAGTGTTATGTTTGAAACAAGATAACGTCTGGGTCTTTTGCAATTGTACTAGTAGTGCTTTATATGGTAACCACTAACCACATTTCATTTTTTCCAGTTATATGCTTTTTAATATTGATGGAAATCAAGTTGCACAACAGATGGTTGTTGAAGTTGGAGACAAATTTAAGAAAATTCTGGAAGAGGTATGACCTTTTCATTTTGCAGCATATGGCATGTGGTGTTTTTCATTCATGAAGGCAAATTTGCAATTATGATTATCTTAATCTTGAATCTAATGACCTTCTGGTGATTACAGACAGGGAAAGTGAGGGATGAGAATCCCGAGGACATTTCTGTTTCCCAAGCAATTTCAATTGTACTAGATAGACATCCAGAACTAAGGTATTTTGAATGAGAATGAGAAGAGAATATTATGTGCAATCATCGAGACTTAAGTTCCAAGCACTGTAATTGACAAAGTTATCTGCAGGCAACAAGGACTTGCACATGAAGTGCTGCAATGGTTTATATGCAGAATGGAAGCCTGGTTTGCTGCTGATGCAGATATGATTTCACTAAAAACCTGGGATCAGGCAAGTGCCAAGTTGAAGCATATAAAATGTTCTTTTGCATCTAAACTTCAACAAACTCTGCTCTGTTATTTAAATGATGTTGTTCATAAACCTTAACTTGTCACCACGTCCTTGGGTTATTGTTGATGTCAATGATGAAAATATGTGAAGAGACTAGCAAGCAGAAATAAGAAAATTCCTAATTTATATAAAATGGTCAAAGTATTATTTCATTTCAATTATTATATACTTTAGCTTGTTTAAAACTTCAACAAAAAGTAGAGATAATGTAGAATATAAATTATTAATATTTATTAATTAATCAGCCATAAATTTAGTTTTGTTAGAAATAAGCTACTTGACATTTTTCATTTGACGTGAACTTCCCATGATAAATTTTTTCACTTATGTCAAGTATTGGGGGAAGTCTTGCTTCTTCTTTTATTCTTTTTTGTCATTAGGTTATTACCCAGTTTAAGTTTGGCAAAATGAGATGAAGGTTTTTCAAATATAGATTTCTTTTTCTTTTTCTGGTATTCTATCTTAATGTGGAATATCGGCTAAGCATTATTTAATACTCAAAATGCTTACATTGGTGAGATTCCTGATTGTAGGAACATGTCCTCTCCGGTGGTCATGGGCTCATGGTGCAAGGATATGATCCTGTCATAAAAAGTCTTGCAAAAGATATTGATATACGCTTGAACCACAGGTATGCCTGCAAGATCCGGTATATGACTTAACTACATGATCATTTTTCATGATTTATGGCAGAATATGCTTTAATAGATAAAGGAGAAAAATATGTTGATGCCATGTTTGGATCCCAGAGAATACTAAACACTGAGAATTGTTTTTGTTCTTTTTTAAGTTGATTTTTTCTGTTAAATAAAAACATATTTTTAAAACCTATATCTCTAGTCCTTTTCCTAGTTTTTTTTCCCTATTTTTTTTTCAAAGATATGCACAGAAACCTCTGCCTTATGATTAGGTGGCATAATTGATTTAATCTGAAACATTTCTTTGTACTTGGTAGTTCTTTGATTTACCATCAAGGACAAACAATGTCCCCAAATTAATTTCAACTTTATTTGAGCCAAACTCCTGCTGTAAGTTGAGTCTTAACAGTTGCAGGTGGCACTACAAAATTTGAACCCATTATTTAATTTTTTTTGTTACTTTAAAATACGAGTAGTTCCCTAATTTTTCCTTTATCCAATTTTGATCCTTTTTTGAAACCTCACCATGTAGGGTGAAAAAGATATCCAGTGGTTACAACAAGGTAATGGTTACGGTTGAGGATGGCAGGAACTTCGTTGCGGATGCTGCTATCATAACTGTTCCTCTTGGAATCCTAAAAGCCAATTTAATTGAATTTGAACCAAAACTTCCTGATTGGAAAGTTTCTGCAATTTCTGATCTTGGTGTGGGCAATGAAAATAAGATTGCCCTAAGATTTGACAAAGTGTTTTGGCCCAATGTAGAACTCCTGGGCATTGTTGCTCCAACCTCTTATGCCTGTGGCTATTTTCTCAATCTACATAAAGCAACAGGCCATCCAATTCTTGTCTATATGGCTGCTGGAAGGTTCGCCTATGACCTTGAGAAGCTATCTGATGAATCAGCTGCAAAGTTTGTAATGCTACAGCTCAAAAAGATGTTTCCTAATGCTTCAGAGCCGGTTAGCTCACCTCTCTTGTTGTCCTCATACTCTCCATCCATTCAAGTGCGCCGGAGCCTGACTTTTGTTTTGTTGGATTATTGCAGGTTCAATATCTTGTGTCACGTTGGGGAACAGATCCAAACTCTCTTGGTTGTTACTCATATGATTTAGTTGGAAAACCAAATGATGTGTATGACAAGCTTCGTGCACCTTTGGGCAATCTATTCTTTGGTGGGGAAGCTGTAAGCTTGGACAACCAGGGATCTGTGCATGGAGCTTACTCTGCTGGGATTATGGCTGCTGAAAATTGTCAGGAATATCTTTTGGAGAAACAAGGCCACCTAGAAAGGCTGCCTCTAGCTTCTGTTAGACATGAAATACTCGAAACGCTTATTCCTCTTCAGATCTCGAGGATGTAACTTGGGCTCAATTGCTTTTAGGAAAGAACATTTTTCAAATTTGCATAACGTAATGGCAAACTATTAGCCTTTTGGATATGGTGATTATCTTACAAGTAACACCAATTCGTCTTATCCAGAGTAGAACAACTTTTGTTCATCTTTAATACCGCATAAGTGGACCCTTTTCTTTTTTCTATTTATTTATTTATTACTAGGCTTCTTAAGATGTATGTATCTACATCCTTTTAGACATACATATAAGACCATCACTGGTATGGCAGTTCTCTCATTAGGACCCACAAATTCTCTAGCTGGTGGAGGTATCCTCCTTCTGGGTGGCTTCTCAACATTTTCCTTAATCAACATCTTGGCGGACAACTGGGCTTTCGTTTCCTTAGACTAGTTTGTTTGTTTATACTGCTCATTCCTTAATCAACTTTATGCTTTCGGCCGAAAGAATGGCCTGTTAAAATGTACAACATGAAATTACTTTTAGTAAAGAGGAAGCACAAGGAAGCATTGGAAGGGTGTGTGAGCATCTCTTAAAAAAGACAAAAAAGAAGGAAGAAACGGATAAAAGAGGTACTATAAATTAGCCACGTATAATCAAGTATCTAATATAATAATGCTTTTAAACATAAATAGCATTTGCTAAACTAAAAAGTCATAAATATTTTTCAAAAGTCCTGAATTTTAGGTTAATTAAAAGTAGTAGTTTGTAATTAATTAAATAATTTTTCCATGCAATTCTAATTAATAGTGTTAAAGTTTATTTTCACAATAAATGCTTAAAATGAAAGAAAAATAAAAAAATTATTTTTTTCTTTTCTTCGAGAAAAATAAAATTTTCAGAATAACAAATATAACAATTTATTTTCTAAGCTAAAGCTTTGCATTGAAAGAAGAAAATAAAAATTTGAATAGTTAAAAAAGGAAGGAATTTTTTTAAAAGATCAACCTTTTCTTTTATATATATATATTCTTTAATTATAGAATAGAAAATTTATCATTTAAAAAAAATTGATCATTTTATGAAAACTGTTTTTTTTTTCAAAGAAAGATTTAGATTTAAGATTATTACTTTAATCCTCCCTACACTAGTTCACCATTATCATAACTTGAATTACAACAAACGATGAACAATGTTTATTTTAAAAAAGAAAATTTATTTTTAAGAATGTGAAGTTGTCACAAAATTTTTAATTTATTTTAAAAAGAAAAAATATTAAAAAAATCTGTAAAAAATATTTTAGTCTGAAAGTTAACTATGAATAAGGAATGTATTAGTATTTTTTTCATTCATCCAAAACAATGTTATCCTTAATTAAATTGTGCAAAAAATTGATCTTAAATTTAAACAAATATCAAAGTCCAGACATACAAATAAATGAAGAAAAACAAATTTGTGAATGAAAATAGATAGAATATAATAAAAAATAAGAATAATTTACATACATAAAAAAATTAAATAAATATGTATAGAAATAGGTTGACATAATCTTAGAGTATGCAGTATTATCAAATACGATGAAAAACTTAAGATAACATAGTTTTATAGATTTAAATTATTCAAAGAAAAACTTTGTTTAAAAAGTAAAAAAAAATTGTTTAAAAGTAAAATTTATATATGTGATCATTTTAAAATAAATAAGAAACAAACATGTTCTTGAAATATCATAAAAAGAAATTAAAGAAAAATCTTTAGTAAGGGTTTACTTTTTAACAAAATAAATTATAAAATTTAAATAAGATAAAGAAATAGATTATATTATTTTTATTTTTAATATTTTAAATCCAAATATACATGGGTTCAAGACCTAAACCCTAAACAATAGATAATAGTACTGGAAATCCTTACAATTCAAAAAATATATGATGATAAAAGCTTTAAACATATAAATTTAAGGTTCATTACATAAGATTTAAGATTAAATTATATATTTAAAATAAATATTTTTAAAAAAATTATTTTATTAACAAATAAATTATACTTTATGTAAAAAGAATAAAACAATAAGAATAACATAAGTATAAGAAAAGAAAAAAGGATTAATTCTTTACTTAAACGTACTATTATTGCAAATTTTGATTTTAACTTTAATAATAAATAATTTATTCTAAATTTATTTCATAATTTTAAATATTATATATATATATCAAGAAGAACTTGATTTTATCTTCTTTTATTTTAAGATTTAATATTTTTTATATTTTATTATTATTTTTTATAAAATTTGAAAAAAAATTAAAAAATCAAGAATTTTTTAATTTTACCATTCTCAATTTTTAATAATTTATTATGATTTTTAATAATTTATTGTAAATCTATTCTTAAAAAAATAAGATGAAATTTATATTAATAAATTGTTTTGTTTAATTTTTTTAAAAATTTTAAAAAAACAACAGTTTATTTTAAATTTATTTTAAGAAATTTTATTTTTATATTTTTTTTAAATATAAATGTTTTATTCTAAAAAGTATATAAAAAGGTTTTGATTTATTGAAAAAGAATGAACTTTTTCTTAGCATTAGGCCTATTTTTATTTTAGGAATTTTAGATCCATTGTTTTTGTTTTTGTTTGGAAGTCTGGGCTTGTTTTGGGTGCACTCAAGTCATAGAAAAATAAAATATGATGTTGAAAAATGATTCTTCCATGATTCAAACCTCAAATCCCTAAGTTACTCCAGGCAAGTCAACCACCAAGCTATATCTCAAAGTTATTATTTAATACCAATGAATTTTATTTAACATAGGATTAGGAATGTCTCACTTATATGCACTTAGGCCCATATGTTATGCCTACATTCATTCATCTTTAAGGTTTAAGAGAGACTAATTGGGAAAAATAATTAAGCAAATGATTCAGGTTAGAAGGGCGGGGAAGATGGATTAGAGGAAGTAGTCGTTATCTCATCTCTAAGGTGAGCGGCGCTGCTGCGCAGAAGAGAGGCCAACCGTTGTCACTAGATGAGAGAGTCACCATGGAGAGGAGAGGGAGAGGGAAATTACCGTTGTTCGGAGAGCAACACTATTTCTGGAGAAGAATGAGGATTGAGAGAGTTAAGAGTGAATTGAAAAGGTAGAGAAAAAGACTAGGTTTAAGCCCTATAGAGAGCTCTGATGAGAGAAGGAGGGTCTCTCTATCATCACTTGCGATGGCCAAAGATAGGAACTGTGAGACGTGGGGTTGAGCTTGCAGAAGCTAGGAATGGGAACAGTGCGACGTAGGTTGAGCTTACAAAGGCCAGGGACAAATTCTAGCAACAGTTGCGGTGGACTAGGAGTGAACATTGACAAGTTTGAAGGTGAGAAGCAAAACTATGTTTTTAGTCTTTAATCTTAAATTGAAAAATTCTATGCCTAATTCTAATTTTGTTATATTTTGGAAAAAAAATATGTTTGGTTGATGAAAAGGTAAATCGACTGGTTGGAGAATGAAGTCATGACTGTTGATGGTTACTATGGTGTTTACTGGTGAAGGACTGACGAGAGGAAGAAAAAATTAGAGCAAGATAAACATAGGATTTTATGAAATAAACTTAGTATTTTATTCTAATTTTTTCTTGATTATGGAGTTTTTTTTAGAATCTGTAACAAATCCAAATAAGAAGAGAATGATATGACCATGTGTATATGCTGATTTTGATATTTTTAAAAAAGTATTAGCATTGTGATGAACACAAAAATCAGGAGCTTTGACATAATTTATAGATGAATCAAATTGAGAAAACATCATAGGCAATGAAATTAAAAGCACGACTTTATGTAATAAGAATGACAAAGTAATCTTAATGAGAAAAAGTGTTAAACTAGATAAGATAATCTCTTTCACCAAAGAGTTTTCAGATAAGAGAATTTTTTTGGAGACCAACTCCTTGAAAAATTGTTAAGGTTCTATTTTATAGCACAAAGTTATCAAATTTCTGCTTAATAAAGAGCCCTTTCCTTGCTGCATTTGGCACTCACCATTTTGGCTTCTAAACTTGTGCACAACTATCCTCTTTATCTTGTTTTTATTTGTGTTTTAAAATGTTTTTTAATTTCAGATTGAGGTTTTGACAATTTAAGCTTCCTGTGATTTCTGGTAGTTGTTGCTGGATTCTAAATTTTTGCTTGCTTTTCTTTTTCTTGCTGAGTTTTTCCTCTTTTAAGTTTTATGAAAGAGATGAGGATAAAACATGATTTTTACAATTGTTCCTCTTTACTTGATTCTTATTATATAACATAAATAATTAAGTTATTCTCGTTATCGTAGTAGAAATTGAGTAAAGAAGTGAATCAATGTTTATCCAAACGGTTGCGATGCAGTAAGACAATATAGGGTGAAAAAACTTTAAGACCAAGTATGAGTAGATTTAAAGTTGCTAAACCAGATGGAACAAACTTAAGATATGAAACAATATGGCATATAAGTCCTGATATACAACACCTAAGTGTATGGGAATCTTAAGATGTCATGCATAGGGGTGCAATGATCCCAAGACACAAAATATGTATAAGGATACTAAGTTTAATGAGGATGGCTCAAGGACAAAGTAGACAAGCACGAGGATTTTAAAATCAGGCAGACACAATGACCTTGAAACATAAAAGTTGGCAGGCACAAAGGCCTTGAAATGTAAAATGTGACAGACACAAGACCTTTGAAACATAAGAGCAGGAGGACACGAGACCTTGAAACATAAAAGCAAGAAGACATATGAGCCTTGAAATATAAAAGCAAGCAAGCATAGGAGCCTTGAACTATAAAAGCAAGCAAGCACATGGGCCTTGGAATATAAAAGCAAGCAGGCACCGGGGCCTTGGAATATAAAGGCAAGTAGGCACATAAAAGCAACCAGACACAGAAGCCTTGAAACATAAAATCAAGTAGGCATGCGAACCTTGAAACATAAAAGTTGACAGACTTGAAGGTTTTGAAATATAAAAGTAAGCAAGCACAGTGGCCTTGAAATATAAAAACAAGTAGGCACGATGGTCTTGAAATATAAAAGTAAGCAGGTACGGGGGCCTTAAAACATAAAAGTTGATAGACATCAGGGCCTTGAAACATAAGCCAGGTATGCATGGAAGTCTTGAAACATAAAATCTAATGAGCATGAGGCCTTGAAATATAAAAGCAAACAGACACGAGGATCTTGAAATATAAAAACATGTAGGCATGATGGTCTTGAAACATGAAAGCAAATAGGCACCGAGGCCTTGAAACATAAAAACTGTTGGGCATAAGGGCTTTGAAACATAAAAATGGGCAATATGATGTGAAACAAATGCATGTGGTTGTGTATAAAGATAATGAAAATAAAATATATACAAGATGATCATGCTACAAGATGAACCTATTGTACCATGTCAGATGAAAATTCCTTAAGACATTTGATGATGCAGAAAAAAGATGTTAGATATGCAAATGATGTGTACTTTGTAATGTCTAAATTTTATCTAGAAAATCAAAAATCTTAAAAAACTACTGAAATCAGAATGTTTAACCATTTAATTAATTTTCTTGTCTATTAAATTATCTGGCTCCCTTGACTTCATGTCTCGATCGTCTAGCAGATTGTTCATCATTTGAAAAGGTGGCTTATCCTTTAGTCATTTGATGTGAACGTGGGTGAATGATGTGAACGTGGGCATCACGATAAACAAAAGAGATCATCTAAAAGATTATCTACAAGGAATGAAAGGTCCTATGACGAGAAATAGGACCAAACGTATGAAACAAGCACTTAAAGGTCTCATCAAGGAAGGTCAAGAAAAAGACTATGTGGATCCAAGCCTAATTCCAACATGAGTTAATTTATGTAGTCATATAATTGAAGATCTTAAGTGATAAAGTTTATGATTTGCTATAGATTACATTAGGATTTAATATTTATCTAGAAGTTATTTGTTTTAAATTGGTTTCAATTCAAATTGCAATCTAATTAGGATTTTGTAATTTGTTATCTTTTTTTATTAGATTTGGTTAGCTATAAATAGGAGTTAGGGATTCAGTGAAAAGACAGATTTTGAGTACTAATCATAGTTTATCTTTGAGAGTTTTTCATCTCTGTGTGAGTTGATTCCCTTGGTTCTTGGGCAAAGAACTACCTTTGATAACGTTGGTTCTTCCGGCAGGTCGCGGTAAGGGTCATGTTCCTCTTGATTACTTCGATGCTCTCCGGCAGATCGCAGTTTGTGTCGGGTTCCTTTATCTTATCTTATCATAATCTTACCTTATCCTTTCTTATCTTATCTTGATTCTCAAGACGTTCCGTTATCGTTTTCGCATTCCGATTCATTCGCATAGGGTGAATCATATCATCATTGTTCTTCTTTTTAAGAGCCCATTAAATTCTTGTGACTTTTGACAATCAGCAAAGTAATTGTAAAGCTTATCAAGTTAAATGAAATGCTTATTTTCAGCATATGTTTACCAAAAAAAATGCAAATTAAACAAATGATGAAGAGTGAAATGACAAGATCATATTTATGTGGAGGAAAGTTATGTTTATAGGAAAAGATCCTACTGGATGAAAGTAAAAGGAATACAAAAGGAAAGAGAATTTAAAGAGTAAAAATAGGTGAAATTCAATGAATAACTTTGAGATAAAGTACAGTTTGAATAATACTAATGCCTCAATCCATAAGCTTGAGCATTCCACAGTCCATGCCAGAAATTGCCTTATTTTGTGGTTCCAAAGGCATTGCTCTTATGGCATTTGCCGCAGTTTACAATTCAAAGTCGTTCTAGGCCTTTTCCTTCAAATAAAGTTTATCATCTTCTCAAGTTTCCAACTTAATGAAGAATTAATTGACCTTAACTTTTGTTGGAGCCACTTCTTCAAGTTTTTAACTCAACGAGTTGTTCTAACTTTTTTCTAGATTGTCCAATTAAGTTTTCGACCTAGTGAGCTAATCATCTTCTTTATTCATTTTTTCTTCTTTATTTTTTCATATTGCCTTTACTTAAGCAATTTTTTTACTATGTCTGAGTTCATGGGATTCATAATTTCACATCTATATTTGCAAGGATCAAAGCCCATCTAAAGAATGCTTTCTTCATAACATAAGACCTTCCTAATTTGGAGTCCATTTTCCTCTAAGACTCTTCTGAATTGACAATATTTTCTTTAACACCAGTTTTCCTTCATAAAATTTTCACAAACGTACTTTCTCGTCGAAAGTTCTTTTCATCTTTCTTTGATACAACTGGCCATGACATAAGGTGACTAGTCTCTTTACTTCAATGAAGTTCAATTGTTCGAAACGAGATTGAACTCATTCTGCTTCTTCTAATTGGATTTTCATTATTATTTATAATGAAGGGACTTCAACCTTAATAGGAAGCATTGCCTCCATTCCATAAACCAAGGACAGAGGAGTTTCCTTAGTTAAAGTATGAACTGAAGTCCGGTAACCATGCAATGCAAGTAGAAGTATCGCATGCCAATCTTTATATGTTATTACCATCTTCTGAATGATCTTCTTGAGGTTTTTATTGGATTTCTCTACCGCCCCATTCATCTTTGGACGATAAGGAGAAAAAATGTAATGCTTAATTTTGAAATGATCACAAAGTTCTTTCATCATCTTGTTATTTATGTTGGTGCTATTATCGGTAATAAGTTTACAAGGAAGACCATAACAACTTATCAATTCCTTCTTTACGAATCTGACCATAACATTTCTTGTCACATTGACATATGAAATTGCTTCTACCCATTTAATGAAATAGTTAATTGCTACAAGGATGAAGCGATGACCATTAGCTGTCTTGGGTTCAATAGGACCAATAACATTCATTACACACATTGAAAAGGGGTCACAATGATAACAGGACATTTAATTGCATAGGTGGGACATGAATATTATTAGCATAGGTTTGACACTTATGGAAAGTCTTCACATATTTGAAACAATCAGAATGGTTACACAGTGATTGATTAACAGTTATAAGGAGAAAGAAACACAGTAACAAACTTAAAACTACCCTACAAGTTTTGTCGCAACAACATATTCTAATCATGAATTCCCACATCTTTGATGGGATATTTAAGGCTAGGTCATTGACCATGACTAAACCACATGATCTTGGTTGTCCATCTATGTGCTCTATCCACCATCACATGGAACGACAGAAACCCTTTACCATGCCGATCACCATCAAAAATATAAACTCCTCCATTATAACCACCCCTTGATCACGAAGAAGAGAAGGAAGAAGACTCGAGCTGATTTAAATAAAATGATCCTCTTACCCATCCATGGTAAAAATTGAGATGGCTTACTCATCCATTATATTCAAATGTAGATCATTTTCACGCATGTCTCAATGATGACCTATTAAAGTAAAGTAACAAATTATTTCACTAACCTCTCCCTTAATCATTTTCTATAAGATCAAGTTATTTAATTATGATGAGTTAATAAATGAAATGCTTTGAATATGTGTTTTTATACTTTATTTATTATTCATCTACTTATCTTTTAATAAAAATAATATTTTTAAATTTTTTAACTTTTACTTTTTAATTTTAATTTTATTTTTATTTTTAAAATTTAAATTTAAATTCTTAATTTTAATTAGGAATGACTAAATTCAATCTTGAATAATTGAAATGTTCATTAAAAAGTTATTTAAACTAATTTTTAGTCCAAATAATAATAAAATAATAAAATATAATAAATATATATAAGATATATAGAATACAATATACGTAAATATGTATAATATAAAATAATTTTTTGAATGACAGCTAATATTATGTCTTAAAAATTATTTTATCTATTTTTTATAATCTAATAAAAAAATATTTGGTAAACTTTTTTGCAAAAGATAGATATTTAAAAAAATATAATAAATGATATAATATAAAAATAAAATAAAAAAAGTACAAGATATCAAAAAAATATTAATATTATTAAATGAACATATAAAAAGAAAGATGTTAAAATAATTTTTAATACATATATAACTATTAATTAATATTAAAAATTTTACTTTTAATTTTTTAATATACAATCAGAAAACTAACTAGTTGGAATCAAAACTATTATAGTTCCAAAGATCTGATGACTATATTCACCTTAATAATTTAAAAAATGTAAAATTTAAAAAATAATATAGGTCTAAAAATACATAATAAAAATTATAAATAATATTTTTTATTAAAATTATAGTAGTTAATATTATCTTTATATTAGATCATCTAATTTTTAATAAAAACCTATTATAAATAGTTTCTTATTATATATTTTTAACATATTAGAAAAATTATTATTTTTATCTAATTGCAATACATGCTCAGATCCGTAAATCATTATTGATAATATATTTTTTAAAATTTTAATATTAATTGTACATTTGGAATTTGGACCCAAAATCTTAAATATGTTTATTACCATTTGTATTTAAATATTTATATTTTTTATTTTTAATTAAATTAAATTTTTTAATAAAAATTATTAAATAAAATAGCAATAGATGGATAAAAATAAAAATATACATTCGTAATTATTTTTTAATTAAATTGAATTATTCTCAATAATTAATCCATTTAATTTATGTAAATTCTTTTTTAAGAAAAAAAAAACAAAATAGATCTCATATAAAATATTCTATTATCAAACTAATTTTTAACCAGATCAATTTTAGTGATTTTGAAAAAACTCTTATTTAATAACCACACTTCATGATCACATAGAAAAATTAAAGAAAAAAAAAAAACAGAATCGGTATGATATCAACCCCATACACGAGACACAGGAACAGTCAGAGAATCCATTAATGGTCTTACATATGGGCCTCACCAGCATAGTAGAAAGAAAGAGGGATTAAATTTAGAGTGTTCCTTTTCGTGGGAACGTGTTTCTTTCTTGGACTTGCCCAAGTTGTAAGCAAAAGCAATTTTACATTTGCATGTCAAAGTCAAGCCACCAATAACAACAATAATCGCAAATAAAGATAAAGATAAAAATAATAATAAAAAAGAATGCAAAGGAAAAGACAAAAACGACACCAAAAACAAATAAAACGAACGCGTTTGGACGCAGATGCTATCAAGGAAACCCACCGTAAGCGAAAAGCAATAGAATTCAGAGAGAGAGAGAGAGAGAGGGAGAGGAGAGAGAGATAGTCTCCGTCTCAAAACTTGATCATTTCAATCTTCAATTCTTCTTCATATTCGCAAAGTGCAAAGTTCCAGCCTTTCGCGTATTGGGTTCTCGTTTCTCTCCTCGCCTCTACCGATCGATCCAATTCTGTTCCCATGGCTACGATCGGGCACAACAATCTCAATGCCAAATTGGTGGGTCCACCCTTTTCGATTTCCTCTGTTTCCCTCTCAATCTTTTCGATTCCGATTATGCCCTGACCTTGTTCTTTTCATCAGGTTCTCCTCGGGGACATGGGTGCAGGAAAATCCAGCCTCGTTTTGCGCTTTGTTAAGGGTCAATTTCTCGAATTTCAGGTTTTTTTTTAAAATATTTTATTTGATTTCTTCCTTTTTGATTGGGAAATTCTTATAATTTAAAGGGTTTCTATGCTTTATCTGCGGAAATTTTGTATTGGGTTTGTTGTGTATAGTGAAAATATTCCCTGAACTACACGTGGTTCATTTGGAGCTTGTATTAAGTTTAGCTAATTTATGCTGATTCGGCCGTGAAATTGACCGATCAGAATTGGGGGGATGTTGTGTCAAATGAATTTTTCTTAAAAACTATGATAGAGAATGTGTGAAATTTCAGCTGATCACAAAAGGGTACAGACAGATTTGATCATTATAGTTATGAAGGCAGTGATTAGTCACTGATAACTTTGGGGCTTTAAATGATGCCTGAATGATTGTGGTGTGGTAGTGAAGAGAATATATCTTCTTCTCTTTGCGGTTGTGTGTTGATGGTTTTGGGTTTTGACAGGAGCTGTTATTTTGTGCCTGATGAAGAGTCTTAAACATATGGAAACATGGAGATTATGTTGTTGAATTTATGTGGTTTGTGGTGACAGGAATCAACAATAGGGGCGGCATTCTTTTCGCAGACACTGGCAGTAAATGATGCTACGGTGAAGTTTGAGATTTGGGACACAGCTGGACAAGAGAGGTACCATAGCTTGGCTCCCATGTACTACCGAGGTGCCGCCGCCGCTATCATTGTCTATGACATCACCAGCTCGGTATAATATCTTTGCCTTTGGATTTCTGAATAACTATTGGCATTTGACAATACTTGGTTTGCGTTGACTAACTGTTTTGGACATGTATTCAATGCTGCTATTATTATGTTGTTTTTCATGTACTCAAATGTGTAAAGTGTTGGTTAGTTATTATATTTACGGGACATTAAAAAAATTGTAGCCTGTTTGTACTGACTGATAGGTCTCAAAATCAGAATGGAAGTGGTAAACTTATGTGGATGAGCATGCGTGTCTATTGCTGCATTTGTTAGATCTAGTAAATATATTTCTGGACTGATGTCAAACTATCTTCAACGGTTTGCCTACTTTCATTATATCTTTGTTTTGCCTGAAAAATAATTAGTACTTTGAGAATGTTCTCACTGAGTGGAATATATGTATATGCGGAGTATACCTTAAAATGGAACAAAGGGAAACAGAACTTGGACCCAGAAATTGATAAGCCCAGAGCCGGAAAAATTTCAATCATAGAAAAATAAAAAGTATTTATTAGAACTGTGTGGAGCATCCACAAAATCCTTATTATGGTGTCATGTCCAACTTTTAAGACATTATATGCTCCTTATCAGGGATTATCTGATTGATTCATTTTAACCAAAAACTCAGCTCAAAACAATTCCAGAGAAATCCTCATTACTTTTGTATGCACAGGGCCCACTTATTCTAATCCATGCCGTTACTTCTTGAAACTAATTATTCTAAAGAATTTGCCAATGACCAACACTCCACAAAACTTAAACTGTTTGGTCAAAAGCTCAAGAAATGTTTTATACCTAATACACCCTTCACAAAAGAGCCCTTTGGGCTTGAAACATAGGCAATGCATAAGTCTACCTTACCTTATACTGAATTCATCCTTTTATTCGAAGAATTAGGGAATCAAGGATCAAACTTCTGACCTGTTAGTCCAGGAAGCTCTGATATCATATCAATAACCAACTTCCCCCAAAACTTAAGTTGTATGATGAAGGTTCATGAATGATTTTATATCTAAAAAAGATCATCCAAGACCTTTTTTGTAATTTGGTAAAGTGTATATTTGTAGATTGTTAGTTTGTATGGTGAACATTGAACCATATTGGTGCAAACTATTGTAAACTGGGTATAATGGATCAACATCTTATTCTCAATTTCTATATAGTAAGTCTTTTTGTAAAAGAGGCTAGATCAAATCTGCTAGCAGGGTTCTTTCTTTTGAATTGTATATTCTTTTGTCTTTTGGTAGGGCTGAAACTATGCTTTTAACATTATTGTCTATTTTATAGGTTTTATATGATTATTTCTATCTTCTCTTCACAGGACTCCTTTACACGAGCTAAGAAGTGGGTCCAAGAACTTCAAAAACAAGGTATTAGCTGATTAGTTCTGAAGTTTTCTCATGGTTCTTTTTTCTGAATTGAAATAAAATATATAGATTGCAGGAGATCCAACTATTTATTAACTGTGTACAAAGTAAAGCATTTTTGTGCATCCTTCAATATTCCTTAGAGAGAGCCAGAGACTAGTGTGCATGAGAAGTCTGTGAATGGTTTGGGAGATTCAAGATTCCATTTCTAGAGTGCCAGAGGCACATTGAACTTTAAGTTTATTTGACTAGTTATCTATGATATTTAATGGTTGACATAAATATTTAGTCGTATTTTTCTATTCATATTACTAGTAGGAGTTACCTATCAATAATATGCATTTTAGATCAACCTATAATAGGTAATGCTTTTCTTAAAAAATAACCCTCAACTTGAGGGTTTGATCTAAATTATTATATCACACATTCACTACTTTTGGTTTTCCTCCAGCAATACTGGGTTTGTGGTAACTGTAGTTGCATAACTAGATTCTTGAATAATGCACTAAGCTTGGTGTTGTTGCAGGGAATCCTAACATGGTCATGGCTCTTGCTGGTAACAAAGCTGACTTGGAAGATAAGAGGAAAGTGACAGCTGAAGTAAGTAATATTGTTTCCAAACTTCCTTTTTATGCCTCATTAGTTACCAGGAAACTATAATCTGTAATGATATTATGTATTGTGTGCATAAATTATAGAAAAAAAATGAAAGACATTCTGCATTCTGGTCCCAAGCAGTAGAAAACAGTACAGTGGGATTGATGTACACATCAATTTTTGGCCAAGAAATTTGTCACAAGCATAGTAGACAATGTCTCCATTGTCAAGTCTAACTAATTTGATTAACAGTTCCATTGTTTTTGAATCTTCAAAGTGTTCATGAGGGAGGCGAATCCTTCTAGAACAAGAAGGCATGGGATAAATTCAAGGTTTTGAACTTGATTTACTTTGCCCAGAGTATTTTTAATGTTAATGCCTCTTTGCAGAGTGCAAGTTGGATAAACTGTTTGACTTGGACGGTGTATCTGCTCTACAGTGATTTTGGTTTTATCCTATAGGATAGTTGTACAATTTTCTCAGTTCTTTGCTGTCATAAAACCTCAATTATGACGACAGATGTTATAATGTGTAATTTACCGTTGTGTTATGTTTGGGTTCTTCAGTGTTCCACAACTTCCTTATGTTTTGTGTAGTTTCATATTTTATGACCAATATTCTAAAATGATGTTTCTTGGACCTACCAGTTTATTATTTCTGACTCACTGATATTTCAGGAAGCACGCGTATATGCTGAGGAAAATGGTCTGTTTTTCATGGAGACCTCTGCCAAAACTGCAGCCAACGTTAATGATATATTTTATGAAATAGGTGAGTCCATTCCTAGTATTATTTTATGCAGTTTAAGCTGCTTAATGAAGATTTTATTTTCTTTGCTTTTAATCAAATCACAGAAAAGTTATGGGGAACATCAGTCCAAAGAAGGGGGATCTCTTCCTTAATTCTTCTTTCGGATGAAATGAAAAATAGGAAGGAAAGAATTAGGTGAGAAGGAAAGAAGAGGACAAGGATTGGAGTGGTAAAAAAAGGGAAAAATAAGTTGCTTGGATAGAGTGGAAAGAAATATTAGTAGTATAACTTTTATTTATATAAATTTTTAAAAAATAAATTTTAACTTTAAAAAATTTAATTTTGTTACTATATTTTTTATTGACATAGTATTTATATTTTAATTTTTAAAAAATTATTTAATAAATTAAAATAAATAAAAAACAAAAATTAACCCCTCCCCACTTTCTCTCCTCTTGAAGGGGGAAATAATTTTCAGGATTTTAATTCCTTCCTTTTATATAAGACAAATGCAAACAAATAGAGATAGGGATATAAAATCCATGTAAATCCTGAAAATTAATTCTTTTTCCCCTAAATTCCATCTAAACAAACAAAGCATAAAGGAAATTAAGAAAATATCTGCCCCCAATTTACAGGCGAAGGAGTTGCTCATATATTCACTACTGATTGAAGTTTAAAACTTACTAAATCTTCTGTAATTGGTTATATAATCTATGAGGTGGTTGTCTGAACCCACTCATGGCGTATCCTTCTTGTGAACCTTGTGTTCAGTGTATCATGTGTACCCTTTTTGGTCTATATGATGTTGCCACATTTTTGCCCCTTATTTTCCTTTGCTTTTACCACGTGCTTATAACACTTTATTGCAACATTGTTGGACTATTTTTCTTCAGTTCCTGCTAGCGTCCACTTTATTTTTGTGGAGTATGAAATCCCATTTATTTATTCAGTTACTCTTATATTTCTAAATTTCTGTTGAAGCTTGTGTTCATAAGGCATGCAAATTATTCAAAATGCACTCCTTGTGATTGTAGTACCCTGCATTGCTTTTAAACAGTGTTTCTTTTGGTTTAATCTGCTAAACTTTGGGTACGTTGCTTGACTCACAATTCCTTATGTAAACAGCCAAGAGGTTACCAAGAGCTCAGCCAGCTCAAAACCCAGCAGGGATGGTTCTTGTTGATAGACCTGCCGAAGGAACAAGGGCTGCTTCATGTTGTTCATAAATATTTGAGTTGTATTTGCACCCCCTCCCCCTCTAATTAATGCTGTTTTCTGTGGTTTGTATGCACTACAACACTTTGATGTCACTGTTATGTGGAGCTCCAACAAAGTGTATGGGCACCTAGGTAATGGTTGCAATTTATAAAACAACTTGATGGTGCAAAATATATCCTTTGATGTGTACTTTGTGTCCCTTGATTCGTTTGAGTATATGATGTGAAAAAAGCATGAATGTTAAACTTCATCAGTTTGTTTCTATACAGGATTAGTGATTCTTTGATTTTCCCTTAATCTGAGCTGTCTCTTCTTTTTCCTATGCCAAAAAACTCCCCTTGTTACCCATGATGACTTTTATTAGCGATAAGTCGCCGTGGTTCATCACCAAACTGTATCTGTGCATTAAAAATAAATCCCAATCAAATTAAATTCAAAGTGATTTCTTTAATAATTATGTAATTTTGGGTTAGGATGAAAGTATTTTTTTTTCTTCATGGGTATAAACGTTTGATATGTGGAAGTCGCATTAGACATAAATTAGTTTTAGTTGACCTAGATAGAATTATTGAATTAAGGAGGTAAATTTTTTCTAACATCATCTCTCTCTCTCTCTCATTGTGGATCACTGGGGTTTATTTTGGTTTTGGGGGGGGGGGGGTCTGAAGTTTAATGGGTTTTGTATTAATTGAATCCTAATAGCTAGCAGTCGGGCCAACATATGAAGGAATAAGGAATTTCATTTGGGAATTGTTTTTTTCCGCCTCTTTTTTTCTGTTCCCATCCCTCTATTTTTTAAAATTTTATCATTCTTTAAATATATTTTACAAATTATTGTGGATTGTATATTTTAAGATTTTGCAAATTAGTTTACAAAATACATATTAATGTATATAAAAAAAATAAAATGAGAATAACAAAAATTTAAAAAAAAGAAGAAGGGGTAAACAACGGGTGATGCAAAAAGTATGAACACCATTTCATTTTGATGGATCCTCTGGGCCGAAGGGAAAATATGCATCCAGCTTACGTTATTGTTTGTTTAAAAGAAAAAAGGAATTCGACCTCTGTCCTGTGCTTTCTTTTCTGATCAGTGGAGACAAGAGGGAGCTGAATGTGACTGAAAACAGGCCCGCATTGGGCCAATAAGGGAAGGAAATAAGGAGCAAGCTGGTAGCTATTTATTTGGGCCATTGAGAGAATAGGTTTTTTTTTTGTCGTTCAACTTAGTTTTAAAAAGTAATAATATATACTAACAGCAGATTAATAATAATAACAATATAATTTTGTTTAGGCTAATTTAAAAATGAAAACTGAAAAATTTATAAATAATCTTTTACAAATATTTTAAATAAATTAATTAACATATAAATAGAGGTAGATTTAAATTGTGTTAATCGTTTTATTTTTTTTATTATTGTACTTTTGACATTCAAATAATTAAAAAAATAGTACACTTTCTTTTTTAATGGTTTTGTCTCAATTTTTTTTTATATTTCTTGAATTTTAAATACCTATCTATGATATGATTGTGTAATTGTTCTCAGTTTATTAAAATTAAAAGAACTTATATGCGTTTACTTTTATCATAGATCTCTTGTTTATTTTTAAATTTATTTAAGACTTTAAATCTAATGTCTATTTGAATCACATTACTTTTATGCACCCATGTAAATCATGTTATTAGTATTGGAAGGACCTATATATAATTCCTATTATCTTAGATTTCATGTTTTTGTTTTCAAAATTATTTTATCTATATCTTTGTAAATGTTTTTCCGTTAATATTTTATACATCAATCTATAATGTAAATATAAAGCTGGTATTTGTTTTAACTTAGATGTTATTAGTATCTTAGATGTGCTTATTTCAAAATTAAATCACATTTATAATTAAGTTCATATCACACCTAGTAATGTGAATGTATAGATTCTTATCTTCATATGCTATAAGAATTGTATAAATTTATTTATAATCGTTATTATCTTAAATTTTATGTAATTTTATTTCATTTAAAATTGATTTTTTTAAATTATTTCAAAAATCAAGATTTTTTTTAAAAAAATTCTTTCAAAACAAATTCCCTTCTATACAAATTTATTCTCAATTTTTTTCAACCAAAATTCTCTCATTTCTAAACTTATTTCTTTGCAAAATATTTTATTTTAAAATCAAATCAATTAATTTTCAACTTGTTTTTAAAGCTATGTAAGCTTAAATTTTCAACACACCAGATAATGTGAGGGATATGCTCTACAGTTTTGTGAGGTTAAAATCATCTCAAATATTTTTAATTTTTAATTATTATTTATTATTTATTTATGTTTCATCAATTTTTGATATATAAAATTTCACAATTTTAATATAGATGCTGTTCTTTTTAAACAGATGAATAAGATGCTAACATTTTTTTTTACTTATAACCAACTTCCTAACATAGATCTTTTCAAAAAAAAATTTCAACATTTTTATCTTTCAAAATAAAATCTTAATGGCAGCTTCTACTTTTAAAAAATTATTTTTACTATCTTTATCCGTTGTTTCATCATAATCCGATTGTTATATTAAAAAAAATTATTTGCAATCTCCATTAATCAAATGAAAAGGATCAATTACACAAGAGTTTGTTCAAAAATAGTTAATGTTTTAAGAAATAGATTTATTCTGTGAAAAATTGTTACAACGCTGTTTATATATATAAATATATATATATATATATAAATATATATATATATAAATATATATATATATATATATATATATATATTTGACAACGGTTAAAAATTTAGCTTATAATTTTGATTACTTATTAAAAATTATAGTATGGATAATAAATTCAAATATAAATACATACTACTATTTGAATAGAGTACCGATATTATTATTCATGTAATTATGAATTTGTGCAAGAGTCCTTTGAAAAATCTGGATGCAGATGTTAAATACAGTAATGTCTTATCTAAACGCTTTATCTATAATTTATATTTAAATAGTCTATGGTCCAACTTTTTTACTTAAACGAGACAAATGTGAAAAATCTTAAAATGGTAGAATTGTAAAAGAAGTTTAAAATAGGATAAGTTGTAAATACTTAGGATGAAAGTAGGCCAATTTAAGTTAGTCCTTAATTGTTTAAGTTTGACGTATTTAAAAGTTTTGAGGTCTGAGTTAAAGGCTTTTTTTTTGCATGATTTAAAGCCTACAAGATTTACAAGTCTGTTTAAAAACTTGCATAATGAAAAAAAACCAACAAATAGACTTAAAATTTATATAAATAATTGATTAAAAAGATTTACAAACTTAAAGCCTATATATTAATATTATGTAAATAAAATAAAATAAATATTATACAAATATAATATATTAAAATAAATATAAATATATAATATATAAATATAAATAGACTTCTGAATAGGTTAAATAGACTTTTTTATAAGTCTAGGCCTGACTTATTTGTCTAAAAAGACTTTTAATAAGTCTGTGTCTATCTATTTATTAAACAAACCGAGCTAAAATAGACTTTAAACAAGCCGAGCCGCACATCATGTTGGTTATTTATTTCCTTATTTTTTATTTTTTAAAGAAAAAACATGTAAGTCGCATATGATATATAATACTTTTATGTTAACTGTTCTAGCTCTATTGCATAGGAAGGTCAAACCCCCTCTTGAGCAAAGCAATGAACAAAAGACAACTCAATCTATAGAGGGCAAAACAATGTCTATATTTAATATATTTTATTTTATTTTTTAAATTTTTTTGTTAAATTTTATCTGTCTTTATATTTTTTAATTTTTATTCTTATCATCTAATAAACTCTAAAATAGAGTGTATGAATATTAAAATTCATGTAGAATCCCAAGTTTATTTTTATATTCTTTTCATGTGGATAAATGCAACTAAATCTTCTTCATCAAATTTAATTTATCTATTTCTACTTTCAAATTTAAAGTAATCATAATATGATAAGTTAATTTGATTTGAATTATCTAATGATGAATTAATATAAATTAGAATAATATATAAGATTATAATGCTAAAAATTATTTTTTTAACAATTTTTTAAATACTTTTTAAGACAAATATGTTAGCTTGACAAATGATTTTGAATAGATTATTTTAAAAAAATTATTAATAAAGGAATCATTGAAACAATTTGATGAGTATGTGCGAGCTGTGAAGATCATCACATAAAAACATCTCAACATATTTTTTTAGAATATTTTATAGCATTTATGGTATGTTTGAAGTACATGAAATAAAGTAAGAATAATACTCTATTATAATATTGAGAACCATTTTTTACATTCATCTACGAGAAATTGCCAACAAAAAACAAGGATACCAAATTATGTTCAAAGATCACTCTTGACCCATGGCGAATACAAGCAACTTCCAATAACGGTTCAAACAAATATGGAAGTCCAAAGTACCTACAAAAGTATAAGGATTTGACTGAAAATTCATCTACGAGAGATTGCCAACAAGGAACAATTTTAGAAAATAGATGGCTAACGTAGAGATCACATGTGTGCTTTGTCATTCGGATGAGGAAGATGTAAGACACTTGTTATGCTCTTTCACTATGGTGAATCATATATGGAGAAGCCTCTCTAGAATACAGTACAAGACATGTTTTAAGCATTCAAATGTCTCATACCTAGCAATAAAAAAAAAAAACAGATTGGAGTCACCATCTAACGTACTATTGCTGGGGGAGATTTGGTGATCTTGAGGTGAAAGGGTCTTCTCCGGAAAAGAAAGAACTCTCTGGTAGCTCGAGGTTTTAGGGATTCGATGCTCAACATCCTCCCGTCGGTGTATTAGCATCCAAGAAGCACCACGCCAAGCTTTAACAAAGCAAAAATCAGTGGCATTTGAAGCGTGCAACTCAGGTTAGCACCATCGCCGGTTTATATGACTCTCTCTTAGTTTGCATTTTGAGTATAAGTTGAATTCAAGATTGCTATAATCGCATCAAACTAAATCTTGAACACAATCTTCTTATTTTACTGGAGAGCACGGAAATAAATCTAAATCTCTATCAAACGTAGATGAATAAAATATAAGATAAGATCCTATAAGGAGTCGAGAAGCGCACGTCTCATTAATTGATTTCCCTGCTTCCATTCGCATTCGTGAAACAGAGAGAGTAATGGTGTTCTAATAGAAAAAACCAAAAGATTTCATGCATGGAAACTGGAAACTCCATGAAGTTCGAATGGATGCGACGCGCCATGTGTGCTTGCATAGTTTAAAGAAATAACCAGTGTATGTTCTGCAGGGGAATACATTATAATCATCGAGGTTGGGATCATGCTTGGTAAAGACCCTTTGATTTAAGGCAGGGGTACCTTCAGGGTACCTTTTAGGCCTATTTGTTGATCACAGCTTGAACATACAAACAACAGAGGCATGACAATGGTTCGAATATGATCACTGTGCAGTCTTGTGAACTTACCTCCTATAGTCGTGACTCCTGCTTAAATTAGGAATGGAAGTGTAAGTTATTGAAGGAACAGAAGAGACTCACATTCCTTGATTCAGTCTCAGCTGCACCCCTCTATGAGTTCATGAAATCTTAAAGCCTTCATACATGCTTGTGACCTAAATTTCGCATAAATTCTTCTCCATGTTAAGATTCGGAACCTGCTGCGTTGAGATGTAAGACCTGCTCTTCACGTAGTCCTTGTAAGCATTAATAAACTTGAACCATAATCATACCGCTGCTCAAATTGAAATCTAGTCAAAATCAGCATGGACTCGCACTCTGTGGAGCTTAAATTCACCTAAACCTAAAATATGAACACTGCACTAATACAAAATCAGCGTAGGATTAGAAGGCTGCTGTGTCTCGTATAAACATGTTTGTGACCTGAAGGTGAAATCATTTGGTAAAGCTATTTGTTCTTACTACACTTCTCAAGCTGCCAGTGAGCATGGATTTGGCTCAACCCTAAGATACACGCATTTTACAAGGAGGTTACGACTTGCCAGGAGGTGCACAACGCAAGTGTCTTTTGTTATCGGTTGTGAAAGAACACTTTGATCGAGCTTGGTACGATCTCTATCAACCATCATTTCAAGAGGGATGGCAATAATAGGTCCTTGAAAATTGCTGCCTATAGACCCTTGGCAGAGACGATTCTGACTTCAAATAGGAAATGAAGAAGTCTCCCAGGTCCCCTAGGGTGCAAATCCAGAACTCTAAATAAGAGGGGACACTAACAGTGGGCGTTCGTACTCTCAGGAGATCATGCAAGGAAGCCCATGTAGGAGGAAAAGGCGTATTCCAGTGTGTATAGGAGATCCAGACAAGACTTAATTAAAATACAAGGGATGGATCAGATGTGGGTTTTATTTTAGGCTTGCAAGATATGAAGTATAGAGTGAATAGCTCAAATGGTCGAGCACCTCAACCGTAGCCCTAGGGACGCGGTTCGAACCCCTTGTAGCCCAATTCCTCCTTTTCTTTTATTCCCATCAGGCCAACCACTAGCCACTTGTCAAGCTGCAGAAGCCTTCAAGCCATCAAGCAAACCGTCCAAGCAATCCAGTTCACATCGTTAAGCCACGAGCCACCAGGAATATTCCTCCCAAGCCATTTAAGCCCCTAAGTTCTCAAAATTCCATTTAGGTCCCTGTACCTTCCTTTATTGCAATTAAGGTATTGTACTTCTCAACATTCTAGCCCCAATATTTCCCAAAATTATAATTGAGTCCCTCAATTTCCCAAAATTGCAATCAAGTTTCTGAACTTTCCAAAATTTCAATTAAATCCCAAAGTGTCCGGTCAACCCTCTTGTGACTAAGTCATCTACCCCAATTTAAACCCTTCTCCCTTCAAGCCAAGCATTTCATTTTTAAATCCCATAAAAATAAAGTCAAATTCAATCATTCTTCCTGTCAAGCCAAACATTTTATTTTTAAATCAAATTCTTTTTCTTCAAGTAAAATCAAGTTAAATTCTCCTTCCTTAAAAGTCAAACATTCCTCTTTTAAATAAAAATCCCCTCTTTCAAATCCATATCAAGTCTAATTTTTTTCATTTCAAATCAAGTCTATTCCAATCAAATGTATTTCAAAAACAAGTTCATTTCTTTAGTTTAAATTGGTCAATCTTTTTCTACTTGAACTCATTTATTCCTTTATCATTTTCAAATAAAATTCCTTGGTTCTAGGTCTCACGCAATGAACCCTAAGCACGAACTGGTAGCTTTTTCTGTTGTTCAATGTTCAGGAATTCATATAGGTCCCAAGTGTAGCCGTAGTTGTCTTGGACCCTGTGCATATGTGGACTAAGAATCCCTTTCAAATAAATCTCAAGAAAAATTCATTTTGGAATCTCGAAGTCTCACGCAATGAACCCTAAGCACGAATTGGTAGCTTTTTCTGCTGTTCGATGTTCAAGAATTCATATGGGTCCCAAGTGTAGCCGTAGTTGTCTTGGATCCTGTGCATATGTGGACTAAGAATCCCTTTCAAATAAATCTCAAGAAAAATTCATTTTGGAATCTGTAGGTCTCACGTAATGAACCCTAAGCACAAACTGGTAGATTTTTCTGTTGTTTGATGTTCAAGAATTCATATGGGTCTCAAGTGCAGCCGTAGTTGTCTTGGACCCTGTGCATATGTGGACTAAGAATCCCTTTCAAATAAATCTCAAGAAAAATTCATTTTGGGAATCTCTAGTCTCACGCAATGAACCCTAAGCATGAACTGGTAGCTTTTTCTGCTGTTTGATGCTCAGGGAGTCGTATGGATCTCAGTGCAGTTGTAGTTGTCTTGGATCTTGTGCATATGTGGACTAAGGGTTCTCTTTGAAATATTTTCAAAACACCATAGCCATTTTAAAATATCCCCTTTTCAAGTAGCTCCGAAGGTCAAGCCTTCGAGCATCATTCCTTTTTAAATACTTCCTTTCAAGCACTTAGAAGGTCAAGCCTTCGAACCAGAACTACGTAAGCGTTGAGTTTCCCATTGCACCGGGGAATACGTAGGAGCAGGATCAAGTCCTGTCAGGCTAACCTGCATCAACTATTTATTTTCATATTGATTAAGTGATCAAACTATTTTCAAATAATCACACACTCAGTTTAAGGGTACTGTTCTTCGGAACAGGCGAGTGAGGTGCCTAACACCTTCCCTACTCGTAACCGACTTCCGAACCTAAATCTCATCCTCGAATTGGGGTTTTTCCAAATCTTTTTCCCTTAAATAAAAATTTGGTGGCAACTCCACTTAATCCAAATAAATTCAATTTTAAATTTTTAGCGAGTTCGTCGTCTCGTCGTAATTACAATTGCGACAGATGGCAATTCCACTGGGGACCTTAGAGAGTCAAGCCTGTTTCAATTGAGTGTGTTTTGTTTCGATCCTTTTCCTGTTTATTAGCACGATTTATTTATTGGTTTATCTATCTGTTGTTGTTTGTCTATTCATTGTACAACCCTAGGATAGACGAATAATAAATTGTTATATATATATCTATACAATTTCCCCAATTGCAGGTATCTCAAATATTTATGTGCTCTCCACACATCACACGTATATGCATTCATATCATGAGTAGGGCCCTGTTCCCGGGTCTGAGTGCAGCCTAGGAATAGAGAGATCTAGTGGTGTCACTTTGGAGCTTACGTCCTATTTGACTATCACGAAAATCCCGGCTAGAGTGCGTCCTATTTGTAATGCCCTACAACTGGTAGCTTTTTCTGCTATTGTGGCAAGCATTACAGAGTAGAACTTGGCTCTAGTAACCTCTTATACCTCAGGATTACAAACCACCTTATGAGAGGTTCATATAAAAGGTCATAGACCCTTAAGACAGGTAACCCGTATAAGAAGCAAGGAGGGCACACACCCCTCTTCGTGATACATGGTTCATATGTTATGAACATGCTCAAGTAAACTGAATCACTCAAGATGGCAGAGAAGAAGGGGAAATCTGAGATTGGGGGAAATACAGAAAATCAAGAAGGAAAAATCACGCAAAAAAATCAAGAAAGAAAATCTAGAAAAAAAGAAGAAGAAAGATGCATAAACCAAAATATGAAAAAAATAAAGAAAAAATCAAACAAAAGTTGAAAAACAAAAATCAAATCATGATAAAAATTAAGAAAATCAAAAAAGATTCCTAAAAAAAATTAGAAAAATAATTTTTGAAAATACTGAAAAAAGAAAAAAATACAAAAAGAAATAAAATGAAATTCCGAAAACCTAAGAAACGTTTTTAGAAAATTTGTTGATAGAACTAAAAACCTTTTTCAAACAAAACCAAAGGTCTTTCTAGTAAAATGAAAATACCAAAATTCATTAAAGACACAAGATTGCTAGGAAATCGAGGGTATATAAATAAAGCAATTCTCAATTATTTTCAGAACCTTCAAAGCAACTCTCAATTAAAAACACAAGATTGCTTGAGAAATATGGCTAATAAAGAATAGAATAATCTTTAATGAGGAGCAATAAGATAGCTTGTAAATCCTGAACAAAATTAAGATTAATTCATAACTTTAGATGAAAAATAAAACTTCATGAATCAAATATTACACATTCTTGGACTGGTGTTACATTCCTTTAAATTGTATAACTTGAGATCACATCTTTGTATTGGGTTAGAGTATCCCAATGCTCTCTCATAAATAATAAAACATTTTTTATGCTGACAATTTTTTTTTTAATTTTTTCATAAATTTATGAACAGATGAATAACTTTCTGGTTTGCATTAATATGATTCTTATGATGAATAAAAAATCATTTTATCTTTAATCTACTAACAATTGAATAATACATTCATTTATTTGATCAATATCTAGTTTAATAATATCTTGTATTGTATTTTTTCATCTTAAAAATTAATGTAGTAAACTTTTTTAGAAATTTGAAATTTTTAATATTTATAAAAAATTAAAAAAGGCAGTGAAAGCATTATAAAATTAAGAAAATTTATAAAAATAATCATCATATATTAAAATCATTATAAATTTTAAAATTTTTAAATGTTTGTAATTTTTATTGTAAATATTTTCAATACTTCTAATATGAAAGGTCTAATGCTTCGTTTGGATGATATGAAAAATAGAAAAGAAAAAATTAAGAGAAAAAAAAAATAAAAGAATAAAGATTGAATGGAAATAAAATAAAAAAATAAATTATTTGAATAGAGTGAAAAAGAGAATAAAAAAATATATATATTAATAATATAATTTTTTATTTATATAAAATTTTAAAAATAAATTTTAACTTTAAAAAAATTTATTTTTTTACTATTTTTACTAACATAGTATTTATTTATTTTAATCTTTTAAAATATATTTTTAATAATTTAAAATAAATAAAAAACAAAAAATAGCTTTCTCTCATTTTTTCTTAACAGTAAAAATATTTATGTGAATTCCACAAAATTTAATTCATTTCTTTTATATAAAATAAATACAAACAAAAATAAAAAAATAAAATTTATACAAATAATAAAAACAAATTCTTTTCTTTCTAAATTTTTTTTTATCAAACAAAACATATATATCTTAGGTGAACTCTCAACACTTTTCCTCTACCTTATCTAAATAGCAATTAGTACACATTTGTCTAGTGCCCATTTTTTCAAAACTTCAAATATCTATTGTTTTCATTTGGGTCTAGGAAAATCAAAAACTATCCGTAGTCCTCGTTAATAAATTGAAAAGGATAACACATAAAGACTGTGTTTGGGAACAGTTAAATTTTTCGAGAAATATCTTTATTTTATGATTATTAAAATACTATTTATAGGACCGTGTTTTTTATAAAGTAATGAGATGATCGTTTTATACCTCAAAAATTTTAACTTAATTATTTAACATCTTAATAATAAATAATTTAAAATTAAAATTTATACTATTTCTCAACGGTGACTATTTTATTTGCTATTAATTTTGTTGGTAAGATTCTACAATCAAGAGATGCGTATGAAGAGATTGTTATAAATCATTTAAGAGGTCTTATTAATTATTTAACAAGCTATAAAGAAAATGATTTTGTATTTATATTGCTCCAAAAAAAAAGCTAATGAGATGGATATAGTGTCTAAATTTTGTGAAAAGCACATAATCCATAAAAAATAACATTTTGATGAAAATGTTAGTGATGTGATTACATATTCAACTGAAGATTCCTTTAGCATTGAAAAATTAAAATATTAGATGAAGATGAATTGAAAAATCTTATATTAATCTTGAATAGTGAATATTTTAATATTGATAATTTAGATTTATTTTCAGAATTAAAGACATTGAAAGAAGTGTTTAAAGAAGAAATTAATATTTCAATTAAAATATTAAATTATATATAAAAAATAGATTCCTATTCAAATGCATGCATTTCTTACATAATATCGTTGATAATACCTGTAGCACTTGTTATTGCTAAAAGTAATTTCTTAAACTTAAAATTGATTAAATCCTATTTGACATTGATAATGTTATAAGATAAATTGAATAAATTACTTTATTTATTAAAAATAAAATGTTACAATTATTTAATAAAAAAATTAAAAATAACATAAAGGTATTGATAATTAAATGTCCGTCTAATAATTTTGTCCAAGATCTCAAATTTTATAAATACAATTCTGACTATTCATATTATACTTAACAATGGTCAGAAATTTAGCTTAGAATCTTTGATTAATTTTTTTTATTAAAGGACATGAAAACCAATGTTATTATCCATGCAATTATGTATATTGGTAGACGTCTTTTTCGTAAAATGTGAGTATGAACATTAACTAGTCTAATATTTTATCTTAATCCTATCCACTGTTGTTCATATTAAATAAGATTAAATAATACATTTTTAAAGTAATTAAAACATCATGCTTTAAGCCATTTCCAAGATTTTTAGGCCTAACAGGTGGCGCTTTTTTTTCAGACTACATATATTTTTTAAAAAAATATTCATACTTAAGTTGGATAAAATTATTATAAATCATACATTTTTTCTCAAAATATTTAATGTAAATACATAATTAAAATTATTAATTTTATTACATAATAAATTTTAAAATAACAAATTTAAAATTTTAAAAATGTATATATTAAATAAATAAATAAATAAAGTTTAATTTAAAATTTTATAAACAATGTAAGCCCATTTTCATGAAAATTTAATCTAATTTCATATATTTTTACCTTTTTACCTTTATGGTCAAGCAATAGATAACATGATAACAGAAACTTATTTCTTTATTATTAAACAAATATTCTTTTTGTCACCATAAAAAAAGTTCGACATTAAACTTGTATTTATTAATATTTCCCTAATCTTATAAATTAAATTATTAATATAAAAATTTAAAATATATATATTAACACTATGATGCATCACGGATGATAATACTAATTTTTACATTAACAAAATTATTCATATATAATATCATGCCCTTAATGTATATTTATAATATCTATATTAATTATTTAATCAATTTTACTAGACAAAATACTACTAAAAAATGAAAAATCTATCGTCTAATATTTTTTCGTTACCATTTTATATAATAATCCTTTTCAGTGTTTAGGAAGTTCAACGTACGCATCAACTCACAAATTAGGAGTCAAATTTGTAACTTCTAAACCAAAAGTACTAAGGCAAAGATGAAAACGAAGTTTTTGAAATTCCTAAACTTCTGATAAATGAGAGACACATTGAATATTTTGTGTGTATAAATATCTTAACGATTCCACCAAAACTATTGAATATTCTTGATAAAAATAATATACAACAGTTTGAATTTGTTTGTTTTTTGTTTTTAGAAACATAAAATTAAAAAATATTATTTGATAAATATAATCTTTGAAAAGTATTTTTAATAATTATAATATAGTTTTAAAGTTTTAAAATGAAAAATCAAATATTTTTAGGCTGATTTTGCTGTTGTATCATTTTTCTTCACTTTTTTTTAAAAATAACTTCAAAAAAAATTCTATAAATTAAATTTCAAAAACCAAAATAAAAAACACATTCTAAGGCAACCAAACTTTTCCATATAACAATCTTTTTATTTATCTTCGTTACATAATCTATTTTATCACTTTCTTATCTCTCTTGCACATAAAAATTAAAATTGTAAAGCACTTCAAACCACAAAAAAAAAAAAATCTTCCTACGGTCAATAATGATCTGTAGAATAGAGAATGTAGAATGGATCACAAGACAAGGCCAATACGGATCTCTGTTGTCATTGTCATAATGGTCAATACGATCAATACCCATCACTATGTTGGAAGTTTGTAGCCAAAGAGCTTAAGACTCTTCTTTGTATCTTCTTCTTTTTAAAGAATCTATAATAATCAGATACTTTTCAAACAATAAAATCTCGAAGAAAGTGTTTTATATTTTCAAAAATTAAAAAGTAATTTAATAAACCCTAGAAAGCCATTTTGTTTTGGTCATTATAGAAAATTGTATTACAAAGACCTTTTTCTTTGTACATCTTCAGGCCATGTCGTAGGGTAGCACTAAGTGCCCACAAGGCCACAAAGACCCTACCTCATTAACAAATTATTGAAAACCAAAATGATATCTATTTCTATTTCATTGCCAGTGTGCCCTACGGTTACTATTTTTTCCTAAAAAAACTTTAACAAATAAATCAATAATTGGCTGGTGTTTTAACGTATGCGTTGATCATTTTGCCAAACTTATTCGAAACTGTTTGGAAATACACCATGAGTTATATAGATAAGACTCATAAAAAATGGTCATCAATGCTTTTAAAAATATTGATTAAAAATTAAAAAATATCTTTATTGAAAGTATTATTAATATTTTTTGTTTTCATAATATTTAATGTACCGTAGTGTAATTTTTACTGGGAATTCTTATTAAAAATTATTGATTTAGCAGTCTTGTTAATAAGTACTTTTAGAAACATGTTAACAAAGTTGTAAAATTATTTTGTTAAAAATAATGTTAGAATATATTAAAAATTATGATTGTTTTATATTAGTAAATTATTTTTAATAAATAGTATTTTTAATATGTATTCAATGTCATACGATAAAAATAAATAAATAGTAAAATTTTATTAAAAATAATATTTAATATTATTAATATATTAAATTATGTGATTTTTAATAAAAATTTATTGCACATAGATTTTTATTTATATCCTTCATTTTTTTATACTATCAAAAGAACGACGGAATTTGAATTCAATATATCATGTAAACTATTTTAATTTTTAATTTTTTAAAATCAATTCTGATGGTATATTAACTAAAAATTTATATCCTTAGTGGAACATACTTTTTAATTAATATTTCATCAATTTATATCATTTTTTAAAATTATCTTTCATGTTAATAAGATATATTCTTTAAACCTCTAACTACCTTCCTCATTAAATATTGTATCTTTACTTAAGTATAGATTTTTTTTTTTAAAAAATCATTGATGCAAAGACATTATAGATTAAGTTTTATAAAAATGATCATCGTAAACTTCTTTTTGTTTCTTATAAAAAAATAATTTTTTATTATAGTTAAAAAAGGGCATGTAATAATTTGTATCCTTTAAAAAATAATACATAAAAATTCATTAAAATTCACGTTAAAAGTATATTAAAAATTATTTTAAAAAGTATAGTATTAGACCTTTCAATAATATTTTTTAATTAATATGCTTAATTTTTTCAATATTTATTAAAAAGACAATTACTTATTTATAAAAAAACATTCTAAAAATAAATAATTATTTTTTAAAAAATAGACGGAATCAAACGCATATTTTAATTCTTATTCCCTATGAAACTGTCCACATCTCGAGAGTTCCGAGGCTTGTCCCTCCTAGTTCCTAGCTTGGGGATATTTTACCTAATGAAAAAAGAGTTCTGATATTTTACACTTCAACATGGATATTGAAGAGAGTAGAGAAAAATAAAATGTAGTATAGAATATAATAAGAAAAATATATATAAAAAAAATAAGTGAGATATATACACTGTTAAAGTCTATATTTGTTATTTTTTACGAAAAATTTTTATTTAGTGATAGGAACTTGGAGCACTAATTCATTATCTTCAACAGTTGATCACAGGTAACCTAAATAATTGAGACCCAGATCACACTGAAAGCTGTTTGTTTTTTTGTTATATAAAAGTTTCAAAATGAACAAATCACACTAACTGAGGACTACATTGCCCTTTGGGGTGATGGGGGACAATTCACGAGCATGGATTGATTTCGTCCACAGGTAATATGCCAACAATATCTTACTCAACTTATTTAATCAATTAATTTTTTATTATTTAAGTGTCAATTAATTAATGTATATATTACGTTATATATGTTTAAGAATATATAATAAACAATATTTTTAATTAAAAATCATAATATTTAATGTTATTAATATATTAAATATTATAATTTGTAATAAAAAATTATTATATATAATTTTCAGCATACATTAACAAACATGGTTAGATTTATGACGATAAATTGAGAAAACCAGCTGAAAACAAGGATGGAGCCTGGCGCTTAGGCCCCCAAAGTCCAACTACCACTGAACTAATCTTTTCTGCCAAAAATTGATAAAAGCTCATCAATACTTACTACAAAATAAAGAAAAAGAAACAAAAAATGGAATTCTAAAAATTTACTAAAATTAAAAATTATTAAAATATCATACAACAATATTGAGAAAAAAAAATTGTAGACCTTTTAAGAATTATTGTAGATATCATACAAGACTAATGAGGCAAATTACAATGACCTTTTATGTAATAAAAAATTTTATCTCTAATTTTATCAATTTTTTGTATATTTGTTTATCAATTTTTAAATTTATCTTTAACTTTTAGAATTATCTTACAAATTAATTTTTATATTTATTTTTTGTAATAAAATAAAAGTGGAAGGAATTGAAAAAAAAAATAAAAATAAAAGTAAAAAAAAAAAAGGATGATGGTAAAAAGAAATGGGAAGAAAAAAAAATTACCATCACGTTCTTAACAGAAAATTAAAAATTAGGAAGTGAGACGTAAAATTGTAAAATGTTAACAAAATTAGAAACGAATTTACTATATTTTTACAATTGAGCTTTTAAGGCTAAATAAATAATTATAAGCAAAAAACAAAGCACCATTTTGACTTTTTGAAAATGGAGACCGTAATGACTTTTGAATTCATTGAAAGCGACAGGAAATTGTTCACATTTTTTTTTCTTAGAAAACGACTGTTGTCTACGTTCCATGATAACTCTATCTTTCAAGGACCTTTCTCAACATTAGTATAGACAAAATGTAAAATTGTTTTATTATGTTAACATTAATTTGATAAAATTTTTAAAATTAATGCTTAAAATTGATATTTTAAAAGTGTAAATAAAAATATCTTGTCAATTTTAAAATACACAAAAATGAGATAAATAAAAATATAAATTTTAATTATTATATATATTAATAATATTTTTACTTTAATTGTCTTCTATTTTTTTCTTTTTATCTTTCTTTTTTCTATTTTATTTCAACTATTTTCATATGCACAATTTTTTGTTTAAATTCCACTGTTTTGAATATCTTCTAATTCAATCAATGAAGCAAAAACAGCACAAATGTTATAAGTTACAGATAAGTTTTAAAATGGGATTCTCTTTAACAGATTTATTTTATATACATATAAATATTCAAATCAAATTTAAAATTATTTGTTTAAGAGAATTAAATTCGTTTCATTTAAATTCATTTATGATGATAATCAATCAAAAGAGAATTTTTATTCTTTCCTATAAATTTTACAAATTTTTTTACATCTAAAACAAGATAAGAAGGAAATAAAAAAAAAAAGATAAAATAGTCGATATAAATAAAAAGATAATTTTTTTATAAAATTATATCTAATATATGTTAATTTGTTACGTTAGAACTCAAAGAAAACGGGAGACAAAGATGAAAAGTTAGTTAATATATTTGGCATCCTAAAAAAACAAGGGGAATTAATTGAAACTTGATGTTAAGTTATTGAAGGATTATAAGAAGTTTAAACCTAGCCGGTTTACTAAAACAACCGGTGAACCGGCTAGGTTGCACATAAACCGGTTTGGTGAATAAATGAAAAATATAAATTTGTTATACAAAATCTACTTCATTTCTCATCTTTTTACTCTACAGAATGCAAATGGAAAAAAATATAAAGCAAAACAAGCGTCGTAAACCCTAAACTCTATAAAAAAAAGTTTCTAACTTTGTCATTTCATCGTGTCTAAACACTCTGTGCTCTTAATGCTTTCTTCCTTTTCTTCGACAGCCTAGCTCACTTGTTGTTGGGTACAGAGGTAATAGATGAAGTCCAAGGATAATATTTCAATTCTTACTCTGTTATGCTTTTACTTGCGGTGACACCTGTTCTACTTGTGTTCGACACTTCTTTTTATAATTTAATATATATATATATATATATATTATATAAAATAAAGATTGATAAACAATTATATAATTAATATTTGATATTTTATTAAATAAATTTAAATTAATAAATATTATAAAAAATATATTATTTATTAGTTTAAATTTATTTTTTAAAACATTAAATATTATTTAAATTTTATAAAAATAATTTATATATTATAATTTATTAATTCAATGGTTGGATCGATAAAATTTAATTGTTTATAAAAATTATTAAGTAAAATAATTTTAAATTAAATTATTTTTAAAATAATTTAATCTTTTCTTTTATATATATATTAATTTTTTTGAATTATTAATATTTTTATAATAATTCAATAATTAAAAATAATTTAAATTAAATTTTAAAAATTTAATATCTTATTATTATTATTATGTATTATAATGTTAAATCTTCAAATTTAATTAACCATATTATCATATTAAATAACTAATGTAAAATATTTAACAACTAATAAACTGGGCTTCAACATACTTATTTATTCCGAACGCTTATGTAAATTTAAATACAAGCAAGTACGGATAACTCCATATGTACACACAACCTTGTTTTTTGCAATTTTTGAAATTAAGAAAGAAAGATCAGAACATCAAAGACGAGAGAGAGCCAAAACTTGCTGATAATTATATCCAGCAATGTTATTATTTTGATTGACTTGGCTAGACTTCTTGTTGTTGGAGTGCACCATAAAAGCCTTTGCCTTGACCCTCAATTCAAACTTCTGAATCTTCCCAGTAGAAGTCTTTGGCAACTCCTCCAAGAATTTCACCATCTTAGGGACCATAAAATGTGGCAAATTCTTCCTACAATAGGCAATTATTTCTGCCTCAGTGACATCATTAACCCTCTTCCCTGATGAGTTTTTCTTCAATGACACAAAAGCACAAGGACTTTCCCCCCACCTTGGATGTGGCATTGCAACCACTGCAGCCTCCAAAACCCTCGGATGCCTATATAAAAGATTCTCCACTTCCACACTACTTATGTTTTCCCCTCCTGAAATAATCACATCCTTAGACCTATCCTTAATTTCCAAATACCCATCTGGGTGTATAACCCCAACATCCCCAGTTTGAAACCAACCATTCCCAAATACCTTTGAGGTTGCTTCTGGGTCTTTATAATATCCCATCATGATCCCACTTCCTCTTAACACTATCTCCCCCATTGTTTTCCCATCTCTTGGCACACTCTTCATTGTTTCAAGATTCTTCACATCAACATCAGCCAGTGTCAACACACTAACACCTTGACGAGCCTTCAATTGTGCTTGTTCTTGCTTTGGTAACATGTTCCACTTGTTCTGCCACTCACACACCAGTGCTGGCCCTGTTGCCTCTGTTAGCCCATAAGCATGTGTGACATGAAATCCAAGTGATTCAATTCTCTCAAGCAATGAAGCTGGAGGTGGTGCTCCTCCAGTTAGTATTTGAACCTTGGATTTTATCTCACACCTCTCACTTTCTTTGGCTTCCAAAATTATGTTGAACACAATTGGTGCACAACACATGTGTGTCACATTGTGTAAAGCTATGTTCCTGTATATGTCACAAGCTAAAGTGTTGCGGAGGCAAACATTTGTGCCACCACGTGCAGCCACACCCCACGTGAAGGTCCACCCATTACAATGGAACATTGGTAGTGTCCAAAGGTAAACAGGTTCACTACCCATTTCCCATCCAAGTATTAGACTCAGGGTACTCAAGTATGCTCCTCTGTGGCTATAAACCACACCTTTGGGTTCTGAAGTTGTTCCTGATGTGTAGTTTAACGCAATTGGGGCCCACTCATCTTGGATTTCTTCAGGAACATAGTTAGGATTACCATGGTTAACCATTTCCTCATATTCTAACTCACCTAAACGAATCCCAGTAGGAGAGTTTATGTCATCTATGACAATGACTAGTGGAAGAGATGATGAGTGGTTTTGATGATTTGTTGGCTTTTCATCCATCAACAACCTCAGGGCGTCTCTTGCCTTGGGCACGTATTCATAATCCACAAAGAAAACTTTGGCTTCAGAGTGACGCAGAATGGTGGCTATGTTCTTTGCATCAAGACGGATGTTAATGGTGTTCAACACAGCCCCTGCCATAGGCACTGCAAAATGCATCTCATACATTGCTGGAATATTAGGGGCTAGCACTGATACCTGTTCCAGAAACCAAAAATTATACAAATTATTAGTATCTGTATACATATACATACACCAGCTGTTAATTAATCCTTCACAATGTATTTTTATCTTATTTTAACATAATTTCTAATAAAAAAATTATTTTTAAATTTTTAACAAAATTTTAGAAAATACTGATTAGCAGGACTTTATATTATATGCATGCAAGGTAAGGTTACTGGAAATTAAATTTTGGCTTTGATTATTGTATTTTAGAATTTATTATTTTACAACCATTACCTTTGTTATCCGTTTGATTGATTTTGGGAGAGTATCTTTAAGAAAAGTGTATATTACTAATATTTGAAAGTATAATTAGGAATTAATGTAGTAGAAGAAATTGTTACACTTACAACATCATTCCTAGCAATGTTGAGGAGGGCACGGAGAGAGAAAGCAAGGCGGCGACAACGGTCATAAGTTTGTGCCCAAGTGAAGCGTGTTCCTTCATGGATCACTGAGATACGGTTTGCATAGCATGCAGCAGCTCTCATCAAAAACGTTAAAGGGGTAAGTGAGGTATAGTTTGCTTGGCATTTTGGAAGGTTATCCATTAGAGAATCTGGAGAAACAGGACCAAAATATGATTATTCACTTGGTAATGTTGAAAAGAGAGAGAGAGAGAGAGAGAGAGAGAGAGGAAAAAGGTGAAATCAGGGTTGTTGTGGTTAAGAATGAGAGTGAGGGATCATGAGATTGATTTATATAGGAAAAAGGATATATACTTGAGAGGGGTACGTTTGTTGAAGACAACGCTATTTGGAAAATACATGTGGGACCCATATAGTAAGTAAGAAGATGCAGTGAAGCTTTGGTGTGGAAGATGCACACGGGAAATTGCCTTGATAGTCCATAATGGGTGGGTATGAACACATGATTGTTGAAAGTTGACCCTGTTTTTCAATTTCGTGCTTATTGCTTTGTTGCTTTATCATATGTTAAATAGAATTTTCACATTGAATTAAACCACCTAAGGACCCCACACTTGTTCCATTATCACATGATACTGCATTCCATGCTTAACATGCAGCCTTTTGGTGTTTCAGTAGCTAAAATAATATTATACTGAACAAACCCACTCGGTTAATTTAATTTATGTTCATGTGATGTGATCTGTCTCAATATTTGTCTATCTACTTTTGTATTTTCCTCTTTCCCTCTCTTTTCTTGAAATTTGTTAACACCCATAGGCTAATAAACTAATGGAGGTCATATTTTCAACTATTTAATTCATATGGCCAAGTCTTTTTCATCAGCTTTTGCTTTGGAGAATAATGACCATACAATTGATATGAGATAACCCCAAATGTAACTTGCCTGTTCAAGTTACACCCATAATTCAGGTAAGAACTCCCTATTTGGGTAGCTAAAGCATCAATGAATACTAATGGAGATTCAATTATTTTCCGATAGCCGAAACCTTATCCCAAATAGTAAAATTGACTTATATTCGGTTGTTAGATTTTTTTTTTTTTAAATACTCAGCCTATAATTTTTTAGTATAATGTAAGAAGCCATTTAGATTGAATTTTAAATTTTTATGTTAAATTTAATTTTTCACTTCTATTTCCAACATTTCATGCCTGTATTTATCTTTGCCGATTTAAAATATTAAACATCATTCCTGTTTTTAGTAGGGAAAACTTGTTTCTGTTATTTTTTTTATTTTTATTTTAATTATTTTATAATTTATTAAATTATTATATAATTTTTTAAAATTTATATACTTTATTATTTTTATAATTTTATTAATTTTATATAATATTTTAAAATAATAAAATATTTTAATAATTTTAAAAGTAGGATTATTTCAAAGGTGATAATCAGTGTTTCTATACTTATTTCCTTCTCTTTCATTTTTAAACATCAAATTTTATCCAATTTTAATAAATTTAAATTTTTCTATCAAAATTAGGACTGTTATGACTTAGATTGATTTTAATGGCTTATTCAACCTGTTAAATTAATTCCTACTCTTATGATTAGATTGATTTTAATGGCTTATTCAGCCTGTTAAACTAAAAATATAGAGAGCTGTAAATATTTTTTTATAAGTAAAAATATCCTTCATCTACTGTATATATACAGTAGTTTTGAAAAAAAAATCTTTTCATATAAATTTTTTAAAAAGATATTTTAGATGTAATTTTCTTTTGCAAAGTTTGAACTTTCGTAACGCTAAAAATTATATATTTTCCGCCAAAGCAGAAAACTAAAGATATTTCCTAATGCTGAAAAAATTAGTCTGAGCTTTTTTTCATCAAAATATTATTATTAAAATATAACTTATGTGTGTACAAAAATTATATACCCTTATCATTCATTGTTAAGCGTGAGCTCATAATCATTAGTTAAACAGTTTTGTTATTTTAAATCAATAGATTGATAACATAGATGACATAGTACATAACTATACTTTTACTTATTTTTATTTTTTTATACACGCATTTTTAAAAAAAATATAAAATCAATGGAAGCAACTTTTTATTGTTTCATTTTAATGTTTAAGGAACATCATCCTCGGTTAAAGGGTTACAATGTTAAAGGTTTAAGCTTATGAAAAGATTATTGAGAAAATGTATTGCTATAATTTTTCTGTACATTAAAAAAAATGAACAGAGAAAAAAATATAAAATAAGATGAATAATATGATTGAAAATTATATATATATATATATATATTATTGAAAATTTTATAAAAAATATTATATAAATAATATGAATTTAAATTGCGGTAAGGAAATTTTGGATGCTCAGACATATAATTCACATTCTTAAAAGCTTATGTAAATGAGTCAAACAAAAGATAAAGGTTAATTATTCTTCCTTTTGATTTACCCCACCCCATGTGTTATTTTATGTAATGTTATTCTAAGCTAATTAAGTTACTGAATTCATAAAATTAACTAAATCTGATTTCTGTGTCAATTGTTTTATATATTTAAGAATTTCAAATTCTTAATTTTTTTACTCAAAATTCTTATAAACTGAGTTAATTAAATTATTTTAAATACTTTTTTAAAAAATTACCAAGTAAAACATCAAATTTACTCAAAATAATTTTTTTTTTCATCTTTAAACCTTAATCTTACGTTTACCCAAAACAACAAAAAAATCCTAATCTTACTGAAGTAAATTTTTACATTTTTTTATTTTTAAAAATTCTATTTTTTATATTCCAAATCCATCGTAAATACCTAAATATTTGGATAAAAATTAGAATTTCAAGATCTTAGATAAAAAAAATCGAGTAATAGACCATGTTGCTTAATTTTAAAATTAGAGTGATTTAATTAATTAAAAGATTGAGAAATTAAAATTGTAAGAAGTAACAAATTAAAAAAGTATAATTAAATTAAAAATATTTTTTGAAAGTATTTTTATCAATAAAATTTCTCGTAAACAAAGTTAATAATATTTATTTTTTTCATCACACTCATTTTTATACTCCTTCTTACGTGTCATTTTATTTCTTTTGTTTTTATCTCCCATACTATTTTGTCACTTTCTCTCTCTTTCAATATTCTCATCTTCCTATGGCCATATATACTCTCTTGGTGTGATGATTATTTTCCCGAAATTAATTTTTCGTGTTATACATATGTAGAAATTTACACACCTATTTTCATATTATTAAATTCACATATTATATTAGTGAAAGGATTAGTTTTATATACAAATAAGAAAAGAAAATTTTAATAACATAATCAATCATGAATCCAGAAATTAGCTCGGTGAGAGGGAAGATGTAAAAATAAATAACATCACAATTATTGTTGAATGGACCAAATATATTTAATTGACTGATGGAGACCAATCTCTTATGAATTGAATACAACTTCTTTCATGATTATTATATTTAAAATTTTAACTATCTATAAATTATAGATCATTATTGGTATATGTAAATTATATTAGTAAATATATAAATATATATAGTTTTATATTAAAAAATTAATATATATATATATATATATATATATAATATCGAGTAAAAATATTTATAAATTTTATACAATTTAAAAATTAATTAATATTTTTAACTTTACGGATAATATATTATTTAAATTAAATATAAATAACTATATTGCTTATTTATATATCTTTGATTGTATTAAATTTATATACGCAATTAATTAACTTTAAAATTATATACAATTTTAGAAGCTTGATATATTAAAAAAATTTAAACTGAATAATTTAATTGATTAAATTAAATCTTTATAAAAGGTTATTAAAATTTCACATTCTCTTTTGTCGTAATTTTGTCCTAGTTGAGACTCATAGTAGATCATACAAGAAAGGATATAATTAGGGTTACGGAAAACTAGAAAACTTATTAAATTTTTAATTTTTAAAAAATTTTCTAAATTTTTCCTTTTTTATTTTTAACTTTTTTATTTAATAAACTAATTCGTAAATTAACTTAATAATAGATGGATTGATTCATGTTAGCAATTTTTTAACTCGACAGAAAGGTGAGTGAAGTAAACTTAATTTTCCTTTAAAACCAGTCTTTAGTAGGTTAACTTAAATAAATTAAGGTAATCTACTTTAATCGATGATTTACAAATTAGATTGAAGAAACTGGTTGAATTTGAAATTGATCACTTTTTTTATCATTTAAACTATAAAACTCAAAAAAATGGTAGGAAATCGATAAATTTATAAAAAATAGTTTGTATTAAAAATATTGTTTTGATATTTTGTACTTATATCATATTTAATTTATTTTTTTATATATAATTAAATTTAAAATTTTTAACTAATATATAATTTTTAATTTTCAATCATATAAGTTATAATATTATAACAATATTTAATTAATATCAACTTAATTATAATTAAATTATTATCATAATTAATTAGATTATGTTGGAGATGATTTTAAATTTATTATAAACTAAATCTAGTTTTAATTTTAGTTTTTAATTTTTAAAAAATTATTACAAAAATAGGTAAACTTATTTTATTTTAATTCTTTATTATAAATCTATTAAAAATAAAAAAAATTATTCTAAAATACTAAAATATAAATTAATATAATAATAATTAAATTATTATTAACGTTATTGTTATGATAATGGTAATAATCACATTAAAATTGATTGTAATGGGATATTAATTTTGATGATGATGGTGGTAAGTTTTTTATTTTAAATTTTTAAATTAAATTTAAAAATAAAATTTATTTAATTAAAATAATTTTAAATTAATTTTTAAGATATTTAAAAAATTATTATTTTTTAATTATTATTTTTAATTTTAAATATTTATTTATCTTTAATTCTAAATTTATTTCATAAAATATATTATTATTATCAACACCATTTCTTTTATTGCTATCATGTTATTATTATCATTATTATCTTACTATTATGATTATAAACATTATTATTTTTATTTTTTAATAATAATAATAATAATAATTTTATTATTGTAATTTTTAAATATTATTTTTAATATTTTATTATTTTAAAATATTTTATTTTTATTTAATAGTTATTTATTTATTTATTTTTAATAAATTTATTTTAAAAAGTTAAAATAAAATAAATTATCTTATTTTTGTAATAAAAATTAAAAATTAAAACTAAATTTAATTTCTAAAAAATTCAAAATCAAAAACTAAAAATCATATGGAAGTCTAAATCCTTATTTTAATGGTTATATACTTAACATCAATCGAGTTATTCCATCCTCCTATCTACAACAACCTGATTTGATCGCTAACGATGAGAACAAAGCATATTACATAGTATATATTATATTAAAATTTCCAGCATAGTCATTCCAACTAAAAACCTTTCATAGTCTTGGTCTAGTCTTGTTGAATATTAATTCTTTCCACAATTCAACTACAATAAATTGAATTCCAAAGTTTATAACACAAAATTTCCAGGAAATTGTCGGAATAAGTTGCAAATATTGCAAAAAACAGTGCATCTTTGGAATATTATCGATTCTACAATTTCTGCTCTAGTCTTGTTGAATTTCGAAAGTTGATTATTTTAGATGCTAGGCATAAATCTCTGATTACATGGAAATTATATCTCCTTGTTATGTTTGCTTACTAGGACAACCTCTCGGAGGACCACAAGAAAAAGTTAAGAAGAAAGCTACATGTCAAGTGTTTTAAGAAGGATTTGGTGGATTATCAAGTAAAAATGGTTATTTCTTGACTGAGGAAATTGTTTGTAATTTCAAAAATCTAGAAGATGGGCAATTTTTTCCATGGAAATTTTGATCTTGAGTCCTTTCTTTTGTTTACTTTTCTCTTGTCTTCCTTTCTATTCTTTCTTTCTTTCCCTATCACTCTTTTGGTTCATTTCACCTAATCTTATTTTTATTCGTTTGGTTGTAGCTGGAAATTTCACTTTGTTTATTTATGATCAATTTCTTGAGTTTTTATCTCCTTTCGTGTTAAGTTATTATAGTGCATCAATTTTAAACAGAGTCTAGATTTGGTTTGGATGATGAAATGATCTCCTAGATTTAATTAATTCTTAAAACTTAATTAATTTGGTTTGATTTATAAAATTATCTTTAAATACTATATTTTTTGTGCATTGTATAAGTATTTTTAAATTTAATTAGTAAATCTATATATAGAAAGAAATTAAAGAGAGTAAGTATAGTATGTAAATATTTGTATTCTTAATAACGAACATTATATCATATTAATAATAAATTAAAGAAATAAAGTTTTAAATTAAATACGAAACTAAAAATAAATTATTAAAACTATAAAATACAATCTTTTATTGATTATATGATATATCAAAATTTAAAATTTAAAATTTAATAGATTATAGTAATAATTTTAAATTTTAATTTGCAAAAAAAAAAATAGTTTCAACTTTTGTTAAAGTATATCAATACTTAAAATTAAATTAAAAATATATAATATTTAAAAGGAATAAAACTGATAAATAAAAATAGAATTAAATACTCAATGCAGTAAAAGATAGTGACGTGCTTAATGACTAATGAGGATAAGAAAAAAAAAATTAAAAAAAAAAAAAATTGTCAGTTGCCGGATTAAAGTAAAACTTTAAGCTGAAGAATTTGATTCATCTGATAAAAGAGAGGTGATACAGTTATAGTCTACGTTAATTTTTACTTTTCTACATCTATTATTGGAAGGTTAGATATTTACAAAATTTGACAGTTTAATATTAAATGAGAAACTGGAAGAAGAGGAAGAATATTATATATATATAATCTTAATATTTCAGTTAATAAAATTAAAAATTTATATATAAAATTTTTTAATTTTTAAAACATAAAATCACTAATTAGATTTTAAATATTTTGATTAATAGTATAACTAACATTAAATACTTTTGACTCATAATTTTAAAAAAAAAATCTCGAAATAACTAATGTTAGTACTTATTTACAATAAGAAAAATTAATATCAAACCTTTTTATGCGATTGAGTATGTTCATCGTATTAATTAATGTATATAAATTGTCTTAACTCGATTAATTCCAAAAGTATATATTTAAACTATGAATCTAAAAGTATACTAACAACGACTGATAAAAAAAAAAGATGTTTATAAAATAAAAAACTCGATTTTATATAAAAAAATATTGTGTTAGAAAAATAAAAAACAAAGACAGCTGCTCAACATGACAGTTGAATATAAATAAAATTTGGAGAGGGGGAGTAACTGTGAAAAATCAAATTATAATTGTGATTATTAATTTAATTTATTATGAACAAATATAATAATTTTATAAATGTCCTTAGAACTCAAGTGTCATGATAATATTAATTTATAACATGATATGCTAAAATGACTAAATCGTTTGGTATAGCAGTTTGAAAGTATATAAAACTCTGAATTATTCTATCCTTATGATTACAAATATAAAACTAATTATATGATATTTCAACTAATAGATTAAACTTTTTAAGAACTGATCAGCTAAGTTTATGATTTATTTTACTAATTTATTAATTTTTTTAACAAAAAAGTATACGTTAAATAAACTTATCTCACATTTATCACAAACGTTATTTAAAGCAAGTAGCAAATTGATAACTTTTATATTTTTTTACTTTTTATTTTATTATTTTTATTAAAACTATATTTATTGTACTTTTAATATTATACTATTTATTTTAATATATTTTTATTACTATTATATTATTTAATTTTTAATAATAAAAAACTTTAAAAATGTTGTAAAAATTAGAGTCAAATGATTTTATATCTCATAATTAATATTATTATTATTATATTTAAATATTTAAATTAATTTATAATTATTATTATAGTTTTAAAATATTTATAATTTATCATTAATTATTTTAAATTTAATTTATAAATTATTTATTTATTTATCTATTGAAAATTTATTATGATCTTATTTTTTAACTGTTAAAAAATTATTACGATTTTATTTTTTGTTATTATAAATTTAATTTTTAACTATTACAGTTTTAATTTCTAACTGTTATTTGCACCCAAATTTTCTATATGTATAATTGTTTTCTATTAGATTAATATATCGATATTTTTTATTAGTTCTATTTCTTAAATCATTCAAAAAAGATTGTTATATTTTAAAAATTACGTCATAGATGCACAAATCCTTAAAAGTAGCACGTCTTGGCTCACAAGTCATCAAAATTTTTTAACAATATCAACTATTTTTTCTATTAAATGATCATTTGAGAAATTGTAATCAAATTTCAAACTTAGGCTCCTCATTTCATAAAAGTACTTTTAAACTCTTAGTTTTTATTTTTATGAAGTTTAATGATCCAGGCATCTCACTTTTTACCATTTTTGTATATCTAAATATGTTAATTAGTAGCATTTTTTGATAAATTTATTATGTTTTCATTTTCTCATACTACAATTTGATATAGGGTTTAAGCAATTTTCTAAAATTATTTTATTTTATTTTATTTATTTATTACAATTTGATATATGATTAATCTTTATCTGACGTATTCATGTTGCACTCGTTTGTGTAAATTATATCACTGTTAAATGTAAATGTAAGATGAGTATTTGGACAATGTATGATTAATTATCTTTTTTTTTTTTACATGCAATATATCATCGTATCAAAACTTTAAAGAGTAGGAAATGTTAAAAAAAAAAAACTAACATCTACTAATGCAAGTTAAAAAATAGTTAGGGTGGTTATAAATTTTCATTACATATCTTTCATACCTTTTTGAAAATTGTTTCCTTATATCATTTCTTTAATGCATTTGTTGTATCTATAATGGCTACCTAAGTCAAGCTTCCAAAGATTTGTTGTCTTTCTTTAGTTCATATTATACGTTGTCACATGTAATATAACATTATAGCGTATCCTAAAGATCTAATATATTTATGAGAACTTTGCCATATCAATTTGCATATATTAAAAGATTACATATCTTTTTACTTGTTATCCATTTTTCAATTGTGAATATTGATTAAAATTGATTTAATCTATTTTTATTTACCTTGGTCGGAGAATTACTATCTAATGGTTCTATTTTGAATAAAGTCATATAAACTACTGATGTAATATATATATATATAAATAATGCAAGTTAACATTTTTTATATTTAATTTATTGATTATATGTAAAATAGAGTTTGTAATGAATGATTATGATGTTATATTTTTGAAATATTTAATAACCATTATTTAATTATGATGTTGGATATAAATATTTTAAATTTGATAAAAAAGATTATCATAATCATTAAAATAATTTTTGTATCATTAAGATATTTTCATGTATGATGAAATATTTAAGAATTTTCACATGTTATTCTTATAAAGTGTAAATTATATTATTATGTTGTAAGTTTGAATAATATTACATATGTAATATGATAATAAATTATACTTTTTAGTGAATAATTATTACTTGATGTGATTTATTCTTTATGTAACAAAAGATAAATTTTATATTTACATAATTTATAATCTTTTAGAATTTTATATAAACTAAATTATGCATGCGAAAATTTGAAAGAAAAGTGTAACAGTATTTTTGGATCATAAGAAAAGTGATAGAATACTAATATCAAAAAATTATAATATTGTGAAACTTATTTTTGAAAAATTTAGATATCTTAAAATTATATTATTAAAAAATTTATTATTCATAAAAATATTTTGAACTTATTGTAAAGTATTTTGTTGTATCTTTAATAATTAAAATATTTAAAAAATTCCATCAATTATGATATGAAAGAATTTTTCACTATATTAAAATAATATAATGATGGTAAATAAATTTGATTTTTACAAAAATAAATAAAAAATAAACTTATTTAATTTTAAAAGAGATATCATGATTTGGATTATTTAAATATATAATAAACTAAATTATTATGAAGGTCAAGTTATTATTATTTATTTGGTAGAAAATTTAAAAATAGATACTAAGAAACTTTTTAGTAAATATTTTATATGAAAGGAACATCTATTCTTTGTATGCATATATTGTGATGGCTAAGAAGTAACAATGAAAAGTAATTCATAAATATAACTTAAAAAATGTATATATACATTAAAAAAATTAAAATAATTAATGATGTGATCATGTGATATAAAAAAAATTAATTTGAATATACTTTTCACAAAGTAATAGTTTAGTGAATGATATGAGGTGATTGAGACTTTAGTCAAAATAAAATCAACAACGATGAAAACTCAACTTTTATATTTAAAGATCCTATTAAAAAGGTTCATGTTGATAATTATTTTTTATCATTCAACTATTATTGTTATGTTATAATTCTCATTCTTAAGATGCAAAGAGTGTTAGCTTGAACAATATGTTAAACTTAATCCATTTAATGACTATCATATCTCTTATGAATAAAGTATGGAAATACATTTGATGAAATCACACCTATATGAATGTTAAATAGGACTTGCATAGGATTGTGGCACAATCTTTAGCAGTCATGAATCAACCAGTCAAACATACATGACTTGTTTTTCATAAAAGCTCTGTTTCACGAAAATACTATCAATTAAATTTATTTGTCTAAATTTAGTTTATATCTAACGATACCAAATTTGATATATTTTTATGCTTACTATATAAATTTAACAAAATTTCTTTCTTATATTTTGTATTATTAAAAGTTTTTTAACAAATATTTTACAATATGTGGATGTGGATGATTGTTGTAAAAATTTGTGTGCCTCCTAGGATTTTTGAAAAGAATTATTAGTTAGATTTTATCAAATATTTTTCATATTTTAATGATAATTTTATACTAAATTTATCATTTTTTTATAAAATTAAAAATATGTTATTTTTCTTCATTTTTTTATCTTTTATTTTTATAATTTTAAAATTTTTTATTTTAATTTGTTTTTATTATAATTTTATTTTTTTATCTAAAATAAAACAAACCTCTTTAATTCACATCATATATCAACCAATATGAGTCATGCTAAAATGCCCTAGCTGTTAAATTGCTTGGGCTGTGCATTAAATATCTTATTCAAGATAAATTAAAGATAGTACAAAGGTTATTTTTGATATTGAATTCATGGTATTTTATGGTTAAATTTCACCATGGAATGTAATGGATCGCATACAAGTTGTTGACGAAGGATATGGAAGATATTTAATTATTTGATTATAATTTTAAAAGTAGATAATATTTAGTTTTAGAAAATATTTTTAATTTTTAATTTAGTTTATAAAAATATTTTATTTTTATTCTTTTTTTATTTTAAAAATTTGTATTAAAAATAATAAAATAAATAAATAATTTTTAATATCTTTTATAAAATATTAAAAGTAGAAAATAAAAAATAAAAATAAAATACTTTTTTAATTTTAATCTCTTATTATTAAATTAATTTTATAATTTAATTTAAATATTTATTTATAATATCATATATTTTTAAAAATTTAATCATTAAAAATTAAAAATTAAAAAACTAACAGGATAAATTTTTGTATATAAAAAATTAATAATACGTTACCAAACCATATCTTAAATTTGAATATATTTTTTACAACTGTAACAAAATCGATTGATTCAACGGTCTGCACACTTCTTTGCCAAGCAAATCAATAAGAGACCAGCATGAAAATTTCAAAAAGTTGAAATCAACTATATCATTATTTCAAAGACCTCGGCTTTTCGTTTCAGCTTTGTCGGTACAATGTCTTGTAAAAAGCTCTTTATCCTGTAAACATGACAGGTTTATAATTAGTTCAGAAAGGACACGTTGTCCTGTGCTTTTGCGTTTTATCTGCGCTTTTGAAGTTATTTTAAAATTAAAAGGAAAAAACCTTTAAAGTTGACAAATGAAAAAACATTCATCACTGATTTAAATTAAACATTTTTTAATTAAAACTATTTTTTCTTCATATTTTCTGATGATATTCAATTTATGAGTTAACTAATATAAAAATATAATATACTAATTTATAGCAATGAGCATTTGAAAATAAATTGGAAATACATTTGCAAGTAAGCTCGTTTATAGAGAAGAAAGTAGTATTGGTAAAAACTATGAATGCGGCAGGGTGGCATAATTCATAATGCATAGTTAAGCAAAATACATGGAATCCTTTTCAACTCTGAGCATAGATAAAAGTTTTTATTTTTATTTTTATTTTTACTTCTTTTATATATATATATATATATATATATATATAAATGAGTAAGAATTTAATGATTTTAAATGTCAAACTTAATTTTTATAAAAATAATATTTATTAATTTAACTATTAAATTGTATTATAATTTTTTATGATAATATATATCAAATTTTAAGTAATTTAAATATTTATTTATATATATATATTATGTAAATATTAATATTTATGTATTTAAATTAGATGTTAAAGTAAAATTTTATGATAAAATATCTATTAAATTTTATTTTATATAAAATTTTACAAATATAATTTATTTGATAAAAATTATTTAATTAGTATAAGTATTAAAATTTTATGAAAATTTTTTGTTTATATTTATATATATTAAAAATAATTTTATTATGAATTATTTTGTTTAATATTTTTTTAAAAAGTTTAAATTTTATATATTTAAACATTAAATTAATATATTTCATTATATATATTATATTTATAAAATTTAAAAAATTAATATTTTATTAAATTAATGTATATTAAAAATATATATTATTTATTAAAATAATACAATATAATAAAGTATAAATTTTTTAAAATTTTATAAACATAATCTATATATTAAAATTTATTAATTTAATAATTAGATTAATTCATTTTAATTATTTATAAAAAATTAAATAAAATAATTTACAATAAAATTTTAAATTTTTTTTTCTCTCTTTGAACGAAACGAAGGTATGCATGAGAATATGATCTTACCTGTATCCCATTTCTTGTTTAAAAAAATTCATCCGAGGATCTAACATTATTAGAAATTTGAATTTTTTTTAAAAAAATTTATACTGTTTATTCAATTTTTTAATTATTAAATAATATTATAATAAAAAATAAAAAAACAGGGTGACTGTTAAAAGAAGTGGAGAAAGAATGCAAAAATATCCCATTCCCACCATCAATTAGAGCCGGTTAATAACCTGATTCCATTCGCTCTGATTTAAAGTTTGTTTTAATGGATTTAAATTTTCAAGATATATTTTAATAACAAGTTCAACTTATATTTTACATCATTTTAATCTAATTCAATATCCAACATTTTATATTTTTAATAAATTTCTTGATAATTAATTTTGTTAACTTCATAAAAAACATTTTATGCAATTTAATATTATTATTAATGTTAAACAATTGTTTGTTTTAAAATATAGACTGTGAAATATAGTTTAATTTTTGTTGTATACTATTAAATTTTATCATTTTATTTTGGCATAAAAATTTATAATTTAGTTGTACTGAATATTAAATTTATATATTTTATAAATAAATCAAGTTGATTCTGTCTTATTTTATATATTAAAAAATTATGATTAAATTAAATTAAAATTTAAACAAATAATTTATTAAAATTTTAAACCAAGTAAAGACCATTCCCTTCATGCATACCCCACATAAGTTATAACTTACAACTGAAGATATTACGATAAAATACAATTTCATTAACTCGACCAGTTTTCATAAATTCATGCAAGTTATACAAACATATGAGGCTTATACAAAAATGCAATTTAGAGCTTTTCTGTTTTGGATTTTAATAGGATTAGTTTTAGAAAAATTGATTCTGTTAGTTTACATGAGTTGGATTTCCACCAACACAATCTTCATATGATAACAGAATTTGATTATAGTTAATTGTAATTAATTTTAATTATAAAAATGTTAAAAATTTTCACTTTAATGACAATTAATTTTACTCGCTACAAAAATAACTTAACAAATCTTAAAAATTAAATCTAAACAGTCATATATTATTTTGATACATAGGTTGACTTTGCATTAATCGAGACGGCCCACCAATAAATAACAAGCTACTCCAATTTCAACCGATCTTTTTGTTTTCTAGCAATAAGCATCTTGTTTTCATTCACTATCGAATAGACTTAATTTATTCAGATAAGTTGTGCATATTACATTAATAATTAATTAATTAAGATATTATTATTTTATATCAATAATTTTATGATATTTTTATATTATACAACTATTTTATATTTAACAAAATAATGTACATTTTTTTAGTTACTTAATTTACATAACCCTTGCAGGAAGAATCTGGCTCTCCATAGAATAAAAAAGGATATTATCTTCTCTCCTTCTCTCTCTTGTTATGTATTAAGAGTATCCTTAATTGCTAATCCTTTTAAAACATAATAATTATCAAAAGAAAAATGATTTATACCTTAAAAATAGAAAGAAAAAGAAAAAATAATAAACAATAGAATATAATAAGAAAGAAAAACATTAAATAAATATTAGTATTAATAGATGTAAAAAATCATAATTATTACTAAAGCAAGTTTCGTCTCTCTTGATAATTCTTTTCATATACACCATAATAAATACTGCATAATTTTATCACAACACAATTGATCTATTTTTCTATACACAGAATGATAACATACTCTGCAAGGAACGTATTTTTCTTAATCAAGTCCTTATGGCTGAATTATGAAGAAATTTTACAGTTCTTCAAGTGGTTCTGAAATAAAGAATTTTTTTTTTGGATTCAATCTGATTCTGAGATAGCTATCCAAAATGGTTAGTGCTGGTTGTCATTCTTCACTTGTTCTTCTATAATTATGGAAAATTTTCAACTAAGAAGTAAAAATTTGTTAATATTTTCCATTGCTAACTTGGTTCATGAATTCTCTTTGGTCTTTCCTCTTTGATATACCTTATTAGTCATATCTGACCCCTCATACTATTAAAAAAGTTTTAAATTTAAATTTTGTATTTTAAAAAAAATTCACTGAAAAATTTAATCTCACTTTACCATAAAATGTTTTCAACTTTGAACAATATTATGTTCATAAAAGTTGTACTGAAACTTTTGTGAACCACAGGTGATCTTATGGACTCTCCATCGTGTGTACAGTGCCAGTGCCAGCATGCTCTTCACACACAAAGCGACAAAATGGTTGATAAAAGATTTTATAATATTTCTTAACAAACTTGAGTTTGGACTGTAGTTAACTAACTATGCTTAGTTAGGCAATGTCCTTTTTCTTTGTGTAAATTCAGATTATTTCATATTTTTTGTGGACTCTATTGAAACATAGAAAACATGTATCTTGGTCATGAGGTCAAGATTTGATTATGACTCTTTCAAAATATTGACTGCTGCATATGTGAAAGGGTTACCTTTTCCATCATTCGTATGTCAACATCTGTAACTGTTGGGAATATACTTTATCTATATTCTGATTTTTATGTATGTTGTTAAATAATGTTTTGTGACTTTACATTATAATTTCCTTTGCTATATATATGTATTCATATTCATTTTTATATACTACATACATAATATTTGTGAGACTGAGGCATCTATTTCATTATTATAGTTGAGGGGCATATCAAAAGTCGTGCCCTATAAGGCACCGAGAATACAATGGAAAAATTTTCTAAGCCATTAGATCTTTAATATTACAGCTAGAACATAAATGTTATTTTTATTGAAAACAAGAAAAAAAAATTATTGAAGTATCAATTTCGATGTTCAAATCAGAAAAATGAACTTTTTTGAATTCAAATTTCATATGAAGCGTGTGATGTGATCATTTAACTAATGTTATTAAAGAAGATACTCGTGGTTGAAGATAATTCGTTTCATTAGAGTACGGTCAAGTGGTCACTGGACATTGTCACTTAACTAACCAATTTTAAACTGTGCTTGCATGTGATTCCAATGGTCCTCTCATGACTTTGGTCAACCATAATTTAAATCTTTCACATTGATTATCACTCGATGCACTTAAAAATATTCAACTTGGATTTTTTTTTTATTAGTAACATATTCTATCTAAATCCTCTTCAATATTTATCAAAGTTAAAGATTTTGGAAATTGTTGTTAACAGTAAAAATATTTTAATCAATTTGATTTTTTGTTTGTATCAAGAGAAAGAAATTTACTATTATGCGTAGAAGTATTTAATGATTTGGATCCTGTATTTGCATTAAGGAAGGAAAATTTATTATACCGAAAAGCATTTAATGATTTGGATCTTTTATTGGCATTGACGGAAGAAAATTTTCTTTTAGATGTGAACATATTTTAACGATTCTAATATTTTATTTACATGAGGAAAAAAAATTGTTAGGTTTGATGGAACTATATTAGGCAGGGGTGTACAAGCACCAACCTTGGACTGAAAATAATAAGCATTAATGGACGGATAATATTACCTACCAGAAATTAAACTCCGTTGATTTCATAGTTGTTGTCCTCTCAAAATTCCAAGTTTTATCCTTGTCTTTGTCAAGACTATATCGCTCTCAATGTCTCTTTCGTTGAATGTCATGGTTGTTATCATAAGAGTTTGGCAAATTTTGGTATTGAACTCCCTCACCTCAGATCAATGTTAACCATCTACTCGATTAAAGAGACGGAATCGGATTGTGTTACCATGAAATTTGATTTTTAAATATTGAACGATTTTTCATTTATACCCGATTAATTCCGTACCCCAATAACCTAATTTTTTATTTTAAAGATTTATCTTTTATAGTCGTGAATATTATATAAGATCTTAAGATATTAAAACTAAGTAAAAGAAAGAGGTGATAGCAAAGAATAGAAATTAATTTTTTTAATCTTGTATTTAAATAGAGAAACTTAAAATTATTAAATTTAATGTATTCAGGTAATAGAAAAAAAGAGTTTTAAAAATATTATAAATTTTTATTTGAATAATTTTTATGTTAATATAAATAATTTCAATTAACATATATTTTTAAAAAAATTAAAATATTCTATTATATAATTTTCTTCTTAAATTATTTTTTATATTTCACTCTTTTTTTAATAATTATTAATTTTTACTTGAAAATTACTAAAATCCTAAAATTCTTCCTTCAAATATAAGGTAAAAAGAGTAAAATAAGTTATTTTAAGGTGAAGTACCAATTTTTTTATTAATTTTATTTTACTTATTTTTTGTCTTTCACATTTATTTTTTATTCATTAATATATATTCTATTATTTTATCTATATTTAGAGTAATTTAAATTAATTAAATAAATCTATTTTAGTAGTTTCATACATTTTAGTATATATATATATATATATATATATATGGTTTGTAACGTGTAAAAGAAAAAACATGTGATAAATAAAAATAATGAGCATAACTTATGCTTAGAAAAACAAAATATATAACTTAAGTTTAAGTATCAAATTTTTTTTATTTTTTATTTTTCACAATTATGTTTTATTAATATATGATTCTATTATTTTATCTATTTTTGTTACAAACATATCAGTATATTTAACGTAATTTGAATTAATTAAATAAATTTATTTTAGTACATTTCATATATTTTAATATATATATATATATATATATAAAAGCGTAAATTACACTCATTATTTTTATTTATCACATGTGTGGGATGTAACGTATACCTAAAAAACCATGTGATAAATAAAAATAATAAATATAACTTACGCTTAGAAAATAAAATATGTAACTTAGAAGTCACCTTAAAAAATACACTTCGGTTAGAATGCTATAATTCAATAGCCTGACCACCGGCCACAAGGTGTATTAGGAATAATATTAGCCAATTTGTGTATTGTATACGTATTTTTTAATTTAAGTAAAATTTTAAAAATAAAAATGTCATTAATGTAATTTTTAATATATTTTTATTAGTAATGAAAATTTATCAAAACTTATGAAATTATAAGATTCGTTAAATAAGAATTAGATTTCATAATTTTTTAAGTTTTAATAAATTTAATTAAAATAAATAAAATGTTTAGAAGTATGTTTTTATTTCAATCTCTTTGAAAACTACAAACAAAAAGGTTAAAATAATAAGATATTATATATATATATAATTAAAATAAAATAAGATATATATATATATATATATATATATATATATATATATATATATATATATATAAAAGTAGCTTAGATTTAGAAGAACAGATAAATTTAAAAAAAAAACATGAAGAACTAATTTAAGAGTGTTAATAGATTTTTTTATATGTATACTGAAAATATCGTGATTTAAATCTATAATTCTATATAATTATCCAATTTTTTTAATCATTAAGTCGATTTTTTGGATTTGAGAATATTAGTAATTAAAATTTAAGATGAAAAAAAAATACTGTAAAAATTAAAATCTTAAAGTAATTAATTTTAAAATTAAGCTTACAAAATTGACAATAAATATTTAAAATCAACCACTAATCATATTAACAACTATTACACAAGAAAAACAAATCTAAAGTGAACTTTTACGTTAAAATGAATTTAAATGAAACATATATTAATTTTCACATAAACAAAAATATAATAATAATAATAATTTTAATAAGCCTATTTAAAGGAAAGGGTGAACAACCTTTGGGTCAGTGAGAACTTTGCCGCAGGCTACCGTATAAAATTTTTAATTAAAATAATTGAAATTAATCTATTATATATTTGTTTATGTTGTATATTTTTATTTCATCTATTTATATATATATATATATATATATCTTATAATTTAAATCATTATAGTTAATGAGTGTAATATATTTAATTATTTTTAATTTTATAAAAATATTTTTTTTAAAGTGCAAAAAGTTAAATTAATCTTTAATTTAATAATGATATTATAAATTCGTCCTCTACTTAACAAAATTATCATTTAGTCCTTAACTTTTTGATTTGTAATGCAAATTCGTCTCTCCATCAACTTTGATTTGACAACGTGCTGAGTTGGAACCTTAAATACTAAGGTGGATCGTTAAATGTCATGTAAATTAATAAAATGACGTCGTTTTACGTGAGCCCTTGGTAGGAAGCAACTATCAAAGTACAAGTTAATAAAACGAGATCGTCTCACGTGAGCCCTTTATAGGAAGCGACTATCTAAGTACTTCCGGTGTTCCAGCAATTCTAGTGCTCAAATGTGACTTATCAACGACGAAACACTGGGCAAGGCTGAAATCTGTAATCTTAAGAGTAAGATTCTTGTTGAGAACAATATTGCTTCTTTTAATGTCTCTGTGCATGATTCTTATTTTAGAGCCTTCATGAAGATATGCAACCTCTTCTACTATTCCAAGAATGATATTAAACCATTGCTTCCAGTTTAGAATCTGAGTTCTTTTTTTTTTTCTGCAAACAAAGCAGGTTAATGTGTCACCTTCCTGAATGCTAATTTTATGAAATGAAGAAATTAATTACTGCAAAGAAAATTTACCAAAGATAAATTGGTCTAAACTCTTTTTGGGTAAGTACTCATACACAAGGAGGCTCTTAGGACCTTCAATGCTACAACCCAATAGTTTGACAAGGTTCTTGTGTTCAATTCTGCTAATCAAATTTACTTCATTGAAGAACTCATCCACCCATTGCCTATTATTAAAGATTAATCTCTTAACAGTAACAATCTTTCCATTTGGAAGAATACCTTTGAAAACCAAACTGGCCCCACCTTGGCCTATTTTTCTGGAAGAGTTGAAATAATCTATGGCTTTCTCAAAAGTCTCGTATTTGTAATTCAAGCTAGATTTGCTTATAGAAGAGGAAATCTGACCAAGACTATTGTTTTCTGAATGATGCAGGAGAAAAGAAACACAGTATTAAAAAGGGAAGACAAAATAAATCACTAATGTATCTTATAGATGTACTATAATGATAATTCCATTTTCAGAATGTTGACTTTTTCTTATCCTTGTCAATCTTGTGAAGGCTGCATAAGAGCTAAAGAGAGCAATCATTAAAATTGTAGCTGCTGCTAACACTTTTGCTATTATGGCTCCTCCACTTCTTAAAGACCATAAAAAATTGAGACAAGCAATGACATCAACATAGCACTGACTGTTGGTTGCAGAAAAAAATTCATAAAAATAAAAGTATTTTCTAACTCACTTCCATTTATGAACTAAGATCTGGAATCTGTTATCTAGACCAAATTAAGTTCAGCGGTGAAAGGATATTGAAAAAAAATTGAATTGTAATAGTAAAATTGCATAATTAACACACAATATATGAAAATTCCAGGAGAGCTTCAATTCCTATTTTCCATTCATATAAAACAATGTGAAAAAAAAAAGGAAAAAACCTTAAACTAAAAGCAACACAGTCACTTACATACCGGTTCCACCACCTGCAGCACCTTCTTCATTATATAACTTGTGTGTAGAATACCTCAAATAACACTCAGCATTCAAGGCCCTCCCTTCCCTTTTTGGCAAGCATCCTTTCACCTCCTTCCCAGCTTTCCTCAAGCAATCTCTGCATCCATCACTTCCCAGTGTTCCAGCACGGTGCCAAGGCATAAAACGACGTTGTCAGAGGATCGATTATCCAATGAAAAACACAGAAGAGAAACATGTAAGTGGAAACGAGGGTATGGAGATTAGGAAGTTGCCCAACAAAACGACGTCGTTTTATTAACTTACGTGGCATTTAACGACCACCTCAGCATTTAACATTTCAACTCACCACGTCGTCAAGCCAAAGTTGACGCAAGGACGAATTTGCATGACGGATAAAAAAGTTAAAGACCAAATGATGACTTTTTTAAATGAAGGACCAATTTGCAATTTCATTATTAAGTTAAGAACTAATTTGACCCTTTACTTTTTTTAAAATTTTAGGCTTTTTTTCTTTTTTGAAATTGACTTATGTTTTGTTTAGATAATCTAAAAACTAAAAATAAAAAATAAATGAAAATAAGATAAAAAATAAAAATAAATAAATAAATAATTTTTTTTTCTATTATTTGGATAGATGAAAAAAATAAAAAGAATATTAGTACTATAAATTTTAAAAAATAAACTTTAAAAAATTAATTTTTTAAAATATATTTTTATTTTCTAAGAAACATTTAATAATTTAAAACAAATAAAAAATAAAATTTTGTTCCCCCCATTTCTACATCTTAAAAAGAGAAAAATTTTATATGGATTCCATAAAATTTAATTTCATTTATTTATATAAAATAAATGTAAACAAACAAACATAAAAAAATAAAATTCATTCAAATCCAAAAAACCAAATTCTTTCATGTCGATTTATCCTCAACCAAACGAAGGTTAGTATTCTAAAGGTGGATTGATCAATTAATGGTCGTTCAAATAAGGAGCCAAGCATAGCAGTTACCAACACTATGACTGTGAGGATCGTGTAGGCCACCTAGGGTGATATATATGTTCACCATTCTAACTGTATTGTTTCGTTTTTAATACTAATAATGAATGATATTGTTTGCTCATATAAAGTCCTAATGCCCAAAATTTAAAAAGCTTACAATAACACGGTACCCCACAATAAAGTCCAACTTTCAATCCTTTTTTCTTTTGGGTCTGAAAGATGTGCTTGTCTATGCAGTACAACCTATCCATTTCACAAACTTAGCTCAGGGTACTAATTTGAATTGGGTCATTGCTCCATCAACAAAACTCATTCTAATAGGGTTTTAAATTGTAAGCCAGTTATAGCTATGTTAGGCCCAAAGTACGGCCCGTAGAATGGCCCAGTCTGTCCCTTCTCTATTAACCCAGAATTAAAAAACTGTCTTGTGGCTATCAATTAATATAAAGCGTGTCGTAGTTCCAAAAGTAGTAATAACATAATTGTGGTCTGATTATTGCAAAATTCATGACTGATCAACTAAATAATGGGAGTTTTACCCCAATTTATTAAGTTTCTTTTATTATTTAGTAGGATGTACATGAATTTCACTCAATAATATACAGTGTGTTAAGAAGAATGAATATGTTAGACATGTATTTCCAACATGTCTTTGTTAGTTGGTGTTTGAGCAAGAAGAAAATGTGTTTGATGGTCGCATAGAACTCAACACAGATGAAAAAAGATAATCATGATTAAGTGAATAAACTTTCAAATGTTTTTCTATACACAGACGCTTCCACATAATGTTTATTAAGCAAAACTTGAGTACTATAGCATATATGGAGTTTATTGAAACCAGAATCACATCATCACTATACCAAAACTTGCTTTAAAGGGCTGATTTTTCCATTCTTCTATAGGTAGATTCAGCTCCTTTTCTCCATTTGTCAGCAAGTCCCTATCTCTTTGTGAATTGTGAAGTCCAAAAGTAGTTGAAGAGAAGAATGAACAGCAATTGAAATTTATGCCAGGATATGAGTAGGTATGTGAATCACAAGGCCATGTTTACTATTGCTACACTGATCTTGATGGCTTTCATATTTGGGATCCTCTCAATGAGCATGATCATCTTGGATTCTTCTATTCTTATGATTCCAAAAGGTTTAGATGGAGATTAGTCCATAGTGTCACATATGAAGTCTTTATCTCTAAGCACCAAAACTTTGGTAACAGCTTGTGTGATTGGGAGACTTACAAGATTACACCCATTGTCTACAGTGAACACAATCAACAACCATATATTTGCAGCTTCCAGGAACTGTTGTTTTTTACAATTTTCATACAACAAGTGTGAGATCAATCTGAGTAAAGAGGAGGTGTGCCAAGCTCTTGGAACTCAAATTCTGGCAAAGAAGGCACAGTTATTTTGATGGGGTGGTGGCTCCTCCATTTGCTAGTGTTAGAAGAGAAAACATGAAGTTGTAGTTCATTGGAGTTTGAAGACCCTGCTTCAACTAGCACAACCTCAAATTGGCATCCATCAAAGGCTAATCCAACTCTAATAACACGCCCATGGATACAAGCTCGAGGGATCATGATAGAGTGCTTGGTTAGGAGATTGAACACATGGTAACATGATTGATCCCCACTATAACCTGACAAGAGAATTAGACCATTGCAAGAAGCAAGGGTCTGCACAAAGTTTTCAGTGAAGAAATTGAGGGAAGGGTCAAGGGAAACTCCACTTTCATTGTCAACATTCATGAACACAAACTGAGATGACCCATTTTCAAAATGATACTGGCAAACAAGACCAACACTGCTATCATGAGAGGTTGTGCAAACAGTTTGATAGTTCTCATTTTCCCTACTCAAGACAAGAAGCAATTCCCACAACTTTCTCAAGACCTGTGAGCAAACAGATGAATCTGACAGTTGACTATGATTTTAGGCTAGTGGAAATGTTTTCAAAGGGAATGCTTCTAGGAAGGAGGAACCATTCATTATTATCATTCAAGTTGAGTTGACTTAACGACTTTGTATATTTCAGAAGTTTGAAAGAAACTTCTTGTGGCCTTTCTTGAAACCAATATACAAGTTAGAAGAAGCTTTCCTAAAAGTAACTCAGAAACATAAAGTAAAATCTCCCTAAAATTTAGCACCAGCCAATAAATGCCAAATCTTTTACGATGTTTTCCATGTGAGGTGTTTCACACTTAAACACTTTATATTCATTGCCAGGAAATAAAGCAGGAATAGAAAACACAAGGAAGAAAAAAAACAATCACTTTCTTGTTCAACGCAGACTATGTTGACATATATTCAGGGAAGCATAAAATAAAGACAAGGAACAATAATCTTTGAGCATTGCATTATAAAACATCCAATACGTCCCACAAAGGCCAAATTTAAAAAATAATAATAGCAAAATATGAGAGAAAAAGAAAGAAGAAACATGAGAAAAGGGAAACATAATTTAGTGGACAAAAACAATAGTCATGGCAGAAAATGAATACCCCGGATGAAAAATTAACTAAATGGAACTAAAAGAAGAAACGTACCTTGATGCGTTACTTAGAATGTGAAGAGTAGGGAATTTAATTTCTTGAGAATTTCTAAAATTATTGTTGTTATAAGTTTAATCTAAGGCATGTAGTTACACTGATTCAACGGACAGGAAAATCCAGTAGCCGATGTGTTAGTGTATAAATCAGAATAGCAGATGTGTTAGTGTATAAATCAGAATGTGTGATATGCGGGGAAAGATCAAGTATTCCATTAGAATCTTTTAACTAATTCAGTTAGACTTTTTCTCTTGTAAATGTATAAACGGTAAGCAATTTATTCTTTCTAATCAATTTTTCAGAATATATAAAATCACCTTATATGAAATTACTTTTTTTTTTTTTTATTATTTATATTTTCAATATGGTATTATGAGCTTCTAATCCGTTATGAAGAAAAACTGTAATTTCTTTTTCGATCCATTATGGAGCGATCTCCGCTACGAGATCAAGCACGGTCACCACTACAAGGTTGAGTGCCTATGTCCTCCAAATTACGCACCACATCTGCCTCGATTACCTTTTCCCATCAACTTTCCATTAAATTGGATGAGAAAAATTTTCTCTCGTGAAAGCAACAAGTTGAAGGTGTAATTCGTGGTCATAAACTCTATCGATTTGTGGTAAATCTCTCCACTCCATCTCGTTTTTTGTCCAAATCAACTATTGAAAATTCTATCTACACTGATTGGGCTTCGCAAGATTTGTTAGATGAGTTGCATTTTAGTTCCAATTTATTTTTTCTGTTTTTGAAGTCAAGTTTAGTCGCTTAAAGTTAGCTATTAATGACTTAGTGGTAGTTTTATTTTGCATTCAGTTTTAACCACTTTTGAAAGTGGCGCTTAGTGATAATTTTAACCACCCTGAGAATAGCGCTTAGTGATTTAGTGGCTTAGTGGCTTGGTGGTAGTTTTAACCACCTTGAGAGTGGCACTTAGATATGAAAAGCTCATTATTTTTCCTCTATTCAAACTCTCATGTTTCACAATTATGAATACAATTCAGTTTTAACTCATTCTCCACTTTCCTATCCCTTGAGTTGTACCTTTTTCAACTTATTTATTTTCTAACAGTGGTATCAGATCCATAGTTGATCTTACGGGATCAAAATTTTCCTTTCTTTTTAACCCACAAACTAATGGCTTACAACAACCTTCCTTTGAACTCGCCTTTTACCTTCATCAGTGAAAATTATCACATTTGGTCAGTGAAGATGGAAGATTTTCTGAGATCTTATGACCTCTGGAAAACAATGCTTGAAGATATCCCATTACCTTCCCAACCAACAAATCCTACCTTGGTTCAGATAAAATCCTACAGTGAAGAAAAAGTAAAGAAATTCAAGGCCAAGTCCCTTATACAAAATTCTGTGGCAGATTGTGTGTTTTATATGATCATGGCCTGTAAAACAACAAAGGAGGTTTGGGATAGATTGAAAGAAGAATATGAAGGTAGCGATAGAACACGTCGAATGCTAGTGCTGAACCTGAAACGTGAATCTAGGTCTCTGCATATGCATGAGGATGAAACGATTGGTAAGTATGCTGATCAAATCTCCTTAATTGTTAATCATTTTAGGTTACTTGGTGAAGACTTTGCAGACAAAAGGATTGTGGAGAAAGTTCTAGTAACTCTTCCTGAGAGGTTTGAATCCAAAATTTCCTCTCTTGAAGAATCCAAGGACCTTAGCAAAATCTCATTAGGTGAACGAATGAGTGCTTTACAAGCACAAGAGCAAAGAAGGACCTTGAGAGAGAGCAGGTTCATTGAAGGAGCCTATTCTATTCAAAAGAAACATTTTGGTAAAGGAAAACAACACCTTAACCAGAAGAATAATGTTAAACATGATGGTGGAAGTAGTAGTGATTCAAAACAAAGGTTGTTTCCTCCTTGTAAGCATTGTAAAAAGACAACATATATGGAGAAATACTATTGGTGGAGGCCTGGTGTTGTATGCAGAAAATGCAAACAGTTGGGGCACGTAACCAAGGTTTGCAAATCTAAAAACAAATTCTCAAAGCCTTTACAAGTGCAACTAGCAGAAGCGACTGATGCACAGGAGGAGCAACTCTTTGCAGTTTCTTGCTTCTCAACAAATGACTTATCTGATGCTTGGCTTCTTGATACCGGTTGCACACACCACCTGTGTAATGACGCTGAGATGTTCAATTTCCTTAATGGTACCTACAAGTCTAGAGTAAAGGTGAGAAATGGAGAGTTTTTAGAAGTCAAAGGTAGAGGATCAGTGGTTGTTTCAACAATCTTAGGTATTAAAACTATTCCTGATGTTCTATACATACCTAATATTAGCCAAAATCTATTGAGTGTTGGACAGATGCTTGAAAAGAATTACTCAATGCACTTTAAGGATCACTAGTATCTTCTTTTTTACCCTCTGGTGTAGAATTATTGTGCATCAAGATGAACAAAAGAATGTTTACAGTAGACTTGAGGAAAGTAGTTGAACAAGCCTATATCAATGCTTCAGAGACGACTACAAATCTGTGGTATAAAAGGCTCGATCATCTCAATCATAGAAGCATGACATAAATGAACAAATAGGAGTTGGTGGTAAATATGCCTGAAATCTCATATGATGCTCAAGTTTGTGGGACTTGTCAGCAAGGTAAGAAATCAAAACTACCTTTTCAAGCAAATCAAGCATGGAGAGCTAAGCAGAAACTTCAGCTTATCCACATTGACGTATGTGGCTCAATGAAAATTGAATCCTTAAATGGTAACAAGTATTTTCTCCTTTTCATTGATGACTACACCAGAATGTGTTGGGTTTATTTCATTAAACTCAAGAGTGGAGTCTTTAATATTTTAAAACAATTTAAAGCTTTAGTGGAAAATCAATATAATTTGAAAATTAAAGCTTTGAGATCTAATAATGGTGGAGAATATACCTCTGCTCAATTTGTATAATTTTGTAATAGTGCAGACATTAAACATTAACTAACATTACCATATACACCACAACAAAATGGTGTATCTGAAAGAAAGAACTGAACAATAATGGAGATGGCTAGGTGTCTTTTGATTGAAAAATATATGTCAAATTTGTTTTGGGCAGAGGCAGTCAATACCTCTGTTTATTTGCTTAATAGGCTTCCCACAAAGGCCTTACATGATAAGACTCCATATGAAGCTTGGAGCGATAGCAAACCTTCAATGCACCATCTTAGAATATTTGGATGTATATGCTATTACCAAGTGCCAGAACCTAAAAGAAGTAAACTAGACAACAGGGCTCGCAAAGGAATTTTCATGGGCTACGGTTCATCAACCAAGGGCTACAAAATTTTCTGTTTAAAAACAGAAAAAATAATTTTGAGTAAAGAAGTAAAATTTGATGAGGAAGCTGTTTGGGATTGGAAAAATCAAAGGAATGCTCATTTTGAATTGTTTCCAAATAAAAAACCTCAACTTGACATAAATGAGTTAATGGATGACCTACTAGTGAGGGGCACAAGAACTTTGGAAGATGTTTATCAAAGGTGTAGCTTGGTCATCTCTGAACCAACATGCTATGTTGAAGCACAAGACTCTAAAGTTTAGAGGAGAGCTATGAAAGATGAATTAGACATGATTAACAAAAATGGAACTTGGCAGCTTATTGATAGACACATGAATCGTAAAGTGATAGGGGTAAAATGGGTTTTCAAAACAAAACTCAATCCTGATAGATCAATTTGCAAACACAAAGCTAGACTGGTGATGAAAGGTTATTCACAACAGTATGGTATAGACTACCAAGAAACATTTGTGCCGGTAGCAAGGTATGGCACAATCAAGCTTCTTCTTGCCTTTGTAGCTCACAATTCATGGCAGATTCATCAACTTGACGTCAAATCAACTTTCCTAAATGAGTTGCTTGCTAAAGAGATCTATGTAGAGCAGCCAGATGGTTTCTCAACTCCTGGTAAAGAAGATAAAGGCTATTTTTTAAAGAAAACCTTGTATGGACTAAAACAAGCCCCGAGAGCATGGTATGAAAGAATGGACAATCATCTCATTCATCTTGGTTTCAACCGAAGCCAAAATGAAATTACTTTATATGTGAAAGTCATTGGTGGTGAGTTTTTAATTGTTTCAATTTATGTAGATGACATCCTTGTAACAGGAAGCAAAATTAAACTGATCCAAAAGTTCAAGGATGAAATGGAGAAAGTCTTTGAAATGACTGATCTTGGAGTCATGAAGTACTTCCTTGGTATGGAAATAATTGTAAACACTCAATTATGTCCGAGGCCTCCAATCGTTAAAATTAACCAAAAATTAAGTTAATTAGAAATTTGAAAAGATATAAAACAAAGCAGAAAGTACAGAAAAGAGAAAGCAAAAAAGAAAATAATAGAAAAGAAAAAAGAAGAGGAAAGAAAAAAGAAAAAATTCTCCTATATGGGAAAGAAGTCCCACATTGGATAAGAAGGGATTCTTCAATCCCTCCTCCTTCTATATAAGGAGAGATCCTTCACCAAAATGAGGGAGGAGGAGCACTTGAGGGAGGGAATATTTTTTCAGAATTTTTGAAGGGAGGACCTAGGAGACTCTCTACCTCTGCCTTCAAACCATTTCTTCATCACCTTCCAATAGAGGTTAGATCCTACTTTTATTCTGCTTAAGTTTCATGCTTCTTCTTGGATTTCCGAGCTCATTTTCGTCTCTGGTTTTTGTTTTCATTTTTGATCGGTCAAATGATCTCCGATTTTGATGATTTTTGTTTCATTCTCTTCGTATTTCTCTCTAGTTTATGGAATGATATTTTATGTCCAATTTTGATCTGAAATGAAATTTTAATCGCCTGATTACCGAATCTTGTTCATCCTGGTGCACAAATGAACCTAGCTTGTTTGAATTGTTCATAACTTGCTCATTTCTAATTGGATTTGTGTCAAACTTGTTTTGTTTGATTCATATGATCCATATATTTCAATTAATCGGTTTTAAATTTTCAGATCTACCAAAAAATATTTTTTAAAAATTCTGAGATTTGAATTCAAATTTTGGCGCCAAAATCTTGTGTGTTCTCGAGCCTGATCATCATCTCTGTTTTTCATTTCTGTTTTTAATCGGTCAAATGATCTCCAATTTCTGTGATTTTTGTTTCTTTTTCTTTATATTTCTTTCTAGTTTCTGGAATGATATTATTTGTCCAATTAGGATCTGAAATGAAATTTTAATCGCCTGATTACCGAAGCATGTTCATCTTGGTGCACAAATTAACCTAGCCTGTTTGATTTGTGCATAACTTGCTCATTTCTGGTTGGATTTGTGTCAAACTTGTTTTGTTTGATTCCTATAATCCATATAGTTCAATTGATCGGATTTAATTTTTCAGATCTACCAAAAATATTTTTTAAAAATTCTGAGATTTGAATTCAAATTTTGGCGCCAAAATCTTGTGTGTTCTTGAGGTTGATCTTCATCTCTGTTTTTCATTTTCGTTTTCAATTGGTCAAATGATCTCTGATTTTGGTGATTTTTGTTTTTTTCTATTTTGCTTTCTCTCTAGTTTCTGTAATGATATTATTTGTCTAATTTGGATTTGAAATGAAATTTCTATCGCTTGATTACTAAAGCATGTTCGCAATTCTTTTCCTTAATTTCAAATCAAGTCAAGTTTATTTCAATTCAAGCCCAAAATTCAAATCAAGTTTATTTTCTTTTAAATCAAGTCCAATTTTATTTCATTAAATTCAAATCAATTTCATTTTGTTTTAAATCAAGTCCCGTTTTGCAATTCTTAATCTCACGCGACGAGCTCTAAGCACGAACTGGTAGCTTTTTCTGTTGTTCGTTGTTTAGAGATTCGTATAGGTCCAAGTGCAACCGTAGTTGTCTTGGGCCTTGTACATATGTGGATTAGGGTTGCCTTTCCTTGTTCAAAATAAAAACCTTGCTCATTTTATTCATCGATTTTCAAAATAAAGATCTTGCTTTGCGATTCTTAATCTCACGCGACGAGCTCTAAGCACGAACTGGTAGCTTTTTCTGCTGTTCGTTATTTAGAGATTCGTATAGGTCCAAGTGCAGCTGTAGCTGTCTTGGGCCCTGTGCATATGTGGATAGGGATTGCCCTTCTCTTTCAAAATAATCAAGTCGTTTTCGAATATTACTTTCCAAGTAGCATCGAAGGTCAAGCCTTCGAGTGCCTTTCAAACACTCCTTTAGACACTCTTGAAGGTCAAGCCTTCAAGTCAAATCAAACGAGAACTACGTAAGCCTTGAGTTTCCCATTGCACCGGGGAATACGTAGGAGCAGGATCAAGTCCTGTCAGACTAACCTCCATCAAGCTATTTATTTTCACGTTAACTAAGGGATCAAACAATTTTCAGAAATCACACACTCGGTTTAAGGGTACCGTTCTTCGGAACGGGCGAGTGGGGTGCCTAACACCTTCCTCACTCGTAACCGACTCTCGAACTTAGAATCTCATCTTCAAGTTAGGGTTTTTCCGAATCTTTTTCCCTTAAATAAAAATTTGGTGGCGACTCCACACATAACCAATAAAATCCATTTCCAAAATTTTAGCGAGTCCGTCGTCTCGTCGGAATTACGATTGCGACAGATGGCGACTTCACTGGGAACATTAGAGAGTCAAGCCTGTTTAATTGAGTGTGTATTATATTTGATCCCTTCTTTGTTTATTTGCACAATCCATTTATCTGTTTATCTGTTTGTTTATTCTTTGTAGAAACCTTAGGATAGACGAACATTAAATTACTATATATATATATATATATATATATATATATATATATATATCTGTACAATTTCCCCAATTGCAGGTATCCCAATTACTTGTGTGCCCTCATACATTACATATGCATTTATCATGAGTGGGGCCCTATACCTGGGTCTGAGTGCAACCTAGGAATAGAGGGATCTAGTGGTGTCACTTTGGGGCTTACGTCCTGTTTGACTATCACGAAAATCCCGGCTAGAGTGCGTCCTATTTGTAATGCCCCACAACTGGTAGCTTTTTCTGCTGTTGTGGTAAGCATTGCAGACTGAAACTTGGCTCTAGTGACCTCTACACCCTAGGATTACAGACCACCTTTGAGAGGTTCATATAAAAGGCCATAGATCCCTAGGACAGGTAACCCACATGAGAAGCAAAGAGGGCACACACACCCCTCTCAAGATACAAGGAATTTGAAGGCTACAATTGGAGAGATACAAAAATAAATCAAGATAAACATCAAGAAAACCAAAATAGAAGGAGAAAATTCCTAGGAAAAATTAGAAAAATATTTTGAAAATATAAAAAAGAAAACTTAAGAAGGATGTTTTAGAAATAGGAAATTAGAAAGATAATCTTTTGAAAATACTGAAAAAATAAAAAGATTCAATAGATAGAAAATAAAATTTTGAAAACCTAAAAAATTTTTCTAGCAAAACTAAAGAGTTTTTCTAAACAAAACCAAGGGTTTTCTAACAAAATGAAAATACCAAAAAATACAAAACTACTAAGAATCGAAAAGAGCATTTTTCAATTATTCTAATTTCTAAAATTATTTGCACATAGCATGCATGCATTTTTCCATTCATAAATTTATCATCAAAAGAAAAGTTTCAAAATCACCTCATACACTCTTTCTACACATCATACTCATTTGCATTAACATCTTTATCATTCACGATTTTTGCATTCAAATTATTTCTCAAAAAATTAATTTTTAACTTTAACAGAAAAATTAGAAAAAGACAATTTTCTCGACATCCTTATAAGACTCGTGCACAATCAAGAATCATGGATGAGCTGGAGAGACAAAACGAGGAGTTGAGAAGTGAGGTCAAGACTCTAAAAGAGCAGATGGCCAAGCTGACGGAGGCCATGAAACTATCCAAACAAAAAGAGGAAAGGGAATCTCTACCGAGAGAACCAACTGACCCAATACATCCTCCTGGCTTCACCCCACCATTGACCTTACCTCCGCAAACCGAAGGGGTTCATTATGGATTTTCTCATGGGCATACACACACATTAACCCAAACACAAGTCCAAACACAAGTCCAAACACAAACCCAAACAAACAACTACCTCCAAATACCACTTCACAAGCCTACCAAGCAGCCGTTGGGGGAACGCACCCTATGTTCACCCAAAGGCCTCGCCCTGTATACATACCATCTTCTTATCCCCACCACATGCCCGAGGAATACCCAAGCCATCCTTCAACTGAGGATACAGAAAAATGGAAGGGTCTAGAGGACAGGATCCGGGCAATTGAGGGAAACGCTTATGAAGCCAAAGATGCATCTGATTTGTGCTTGGTCCCAGATGTGGTCATCCCTCCAAAATTCACGATTCCTGAATTCGAAAAATATCAAGGAACCAGCTGTCCAAAGAAACACCTGACTATGTACTGCACGAAGATGTCTGCATGTACTTACGATGAGAAGCTCCTCATCCATTTCTTTCAAGACAGTTTAACCGGGACAGCTGCAAACTGGTACACTCAACTTAAGCGGATACACATCCGTTCATGGAGAGACCTTGCTGAGGCTTTCACGAAACAGTATTAGTACAATACAGAGATGGCCCCTGATCGAACTCAGCTTCAAAATATGGCCAAGAAAGAGGAAGAGACCTTCAAGCAGTATGCTCAAAGATGGAGGGAGTTAGCTGTTCAGGTACAACCTCCTTTATCAGAAAAAGAGATGGTCAGCATGTTCATGGACACACTCCAAGATCCTTTCTATGACAAGATGGTCAGCAGTATAACTTCTAGCTTCTTCGATGTCGTCATCATTGGAGAAAGGATCAAAGGTGGCATGCGCCGTGGAAAGATCGTGCAAAAGCCCACGGGCGTAGTCAATGCTTCCAATGGGTCTGGGAAGAAAAAGACAGGAGAGACCTGCAATGTGGCTTCTAATCAAGGCCAATACATTCCTCAAATGGCACAGTATGGTCCAACTGGCTTCCGACCACCACCGTATACACCATACACACCTTACACACCATATCCCTACATCGCTACCACCTACCAAACATCATACCCTCCTACTTACAATTACACGACACAAGTCCGGCCACCAACACCATACACGGCCCAAACACAAGCCATAAGCCAGAATCCTAATCAAAGCCAGAAAAAGGAGAAGAAACCTGTCCAATTCGATCCTATCCCAATCTCCTACACTGAGCTCCTACCTCGGCTGATCCAAAACTCGTTGGTTGCGCCTTATCCTTTGAAACCTCAAGAGCCACCATATCCTAAATGGTATGATGCTAACGCCAGATGCGATTACCATGCAGGATTTATTGGTCATTCTACTGAGGATTGCCTAGCGTTGAAGCGAAAGGTACAAAGCCTGATTGATGCAAAATGGCTGGATTTTGGGAGGCTTGCTCCTAATATAGAAAACAATTCGTTGCCAAATCACGAGAGCCCGTCAACCAGCTGAAAGAGACGGGAGCAGCACGACAGGGCGCCTTGTACAAATTGAGGATATTCATCCAGAAATTGTCGTACTTTTCAAAATTAATCTTTTGTAAATAAACAGCAATGAATAAATACAAAATTACATTTTTCATATCACTTGAGCACGTGCTTTACATTTTAGCTTTACTTCTAAAAATTTACCATTCTTTTTTTCTCTTCAACCCACTTCTTATCCCTATACCCAAACAATAAAATACCAATTGGTGAAGATGCTAGTGCTGTAATGAGTAATCTTGAACGTCGGATTAATCAAGCTCAAAGAAAAAAGCCCAATGAGGAAGCAGAATAACAACCAGGGATTCTAGATCCCTATTCAAAGTGTCTTGTCAAATAAAACATCCCGCTGGAATCAAGTCTAAATCCAGGAAAAATTTAGGGATGCAAAATAAGATCCGCTGAATTGGAAGCCAAGATGACCCTGGCAAGGTCGATGTCAAAATTCAAAATTCAAGGAAAAGAAGAGGATCTGCTGGATTAAAGTAAAAAATAATAATCCAGGCAAAATTAAGGTCAAAACATGAAATTCAAGAAGAAGAGAAACCCGCTGGATTAAAAGCTAAAAGAATCCAGGCAAAAGTAGGGTTAAAGTTCAAAATAATGATTGACAAAGTCATGAGTAGAAAAGGTCTTGCCGGTTTACAACAACAATTCAGGCAAAAATCAGGATCATATAAGAACCCGCTAGGTCGACAATCATTAAAGAAGACCTAGGCAAAAGTTAGGGCACAATCAAGCAGAAGGCTCGTTAGGTCGAAAACCCGTAAGGGCGACCTAGGCAAAAAGTTAGGGCGCAATCAAGCAGAAGGCCCGCTAGGCCGACAATCTTCAAAAAAGACCTAGGCAAAAGTTAGGGCACGATCAAACAAATGCCCGCTAGGTCAGCAATCCTCAAGAATGACCTAGGCAAAAGTTAGGGCACAACCAAGCAAAAGGCCCACTAGGTCGAAAACCCGTAAGGGCGACCTAGGCAAAAGTTAGGGCGCAATCAAGCAGAAGGCCCGCTAGGTCGACAATCTTCAAAAAAGACCTAGGCAAAAGTTAGGGAACGATCAAACAAATGCCCGCTAGGTCAGCAATCCTCAAGAATGACCTAGGCAAAAGTTAGGGCGCAATCAAGTAGAAGGCCCGCTAGGTCGAAAATCTTCAAAAGAGACTTAAGCAAAAGTTAGGGCATAATCAAACAAAAGCCCGCTAGGTCGAAAGCCCGTAAGGGCGACCTAGGCAAAAGTTAGGGCGAAACGAAAGACCTGTTGGGTTGAAAACTCAAAAGAACAACCTAGGCAAAAATTAAGGTCAATCCAGGAATCTCAAGACAACATGACATTTCTGCACCTCATATCTCCTTAGAACTGGGGCAAAATTTTGCCGTTTCTCAAGTTTGTTTAATTGGAAAATCAAGATTACGAAAAGCAGTACTGGCATTTTTCATCAAAAGGTGCCATTTGGGCAATCAAACCCACACCTTTCGTCTTTTCCTGCCAAACAAAACACCACTTGTTTCTTTCCATCCAAAATCACTTTGCACACCTCAAAAATGCATGTGCCACAGAGAAATGTGAAAAATATAAAAAATAAAAATAAAAAGATTAATTTTGAAAAGTCATGCCAAATCGGATGAATCCTCAACCATCGTGACATGACATGATTGTTCCCGAATGATCATCCTCCTGTCAGACATAACTCCGCTAAGACAAAAGGAGCGTGTCTTCCTCAAATAATAACCGTTGTTGGGTCTCCAGGATCTTGACCAAGAAAACTCCGAAATTGAGTCAATCCAGCTCATCCTGATTTTTGGTTCCCTTCACACCCACTATGAGGTTGTTGAGAAAGGACATGTTAAAAAAAATAAATAAATAAAAAATCAAGAGAAACAAAAGGTTTTAACACCATCTCATGGTTTGCATTCATCCCATAGCATCCATTTCATCAAATAATTATTTCAAGCATAAAAAAAGCATTCAATAAGATTAAAACATCACATTCTTTCTATTCAAACACCATAAGCATCGCATCTTTTTCATTCATTCAAACATCGAAATAAGTGTCTTGTCATTCAAGCATCTCATAATTCGTTTTTCGAAGCTAATTAAGACCTGGGTAAAGCTGCTCGAGTCAATCATAATTAAAAATGACTCAAGTTCAAAGTGGGGCAAACTCTTGCTCATACAAAAATCCAATTTGAGGTCACCCTCAAATTCTGGATCAAGTCCAAACAGGGGCAAATGCTTTCCCCAAAAATTTAATTTGAGGTCATCCTCGAATTTTAAAACAAGTTCAAACAGGGGCAAACGCTTGCCCCCAAAATTTAATTTGAGGTCATCCCCGAATTCTGAATCAAGATAAAACTGGGGCAAACACTTGCCCACACAAAAATCCAATTTGAGGTTACCCTCAAATTCTAAGTCAAGCTCAAACTAGGGCAAATGCTTGCCCATACAAAAATCCAATTTGAGATCATCTTCAAATTCTGAGTCAAGCTCAAACTGGGGCAAACGTTTGCCCACAAAAATTCAATTTGAGGTCACCCTCAAATTCTGAGTCAAGCTCAAATAGGGGCAAACATTTGCCCACAAAAATTCAATTTGAGGTCACCCTCAAATTCTGAGTCAAGCTCAAACTGGGGCAAATGCTCACCCACAAAAATTCAATTTGAGGTCACCCACAAATTCTGAATTAAGCTCAAACTGGGGCAAATGTTTGCCCACAAAAATTCAATTTGAGGTCACCCTCAAATTCTGAGTCAAGCTCAAACTGGAGCAAACGTTTTCCCAAGAGAGATTTAAATTCAAAATATCAAAATAAAAACGGGGGCAATTGCCAAAAGATCTTCCAAACTGGGGCAAACACTTGCCCAAAGTTCCTTCTAATCAAGATAGCCCTTAATTATCAAGAATTTTCTAAACTGGGGCAAAATAGTTTCCCAAGTTTCTTCAAGAGAATAATTATCAAGTGCTTAAAAACCTTCAAGTTCAAGGTAGAATAAGCAATTTATTTAAATTCAAGAAAAACAAATTTCAAAATAGCTTGTCCAAGGAAGCTGACGACGAAGTCCATGTTCCGCCCTCACAGGACACGTTACACCCCTGCCTTGACAGGACCTGTACATTTTACCTGTCTTAACAGGTTTTCACCTTTTCCTGTCTAGCAGACTTGCATTTCTCCTGTCAACAATAGGAGTCCATCTACATTTATTCTGTCTTAACAGGATAGTTTTCGTCATTTACTTTTCCTGCCTTCACAAGGCTTGCTTTTTTCCTGTCTTCACAGGTCCTTTTCATTTCGCTTTGCCTGTCTTAACAGGCGTTTTGCCTCCATCATGTCAATAACAGGACTTTTACATTTTTGCCTATCTTAACAGGTCATTTTCACTTTCCTTTGCCTGTCTAGCAGGCTTGCATCTTTCCTGTCATCAAGAGGACTTTTTCTGCATTCCACCTGTCTTAACAGGTCATTTTTCATTTATCCTGTCAAGTAGGATTTCTGTTTAAATTTCCGCATATATCCTGTCAAGCAGGATTTCATTTGCATTTATCCTGTCAAGCAGGATTTCATGTTTAAATTTATGCATACATCCTGTCAAGCAGGATTTCGTTTGCATTTATCCTGTCAAGCAGGATTTCATGTTTAAATTTCTGCATACATCCTGTCAAGTAGGATTTCGTTTGCATTTATCCTGTCAAGCAGGATTTCATGTTTAAATTTTTGCATACATCTTTTCAAGTAGGATTTCATATGCATTTATCCTGTCAAGTAGGATTTCATGTGTAAATTTCTGCACATATCCTGTCAAGCAGGATTTCATTTGCATTCATCTTGTCAAACAGAATTTCATGTCTAAATTTTTGCATTCATCCTCTCAAGCAGGATCCCATTTTCATGTTCTTATCAAATAGGACTTCAAGCATGTTTAATTTTCTGTCCACCTGTCAAGCAGGTTTGCATTTATCCTCGCAACAGCAGGATTTCATCATTTGCATCTTCCCGGCAACAGCGGGATCTCATTTGCATTCTCCTGTCAACAACAGGACTTCAAGCATGTTTAATTTTCTGTCCACCTGTCAAGCAGGTTTTCATTTATCCTGGAAACAACAGGATTTCATCATTTGCATCTATCCTGGCAACAGCGGGATCTCATTTGCATTCTCCTGTCAACAACAGGACTTCAAACATGTTTAATTTTCTGTCCACCTGTCAAGCAGGTTTTCATTTATCCTGGCAACAGCAGGATTTCATCATTTGCATCTTCCCGGCAACAGCGGGATCTCATTTGCATTCTCCTGTCAACAACAGGACTTCAAGCATGTTTAATTTTTTGTCCACCTGTCAAGCAGGTTTGCATTTATCCTGGCAACAGCAGGATTTCATCATTTGCATCTTCCCGGCAACAGCGGGATCTCATTTGCATTCTCCTGTCAACAACAGGACTTTAAGCACGTTCAATTCTTTGTCCACCTGTCAAGCAGATTTGCATTTATCCTGGCAACAGCAGGATTTCATCATTTGCATCTTCCCGTCAACAGCGGGATCTCATTTGCATTCTTCTGTCAACAACAGGACTTCAAGCATGTTTAATTTTCTGTCCACCTGTCAAACAGGTTTGCATTTATCCTGGCAACAGCAGGATTTCATTTGCATTCTTCCCGTCAACAACGGGATTTTCATCAACTTTACATTTCTGCATTCTTGGCCTATGTTGTCAGGCCTCCTCAAGTTTACATTTCTGCACCTTGGTCTATGTTGTCAGGCCTCCTCAAGTTTACTTTTCTGCACCTTGGCCTATGTTGTCAGGCCTCATCAAGTTTATTTTACCGCACTTTGGCCTATGTTGTCAGGCCTCCTCAGGTTTACTTTTCTGCTTCTGGGCCTACGATGTCAGGCCTCACCAAGTTCGTTTTTCCACAGCTGGGCCTTCGATGTCAGGCCTCTTACTTAGATAGATACCTCGGCCTATGCTGTCAGGCCACCTTGTACATATCTTACATTTTAGTTCTTGCATGCTTTCTTGTCTTAAACAGGTCACTTTCACTCTACTGAGCCCGTCGTAACGGGCCATTTCTCTTCTGCTTTTCCTGTTTTAACAGGCCATTTTCATTTCATTTTGCTTGTCCTAACAAGCCATCCCATTGAATTCCACGCCAATCCTAACAAGCATTCATTCATTCCACTTAGCCTAGTCAGGCTATACAACTAAGGCTCGCATATTTAAACCCTATCGGTACATGAAGTCGGTAAGGTCATTCAATCGTCCTTCTTCAGGCATCCATGAGGTTCAATTTCAAGTTCAAGGCTCCTCCTGTTCGTCGAACTTCTTCAAGGCCTGCCTCGGAAAAAATGTGTTCACATCTTTACTCATTTCCTACTACAATAATTCAGAGAATCATTTCTCACATTATCTGGTAGGAAAATGAGTAAAGAGGGGAAAACTGTAAACACTCAATTATGTCTGAGGCCTCCAATCGTTAAAATTAACCAAAAATTAAGTTAATTAGAAATTTGAAAAGATATAAAACAAAGCAGAAAGTACAGAAAAGAGAAAGCAAAAAAGAAAATAATAGAAAAGAAAAAAGAAGAGGAAAGAAAAAAGGAAAAATTCTCCTATATGGGAAAGAAGTCCCACATTGGATAAGAAGGGATTCTTCAATCCCTCCTCCTTCTATATAAGGAGAGATCCTTCACCAAAATGAGGGAGGAGGAGCACTTGAGGGAGGAGGAGCACTTGAGGGAGGGAATATTTTTTCAGAATTTTTGAAGGGAGGACCTAGGAGACTCTCTACCTCTGCCTTCAAACCATTTCTTCATCACCTTCCAATAGAGGTTAGATCCTACTTTTATTCTGCTTAAGTTTCATGCTTCTTCTTGGATTTCCGAGCTCATTTTCGTCTCTGGTTTTCGTTTTCATTTTTGATCGGTCAAATGATCTCCTATTTTGATGATTTTTGTTTCATTCTCTTCGTATTTCTCTCTAGTTTATGGAATGATATTTTATGTCCAATTTGGATCTGAAATGAAATTTTAATCGCTTGATTACCGAATCATGTTCATCCTGGTGCACAAATGAACCTAGATTGTTTGAATTGTTCATAACTTGTTCATTTCTAATTGGATTTGTGTCAAACTTGTTTTGTTTGATTCATATGATCCATATATTTCAATTAATCGGTTTTAACTTTTCAGATCTACCAAAAAATATTTTTTAAAAATTCTGAGATTTGAATTCAAATTTTGGCGCCAAAATCTTGTGTGTTCTCGAGCTTGATCTTCATCTCTGTTTTTCATTTCTGTTTTTAATCGGTCAAATGATCTCCAATTTCTGTGATTTTTGTTTCTTTTTCTTTATATTTCTTTCTAGTTTCTGGAATGATATTATTTGTCCAATTAGGATCTGAAATGAAATTTTAATCGCCTGATTACCGAAGCATGTTCATCTTGGTGCACAAATTAACCTAGCCTGTTTGATTTGTGCATAACTTGCTCATTTCTGGTTGGATTTGTGTCAAACTTGTTTTGTTTGATTCCTATAATCCATATAGTTCAATTTATCGGATTTAATTTTTCAGATCTACCAAAAATATTTTTTAAAAATTCTGAGATTTGAATTCAAATTTTGGCGCCAAAATCTTGTGTGTTCTTGAGGTTGATCTTCATCTCTGTTTTTCATTTTCGTTTTCAATTGGTCAAATAATCTCTGATTTTGGTGATTTTTGTTTTGTTCTATTTTTCTTTCTCTCTAGTTTCTGTAATGATATTATTTGTCTAATTTGGATTTGAAATGAAATTTCTATCGCTTGATTACTAAAGCATGTTCGCAATTCTTTTCCTTAATTTCAAATCAAGTCAAGTTTATTTCAATTCAAGCCCAAAATTCAAATCAAGTTTATTTTCTTTTAAATCAAGTCCAATTTTATTTCATTAAATTCAAATCAATTTCATTTTGTTTTAAATCAAGTCCCGTTTTGCAATTCTTAATCTCACGCGACGAGCTCTAAGCACGAACTGGTAGCTTTTTCTGTTGTTCGTTGTTTAGAGATTCGTATAGGTCCAAGTGCAACCGTAGTTGTCTTGGGCCTTGTGCATATGTGGATTAGGGTTGCCTTTCCTTGTTCAAAATAAAAACCTTGCTCATTTTATTCATCGATTTTCAAAATAAAGATCTTGCTTTGCGATTCTTAATCTCACGAGACGAGCTCTAAGCACGAACTAGTAGCTTTTTCTGCTGTTCGTTGTTTAGAGATTCGTATAGGTCCAAGTGCAGCCGTAGCTGTCTTGGGCCCTGTGCATATGTGGATAGGGATTGCCCTTCTCTTTCAAAATAATCAAGCCATTTTCGAATATTACTTTCCAAGTAGCATCGAAGGTCAAGCCTTCGAGTGCCTTTCAAACACTCCTTTAGACACTCTTGAAGGTCAAGCCTTCAAGTCAAATCAAACGAGAACTACGTAAGCCTTGAGTTTCCCATTGCACCGGAGAATACGTAGGAGCAGGATCAAGTCCTGTCAGGCTAACCTCCATCAAGCTATTTATTTTCACGTTAACTAAGGGATCAAACAATTTTCAGAAATCACACACTCGGTTTAAGGGTACCGTTCTTCCGAACGGGCGAGTGGGGTGCCTAACACCTTCCCCACTCGTAACCGACTCCCGAACTTAGAATCTCATCTTCAAGTTAGGGTTTTTCCGAATCTTTTTCCCTTAAATAAAAATTTGGTGGCGACTCCACACATAACCAATAAAATCCATTTCCAAAATTTTAGCGAGTCCGTCGTCTCGTCGGAATTACGATTGCGACAATAATGCAGTCCAATGATGGCATCTTTATATGTCCAAAGAAATATATTTCTAATATCCTAGATAAGTTCAAAATGCAAGACTGGAAATCCGTAAGCACTCCAATTACCACTGATTTCAAGCTTGGCAAGTATGAGAATCCTGAAAAAGTATATGAAAGTATGTATAGAAGCTTGGTTGGCAGTCTCCTATGCCTCACTGTAAGTAGGCCTGACATTCTATTTGCTGTAAGTTTTCTCTCTAGGTTTATGCATTCACCTAGAGAAACACACTTTGCGGCTGCTAAAAGAGTGTTAAGATATATTAAAGGAACCAACATACTTGGAATTGTCTTTGCAAAATCTACAAAAAACAAAAAACATGAAACTGGTGGGCTACTATGATAATAATTGGGGAGGCTGCATTGATGATTCCAAAAGCACTTCTAGATACTTATTTTCCTTGGGAACGAGTTTTTTCAGTTGGAGCTCTAAGAAACAAGAAACTATAGGTCAATCAACCGCAGAAGCTGAGTATATCATTACTTCCTCTGCTGTGAATCATACAATATGGCTAAGGAAGATGCTAAAGGACTTGGGACATGAACAAACAGAAGCTACCAGGATAATGTGTGATAACATTTTTGCTATTTTAATCTCAAGAAATTCAGTGTTTCATGGATAAACCAAACACATCAAGGTCAAGTTTTATTTTATTAGAGAAGTTCAACAATCTAATGAAGTGCTGCTTGTTCATTGCTCATATGAGAACTAGCTAGCTAACATTTTTACTAAGTCAATACCAAAGAAAAGATTTGAATATTTGAGACAAAGAATTCGTGTTTGTCACCTAAAGGCCAAGGAGTGTTAAATGAGTTGGCATTTTAGTTCCAATTTATTTTTTCTGTTTTGGAAGTCAAATTTAATTGCTTAAAGTTAGCTATTAATGACTTGGTGGTAGTTTTATTTTGCATTCAGTTTTAACCACTTTTGAAAGTGGCGCTTAGTGGTAGTTTTAACCACCTTGAGAGTGGCACTTAGATAGGAAAAGCTCATTATTTTTCCTCTATTTAAACTCTCATGTTTCACAATTATGAATACAATTCAGTTTTAATTCATTCTCCACTTTCCTATCCCTTGAGTTGTACCTTTCTCAACTTATTTATTTTCTAACAAGATTCTCTCCTCTGTTCTTGGTTACTACCGTCAATTTCAAACGCATTACTACTTTATGTTGTGAAATATCATTACTCTTGGCAAATTTGGGAAGAAATACACAATTTCTTCAATCATCAAATCAAGTCCTAATCTATAAAACTTCGATTTAAGCTACGATCAATCACTAAAGGTGGAAGAAGTATTTTTGAGTTTCTGTTGTGAATTTAAGCAATTACCAATGTTCTACTCTCTTTTCGATTATTCTAGAAGCTCTACCTAGTGAATTTAATGTTGTAGTTGCAGTTGTCAACAGTAGAACTGATATGTATTTCATGGATGAACTTGAAGTGTTAAGTTAGAACTAAGAAGAATAAAAAATATTCTATTACTAGCTCACGAAGCTAGAATTGAGAAGAATAAAAAAAATATTCTTACCGAGTCACTCTCTGTAAATTTGACTCAAGGATCTACCACAAATCAGCCAAAATATCAGTAACAAGCTCCTAATCATATTTCTTCAGTTCCTTATCCACATGAAGACTTCACAAACTCATATCCAAATCAGAACTATGGCTCCTACTTTGAAAATCGTGGTACCTCTTTTTGAGGTTGTGGTGGACGATATGGTTGAGGTAGAGACTGTGGCAAACGTTACAATGGTAGGAACAATGTGCAATGTCAAATTTGTTACAAAATAGGACATGATGCAAGTGTATGTTCTTACAGACACACTAGATCACCATCACCTATCATCTCTCCACAAATGTACAGTGGTTCAAACACCTCTTAGCAGCAACCTTTGGCTTCAAACATTCAACCAAGATAATTGTCCACTCATCCCTATGGCACTTTCCTCCCAACAGGTGGTGGCTTTCCTGGTGATGAAAATGAACAAGATCGTTCGATAGAAATCTACATCTAGTCTCGTTTAAAATTTAACTTGTTTCAGCTTATTTAATAAATAGATTGGTTCCCTTATTAAAAAAATTTTGTAAATAAATGTTGGTGTAAAACTGTGTGAAGGCAAGTGCACCTTATCGTTTTACAGAGTAAGAAGTGAGTAAGAGTATCGTCTACACAGAGATTTGGTTCAAGTATTGAATTCCTAATAGTCCACTGATTGAACTCAGTTATGGGAGTGCGTAGACAACGCAGATGCGCGTGTAGGCAACACAAACAGAAAATAACAATGTTTACAGATTCTGTCACTAAGCTGGACTCTGTACCAGTATGCCTAAAACTAATCAAGATAAACCCAGAAATGTGTAGTACTCAATAGATGATTTGAATATAAGAGGAATCGATTTATGGAAGATGTTAGGGTTGGATTTCACCAAAACTTCTCCTATGTAACAATGAATCATTACGTGTATTCATGATAAAATGTAGTTGAAGATCGAATTCACAAATATTGATTGAAGTTCAATCCCTTGACTCATCAATTCTTCACTCAAATTAGGAACTCTAATCCCTTAGCAATTCCTAATTTGATGTGAGCCTTAAGTTCAAGAATTCAAACGATCTCACAATTGCAAACCTTTATCCCTAGAGCCTTCACAATTATGTTATTCAATCTCAATTCCAATTCAAAAATCAATTTCCCAATTGTGAAGAAGAATTTAGATTCAATCTATAAGTGGCCAAGTCATAGAAGCATTAAGCAAAGAGATAAATAATCAACATTAAAGGAAAACAATCTTGAATACATATAACGTATCTGGGTTACATAGGTTTAGTCATGGATTCCTCCTTCCCTAACAGAAATTTAGTTACACATAATAATAAAGAAAGAAAACAGGGGAGAAGGATGAAGTTAAAAGCATGAAGACACGTTGTGGTTGTCCTTCTTCCTTAACCCTAAGGTTTCTCCTTCGCCCAAAACAGACCAGAAACCAGGAGGTTCTGGCGTAACAGATAGCAGAAAAGAGACTCTATTCTGTGTCTCTCGAATACCAAAAGTGTGTTCTGTTTCGCTTTGTTCTCGGCTTTTTATAGATTCTGCTCTGTAGCGTTGTGTGTTTAATGCGGCACAGCTGCGTTGCCAAAGCGATGCAAATAACAGATAGTTTCTTTTCTTTCAAATCTTCATGTGCTCCACGTAAGTCCGGTTGCGTTGCTAATGCAGAATCCTGTAACATACTGCAGTAATTAAAACACATTAGATTTATGAGAATTTATCGCTTAAAAGGCTTTAAAACTGCATTTTTCATATTATGTATGGATTACTCAGTTTTATGTCATTTTCTCATGCTTTAATGGTCTTTTATGCTTCAATAAACAAATCAAACTTAGACTTATAAAATTTTTTATTTAACCTATTTAGGAATTTATTTATCTTTATATATTATATATTTATATTATTATATTTATTTTAATATTTTATATTTGTATAATATTTATTTTAATATATTTTATTTACATAATATTAATACACATATATATATATTAGGCATATTTAATGGTCTTTTATCTTGTAAATTTTAAATTTATAAACCTTTTTAATCAATCATTTATATAGGTTTCAAGCTTATTTATTGGTCTTTTTTGTAATGTAGGCTTTTAAACAAGTTTGTAGGTCTTGTAGGCTTTAAATCTGACTAGACCTTGACAGAAAAAAAAAGTCTTTAACACGTAACAAATTCAAGCTAAGGCCTCAAAATTATTAAACAGACCAAGTTTAAATACTCAAAACCTAGTTCAATTCTGTCTAATTCCATCCCTAATTACCTAGATCAGGTCTAACATAATCTAGGTTCAAAAGCAATGCACTTATATATAACACAATATACGTAAATGGTAGATATATTTCAATGAGAAAAATCCTAATCTTTGCATTTTTTTAGGAGAAAAAGAGTAAATTAGTCCTTTACTTTATTATGATATTACAAATTTATCCTTAAGTTCCAAAAAATCCTCTGTTGGTTTCTAATGTATTGATCCATCTTTTAACTTGGTTCTTTCGTCAAGTATAGGTTAACGGTATATTGATTTGACACATTAAGTGTCACAAAGTCAACCACATGAAGAATCATATTATTTAATTGAAGAATGTCATTTTATGGGCCTTGTTCATTGTTTTGTTTCACACCAATAAAGAGTTGTCATCTTCAACCTTTAGATTGTTGGAACAAAGTTTTTATTATGTTATAATCTTCAAAATCATTGCTTATTTTTCCCTCATTTTGGTTATATTGCATTCAAATGGATAGTGAGAGGAAGGAAATTGGTAGTGGAATTTCAAGAAGTTCACAAGCTAAATATAATAGAAGCCAACTTGTAAGATGTTATTGCAAATATAAGGTTGTGATTAGGGTTTTAGGTATTGAAAGGAATCCTAGTAAATTGACGATGGATGTTCGAAAATGTAGGTTAGTGGGTTATTTTTATCTATTATTATGGTTCGCTTAGGTTCTAACAAGTTTAATAAAAAATGACATTCTACAAGTGGAAGATAAATATGAATTTTTCCTCTAGTATGATGATCATGGTGTTCCTGAAAAGAACTTGGAAGTTAAGTTTGAAACTACTTTGGCCATGCAAAGTGAAATGGATGAAGAGTGGGTGAAGAATATGCGAGATTTGATTAATAATATGCAAAGTGAAATTAGAAGGCTCACGTTCATAATCATGCTTTTGTGTGGTTTGATGGATTGGCCTTTATTATTTTGCTTGGGATTTTATGTAAAGAATTAGGTGGTATGTGTAAAATGATTTCATCATTTTAATCAAATGTGATGTTATCTAATTACATGTGAGCTATATTTTATTTTTGACACAATTATAAGTAATGAACATACAATATAAGGAAAGATGTGGAATAGTAACAAAATCAACATTAAAAAAGGTAATGAAGGTTGATCTAAAAAAAAATACACTTAACTATAGATAACAATAAAGGTCATCTACTAATTATATGTCCAAAATAGTAAAACATAAGCATGTCCAAAACACAACCCTTTAACTTTGAGGTTGGCATAATTTTTTTGGATTTGGTGGAGTTTTGAGCTTGTGGATCTAGTTGTGTTGCTGGTGGAGATTATGTCTGGATTTGCTCAGCTTATGCTTGTGGGTTAAGTTTTGATGATGCATCTCGTTTTTTTTTATATTTAACTTAGGCCTTAAAGTGTGATGCTTTTGGGGGGGATTGAAATTCAAAGAATGGTTGGGATTGAGATATGCCTATATTGTCTAATGTAGTAGGGTGAGGTGATGTGGGGTCAATTTCACCAGGTGTACTTGCAGTTGCAATTGAAGGTCCAACACCTAATTCTGCAGCTGCAGAAGTTCCAACAAGTGGTCTAGCAGGTGTAGAAGAAGGCTTATGAAATGCATCACCTATAGAATATCCAACATTAGGTTCATTAGTAGCAAGTGTTGTGGCTTTAACAGGTCCATCAGCAGGTCAAACAGTTGCAGCAGTTGGTGTTTGGGCTTTCATTTTCTCTAACCTTTGTTGGTTTGCAACTCGACAAGTCTGCTTGTTATGCTTATCCTGGCCACGCACTCTACAGTTAAATTTCTCTATATATTTTTTTAGTTTGAGGGTTGGTTGTCTCATCAGTTTGGTCCTTCTTCCTCTACTTCTTAGGTCTACCAATTCTTTTTCTTATTTTAGGTGGTACAGGTGAAATTTGGTTAGTATGATTCCAACACTCCTGACCAGGAAATGCCTCAATGTGATTTTTGTACGTCTCTTGGCAGGAAGCCATGGTCAGCTAAGCATGGGAATGGTCTTCAAGTCTTTTATTTTTATAGGAAATTGTAGTAATAGCATGCATGCAAAGGATACATGAAAATTAATTTAACATTAGTTAACCTACTTAAAAAATGAATAAAATATTATACAAAAACTTGTGTGTTACAAGCTTGATAGTTTCCAGAATCTACAAGTGCATATTTGTGTTCCAAGATTAATAGCAACAATTGTTGGAAAACAATGAAATTCAAATTTGTATCCATCATCATCCCCTACATAAAAAATGTAAAAATATTAAATATGAAGCTTAAGTTATATAACTAGAGATGATAGAAAGTCAAATCCATTACCTGACCAAGTTGCTTTCAATTTGTTGCTTTCATTTTTTTTCTTTTTCTAATCTGCTTTGTTGCACTAGTGGAAGGTGACCAATGTGTTTTGCTAGCTTTAACTTGTTGGTAATTATTGTATTGAAAATTATTACTTGAATTTTCTTCAGCATAGTTATTATTGGTTTGTCCCTAACCTTCAATATTTTTGTATTGAATACTTCACAATTGTTGTTGCAAATATTGTCCACATTGGGTCAAATTGAGAAATATGTTTTTGTCCATAATTCCTTTAGCTTTTTTGTCAAATAGTCATGAGCTTTTGAATTGGTAATCTTAAAGGTATTTATATTCTTGTGGAATTCAGTTGGGTTTGTAGATGTTGCATATTGCCAAAGGAGATTCATCAATTCTCTATCTTTCCATTGCTTTGAAATGTTTTTTCAAATATGCCATATGCAGAACCTGTGAACCGCTCCTAGGATAACCTCTTGTATGGCTTGTTTAATATTGTGTCAAACAAATTAATTGACATCAATTCCTAAAAAAGTAAAAATCATGAAAATAGGTTCTTGACTTTACAGATTTACATATAAAACTACAAAACACATGCATTAAATGCAACTATGCAAAAAAATTACCTTTTTCATATTAGATATAAAAGGTCATTTGTTTTGGTTATAATCACCAATATCTTCATGGAGATGGATCAGAAATCATTTTCAATTAACCTTATTTTCGACATCAACAACATCATAAGTTATGACCTAGATATGATTATTGGCATCTTGGGCAATTGCTCTCAATAACTGTCCACCATAATACCCTTTAAAAAAAGCACCATTCATATCTATAAAAGATCCATAACCATCTCTAAAACCTTTCTTACAAATATACAACCTATGAAACTCAAGAGGGCCATCAAGATAGGGGATAGTATTCATTTTAATTGTTGACCCTAGGTTCCATTTAAGCAGTTCATCTTATTAAAATGTGGGTAGATGTCCTTGCTACCCTCATCATCTTCAGAATCTAAATGAGTCCTCAACTCCTCAAACGTCCATGATGCATCATATTCATACTCATCCCATTTCCTCTAAACATCCTCCTCATCATCAGAGAAGTCTTCAATTAAAACTTCCTTACCCTTCCCTCGGCTTTTATCACCAATCTCAACATTTTCAGCCCTTGTATCATGTCTTTCATGAACAGCAGAGTCAACACCCACCAATGTGTCAACTTCCACTCTTCTTCTTCTTTTTTTTTTTTGCCCTCTTTGTTTCAACCCTACCAACATCATCTTCTTCAACACCTGTATCAAGGTCAACAATATCATTCTTCTTTTTCTTTGACCTTCTTCTTTCAATTTGACTACCTCCATCAATATCACAAATATCCTTTTTTTCTTCTTCACATTTCTTTTTCTCACTCTTACTCGTCTTCTTTTTCCCATTTCCACTCCTACTCTTCCTTTGCCTATGTTCACCCTCAACAACAACCTCTACCTCAAGTGTTGACATCATTTTCTTACCACTCCTTGTTTTCACACCATCTTCAACACCACCATCAACATTTTAACAGAAGTCCCACCACCAGCAATCTCCACAACTCTCCTCTTCTTACTACGTTTCTTTTTCTTTTTTTTTTCTCTTTTCTCTATAAACTTGTCGACATCCCTTTCCACATTGGTCGGTTCCACAGCAACAACTTCCACATCAGCAAGGTTCACAACATCCCCATCAACATGAACCACCTCCACATTAGGCCTTTCAAAATCAGTAACCTCAGCATCATGTGCCTCAAAATTAGATACCTGTACATGTGGAACATCCACATTATCCCCATCCAAATGAACCAAGCCCATATTAGGCCCTTCAAAACCAATAATCTCAACATCATATGGCTCAAAATTAGACATTTGTACATGTGGAACATCCACATCATCCCTCGAAAAAATAGACCCCTCGAAATTAGCAAGTTGTTCATGAAGTAGTCTTACATCACTCATATTCACATGAGCAACATTCATATCACCATCACCTTCACCATGACCCTCATCAACAGCATCACCAGCACCTATATCACGACTTGCACCATCTTCACAAGCTTCACCAACATTTAAAGGACCCTCACCCTTACTACCCTCACCCTCTGGTTGTTAGTTTGGTAAAAATACTTGTTGGTCTACTTTATCCACAACAAATATAAAATGCTCATAGTAGATATCCATTCGTCAACCATGTTGTTTGTCCACATTAACAATCTTCAATAAATCAACATCATGCTCCACGACTTTCACCCCACCAACAAACCTATACAAAGGGTTCAATCAAAAAATATTTTTCACATTCATATATCCTAAAGCTTTAACAAACTTCAAAAAACTAAAAACGTCAAGTGTATCTTCTTTACACTCATCTCTTACTTCAACTTAACCCCATTTATACTTTTTTATTCCTTATACTTCTTCAACAAAATTCTTGCCATGATGGATATAGATAGTTATGTACTGCATGATGCAAATAATAAGGTTTCAGAATCTAACAAATACAAAAACAAATTACTTTTATATATTATGGGACCACGTTACAAAATATATAAAAAAAAAAGATAAGGAACCACTTCCACTTCACCAATAAACTTAAAATTTTTTTAGTAATTTTCATTCAACCCTACTCCATCTTTACCTTTTTCTTGTAATGGACAAATAAAAAATTAATCCCCAAAACTGAAAGATCCCACAATACAATACCCCTACCCATTTCATCACTCTCATATAAACCTTAAACATTAAATTATAAAGTTAATAGTGCAATGATGGAATACTTGATTGTTCATTTATCGCAAATTTTCAAATATAATGACAAAGACTAATCCTAACAATAGTGATGTTAACTTGATGAAGACAATTTACACAAACCTCTTGAATGATAACTGCAAACAAACATGTGCATTTTTCCTTCAATGCAAGTGTCTAAAATGGTTTTTTGAAGGTTCATAAAACGACGTTGTTCAATTAAATGACATGATTCTTCACATGATTAACTTTGTGACATTTAATATATCAAATCAACATGTCATTAAACTCTATTGAACGGAAGATCGTTTCAACTCTACCTAATGGAAAAATCAATTTAAAAAATAGATTAATAAATTAGAGACTAATGAATAACTTTTTAAAACTCAAATAAATTTGTGATGTTATAATAAAGTGGAGAACTAATTTGCTCCTCTACTCTTTTTTTTTAACATTACAAAAATGCATTTGTCATTTGTTACTCAGATCTCTCGAGAGAAAATGATGAATATATACATATGAACTGAATTATGGTCAGTTAAATTAAAATAAGCTACCTGGTAAATGATACGATACAAACATCGTCAACTCAGGTTAAACATGTTTAAACCTTGTGTTTATTGTTTCAATTCATACATTCTAACAGGTGCAACTTTAATAAATTTTACCTTAACCTGTTACATGTTAAAGTTTTTTTAAAGTTTACAAAATCTATAAATCTGTTTAAAAATTTATATTACAAAAAATATTAATAAATACTTTAAAAGTCTATATAAATAATTGATATTAAAGCTTATAAAATAAAAAGATCATTAAATAAACTTAAAACATATATATGTTAATATTATGTTGATAAATATTATATAAATATAATATATTAAAATAAAGATAAATATATAATATATAAATATAAATAGATTCCTACTTTTTATAAATTTAAATATAATTTATTTATCTGAAAAAAAATTTAATAAATCTAAGTCTATTTATTTATTAAACAAGTCAAATTATAAATTCCTATCGAAGAGTCTTTTTCACTTCCATCCCTAATTGCTGTAGCGACAAACCAAACTACACCAAATCCATATTAAAAAAATGACCGAACACAATTATTTCCTGATTCAAACGTAATATGGTTTTGATTCAGATTCAACCGTAATTGTTATGGAATGGTTTTGATTTAGATCCAAACGGAATTGTTAAGAAATGATTTTGATTCTAAGTCAATATTGAAGTTTCAATATCAACATGTATAAAAAAACATCAACCTTAAAATTTGTACGCATAATTAACATTAACACGGAAAAAGGAATTTTGACAGAAATTATCACAAAATCATATTTTTCATGATCTCTGAAAACCTGGTTTACGATTCAAGAGTGCAAAAAACTTTACACGAACTGAATAGGATATAAACCTAAAATGATGTTAATCCCACTTTGGTTACAATATTTGTTTGCCTTAGTTCAACAGATAATCTGATAGCATGACTTAAACTGAATCGGATATAAACCTAAAATGATGTTAATCCCACTTTGGTTACAATATTTGTTTGCCCTAGTTCAACAGATAATCTGATAGCATGACTTACACCGCCTTCAGCTGCAAGGAAAGACCGAAAGAGCGTAAGAAGCCTGAACTGAAGTGGTTGATCGAGTACAGATGAAAAGGCCACACCTATTGGGATGAGCCCTGAGTTAAACCCCAAAAGCACAAAAAAAGCCGTAAAGAAAGAATGCATCTATTGTTCTGTTTGCCAACTTCTGCAAGAGTTTCAAACAGTTTTCTTCAAAAAAAAAACAGACGGCAGCAAATCTAAAAAAGGATGCTATAAAATTTTAACCAGAAAGAAAAAAGTTGAGTAAAACAGGTTAGATCTAATAATTAGCATGGGAGAGACGAGGAAAACACAACACACAAGCAACAGGCAAAAGGGAGGGCATGAAACAACTTATAAGACATGCATTGGACACAAGGATTCCTATCAATTGGGGGACTATATGAAAGGAAAGCTTAAGTTACAATGATATTGAGAGGGCAGAGGAAGCTCCTCCTAACTCAAAAGCTGCTATCCATAGAAACAAGAGTAACTGCACTAGCCATAAACTGCCCAACAGCAAAAACAAAAAATCTATCTTAACTTGGCCCGCTTGGGCATGCTGCTACTTATGGCTCCTCGTGATTTACCAAAGCTTTTTGCCTTCCTTCTTTTTCTATCTTCTTCACTGTCAGATTCATCCCCTTTCTCCCTATCTGCATTGGTTGCTTCCTTCTCCAGTTCTTCCCATGTCTTTCCTTTCTCTTCCTCTGAATCCTCCTCAGAATCATCCTCTTCCTCATCATCCTCTGACTCAACAAGTGATTCACTGTCAGAATCATCATCTTCTGAATCTGATTCAGGTTCCATGTCAGACGGTTCGTAACCTTTGTCAGACTCCTCTGAGTTCTCAGATTCCGAATCAGAAGCTTCCAAATTCAAGAACTCCCAACCTCCACCATCAATAAAACTCTGAGGGTCATCTGTAATTGTCTTTAGGATCTGACGCCAATTGAGATTCAGCCTGCTCTCATAATACTTTATGTCGGTTGTATCCAGCCACTCCTTGATGCCATCCAGTGATGTAGAAGGGATAGAATCAATCCTGAGGACATCCCGTTTAAAGTCCTTAAACACTATCGTCATATCAAAGTTCTTCTGCCCAAGTCCAACTCTCTCTAGATTCACAATCTCAATCTCACTTAGTGTAACAACAAGGAAGGGTGTCTCTATCAGTTCAACAAGGCAAGCTGAAGTAGGGACAATAAATACAGAAGATTTATGAGGCACCCCAGGGAAGCCAAGTTCTCTAAGAGGCTGATCAAATTCCAGGTCAAGGCCATTGAATTGTGGTTGTCCCCAGAGATCATTCACCCGGTTCACAAAGGTTTGAAACTCTACATTAATTTTGTTCTTTCTGTCTCTCTCCCGTTGTTCTTCTTCAAGCTCATCGGGGTCATAGGCTGATCTCTTTCCACCTCCAACATTCTGGACCATGTCCATAACCTCAACATAAAATTGAACATCCTTGGTCTTCTTATTTCCTACCATAATATGATTGTGCAGATGGAAGTGCAGGAGTGTGATCATTTCATTTTCAGCTGGCTGAAAAAACGCATGCTTAATATTGCCAAACAGTATGTCTACACGCTCATCTTGCCTGGTGGTAGAGTAACGAAATCCATTCACATGAGCCTCAAGTGTACCCGGTATCTTCCTTCCACGCCCACCAAAAGCAGGACGAATCCAAAGGTCGGACAATCTTATTGGCTTAAATCTATTATTTGCAAGTTGCAGTTTCTCCTGAGTAACCAAGGTTGCCCTCTCAGCTCTCTCAGACTCCCTCGCTACAACTTGTCGCCTGAGTGTTTTAATGGACTGCACAACCTCACTTATGTGCCTTGAATCCTTGGAACGGAAGGAAGCCTCCTTCAAAAATATTGATCCAGGAAACTTTGCCGTGTTTGCATCCTGAGAACTGAAAGGGGTTCCTGGAACGTTAAAAATAATTCTGACATAGCAATTGCGGTTGGTGTCTTGCTGGCTGGAAACAGTTCGGATGAAAGCAACATGAAAAGGTACCATGCTTCCATTTATAGGCAAGAGCACTGCTTCATTTTTCTGATCAATCTGAATCATCATCTCTCTAGGGAGTGGGAGGTCATTTATGTTCTTATAGGCCACCAGTTCTGTTGAAGCCCTTCCGTTGGAACGATTTTCTCCTGTCTCCCTTCCGCCACCAGCAAGTCGTCTCGCAGTTTCTTCATTTTTCTGACGAGCAAGTTCTGCCTGATGCTGCCTTCGAAGCTCCTCCTTTGAAATTTCATGATTGTCAGACCTTAGAGTTGTCTTAGACATAAAAGGCTCTGCACCATTGGCATCTGCTTTGGTGCTAGGCCGTTCCTCTTCCTCATCCTCATTGAAAGAGTATGCCACATCCTTTAGAGCTTTTGAGCTCATAGAGGTTGCAACTTCAGTCTTATCTTTGATGATGACTGTGTCAGCCAGCAACAGAGAGAAATGCTTGTTTTTAGACTTACTGTTCTCTGTCTGCAAATTCTGAAAACCAAGTGACACATTGAAGACCATGCCGTCTTTAATTATCTGTTCATTTTTTGCATTCAGATTCAATCCTGACTCACGAAACTCAATGCCAATGCCTGTCCCAGCAGATTTTGTCAAATATGAAATCAAGTCTGGAGCATCCCTTTCCACGACAGAAAATGCAGCTTGGTATGCAGCATTCAACTTGTTTCCAGGCTTCAAAGAACCAATGACGGCTTCATGGGCTTTCAGAAGAACCTCATAAGCTCTACTCTGAAGAGGGTCAGCATCAATCAAGAAGGTTCTAGCTACATTCGAGCAGTAACTCTTGTACCGGGCTCCAACTGCACATATGATCACACTGGCAGAGTCATAATGCAGTAACTCATCATTGCTGACAGCACTAGGTCTGAGATCAAACTCTCCACCACTCTGAAAAATTGGGGGGTAACAAATGTCAACATTCTCAGCCTTTAGCTTTAAATTTGCTTTTGAAGGTTCCAATATAACTTTCTCAGTCTCTTCCATCAATGTTGAATGCAAGACTTTCTTCTCTTCATCAATTACATTCTCAAGTTTCGAAACCACAAAGTTTTTCATCACACCGGCTGTCAGGTATGCCGCTTTCCTAATAAATGTGATCTCCTCAGCACTCTTTACAGCAAACAAAGTGGAAAACCCATTGGCCACATCACTCAAACGAAATTTAGTATTTTTTAATTTGTCGTTCCACGTTTCAAGCAGTTTCCCTTCAGGAGCCTCTCTCAATATGTATCCAACAGTGGAAGAATCACGGCCATCAGACTTTGACTGAGCACGGATGGCATGGAATATAGCATCCATTAGAGCAGTTCCATCATCATTTTTAGGTTTGACATGCAAAACAAGATCTACACCAACTGCCTCTCTGGCTGCTTTTTTGACAGATTCAAGAATAGATGCCTTCTTTTGGCTGCACAAGATATGGATCTGCTTCTTCATGAAAACCATAATTGTCTCAGGGAACTCAAACCCAAGCAGCCATGAGTTCAGAGCGGTAGATTTCAGGTATCGCAAATCTTCTGAAGGTGGAGGACATGCAATTGCAATTGCATCAGAAGAGCCCCACAGATCTGTTTTGTGTTCATCCCAATGTGAATATAAAGTCTTCAAACGGGATCGAAATGCATTCAGATCAATAGAATATGCAGTTCCTGCTGCACTGGCCTTTCCACTTGGAGGTTGCGCACTTCCATTTCGACGGTCTGCCATAGTTTGCTACCACTCTGGAAATGGAAATTAAAATAAGACAAAGTAACATCAATAAAAAAGTTTGCATACAAATAGTGGTACTGTTAAAATTATGGTATTTTAGAAATGGAGAGAAAGATATAAGAGAGAAAAAGAGAATTAATTTTAATCGAGACATATTACATTATGATGGGATCTTCTGATGTACTCTCTAATATAAAGTACTAAAACTTATTTACATTAATCATAATCCTACTTAATTCAAGAAACAGAGCATAACAATATAAGAAAATATGGTAATTGATCCAAAGTAATAACAAGAAAATTGGGAAACTAGTCTTAAAAGGATAATCTAAGATATTGATAAAATATTTTGGATATTTTCATATATTCTAGCAAATACAATATACTTTTCATTTCTTTTTCACCACTGGAGCAGTGGTTGCTTAAAGGAACAATGAGTCCTAGTTCGTGATGTTTCATATCAATAAGAAATTAAACCAAGAATTCTAATATATCCCATTTACATATTTGTTTGTGGTCAAGCAGTTGCAATAGATGAATTTTTTTATAATTGTCACAATCTTCCTCCCATGTTTGAGTGTAAACTAGGAAAGTTTTTAAAAAATACTAAAAAATAGAAATAAACTGAAATTGTTTCTTTAGACTTAATGAAACATTATTTCCACGCACAAAACTAATAAATATTTAAAATATTTGTAGGGGAAAGTAGAAACTGTTGTTGAGAGATTCAAGTAGGAAAGGAGCATTTTTTGCATATATATATAATATAATCCAGTGATCAATTCCAATAGAGAGCTACCATTCAGGGAATAGTTGGCAAGAGACTTCAGTTTTGAGAGTAACAGAAGACTGAACTTTTCACAGCATTTCAAAAGCTAAACACCAATTTATAGCAAGAACAGCCCAAAATCATGAAATGCATATCGTTTTGGCATGTACGTTCACCTGTGAAGAGTAGAAAACTTCAGTTGTAAGACCTTCAATAAATCACAATGTGATTCAAATCCAACAACCATTTCCTTGTAAATAAGGCCAAGTCACAAGGCAAGTGCTACAGTAACAACACAGACTAAGAAAAAAAATCCAAATTCTTAAGTACTGAGTATATGGAAAACCACCAACAAATCCTTTTCTATACTTTATATTGAACAAATTACAAAGTTCACTTACATGGCCAATAATTCCTGATTATCAATTTCTTTTTAAAGAGTCAAATAGGTTCGTTGAGTCCAATCCATCCCTAGCCCATGTGGATCAGTGCCAAAACAGCCCACGGGGACATAAAGCCCACACATGAAAAGGCCCAAAGACCAAAACGCAACATAGCCCTAAGGGCTAAGACGACCCTATCAACTCAAAATTTTGAAAAAACTTGTTACTTATTTAAGTAAATTGACTGGCTCACTCCTATATGGATTGGCCCTCCATGTGCTGCAGATAAAATATGTAGATTTAGTGTGTTCCGCCAAATTCAGCAATTTGTTATGAATAATATGAAACTGATTACAAAAAGAAATTTTATAGTTCCTCATATAATATAAATAATTAATTGGACCAATCCTTTCCCCATTTTTTTGAGCTAATAAACAGGATATCCACAGGCCATAGTAATACAACAGCAGATAGAAGAAAGAACACAGCCACTTCATAATAGTTATTATGCGAATTAAATCAAGCATAGCAATCAGACGAAATCTTTTCTTCTCCTTAAAAAAGTTTTGGAAGATACAATCTAATGGTTTTATTTCTTGTTATGTACTTCTCCAAACCCCAATATAACACACAACTCACACCCAAGCTTCTTTTTTGGTTCAACTCAATTCACCATCACATTACAAGCTGCACATTATCCGAACTTTAAGCATTTTATTCTATAAAAATAAAATGAATGCCATAAACAAAATCTATGGAACCTTACTCTATAACATTATTTATCAAAACAAAAGTTTCATCGATATGAAGCGCACACTTACTGGTAGTTGAATCTTGGCTCTTGGATGCTAGAAAAGCCCTCTTCAAAGAGATCTTTCTTATGCAGTCTTAGGAATTGCGCTATCGAATGTCACCTTTCAGAATCTTTAAAAAGTTCTACCTGCAGATAAATACGAATTAAAACAACTCTTTTCTTAACTCTGATGGACGCCAAATCATTATCCAGTTATTCAGCCAAAAGCTCACAATTTTCAAGTACAAAACTTTTAACCCAGAAAAACTGCTAGTAATAAATCTAGGGTTTCGCAGCTTCAAAACGCAATAGGCATCATCAGAACGTCAACAGCATATTCCATAACCACAACACACCGCATTAACAGAGTGACTGAGAGAACCCACAAGTGCTGCAGCGTGAGATACGCCGTATATCAGACGCAACACCCTTATCGTTATTCGAAGTTCCGTTTCAGTAAAATACAAAATACTACATTCAAAACTTCAAAATCCACCAGAGACACGCAAAAAGTTCCAAAGACGAACAATGAAAACGACAAAATCGAGACATCGAATCTAGATGTAAAACAAAGAAATAAATGGTTTTCACTCACTCGTGGTCGAAGGTCGTTGTTTCGCGGCAATAGTAAAAACTCGTTGCTGCGACGGCAGAAAGCGGCAAGTGACTTCGGAGCTCAGGAAGGGTTTTCTTCCGTTCCTGCGTTCGATTGGGGAAAGCTGCGCCCTAATTGGTCGGGGAGTTAAATAATGTGTGATTGCTGGAATTAGGGTTTGAGAGCATGAAAGATGATGGTGCGTTTGGGCGAAACTATTAAAAAGAAAGAGAAAGAGGGAAGAAGGGTAGGGTTCGGGTTTGGGATCAGAGAGGGGAATTAGGGTTCATATGTGATGAAATGGTTTCGTTCCTACTCTTAAAACCATGGGGAGAGAGTGTGTGTGTGTGTGTATATATGTGTGTGAGTAGAAAATGCGCGAAAGGATCGCGGGCAAAATAATGGCGAAAAGAGTATAATAATAGGCAAAACAAAAATAAATAAGGAAAAAATGATGTCGTATACTATTCTGGTTCGCACTTCAAAATATTTATAACCAATTTTATTATTTTATTATTTTTTTCCGTTTGTATTTTTTAGTATTTATAAAATGTAATAATTTAATTATTATAATTATGATTTGATTAAAATTTAATTCATATATATAATATTAATGTTTGTATAGAAGTTTATAATATTGTCATGAATTGATACTGTATTGTTATTAAACCCTTTTTTGCATATATATATATATATATATATATATATATATATTATACATTTTTATTTTAATCTTAAAAAATAAAAGTATTTTTAGAAAATTATTTTAATATTAAGAGATTTTTTCATTTTACTAAATTATGTAATTCTATCGATGTTAAACATTTATTTTTATATTTTATTTATAACTTTATTCTTCAAGATAATTTTTTATTTTTAAATTGATGTAAGTTTTTAATATTGATATGTATTTGAAAAATATGAATATTGATACAACATAGTAAATTTGAATATATATTTTAAAATAAATAAATTTTTAAATTATTATAACTATAATTAATCTTAACTTATATTTAATTTTTAAAATTTTAATATATTGTATCTATAAAAATCCTTATTTTTAAAAGTTTCATATGTTTAAATTATTTTTAATATAATATTCATCATTAGTTAATAATATAAATATTAGTGTTTTTACAATTTATTTTATTTGTAAACTTTATTTAAATTTTAAAAAATATCATATAATGCACCAAAATATGCTAATTAAAATTTAATTCTTCAAAATAATATAAAAAAATCATCACAATAACAAAGAAATAAAATGGTAACATTTAGTACTTATATTATTTTATAAAACATGCTAAATAAAATTGTAATAATATCTTAATTTTGACGTGATGTATAAATTGTTAACATAATGATTGCTAAAATTAGGTATTTAATGTCGTACTTTATGATTGTCTCATCTCTCTTGCTCGTAGTTCAGTTTAAGATAAAAAAAGATTTACATTTGGATTGCTATTATTTAAATATTTATTACGATTGCTTTATTTTATTTTATATGACATATAACATGGCTTTTTACATTAATTTAAAATCTTATATTAATTTAATATATTATATTATAACAATATAAAAAATAGGCATACTTGATTATTTCTGTTCCAAGCCAACTACAATTAAATAAACAAACATACATGAGTGCCTTTATCGGTTAGATCATCAGTCTGATTTTGAAACATTAGATTGTATAATAATGTAAAAGTGCTTTGCAGTGACGATATATTAAAGATACATTCTTTGAATTATATGTAAACAGTATTGTCATATGCCAAGACTTTATGGATCATATCGTAACACCTTTTGTATTACATTGCTTATTTACATATAAAATACATATTTTGAATAATGTTTCTCTAAATCTTATTATTCTAACAATTAATAAAACATAAAAAATAATAGACGAATAACGCCATTATACCTTAACCTTTGGTGTTGTCTGGGAATATCAAAATGTGAGAGTTCAAAGAGTTGATCAAAATAACTCAAACTATTGTAAATTTGTTTTAAAAAAAAAAGTTAAAATGCTAACCATCAAAAATATTAAAATGAAATTTTATTTAACATGTATTTTATCACGGTTTTAAAAAATAAATAATTAATTAACCTCTATAATTGTATTAAATTTTTTATTAAATTATTATAATTTAAAATTTTGAAATTAAATCCTTAATGATAAACATTATTACGTCTCTGTTGAGTATAAATGATGAAATATTTTTTATTTGATAAATTATTTTATTATTTTGTTTTTAATATTCTCTCTCTCTACATATATTAAAATATTTATCTTCAAATCTCTAAATACTATTAGTATTAGGTAAACATTTGATGGTGAATTAGAGACATTAATATTTTATAATTTATGAGATGGATATGCATATTGCTGTAGAATCTTTATTTTTTCTTACTATCAGCACACAAAAGCATTAATTTGTATAACTTAAGAGAAGGGTACGTACGTTGTTATTGAACCTTCACGTTTGTATTACTAAACCCCAAATCTATGAGGTAAACATTAATAAGAATCAGAATAGATAAGAGTATTATTAAATAAAAAATATTATAATAAATTAATTTTAATATGTTATATAATATTTTATTATGTAAAAAGAACAATTTATTTCCATTAATGAATATTTAATGATAATAAATTTAAAGGATTTAATTAAAAATCTTCTAAATTTTAAAGATTTAGTTAAAATTTTGAATTATAAGAATTTAAATTCTAAAAAATTATAAAATCTAAATAACAAAAATAAATTAATTTTTTTTATTTTAGTAATATCCAAAAAAATATTAGTTAATCATGTCCTTTTAAAAATTTAAATTTGATTTTGAGTTTAATTAAAGGAATATAACCCGAGACTTGATTGTTTGATAAAAAAAAAGGACATGCCTAGTGAAAAATATATAAAAATTAATTGTCCATTTATTCATATATAGGTTGACCACACAATAAATCGGGCCATCTCATTGGCCCATTTTTTTAATTATAGTATTTGGACCCCTTTTTTGAAAGAATTTTTTATACCATGTTAGATTCTGATATTAAAAATAATAAGAAACGTTCAATAGCCACTTTTTTCCTTTTCTCTATTTTTTTTCTTTCTAATTTTTCTCTCTCTAAATTTTCCTTTCTTTCTTGAAATACACTCTCTTAATTTTCTTCATTTGTCAAATCCCGCTTAGATTTTTTCTAGGTATATTTCTTCTGTCCAAGTCCTCTACTTTAAGTTTTTATTTGTATAAAAATTCTAGCCACCTACTTTCTTTCTCCCTCTTTAAAGAACATAGGAAAAAATTATAAAGCTAAAACAAATAGAGAAATAATTTAAAATAAAAAATAGAGAAAAAAATACTAGAGATGGAGAAATAAAATATATAGAGAAATGGAAAACATATAGAAAAAATAAAGAACATAGTGAAAAAAAAAAAGAAAAAAAAATTTAAAAGAAAATTTAAAAGAAAAAAAGAATGAAAAAAAATATTGAAGAGAGAATTCAAAGAGAAAAAAAAAATAGAGAATTTTTTTAAAAAGGCGGAGAGTTTATAGCAACAAATAAATTAGAGAAAGAGAAAATTAAGAGTGAAAAAAGTTTAGAAAGAGATAATTTAAAAAATGTAAAATTTAGGAAGAAACAAAAATTTAGAAAAATTTTAACAAGAGAAAAAAAATTAAAAGAAAAAATTTGGAAGAGAAACAAAATTTAGAGGAAAAAGGTTTAAAGGAAGAGAAAAATATTTTAAAGAGACAAATATTTGAAAGAAAACATAAATTTTAAAGAAAATTTTGTGAAAAAATAAAAACTAAAGACTAATAAAGGTAGAAATTAGACAATTTGATAAGAAAATGATTTTTAGATAGAAAAAAATAAAAAATAATAATTAAAAAATATTATGTATTTCACAAGCTAACTTTTATTCAATCTACTTATTTTAGAAACTACGTAAGTTAATTCTTAAACAATACATATATAAATAGAAAATTATTATCATGCATATCAATAGTATTAACATTTTAATACATTTTATTTTTTTTAATATCTTTTGTTTATCACATCATACATCATGTCTAATTTTTTTTATTTTATCTATCTTACTTTTACGGTTCTGTATATCCCAAAATAGAATATACAAATATTAAAACTCCTTATAAATAAATCACAACATGGAAAAGTAAGGGGTGTGCGGAAGATATTACTCTATTTACAGAGTATTTGTATACTGTGGATGCCATATTTGCAGAGTATTTGTACTGTGGATGCAAGTATTTATTTGATCAAATTTGAATGTTAGATACCCTTGTCAATGCAAAAAGAAGCGGGAAATTTTTACCAAGAAAACGTTATTAGATGAAGTTTGCATATAAACATAATCATCAGAAGCTCAAATATATACAAGTTGAACCATTAAAGGAAAGCAATAGCATTGCTTCAGACCAAGCACAACCTGAACTCAGCTTTGTGGTTGTTGGGATCGCCGTGACTAATCAATAGTTACAAATTGTAATGAATGAGGAAAAGGAAAGAGGATAGACATTAAATATTTATTATATACTAGCAGTTAAGTTAAAGTTAAAAGTTAAATTTCAATTCAACACTATAATATTTATTTAAAATAATTGTAGAAAAAAGAGATGCTATAATAATTATACATAGAAAAATCAATCCCCATTCCCCAATGTTTAAGCCAATAAGAAAATTCGGAATAATTTAGACAACTGAATCTCAAACATTTTAAAATGTAAACGTTAAAAAGAAAATACTACTGCAATGTCTTGATTTTCATTTTTGAGCCCGCTTAATTCGAATTAAGCCCCGTTCAAGACATCATTCTTGTTCGTGAAACTGCACTAACAACATTTGTAGCTCAACAACACCAAATATAAACAAACTGTTAAAAAAACGGGAGACAAACGAGAGGAACACACATTTGAAACGTGGAACCTACTAGTTTATTTTTTTTGTTGAATTGACTTTACTCATTTGAAACGTTATGGTAACCACCCAAAAATATAGAGGAACACACATTGCTCTGCGGCCGAAAAGGAAGGCGTAAACGCTGAATATGACGGGGATAAAACATGATCCTCCACCAGTCCTTGTCAAATGTTAAAAGCAAAGTTACAAGATAAACAGCAAAGCTTCGTATTCAGACATCCTCAGCAAAAACCGCATCCTTATATCTTTTCCCTATCAAACCAGGTGCAATACACGAATTATAGCAGAAAACTGTCAAGATTGTACACACCACTCAGATACATTCCAAAAGTCATCATTCACCAGCGCTTCCTCACAGGTCCCCCGGGCCATTAATTTCCTGCGCATTACAATTCAAGCTTTAGGACCAACGACAACCTCTAGAGATCACGCTGACAAATGATGTCCATATGTAAAGCACAATACCTTGTTTGCAATCACGGCTCTGTCAGGTATTTCCAGTTTCGCACCAGGTTTTGCAACGATACTTACTTTCCCCTGAGAAGGTACCGGATATAACAGATATCAAAAGGCCAAATAATAAGATTTTTATAAATTATCAAGTAATTAAAAACGATGAAGGCAAAATAAATTACTAGCAGTGAGAACATAAAACGGGAAAACAAGTAAAAAATGTACAGGCTCAGTGTAGAAATAAAAAAAAATTGTATGGCTTCCTCGTTGGCAGTCTTAATTTACTTAAAACAAACCAAAGCATTAGAAAACTTATACAATTAACAGTTTTTTTTTTAATTAAAAGCATTTCAGCTGTAGGTGGTTGAGAAAGAGTTTGGTGCAACATTCAGGTCGTTGCCCTATGAGCATGATGAGGTCACAGGTTCAAATTCGGGAAACAGCCTCTCTGCAAACAATTCTGAGCTTCTACAGTACTGTAATGCAACTTTGACTTATTTATTGCATGGGGGATACTTTTCTTTAGAGTGGGGTATATTTGAGGTTCAATCACCAAGATAGGGTGGGGAATAGGTAACCTGGGGGAGGAATTACCAAGGTTCTAGCATTTACTACTTAAAAAACGACTGAAAATACATTCAAAAGAGAAGTTCTATAACTAGCAATCAAAACGACAACACTAAGCATTTATCCTGCCCATAAAATAACTAAAATTGCATTTAAACTAGGAATGAAACAAAACAATAAAGAACAATTGCAACCAATAACAACCCTAATGAACCTAAAAGAACGATAAAGGCCCAGAAGAAATTGAAAAGAATCAGATATAAATAAGGGATTAAATCCTAAACCTTAAGGATTACACCAGCTCCAAACCAGACATCACCAGCCACTTTTAGACTGTCAAGCTCAACAATACTAGGGATTGACTTGAACCGGCTCAAAAAGTTGCTAACCTGTGAAGGAGACTGGAAAAATCAATATCATATTCACCATCTAACACAGTAATCAGTAATATAGATCTTAACCTTCTTAAATTCTGGTCCCAGTTCAATGGAAGGATTTTCAGGATTTGCCCTAGCAGGGTTCCTAACAACAAATCCATCTTGTAGAGTGTACAGGTCCGACTACAAAACAAAACAGCTGATTGCATTAAACAAAAGACAAACATCACTTTCAAAGCAAGTTTTCCCGCGGCTTGAATCGGAGAAGCTTATAACCTGGACAAGAAGCAAGTCTGAAGTTGCCTTCACTGGAAGGAACCGGGATCGAGGCACATTGATTCCAATAGCCTTGTCAAAGAACTGTTAAGAGATAAAATATTAAGAGTAGTAGAACTAAAGTTTCAGCATTAAGAACATTTCAGTAATATCTTAACAAACATTCAGTACCCTAATTGCTGCACCAGCTGCAGTTTCCAGTTGAAGAACTTTTACTCCATCAACTTCCTAAATTCAAGAATTTTGTCAGCAATTTTCCATCTGAAAGTCAAATAGTCCAGCAACTAACCCACAATATAGCACCCCTTTCAAAGAAAAACAAAAGGTAAAGATGGGCTATCGCCTATCACTTGAAATTGTCTAATTTGCACCTTTGGATTGGGAATAATCTCCATCTTCAGTGCATCAGCTTCAACAAGCCTTTTAACTGCTTTTAAGTTCACCCACCTGAAGACTATACCTTGTAAATGCCCCAAATGAGTATATAATTTAAAACAATCAGGGAACTAACCAGTGTGACTTACAAATTATTTGTGTTGAAAATTTTAAATTTCTCTATTGATTTAAATTCACTGACCTGCATAAGGATAGACATTGAATGATATAAATAGTAAATTCCAACAAAGTTGCCATGGTTACCAACATCATTAAATATAAGCATGTTCCCAACTTCACCATAAATTAGGAACAAATATGAAAATATTATGATAAAAAAGTCTTGCTTACTGTGAAGAAGTAAGCATCAATTTAAAGAAGGTGAATTCAGACAATAGGAAAGGGGGAAGAGAGGGTAACTTCTTTTCATTTACAATACTAGGCTGTTGTATAAACCTTATCACTTCTTATGGTAGTTGTAACAGACAAACCAATAGAAAATTGCAAAAGCACATTCTGAAATCATGCTACTCACTTCTTATTGTAATTCCTAATGGTAGCAATCATCATCGAGCAAAGACGTAGCACCATCAATGCCAATTGCCAAAGGTGGATAAATTTTGATAAAGGAATATCAAACATTCATGATTATAATTCATATCATCAATGGTTATCAACAGTCAAGATAGCAAAAAATGTTATGTAATTTCATTGAAATAAAAGAAAATTTCATATCTCTTTTGATTTAGGCTTTCCTCAAAATGAAGCAATCACCAAACTAATAGATGATAATGCATATGGATTTAGTAAATAAATAATGCTCCAGAATTTCTTATGTGGTATATATCATTTTCACCCTTATGCTCCAGGGAAAAAAATCCAGTGTCATTTTTTATTGGTAGTGACAAAAGAATCATGCTCCCTCCCCCTCCCCCCCTTTCTTTACTATAAAAAAAAGGTTTATCTGTAACCTTGAGCTTTCCAGTCAAACAAGTATTTAAATCAAGCAACCGATGCACATCATTAAATTAAAAGGCAGCTGTTGATCGCAGCATAAGTATAACTATTTAAATCAAGTCATTGCTTTCTCAGTCATAAATGCACTAATAGTTAATCATGATTCTTATTCTTCATAATTTACTGCAACAACTGCCTACACTCCGGTACACTTGGGGAAGGGGGATGGATGATCCACGAAAGAAAACAAGACAGATTCAGTAGCTTACATGTTCATCTGGGACTTGGGCAATTTCCAGGAGCTGCATTAAACAGCCAAAGATAATGTCAATAGCCAATACATTAAAATTCTAACCGATCATACTTTTCTTATGTTTTAGTTTAAAGATCAGAAGCAAAAGAGGGAAGGAGCAACAACATTAATGAATGCTCGGCTCATTTTTTCCTCTTTTGCAATAAAAAATTGTGGATGGAATATATCACATTTAAGATGGTTAAAAAAGAGAAATTTGGACATTTGCTAGTTAGTGTGCTAAATCAATCAGATAAATCTCAGTTGACAAGATATAACAGCAGCAACTGTCACATGCCTGAACCCTTCCTTCATAAGAAATCAAAGTGCCACCTTTCACATCAGCCAATGTCTTGGGAGTGACCTGCATTACAAGCACATCAATATCATGCAAATCTAGAGCTTACAAGGCATTTGCTTGGCAAGAAACATCTTTCTTTACCTCCATACAGTATTCATTCTTGTGCTGGATCAAATGATTCAAGATTTCTAAATTAACCAGTCAAGGAAACAGGTCATACAGGAGATAAACTTTCATGAATAAATAACCAGCAATACAACCAAAATAGTAGGGAAAAAAAATGAAATCTTAAAGTAAGGATACTCAAGTCAACTACAGCACCCAGGTTATCTGAATTGGCAACAAACACATACTCCTTACCCTGCAAGAGAACAAAAAGAAAAGGTAAGGTCGGAATGGAGATAACACCGAAAAAATCAAAATATACTCAAGTCCAACTAGAAATGAATTGAGTCTGGTGTCAACCTGTGATAATAGCGCATCAAGTTTTCCGCTATTCAACAATGATGGGAAGACATCTCCATGGCCAGGAGGGTACCTGTGCATGAAGGAATCACTCATAAGCCAAACATGGAAATCTATTTCAAAGACATGCTTAAGCTTTATAGTGTTGATTTTTTTTACTAGCCTAACTAGTGAACACATAGCACCTTTCAAGTTTAAAAAACAACAACAAAGCAGGGGTATTATGCTAGGCCTCCAATAAAATTAGTGTGATCTAGAAGAAATAAAAGAGGCTAAATTGTTAGGCCCAACAAAAAGCTGAGTTGTCAGTTAGTTAGAATAAAGAGAAAATGATAAATAGGAGTTAGGAGACTATTGTTGATTTAAGAAGTTTGGTAGAGGAGAGAACAGGGACTCTCAAATTTCCTTGTATCATTCTTGTACACTTCTTGTTCATTTTACCCATTTGATTCTGTTTTCTTTGGGACAGATTCAAAATAGAGAATACAAATTTACTTTTCCTCTATTTTCTTGCATTTTCTTTCTTAATTTGATCTAGTTCTTGCAACTGGTATCAAAGCTTCCGATTCTAGAAGCTACTACTACACATGGTGAGAACAATAATAGAGGCTAGGGTGGAATCTTTAGAGAGGGATTGAAGCATGGAAAGAAGAATTGGAGACTAGGAGAGAGCTTCAAGAAGCACGCTTGAAGCGGATTGAGGAGTTGTTTGATGGCATCTCTCTTAGATAGCAACAAATGAATCCTAATCATGTAGATAGGGATCATAATTCCACAAATGTTGAGAAGGAGGATGAATCGTGGAAAGATTTAGGAACAGAACTTAGGGGAGATCGGTGGAGGAAGCTGGAAAGTCCAATATTTTCTAGTGAGGTTGCATAGGATGGGTAAATAGAGTAGAACGTTATTTTCTCATAAAGGGTGTATTGGAGGAGATGAAGTTGCATGTAGTTATGGTGGCTATGGAGGGAAAGGTGTTGAGCTGGTTTCAATGGTGGGAAGCATGCGTTGAGAATCCTACTTGGAAGATTTTTTGCAATTCGATGAGTAGGAGGTTCCAGCCTTCCATGATGCAAAATCCCTATGAATTGTTGTCGGGATTAAAACAAACAACATTTGTTGAGAAGTTTAGAGAACAATTTAAGTTGTACTCAGGACCAGTAAAGAAGATTGACCAAGGGTACCTTCAAGGAATATTCTCGAATAGTCTTAAAGAAGATGTCAGAACTCAATTGAAGTTGCACTCTACAAGAACCTGGATCGAGATGATGGATGCAACTCACATAATAGATGAAAAGAACATGGCAATATCAAAGGTGCAAAGATAGCGAAATGTAAGAACTAGAGGAGGGGTAAGGTCTTTTCCCAGTTTCCCTAGTTCTAAAACTGTTATATATGAGTCAAGTTAGAAAAATTAATAGTGGCAATGAGTCATAAGGGGGGGTTTGTAGTAGGTTTTGTCAACAACAGATTTAGTGGTGGTTTTAGAAGGAAAATTCTGGCAAGAGACTATCCTAGGCCGAATGGCAAGAAAAAATAAAAAGGGGTTCATGTTTTTCATATGATTAGAAGTATGGTCAAGACCATGTATGTAAGAACAAACATTTTAGATTGATTTTAGGTGAAGAACTAGCAAATGAGGAGAATGAAGGAAGTTTAGAAGAAGTGAAGGCAATTTAATTGTTAATCCATAGCGTCATGGGTTTTGACTTCTAAAAAATCCTTGAAATTATGGGGTCAAGTGAGGAATAAAGATCTGGTTGTGTTGATTGATTGTGGAGCTTCCCATAACTTTATTTTCACCAAATTGGTAAGAGAATTGAACTTACTAATTACGGATACTCTGGAGCATTTTGTGGAAGTTGGTGATGGACATTGGATTAAGTGTAAAGGGGTTTGCCAAAGTATAGAGTTGCAGCTGCAAGGGTTAACGATACAACAACAAAAAATTCTATTTGAATTGGGAGGAGTTGATGCGGTGCTAGGGTTGGATTGGTTGGAAGGTTTGGGGAAAATAAGAACCAATTTTAAGGACCTCCCCTTAAAATGTGAAGTGGAGGAAAGATGATAATTTTGAAAGAAGAATTTGAGTTATCCAGGACCAAGCATCATTAAAATCTATGATAAAGACTTTACGAGATCGTGGGCTAGGATTTTATGTAGAATACAACAATTTGAATGGGTTCAGACTTATTTTAACCCCACTTCAGCAACTTTGGAAGCAATACTTGAGGAGTTTCTAGAAGTCTTTCAAGACCTACAAGGTTTGCCCCTGTATAGGGAACATGATCATGCAATAGTCTTGAAGAAAGGGGTTGAAATTCCCAATTTGAGGAGGTAACCTCATTTTCGAAAGAAAGAGATAGAAAAATTAGGGAAAGAGATGTTGTTAGGAGGATTGATTAGACCGATGTAAGTCCCTTTTCTAGTCTCATTATTTTGGTAAAAAAAAAGGATGGTGGATGGCGGTTTTGTGTGCATTGCAGAACTTTAAAGAAAGTGATTGTTCCAAATAAATTTCCTATACCAATTATAGATAAACTACTGGATGAATTAGGAGCTACTGTTTTTCTAAACTGGATTTGAAATATGAATACCGTCAAATTAGGACGAGGGAGGTAAATATACCAAAAATACCATTTTGAACCAATGAAGGGCACTATGCATTTGTTGTCATGCCCTTTAGGTTGCCAAATGCTTCATCTACATTTCAATCCCTAATGAATACAATGTTGCGGCCATTTATAAGTTTGTACTAGTTTTCTTTGATGATGTATTAATTTACAGCAAGGAGAAGCAATCCGCAATACCTCAGGATAGTCCTATAATTGATTGGTTTTGACTTTGAAATTAAGTATAAAGCAAGTTGTAGGAATAATGCTACAGATACACTATCTAGGAGGATGACTTTTGAATCTATTTTTCTATTGTGCACTCTCCTGGCTTGGACTCTTGGGATGACGACAATCATGTAGACCCCAAAATTAAAGTCTATCATACAGGATTTACTGCTCCACTCTTCCCCTCATATTAATTACCAATTGCAAGGAGGTACGTTGTACTACTAGGGCAGACTAATCCTATCCAGATCTTCTCCCAAAATTCCTTCCCTAATTTCATAATTCAGCCATTAAGGGTTATTCTGAGTTTTTCAAAACCTATAAGCGAATTTCTAGTCTTTTTGTTTCGGGAAGGGATGAAGGTTGATATATAGAGATATGTTGCTACTTATGATATGTGTCAACAAAATAAGCACTCCATTCTTTCCCCTGCGAGATTACTACAACCTTTGTCCATTGAAGGTTTACCTAAAACTCAGGGAAAGGATACTATGTTTGTGGTTGTGGATCATTTGACCAAATACGCTCATTTTATACTCATACAACACCCCTTCACTGCGAAGGAAGTAGTTGAAGTCTTCCTTAAGGAGGTGGTGAGACTCCATGTATTTCCAACATATATAGTTTGACAGGGATAAAGTTTTGAGTGGTTTCTAGTTTGAATTATTCAAGTTAGCTGGAACTAAGCTAAAGTGTAGTTCAGCATATCACCCGCAAATGGATGATCAAACCAAGGTGGTTAACAAATGTTTGGAGACTTATTTGCGATGCTTTTTAGGGGGTAAACCAAAACAATGGCCATAATAGGTAATGACTCTACTAAACTAACCCCTTTCAAAGCTTTATATGAAGTTGATTCACCAGTCTTACTTAAGGGCGCAAAGGAAGTAAACAAACTAGATACGGAGAGAGATTTGGTGTTACGAGAGTAAAGAGATAATTTGGCTCAGGCTCAAAATCGGATGAAATTGTAGATGAATAAATATCGCATAGATGTGGAATTTCAGCCAGGAGATTGGGTTTACCTAAAGATTTAGCCATATAGGTTGAAGTCCTTGGCCAAATGGTTGAACAAAAAACTAAGTCCAGGTTCTATAGCCCATTTCAGATCCTGGAAAGGATTGGAGCAATTGCCTACAGGTTCCAATTGCCATCAAATTGTTGTATACATCCTGTCTTCCATGTATCGTTGCTGAAAAAAGCTTTAGTACTAACAGCTATTAGTCAACCTTTGTCCCGATCACTTTTAGAAGATTTGGAATTCTAGGTTTAACCAGAATATATCATAGCTATCTGCACATCAACAACAGGCTTCACCGAAGTTTTAATTCAATGGCATGGCTTACCTTCATTTGAGAATTTTTGGGAAGCAACTAACATGATTCAATAATCCTTTCCTGATTTCAACCTTGAGGACAAGGTTCAACTATGGGGGGAGGGGGGAGTATGACTAGACCTCCAAGAAAATTAGTATATTCTAGAAGAAATAAAAATAAAAGGAGCTAAGTTTTTAGGCCCAATAGAAATAGGAGTTAGGAGACGGTTAGAGATAGTTGTTGATTTGAGAAGAAGTTTGGTAGAGGAGAGAATAAGGAGTCTTGAATTCCCTTGTATCATTCTTGTACATTTCTTGTTCATTTAACCCACTTGATTATGTTTTCTTTAGGGCAAATTCAAATTTGAGAATACAAATTTATTTTTCTTCTATTTTCTTGCATTTTCTTTCTTAATCTAATCCAGTTCTTACATATTATTTCCAACAGAACCATAATATGGTAGGAATTTCTTTTGGCACTTTCTAGCTTACTGGTTTTGGGAGACAGAAAGAAGCTACTTTTCTTTTGGCCATGTAGAATCTAAGCCTCTCTTTGGTGCATACTGGTGCATACAATTGGAGCATTATATCTCATACATAAGGTGTTTTCTTCTTTTTTATATTGCATGAGCAGCTTCTTTGGGATAAGATTAGGCATTTACTCATTACTTGGAGTAAAGCCCATGGTCTTTTTACGACGATATCTTTTATGAACATGTTAAGAAATTGGGAGGCTTCGCTTTGTTGATATTTTCTTATTGTCTTTGTTTATTATTTTGTAAGGATATCTCTTATCCTCCTCTTTGAGATCATCTTGTCTTAAAGAATTTCTTCATTATGCAAAGGTAGTCAAGTGTACTTGTAATATGTTACTTTTAAAATTGTAAATCAAATTTGAGACAATTAGACCCTCCAATTACTAAAGTATATGTTAGGAAGGGGAGAGGGCAGAATGGGAAAGAAATAATAAGTAATAACTAACATTTAGCTAGTTAGGAGATATAAAAGGAAGCTTCAGTTGAGAGAGAGGAGTTAGTTGAGAAATTGAGAAGTAGAATCGGAAGTTGAGGAGAGACCGGGCTCTCAAATTCCCTAGCCAAAAATTATACACTTCCCCCTTTCTTTCTTGTGGGGTTTTCCACTTTGAGGAACCCTAGATTGATTGAATAATACAATTCCTATCTTCCTGTTCAATTTTCCAATTATAATTGATCCAATTCTTACAAAGATTAGTTGGTGTCCTATCATAAATCAAACTTCACACGGATGATGTACATGTCACCTATGAGGTACAAATGTTGGAGGAATACTCAAAAAGGTCCATGAAAACAGTACATGTTCCCCAAGCATGAAAATCCAATTACTGTTAGATTGATTTTCTCCAAAATTGTAGACACATGGGGTTTAAGTGCACGACAGGAATCGTATTCATACTAGAAACAAGGAACTTTGTTACACTAAGTAGTTTCCATGATGGATGTTTTTAAGCACCAAAAAAGTTATTTATTAAAAAGGTTACACAATTAAGAGGATTTGACCTTTTAACATGTAAATTTATTAAAGGATGCTTAAATCTCTCTTACCATAGCCATTTGAATAAAAGATATGTTATTTGAATGAACATTTGATTCATGGACAAACAGCTGCCACAAATTCATCCTGAGGTTCCAACTACATCTATTTTCCAAAGGTGCAGTTTTATACTAATAGTGTTCCTATCCCAAACAATAATGTGCTATGCGCATTGTTTGATAGTAACCTAAGCACCAGGCAAATATGAAGCACAAATCCAACAACTAGACTAGTGATTGGTCAAGAAATCAATGGTGATGAAATTTGCACTTCCATGATGGCATGGTGATGCGCATTGTTTGATAGTAACCTAAGCATCAAGCAAATATGAAGCACAGATCCAACAATTGGACTAGTGATTGGTCAAGAAATCAGTGGTGATGCATAGTGTCCAAGTATTCTAAACTATGTCAGCTTTACAAAATGGTAAATGTCATCCACTAAATAATTTTCAAAAGGATCTGCATGAATTCCTTTACCTTGTGTTTGGATGGAACATTTTAACATTTTAAAGAATTTGAAATATCTGAAATTTAATTCCTTTCAATTTAAATACTTTTATTTTAAAAATATATTGTTTGGATAAAGAATTTTAAATTTATTATACATAAAATTCTTTATTTGGATGGTGAGTTTTAAGTTTATTAAATTTTAAATTCTTGTATGTTAAATATTTTATTTAGATTAAATAATTTAATTTTCATTATATACAAAATTTTACATTTAAATATTCATATGTTTTTCTTAATTTTACTCCTACTTTTTTTGTTCACCAAAAAATTTAGATATACAAATATTTTTATTATGCAACATATTTAATTAGAATAATAATCCAACAAATGTACTTAGTTAAAAGGATAGCAAAATACGATTATATAATAAGAAATATGGGAGAGAAAGAATCACAAGAGAACAATTATAGAGAAAGTAGCATAAATAAAAAACAATGAAAGAGAAAATAGCACGAATAAAGAAGAATGAGAGAAAAAGTAACACAAATAGAGAGCAATGAAAGAGACAGTAACATTGAGAAAGAAATGTAGTTCATGAGAATGAGATTAGAAGAAATTTTAAATTCTACCTATTTTGGAAGAATTTAAAATTCTCAATTCTCTGGTTTTAGTTGGTAAAATACTCTAAAAATTCATTAAATTTAAAATTTCTTACAAAATAATATCCAAACAAGATATTTTAATTGTTAAAATTTTAAATTCTCTCAAAAATTATTTTCCCTCCTTAAAATACCTCCTCCAAACACAAGGTTAGTTACATTTATTGAACTATTGGTCTAATTATTATAACAGGCTAAACTGATAATTCAAAAAAACAAATAAGATGCACAGTTGTCAATGCAAAAATAAATAAGATGCATAGTTGTCAATGCAATAATGTAGCATAGGCAAGATACAAATGAATTCATACCACCCGTCCCTGCCTGTCTGTCCTTTGGAAGGCAATGGCAGAAAGTCATCAACAACCAATCGAGGATATTGACTCTACATAAATTTGAGTTCATGCAACAAAATTTCAAACAAGAAATTAAAGCTCAATGTCCAGAAATTAGTGCAATAAATCATAAACGAACCTGGTTAAAAGTATGAATCTCAATATTTGAGCTTTTATATTTCTCAACAATCTACAAATGATCAAATTGTTAGATTTTGGACAATGTCAGCCTAAAGTTCTACCTAGCAAATAGAAACAGGGTCGGAGCTCTTGTACCTTCTGCGTGTCGTCATGAGTGTTGAACGAGTTCATTAAAAGCAACGGAACATTGCTTCCGTATTTGGAATTGAGATTCTACAACAATTTAAGTTATCAGTGGAAAGCCCACTTAAGGTGTAAAAACAGAACAAAAGCCAGGCAAGGAAAGGAGGGGAAAAGTGGAAAACAACCTCAATTTGGATGACAATTAAATCAAGAAATGTCAACCCATCACGAACTTCAATGACAGATCTGCATTTCATTCATAAATAAATTAAGACTAACATTAAGACCATAAAAAAACGTAAAACCGGATAATTATCCAGTAGGATAACTTTTTAATTGCCAAATCCATGACATTGAATAAAGGAGGCAAACTGATTTGAATATGAAAAATTCCATAAACACATCTATGCATCCATAACTTTAATGACAAGGCTAATAATAGAATTGTGAAATCAAATTTATAGGGACATTAGTTGTTCCATATCTTCTTTTCAAATTAAATAGTCTAGCTGAAGAAACATTCCCAAGGCATGGCAAAGTTTTTCATGAAAATGATCAAAGCTAGGGCGAGATTCGGCGCAATTTAAAATTTAGAAAGTTAATCTTTCTGATTAGAATCGAGCGTGAGGTACATGAAAAGAATATCTCAATCGTCTGACGTAAATATAAAACATAAAATAAAATCAGATTCAGCATACTTCGGACCGGTACAACCCATAGTTGTCCCTAAGCCTCCGTTAAGCTTCAACACCACAAGCTTGTCCAAGAGGTTCTTCACCTCCGAAGAACCTGCATCAATGTCGTTTCACGTCTTAAACATATCGATCTGTTATATCATCAAAATCGACCGAATCAAACAAACAGAACATGAAGATTACCCTCAGGAGTCGGTTCCAAACTGTCATAAGGCACCACCACTTCATCCGTAGGCGTCTGGATCTTACTCCACTCAACATGCTGTGCTTCGCCACTGCGATCAACACATTGAAAAGGATCAAGTTAATCAGAAAATAAAATCATCGGAAAATCGTAGCACAGTTGCATAGTGAACAGAGGTGACTGAAGATAGAGGAATATCGCAAGCGCGATGAACATTAAGCTTCGATTAGCGGTTCACACCTGAGGTAACGACCCACGAGGCTGATGAATCCGTTCTTCTCACTCTCACTGCAAATAACACCGATTCAGAATTTTTTTATTAAAAAAAAGGAAAAGAAGTGAGGTTCCGATTCGCGATAACGTTCATGCATGAGGATTTGCGCGAGAATGCAGGTGAGGTTGGAGAACAATTGGAAAAGAGAAAGAGTGAGGACCTGATTTGGCTCAATGCAGCAACGGCAGATTTGAGATTGGAGAGCTTATTGGAGTCGGCGGTGCTAAGCGTCGCAGTGGCCATTCCGTGGAAGGAAAGTTCGAGAATGTTCGGAGAAGAGCGTGCGAGAGTTACGAAGTGAAGAAGGTGAAGAGAGTGTTATATAATCAAGGGAAGTGAAGAGAACGAGGGTGTGGTGTTGCTTGCAGAGTGCAGTTTTTGGACATAAGCAGAACATCTCTATAATATATATATATTTGTGGAGGTAAAGGATGAATTCGGGGAAATAAAGAAAGTTAAAATGTAGTGAGAGTTAATAATTGTTTGGTTAATTTTGTAAAAGTGATTTAGCTTTTTTAAAATAGTTTTGCTAAATTAAGCATTTATATCGTAGATTATTATGTAATAAACATTTATTAAATAACTATTTAATTAAGTTATTTAAGTAAATTATTTATATAAAGTTATTTATATGGTTGAATTTTAAATATAAAATATTTCCTATTTAGAAAAATATAATATTGACTTAAAGAATATTCACATTTGATTAAAAAAAATAGAAGGATCGTATAAAAATATAAGAACTTAATTTAAACTTTATCCTATAAAAAATGGAACTTGATATATAAAATTAAATATTATGTTTCATTTCATATACTAGTATTTTTCTTTTTTTTTTCTTTCAGATAAGTGGTATTAATACAAGCATTATTTTATATATAATTTTAAAATAATTATAAAATTAAAGATTATGTTTCATTTCATATACTAGTATTAATATAAACATTCTTATATCATTAAATTAAATGATAAAGAAATATTCTATATATAATTTTAAAATAATTATTATATTAAAGAACAAGTTCAATTATATGATAATTGTTGATTAGATGATAATATAAAAATATTACATTTAGATATATTTTAATAGATTTTGTATAAAATTATTTTTTAATTCCAAGTTTTATGTGTTTGAAAAAAAATAAAATATATTTAATAAACTTATACTTGTTGTCATCTTATTGGTTTATGCTAAAGTTTGGCTTAAATACATCTAAATGTGTAAAATTATAGTAATGTTTATTTATATTCTCTACCTTATATTGTATTTTGAGTCCTTTAACAATCTTTTAAAACCACAAAATTTTTATAATTTTTACAAACTAAAGTAAAAAATATTTAAACAGGGATTAAAATAAAACGTGGCAAATTTTAATCGACACAAAATTATACTCAATTTTCATATTAATAAAATGAAGAATTTCATTTGTTTTATTATTAAATGTATAATGAATCAAAGATTCAAACAAAAATATTTAGTCATTTTTATGTTATTATACATTATTTCATTTAACTCATTACAAACTATTCAAACAAAAATTTTAATATAAGAATTGTACAGGATTATAAGTAATTGTATTTGAATTGACTTTCCTTTATACTTAAACAGCTTACATAAAAATTTCTTTTGAAAACATATAAAAAAAAAACTTAAAAATTGTTTCATCTATTGCAAAACATGCCCCAACATTCTCCTACTCCAAGATTCCTAGGTTCGGCATTAGAAAACAGCTGCGCCTGTTTCACGCGAATGTAAGAAAATTTGTGCCGAGCCCATTGGCTGTGAAGTTGGGCTTTCATTTTCTATTTTGATGTGGGTTTGTGGCATTTTTCGTAAGCGTCGGTGTCATGCTTTTAGAAGTTTTCTACTTTCAATTGCTGTTTATCAATTTATCCTTTTTAGTACTATTATTATCAATTTAAGCCTACACTGTAAATAGTACATTATCTATATATTTTACAGATATTTTTAATTTTAAATAAATTATAAAAAACATTAAAAAATTAAAGATAATAATAATATTTTTTATTAGTAGTGATAAAAATATATTATTAATAAAATTTAAGATGATAAAACTCTTAAAATTAATTCACTAAGATGGATCTATTATCAGAGATTTGGCTAGTTTGAATAAAATATTTTAAATTTTATTAAATTCATTGTACAATAATAAAAAGTACTTAAAACTGAGGATGAAAACAAAAAAATAAATTATTAAAATTATGATATATATTTGTTGATATAATATATTATAATTAAAATATAAAATTAAATATAATTAAAATTAATAAAATCATAAGATTTAATTTATTTTAAAAATTATTGCAATATAATAATATTTAAATAAATAACAAATAAAAATACTTAATTTGAGAAAATTTATATAATTTAATACGCATAAAGTTAAACTTTTGAATTTTTCTTATTTAAAAATAAAAATTTTAATTTAATATATAGTGATAGATTTTTAATGTTTTTTTATATAAAAATATATTTTGAAACCAAGTTCATCATCGTTTAGCTATGTAAATTTTTATATATTGGGTGTTTAATTTTACTGGTTTATAGATTTGTATTTCCTTTAAATATTAGGTTTTAATTTTAATTGTTAACTTTTAAATCTTGATCTAATGTTCAAATTGAAAATTTATTTATGTTTTAGATAAATTAAATTTTAGAATTATTTTAATTTCATTTAATTATAATTTTTTTAATATTTATTATTTTATAATATAAAAATATTTATTATTTTTCAACTTTATTCTTCTTTATCTATACTTTTCAAAGTATTTAGTATAGATATCCATAAAAATATATTATTTTCTTTTTGTTTAGAGACAAGCATTAAACACATCTTTTCCTAATAAACAACTAATTTAGTCTCAGTTTTTTTTTCTAAATTTTAGGAGAACTATTTATTTTGTAATTTTCGTATAAAATTTAAAATGAGAAATTTTTTAAAATAAAGAAAGAAAGTGAGATGTATTTAACAATCTCTATTTAATACTTTTGAAATATATATTTAAAATACATACGCTAAAGTTTTTTTTCCATAAGATGTTTGAAATGCGAGAGGGAATTTGATTTACTTCCTCTTCACCGAAAAAAAAAAGTGCCACTTGCAATTAATTTTTCATTAATTAAATAATAAAATGCCATGTCATTGTCTTCTTTAAGTTTTTTCATTTAAATAATAAGAGCCTAGAAGTCATTGTCGCAATTACGGTCTCCATTAAAATCACAAAGCACGCTATAATAATTAATTATTTTAATTGTAACACATTATTAACTATTTTATAAATGCTAGCCTGATTGTTTGCGTAGAAATTATTGAAATTTTATTTTATAAATGTAAGTTTAGATTTTAATAATGATAGTGATAATAAAATATTAAATATTAATTTTAGAATCAAATTTTTAAGCATTTAAAAATTTTATTTTTATTAGATTAAAAATATAATCAATATATCTTTTTAATAAAAGTTATTACTTTTAAATATTTAAAATCGACAGAAGTAATAAAACCATAATAATAATAATAATTTACTTTTAAGTAAATTTTATAGTTGTTTTTTTTTTTTAATTTTTCTTGTGGTTTTCGTTGGCTCTATATTTGTTAGGTTGGGGGTATAGGTCAGGCTACAGGCTCGTGGGTTTAGAATAAAAGAAGATAATGGAACATTGTTATCTAGAATTGAATTGGCTTTCTTTGTATTCCATTTCAGTCATGTCAATCTCACATCAAGGTTATTTAAAATTGTAATTTCATTAGTATTGAAATAACAACGACCCACGCGTCATTATAAGAAGGGTACCTGAGTTGGTGGCTTTTTGCTTTTTATAATCAACGATGCAAATGTTTGGCAAATGGCTATTACTTAATGGCAATAGACAGATGGTGAGAGTGGGATATCATTTTCATAGTACTAACATTATCTTCAATTATTATTATTAATATTATTATTTCGTAGGTTAAGGTGGAAAATGCAATCTAACACTCTCACGCTTTCATACGCTGTTCATCTCGTGTTAGGCATCTTGATGTGTACTCACTCAAATTCCAGCTATTTCGGGCGAGTTAAGGCACATCGATAGCCGCTTGGGTTGGGTTGAATTCGGTGAAACTAGAAGTGATTCATCTTTTATGCCGTGGGTGGGGCAACGCCATGGTTAAAACGTATGGTATTGGTTGCACATATAGGTTCATTAATCCCGTGACCCTGTAACCACCCACAAGTATCATTCATCTATCGCCAATATTTTCTTTCAAATGAATCTGATCTGTTACAATTTATGATTTCTTTTGCGTGTATGTGTGTTAATGAAAATAAATAATAATAAAATTGTTACCAGGGGAGTATTGGGAACTCCGAATTCTAATTATATTCACTGTGCTCATACGATCAACTATTAATAATGCGAAAAATAAAATGAAAATTATATCTTTTTTATTTTTAAGAAATTAAAATAATTAATAGTATTTAAATTTTTTTACACTGCTATTTAATTATAAAATGTTACACGATTAAAAAAATATATCTAAACTGATTTTTAATTGATTGGGAGAAAAATTTGTAGTTTGTTTTAGTAATAATATATCAAAATTAAATTGTTTATAATAATTATTAATTGACAACTGAGAAATGGTAGATCATAGATGGCCCCAATTCGAATTTTCGCTCTCCACTCCATTCTATTAATTTGGCCAAAAAAAAAATTGAAGATACTTTTTGTCTAGTGACCCAAAAAGAGAAATGTGGGAACGAATCACTTCTGATTCACGAGCTGGGACAACTGGATAAATTATTTTCAACTTAGTGATTATTCCATATCATAAGTACTCTTGATTTGGTGAATGTCTGCTCATTTTAGCTATCTTATTATGATTTATGACATCTGTCATTGGAGATCTTATTGATTAATTATGAGACGTGATGCCTTTTCACATTAATTTGTCTTATGGTTTCTTTTCGGGGCATACATAAGTTAAAACAATATTTTGTAATTTTATGAGTTTTTTTGCAGAGTGTATTCGTCTAGTTATAGTCTTTAGCTTCAAACCTCATGTGAAATAGATGTTTTAGATAATTTTTATATTAGAAAAAAATTTATTAAATTTTTTTATATTAGTTTGAGATGAAATTAATTATGAATATATAATATAAAATAATTCTTATTTTATGGGATAGTTTTTAGGATTAAATTTGACTTTAAAAACCAAATTTAATATAATATAAAAATATATCCTAAATCCGTTGATAATAGATTATCTGCAAGTATTAAGTTAAATTTTTTTATAAAAAAAAATATTTTTATTCTGTTAATTTTTTTATTAAATAATTTTATCTTAATATTAATAAATAGATTTAATATTTTTATTATATAGATTATATTTACATAATCTAAAATCAAGCTAATTTGATAATTTATTTAAGAAGATCAAAATCAGCAACATAAAATATATGAAAGTATGAACTCTTTGAATTATTTCATCAAAGTTATTTAATTTTAATAAAATTTCATATAAATAATAAAAAAATAATATATAATTAAAATTTAATGATTGAATTATAAAATTATTTTTATATAAAGTTATCAACAATGTCACATTTGATGTAATATACATTAATGTGAGATAATCTTTTTACATATGTGATGTATATAATAAAAACACTGAACTTAATGGCTGGATTTAATATAAAATTATCTAATAAAATGTTATTAAACATTGTGACACATGCTGTAACGATGCAAGTTGGACTCATTCCATGCACGTAGAGGATGTGCTATGTGAGAACATTTGATTACACTTAAATCATACAATTGTTCATAAATTATAAATTATAAGCAATCTAGTATTCGTATGGTCATTTAAATTATAAGTAATCTAGTGTTTATATAATATTATCATGATGAACATGTATATAAAAATCTACACAGCTATACATGAGGTGGCCCTCAAATTAGTTTTTATTATTTGTAGAACATGTCAATTTAGTTACTAAATTTAGAAAAATAATAAGATTTTCAAACTAAATTTTTACCGATCATCTTAATCATTCAATTTTATATTTTTCGAATTACACCGATTAACGTTCATGTAATATAATTGATAAATAAAGTAAGGATCAATTTAATATATCATAGAAAATGATTGAGGATAATTTATGTATTCTTTCGCTCCCATACATTTATAAATTTACAAGAAGTATCATTTTATCAATATTACGATGTTATTTGATCGTGATCCTATGGAGTATACCATTATACATTGATAATCAAAATAAATAAATAAAATTAGAGACACATAGTCATTTTAAAATAATTTTATAATTTTTTAAAAAAATTATATGACTTATGTATTTTAATTTTGACTATTTGTAATAAAATTTAATAATCAATATTTACTCAACTTACTTTTATATAAAAAAAATATCTAACTTAATGTATGTATTAAAAAATATTTATTAAAAATGACATTGGGACGTATTAAAAATCATAAAGAAAGGTGTATTTATATTATCTTTTGTGAAAAAAAAAATGTTCTTAAGTTCTTAACCAATAAGAATACCAGTTAACGTGTTTCTTAAAAATTATTTAATAAAATAACATTTGATTTGTTTTAACTAAAATAAGAAGTAAAACGTAAATGACTGAAATGCACATATTTCAATACACTTACATTATCTGGATGTAATCAAATTAATAAGTGAAAAAAATTTATATTTTTTTCTTTTTGTGAATTCCACTAATAATATTTTTTATTATATTTTATTTTTATTTATATCATAAAAATTTTAATTAGTGAGTTGGATAGAATTGTTATTTATTTTTGAAAATATTTTATTTATATAAAAATACAAAATAAATAAAAATAATGAAAAATAGAAAAAATAAATTATTTAAATAAGTAAAAATATTTTTTATTTGAATAGGTAAAAAATGAAATAAATATATTAGTAATATAAATTTTTATAAATAAAATGTAAATTTTAAAAAAATCATAATTTTATTATATTTTTTATAAATATAATTTTATTTTTTTAACTATTAAAAAATATATAATCATTTTAACAATTTTTTAAAAAACTCATCTTTCTCACCTAAAAAAAATAAAAATTTTGTAAATTCTATAAAAATATTTTCTTTCCTCATATTTTTTTCACAAATAAATAAATAAATAATCTTTTTTTTTTCTTTAATCGCCATCCAAACTATGCAGGTTTTAACACCACAACATATGCGGGATTCTGTGATATTTCTGGTTAAACTGAACTAACATTACTAATTAATCTACATGCTCAATATTTTTTATTGTCTGTTTATGTTTTTTTATAAGATAAAAAAAAACAAATTCATATGAAGAGAAAATAATATAATAAAAATAAAAATTTTAAAATGAAATTACTTTTTACATTAAATTTATTTATTTACTTTTATGTTTTTGTTCATTCATTTAAATAAATAAAACCAAATCTCATTATTCCTTTCTATTGTATTTTTATCAATTTAAATAATATATTTTTTAATTTATCTATTTTATTTACATTATTTTTAATTTTTTTACATCTATTTTATTTTACATTCAAATATAAAATTAGTATTATTTTTGTATATAATATAAAAAATATGAAGTTTAATTTCAAAATCTTTATATAAAACTATTTAAATATAAAATTAGTATTGATTAATATAATAGTTGTTAAAGTATTTATTATAACATACAATATTATAATCGTAGTTATCATTTTCATATTTAAGTAGTTTATATTGTAATGTTAACTTGTCAACAAGAATTTTGTATCAGTAGCAAGACTTAAATTATGATCTTGTGAATTATAAACTTTAATCCTTATTAAGTGAACTAATTTGTGTTGACAATTTACAGATTTCAATTAAGAAAATTTTCATTATATTAATTTTTAAAAAATTATTATTATCCTTTCAAACAAATAAAATATGCATAACGATGCTAAATGTTTTTTAACCCGTAAATTTTTTTTTCAAACGTGTTAGCATTTAAATCAACATCTTTAAAATTGAATTAAATGACATTTATTAATATTTTTGTGATAAAGTCCATTGATTTACATTTAAATAATGATTTACATAGATCTAATAAATTCTAATATTTATTTAATATTTGTTTATCTATCTCTATTTCCTACCTTTGATCGTATTACATCATCCATATATATTATTTTTATCTCGAAATATATATACCTCTTAAATCTACTACATTTTTTCCTTAATATTTATTAGCGATTGAAGTAGATAAATGATCACAATGGTTAGGTTAGTAAAGGCGATTCGTATATACGGGACGAATTTCTCTAACCAGCATCGGTCAATATCTCAAAATCTCCTTGCAATAATGCAGTGGATACGATATCGTTTTTATTCCGACTCGGTCTTGTCCCAACCTTACCCTCAGCATAATTATTTTGATGCTTACTTAATTTTGTAGTTGATTATTTTATTATAATTTATTTTTATCGTACAAAAATTATTTATTTTTATCTTTTTATTAAATTTTAATTTATTTTTAATTTTTATAGGTCACATCATATATAATTAATTTTAAATTTATGTATTTATTCATGTTTTAATCTTTTAAAATATAATAATTTTAAAATATCACTTTATATTGTTTATCATTTAATACGGTAATTTTATCATATTTTATTTATATATTATTCACATTCTTATAAAAAATAAAATATAACTAAATCAATATTAAATTATATATATTGATATTTTTTGAAACTAAAATATATAAAATATAAATATTAAATTATATACTTATTTAAATAATATTATCATTTAATAAAAAATTATTAATAAAACTAAAAATCAATAAATTTTAGGAAATAAAATATCAAACCATGAAATAAAATTCACTAAGATCGACCTATTTATATTTATAGGAAGTTGGAATAATTATCTGATATCTTAAGTCTAAATATTATTACTTTAATGTATAAAAATTATAAATAAAGATAATGAAAACTAAAATAAATAAATTAAAAAATTATTATATTATATTTTTATTTTAATTTGAATAATCTAATCTGAAGTATAATATTTTGTTTCATTATTTAAATAATATTTTTCATATTACAATTGAGTATATGTTTATTATTTAACTGTCTTAAAATAAATAACAGCTATGTTTATTAGTAAAAACAGTTAACAATAAGATATATAAATACTAATATGATCCACCGGACCAACTATACGTCTTCAACGGAATGTTGGGCCTCTTATATTCATGTTGATTGCAACCTTCCATGTTCACCTACACTTGGCACTGCCTGAATTGCTTCCATGTAATGTTTCTTGTATTATATCTTGTTTTTTCAGAAAAAAAATCCAAAAATAAAAATATGTGGTTAAAAAAATTTCGATTTAAAAAGAGAGGTAGAGCAAGAACAAGTGGTGCAGAACGATCTCTATCTTTTATGCTTTGTACACGTGGCAGTGTTCTCAAGTGGGTCGGCGAGTGGCTATGACGTGGCGAAAAGTGCAAAGCGAAAAGTCCCAATCACTTGCTCTTCTTCAATTTATGATCCACAGCTAATGGCTTGGCCTACTCGCAACTGCATTTCTTATTTTTTTCGAGTCTCAAGATATTTTAATCTCACAAATATCATCCTATTCAATAATGTTGCTCAATTTAATTTTAATTCATTTGGCTTTATATCCATCTATGTCCACGTCTTGTCCCATTGTCCGTTCCCAATTGCTTCTTCCTCACTCTCACTCGTAAGGTTCTGTAGAGTAACACTAACAACAATGTATTTAACCAATGAATTTATTTGCTATTATCATTATTAATATAAATTTATATTTTATTCAATAAAAACTATGTTAATAAATAAAAATTTAATGTTTCGTTGTGAATATCTTAATATGTAATTTTTATGAAATTATTATTTTGTTATTTTCTTTAGAAAAATATTAAAAATACTTATTATTTTTTTTATTATCACATTTTTCTTCTACTTCTTTAGTGGGTCAGGATAGGAATCTTGCGAACCCTTTTCTTCTAAAGGGAAAACACCCACTTCGCCTCCTTTTTAAAAATATTTTTGAAAGCGAACCGCTTATTTAAGTACAATTAAACTCCTACAAGCCACTACCCTTTTCGGCACTTTAATTAGCTTATTGTAAAATAAAGTATTAAATACCATGGTTCTTTTTAGTTTGCCAGGATCATAAATTAGTTGAACATACAAGTTTTTTAAAATTTCAAAAATTATAATAAGGCAGAATTGAACAGGGAGACCGAAACAACTATTTTATTTCTTCTTAAAGATCCAGCAACTCGTTTTTAGTAAAGAATAAAACCATTTTGTTCAAAATGATAACCGCAACTTATGAGATTGACTATTCAGAAAGTGAATATTAATTCAACGATAAGGGATAGTTTAACATAAGGATGCAGGAGATCTTTATATATTTTTATATTGTATAAAAAAATTATTTATTAAATTAATTTCGCTAGCAAAAATTATGATGAAAATAATTTTTTTATAAAATATTTGATCGTGCATTTAAAACATAATTTTGTAAAAAATAAAAAATAAATTTTTTAGTACTTGTCAGGAAAATATTTTAATAATCAGAGTAATAAAACACAGTGAAAAAGTTCACTTACATTTGTTTTTCAAGATATCCAAAATCAAACGTAACAATGATTTTTTTTTACCCTTTATCTAATTTTTAAAATTTTTATATATTTATTACAAACGAGAAAAGACAATAAAAAAGTATGTTTAAAATTTAAACTGAATTTAAAATCAGTAAAGATATTAAATATTCTTTTTAATCCGTTTATTATTTTTTAAAGTGGATAGATAAGATAGATAGTTTTAGAACCTGTGTTAATAAAATCCATAGAAATGACAGATAGAGAGAATATTATATGAGCATAAGATAGAGAGAATATTATATGAGCATAAGATAGAGAATATTAGAACAGAAACTAATAAATAATAGCATTTATCTGTTTCGATATTGGGAAAAACATGGGCCACACTTTAATTGTGCACTGAGTGATGGGACGCGTGGCATTCCCCAACCCGCGAGTAGCATATTGCTTCAGTCTCACCCGCGAGTGTGGCGCGTTCGAAATTATCCACAAAAGTGCTTGTACTGGGTACGTTTTTCTTCGCCCACCGAAAAAAACACAAAATTTCATTTAAAAAAAAGAGAGAAACAGGGTCGACAGTCGTACGCCACGTGTCCTCTATAACTTTCGACGTGAGCCACAAGATTCCTTCGAATTCTCGAGATTTCGATGTCGGAAGAATAAAAAAAAAAGAAAACGCTTTTAGTTTTGCTTTTTCAATTTTTCTACGAGAAAATAGAAATTCAACATCTGACGTGTCATCCCCTCCTTGCTCCTTCCTTTTTCCCTTACAATCACAGGCACTTTCTGAGTCATAGATTTCACTTCTTCTAACTTCTCCGTCCACTTCTGTTCTTCCTATAACCTCAAGCTTTCAACTTTGTCTCTCCGTTTCACACCCAACAATAACTCTTTTTTCCCTGAGAAACCATTCTAGCTTTTTTCCTTGGTGGGTTTTGTTGATTTTCGATTCCTTCCATTTTTGCTGCTACTTAGTGGTGGCAGAGGCTTCTTTCTATCTTGAAGAGAAGATTCAATTTTATTAGTACTATTTTTTTGTGGCTCTTTTGGGAAAGGCATCTAGTGAGTGGATTTATCCATGCAGTTATTGATTCAGGGGATTTGTTTCTTGTTATCAACCTTTGATAGTGCGTGATCACTGGATCTTATAGATAAAGAGGATTCTGGGAGTCTGAGCTGCAAATTAGTGTTTGATGGAGTGAAGAATTAAAAAAGTCTTTGTATGATAAATTAACTTTTGGATCAAGGTGGGTGGGTCCATTTTTGCACACAATTTTTTTGATTCTGTTTCTAGCTTTCTGGTGGAGAGGCGGAAGGCTGAGACTTGTGATTTGCTTGTTCTTGTTCTACTTTTCTTATATGGGGATTTGTCTCGAGAAAGAATAGTTTTGTTTCTTGGTGTTTTGATCTGCGTGAGTGAGGACGGTTAAATTCAACGGCAAAGTCGAGGAAGTTTGGAACAGTGAAGAGGGAGGAGAAGATCCTGTCCAGCTATGGCGATTCAAGTATGTAATATATAAGTTTCTGCTATTTTTTTTTTCTTTTATCAATTATTTGATACTAGTACTTTTTTTTTAAAGAGGGTAGTTGAGATTATGGTTGAATGTCGATTTCTTATGAGTTTGCTCAGATTTCTAGCTAAATATTCTCCTGAGTTGGGTGGGATATGCTTAGTACTTTTCCAAAATAAAAAATAAAAAAAAAAGAAAAGAAAAAAGAAAATGGAAAAAGAGAGCCTTAATTACGTTTTTGGATTTACATCTTTCAAATGCCCAAATATGCATAGATTTCACAATTCAGAAAAAGATTGAATTTTATACTCCTGAAAAATAAAATAAAAACTGAATGCTTTCCTTTAGGAAGCAGTTATTAGCTTCAAGGTCCCTGCTTAGGGGATTATGAATGACCCTGTTCTTGTTTTTACCAGAGGGGTAGTTGTACCAATTTTTTTCCCCTTCAAATATTTCTTATGTGTCATTTCAATGTAGAATTTATGATGACTGATTGATTTTTGCTGCTTGTCTTTGTGTGGAGTAAAAGATTCGCTTGAAAGACATCTGATTTCTTAGTGGGACAAATAATTTTTGGTCTGGTTGGTTCTTATATTTGTATGAAAGATTTTGAGTTCCCCTTATGATAATAATTATTATATTTCTTTGCTTTTTGAATAAAATGTAGGATCAAAATGGATTTAACAGATCAGAGGGTAGTCCTCCAGTAGGAAATGGAGTATCCTTGAGTTCTGGACTGCATTCTGTGACGCAAATTCAACTTAATGATCAGCTTTCTTGCGGAAATGATTATGCTCTGAAGGTTCTCCTTGGATTCTTATAAATTATTGGCACTGGCATATTATAATTATTTTCTTTTTCTTGTATTAGTGTGCTCTTTGTTTAAATCAATTTTCTTTCTTTTTCAATAGGTAAGGAAGCCATATACTATCACAAAACAAAGAGAAAGATGGACGGATGAAGAACATAAGAAATTCCTTGAAGCTTTAAAGCTATATGGTCGTGCCTGGCGACGTATTGAAGGTATTATCAGTTATGAACTTCCATATTTTGGGCAAAAATGCTTCTCTGGCAAAAAGAAAAATTATGAGTGATTAAGCAGTATGATTGTGTTTAGTCTAAGTTTTGAGATGCTTTATTTTCACCACAGAACATGTTGGCACAAAGACTGCTGTTCAGATTCGGAGCCATGCTCAGAAGTTTTTTTCTAAGGTTTACTTCTCTATACTAGTAACCATTCTCTTCAATATTTTCTACCTATCATAAACCATACCTCAAACTATATTAAGATTTTGATGACCCTAGGATATCCAAAGTGCCACCTTCTTTGAGATTGAAGGGTTCATCAATCTGTGTTTGAATTCACTCTAACACCTTTCTCTTAACTTCATGACAGATTCTGCGTGACTCTACGGGGAACATTACAAACACTGTGGAGTCAATTGAAATTCCACCTCCAAGACCAAAGCGAAAGCCAATGCATCCTTACCCTCGTAAGCTAGTTGAGACCCCTAACAAAGAAATTTTGATCCCGGAGCAACCTATGAGGTCTAATTCTCTGAAGTCATCAGACTTTGATGAAGAAAACCAATCTCCAAAATCAGTATTATCTGCAGTTGGCTCAGATAGCCTTGGTTCATCCGAATCGGATACACCAAACGGAAGTTTATCCCCAATGTCATCCATCAGTGGCATTCATACAAGCAGTTTTACACTTGCTGAACCCAAAACAACATCTGAGGAAGCCGCACCAAACGCTGATCCAGCTCATGATGAGAAATCTCTTAGGGTACTTGCTAATAATCCATTTCAGTTTATTGATTACAACTTGAGAGAATAATTATATGTAATTTCATATTTTTCTCTTTGATCTTAATGTGTAGAAATTCAAGCTTCTCCCAAACGAAAGTCTTTCTTCTGCCAGAGAAAACACAGCAGAAGAATCTTCTGGTCGGACTCTCAAACTCTTTGGAATGACTCTATTTGTAAATGATACCTGCAGACCATCTTCTCCAACCATTGAAGCATGCAAACCGATGCCTCTAGATGCACGTGCGCATTGCCTTAGCAAGGGGTATGGAAAATTGGAACTTGTTGGCCACAATGCATCAAGTGAAACATCTGGCATATCCCAGCTAAGGGTGAGAGTAAGACCTGAAACATGTGGGAAAGGGTTTGTGCCATATAAAAGGTGCATGGCAGGGAGAGAAAACCAGTCTTCATCTGTAACAGCTTATAATAGAGAAGACCAATGCATCCACCTTTCCCTGTAGCTTACCCTCATTGGCTTTTCTTCAAAGCAGTTTTCCCTTTCAGATAACCTGTGATGAGTTGGTATGAGAAAGGGAGGGAAAAAAAGAAGCTGAAAATTTTGACATTTCTGTTGCATTGCACATTCTCCAGCTGTTCAAATCCATGAACCTACCTTTAGTATTTTTTGACTTTCAACTGTGAATTATCTAGTGTTTTTTGTTTTCTATGCTCCGTAACAATCTACAAAGTGTAACTTACACACTTGTGCAAACGTATTTGTTCATAGATTCTCAAATTTATCATGATGGACTTACTTCCAACAGGGCATCTTTTTTGGATTTCAGAAGCGAAAAGATCCATTAGCCTAAGATAAATTAGAGCATATACGGTATTGCTAGAAAAGAAATGTTTGTAACATATTCTTTAACATATTTAGGGGGAGGGAGGTTCTTTATTCTGTTAGATCTATATTAACCTTATCTAAGCAACATAACTGTCTTCTCATCAGAAACCACCCGGTCATCCCTAATTTTTGTTTGGCACACGATCATGCTCAACAGAGCATTGAGAAAAACTTTCCACTGTTGTTATCCAGAAGAAGCAACTGGAGGGAGTATGACAAAGTAGAAATCAAAGAGGGGGTAAAACAGGAGGCATAGTTTAAAAAAAGGAAAGAAGGGTGTGAACAACAAAGATGGGTATCAAATGTGAAGGTGATATAAAATGGGATTAAACCTTGTCAATTATTGGAAAAAAAACATTTAAAACATTTTTTTGAGAAAAATAACCAATTAATTGTTGAAAAAAATGTGTAGGTTATATAAAATATTTTAGAGTTGACCTCAGAAAATAAATTGGTGGATTGGATGAGATTGTTATACGCATTATTTTCCATCTCTCTTTTGCTAACGTTTTCTACGCTGGTGGGAGGGACCCAGGAGGAAAGTGTATTGGCTTTTTTCCTTTTCTTCTCTTTTTTTATGCATACGATTTAAGAAAAGATCCAAAAACAAGTTGCTGCTCAGTTAGCAGCAGCAAAACACTAGGGGAAAGGACATCCCACTTGTCCAGGATCATTATGTTGGGATAGGCCTCCCCCTAGGCCAAAAATATCAGGACACAAGGCTCCCTCGCTACGCACACCAATTAATGGAAGTGATTTTTTTAAATATCTTCTATATCTGGTAATCTGGAATATATTTACTTCATAATTATTTAATTTAAATTTTAAAATAATATCATTCGCGCCTAACATCTGGATTGTGATGATATTTATATCACACTGAAAAAAAATACGTTGTACAAAACTTATAATTTTGTATTACAAATTTGTTACTTCGATGGTATTAGTCTTTTCTATGATTCTATCTATATATATGATTGTTATAAATACAAACATATCATATTATTTTTATTTTTTTAAAGTTTGTATATAGGACTGAAAATAAGATATTTTAATGACATTTAATTTGAAAAAAATATTTTTTTTATTTACAAAAAATATAATCTTATTTTCGTTTTATTTTTTATTTTTAAAATTGTATAAAAATAGTAAACATAAAAAATATGTTCTATTTTTTTAATTTTCAATACAAAACTTTAAATTAAAAACAAAAATTATTTTTGCAATTCAAACCATACCATAACGTTTTCTTATATAATGTTTTAAAAATAAAAAACAGGGACGAGCGCTATTATAAATAAAAAACGGTTTCTGAACTAAATTCCACTTAATTTCGTATTTATTTCTTCCCCAGAGAGGTTCTTGGGGGTTGGTTTGAGTTGACAGTGTTTGGAGAATCGAAATGTGGCGTCCCAGCCCAGAGGATTGCAGCAAGGTATAGTGTAGTTAAATTAATATACCCCACAGCTTCATTAATATGTATGTTCAGTATTCACGTGCAAGAGTTATAACAAGAATCGTGAACGCGGTAAAAAAAAGAAAGAGAGGGAGAAAGAAACAAAATGTATTGAAAATGAAAACGTGATGATTGAATGAAGATGTGATTTGCGTGTCTCACTAGATAGCTGGCGTCTGTGATTGTGTTGTGTTTCTTCAACCCTCACCAATTTACAGCCAAAGACACAATGTCACTAACACTAACACTAACCATTCTTCTGTTCAAACTCTTTACTTCACCCGTCACCTCTCATTACTATTCACCTTCACCCCCAGCCGCGCCATTTTCCGAATCTACCCCTCAATCTCAATCTTCCCCACCCGCCGCCGAATGGCTATTCGCCCATGCCACCCACTCCCCCCTCACCGACGCGGTGGCCGGCGCGTGTGGCTACGATGACCTCCTTAGAGGCGGTTACGGCATGGCCACCGCCGCTCTCAGTGACGCTCTCTTTCACCGCGGCCAGATCTGCGGCGCCTGCTTCGAGCTCCGCTGCCGTGAGGAGGACGCCGACTTCGACCGCCGGTGGTGCGTCTCCGGCAACTCCATCATCGTCACCGCCACCAATTTCTGCGCCCCTAACTATGGGCTCGATGTCGATAGCGTTGGCGGACACTGTAACCCTCCCAAACAGCACTTCGTGCTCCCCATTGAAGCCTTCGAGAAGATCGCAATCTGGAAGGCTGGTTCTGGCAACATGCCCGTTCAGTACCGCAGGTACAAGTTTCATTTTAAATTTTCTAAATTATTAATTAAAATTTGAAGACTAATTGCTATGTTTATATACTAATTAAAGGTATTAAATACTTGTAAATAACAGGTAAAATGAGTATTTGATGGCCTACTTTCTCTATTTTTAATTTAAAAAATGGATAGTTCTTAGGCTTTGGAGTGAAGCATACAATGGTTTTGATTATAAAATAAAATATAAATAACTAATAAAGAAGCTTTGATTTTGAGTCTTTTAAAGTATGTACAGGCATTAATCTTTTATTAAATGATTATAACCTTATACTTTATAGATCAAAAGTCTGATTGGAAACTGGGTCATTTGTATTCTTACAAGTATTTGTTTTGATTATATTTATGCTTGGAGCAGGATAAAGTGCAGAAGGGAAGGGGGAATCAGGTTTACGATTACTGGTTCTGGTATCTTCGTTTCGGTGCTGATTAGTAATGTGGCTGGCACGGGAGATATTGTTGCTGTGAAGGTTAAGGGTTCAAGAACTGGTTGGCTTCCTATGGGTCGGAATTGGGGCCAGAATTGGCATGTTAATGCGTTACTACAGAACCAACCTCTTTCTTTTGAGGTTATGGGTAGTGATGGAATAACTATCACATCTTACAATGTTGCTCCTAAGGATTGGACTTTTGGACAAACCTTTGAAGGCAAGCAATTTCAGTCTTGAAAATCATATTGGAGAAATTTCTCATTTCTTTCTCCTCCCATAGAGTTTTGATCTGATTAGGATTGTCAAACATTTGCTTCATTTTTGGTTCCTCACAACAAACCCTGTCCTGTACCTTAATTAATTTACAGGGGATGTAAGCGCATCCTATTCCAATCTTCAATGATTTTTATGAAAACGTGGCTTACAGATCATACTGAAATCACCAACTACGTTCTAGGTGGCCTAAAGGGTATTCATATAAAAATGTTAGAAATAAATATCTATTATATTGTGCTTAAAAGCATGTAAGAACTGTTTGTACGAAAACTCGAGCTTCCTCAACTAGAAAAATTGGATTTGGGATTATATACCAATTCATGTGACTATAGAATACAGTGGAACAAGAAGAAAAGAGAATTTCTTATGTTACATGCTGTAATAACTAATGGAATCTAAATCCCTACCAAAAGGGGGAAAAGGGTTTGTAAGCTAAGATTGAAGAATCCAACATCTAATTATAAAATTCGTTGGACTATCCTACCTTATATAAACTTAACGAAGCTAAGAAGAAATCAACGGTCCAAACTTCTCAGAGTTTCGTATGAGAATATGAGATTCAATAAGCAATGTATTTTACAAAATATGAACGACGGCTTCATAACCAACTCCATGATAATGCATGGCAGATACAAATCAGATTACATAGGTTATTTCAAAATTCAATTTCATTATAAATTTGAACAGTCAATTTTTTTAAATTATTTTGAGACATATGTTTTATAAACTTATCTTTCATAGGAAAATGGCTAACTTTGAGTTCTCATTTTCCATCGTTGAGATGGAGTGAGTGCTGGTTTGTGCAAAATTATTATCTTATACATCTAGGTGTTATGTGAATTAACAAGCATACGGAGATTGTCTTTTAAATTAACATAGATGAATATTACTTTCTTATTTTATATATTTGTTTCCTTTAGAGAAGTTAAATATTTTTTTTCGGACGTTGAGATAAATTTGTTAGTCTATACAATTTGTATATTATTTTCTTTTTTCGACGAAAACAATTTGTATATTTTGTATTGGTGAATAATTAAAGCTCAGTTAACAGAAACCTAATTAGCCCATATAAGGTAGGCCAGATTGAGAGTCCCTAATTTCTAACCAAATTCTTTCACCTAAAAAAAAGTTTGTAAGTGTGTACAACAAATCAAGCACCTTTTAGCATCTAGAATGATACTATGTTTATAAATAGAGATTAAAAAGAGGGGGTAGTCCTGATTCTACCCCCATAAGATGTCGGGCACCAGCTGGGAATTAAAATGCTTGTACTAGGATGACATTTTCTAGCTTTATGCTAGAGTTATAATATCATACTAATGTTTAACTGGTGTATTTATGAGATTAAACGGGAGACAAAAGGGAAGATGAACTAAGGTCACCCATTCCGTAATCTTGTTTTTCAGTGTGATTCCAACCCTTAATAAAAAGATTTCTTAATCACAAGAACTTTACAAGCATAAGTTGTTGCCATGTATCATCCTTACATTTTTGCCCATTGATTTGAGGTCATGACTCGTGATCGTTTTTTTTTTCCCTTTTAGGATTCGCAATAGATTAAAGAAAAGAAAGCCCAGAGGCACACAAAACATGGGCTAAAAACTACCAGCCCAAAGTTGAATGACTCAACAGTATACAAAAGATTACCAACCAGACTTTTCTTAGTGGGTTTAGGTATGGGCTTAAACAATAAATGTTCGTGGTGGGCTTAGATCTTCGGCTTAATAATTAAAGGAAATTGCCATTCACATCCTCCAAATATAAACATTAATTTACACTCCTTTCTAAATTTCTTTTACATCCATGCATTCCAACAGTTAAATTTTGAAACAAAAATATGATATTAGTTTTGGAAATATAATTTCAGATACCAAATAAAAGTACTTCTGGAAATAAAAATTCAAAACGCAAAAGATACTTCGAAAAATAATTTCCAGAAGCATAGTTAGCCTCCAAAATTATATCTCCAAAAGAATTTTTATTTTATTTTCAAAATTAAGATTCTCAAATGTAGACTAAATATAAAAACAATATATTAATGTTTTATTTTTTTATATGTTTCTTATTCCTATTGTAAATTTAAATAAAATCAATAAATAAAATATATTTATTCATATTCTTATTTTACCAAAGTTTTAATACATCAATAAACAATATAATAAAATGAAAAGTATAAATAAAATTTAAATAGAATGTAAAAGTCAATGATAATTAATATTAAAATATCATTACATAATGTTATATAATATTAAAAATAAATGTATAAATCAAGTGGTTGCATATGTTCTTTTTCTCCTTTTATATGTGATGGTATCCTAAATATCTACACAAGCTATCTTTAATGTTTGATGTGCAAGGTTGGCTCCTTGTGTGCCCTCTAGTATGCATCTTAGGTCAATCATTTTTTAAGGTACCTAAACAATTTTCTCAAATTTTTTCTACATATTAACATGTATTGATTAGCATATTAATACAGAAAAGATATTTATCCAAGGTTTAAGAGACATTTAACCATAATCATTGATTTCATAGCATTTCACATATGCTATGAAACCAATCCAAGTATCCATCGATGTAGTGGACATTAGTGGATACATCACCTCTAATCTCATGTAGCATCACTAATTCTTTAAAATGTTAGTAAGAATGATCAATATCATTGATACTTTTCACCATGTTAAAATGATCAATCTCATGTAGCATCCAACTGGCCGTCTCCAATGCAACACTCGTACATATCCTCTAGCCAGCTAAATTGAACAGATGCAGCACAGGTGGATTGATTTTCCATGTTTGCCTCCCCCATGGAAATGTGTAACAACTCCTATAACACCTCACATGGAGCCTCTCTCTACATCAGAGAAAGAGAGGACATATCATCCAACGTGATAGTCATCTTTTCTATTGATGAATAGAAGGCGCATGTATCTTAATGTCACCTTTCAGCAAATGTTGACACTAGCCCGCGGTCCACAATGCCATGCCTACAGGTAAGTAATAGAGCCAAAATCTCGAACAATGTCATGAACATACTTGTTCTGCAATCCTTTCAACTTTCGTCCATGCGAAACAACCTTTAATATACCATGGTGCTAAATCAATAAATTGCACATTCAATTACAAATCATTATTTAGTATTGGTTAAAAATAAATAAGTAAATAAATAAATACTACCTCCACATTCCACAATAATGTAATAATAGGGAGACTGTATGAACGCAACACTAAAGTGTCCACAGGGCTACTAGGAAAACCTTTTGATGCCCGAGTATGATCTTCCTTCTACATAAATGTAGCCGACCTTACACATTTCTCATGGACTACATTTATAAGATGTGCTTCAGTGTGTGCTGATGAACGTCTTGTACCTCTGCCACCTTTAGTTTTTAGAGGCATGGCTAAACATTTATAAAATGAGAAACTAACATAAAAAAAATTTACAAGTTCACTTATGAAAATTAGAGTTAAGAACAGATTCATGCTTACATTCGGACATCTTATTTTCAAATAAGAAATCAAGTTTTGAAAACAAGATTACAGAATGCAAGCATGAATTCATTTCAGATTATAAGTTTTGAAAATCAATTCTATTTCATTTCGAAATCTTATTTCTAAAACTTGATTTATTTTTTGAAAATAAAATTTCAAAATATAAAAATGTAATTTCATAATCTTATCCTTTCGTCTAAAAAATTGACTTCAACGATTTTACGAATAAATCAACTTAGAAAACTAGGAAAAAACACGAATAAATAAAATTTAGGATTGAATTTTTACGTCTCGATTGAAATATAAGTGAGGAGTTGAAATGAATAAATTAAGAGATGTAAATTTAACACGGCAAGCTATGCAAAAAAAGAAGACGAAAAGATAAAAGAAAAGGAAAAGAATATTTTAAAATTTATTAATTTTTTAAAAATTAAAAGAGATGAAAAATAAAAAAAAGATAAATAATAAGTCCATAATTAAATGGTTTGTTGTAGAATTATTAGGTCTGCGCTTAAACACTAACCGGTTGGATTTCACACCTGTTACAACAAATATCTCCAAGACCAAATTGACTACCCCGACTTTACCAGAAAAGAAAACCAAATTATACATCTTCGAAAAAAGGTGACAAGAAGACCCAAAAGAGAGGGGAAACAGAATGAGAAATCAGAAAACATTGCCTAATCCCACTCCTCTGGTATCACAAAAAACCAAAGCAGAAACCAACACTGTAATGAGTTCAGTAATAGTTGATTATTATGTTTTCAAAAAAAAAATTGAAGAGAAACATTTGGTGTAATAATTTAAGAGTCTGATTTATTATTAGAAGCAATCCTTAGGTAGACAATCTTAACGAATTGATAGTTTTGTGATAACATTGTTCAGCACATGTTCTCCCAAATTTGACAGTTAAATTAGATATGGTATCTTAACTTTTTTCGGTCAATTTTATGTAATTTCTCTTCCTTAATACGCTGGACAGGTTTCGATTTTTTTCCTCTTTTTGACGTTCTTCGACAGATTTCATTATTGATGTCCTGAAATAGAATTTGATAATAGAATACCAAATGTAAACTAATATGCTGCTTACATATACTGAAAGTAAGTTGATCACTCATAAAACATACAATAAAAGATTAAAACGAAGGGAAACTAAGAAATTAATTTATAAGAAAAAAAACTCGAGTAAAAAGTTGAGTTGATAATACAAAATTGAAATTTAAGATAACTTTTGGTAAGTGTAACTGGTGATTTAGTTTCTATTTATTACAAATAATGTATAATGCCTATTAGAATGAGAGATGAAGAATTTAAATTCTACTAAAGAAGGTCCTGGATTTAAATTTGTGTTCAAAAAAAAAAAAACTCTGAATGAAATATGCATCTTGAATGGATCCAATCACTTAGGTTGGATTAGTCAATTCCTAATTTCACTTATCTTGGACTTTCTACTCCCAATACGCAAAATTAAATCACTGAGACTGGTAGGTTTTAAAATTGAGGTCTCTAATTGATTATGATAATAAGTTAAGCAAAGAACTGTTTAAAGGATAAACCGGTTTAACACCAAAACAAACAAGTGGATTGATTGATTTGATTCCATATTATCTTGTACATTTAATATTTTGATTAGGAGAAGTATTGATTTCTAACTCCTTGAGTCCTTCCTTGTCTACATTTACTTCCTTTAAACATTATGTTATTCCTCCTCCTTTTATTTTATCTCTATCAGAATGTTTAATAGACCAATAAATTTAGACCTGCACTATACGATTGATTTTTACACAGCTTACATCACCTTTCCAAATTTCAACACTGAAATCAAATAAACAATGCTGCTGACAGTTATTTCCATTCTACAAATAGAAGTCAAATTAATTTAGAGAGAAATATTAGGTACATACATAATTACTGTCGCTATATTTGTTTGAGTAGGTTAAAAAAACTTAATTACATTTTAAAATTTTCATCTACCCAAAGTAAATATGTGATTTCATGGCCAAACGCGTAATTTTGGACCACACTGAAAAGGTTAAGTGGGTGATACAGATTCAATTCAATTAAAATTAGGCTGGTTCAATAAAACCATTTATGAAAATATAAAAGGTAATAAATATTTGGTAAAGTGTAAATAACGTAAACCCAAAATTCAAAAGCAATGTTTCTGTAGGTGTACTACCCTCAGATGCACGTGCAGTGGGTAATACCAGAATGTAAAAAAATAAAAATAAAAAAATGATTATATTTCTTGGTACCAACCATATCTAGATTTTAACAGTTGGGAATTAGTAACATATCATAGCATTGCATATTAGCCCTTGAGTAGAAACTTTAAGAACACATCATTTAAGTTGCTACCAAAATTATGATTAAAGTGAATATAAACAGTTAAATATGTTTGGCATGGATCTTAGTGAACAAATTAAAACCGGGGGTTTGAATTTGGTTTACATTTACAATTTTATTTTATTTTTTAATTTTGTTTTTCAGGTTATGTTATCTGATGGGATTTGCATGTGGTGCCAATTATTCAAGCTTTTTAAACTTGGGAACAAGTTTACCAAACGGTTAAGGAAACACAGCAAGTGATGAACAATTTGAATGAATTTTCGTCTTTTGCCATTTGAAAAGAAGGAAGAGAACCAATAATATTTTGTATGGTTTATAGGAAAGAAGGTGGTTGCAGGGAAAAGGTAACAAAAGCATAGAAATGGTGCAGAGGTTGAAATGATATCATGTCTGGATGCAGCAGACAAGTCCTCAAATATGGATCCCACAAAGGACTTGTTTGAGAACTGACAAGGGGATCGATCACATAGCCTTGCATGCAATAAAGTACAAGCCATATGGTGGAGGCCTATAAGCAGCTTTGTAGCATGTCCCTGACTATCTTATAGTTGGGACAAGCTATAATGTGTTGTAACATCTTCCAAAGTCATGTGGTAGTATAGACTATAGATTATCATTGCATGTGTTCATGGTATGAAAACCCCTTTCAGGGCATTGAAACATATCCACATGCCCTTCAGATGTGCCTTATTTCAACATGTCACTCTCAACAAATGTTCTTTACAATGAGGCCATTCACATGGTCCAGATTAAGTTAAATTTGGTGAACTAATTAATTTCCTCAACTGGTCTCAACCTCCAACCCGTGGTGTGTTTAGCTCTAATGCATGTCCTTCAATCCCTTTCATAGTGCTTTTGCTGAAACCATTTCATAGGCTATGCACAAAAGATATGCAAAGGTTGGAAAACAACAACCATAATGTTAGAGTGAGCATTCGTGTGATTGCCCTTGACGTTTCTTCTGTTTGTGTTAGGCAGTGTTGGCTGAGTTTCCTTGGCACTTCATCACTGACAGTGACAACATTAAAATATTTCAACTTTTGTTGTGACTAGTCAAAACTACTTTAGCATTATGTATAATCAACAACCACAAACTGAAGTAACATATCATGTATGGTAACAGACATAGGCATCAGGTTGAGAAAGATAAACTAATTGGTTACATGAGCCCTCAAACCAAAGTCAGGTTCTTGTCAAAGTTTTGTGATAAGTTTTGTTTGTTAAACATTAATTGAATCTTAAACAATAGATCAGGGTAAGAACAAGGATAAGCAAATGTTAATCCACTACATGTTATAATTAAGACTAATCAATGGAGAACAGGTTTAGACTGGTAACTTTTAAAATGTCCAAAACAAATGCATGCATAATTTGTTACCAAGTGCATATATCCATTCAATTTAGTGGGTATGCTGGCCTCAGGGGAAACATTTTTTATTAAAATGTCAATCCACACTCCTTTGTATCATTAATGATTAGCATAAATTATATCCAAAATCAATTGCATACATAGTTACCCTCTTCCAATTATTTCAAGGTAGTTGCCATTCGCTTTCAGATCTTGAATAATTTCCCCTGCCAAACTTATCTCTATTGAAAAGTCCTATTCTTCTACCTAATTGATTTTGAACTTGTAGTCGTTTTCTTCTTCATCTGAATTAGTGAGAAGCAACTAATGGATGTTGAACCTTTCAACTTGTTTTATAGTATATATCAATAATTATGATAAAGTCTTGAATGTAGGGGCTACTGAAAACTGAAAACCTCCCTAGCCCCTTATTTTTTTCTCTATATATCTTTTTTTACTTTACACTCTCTTGACAGCTGGTGGAAAAACATATGGTCCAGAATGGTTAAAACATCTTACTTAGCACAAGGAAACAAGTAGAACAAGGAGATATATGTGTAACACTGCAGGGACCCCTCAAAGAAAGAGGGTTGTTTGTGACCGACAAAATCCCATTTAGGGATTTTTATGATGGGCAAATGGGTATGTCAATTTATGAAAGGATCCCTAGGTTGGATTTATGGTGGAGCTCGTGATCCAAGTAATCACTGCCATGTCTTTAATTGCTTGTTATGTTTACCAACATAGACACATAAAACAGTCCACCCCAAGAGGACACTTGACAAGATGACAACAAGGGCACGTGCCTTTCCCTTATATGCCCATTTTTTGTCATATTAACAAAATTTAACCCCATTCCATTATGTCCTTCTGAGACACAGTGACCCATCTCCTTTCTGCATTACTTTGACTTAGATCCCTCTTCTCTCAAAAATCTATATTTCAACACTCCATCCCTTTGAAATTGGATCATCCACTTTCACTATCTAATCACATTTAAGGTTTTCATCAGAGTATTTGTCACCATACCATTATATATAATTTCATTAATGTGTCCTGTTAATGAGTATTTTAATTGTGATTAATGATCGAGAAATTAACATACACAAAATTTTTAGTTAAAATTATCATGAATATGTGTTGGTAACATTCTTCACATTTAAGATATTTATTAACATTTTCCTTTAAGAAGGATCCCAATATATGTGCTTTAAGATTGTTAGTTAAAAAAAAAGTAATTTTTTTTAGTTAAAAATCATGGTCATTACATTGAAAATCATGATGAAAATATGTTGATAATACTTTTCTAACATTTATATTGAGCCTTATTATTACATTTGATTGAATAATTTTAAATAGTCCGACAAATTAATGGCATTAATCTTCTTACTTGTTAGATGCGAATCTTTTTATGTTTTTAGAACATTAATTGAATACAATTATTTCTTTCATTTAATACTTTAAACAGTAAAAGAATTAACAATGCAACAAGTACAATGGGAATTATTCCTCAACTACTACCTCAAGTTAAAAGTTGTAACATACTTTCTCTGAGGGCTTAATTAGATTTCTTGTTGAAGAATGAAGAGTGAAGAATGCTATGTGAATTATTATTTGGTAGATATAGGTAGAGTGTGGAATAGATATTGATGAATTAAAGAGGTAGCCCTTGTTGGAGGGTTGGTAATGGTTAAATAGGGTTCCATAGGTTGAGAAGGGAGAGCTGTCTAATCGTTAAAAAGTGTATTGTCCAATCCATAAGTCAGCCTTGTCTGAGTTGACAATATTCTTATGGACTCTTTAACAAGAACAGTTGGAGAAGAATAAAAAAAAAATGTAACAATAAAAATAGAAGTATCATTATTGTTATTATTATTAAGAAAAGGGTGTGTGAGTTTGTCTAGTGAGGAATACTGAAGGAAGGACATGGACATTTATATAGGTATTCCATGGACAGCTCAAATACTGTGTATTCCAGCTAATTGTTGATACAGGTATGTATATATATATATATATATTCATATATTATATAGTTATCAATATGTCCTGTTTTTGTATTGTTTCATTTGCTTTATTTTTGATAAGGTTTAATTGCAAGAAAGCGGCGTGCAGTTATCAAGATGAGAAAGCCTGTCAAATTGCTTCATTCGGTTTAACCCACTCTTAAATCATGTAGGGTCATGCCTTGTAAGCCTTCAAACTCTACATATCAAAATTTCAAAATTTCACACACTGCATGAAACTATTTTTTTTTAAATATTTTTTTTATTATATCTATTTTTTATTTTTTATTTTTATTATTTTAAAAGGAGATGTAAAAATAAATTAATTTTTTATTGTATCTATTTTAAAAGGAGAATTTAAAATAAAATTATAAAAAAATAAACTGAGAGAGAAGGAGAAAAAATTAAAGACAGAAAGATGGTTTAGAAATAAATAAATAAAATATTTTTAAAAAATAGAAAATTTAAAGAGAAAATTAAAAATATTGTAAAGTCATAAAAATAATGGAGAGAAAATTTAAGAAAGAAAGATATGGGAGAGAGAAAAAGTTTTAAAAAATTTTAAATAAAAAAGTGATTAAATATTTTAAGATAGAATTTAAAGAAAAAAAATTCAGACAAAAAATTGAGAGAAAGACAAGTTAGAGAGAGATAATTTAAAGGAAAAGTAGAGAAAAAATTTAATGAAAGCTTAAATTATTTAGTTAGAGAAAAAGTAGTGAGAAATGGATATTTTAAAGAAAATAATAAATTTTAGAGAGAAAAAAGAATTTAAATAGAAAAGCTTAGAAAAATTAAAATTAAAATGAAAGAAACATTTAAAAAAATTAAAGAAAAAAAGTAATAAATTTTTAGAAAAAATTAGAGAAATTTGTAAAGTTAAATTATTATAAAAAATATATATTATGTAGTTATGGACGAAAATCCACTTAATCCAATGAAGTTAAGAATTTTGTGGGTTAAATTAAAAGAAAAATTATATTTAGGTGAACTATAAAATAAAGAGATAAAACATTAGTTTAAAAGAAATTCAACAATGAGTTATGAATTACTTTGACTGCTCTAAGGTGTTTAGTTTTTTAACTTAGAAATGTACTATTTGAAAGTTATTTGGATAAAGTAAATTTGATATTTAGTAGGATAAAAATTTCTAAAATGCCTGTTTTTTTATTTAAAAAACCCAATTCAGAAACTCAAGAGAATTGAAATCTTTATATTCCGAAGTTGGTAAAAAGAACTTGTTATATTGAAAATAGAAAGAATGGAGTAAGAAAAGATTGATATTAAAAATTATAAAAATATAAAATATGTTGAAGAAAAATATCACCACAACGATGATTTAATAATCTTTTAAAATTTAAATAATTATGTATTATCATAATGATATAATTTTTTAAATGTATTTTAAATTTAAGTAATTATGTATTATAATTTTTTAATTTTTTATTCATTTAAAAATTGGGAGGAAAGGTTCATCTAAAAATTACAAATGATAATAAAAATACTATATTAAAGTATTCTGCAGATATTATGTAAATCTAAATAAATAATGCTGAATTATATTATGAAAGATGTTTCCTACTTTTCCGTTCCTTTTAAGAGAGAGTAGAAAGTTTGTGCATGTTAATTGATATCCATATTCTCTAATTTTTTTTTTGAAATTAGAATGTAAAATATGAAAATTTGATAGCATTCATTATTTGTATGAATTAAGCAAATGCCGGGCAGCTATTCAGACAAAGGAAAAACTAATTATTTTATTAAAAAATACTATTACAGGTGAAGTTACGTCAATCATATCGATCATGCAAAATCATGAGCAGTATACTGAAGGCCATTCTATACATTCTAGCAATATAACAAATTGTACCAATGGAATATTATTATTATTATTATTATTATTATTATTATTATTATTATTATTATTATTATTATAATTTCACATAAACAATTCATTTTATTATTTTTCTATCTCTTTGATCGATCAATATTAACGATGGACCACATGAATAATGCAATTCAACGCTCATGGGTTGAGCAATTGAAAGTTTCAACCGTAGATTAATTTAATTTGCTTGATATAGGTTTCTGTTTTATTGAAAAACTTCTCAAAAGTTATTGCCAAGTCCTAGAATTAAGCCAACGATGGACCATATGAGTTTATTGAGTTAATATAGATCACAGGGAGGAGTGGGGAAAGATTTTGTTTGATTTATAAGAAAAGGAGAGAGAAAATAAAAAAAATTGAATATTATATATTTAGGATATTTAAATAAAATTATTAGATTGAGAAGTTTTTTTTTAATTTCTTTTTAACTTTTATAATTTTAGAAAAGAGGTAAAACTAAGTGAACAAAGATTTTTTCTTCAAAAAATTGAATTGAATATTAAAAATATATGTTTCTCTCATTTCTTGCATTTTTTATTTCTTTTCAACTAATTAAATACTATGTTAAAATATGAGATTTTAAAAGCAAGTTAAGGGGAATTAGTTTTGTTTGTATAAGTAAAATATATTGCCTGTTTGTTTACATGGTGGAACAAGCATATATAACTACGTTTCCAGCAATCGAGAAAGGATTGTTGTCGTTCAATGTGTATAAGGATGTGTGCAAAATCGATTTTTCACTTAAACTAACTCATATACAAACTAGCTAAGAATCTGTGAGCTTGAATCAATTCTACCTAAAAAGGTAACAAAACTGTTCAGTGATATTAAATCGATTCTAGCACTTTAAAAATTGATTTTCTCCACCACAAAATAATACCAAAATAAAGGATTTGTTATTCTTTAAAAAGGGTAGATTTTATCTTTTTCAACGATTTTTTTTTCCTATACAAACAATCAAAATTTAAACATATATTGATATAGTTAAGAGATACAAGTATTTCTCAAACCAAATTTTGTTGGCAACTTAAATTGTTTTTTAAATGAAAAGTAGTATGATAATGAAAATATACTAAAGTTTAGTTTCCATCAATTAAAAATGTTTTGCTTTGAATTGATGATTTAATTTTTTATTTACATAGGAAAAGATACATAAATTTTATTTTATTATCTCTTCTAACTTTTTTATTAAAATTATTTTTATATAAAATAGAATTTTTTTATATAATAAAATAATAAGATATTTCCTAAAAAAGAAATATATATTTGAAATTAAAGTAAAATAAACATTAAACATTATAATTTTATAAATATAAAATCATATAACTATGAATGAAAAATTTATTTTACAAATAAATAATAAGTATAAATATATATATATATATATTAATTTCATTTGAATTAAATTAATTTTTTAAAATTAAATTCAAAATATAATCTAATTCAATAACAATTAAAATTTTAACTTTTTCAATTTTTGAATTTGTTATTGGATTTCCAAATTGGTGGTTTGGATTATATTGAAAAAAATTACTAAGGATTATATTAGATGAAAGCTGTAAGTTGATAAATTACAAATTAAATTATAAATATTTGATAAAATTAATTGTTGAATTAATTGATAAATTAAAATAATAAATAAAAATATAATTAAATAAAAAATTAAAATATGATAAGTTAAATTTTTAATAATAAATATATTAAAATTTCATTAAATTAAAATAATTTTTTTTATTTTTTATATAAATAAATTTTAAATAATTTTTTAAAAGTAACTATTTTAATAAAATAAATAATATAATAATTAAAATATTATATCATAAAAATATACTAAGAATAAAAATAGAAAAAATATTTAACTAAAAACTGTGTAAAAACCGTTGTTTTGAAAATCGGTTGATTCGAGAATCATTTTTCTCTCCAGGCTAACTGAAGTATAAATTTTTTTAGCAAAAAGCCGATAACAAACCAATAAAATTAGTAAAAAATCTATAAACCAGTTTTATATAAAATAAAATTGTTTTAATATTTTTTAAAAATAAAAATTTTATTTTATTTTATTTATATAATTTAAATTTTAACCATTAAATCTTGAATTGATATTTTAACCAATTCAATAATCAATTTAATTTTAAAAATATTGGTAAAAACTATTTAAAATATTTTTTTTGAAATGTATTATTGAAGTAGTAGTTGAAATGTTTTCATGCAAACTGATTCTCTTCAATACCAACGGCCGTCTGACCTTGAGGCAGAGATATTTGGTTGTCTTCAATACTTTGGGAACACTGAATTTATGTGCAAATGGTCCACCGTTTTACCTTACACCATTTATGTCAATTTATTCTACAACTTTGGGGCATCAACAAAACATACATCTCTTCACTATAGGTTTTTTTTAATTTCTATTTAAGGATATATAATAAAAAATTAATAAATATGAAATTTTCATTAAAATTTATATTAGTTAACATTATTAATGTATTAATTTTTTAATAAAAAATTACTATAAAATTTTTTATCATGTATCATACATATTGGAAAAATTATTATATTATTTGTGAGACATACTAATCAAAATTCTAAAAACATTGTTTAAAATAAAAAAATAGAAAGTTTTACTAAAAATAACAATATTATAAAAATTATAATGATCATGTATTTAAATTTATAATTTTTTACTTTTAATTTTTAATGAATAATTTTTTTAAATTTTTCTATAATAATAATAATAGTATAAAGAAAAATACTAACCGTTATTTTCAAGCTATTGGATAGCAATTTTTTTTTTTAATATTATTACTGCTATACATAGTTATACTTATACATGTTATAACATTATTATTAAATTTTAATTGGAATAAAGTGATATAACAGTTTTTTTACACTTTTATTTAACTATAACTTGTTATATTATTAAAAATAATTTTATAATAATTATATTTATCATAATTTTTAATTGATTAATACTGTAATTTTTACATTGATATTAAATAGTTTTTATTAAATCAAAGTAAATAATTCTCCAAGAAAACAGTATTTAAGTTAGTCTATCTATGAATCAAAGTAAAAGCACCAAATAGAAATTAAAAGTAATGTTTATACATTAATTTTGTGTTTTATGTTATATCATTTCACCCATAATCGTAGAGTTGTTGGCGCTTACGCCTTGTTTGGATAATGCAGAAAAAATAAAAAAAATGTTATTTAGAAAAATATAATTATTTATTTATATAAGTGCAAGAAAAAAAATAAATAATATAAAATTATTTTTTTGTAGTTTTTTATTTAACCAGAAAACGGTAATACATTTTTTTAATATTTCTTTACCTAATCCATAACTTTTTTCTTTTAAAAAATGCTGAAATTAATTAAAAAAAAAGACTCCCATCCCACAAAAATTTTGCCACAAAGAGAGAGGTTTTTTTTTTTTTTTTTTTTTTTTTACGTGGGCCTTATCCGAAAATTTTCTCCCTTTCTTCATTTTAATCTCAATTTAAACAATAAAAGTAATTTATTTTTATCCCATTTCTCTCCTCTCTCTATTTCTGTCCCTAATTCTTTCAAAACAAATAAAGTGTTGAAGAAAACAGATGGGATATTTATTGGAGAGGTCAACATTGACAATAATTATATACTGTCAATAAGTGTTTGCTATAATATAGTTATGTGACTCATTATTATTTTTCCTTAATTACAAAGTTTTTAGTAATATTTTTTCCTACTATATATATAAATAATAGTCACTCACCTATACGAATTTAACAGTATAAAACAATGGAATTCTTATAAAAAAAAAATAAAGAAAATGTGATTAAATTTGAACTGAGCTTAATTAAATTCTAAAATAAGATGTGGAATGTGGTAGTATAAATTTGCAGAAATTTTTCAATGAAAGTTGGTTTAAAAGATAGAATTAACAATATTAACAAAAGCCAAACTTTATTTTTATTCATAAGTTATTTACAAGTATCTTAATATTAGTTGACTTCAACCATCTCAATTTGTTGTAAAATGAAAACTTGAAGAGAAGTTTTTTTTTTTCTTTTACTTTTTAAGAGAATTTAATTAAAATAATGAAAACGATGCATTCCTAGACGAATTCTCATTTGCACACTAAAAAAAGTTATTCAAAAGCATTAAAAAGAACTTATTCATAGTAATTTATATTTCTTAAATTTTATTTTAGTACTATTAATAAAATTTTTAAAATATCTTTTGAGTTTATTTCTGTAAATATCACGCTTACGTTTGCGTATAAACTCATTTAATCGCTGTGGATCATTTGATAACTTTTATTAATATATAGTCCCACTTTAAAATTTCCGTACCAATTAATGGTTTGTTAACAAAGACTATACGAATAATGAATGTCAAATTTGTCGGGTAGCCATGATTTTTTTTTTTCTTTTAAATCATGTTTATCCTTTTAAAATTAGTGAATTAGTATTAAAACGATTAGTGTGTTTGACATGAAAATTATTTATCCATCTATATTAGTATATTTTGAGCTCAATTTCGATTCACAGGTCAAATGGATTAAATTTATTTATTTTTGGTTTTATTCGTTCGCTTATATACATATTCAAAATTACAAATAATATGAATTTAATATATTTTAAGTTTATTTTTTTGTTTGTTTGAAAGTATATATATATGAATTGGATTGGCAAAAATACAAACTATTAAAAATAATAAATTTTGTCTTGGTCTATTATTTAATTAAGAAGTTAAGCAGATTACACCTAAACAAATTCAGTTAATTCTTGTAAAAGAAAAATTATCCATGAGGTCACCACGAAAATTGTTTATGTGAATAACACATCTTTTTAACACGGGGACATTTTAAAGTGATTACTTTAGACCTAAAGGGCTTTATCTTTCTTTTGTCTTATTAGATTTTTTATGTCATATGAGTTTATACTAATCATTAATTGGGGTATTGAAACTATCAGTTTGCACATGTGCTTTTCTACCTAATCACTAAGTTTAAACTTAAATATTATTTTATGGGGAATAATTATTTTACTATGAATTAAATAACCATATATAGTAGTGCAAATTGCTCAGCCTGTACACATAGTACATCTTAATGGAAAATGTTAAATTTTATTTTACTTTTTTAATATAATCTCATGTAGGACATTGTAAATCATTAATTAATTCTGATGAAGAAAAGGAGAAAGAAGAAAAATTAAGAATATATAAACGGTATACATTAATATTACGAAAGTGATGTTAGGAGAAGATTAAACGAAACCACGATGTTACAAAGTCATAATTAAATTCAATAATAATTTGTCTTAAAGTTGATGGATTAGAAGTCATATGAATTTCTTAGGTATCAGAAATAGAATAAGCATTAAGCATCAAACACTATGCTGTATAATTGTATTACATCTTGTTGTTGTGTGGGTTGCATTTGGACAAACTTGTCTTTATGTCCTACATGGACCACACCTCAAAAGGGAAAGTTACCTTTTAAGATTATTTCTTGGTTGATTAATTAATTTATTAATTATCTTTTGGGTGGTTCGGAGCCAAAGGATTAACACAGTAATGCTTTGGGATTATATATGTAATACTTTTCTTTCATTTTTAACTACAAACGAAAAACTGGCATCCAGCGATTCTCGTGGCTTCGTGATGCCATGTGAAGGTAAATAATCATTTCCTATAAATAAAAGACAAAAAAGGTTAGCAAAATTTCAAAAGACCACCAAAAGAAATTCGCAAATGGCATGTTACTATTTCAATTTATGAGTGGTTTAATTGTATTTCTTTATTTGCAAATCTAAATAATATTTTCATGGTTTGATTCACCTAAGCATCTAAATTATATTACTTTTAGTAAATTATCTGTTCTTTTCTTCATTTTTTTTTTCAATTTATACTTGTTCTTCTTCCTTCAAATTTCATCCACTCCTCCCTCTCTTTACATGTTTTATCCTGTTTCTAAAATTTAAATATTCTTTACTCATATTCTATTATTATTATTATTATTTGAATCATTAGGTTTGAACTTGGTAATGCATGTCTACATTAGTTCATGGGTAAAATATATAAAGTACAAAATTGCATGGTAAGAAAATTTATGACTTTGAGAAAACAATTATCACATAAACTTATTTTCCCCCCTTTCTTCTCCCCTCTTGATTGGTCATGCTTCACTTCTATTATAGTTAATTAGCTTCTTTTTCACCAAAAATGGTAAGAATTTTTTAGTAGCATCAGTGTAATTAATCTATATATAATATACAACAAAAAATAACTTTGTAGGAAAAAATAAATTAGAATCCAAATACTATTATATTCAGAATATATGTTTGTTTATGAGTTTAATTATTTTGTACGATGTTATAAGTTTAAATTTAAATACTGCGATTGAACTGAAAAATGCTACTGTTTGAAAAAATAACCTGAAAAAGTTACGTATGTTGTACATGTATGATGTATCCCTTGAAAAGAAATTCTTAAGTAATTTTAAAATAAAATTAAATATCTGTATTATTACTATTAAATATGTATCATATTACTTATATGAAGTCACAAACAGTTAATGACCAAATACTTTACATGTAATATCATGTGTTTTTTAATTATTGAGTCGTGGTTCTAAGTGGAATTTGCTTAATTTTTGCTCTCTCATTTTTTATTTGTTATTTAAATTAGTTTCACATTGATTAAAAATTTAATTAATATCATTATTTATGTTTAAAATTTTATATTATTATTTTAATTATTTTTCTTATGAGTTAATATTCTTATAAAAATAAAAACATAATAGAAAAAATAATACTATTATCTTAAATTTCTAAAATAACCATTATTTTTTAAAATGATGAAAAAAGAAAAAAAATGAAAGAAGTAATGTAGTCTTACCTTTATCTATAAGAATATCCGATCAATGATATTAAAAAAGAGTTTTTTTTTTTATGAAAAATGCAAGAAATTTTTAGAAATAATTTTATAATACAAAAATAATAAATTTTATTAAAAAATATTTAGTATATTTTCAAGTAATAAATATAATAATTAATTTAATTTTAAATAAAAATATCATTTTACTTCTTTAAAATCAGCGAAGGCGAATGTTAACAATTTTTTTATTGCATGACGATATATGAGTTCGAAGTGTAAAAGTATTAAATGTAATTTATTATATATTTTTAATTAATTAATTAATTAACAAATAAGTGTATATGTTCAATTGATTTTTTTTTGTTTTTGATGTATTAAATTTGTAATTGTATTTTTTTTTCTTTTTAATTTCGATTATATATATTTTTAATCTTAAAACTTTTAAGCAACTATATCACTTTAATTTTAAAATTTCTAAACAATTTCAGTTTTACAGTTATTTTTTTCTATCTATTTAAAATTTTTAAAGTTTGATATAATTGATAAATAATTGTGTCTTTTAAATATATTGACAAGGATTTGAATCCTATTTGTGTGTATGAAAAAGAAATTTTACTGTGAGAGATAAAATCTGTTTTAATAATTTTTAAGTTTTGAAGAAATATTAATCTATGACTAACAGGTGTAAAATGTCATTATATATATATATATATATATATATATATATATAATATAATATAATATAAATTCTCAAAAAAAAAAAATTCTAATAAAATGTTTGATGTTGATGATAGATTTGAGACAAAAGACTTTAAAACATTAGAATTAATTAACTAGTTATTAAAAGTTGATAAAATGTTGAAGAATTTTATAAGATGTAAAAATTAGAGTTTAAAATAATTTTTTTATTTTAAATAAAATTTAATATTTTAATTACTAAATTTTGAGCAAAACAAAATTTAAAACTTTGTAACCAATATTAATCTGAGAATAATTTTTTCAAAAAAAATTAAAATTTAATAAAAAAAATTAACAATAGGATCAAATTTTGTTTATTTGAAAAGTTCATAAACTCAATTGTTTTAAAAAAATAAAAGTAAAATTACGCATAATCCTACTAAAAATAAAAACACAATTAAAGAGTAGATATTATTATTATTAATAATAATAGGAACAAGAGATGGTACATATTTAATAATGAATGAAAAGAAGTTATGTGGAGTGTTCCTAAAGTTTGATCTCTTTCAAATAATGACGGCTGAAGTGTAGTTATAATGAATGTATGTGCATACCCCAATGAACTTAACTCCCTTCTTTTCACGTGAATGATATCTTAAACGTCTTCTTCAATATCTCCCCATGGATTATATATGTAGGGATCTCAATTCATAACATCAAAATATTCAAATATGTGGATACCGTCTTTTAGCTTATAGACACCAAATAGTGACACATTCGAGTTATTGCTGCCTCCACGTCACACACCCTAATCGTCTCTTCACCTTTTTTGTCAAACATCAATAACCTTCTATGCAACACAATTTTTTTAATTAATTTAAATATATTGTTATTAGAGATGAAATAAAATCCAAATCTATGTTATCCATCTATCTGCTGCTTGACTTTGATAGAAAAAATTCGTTTTATCAAAGTTCAAGGATAATCCACACTTGATTCGTATACGAGAATTTGTAGAGATGAATTTGAATTTGAGAATATAGATAGTGGTTGTGGTATAATAATTATAATATTATTTAAATCAAATTATTAGATTATAATATTTTGTTAAAAATAATTTTATTATTTTATTTAAATTTTTAACATTATTTAAATTAAAATATATTTGATATATTATTTATTTAAAAATATATGCATAAATAAATAAATATTAAATATTTTAAACAAAAATAGGATATGTGTTTTCTGTTTAGTGAGACGGAGACGGAAAGAACAAAATTGCTCACAATTTGTCCCGATGTCATGCCTGATTGTTATATAAGATTTTTTATACTAATAATTAATTAAAAATAATAAATATAATTTTTTAAATTTATTATTTAAAAAATAATAATTCTTAATAATATAATAATTTATAATTTTATAATGATGTAAAAGTATTTTATATTATTAATATATTTAACTATATTTTATTAATAATAATTTTAAAATATAAAAATTTTATAATATTTTTTAAAAAACAATAAAATAAAATATTTCAATTTATGTGATAAATTGTTTAATATTTATTTTAACCTAGATATAAGTATTTTTTATTAAAAACTTTTAAAAAAATTATCTTAGTTACATATCTAAAATTTAAATAATTTATTTTTATTAAACTTGATCAATTTTTATCAATTAATTTACATGCTCAATAATGATAGATTGACTTGTAAGTTATAAGTAATATATTTCACGTGGTGATGATTGTATAAGTTTTATTAAATTATCCATCTTATTAGTTGGCAAGATGCAATAAACGGTGTATAAGAAAACAAAATTCATGGAATGGAATAATATCAATATGTAACGTTGTTATCTGCATTAATTAAAAAGAAAGATAGAAAAAGCCATTTTGTCTGTATTTTGGAATTTAGGCGTCAGCAAGATTCTTACAAGAGGCATTCTTTTAAAAGGACATTTATAATTAAAGCTACTTTTGGATAATTCGCTGTTTAGATACTAATCTTTTTTGGTTTAGCGTTGGTTAAAGAGGTGAATGCTGTAATCTATAAGTTAATGTTTTCGCATTTTTGGTAGTGTTTACGAACACAATTATGGTAAATTGAGACGTTTGAATGAAAAGAAAAGCTAGGATTGAAAGCTAAACGCGGAGGTATATAGACATTAATTAATTAGTCAAAAAAAAAAAATCATCATAAAAAAGAATCCTCGTGGGGTTAGAATTATTACAATTGTCAACAGTCAAAAGGGTATTGGGTTCAATGATTGAGAGATAAGGAATCTCTTGAATGAGAAATGGCATGAAGGACTAAGGGTGAGTTCATCTGTTGGTACGTTCATGAATTACCACTTTTTATTTTCTTTCTTTGAAAGAATCAGCAAATCGCAGGAGAATTTTGCAAAAGTTATTCATATTGCTCTGTCTTTACTCTGCAGTTTAATTTGGCGTTTCTATGTACAGATTTATCGGTAAAAAAATTGATGTTAAACAAACTGAATAGTCTCTCTATAAGTATTTGTTATACTCATCACTTTTTTAATTTTAAATAATTGTATTTTTAAATTTTCTTTAACTTAGTTTGTATATATTTTTATAACTTACTTAAATTGAAAAATACTCGAATAATCCAAGAGATATTTTATATAGTTACAGTTATTAATTAGTCAATAATTTATTATTTTAATGCATCTAATTTTAATGACTACACAGGAACTATTCTCTTAATTTCAACATCACATCAATTATTTTATGTATTTTTGCTATAGAATGTCTGAGAATTTTGGTGACTAATAAAACAATATTATTAAATAAAAACTAATACATTAAAATATTTTTTTTATTTTAACTTAATATATATATATATTTTTTATTTCTTAACAAATACTCATTTACAATTTCTAAGAAATGAATTCTAATTTAATAACGATAGTGGATTAACTAGCTTATGGTGATTAGCTTTGTATTGTAGCTGTATGCAAGAATTCTAATTTAATATAAATGGTAAATTACATTAATATTTTTTATACTTTATTGAAAAATTATATGGAATTTTTTTTATATTATCTTGATCCCTTCATGTTTATAATATTATAAAAAATTAAAAAAATTTGTGTAAAATTATATAATTAAAAAAATAATGTAATGTTATATCTTTATATAAATTTTAAGAAATGTTTATATAAAATAAAAATGAAAGAAATATTATGTATTTTTTTAATAAATCTTATGGAGTGTAAATATAATTTTCCTAATGTAATATAAATGAATATTTTATATTTCGTTTCTTTCACGATTATTTTTAACATGATTAATAACCGGTTTAAATTTTTATTTTTAATTTCATCATCTTAAAAAGATAAAATAATTATTTTAAATAAAACTTTAAGACTAATAGAATAGGTATATAATTTTTTTACATTATAAAATACTAAAATTAATAATAAATATTTAAAATAATTGCTGATGATATTAAAAATTGTATAAAAAAGATAGAAATTATTGAAAAATACTTTTATAATTATTCAGAAAAGAAGATTGTTTTATTTCAAATTTACTAATATCTCATTATATTTAATATTGATCAGATAAGTTTGACATTAATTAAAGAAATTAATAAAAATATAAGTTTATTTAAATAAATAACTAATTAAATGGAAAATAATATTATTTATTTTTAAGTACATAAAGAATATTTTTGACAACCGAGGATTAATTCTTTTCACTAAATATAAATTATTAAACTAAATTTCCCTCTTTTAATAAAATCTTTGTTATGAACTTGATTCAAAATTAAATCTTATTCAACATGTTTAGATCATCTAGTTATCTATCAACAATGTCATACCTTATTATTGATGTGAAATTTTAAAAAATGAGTGTAAGAAAACAAGAAAGTCACAACTTTCTAATAGAACAGCAGTACAAGAAGAAAAAAAAAATGATCAAAGGATATCATATTTTTTAAAAAACGAAGGGTTGAATTTATTATATAAGAATAAGGGATGCTTATAATATATTTTATGGAGTTTATTTAATTTTTAAAAAATAAATTAAAACTTTATAAGCCAAGATTGATATTAAATATTTTTTTTTATATAATACAGACAACTACTTTAACATCTCAATCCATGGATATCGGAACTGTCAATTTGCATTGTTCATAACACCCAAATTACTTAAAGATGGAACATCACCCTTTTTTTTGGGGGTAGGGAAGGAGCTAGATGAAGATTTGGTATCCACCAGCTAAGCTAGCTTCCTAATTAATTGTGGCAAGAACTTTAGGAGTAGGTTATGATGAAAGTTCAATAATAAAGCATGAAAGACTCTTGTCAAAAACAAAAGCTAAGAACCCTCAAACATTGGAGGCAATAGCCACCCCTGCTCCAACCCTAGCTACTTAGCTTTCAACTATATTGCAATTACTCACACATTGTCTAATATTATAATTCAGTTAGGGGTATCCTATCCTAAGATATATGACATAAAATATATAGGAATAAATGCCTTTAAATAAACCTAATAAGTGAAAAGAACTGAATACTTTTAACAATTCCCATAACACTAGAACTAAAATCAACTAATTCCGCCGTTTTCTTTGAAAAGAAGGGTTGAAAACGACCATGTGCAGAAATGTAGGTTAACCATATTATAACAACATAGGAAAACAGACATATATTATATATTGAAGTGTACATAAATTAAAGCATTTTTTGGGCATGGTTAATTCATTGCTTAGGAGCCAGATATTCTCTCTTTCCCCTAGCGGCGGCCTACACTCTATCAAGAAGCTAGCATAGGCATCAAGCAATTATATTCTTACCTTTCTTGTAGCAAAAAAATTACATTCACAAAGCCATATTGAATTTTTTTGGTTACTTAGAATAGTTCAAAGATTGCACCCCCAACTAAGTTAATAGGGTGGTTTGAATTTTGGGTGATACATGCATGAAGGGGGTGGTTTGCTTCCACAAGCATCTCTTTTCCTAACTTGCTTATGGATAGGAATGTTGCTTGTTTTGTATTTTATATATGTACCCAATAGAAATTATTATTCTTTTTCACTCAAGGCAAGCTTAAGGTTGAGTGAATTCCCTTAAAGGCTTTTAAAATATATATATATATATATATTATAATTAAATCTTACTAGTTAATTTTTTACTCTATGAAAAAATATTTCATTTAGACAATTTTTTTGCGGTGGATTGATATTTGGTACCATTGAGTGGTAAAAAGGGTTAAAACTCCTTAGTTGGTTTTACACTCTGAGTAAATAATTCCTGCGCTAGTTTCAGAATCCAATTATTGAATTACATCCGTGTTGGTATTTCATTTTTCATCTACTTGATGCAGCAAATTTTATAGCGGTAAAACACAGCATTGAATTTGTATAACGCTCACGGCGAAAATCAGTTGTATTTCTTTTAATTGATACGCAGTTAATTATTTAGCATGATTCACGTTAATTAGCCACTATTGCCCAACTACAACAAGGTATATATATATAGGTAGTGAGTTATTAATTTTTTATTAAATAAGAGACTAATATTTGAAATAGAATTAGACGTGAACGGCTAGAATTTCTCTCAATAATATTTCTTTTGTATACATGAATTGTGATATTAATTAATTAATTAAGCTTAACATCACATGTCCATAAATGGGTTCTTAATTCTTTTTATTGCACCAACATTAATTTTTTTTTTCTTCTTCTGTGAAGTGAATCATTGTCAAAAGGTAAAATCTGCAATACTAACAAAATAAGTGGGTGCATTATAATTTATAAATCAACAATATGAGATATATAACATTGTCCTCCAAATATTAATTTAGTAACCAATAAACACAATTCTCATCATAGCATTGACTGACCACAGTAACACATCATTTTGGTTAGGAAAAGGACAGGTTGACTCGGTGAATGCATGATACATTTATATTCCATATGCAAGATGAATTGGCATCTGGCGAGACTCCAAAAGATAAAAAAAAAAAATAGATATAATGAAAATGAATTTTTAAAGAAAAAAAGAAAGAAAAAAAGGTGTAGTGTCTGTGGAAGGACATGACAATGAATTACAGTTCACTGAGAAAAAGGATCATTATCTAGGAAACATGTAAGCAAGTAAAGAGAGAAGAATCTGTAAGGTGAATAAGTTGGTATAGAAAGAATTGAAAATAAGGGGGAAAAAATAAAAAATATAGGAGGCCCCTCCTTATTGGCTGAAGCAGTAGTAAGATTTACTGTTATGTGGATGGAATTTTGGAAAGGACTAAGACACAGTATTGAATTTAAAATGTGAAAAGAGAGAGAGAGAAAGGAAAATCTAAAAGGTCAAGATGAACTGTCGAAGGGACCTACAAGGTAGACAAAATGGCAGAGTTAATCTGACTTTAGTGAACCTAACTTTGGAAGGAAATGGAAATCACTGATGCGGATCCATTTCTCAGCTATCTATCTATCTACCATTTTCCATTGTATACTATTACTGGCAAACTACCTTCTCTTTCTCTCTCTATCAATTTTTGTCCATTGGGGTTGGGGTTGGGGATGGAGGATCATGCTATGCTACCCCGTTTATACCTTTTCAGACTACTACAAACACAAGGACCATCAATACTTGTTGTTTATCACTTCCAATAATTGTAACAAGCAGCATCCTAAGTTCATTTTATCTACTAATTCTATTCAACTCCTACCTAGCTAATCAAACAATCACCGCTCTTAATAATAATAATAATTATTCTTGCTTAGACTTCCAACTTGGGAACATCAATCTTCCACCAATTCTCTTTTTTGGTAAAAAAGAAACCGATGCTTATATCAACTTTTATACATATATGGAGGAATTTTACTCTGTTTTGTATCACACATTTCGTCCTAATTAATATAAAATTTTTACCAAAGAAGAAAATCTATTTAATGTCTTTTTTTTTTGTACAAACACCAAAATGATGTCTCTCACGATAATTAAATACTAATTCCATTTAAAGGATAGATAAATGTTATTTTAAAAAATGATTCTCCTCTGATTAAGTAAAATAAGCATAGACAACAAAACCTCCCTTTTAAGTATTTAAAGTAATTATGCGGAGAGGATTCAAATTTGAGATTATTGGTCAAAGTGAATAAACCCTTGGTTTACAGAATCAAACCTTAATGACTTGATTGTATGGAAACGGTGTGAGATATTGTTAATGTGCATTTAAAATTTAAAATTTAAAATAGTATTAATGTGCAGTAAAAAGCAAGGTGGTGGTGTAATTACGGATTGATCCTTGAAGAAAAGAGGAGGTTTATGAGAAAGACAAGGGTGATTATTGTATTGTTATTAAAATTAAGAAAAATAAAAAGGTGAAAAGGAAGAAGAGAGAAAAGGGAATGAAGGGAAAGGACACTAAGAGGATGTGGAAATAGTGTTTTGTTTTGAAGTCACAAAAAGAGGAAAGAAATGGCATGTGAGGTGGGTGTACACGTGCATATGAATTGTGAAGTTTTATTATTATTTTTTACAGGCCTGAGTGAGTCTCTGCAAATGCACGACCTACGAAGTGAATGGAAGAAGCAAAGAAAGAGTTTGATGAAAATAGTTATAATAAACAAAGGGAACCCATAAAAGGAAGACAACAACCTCTCTTCCACTCTGTCTGAGCTGTTCTCTTACGTTATGTTCTTCTGTTCAGACACTTAAGAGAGAAAGAGCATCTTCTTCTGCATTCTTACCTCTAATCAATCATTTTGCTGTTAATGATAAGGTTCAACCTGTTGTGAAAACCAAGGACTCTCTCTTCTCTGTCCCTTCTCTGCCATTCATTCTTCTCTTCCATGAAACTACAACATGACAATGGAAGAAGACTCTTTGCCACCAGTCCCATTTGACAGAGCTGTTGAACAGGTCACCTTTATCATGCCAATTCTCTTACTTCTTCTTCTTCTTCTTCTTCTTCTTTTTCTCACTCTTTCTAAATCATGTTTTTTCTTTCTACTCTTCTTCTCATGTTCTCACCTTTTCTTCTCTTGTTTTCCATTTTTTAAATTGGTGTGATTTTCAAATGAAATCCTTGGTTTCATTAACCATTCAAGCGTACCACTCCTTTCTAACAAGGACTTTCACCCTATAATTGAAACTCTATTTCTTTCTGCAATGTGCATAAACTGTAATGGGAGTCCAAATTTTGGATGCTAATTACTGGTTCTTGCTCAAAGCTTTAAATTTTTTCCCCTTCTGTGAATTATTGTTCCTTGATGGCAATGACACCGGTTGAATTCTAATATCTGTTACTCATTAACCGCTATCAGTTTTCCTTCGTTGTTTTTTGTTTTGAATTTTCAACACAAGCAAGCACCGAATGTTCCTTCATCCAGTACTGTTCATATTTAATTGCTGCATTTTTGTTGTAAATGTAAAATGAGTGAGTTCTTTATCCTTTCAAATTATTTCTTCTCAAAATCCAGAGGGCGATCGGTTATCAGTTTGGTTCTTTCATGATAATATCTCTGCAATTTTAGTTTCAATACTAGTTAGTTTAGGGTAATGGTTTTAGACCATAAGAATCTATGGACACATTAATGTACTTATGATCTTAATGTTCTTTCTCTCTACTTTTTTTCTTTCAAAGTATGCATACATTCCTATACTGGTGATATGCTCACATTGATGTGGGTGTGGATCAGTATTAAAGCTAGACTTTCTGCCTTTGATTTTGAAATTGGCAATGTGAATGATATTTTGATTTGGTTTTTGTGTTTCCTTTGTTCAATTTTTCTACTGTTTGTTTACCTTACTTCCTACACAGCCGGTTTTCCTTTGTACTCAACTGAAAAATTGGTGTGTATCTTCTTCTGTTCAGGCAATTGTATCTATAAAGAAAGGTGCATATTTACTTAAGTGTGGTCGTAGAGGAAAGCCAAAGCTCTGTCCTTTCAGACTTTCTCAGGTAGGCATAAGTGAGATGACATTATTTTAAGAAGCTTAATACATTTTGTTCTTCAAATTTCCTATGAGTAGTAAATTTAGTACCATATATCTGTGGATGTTCCAAAAATTTTTTACCTTGTTTTCTCAAAATCTTGCTTTTGGATTTCCATTTTATATCTTAACTATTCTCTCGAAAGAAGAAGCAAATTGGTCTTTGATTGAGTACTGAGGTCTTTTTTTAAAATTTTTTTGTATATTAGCATCAGTTGATGGAGGAAATTAATTGCTGCTTTATATTGAAAATTAGATTTGTTGGTTTTTGTTGCATGAAATGATAAACATCATTGTGTGAAATTTCATTCATTTGTGTTATTTTCTTCATTGCATTATGATAAAATTACTTAAATATATGTTCCTTTCCCCTGATTCCAGGATGAGAGAATTTTGATTTGGTATTCAGGGCAGCAGGAAAAGCATTTGCGATTGAGTGCAGTTACAAAAATTGTTCAAGGGCAGGGTAATGTAAGTAGATACATCAATGTGACTATGAAGGTTTAAAAGATGAAGAGAGTAAAAAATTCATGTCTTAGTCTAATAAATGGCTTACCATTTTCAGATAAGGTCCCAGAGGCAAAACGAAGCCGAAAAGGAGTGTCATTCATTTTCACTAATCTATGCTAATGGTGAACGTTCTCTTGATCTGGTAATGTTTGCGAATTGTGATTATCACATGACATATAACTGCATTTTGTTTTCTAGATCTATAGCTTGACTTGACTAGTTTATTTATTTTGAACTATAGATATGCAAGGACAAAGCACAAGCTGCTTCTTGGTTTGTTGGCTTGAAAGCGGTGATTTCAAGGTGTCAGCATCCCAGAACTTTTAGTAGTTTAAGAAGCTGCAAAGGGGTGCAGAGTTGTGTTAGCAGTCCAGCTGGAATCTTACGAAGAAAGAAAAATCTTGGACTTTTGGATGATACCTCTCAGTTTACTCAGGTTTCATACATCTTCTTTGTTAGTTTATCTGTATATAATAGGTGAGAAATATTATGTAGTTGCACAATGAGGTTGATATTAATCTAGGGAGAAGGGCTTACAAGAAAGCAAAATCTAATTTTTAATTGTTTGTATACAATTAAAAATAAGCTTTTCATGTATTGAAATAATGAAAATGTTTCTTTCACCTCCGGTTAATAATTAGATTTAGCGGTTTGTTTTATTATCAAATCCTCGCTGTTCTGAAGGATGGGAAAAGGCAAAAAGCCAAAAATTCTAAGATATCTCATTTCAGAATATTCAGCTTCAAAAGAGATGTCCTCTGTTCTATTGAAGAAAATTATGGTCGAGATGACTAGTATAATTTTCAGTAGGTTCCATGTGCATGCACATCACGGAAAAGAGAAGCAATTAAAAGGATGTATGTAGTTATAGACTTTTATGATTAGGATAATGTCCGATTTTGTCCTCTTCATTTTAATCTAGTAGATTCTTAATTTTGAAATCAAATTGAACATTCCTTGATGATAGAGAAAAACTCAACATCATTAAGCTTTAAATGATTTTAATTTTTTATTTCTGGGGTAAATGAATTTTGGCCATTATAGATCATATTACTCAAACTAAACACAGAAGGTTAGGTGAATCATGTAACTTGAGAAATTTAGACTAGAAGCAGTTTGCAGTTTTTTCCCCTCTTTCCCTTGTTAATATCAATCACTTAGATATCCCTTTCTCTCCATTAAAGAAAAAAAAATTAAAACAATAATTTGTCATGGACATAGAATGTAACATACTTTTTTGTTATTATTTTGAAGGTACATAGCTTATGTGCAAGTCCTACTTTGTCACTTTCGGAAAGGTGCTTTTCTGATGGCTTGTCATGCACGTCTGATAACTTGTATTCATCGGCATCTTTCCTCTCCAGCACTCATGGCATAGCAGAAAATTCAGTCCCAAGTTCTCCATTCATTGATCCGGATATTCATAGCAAGGTTGAGTCAACACGTGTTGACAAGGAGCACAAGAAGGCCATGTCCTATAGGTCTCTTATGCATCCTACTACCTCCCCACAAGTAGGAAACAACAATGTATTGAAGGATGTAATGATATGGGGTGGAGGGATTGGATGTCTTGTAGGGATTGTGAATGAAAGGTTTGTTCAACATGGAATTTATTCTTTAGTACCAAAGTTACTTGAATCCACTGCAATGTTAGATGTACAAAATATAGCATTAGGAGGGAAACATGCTGCCTTAGTTACAAAACAAGGGGAAGTGTTCTGCTGGGGTCAAGGGAAGTGGGGAAGGTTGGGGCAAAAAATTGATATGGACATTAGCTCCCCCAAAATAGTTGATTCTCTCAATGGTATTCATGTAAAACATGTTGCCTGTGGTGAGTATCATACATGTGCTTTGACAGATTCTGGTGAAGTATACACATGGGGGAATGATGTTTGTTGTGCCGATTTGGCTAATGTAGGGAGAACTAGAAGTCAGTGGATACCGCAAAAACTTTCTGGGCCTTTAGATGGTATTACTATCTCAAGTGTTGCTTGTGGAGAATGGCATACTGCAATTGTCTCTAGCTGTGGGAGGTTATATACGTATGGAGATGGTACATTTGGTGTTCTAGGGCATGGTGACCTTAGGAGCTTTTCTAGTCCAAAAGAAGTTGAATCTCTTAGTGGTCTGAGGGTGAGGTCTGTTGCTTGTGGATCATGGCATACAGCTGCTATTGTTGAAGTCATGTTTGACCGATTTAGGTACAATAGTGCTAGTGGCAAGCTGTTTACATGGGGTGATGGAGATGAAGGAAGGCTTGGTCATGCTGATAATGGAAGCAAGCTTGTACCAACATGCGTCACACAACTAGTTGACTATGATTTTGTTCAAGTATCATGTGGGAGGATGTTGACACTAGCACTTACCAACATGGGTAAGGTTTTTGCCATGGGAAGTGCTAAATATGGACAACTAGGAAATCCACATGCAAAGGATAAAGCAGTTATGGTTGAAGGACAGCTTAAGCAAGAGTTTGTCAAAGTGATATCATCAGGCTCATATCATGTTGCTGTTTTGACTTCTGCAGGGAGTGTGTATACATGGGGCAAAGGTGAAAATGGCCAATTGGGGTTAGGTGATACTGAAGACAGATACACACCTTGTTTTGTTGAGGCTCTAAGAGACAGGCAGGTAGATACCATTACTTGTGGTCCAAGCTTCACAGCTGCAATCTGTTTACACAAACCTATTTCTATTAGTGACCAATCAACTTGTAGTGGTTGTAGGTTGCCATTTGGGTTCACAAGGAAGAAACATAACTGTTATAACTGTGGTCTTTTGTTCTGCCGTGCTTGTAGTAGTAAAAAGATTATAAATGCACCTCTAGCCCCTAGTAAGAGCAAGGCCTTTAGAGTTTGTGATCAGTGCTTTGATAAAAGGCAAGGAGGTACACATTCAGCAATGTCATCAAAGTCTAGAAATTACAACACTCAGCAGATGCTGAAGCATCAGCACAAAATTGCTGATGTGACTGAAGATAGAGGAGAGACTAATGTGACACAAGGTCCTTTGTTGTCACTTGGTCAATCATGTTATAGGAAAAGCATGCCTAGTGGACGAAAGGATTGGAAAAACCAACAAGAAAGCCAGCAAGATTTAGAAGATAGTTCTTCAATGTTAGGTGGAATGCCACAATGGGGGCAAGTTCCATGTCCTGCTATATTTAAGATCAATTATACAGAAAATTCAGTCGTGCAAGTTTCTTCATCCAAAAATAAATTAGCTACTGTTTCTCCACTTAATGTGGAATCTACAGTGTGTAACTTCCCCACTGCAGAGACTGATACAACTAAGTCTGATAAGATCCTCATAGAAGAAGTTCAGAGGCTGAGAGCTGAGGTAATGGCTCCACCTTTAAATTATTTTTGTTTAACATGTATATATCCTTTATGATTCACCTTGAAAATCATTATCTTTATTATATCCATATTGTATAGTATAACACTACATTGACATTCATAACTCCCTAGTATTAAATAAAATTGCATGTAGACTTAAAAAATTTGCTTTACTGAAACAAAATTTTTCATGTCATTGATAGGCTACGAGGCTTGAAGAGCAGTGTGAGCTCAAGAACCAAAAAATACAAGAATGTCAACAAAAAATTGAGGAGAGTTGGTTTGTGGCGAGGGAGGAAGCTGCTAAGTGCAAAGCAGCAAAAGAGGTCATAAAAGCCTTGGCATTAAGGGTAAGTTCTTTATCATGATTATCATTATTATTATTTATCTGTAAATTTGAATGCTAGAATTTAAAAGTACTTGTTTATTGAATTTGTATATTAAGCAAAAGGTAGCCGAAGAGGTAATAAATGTGTAACAACTAACAATAAGTTATTTTATTAATATATCAATCGTAGATCTGGTCTTGTATTTTGAAAATCAGTTTTTTTAAGTATGTGCCTAAAGATACATAATAAAAAATTAATAAATATATTTTTATTAAAAATTATAATATTTAATATTATTAATACATTGGATCATATAATTTTTAATAAAAGTTTATTATATATTTTTAATATATATCTTTGGACAGACATTAAAAAAATTATTTCAAAAGAAGAATTCATAATAAAAAAAGGCTTTCTTAAGACACATTCCTGATAATTAAATCAACATTATAATTGCTAGATGAAAGGTGTCTTAAAAATAGATTAGGATCCTTCTTCTGTTAGTTTTGATCATGTTTTGGATTCATTATTTTTTGTGTAAATTTCATTAATTTTAAAAAACAGACGACTAAAAAATCGGATGAACACAGATGGATGCAATGTAGGGACGTGTACCCACTATTTCACTTGATTTTATTTGTATCTTTCTCTCTCATAACATGAATACCATGTTACTTACTAAAATAAGAGAATGCAAATCCCTTAAAAAATTCTCTATTGCCCTATAATTGACAATGTATGATAACATAATAGCACTAAAATTATGTTGTGAAATATGTGCAGAACATATTAGATGGTACTTGAAATTATGCAGCATTAATATTTGGGTTTACATTCCTTTTAGACATGAATTGATGTAGCTATCATGATTGCAGCTTCATAGTATATCAGGAAAAGATAACGCTGGGCAAGAAGCAAAAGTTGGGCTACAAGAAATTCTACCAAATGTGGGGCCTATACATACAGACATGAAGAGTCCAAGAGATGGCAACATGGACAGTCTATCCAATTCCCCTATAGTATTCTCTGACACATTAAAATCCAAATTTGGGAGAAGCTTGTTCCCCAAAAATGACAAGTTAATGGAAAATTCTAACTTAAATAAAGCAGAATCTCAACAAGACACCACCAATGGCTTGAAGACCGAATGGGTAGAACAGTATGAGCCTGGTGTTTACATCACATTCACAACCTTGCCATGTGGGAAAAAGGGCCTTAAGCGAGTGAGATTTAGGTAATGTCAATTCTCAGCTTCTGAGCTTCTATTTTCACATATTTACTTTTATAAATTAATTACTCTTTAAATATTATTTAACATCAGAAAAAGGGCTAATAGCAAAAAAAATGTTTAAAAAAATATTTTTGTGTGCTCTTCCTCCGCCGACATATGGTGTGTTTGTTTGTTTATTTAATCAAATTATAATTTCAACAGAAGTTTAAGACAAATTTTCACCTAAATCATAGTTTGAAACTTTTCAAACTAAAAATCAAACATTTAGTGACTTTAGTTTATGAACTAGAGAAATACTAGATACATTATTTGACACTAACAGTTGGTGAAATCTCATTATGGCCCAAGATTATTTAGTGCTTTGTTCCAACATGTTATACTTTGTTATAGCTACTCTTTCTTTTTATCATGATTTTCATATATTTTAATGGTGTGAATGTAGAATGCAGCATAGTTCCCTACATAATGTGTTGTCTGAATGAGCATGGTATTTGTGGTTTGCAGCCGGAAGCGATTCTCAGAGAAAGAAGCTGAAAAATGGTGGGAAGAGAATCAAGGCACAGTGTATCACAAGTATGGGATTGAAGGATATATAAACAACACTAGCCAAAGTCAAAGTCAAAGTCAGGTGAAAGGCTAATTTTTACTTGCCATTCATCTCTAGCAGTTTTCACTATAGTTGTTGGTAGGAGGTGGGTGATGTTGGCTTCAGGCTTTAGATCAGAGGCTTACTGAAAGAAAATATCAAGTTTTATATATTTGTATCTAATTTATCTAAGCATCCTTTGTTCATCACTATCCTGGGGGGCATTCCATCCTCTGTACAGTCACAAATAACAGAGTGTCTCTTATTAATTTTCTCTATTCTATTTCACTATTATAATGCTCTTCAAATTCCTCTTCTTATTTTCAATTTCCCAAACTTGGAATGGCAAAACACACCCTACAAACAACATGCAGCTATGCATAAAAATAGTTTACCGTAATATGCTTCAATTTTACCATCATATATAAAAATTAATAATGAATTGCTTACATTAAGAAAACTAACAAGTATTTGTTTTTTGTAGATTTATACTAAAAAATACAAGTGTTAAATATTCTTTATTTTTTTGGATAATTAGTAATTTTTAATAAAAAAAATTATTTTTAATTTAAATTATATGTCTTCGAGTATAGGATAAAAAATCCCTATTACTAAAGGAAATTTTTAATTTCTGAGACGACTATTTAAAAAAAAAAAACAGTTTGTTAGCGTTCAAACTTATCTCTAGAAACTTGAATCAGGTTCGAGCTTTACTATTTCTTAATTTTAATAATACATACAATTCAAAATTATACAATTATTCCTTAATAGATAAACGGTGTTTATATATTAATAAATAGAAAAGATTAAATAATAGTGTTGAATTTAATAAAATGGAATTTTAATATTTTTTAATAAAAAATTATGAATTTAATTGTCAAATAGATTTACAGAATTTTATATGGCTAAAAAATCAATCCATATTTCATCAACTCATTTTATTTTAATGTTTTCTATATTATTTAAAATATAATTAAAAAATTTAATTAAAATATCTTAAGATATAACCATAAATTATTATAAAATTAAAAGTAGACAATTTTAATAACTGGCAGTGTAAACATTTTACACCGATAGTACATTAAAATTAAACTTATAATTAAATAATTATACTATATTATATATTTATAAATATTTAAATTGGATAAAATTTAATATATATAATTAACATAATTGTATTATGTGAATCAACAATTAAATTTACAAGATTTATTTTTAATAAAAATTAAATATATCTTTTAATATATATATATATATATATATAATATAATATGTAATTATTGAATTTATAAATAATACTACACACTTGATTACCTAAATATATACTTGACATCAAAATTAATTTTAAAACATTCGTGACATTAAAATAATTTTTATGTAAAAATAATAATATCATTTTATGTTAATTTGTATTAATTAAATATTAATTATATTTTAAAAACTTGTTTAAGATGTCATAATTAGATATGATAACAGATGAGTCGAGTACATGTTTCATATTTTTCAATCACGTTCCTACTGGGTTTAAAATCTTAAATCCCACTCTATCTTTGATCGAGATTGAAAAAATACATCCTGCATAGTTTTTGATATTTTAATTTTTTATAATTTATTAAATTATTATATATTTTTTAAATTTATATAATTCATTATCTTTATAATTTTATATAATATTTTAAAATAATAAAAATATTTAAATAATTTTATAAATTGAACGGGTATCAATATCCTCAAGTTTAACTGATTCGTATCCAACCTCGATCTTGAATTTTTTCCACCAAACTTAAAACCTCGATCAACTTGAATTTTTTCTATCAATTTTAAAATAAATAAAATAAAATAAAATAAATAAATTTTTTTATCATAACTAATCACATCTTAATGTTATCACATGTATACACACAAAAAAATATAATTTTATATTTGTACAATGCACACATTTATATTCACCTTACTAATGATCGTTTGATCCTTTTTTAAAAAAAATATAATCATTAAATTTAAAAATTTAAATTACTGTGCAAGCATATAAATATCCATCCCGGAATGGATATATGTGATGATAATAAAGTTATTAAGAGCGCCAACAAAATCATAATATGTAACCTGTAAGTAGAGACTAACATGCATTTATAAAACTGTATAAATAAGTGTGGGTGTGGGTGCGGATGAGTTAATAGTTTGGAGAAATTATTATACTTTAGGAATTAGGAGCATTACATGTTTATGCTTTGGGTTAATTCCCGCAAGACACATGACAAAAATCTTGAATTATAAAGAAATTTAATAAATAAATTAGGAAAAATTATAAAAATTTGGCATTTGATTAGGCGAAGGCGTGTGTGTATGATATGAAGCATTGAATATAAGATGATGACATATTAATTGAGGAGATTAGGTGGAAGAATTTATTGATGATGAAAGGGACAAAACTAAAGAATAAGATAGCAATAAAGGTACCTGAATGTTTGAACCTAATTAAAACCCTTTTTCCCAAATTAGAAAATTGGATAGCTTATGTTTTATTAAGAAGGAGAGGATGAAGGAAAAGCAATGGCAGCATAAAGTGGAAAAGGAGAAAAGCACCAAAAGATGGATTGATGAAAGGGAAAGAATGAGAATTGAGAACTGAGAATTGTGATTATGAGAAAAGCATGAGATAACTTACAAGTGATCCCACCATGCCGCGTGGATTCTTTTTTTATTTCACGTGGCAAAAGCTGGTCCCACATGGGTCCCACCTTACAATACTTCTTTTTTTCCTCTCATCACCCATCACCTTTAAAACCTATTAACACTTTCTTCCATCTTCAAAAATTGAAAACTCAACAAATAATTGATTGAAAAATTTTAATTTTTTTTTATTTTTATTATTCCACTTAATATGATTCTTATATTTTATGTTCAAATTCAAATTTGCAACATATAATATATTGTGTTGTGCTAATAAAATATCTCAAAATGGTATTTTAAAATAATATTCTATAATACAAATATCGTATAAGTTTTTTATTTTATAATATTTTAAAAAAATTTAAAATTATAATCAATAAAAATTTATTTATTTATTTATAAAATATTTAAGTAAATTGAGTTCGAGATTGTTAAAATTAAAATATGTCTCAAAATTTAAATAACATTTATAAAAGTACTTACACATCTTGTTAAAAAAGTCTTTACATTAACAATAGAATTTAAATTTGATATTATTCTTAAACTAATCCAAACCAAATCATAAACTTGTATTATGATTGAATCAAATAATTTTAACTTAATCAATCCGAAATAACATGAAAATGTTCCCATAATTAATATATATATATATATATATTGAAGAAAAATTTCTTTATTTATTTTCAAAATCTCACTGAAAGAAATGTATAATTAATTTAATATAAATTAAATTAAATTTTTTAAAATGTACTAATAATATGTATTTTTATTTTATTTTAAAAATAATTAATAAATCTTTTCTTCCCACTTCATTCACGAGTAATTATAAATAATTAAGTGCTTAATTTAATCTTAAAAATAACTAAATGGCAGGTAAATACATAATTTAGATAAATCTCTTCGTATAAATAATCAATGAGATCTTTTATTCTAGGGGGCGGGGTTGTTCACATTTAAGTTACTCATTTTCATATCTGTCTATTTTTTAATAAAATTTCTTTTTTAATGTATAATATTTTTTTTTCTTATTTACTGATTTTTTTTTCAATGAAAAGAATAAAGACAAATAATTCGATTCTGTTCAAGAGAGACAATACCAATTTACCATATATATTATAAAAACTAACATTTGGGGGATCGTGGCTACTGTTTTTATAATTTTTTTAGAATGATAAAATAAATAAAGTTTAAATTTAAAATCTCATAAATTATCACACAATCTTGTTATCATATCGATTTGAGGGGTTTTATTTCTAAGACAAGGAAACAACAATTTACTTTTAATGTTTTTCTCAAATATATAAGAGAAATTATATTTAAACTATAAATAATATAATAATTTATGCAATAAAAAGAGAAAGAGAAAAGAAAAAGGAAATTATGAAATATGATATAAAAAGTAGACAAAATAATATATTATATAAATTTGTTGCATAATATTACAAAATGTATAATCCCTGTTAAACTGTAATTTGACCAACAATTAGTTATTATAGTATTGTGTGTCAAAAATACCAAAGTCATTAGCACCTCAACACACAACTTGTTTATGTTGCCAAAAGAAAACACCTCAACATATTTACAAGATTAAATGTACTAGTCAAAAGCCTCCTTACATACAAAATATAAGTACATTCATAATTTTTTTTTATCAAATACATAACAGAGCAATAGTAATTAACATATACTTGTTATTTTTGCATATATAATAGAAGTTGATCATTGAATTTTTGCACATTGTTAAAACAAACATACACGCATTGTGGATGTTTAATTATATGTAAACTAACCTTCAATATATTCTTGTAGTCAATCACAATATCATTGTCCGATTCAGAAAGTTGAGATTCGAATTCCAAGTCTTAAAATCAAAGTTCTCATAATATTCAAGCATTAATTTATATCTACATGAAAAAATAGAACACAGAACACAAAGGGCAATTAGATGAAACTCAAAAGAATGAATGGCCTAAAAAAGAAGTGTGAAAGGGTCGTTAGTTCAGTTAGGAACAGCCGCCAAAGTTCGTTGGCTACAGTTTTCTCACGTTAACAAAGATTCTTAATCCAAAGAAAAGGTATGAAATGCATCCATGCATGTATTGTCGTGTGGAGCAGACCAGAATCTAAGAAAGAACAAGCAGGAAGCATAGGATCGTTGGAGAATAGAAGAGTTGTTGTAATGCAATATATTATTATTAACTAGCAATAATCATTAATTCAAGCTTCAAGCCAAAGATAAGAGGAATCATCAATTTGATCAAAAAACAAATGAAAAGTACTTCAAAAAGAAAAAGAGAGAGAGAGAGGGTGACATAGCCCCACATTTTGCTTTTTGTTTGTCCAATCTTCTCTCTCTTTTTGTCCTCTTTATCAAAACCCCAAGCAACCCAACATTCCACCCTCCCCTTCCTCTTTGCATCCCAACACATTCTCTCAACTTCTTCATCTGTGTTTGGATCTTCTTCCTCCCAAATTAAGGTCTCTCCCATATAACTTCTCTGTTTTGCTATATACATCCACTATATATATAAAGAAGTTTATATATGTTTGTTTGAGTTTACTAATAAGGTTCTAATTTTGGGTTTTCTTTTTTTCTTTCTATTGGCAGGGTTTTAATTTGTATAATTGGTGATCATCACTTGGAATTGAGGCTTTGTGCCCCAGTTTTTGTTAGGGTCACGAGGCAACTATAGCTAGAAGCTGCTCATAGATTCCTCTGTACTCTCTGTTATCAATTTGTTCAAATAAGGAGGTTCATATATATATATACTTAGGTCAATTAGATTCAAATATATATATATATATATATATATACATATGGCACCTGTTTCATTGCCTCCTGGGTTTAGGTTCCACCCCACTGATGAAGAACTTGTTTCTTATTACCTCAAAAGGAAGATAAATGGTCGTAAGATTGAGTTGGAGATCATTCCTGAAGTTGATCTTTATAAGTGTGAACCATGGGACTTGCCAGGTAATTACACATTTCTACATACACATAACAATTTTTCATCATGGATCATGCATATGTATATGTGAGTGTATATAGATATATATATATCTAATAAATGAATTTCTCATTAATTCTTCAAAGGGAATATATATATAAATTTGAAAATTAATTTGTTGACATGAGTTTTGAACATTGACTAGAAGAAAATCCAATGACACTCTACACACTTTAACATAACAACATGAAGAGTCCTACGTTTAAAACACCTAGCTAGGTCTCATCTTTTTCTATTGACAAATCATCATTGGTTAATGGCTGTACAAAAGAATCTTAAAAAAGTGGGGACAAACTTCTTTAGACACAGTTTGTTTCTGATCTTTATTCAATCATGAAACACATACTTGCTTTATTGGTCAAGTATATTTTTCTGCTTTTGCATAAAATATCTAGGGATGCACACTTACGTTTTAGAGAGGTGTAGCCCTTCAAATATTACAGGGTTCTTAATCCTATACACATACTGTGAACGTCAAGACATAGTGATGAGGGAATAGTGAGATTCCCAATTAAAAAACAGTCAACAAAAGAAAAAAGAATTACATTCTCTCCATGATATACACACATGACTCAATCCCATGCAATATGTACTTAGAATTTTTAATTTTCATTATTGCTTTTTTTTTTTCAAACTCATGAACTTTATGATGGTAACCAAGTTAACTAAAGTTTGAAATGTGTATGTTTACTTGCACACAGGGAAATCATTGTTACCTGGGAAAGATTTAGAATGGTATTTCTTTAGCCCTCGAGATAGGAAGTACCCAAATGGATCAAGAACAAACCGTGCAACCAAATCTGGATATTGGAAGGCTACAGGGAAAGATCGTAAGGTGAACTCTCAAACTCGTGCAATAGGAATGAAGAAAACCCTAGTTTACTATCGAGGTAGGGCACCACATGGTTCTCGCACAGGTTGGGTTATGCATGAATACCGTCTTGATGAGAGAGAATGTGAAAATGCTTCAGGCTTACAGGTTTATTTCTTTCTTTCACTTCTCTTCTTCTTTTTTTTACACTCAAGATAATCCTATGTTTCTTTAATCATATAATATTGAGTAAATATATAATAATTCCATTATCGTTCAAAAGTAATAAATGGGTTAATTTGATCACCAAAAGTGTGTGTATATAATTTAATAATCAATTTTGTCAACTTCGTGATAAATTAACCCTTTTAATACAAAGTTGACTGAATTTGTCAATAAACTAACTAATTTAGGAGACTAAATATTTTTATGAAGTTGAAATTTCGAGAATTGAATTATATGCATACAACTTTTTAAGAATCAAATCATTTTTGAGGATGAGATTACATATTTACATTAGAATATATATGAATCAAGTATGAATATATGTCTATATGTTTGCGCGTGAGATGATTGCTTTTATTGTGCTTTTCCTTGAGTTTAGGACTTATTGTAAAGAAATTATTATTTTTTTATTATATTTTAGGAAAACTTTAAAAAACTATTTTTTGAAAAAAAAAATCCCAAACACGTACCATTAATAAATTACTCTAAAAATTTTAAAGTTCTTCATTTCAATTAAAAATAGTTGCCTAATCCCTAGGGGTCTGTATATTTTTTTTATAAAATATTTTCATTTTAAGTTGTAGACCTTAAACTTTAATTTTATTTTGAAATATGTGATTTCAGGATGCATATGCTCTTTGTCGTGTGTTCAAGAAGACTGCAGTGATAGCCCCAAAAGTTGGAGAGCACTATGTTAATGTCACCAGTCATGCAAATCAGATGACAAGTGATCAATCATCAAGCATTGAGCTATACTCTGAAGGAAGAAGTGAAGTTTTAGAGAGCTCAAATTATTTGATGCCATGGGATACATGCTCACCACAAAACATAAATGGGACTACTAGTGTAAATATCAATGGTGGACCAAGGGATATTAATGGAACATGGTCACAATTCCTGTCAGAAGACTTGCTAAATCTTCCAACATCTTCTTCATTTCCCAATTATGGAAACATTGCTTACCCTCCATCAAAGGTACCCACTTCTTGTCCACAACTTTCTTGTACACATTAAATAAAATTTTAGAATAAATTACACTTTATTCCCTTATAATTTCACACCTTTTCAACTTACTCTATTATACTTTTTTTTTTCGCATCACTCAACCTCCTCTAAAATTTGGGTTAGAATGAAAGTGTTATTAACTATAATTAAAATCATGGCTAATAATAAGTCTAAATCTTATCTAATAAAAATTTAACATTTTTTTAAACTTTATATCCAAACTTTAAGAAAGGTAGTCTATTTGGAATAATTAAATAGTAGAAAGTTGAAATAATTTATATTAAGTCTTAGATTTAAATTTAATTATTTTTATTGTATAAAAAACTCTGAAAAAGTTATGTAAGTTGAAAAACTATATATGAAACTATAAGAAGATAAAGCATAACTTATCTTGTAATTTTTACAAGCATAGTCTTATAAATTAAATATGATATTTTCCTTTTAATTATATGGTCTTGTCCCTCATACACATGATTTGATTTGTAGGTGGATATAGCACTAGAGTGTGCAAGGATGCAGCATAGATTTTCCATGCCTCCATTGGAGATGGAGGACTTCCCTCAAGTTGGCATTTCTGAGTTGAAGATGACACAAGCCTCGGGTAATTCCATGTGCGGAAACAGATCAAATGAAACAGATATCTTGCAGGAAATTCTTTCAGTTGCTCATGCTTCCCAGGAATTAATAAATCAATCCAACTACTCACAGGCATTGTTGGATGGCAATGAAAATTTATATGTTCCTCTTGAAAATGATTTTACTTTTATGGTTGGCACCAATTACAATCATGTGAATGATATGAACTCCATGGTTGACAAACCATGGGAAGAGCCAAACATAAGATCAATAGAGATTGGGGATCTTGATGATCAATTCAAGGCAGAGAAGATGGTAGAGAATCTAAGATGGGTTGGAATGTCAAGCAAAACTATAGAAAAGGTATGTTGTAATTATAATATATAATTTAATTAAAAATGTGCACAATATTTTCATATTTAAGGTAAAGGCTTAAACTAAGGATGATGTTTAAATTTATATTTGGTAAATTGCATAAATAATATTAATTAAATTGAAAATATTTTTATTATTATTGTTAAAAATAAAATATAATAAGATAATAAATATGATATTTTTTTTATTTTTGTCAAGTAAACAAATTCGAAAGATATTTATTAATATTATAACTATTTTTTTATTTTTTTATTACATTAATATTTTATTTCACACTTTTATTTGTCAAAAGAGTTGTACAAATAGTTTTTTTTTTTTAAATGATGCTGGAGTTAATATGTTTATTTGCATAATTTGATAGGGCTTTATGGAAGAGAACAAGATTGTTCCCATTGAGGATATCTCAAGCTTCCAGCCTAATAGGGAAACAAACGAGATGCAAGGTATTTTTCTATAAATAATTGCTTCTTCTTTTTTCTTGAACGGTATTATCCATACCTTTTCTTTATTGGGTAACAAAATTGACAATAGCTTTTATTTGAAGCAGAATCCGAACAACTCAATATCAACAAAGAACTCAATGGTACTGACCTAGACGATTTTCCATTGGGGTTCATCAATGATGATGACCCTAATGAGAACTTTATAGATGAGGGTAACATTGATTATTCAAATTCTACAAACTTTGAGGTTGTTGAGGAAACAAAAGTGAGTCATGGAATGTTTGTATCCACTCGTCAAGTAGCCGATACATTTTTTCATCAAATAGCTCCTTCACAAACCATCAAAGTTCAACTCAATCCAGTGATGGCTAGCAATCAATTTATAGAGAATGAAGTAATGGCTAACAATGGATCCTCTTTCCATAGAAAGTTTAAGACCTATGTGATGGGAAAGTTGATAAAGCCATCAAACACAATAGCAAGTGCCCTTGTATTCATCTTTGCACTTTTGTTGATGCATTGTGTTCATTTGAAGGAACAAGTGGAAGACATGAAGGGAACGAGAGAATCAGCTGAGACTATAATATTGAATGAACAAGAAAAAATTTGGTTTGTTGGAATTAAAAGTGGGAAAGGATTTAGTGTGGTCTTGAAGAAGATAGGCATTTTGCTCTCTATATCTTTGGCTCTTTGTACCATGTGGGCTAACCACATCATAGTTAACCCTTGATCTCTCCTAATTGCATTTTGTTTTTAGCTTCTAACTTAATTAGAAAGAGCAAATTAAGTTCCCATATTGGGCTTCTCCTAGGAGACTGATTGATGTATCCAAATTATTTGTATTTTACTTTGCTCACACATATATGTTACTTCATTTAGAATTAATTGCATTCAATTCAATTAATATAATGTTCACTTTCAATTTTTAGTTAATCTATGTGTTACTCAAATACTGAAGACCACAACGTCCGAATTTCTATTTAGCTTCCGCTTGAGTAACGTAGTTTTTTCTCGTAACTTATTATTTTTCATTCCTAATGTGAAAGTTGTACACAATATAATTTTGGAAAGAAATAATAATGTAATTATTGAGTAATAAAAATATGAATATTTTTTAACTATCCATTATAAATATATATATTTTTAGATAAATTTTTTTATAGTTATATAAATTAACATAAAACAATATTAAATTGATATAAATGTATTAAATTTTCACAATTATATAATTTAAATTATCATTAAAATATTCCAATGAATAATTTTTAATAAATATAGGTTTATTAAAAATAATCTAATAAATATTAAACTACCATTATCAATTTTTTAAAACCGTTACTAAATATATTTTTTTAATCGGATAAGGCATTATAATTTGTAGCCTCCCATTTGCGGCGGAAAGTTGTATAGTATATGGATGGTTTCACAAATTATATTTTTTGTAAGCAGAATATTAATAATATGATAGGATTAACGCTTTTATTAGAAATTTTTTAATACATAAATTCTAGACTAAGATTTTGTTTAAGTAAAACTAAATATATGTCATTTAAATTATTTACTTATTGATGTTTAATAAACTATTTTGATTGCCAAAATTAATTCCAACATAAGTAAAACTAATTTTAAGAGAAGTAATTTTTTTTTTCAACTTTTAACATGAATAAAAATAAATTTAAGTATAAAACTTATAAAAAATTTAAAAAATGATTTTTTATATTTTACAAGAAATTTTTTTAATTTTTTGAACTTACTTTTAAGGGATTCAATTTCGAGATTAACGTGGGAAGATATATAAAATGATAAAGTGAATGTATTTATCATCGAATTAAAAAATAACATATATTACATCGTTTTCATGATATATTAAATAAATTATTAAAATTTTAGTTTTAATATTATTTTATTTTATTTTATCTTATATTTTATTTTATTTAATAAAATATAATTATTTTAATTATTTAAAAAAAATTATCCTTATTTGTTTTTTGGTTTATGCAAACAATCTACCCTCGTATATTAAATTTGAGCGTCATTATTAAACTATAATATTTTAAGTATTACTTTTACTTTTATTAATCCAGTTGAATTCAATTATATCAAATATTTAATTTTATTTACTTATAAATTTTATTACTTTTAAATATTAATGTAATATAAATTGTTAATATTAATACAATATAATAACTTAAAATACATTTTTCTTCTTCTGATAAACTAAATCTTAAAAATATTGTTCTATTTTTAGCTAATATAATATAGTATATTTTTTATTAGTAATAATAATAAAGATTTATTACAATTTATTTTAATTTAAAAATATTGTATATTATACAGATAATCCAATTTATAAAAAAATGTAATATAAAGAGATAGTCAAGGGTGTGTGTCCCACATTCACACACATGGCATATTTTGTCTACATGTCGTTCTTGTCGGTGGAAAATATGGGTTGGGTTGGGTTCGGTCTTTTCTTCATAGTAATTTTTTTTTGGAACTTTTATAGTAATTTTAGTTAAAAATTTAGTTATAAAATCTATTTCATAAAATTAATGGATAAAATAAATAAAAATTAAAATTTAATTAAAATTTAAAAAACTAAGTAGATAGTATTTTATTTTGGTAGAAAACGACGAGATTTCGTGATTAATAAATAAAATATATAAAAATTAAAAATTTAATTGAAAATTAAAAAAATAGTAAAAATTGAAAATTTATTTGAAGGTTAAAATTTGAAAGTTGAAAAATAAATAAATTGATTTAAATTATTTTTTAATAAGTTAGTTTTTAAATTGGATGATAAAAATATAATAATAAATAAAAATATAATCAGTAATATATGATTTAAATATTATAATTTTTATTATTTTAATTAAATTATTATATTAAAAATAAATATATTTTTAAATTGTTCTTATTTATATATATTTATTAAAAAATACATAAAAAATTTATAATTATTTTAACAATTATATATTATAATAAAAATAATAATTTTGTTTATTTATTTATTTAAGATATTTTTCAATATAACTTATATTTTAAATTTATATTTTTTATTTAAATTAAAAATACTTATTTTAGCTTTTATAAATAAATTCTAACTAATATTTTTATTAAAAGAATACTTATTTTATTTTTACAATTTTTATTAATAAAAATTGAATATTTAATATAAATAATTTAAATAAAATATTTAATAATTAAACTAAATATTTTAATATTAAATGATAATTTAAAATAAACTATGAATTATCAAAATATAATAAAAATAAAAATGAAAGAATAACTTTCACTAAATAATTGAAATCTTCAACCTTAATATGATAATAGTAAAAAAAAAAATTATAAATATCAAAATAATTACTAAATCAAACAGGATTGAAATTATCTTAAAAATATTATTTAAATATTTTATTTTTATCTAATTAATATATATTTATAAAAATTTAAAAAATATATGAAAATTAAAAAATTAAAATTCATTAATCAAATTAAAGTAGTGGTTAACATTAGTTGTTAAATTAAGTATTAAAAATAAAATAATAAATAAAATTAAATAATTTTTTATTAATTATAAATTTTAATAGTTTATTTTATATAAATGAAATTAAAATAAGGATAATATATTTTTTGATTTATTTTTATTTATATATATATTAAAATAAATTTAAGATAATATAAATGAATTTAAAATTATTTTTGATAACTGCATATTACAAAATAAAATAGGATTAGATGATTTATTTATTTATTTTATTGTTTATAATATATTTTTTCATTTCAATAAAAATTGTATTATTAAATAAGTAAAGTTTTTATTTAAAATTAAAAATATTTAATTTTAATATTTTATAAATAAATTTAAATAATATGTTTATGAAAAATATTTTTGTATGTTTATAATTTAAAAATTTTATCAACAAAGACCAAATAATTTATTTAAATAATTTTTTAAATATTATATAATTAAGTTCAATACTATAATGTTGAATAACAATAATAAAATAATAATTTTTTATGACAAAAAAATTATCAACTAATTATTAAAAAAGTTATACTATGTTAAATAAGATTAAAATAAATTTAAAAATTATTTAATTATTTTATTTTTTATCTAATTAAAATATACTAGTATGACTATGTTAAAAAAATATAACTATATCCTAAATTATACTATCAAACATATTTAGAATATAAACTATCAAAATTAATTTAATAACAAAAATAAAAATAAAAATAATTGATATGAGAACCTCATTTGCATGGTAAAAGAAACAGTTATAATATAACTGATTCCAAAAGAAAAAAAGCTAATGGCGTACACGGTAACATAATATTTTAAAACTCTCTCACATTTTAATATTATCAATCGATATTAATGTAAAGAATATTTTGATAAAAAATTTTAAAATATAACGACCTAGTCTAACTCGATGACTTAATTATAATTTCTTTAATAATTTATTCTTTATAAAAAAAATTGTAATCTTATTAAAAAATATAATTCCATAACTTGATCAACTCAATCCACGCTACTTTATAAAATATAAGTTGGATTAGATAATTGTGTTGATTTTTTTTAATCCAAACAAACTCAATCTTAGTGAATTGGAATATTAAATTAACAACGTTTTCAATCTAAAAGAATTTGTACTAGTTAAATCATAATAAATTTTTTAAATATATTTGATGTAAGATCATGTTAATTTAATTATTTTTAAGATGATATAAACAATGTCATTTTTATAAATTTATTAAAAATAAAAAATTATTAACCTAACCCATTCAATCCAGATTAACTTAATTCTAATCAAGTAAATTTTATCCGAACATGACAAAAGAATTTTGTCTTCATCTATTTGATTTGACTGGTTCAATTTTTTTTTTATCAGATTTGATTTACTTTTTATTAATACTTTAAAAAATTGAATCAGTTATTAAACTGATAAAAATAATAATTTATAATTTATTCATTTAATTGTGGTTAAAATGAAGTTAAATTTGATAATAATTTTTTTAATATATTATATAATATATTAAATTATAAAATTATAAAAATTAAGTTAGTAAATATTTTAAATTATATAAAATAATTATATTTATTTTAAAAGATAAGAAAATTGTAATAAATATTTAAATACTAATAATTTATATGAAAATATTATGTATAACTTTTTATTTATTTTAAAATGTTTTAAAATAAAAAAATTTAATTTTAAAATTAATTCAATTCAGTTTTACATTGATTTTTATTCAATTTTGATAATTTACAACTGAATTTCACTCCATTAGTTTTTTAAATTGTGCAAGTCAATAATCAAATTAATGTTTGATTGAACACAGAAAAATATCCTGACCAGAGAATTCAGTGGGATAATATTCTTAAGGTAGATATTATTCATATTATTAATGACCAAATAATATCTACCTCTTATTGTCCAACATCAAATATTTCAATTATTCACTAATGTCGCTGATACGCAGGCTCTTCTAATTCTATCGCGGAATTCTGTCTTTTATAAATTTTGAGAACTTATTTAATAAATTACACCAAATTTAAGTATATCAAACTAACTAATAAGAAATGGTAAGTAATAAATCACTTAAAGATTGAAAAATATACTATTTACTTTATATAAATTAATAAATGTTGGTACTTTATATTGATCTACTTAACTTTTATACATACAAAACGTTTATTTTTAGTTTAATTACGGCTTCATTGAACTACATACTATTAGGCTCAACAACCAATGCGCATCTTTCTTTTTCTGTTCGATTTTATCACCAAACATGAAGTAGACAATTTCCACATTATCCGTGAAGCTACCTATCACGAGACCATTCATCATCTCCATTTATTCAATGTCATTATGAAGTATTTTATATTCACTTTGATAATGTTAATCGTTTGCTCAAGTATTGCTATATACACAAAAAAGAAAAGAAAAGTTAATTTATGGATACATTTTGATTAAATCAATTACATGATTATTTAAATGATAAAGTTCCAAGTTTATAAAGGCGTTGGGATAACAGTTTGGATAAAAACTTGTAAATATGATAATTAATTAATCATAAATTATCATAATGACCTGATTAAAGATATCATTTTTTAAGATTTGTTTGAGTCCCTTATTTAATGCCCGTATCAATTCTAAAATCTTCATGGGTAAAAGACAAATTTTGTTCTCCGGGCTTAGATCCCTTCATTTTGAAAAAAATAAAATAAAATTTACAGTCCATGTAAAATTATATTTTATCAATGCATGTTAAGATATTACAAGATAAAAAAATTTATAATTTTTCCTGAACAAATCATATGACCACTTTTTTATATGCCATATTGTTTTTTTGGTTAGAAATTCAAAAAGTAAACTAACTTCATGTGAATCATTGGTTGAGAAAAATGATATTAAAAAACCGATCAATTAATGATGATGTGAGAAGATTGTTAGAGTTCCTGATTTCTATGTAAGAAGCTGCAAGATGTGAATGAAAGATTTTGAATGAGTAGAAGAGATGGGTAGTGGTTGAACAAAGGTGAGTGCACAGCACATGATTGATTAGCAGTGTTTCACTCACATTCATAAGGGTATCAAAGAAAGTGACAAAAAGAAAAAGAAGTAACTAGTTAGGAGCAAACAGCTAAGTGTGATGAAAAAATGACAAAAAAATAACCCAAAGATGGGTGGGTTCACGGGTCACTTACTGTTTCCTCTTCTTGTTAAATATAAAAAAGTGTGCACCCCCACTTGCTACATGCCACAATTCATTCACACCTTCAAACTAAAATTTCAATACCATACCAATTCATTTATCCTGAAAAAGCTGCACACTGCACCACTCCCTCTCCTATACAAAGAATTGGTGCAGTTTAGCTTTAGATTATTTCCCAAAAAGTTAATTAGCTTTTTCCTTTCTAAAAGAGGCTTAAAATAATGATATTAAGCAAACATGTTATATATAATTAGCTTCATTGATCACATTGTTTTTAGCTAGCAAGAAGAGCCTCATTCAGCTCATGGATTCAGCCCCTTCTAGTTCTTGGCTGCAAGCCTTCTTCTTCTTAGCATTGGTGTGGTTCTTTAACTGTGGATATGTTCATGGAGCCACCCCTGCAGCGAAAGTGGGTACCTTTTCAAAGGTGGAAGATGCTGTGAACTTCCATATTTACTATGGCCAGACCTTCAAAGTCATTAAGAATGCTGCTGATGGCCAGAGCTACCTTCTTCTCCAGGTACTTCTTTATGAAGATATATTGAAAAATCAATGGAAACATATCTTTTTTTTCCCTAAATATCTTTGAATTCTTATGTAAGGCAGGGTTTTACTACGCTAATAGTCATAGTTCCTTAGGTTTTGTTTGGTTTTTGGTTTATATAAAAAGTAATGACATGGAAAAATGATAGGAATTCTTTCTTCTTTTTTCTTTGGCCTAATTAAGTGTAAATGAAAAAATTAAGGGTGTGTAACAACAAAATTTTGCAAGTTGTTGTAATGAAATTTTTATTTACTTAAATGGACCCTGTCGTTTCTTGTGTTGGGAATGTATGCTTGAAGGAATTAAAATTAGAAATTACTATTTTTCTAATTATTTGCACGTTTTGCTGAATTTTTCTTTCTAAGCTGTGTTTCTAGCCAACTCATTTTTCTTCCTTCAATTCCTGTCATTGGCAGAATAATTCAAGGATTGCATCAAGGACTAAATATTGCACGTCAAGGATAAAATCATTTGTCATACCATTGTCAAATTATTCCATTGATACGGATTATTTTCCTGGTATGCAATGCAAACTCCTACCTACTCAATCTCACTCACCTTATTGATTCTGTTTTTCTAAGGAATCAATATGCTATAGATAAAACACTATAAAATCAATCATTTGATTAAGCAGCATATCAAATCAGCAACCACTTCAATATGCCCTTGCTAATACAAATGATTTGGAAATTCAATTAATCATCATTCTTTTTGCATCATAAACTTTAAGAATTTCTTATTCTTAACTAGCAATTCATAGTGACTAACTTGTTTCTTTTGTCTCCGGGGATTTGAACTCAAGTTTCCTTCTTAGAGGTGAGAATCTCTTACTACTGCAAGTTTACATATTAAAGGTTTTGATATGAATTTGGACTTTGGAGTTGTGTTGCCAAGATCAAGATAGAAAGCTTTACGTTTCCTCTTTGGCTTCTTATTTCTTCATATTCATGTTTTGAGCAGCATTTAGGCTTGCTGGAGAGCTTGAAAGGCATAACCTCAGACTCTGTGGCTTCTCCATGTGTGTTGAAATTGTATGGAGGAGGACAGATAGAGATGTTCAACAAAAGTGATTACCAAATGCTTGCACAGTTTTCTTCATACTTTCTTAGTGACACTGATCAGCAGCCAGGTTGCAATTTTGCAACTTTTATTCCCTTTATAGAGGATACCCCTTTGCAGGTAAGCGACTAAAATTACTCTAGCATAAATTTTCAAAAGTCAAAAGGATTAGGACATATATTTAACATAGTGTTGTGGACATAGGCTACCTGGATGTTCCTGAAACCAATATCTGAGTATGCTTCAGATGTTGATGGCATGTTAGTATTGTTACTCCAAGAACCAGTAGACCTTTCTTATTCAATCTGATTAAATTAATTTAACCTGATTACTGACTGATTAAGAACCTCCTTGGAAGATTCATGAAATATTTAAGATACATAATAATTTATCCATGGAAAAGAAGGATGCTTTACTGAATGCTTAATGATTTAGTGCATGTACTTTGATAGAGAGCAGAATGGATCAAGTTCATGGGAGCTTATGCTAATGTTGAAGCTAGAGCCAATCAAGTCTATACTGCTGTAAGCACACCACTCAGTCCAAGGCATAACTATATTAGTATTACTATATGATGAGTATTTTTTCAGCTACTTCTACCTATTATCATCGATATTCTTCTTCTTGTCTAGTAGTTCAAGGCCTAGACTGCAATTTTTATCAGGAATTTCCACTGAGGGTCTTCATTAGCTTGGACTGTTGAAATATGATACTAAGAATTGATGATCAAAAGTCAAATAACGTTTAGGATTAAATTCAGCTTGCTCCATAGACTCTTTTCGGTGTCTATTGTACCAATTGTGATTTAGGACGAAACCAATGACTTTCTTATTAACTAGTAGCCTGTTGCCACCAATTTAAATAAATCCACATGCAAACAAAGAACAAAATGCATTTATTGAGCTGGGACATAAATATATTACTATATGATGAGAATTGCATTGGGAATCATATTGTTGAAAAAGGGAACATTTTAGCACGAGTGTAAAACACTAGATAAACAGCTGAATTTAACTACATTATCAATTTTAATTTGGTAAGCTCTTTTACTTGTAGCTTATTCCACATTTGTGACCATTTGAGGATCTTATGTACTAAGCAGTTTTCCCCATATATCAAAAATTAATTTAATTTCCATCTTCTTTCAAAGTTTGAACATCACACCATTGACCACCAATCACATATAACACATACTGAGTGCAGAAATTTCAATGTGAAATGTATCAAGAAATGACAATATAGCAGTGTTCAATGACCACCAAACCATGTTTTTCCTTTCTTCTAAATATTTTAACATCCATTCATAAGTTTGCGTGGCAGCATGCTTCTACCCCCTTACCAAATTGATATGATGTAATGTTGAAATTTCTTCCTCATTCTTGCCTCAACTGATAAAATCAGAAAATAGGCATTTCTATTTTCTAAATTACTTTAAAGTTCATAGGTTTCTGCGTGCATAAACTGAAGTTGCATTTGTAGATTACTTTACATCTTTTCATACTGATTATATTTTGTTATATATGTTACTCTGACAAAATGAATTGCTATTTTAGGTTAAGGAGAACTACTTGTGCTTAGCTAAAATTGCAACAAACAGGACAACATTCAAGCCAACAGTAGCTTGGATGAAGTATCAAAATGTATGTATCTTCCATGTACCTTTCTTGGAGCTTTGTTTCAATTTGCACATTATGTTGTCAGTTTGATGGAATGTTCTGGTGTTGTTTTGGCATCCAAATAATATGAATAGACCTTCTATTAACCCTTTCAAAATCATTGAAATTATGTAACTTATAACCGAGATGTCATTTTTGCAGGGTGTTTGGTCATTTACAAAGGATAAGTATCAGTTGAAGGTAAATATGGCATAAGTGATGTTTCTAAAGTTGAACTACAACTGTTCTCTTCATTAGCAACCAGTGCTTCATATTAAACTTTTATCTTTATTTCAAAAATGGTTCACGTTCTTCTTGTATTTTAATTAATCTGGCGCTTATTCTTTTTGTTTTCTGCTCATCACTTTCTAAATTTTTGTTACATAAACTTTGTAAACAGTATGTGGAAGATGCTGGCGGAGAGAATTTGGATGCTTCTATAAACAAGAACACTTACAATGTCTCTGATCCTGATGCCTTGGAGGAATTTCATGCTATCCTATGTGTAAGTTGAATCCTATTATGTTAAATGAGACAATTAACTGTAGTCAACATCTGAACATTGAGAAACTAATACTATTATCATAACTATACATTCCTATGTAAAGCTACAACTCACTAGGATCATATTACATTTTTATTTTTCATTGCATTAAATTTCCTTTTATTGAGTAAACATTGTTTCTCATGTAGACCGTGGAAGTTGTCATTGATGAAACACTAAGTTCTGATCCAGTCAACTACACGTTGTCAACATTTATCCAAAATCTAAATGTTGAAGATCGTTCATGTTTTTCCTTTATTACAAACACAAGTCTATGGAGATATGACAAAAGGATTCAAAATTCTATAGCACTTGGTAAGCACTAGCTAAAATGCATCTATCGTATATGCATGTGTCTCTTGCATATAGTTTTATACAACTGTTTTGAATTTCAATAATTGATGTGACAAAATCACTAGTTTTTTCAACTTAAAAAACTATTTGTAAAATTCGAAACATGTTTTTGTTCTAGTAAATAAGTGCCTACTCAATATTTATTCCATACTTAACGGCCAAGAAAAATGGGAAAAGATTAAAAGAAAATCCTCCTTAATATTATATATATATATATATATATATATATATATATATATATATATATATATATAGGAGATCGATTATTTTAAAAATAATTTTATTTAAAATTATTTTGTTTAATAATTTTTATAAAAAATTAAATTTTATTAATTCAACCATTAAATTAATAAATTATATTATATAGATTATTTTTATAAAATTTTAAAAAATTTTAATATTTTATTAAATAAATTTAAATTAATGGATATTACAAAAAATATATTATACATTAATTTAAATTTATTTTTTGAAATATTAAATCTTTTTTAAAATTATGAAATTTTGTAAGAATAATTTATATAATATAATTTATTAATTTAACAGTTAAATTAATAAAATTTAATTATTTATAAAAGTTATTAAACGAAATAAATTTATTTTTAGAATAATTAGATATATATATATATATATATATATATATATATTTATGTATGTATAATTGTTTGTGTGTGTGATCTTCTGCATGTGTGATGTGTGAAGACTGGTATAATGGAGCAGTCTCCCAACCTCAGTTGGCACTAGCAGATCTAATTGAAGTTCTATTTCCCACTGGAAATTACACAACAACATATTTTAGGAACCTTGCAAAGGTATGCTATCACAGCTGGTTTTGGACTTTTTGTTTAAAAATTATTTTCTGTTTTTCTTAATTACATAATATAATTTTGTTTTTATTTCAAAAGTTTAATATAAAAACAGTAAAAATAATAAAAAAATTACCATAATTATTTTCTGTATAAATTCTTGGAAACAGAAACAAAATAAAAACAATTATTTTTCTCAGGCCAAACAGTCATAAAAGAAATTGCAAGATGCTTTTATGTTTTCTGAACATCTCATGTTATTGATGTCATCTTGCAGGGAGAAGCACCTATAAACATTGGTCCCGAAATGTGTGACAGGGACACCTCCACAGCAATGGAGCCAACAATAGTAGCATGTGGATGATTTATCTTTCAAGTCAAAAGATAGGTATACTATTATCAACATTCAACCGTCAACACTATTGTTCTTTTTTAAATATAGGATCTATACTTGTATTTTTTTTTTATTATTATTATTATTATTATTTGCAGTCAACAAGGAGTATCTATAGTTTGACACAGAATTTGGCAATTTAATTATATTTAATTTTTTTTCTTTTGTTTGAACAAACATTTTCTCCTTGGGTTAAATAAAGAATTTCATTCCTTTATAATTAAATAATACCAACCCATGGCTATGTCAAACTAGGTTTTCCCCTTAATAGGAGGTAGGAGCCATCCCAATTTTTTTATAAAGTTATGCAAATAGTAAAGGTTTCTAAATTCCCACCTAAATATAAGTGGCTATTCTTTCTTGAAATACGTTCTTTTTTGCCTTTTTTTTTTTCATTGAAAAACACCAAGGTGGCTTTATTCTACTTCAATCAATATAGAGTTGGCCTAGTTCATTTATTTTTCATAGTGATTGAGAGCAACAAATGCTGAGGGTGATCAAATAAAATGTCTAAGGGAGAGGGTAAAATTAAACAAACTCAGACTTGAAAGTCATGGAAATAAGGATATAATACAAATTATGATAAATTTAAAAAATCTTAAGACCTGACTTAACTGTAGTACAGTAAATAAAGTTAATCTAAAATTAACATATATAATAAAAAAAATTAAATTACAAGGAAGATTTCAAGTTCGTAAAACAATAAGTCATATTGTGAACATAACAAGTACAATTATCGATGAGTGATTGTTTAAGTGTTTTATATTTAATTTTCTTTAAGTTAGATTTTGAATTTAAATTTTGTATAAGAAAAATTTTCTATTAGGATAGTAAATTTTATCATAATGTAAATATTTTTGGTTAAAAAATGATTGCCGAATAGTTAAAATTAAAATAAATAAATAAATAATAAGCTTATTTTAGCATAAGAGTTTATGTTATAAAATTGATGATAAAATTTATTAAAATAAATTAAAAAATATTTTGATAAGTTATGCCAAAAATTTTATTAAAATAAATAAAAAAGTTTATAAAAATCTTAAATTATTTTCATGAACTCTTCCATACGACTTTGGAATAATCTGCCCTTCACAATTCACAAATCACATGTTAAAGCTTCAAACAAGATTGGCGTACATAAAATTAGAAGTTATTTTATATTCTAAATTAGATTTCCATTCATGCGTAACAAAAAATTATTAGGATAACTTTTATTAATATAATTTTGTATAAAAAAGTTAATTTATTTTTTGAAAGTTTATACTAATATTTCATATATTGATAATATATATTAATATTTTTTATCAATAAAATTATCTATTAGTATAGGATATCATATTAATATAAGCTGATAACACTTACATTAATAGCTAAGTTTTGTTAAAAGAAAACTATACTGACCAAAACTAATCCAACATACAACCATGAATAAATAACAATTTATTTGTAGTGATGCGTTGCGTGACAAAAATGTAAAATTAACAATTATAATAAACACATGATTTACAAGAATTGTAAACTATTAAAAATAACCAAAATTTAATAAAGAATAAAATGATAAAATATTTTTAAAAGAAATACAAAGAAGTGGAAAAGGAGGAGAATAAAAGAAACAATCATTTTTATTTAAAAGTAAGTAAATTATCTGTAGCCTCTCTGTTTGCTATAGGTGTCCAAACATTTTGCAAACACTTAGCCACAAAAGTAAGAGAATAAACAAAATAACCAATGTGGAATGAAGACACGGTGACACCTTGAAAATTATATATTTGAAAAAAAATTATATTTTACATTTAAAATAAAAATTAGAATATAAATAACATAACATATTAAAATAAAAATATTATTAAAATATATAATAATCAATATCATAAAATGTAATGAAAGCAAGAAAATCAACTACTCTGTTCCTTTCGCATGGTGATAACCTGCAAATTTTGAATTTTTATTAATTTCTGGAATTTTTAAATTTTTTATTAATTTCTGGAATTTTTGAATTTTTTATTAGTTTCTGAAATTTTTGAATTTTTTATTAATTTCTGAAATTTTTTTGAATTTTTTATTAATTTCTAAAATTTTTTTATATTTTTTTAATTTCTGGAATTTTTGAATTTTTTATTAATTTTTGGAATTTTTTTTATATTTTCTTAATTTCTGAAATTTTTGAATTTTTTATTAATTTCTGAAATTTTTGAATTTTTTATTAATTTCTGGAAATTTTTGAATTTTTTATTAATTTCTGGATTTTAGAATTTTTATTAATTTTCTGGATTTATGATTTTTTTTATTAATTTTCTGGATTTTTAAAATTTTTTATTAAATTTCTGGATTTTTTAAATTTTTTATTAATTTTCTGGATTTTTAGAATTTTTTATTAATTTTCTGAATTTTTAGAATTTTTTATTAATTTTTTGGTTTTTTTGTATTTTTTATTAATTTTCATGATTTTTAGAATTTTTTATTAATTTTCTGAATTTTTAAAATTTTTTATTAATTTTATGGGCTGGTGCGTCGTTAATCATCATAGACGACAGTTTTTCTTCAATTCATGACTCCTAATTTGTTAATTCTGGTAATGCGGTGATCACACCATATGCTTCTTCTGAATCCTTCCTCATCCAACAAAAACATCTCAAGGACTTGAGTTTTTACTCCCTCATATGTCTATTTTCGGTATTAGAGATTTTCGTACAGGTATTCATCTTGTTTTAATCCAATTGAGCATAATCAAGTTCAATTAAGCAGAACCAGATCAATCACCAAAACAATAACGAGTGGATTCAATAAAAGTAAGTAATTCAACAAGTTTACAAGAACTATTCATTATCATTCAAGAGATTTGCTTCCTCTGTTTCTAAATGGTAACAAATACTGGAGATGACCAGATTTATCAGGTTAATTATGAAGAGTTAAGCATGAACTTACCTTACGGTGAAAAGCGGAGAGCCCAAGATCTTGCTGGAAATTAGGCTTTCTCTCAATAGAATGAAGATCCACCGTGACAAAACGTAAAGCAGCCTTTTGAATTGAGGTCCTCTTCTTTTTCGTTCAAAATATGGAGATCTAGAAGACGTTCTTGAGAAGAAACCGAAAGATTCTTGAAAAAAACCTCCCCTGGATTGTGAGAAGCTTTCTTGAAAATCCCCCCAGAGAGATCCTCCCCCTCTCCTTTATAGTCTCCTTTTTTAAAATCTTTTTTCTTTCCCGCCATTTTTCTTTCTTTTTGTTTGTTTTCTGATTTTTTTTTGGGAAAATTAGTTTTTTTATTACTTTTTGGTATTCTCTTAATTTTTCTATTTCTTGTTTTTTCTGTTTTTTTTTTCATTTCGCTTTCTAATTTTTTTTATTATTGTCTGTTTTTCTGTTTGTCTGGTTATTCTGTTTTCTGTTTTTATTTCTGTTTTTTTTTATTAATTTTGCTAACTGGGAGCCTCGGACATAATTGAGTGTTTACAGTCACTCATAATTGTTAATTTATTATCCTCACTATTGGTAAGATCTTATCCCATTCGAGAAAAAAGTTTTTTATTCTTCGATTAACACACTTCTAAAATCTTGAATATCATACTTGGTGAAATTTCGGCAGCATTTCGCATCAGTCTCCAAGTACATAACTTCATTATGGTTTCATTTACAATAATCAATCATGTACCCAGAGATAATGCAAAATGATCTAAACCAAAATTTCATCAAGTACAATTTACAAGATTTATGAAGAAATTGTTAACCATTGAATAAAAAACTTTAGTCGTAAACTGTCCAACTTGGACAATTCAAGATTTAATATAATGAATGATTTACTTATTTAGTAATATACTCATTATATTCAACCTTAAACGGGAAACTAAGGGTATGCTCATGTTTGAACTCAAGAAAACAAACCAACATATTTAAACTCAAAATTAATACTATAACATACATAAACCCTAAAAAAACTTTCACATCTGTAATCACAAAGTAGAGGTGAATAGAAGATATCCCATAGTCAACACAAAATGGTTGAGCGGTGGCCAAGCGGTGTCCAAACGGAGGCACAACGGTAGTTGAACGACGACACAACACGGTAGCCAAATAAGAAGTTTAAAAATTATAGAATACAACCAAAATAAATGTAAATTTCAACCATAATAACAGAATGAGATTCATAAATAACAACATAGACGACTTTGAACCTTAGGGTGCGCGACGATGACTTTGAACGGACGAAATGGTTGCAACAGCAACGACGACGACGAACATAAGCATGGAGTGAAACGACGAACAACAAAGATGTCGACAATGACTAAGACTTAAACGAAAATAGAGAGAACAGACCGAAACGAGAATCTGGGGTTTTGGAAAATGAGGTTAAACGCGAACAACGTCGAAAAATAAGTGACAGGGGCAGACATTCTACATCGGTTGTTTCTCAGAACCGATGTAGAAATTTCTCAACCGATGTAGAAAGGTTTAAAAAAAATCCACTTTCTACATCGGTTACAGAACAACCGATGTAGTGAGTACTTTCTACATTGTTTGTTATGTAACCGATGTAGAAAGTTTGAAAAAAAAATTCACTTTCTACATCGGTTCTTTTCCCAACCGATGTAGAAAGTTTACATTTATTTACAAAAATGCCACTGCATTTTTATTTATATCGGTTTTTGAAGAACCAATATAAAATCCTGTTATAAAAACGTATTTTTGCACTAATGTGGGATGGATTTTTAAGGATTTATTTCCAGCCCAAGCTAGGAATCAAAGACATACCTATGATCGAGAGGTAGTTTTTTCTTTCTTCCCATCTACCAAGTTCTTTAATTGTTGAACATGTACAACTTTCTTAACTTTATGCAAAAGTAAAACTGAACTTTAGAGGTTATTTTTCTTGACTTTAAATCTTTTAGGGTCACATTAAAATATTGATCTCTTTCTTTCTTTAATTATGTTTTTATTTGGGTGGTTGCAAAACTTATTCGTGCCTAATGTGATAAGAATTAGAAAAGTGATGGATCATCTTTATGCAAAATTTGGGTGGTTGCAAAACTTATCCGCGCCTAATGTGATAAGAATTAGAAAAGTGATGAATCATCTTTATGCAAAAAATAAACTATTGACTACTTATATTCTTATTTATAATCAATATAAATTAGGCATTTTAGGGGCTTGTAGGATTTTTTTTATTACACAATTCTTATTAGAAATATTTGTTCTGATTAATGTTGAAATCAAACCACTATGTTTTTATTTGAGTGTGATACATAGAATTTCATTTTAAATTACAATGTTACTCAAAATGGAGAATTCGGTGTATTGATAAATTTAGCATAGTATATTTTGTAAATAATAGCTCAACCTTCGAAGTAGAAGCTGAAAGGAAAAAACTACGACTAAGATTCTTAGCTCCTTTTATGGATAGTTATTTTACCATGTTCTCCACTCGTTAATATTAAGCCATTAGTTAATATTCAGGTTGAAATATTGCTTATAATCATATGACAAAATTTGAATTAATCAAGCTGATTGCAAATGCTAAAGGATATTATTTCACATAATAACTAAAAGATGGACAAGGCATTTTTTGTTAAAGGTACATTCATATGAGATGCAACTGCTACGTATTCTTGTATTGATATTTGCTACTTCCTAAGTTTAGAAAAAAAAATTTCTTTTTTCTATTTTTAAATAAAAAAACTATTTTTGTTATTGTTTAAAAATAATTAATAGGTATATAATCTTGTTTGCTTGGCTAAGCTATATTATCCCGAAACCATCTTTTGAATATTAAAGAACCAAAATACAAGAGATTTTAAATATAACAAAGTGAGTGATGTAATTATATAATATAGTAAGATAACAACTTTTACTAATTCTAATAATATATATATATATATATATATATATATATATTAATTTTTCTACTTTGATTATGACTTCCAGCACAATGAGAGACAGTTCTTTTTTCAACTTGCCAATGAATTTCTTCCTACAATAGATGAGATTGGTCAATTTTTTTCCCTTATACATCTCCTAATCTTAATATTTTTTATTTTTAAAATTAAATAATTATTTCTTTTATTATCAATTAGTTGAGAGAAATCAATTTTTCTCCTTATACATCTCCTAATCTTAATATTTTTTATTTTTAAAATTAAATAATTATTTCTTTTATTATCAATTAGTTGAGAACAAAAAATCAATTCTTGGAGCGAAGTGTGGAGAACAACAAATTTTGTGTTTTGTTCTTTTTTTGCTACATTGATGAAAAGTTACATAACCTTTCAAGCTATTAATGCCAAAAAATTCTTATTTAAATTATCAATTTTGATTTGATGTATATGTTTAGTTAACAGAAGTAAATTAACATTTTATGTTCATGTGATCTTTGATATGATGAATAAAATTTTATTACAATACAATTTTTTTATATTTTATGTTGTGTATTTTGGAGTTAAGATAATATAATTTAAAGAGGTTGAATGCTTTTTTATGTTATTAAAAATTATTTTAAAAATAAATTAAGAATTATTTATTGAAATAATTTTATTTTACATAGAATAGAATACTTTTGTACATCATGGAGTCTACTTATTTGCCTGAACTCATGTTGCAGTATTATCCATTATTGGACTAAAGTGATGACACCGAAATTTAAGATTTATTAAATGTTTGTGGCAGAGTTTTTAATCGCTAATAACAATTACCATTTCCGGCATCCGTACATGTGGCGTTTTTTGAAAATGCTGGTGTTAATAACTGTAGCGGATTATAACCATAGAAAATGTATTTTTAACTCAAATTATACTTTTTTATAGTATTAATTTATAAAATTATATTTATTTTTTGCATTTGCATGTCTTATATCCAATTAGTCTACCAAATAATTTTTATTTTATGTATTTTTATGATTTATATCCAATTACTCTGCCAAATAATTTTTATTTTCTATATTTGCATGACTTTTATCTAATTAATATGCAAAGTTATCTTTATTTTTTATATGTGCATGACACTAATATCAAGTTAATATGCAAAATATTTTTTATATTTTATATTTGCAAGATTCTTATCTAATTAATTTGTAAAATTATTTTTATTTTTTATATTTACATGATTCATATTTAGTTAATCTACAAAATTTTCTATATTTTTCATATATGTATAATCCATATTTAATTAGTCTGCAAAATTGTTTGATCTTATATTTTACATAATTCGTAACTAGTATATTTTGTAAAACACTTTTTTATTTTCAAAAATTGCAAGAATTATTTATTACATCTACAATCATATATTTAAGTTTCCAAATCTCACTGACTATGTCTTTTACATCTTTAACATTCTCATATTGTACTTATACTTTACTTCATCATATTTGTTTTGTTTTATTATAAGTTTTATTACTTATATGTATTTTACATTTTTCAATTTTATGATAACTTAGATAAAATCGGTTTATTTCTTTATTTATTTTTTATTACGATAATTTAGAAATTTTTATTAATCATGTTATCTTATAAAAAATAAGTAAAAAGAAAAGTAATTGTGAATATATTATTTTTATTTAATTATTTTTAATTATTTTCTTTATTTTTAATTATTTTAAAATAAAAATATACAAAAATATAATTAACTTAATTTGCTTAAAATTAAAAGAAAAAAGAAAATTAAAAAATTGATTTAAAAAGAGAGAAAAGTAAAATAATTGAGCTAACATCGAAACAAAACAACTTAGCACAACAACTAGGATGGAGACTATTATTATAGAAATGTCAATTTTTTTACGCCAAAAGAGAAAAATTAGGTTTCTTGTAACTTGATAAAAGTAACAACTTCTTCCTTGGGATAGTTCCATTTCTCGGTTCAAAATCTCAAAAAACACCATAAAAAAAAACTTAAAATGGAGATTTAGAAAAGAAATTGAAAAAAGTTATGAGCTGATCGAAGGAAAAGAAATCGAAGCATAGGCGCATCAATTTCAATTGCAAATTGTTCCAAAACCAGTAAATTATCATCCGTTGTTTTAATAATCCTTACAAATTTTCATCAAAGTTCCTGGTAAATTCTTAAGAGAAACAATCTATAAGCCAAATAGATAAAGTTCAATAGTCAATATTACAATCGAATAAATAATCATCTAAATAGGAATGACAAAGAAGAAAAATAGAGATGAACAACAAAGCTCAACATTAATAAAGATATAATATTATTTTATTTTTGTTTTTATTGTAAAAAAAACTAAACGAACTATTACTGCTACCATTATAAACATCGTCACCGGAGCACCACCAAATTTGCACCACCAAATTTCCTTCGTTAGAAATAGAATCGCTGCATCCATCGGTGAACCACAAAAATAATTAATGTGGTGCCTTTACTCCCTCACTCAAACATAACCACCTCTTGCTCAACATCAAACCATCTCTCAAACATCACTATGCATAAAAAAATTATCCCTCACTTATATATTTCCACCAACAAACACAACTTTCTTCGTATGTTGAAGAATCATGACATTTTCTGTACAAGCTTGAGTATTGTAGAATCAACAACCATAAATGCTCATGACTTTATTCCTTTGAAACTATCTCCATTTCTTTCAATTCACTTATTTATTTTCTCCTTTTCTCTATTGGTGCTGTGTTGTGCCACTCCTTCTCTATCTTCCTTACTTATGTTAATTAGGTTATTAACTTAACACTTTTCTTTTTTCTTTTTTTATTCTTTAATTAAATTGTGATAAATTTTTTAAAATATAAAATGGATTGGACTTTGCATTCATACGTGATATATATATATATATATATATATATATATATATATATATATTAGTTTCTTTTTCTTTTCTTAAAAGAAATGATTTTATTTTATATATTATTATTATTATTATTATTATTATTTTAGTGTGAACATTGATAATAATAATTAGGTTGATGTGTTATACTCATTTGTAATTTTAGTAAATTAAATTTTTTAATTTGTTTCACTGTGAAGTTAAATTGAAAAGTTATTGTTAAATTAATTTTTATTAATGTTTGTCTTGTTTGTTAATTTTTAATTTGTTTTATATTTAATAATTAATATTTTTTATTTTATTATTCTTCTTCTTGATGTTGTGTATTTAAAATTTATTATTATTATTATTATTATTATTATTTTATATTTATCATTATAGTATTTATTATTTATTTTTGTTATTTTATAATTTTTATTGTTTTTATTATTATATTAATTTTGTTGAGTTTAGTTTAAAATGATTTTTGTAATATATTATTTAAATATACACTGCGGTATTGACAACATAAATAAAGTGATTTATGTTACATTTGCTATCATTCTAATTAAACTGGTTTATTGAATAATTTTATACTAATTTAAATTTAATATAATATAATATAATTTTATTGATTTTTTAATATTTAATTAGATTTTAATTTTTTATAAATTCTTATTTTTTTTTATTTTTTAAATTAATTAAATTAATTAAATTAATTAATCCAAAAAAATAAAATAAATTTTAGTTTGCATAATAATTAAAGATAAAAATTGAGTACTATAATTGTTTAAATTATTTGAATTTATTAAATAATTTTATGTTAACTTGAATTCAATGTAAAGTGTTTTACTTTTAAAGAAATATTTTTATATTTAATTAAATTAAAATTATTAATTTATATTTTATATTTTAAATTTAAATAAGTTAAATATATTTTAGTTCATATAATAATTTAATGATATAGATTGAATAATTTATACTATTTTTATTATTGTTTTAATCATATAAATTTGCGGTTTTATGTTAACTTAAATTTAATATAATATAATTTTTTTTAAAAAAAAATATTTTTAATTATTTAAAATCATTAATTTTTTTTTAAAAAAATAAAATTAAAATATATTTAACAGGTTCAATAATTAATGATAAAAATTAAATAATTTAAACCACTTTCACTGTCACTTAAATTATATATAATTATTAATTAATTTTATACTAATTTAAATCTACAACAACCAAGTTTTCTTTTAATAAAAATATGTAATATTAGATTAAAATTTTTTTATTCATTAATTTTATTTCACTTTTAAAAAAAGTTAAATAAATAAAATATATTTTAATTTATGCAATAATTGGTTACGATGATTGAAAAGCAACCGTTGCCCTGGTTATTATTTATATCATGGGGATTTATTAAAAAAACTTCATGTGAATTTAAATTTAGTGTAAAATAATTTTTTGTTTAATTTTATTTATATTATAATTTAATTTTTAATTAATTTTTTATTATACTACCTTCTTTTAAAGTGAACTAATATAAAAAATAAATATAATTTACAAAATGATTAAATAGTACATGTTACTTTTGTTATTTTTTTTTATAAGTAAAAAGTGATGAGATTTATTCATAGAATTTTTATATAAAACTACTTTAATCCTCCAATCTTTCATCGTGAATAAATTTATTATTTTATAAATTATTTTTTATTAAATTAATTAATATATAATTATTTTTTATAGAAAATTATTTATCTTTGACTTTTTTATTATATTAAAAAATATCAGTGAAAATTCAACTATTAAATTAAAATTAATTTTTATAATATTTATTTATTTTATTTATTTATTTAAAAATATATTAATTTGACTTAGTTTTTTAGTATTAAAATATAATAAAATAAATATTTTAAAATTATTATTAATTTGGACAATTCAATTAATGACAACGACCTATCTTATCTTAGGATGGAAAATGTATTAAGAATGTTGTACACTTGAGTTTTCATCCTTATTTGCGCATTTTCAAACCTATTTTAATTTTATATTTTTATTTAATAATAATTTTTTAAATTAACTAAAATTTATATCAATTTTATTTTTAAAAATATTTGTTTTTATACATATTCTTTTTATTTCACTGTGATCATGACTATATATATTCTTAAGAGAAAAAATCTTTTAAACTTATAATAATTGTGTGGTGATATATATCCTTAAAAAATGTGCTTTTGAACCATTTAAAAATATGCAGCAACAAATCAACGTTATAAAGTTTATTTATAATTAAAAGCACACATCAACGTACACATTTATCAATGTAAAGACCCGGCAAGAATGGAACACTTAAGAGGTGGAATATTTTGAAGTTATATGGGTAGCTAAAGAGTTTCGGCACCATTTTCAAAGTGCTCAGAAACTAATCAATGACTATTTTTTCCCCCGACGTTTCAGCTTCGAAAGGCTTAGCTAGGAAGTTTTCACTCTTTATTAAGGTATTGCAAACACACTTGATTCAAATTCCTAACGTTTTTGTATTACAACTGAGATGGCTATGTGTTCCAGTTCAACTCCAACTACTGTTACCAAAACTGATTCTTTTCTATTTATATCTTTTTTTTTTTATTAACTGAACTAATAATTATTTTTATATTATTAATCATCATGTTTTTAATTAATTACATGTCTGTTAATTGATTATAAATAATAATTTATTATTTAAAATGTGTAATCGATAAAAGAAATCGTGATCAAACTATAAAAAATAATAATTAATTTAATTATATATTTAATAAATAATTGATTATACATCGTTAATAATAGATTATTAAAAGTAAAATTTAAAAGGTAAATAGATGAATTTATTAGATTAATCTCTTTACATTGTCCTGAAGCAGGGAACCATCACGTGTTCAAGATACTTTCTCTCACCAATGCTACTTTATTTCACTTTGATTTAAGGTTGAGTAGAATTAAGTTTAAAACCATTTATTCTACACTCTTGATATAATTAAGACATATTATTTTAAATTAATTTTCAATCATTAAATTTAAATAAAATATGTGATGAAATTAATATCAATTATGGATTTTACATTATATTTATGCATAATGGAAGAATTGATTCTCAATGCAAAATAAATAAGCTCTTAATCTCCCCCTTTATAAGAATATACACTTAATTTGAAAATTGATTACTCGAACTGATTTGGTCCTTAAATAAATTCATCAAATAATTATTAAAAATTACTATATCATGAGACATTTTTATTTTGTCTTTTTTTTTTTAAAAATTTCTAATACGAGATTAGTTCCTAAAAAAATCAGTATCAATTTAGTCTTGATATACATATTACTTATTACCAACCCAAAATATTTCCTAAAATTGTTGACTTAAATGGATAACAAGACTAAAGCATCTCAAATTTATCATTTTAAAACTTTTTTGTAATTTTATTTTTGAAAAAAAAACCACTTAAATCTATTAAATTTTATCTTATTTATAAAACATCTTAAATTTTAATTCTATTTTATTTTATTATTAAATTTTTATTTTTAAATCAACACAATAAATTTTAATTTTAGTTCAACTGATCCTTCAACTTAATCAATTTTACAAACAAATATTTTAAATTTTAGTTTTATTTTAACTAATCCTTAAAATTTATCCTCTTTTAAAAATATCTCATTAATTAATTTTTATTATCTATTCTTTTCAATGTCAAATAATAATAATAATTTTTGAATTTAAAAGAAGAAAAAAGGACAACTTAAAAATAATGAAAAACAAAAAGAGTATATATATATATATCTATATATATAATATAATAAAAATATAAATAATAATATGTAATATATATATATATATATAGATATATATACATATTATGGATTTTTTTCTTTCTTTGAATTTTTTTCTGAATTTATAATTTTTATTATATTTTTATGTTTATAAAAATAAATTAAAAAAATTAATGAATAATTAAAATTTAAGATAAATAAATTATTGAAATTTAATCTTCATTAGTAATTTAATTTACAAAAAGAGCCATTTATAAAAGCTAGAGGATCAATATAGATAAAATTAAAATTTAGGATGTTCAACTAAAACTAGAGGATCAATATATACAAATATAAAGTTCAAGGTGTTCAATTAAAAAAAATAAAATTCAAAGATTAATTAGAATTAATTAAAGTTCAAGATATCAATTTTCAATGAGCCCAAAATTTAAGAAAGTTAAATACTCTTTTCTTTTATTTTTTTCAAAAATTAAATTAGGTCAAGTATTTTCTAATTATTTGGATATTTACTCTTTTTAATTCGTCTGTTTTTTCTGCTAAATCTTTGTCAAGTTTAAACTATATTACGTGCATGTTATGTGGTGAGATCATATGCACCAATTAGCAACATTTCATGTGATTCGCATCATGAATGGTTGAGCATCCTAATCCTATATTCTTAATGTACATCGAGAAATTTTTTTAGAATAAAATATTTTTTTAATTTTTTGAATGTAATTAAATTAAATTTTATTCTTTTAATTCTTTTATTGATTTTGATTCTCGCTAATTTTAAAACTTCTAAAAGTAATCTCTATTGCCATTCACTTATAATACCACATAATTCTAAAACTTGAACAAAATGCATATCTTATCATCACTTCCTTTACTTGCCCTACATTTATAACAATATGAAATATTAGTTGCTTTATATTCCGATAGCCAAAATTTGTCATTATTTTCAATTTGTTACTATAATTATATTTTATTACGGCAATATTATTAGTCATTATCTAATTATTATTTAGATAAATATACAAGTCTGATTATTTAATTATATGTCTTGTTGGTTATTTAAAAAATAGATTTGAATTCTCTTTGAGCGAAAATTATGGTTACAAGATTTAGTTGTTTATTAAATATAAAATTTCACCCCTTTAAAAGAATTATTATAATAAAAACACTTTGCATCTTTATCTTTGTAATCTATTCCCATCAGTTATTATATAAATTAACTTCTTTCATAAGCAGAGAATTTAAACCACAAGTCCTGTAAAAGAGAGATCAATGCCCTAACGAAGCCAGAGGACAGACAAGTGCTGTTTAAGACACAAAAATACTTCATATTCATATGATCAACTTGTGAGTTTCAATGATGATGACATTGGTATTGCATATCACAATACCATTGTTTTTATTCCATTAATTTCTTCTCGAGGTCTTGCTTGCACTTTGGAAGTTTATAACATACTGATTACAAAAATAATAAATAAAAATATTTTAATATAAATTACAATAAAAATATAAATAACATATTCCTTTTTCGGCATTAGACAAACCACCAATAATAAAATTAAAAAATAAAATCATTCTCTTATATAATTATAATAAATTCATCAATCTACATTCTAAATTTTTCTCTTAGTAATTAATTATATATTTTTGATAATCAATTAATTACTGCATATATAATTAAGTTAATCATTATTTTTTATACTATTAATTATAATGTATTTTTATAATAATCATAAAAAAAATATGACAATATGACAATACAATGCCATTATCATTTCTAATGCATTCAACTTCCCTAATGTTGCTAATAATTATTCTCATTCTTTCCTTTTAGTAATTGTTTGTGCCAGACATTCAATCCCCTAACGTCACCATATTCAATAATCTAATGCCTATAGAATCAAAGATGGTCATTAAGAGTCAAAGACTTGATAATTAATCATCCAAATATGTAGCTAATGTGTGATGATGTCCAAGGAAGGAGGAATATACTTTGCTAACTATTTGTGCTTTTGAAAGATAATGGGGAATATATAACATCCCTCTTCTGGGCTGGATCATGAATATTACATGATTTTGGAATACATAAGCAAATGCACAACAACCATCATGTGAACTGGATAATGGAAATTTTTGTCCTTGCATTATCAATTTACTTGGAGTTTTTAAGACACTTGTTGTTTTATTTAGGATTTCAACTTTATTAGGATTTTTTCTTTGATATTATCTTATTATTTAAGAAGTATGTAATTTTTTTTTATATTTTCAATAAGCATACTTAAGACCTTTGTTAGCATTTTCTTAAAGAAAAAATGTAAAGATTAATTTATCACCAAAGTTGGTTTGGAGTTGAAAACAAAGTTAAAACGGCAACCATTGAAGAGGCTGGGATGGCAACTCTTTATCTTTCTATGTTACATATAGATTTCCTCACAAATCATTTTATTGATCACATGGAATTAGTTGCCATTTTGCAACAGTATAGAACTTATTCTTTTAAATAAATTATGTATATATGTATGTTTGTATGTGTATTATAGGGAGAAAGAGCATTATCAAGCAGTGTGACAGCATGTTCCCCAGCAAATTATTTACTTACTGCTTTGTGGTTAAAACCTGAGACCATTAAGCTCCAAATAAGCTGAAAAGAAGCAAGAATTTGTTAAGTTTAAACATAGCTGAAAATCATGACCTATTCCAACACTATTTAATTAAATTTTACCCTTGCAATACGGACTGTGAACGTTTGCTGCAGCAAGAAAAAAAAAAAGAAGGGAAAAAAGATGTCAGAGGAAACTCAACATTTCAATAACTTCAACTTTTTTAATAAAAAATTCTTTATTGATTGTGTAGCATACCTTGTGCCTTGTTTTTTGACACTCCGCTTCTTGGACACTGTTTTTTGAGGTTCATGACTTGGAACTGGTATAGTCTTCACCTGTGACATTGGCATATAAAAAATGGTAACCATTCTTATTATTTGATAGCAGTTGTTTTTCTTATGTTTCTAACAACCAAATAGGTTATTTACCAAATTTTTGAACAAAAGATTGTAGAACATCTTGATGTATCTTTGTTTTGCTTCTTTTTGTTCATTATTCACCCTCTTCCAAAAGGTATACATGCTCCCCATATTCAACAACTTGTTTGCATAGATCTTCCATGTATAGCTACAAAGCAAACCATGAAAAGTGAATGTTGATTAAATGCGGCTAGCAATGTACTAGAGGTTTAATAGACTATAGTAAATAATAACAGTTGTAATATGGAGCATTGAAATTGATGTTGCATGTTTACCATTCATTTATGCGCTGCAATCCAGCTGCTGAAATCCGATTCCAGTGTGTTGAATCTTCTAAGCATTTTTCAAAGAAATCAGCAATTTTGTTGCTTGATTCTTCTTCATTGTGTGGATCAATATGGAATCCAGAAATTCCATCAACAATGATTTCTGCTGGACCTCCTTGGTTGGTAGCAAAAGTAGGCAAACCACAGTTCATTGCTTCAATGACTGTTAATCCAAATGCTTCATACAAAGCAGGTTGCACAAAGGCTCCCTTTGTGTCAGCAATGAAGCGGTAGAGCTCTCCATTACGGTGTCTATCAGTCTGTGCAGCTATCCATCTAAATTGACCCTTCAGCTGGTACTTTTCTATCAAATCATGCATCTTTCTTATCTCTGCCATTTCCTCCCTATCTTTGGATTTCAAAGGGTCAAAGAAGCCACCAACTATGACAAGGTTCACCAGGTTTCTCAATCTTTGGTTCTTCCCATACCACTCAACTAACCCGGTTAAGTTCTTCACCACATCAAGCCTTGCCATTGAGAAGATGATTGGTTTTCTTCTACTATCTAGATATCCACTGTTTCAATAATAATTTTGGCACAGAAAATTAACCATTTGGAAGCATATAGGAATTCTTATTTGATCATTGACCACAGAAAAGTAGCAACTAAGTCACTTACATATGCTCATTGTTATCCACTTTATTGTACAATAAGTCTTCAATGCCAGGATGAAATTGAGTGAGTCTTTTATCCTTGTCTGTGTAAGGGAAATAGACAGATTGATCAGCTCCAGGTGCAGCTATGTTGAACTTGGGATCAAATACATTTATCCCTGACACAATCCTACACAGCCCTGGGAGTGTAAATGCAGCATGACTTTCATATTGTCCTGGTCTATCTTTGCTGCAAACAAGAACTTAGTATGTTACAAACATCTATCGGTTTTTCTTCTTTACATATTGAGAGAGTCATGAAATGTTGACACCAGACATCAAACTTTAACACTTATACCAACTTAATCACTTTTTTATAGAATATAAGATTCATCAATTCAATGTTGATTTAAAAGTTCTTATCAAGTAGATAATGTTTGTAAAATTTTATACAAGACAAAAATTAATAGATACTTCATCGTATGATTTTACTTTAACATCAAAGATGTTAATTAAATATAAGTAAATATCAATAATTGAATAACATACTTATAAATGTCCAAATTATTACATGATTCAACGGTTGGATCGATGAATCTTGTATTTTATGAAAAGTTATTAAGTAGGTGTAAGTATTGAGTTTAACACCTGTATCAACAAATCTATATATATATATATTCATTTTGGGTTTTTCTGTTTCTTCCAATATGGATATTGGTTACTGTTTTATAAACTATCCAGGTGAATTTTCTTGAGTGTGATGGACAAAATTTCAAGTAATACCAAAAAAGTTGTAAAAAAATCATTGTTTTCTTTTTAATGTCACATCTAACCTTCCAGCAATTTCTTGATATGTGCTAGTTATGATGAAATCCGATGCATTCATTGCAACTGTATCAGCCATGAATTGGCATGAGAAGTGATACTTAGGGTCTAATTCTTTCCACTTGACATCTGAATCTTCATATTTAGTCTTTTCTAAAGCATGTGCTATAGTTCCCTGGATTTGAAGCAACCTGAGGAATTAGACCATGCAGCAAAAAGGACACCCTCACAGCCACAAAGTTGTTCAATAAGAAAATTTCAATAGAAGGGTAGTAACCTGAGTTATCTTAAGTTTGCTAGCCATAAGAGATGCTACCAAATTCCCATCAGTGTAATTTCCAATAATTAGATCTGGTTTTCCTTCCATGAGGTTGAGAATCTTGGCTGTGGTATCCTATTAACATGAACCAAAACTAATCAGATGGAAAATTCACTGCAGATAAAAGCTAACAGGTAAAGTTTCTCATAACATATATACATGCCTGAGTAAACCTCTCAAGATAAGGATAAATGTCAAAGCGAGAAACCCATTGATTCAAGATTCCTTTCTCAGTCTGAAAAGGCACACGTAGAATGTTGCAATGCTTGGTATCAACGATTGGTTCCAACTCCTGATCGCATTTTGTTCCTTGAGCATCAGGTATGAGCCTTGTGACCTGTCATGGCCAATAATATATTTGCATGATTCTATTAAAAAGTAAATTGTACATAGAAAAAGGGATCACTTTTAGGATGATGACTTACCACAAGAATTTGAGGCTTTACATTTAGGCCTTGTTGCTTAATTCTGAGCAACAAATCTGCTTCAAGAGCTCTAACTTGATCCAATATGTAAACTACCTATTCCAAATTGCACAATGTTAAAGTTGGCAAGTGTTGCAACTTGCAAGAGATGGAAAGCATTTCCAAGATTTTCACTTAATAAATCAAGTTCAAATATGCTACCTGTCCACCAGTGTCTGGCAAGCCAAGAACATCTGCTTGTCCAAAATAACCATGAATAGAGAATATCACAACATTGAAAATTGAAGGAACTCTGCTGAAAAACTTCTCCAAGTTCACTGGATCTGGAGCATGGAGTAATTCTGACAAAATTTCCATTGTCTCCTTCACTCTTGCTGCAGTGTCTCCCCATCCTCTCTCAAAACCCCACTCCTTGAGTCTGTGAATGAAAATGGTATTGATTATTTGGTGAATTACAAATACACTGTCCACTTTAAGAAGTATGAAGTAGCCTACTTTGGCTCAAAATCCTGATAGGGAGTATCCATTGGAAGTGGTGAGAGATATCCAATAGCCACTATCAGTGCCAGCTGAAGTTTTGCAGCAAAGTTGAGGGTGTCATTTATCATCAGGCTCTGCCATTGTATATCACAAAAAAGAAGTTGAATGCCTAAAAGTATGTTAAAGAAAAAAATTGAAAGAAAGAAAGCTGTTGGTAATGTTTTATGAACTTCAATCTTGTGTTACTGTACTTACTTCTCCATGATGATTTAGTGATAATAAGTAGTCCACTATAGGCTGTGTTTTGATCAGTTTCCCACTAAATCTTGAACTTAAGAACTTTGAAACGAAATGGAGTCCATTTCCAATTGAAGAAGACAGGCTCAAGTTTGGAATAGGGAAATCGAATGCTCCAAAATCTGCTTCAAATGCGTTTTCGTCATTTGCCCTGCAACAAAGATTCAAGGTAATCAAAACAAAGTAGCTCAAATGTGTCTTATTAGTATAAGTGTTTTTTATGCGGTAGAATACAAAGATTGAACATTTCGGAGCTTTCAATGTGGGCTTTGTAATTTCATTTTTTCGCTTTTCATATTTATTTACAATAAGATTATTTTGAAGCAAACTTGTCTCCGACATAAATAAATAAATAAGTATTTATTATTAATTTAAAATACCGTGGGATTTTAATTTACTAAGATTTAATGATAAATACATATTTACTTTCCTAGGACAGACTTGTTTTAGAAATTTCAACCTTTATTGGGTAATGGTCCAACTTGGTACCTCAAGTATGTTATTTGGTTGAAAAAGTACGATAACTCTACTCTTTATTGATTGCAAGCATTGTTAACAAAATAAGATGGAAACAAGAGGGAAAAGAATGCAGGACAGGTTGAAAGCTTATGAAAATGAAGAGAAATGACATACCAATTTTCATCATATACTCTTTCCTTGAATTTGAGGTAATCTGTAGAGGTGATAGGTTCAACCGAAAGATCCTCAGAGCTCACTCTTACAAACTCCCAAACTCCAGGATTTGGCCTTACAGCAAAGGCTACATAAGGTGGATCAATAACAGCTTCCTGCAAGTTTCAGTTGCACAACATTAAAATCCAAAGGCTAATGATGATGTCACATTGTATTGTAATGTAATATACACAAGGCCAAAAAAACAAACCTGTGTAGAACTCAATAAGAAGCCAAGATTTCCCTCCAACACTTGATTCCTTTCATCCTTGTCATTTATAACATGCTCCATTTCTTCCATCAAGTCATGAAGTTTTATAATCCTTCTCCCCTTCTTAAGATACATAGCAAAGCACTTCTTCAATGTGCCAGGCATGTTTCCCTTTACTGATTCCATGTGGTTCAAGGGTGAAGAAGCCATTTCAAGAAAGAGATGATGATAACAAAAAAGGTAAATTAAGGTTTTTGAAACTCCTCAAGGAAGATGGTCTATGGTTGATGCTCTAAGGAGATGTATCTCATTCTCAATTTATATGCATAGCTATTTATGTGTACATTATTATGTTATGTTATGATTCATGAGATAGCTTTTTTGGGGTGAAATTGGCCCCACTAGTGGAGGTGTGCATAGGTGCAAGAGTTGGAAAAAGAACATTTGCAAAGCCCAATTTGCGAAGTATTTCTAACTTGGAATTATTGGTATCATTCTTTTCTTCTTTATGTCTGTCTCTTTGTGGTGCTATATATTTGTGTGTCACCATGATCGAGAAAAAGAATATGCAAAAGCTGCCATCTTCAAGTCATTTGCTTCTTTCATTGTTTGTGATATCTAGTACTTGAGTTTCGTCCAAGATTGGTCACGCCATCATAGTCTATCTGCTATAGAAGGCAAATGTGGAAAACTATAACCTTGTGTTTGGATGGGGTAATTTAAGGAGAGAAAGTAATTTTTGAAAGAATTTAAAATTTTAGCAATTGAAATATTTTGTTTAGATATTGTTTTGTAAGAAATTTCAAATTGTAAACATTTTTAGAGAGTATTTTAACCAACTAAAATGAGAGAATTTCAAATTCCTCTAAAATAGATGAAATTTAAAATTCTTTTCTCTCATTATTTTATATTTGTATTACTTCATCTTTTATTATTATTATTTTTCGTTCTCTCACAATTTTATCCTGATCTCTCATATCTAGATATAATCTTTTTAATATCAATTGATATAATTATATGTTTTTATCATTTTAATTATGTATATTTGTTGGGTTATTATTCTAATTAAATATATTGTATAATAAAAATACTTGTATATCTAAATTCTTTTGTGAAAAAAAGAAATAAGAGAAAAATTAAGATAAATCTATAAATATTTAAACGTAAAATTTTGTATATAGTGAAAATTAAATTATGTAATCTAAATAAAAATTTAAAAATTTAAATTTTAATGAATTTAAATTCTATTATCCAAATAAAAAATTTTCAATATAATAAATTGAAATTCTCTTATCCAAACAAAATATTTTTAAAATGAAAGTATTTAAATTGAAAGCATTTATATTTCCAATTATTTCAAATTCTTTGAAATGTTGAAATATTCCATCCAAACACATTGTAAAAGTTATTTAATTGTTTTGTTTCATCATTCTCCAATATTTTAACATCAAATTTATATATATTCCCCCTCTCCCCCAACTTTGAGCATGAAGTAATAAAGTTTTACACCATTTGATGTTGGAAAATTTATAAAGATTATATCTTATTTTGTATTAAAAAAAAAGGTAATGAAATTTGATGTTAAATTTCATATAAACTATTTCAATCCTCCAAATATTAGGGTAAAAAATTACATGTTTTGATTAAAATATTTTATTTCACATCTTTTATTCAAATTTAAGTCTTATCTCTATTATTTATTTCTATTTAATATAAAAAAAATTATTATTAATAAGAAGAATATATATTATTTTTTATTTGATTCATTTCCAAAGATATTACTGATAAGAACCTTTAAAAAGAAAATAAAGCTAAGAGTATAATATATTAGCTCCTTTATAAACATGAAATATGAAACACAAAATACTGAATTTTTATAATTAATTTTTAGAAGAGTATATATTTTTATACGTAAAAAAGTATACGTTTTTTAAACATTCTTTTTTTTTTGTCAACGTTTTCTAAACTTTTTAAAGTTATATTTTTAATTTCAATTTTTATGCGGGTTGGTTTGATATGTGGACTGATCCGGCAATGGAATGAAACAACGGCCCATTGGGCCATCTCGATTAAAATCTCGTTCAAATTCCAGGGTTTCGTATTGGCCCAAAAAAAATTCAGGGTTTCTTACGCACAAGGTACATCAAATTAGGGTTACGACGGCGCACGCTTCCTTTCTTTCATCCCTTTATAAACACCATTTACCAATTCTCTTTTCATTCGCTCATCTTCTCGCACAAAGTTGCAATCTTTAACACTGTTTTTGATATAGGGTTCGTTTCTGGGTAATGGGTTTGCCTCATTTGTTTCAAATCATGCGTCATATACTGATTACCAGTGCTCTGTTCCTTGTGGGTATTGTGTATGAGCTGACGCTATAGCAATTCCTTCCTGCAATCCTTTTTTGTGCTGTTTTTATTTCAGTTCCTATTGCAGAGTAGGAAAATTCTCTGCTTGTTTCTATAACTCTTCAATATTGCTCTTCTGAGTTTGTTTTATTCTATTGATTTTGGCCATTGTACTAGGAAATAGATTTATCCTATGTATGGTTTGTTTTTATGTTTGAAAATTTGAATTTATATGTAGATATCGGTAGAGTTGGAAAAGATGTGATGACACTTTCCCCATATGATCGAAGTTGATTCTAACTTTGCTATTCACATATTCAATCTCCTTTATGGAGTATTGAATTTCCAAGCCAATATTCTGATCTTCCTACCAACTCAATTTGACGTGTAAGAATATATTCTTAAAGAGTTTTTGATTATTAGTTTGACCGATAGAATGTGTGTTATTTTTACTTATGAACAATTATTAGACTATATTATTTTTTTTTGTAATTTGGTGTTAGTGTATGGTAGTAATAGGTTGCATACTTGCATTGTAAGATGGAAGTGATGATTTTTTCCCCAGATGATCGACACTGAATATACTGTGCGATTTTTTCTCGTTAGAGAAACCAAGCCAAATAATCTGATCCATCTTTGCATGCTGACACTTGCACCTCTTTCTTTTGTGACCCATCGTCTAATTAAATGCAATGCTTGTGATTGGTTTTTTAAATGCATTCTCCTAAGATGATATAATATATTTATTGAGGATGGTAATTTAAATCACCTTCAAATATCATTTTAATACAACAAACGAATTTATTAGGCCTTTAGTTATTCCTAAATTGGAGAAAAACGCGAAAGGGGTATCTGACACAAATGCTTTAATTTTGGTATGAAGAATTCGGATATTCCGGCGTTCCTTGGGAATTCTCCAGATAATAAACAGCAGGAGTTTAATGCTTGTGCTGCTTCATTTGTGGATTGCAAGTTTGGCTCTTCTGTTACATGTGTTATGGAGCATTTGATCCTTATTTCAACAACATGTCGATGAGCTTAATGTTATGAAATAACATTGAGTCAAATAGTTCTTTGAACCCAATCTTGTGGGTTGCCTGCTATGTCAATTAAATTCCCTGTTTGACATCTCTGTTTTAAAGGCTTTCTTTCGTTATTTATTAATAACTATTCAAGTTTACATACCACGGAAGAAATTGGGTATCCAACAAGAAATGTACTTAACCTGGCAAATATTCATACATGTATAAGTAATTTTAAAATTAAATACAATTATAAATAAAAATATAGTTATTATTTTTTGTAAATAAATATTTTATTGGTGCTTAATAATAGTAAATTTTATGTTATACTAATAACAAAATAAATAAATAAAGATTTAAAAATTAAAGATAAATTTAAATAAGTTATACAAATTTTAAAACTAAATACGTTATATTATGTAAAATTTGATTGATTTGATATACACAAATTTGAAAATTAAATTTCATAAAGGTAGAATATTAATTATGGATTAATTATGCTTTTATTTTTCTAAAATATTTAAATTTAGATTTTGATTCTTTAAATTTTCAATTTTGTTTAAATTTTAAAATTAAAGTTTTTGAAAGTATTTTATTTTATAAATAATCTCTTATATTAATTTAAATTATTAAATTAAAATAGACTAACTAATTAGAAGATTATAATTAAACTATTTTATAGAATATTAAATTTTTTAATAATAATTAATCTAACATAAATTAATGTCAAAATTATAATAAAATTATTTATAAAATACAAAATTTAAGCTAAAATTTTTAAAATTGATTTAATTAGTTTTATAATTAATTACTTGAGGACATCAGTTAATACAAGTGATACTTTATTTAAAAATTTAACCCTATTACAAATTATTTTATTTTTTCTATGTAACTTCATAAAATAAGTTACCCTCATTAGTAATTTTATCTTATCAAAATAAAAAAAATTTAATCTACCTTTAAAATATTATATCTAAACCTAAATTATTTACTAAACTTCAAAATTAAAATGATATTATTTCTATATAAAAAAATTAAACTTTATTATAACATTAATTTTAAAGTTTAAATCTAAATAATAATTAAAACAATAAAAGTTAAATATTATATATTTATTATAGGAAAATTCCTGTAATTTAAGAAGAAAATGAATATTTCTTTTACACTTTCATGTAATTGTTCTTATGTTGAATATTGATTAGAATTCTAATTAAAGATTTAGAAACAAAAAAATTATTTACTAGTTTTTTAGTTATTTTATTTAGAACATTCGTAAAAACAAGTGATACTGGTATTTTCAAATTATATCTATTATAAATTGTTTTTTCTATTGGATTTAATAAAATATTTTACTCTTTATTAGTTTTATCTTTAGAAGTGATTTAATTTAATGTGTTCCAAATAAAATTAATTATTTTCAAAAAAACTATTAAAATATTATATCTAAACATAATTTATTTTTTAACATTAATTTTACTAAACTTAAAAGCTAGAATAATTTGAACTTTTAGTAAATTAAAATTTAAAATTTATTATAACATTAATTTTAAAGTATAAATTTAAATAATGATACAAATAATAAAATTTAAAAATTAAGTAGTTGACATAGGAAAAGTCATGTAATTTAATAAAATAAGAAATATTTTTATTCCACTTTCATATGATTGTTTCCTTGTCAAATATTAATTAGTATTCTAATTAAAGAGTTAAAATTAAATAAATTTATTTATTAATTTTTTAATTAATTTGCTAAGGACATCACTTAACACAAATGATATTTGTCTTTACAAATTTAACCTATTATAAAAAAAAATTTCTGTTTGATTTAATAAAATATATTATTCACTTTAGTAATTTTATCTTTTTAAAATAACATTAATTTTTTCTATCTACCATTAAAATATTATATGTAAACATAAATTATTTTTTTAATTCAATTTTACTCAACTTAAAAATTAAAATAATTTAATTTTTTTATCAAACAAATTTTAAAATTTATTATAACATTAATTTTTAAAGTTTAAATTTAAATTATAATGAAAATAATAAAAGTTATAGAGTTGAGTATTTGATATAGGACAAGTCAAGTAATTTAATATGAATAGATATATTTTTATTTCACTTTCATGTAATTGTTTTTTTTTTCAAATATTAATTAGTATTCCGATTAAAGAATAAAAAAAAAGCTATTTATTAGTTTTTTAATTAATTTGTTTTGGATATCACTTAATACAACTATTATAAGTTATTTAATTTCTTTCCTATTTCATTTAAAAATATATATTATCCTTTTTAGTAATTTTATCTATAAAAATGATTTATTTTATCTTTTTTAAATAAAATTAATTTTTTTCAATCTACCTTTAATATATTATATCGAAACTTAAAATAGACTTCAAAATAAATTTTACTAAACATAAAAAAAAAATTTCTTTTATAAAATAAAATTAAAATTTATTGGAACATTAATTTTAAAGTTTAAATTTAAATAATAAAATTTAATAACTAAATAATTAATATAGGAAAAGTCATGTAATTTAATAAAATAAATAAATATTTGTATTCCACTTTCAGGTAATTATTTTTCTATTAAATATTAATTAGAAAAAATAAATATAGTTTTAATTATTTTAAAATATTTAAATTTTAATTTGAATCTTTCAAATTAAATTTTTTATTTATATTCTTATTTTTTAAAATATGTTAATTATAATTTTTGATATTATTTTAAATTATATTAAATTAAAATAGATTAATTATGGTTAGTTGACTATAATCAAAATATTTAATAAAAAAACCAAAATTTTATCTAATAATAATTAATCTAACTTAATTTAATATAATGTAAATTAATATTAAATATTATAATCAACGTATTTTATAAAATAAATAATTTAAATTAAAAATTTTAAATTAATGAACAAAATTAAAAAATTTTAAAAATTAAAAATATATTGAATGTTTGTTAATATTTTAATTAAACAAATAAAATTATTTATTAGTTTTTTAATTAATTTGTTTAGGATATAATTAATACAAGTGATCATACTTGTATTTACAAATTTAACGTGTTATAAATTGTTTTATTTCTTTTCTGCTTGATTTAATAAAATATATTACCCTCTTCAGTAATTTTTTCCAATCCACCTTTAAAATATTATTTGGAAACGTAAATTATTTTTTAAAATTAATTTTACTAAAATTCAAAACTATAATAATTTTTTTATATAGAAAAATTTAAATTTATTATAACATTAATTTTAAAATTAAGATTTAAATTTAAATTTAAATAATAATTAAAATATTAAAAGTTAAAATTTAAGTATTTGATATAAGAAAAATCATGTAATTTAATATGAATAGATATATTTTTATTTCACTGTCATGTAATTGTTTCTTTGTCAAATATTAAGTAGTATTCTAATTAAAGAGTTAAAAATAAATAAAATTATTTATTATGTTTTATATTTAATTTTTTTAGACATCATTTAATACAAGTGATACTTGTATTTTTAAACTTAACATATTACAATTTTTCTAAAATTATTTTATATTTCATTAAATAAAATATATTATCCTGTTTAGTAATTTTATCTTTAAAAGAGATTTAATTTTATTTTTCCAAATAAAATTATTATTTTTCAATCTACATTTAAAATTTTATACCTAAGCGTGACTTATTTTTTAATGCCAATTTTACTAAACTTCACAACTAAAATAATTTAATTTTTTTTATACAAAATTTAAAATTTATTATAACATTAATTTTAAAGTTGAAATTTAAATAATAAAAATTTAAAAATTAAGTATTTGATATATTTTTATTCCACTTTCATGTGATTGTTTCCTTATCAAATATTAATTAGTATTCCAATTAAAGAGTTAAAAAAATAAAATTATTTATTAATTTTGCTAAGGACACTTAATACAAGTGATACTTGTATATACAAATTTAACCTATAATAAATTATTTTATTTTATTTTCTATTTGATTTAATAGAATACATTATTCACTTTAGTAATTTTATCTTTAAAAGTGATTTAATTTTATCTTTTCAAAAGAAAATTATTTTTTTTCAATCTACCATTAAAATATTATATATAAACAAATTATTTTTTAAAATCAATTTTACTAAACTTCAAAACTAAAATAATTTAATTTTTTTTATAAAATAAAATTTAAAATTTAAATATTTAATATAGAAAAGGTCATGTAATTTAATAAGAAAAGAAATATTTTTATTCTATTTTCATGTAACTGTTTTTTTGTTAAATATTAATTAATAGGATTAAATATATTTTTAGTTTATTTAAAAGGCTCAAAATTTAGTTTTGATGTCTTGAATTTAAAATTTTTTATTTAGATTTATTGTTTTTTAAAATACTTTAATTATGATATATGATATTAACTTAAGGTATATACAATTAAAATAGATTAATTATGATTAGATAACTATATAATTAAAATATTTTATGAAATAATAAAAAAATTTAAAAATAATTAATCTAACTTTATTTAACATAACTTAAATTAATATTAAAAATTATAGTAATGATATTTTATAAAATAAGGGATATAAATTAAAATTTTTTAAATTAATGAACTAAAACTAAAATTTAAGTATTTTAAAGATAATAAAACATATTTAGCTCTTAATTAATATTCTAATTAAAGAATTAAAAACAAATTATTTATTATTTTTTGATTAATTAGTTTAGGATATGAGTTAATACTAGTGATACTTGTATTTACAAATTTAACCTATTACAAATTATTTTATATTTTCTATTTGATTTAATAAAATATTTTACCCTCTTTAATATTTTTATCTTTAAAAATGATTTAATTTTATCTTTTCCAAATAAAGATAATTTTTTCAATCTATCTTTAAAATATTAAATCTAAACATAAATTAATTTTTAACATCAATTTTACTAAATATCAAAACTAATGAACACTAAACTGAGAAATTTATCTTAAAACTTTGTTTGGTTTACTTTTGAAACTGTGTTTTCGAGCATTTTGAAATTAAAGAAAAAAAAAAAACCACGGTACAAGCTTCATTTCTTTATAAGAAATATTTCCATTTCCTGTTTTACATAAATTTATCTTCTTTACGTAATCTTATGTGACGAAAAAATGCGTGGTATATATCCTGACTGATGGCACAGTATATATGTTGAATTAATGTGGCAAGTATTAGGTTACGAAGGCAATATAAGAATCAAATTACTACACAATTCAAACAAATAATAATTGTCACACTCTCATAACGAGTTAAACATACACAAACCATAACCAAATAGAAAAATACATTATTCTCAACAATCCATCATCATTAATCAATAATCACTGAACCAATTCCTTTAATTTCTTCCAAGCTGGCCTAGTTGAAATTTTCTGCCACCAAGCATTCACATTCTTCCTGTCAGTGACCAAGTGACCCAATTTAGCTTCCTCAATCAAATGTGAAAGCCCTGGAAGGTGGCTTAGATCAGCCAAAGTGAAATTATCTCCAGCAAGATATGCGGTTTCAGAGAGCCTACGTTCATACACATCAAGCACTTTCTCCATCTTCTTCTCACATGTGTGAGCCAACACCAAGTCCCCAGGCTTATTCATCCTTGGTAGAATCACTAGCTGAAACATGATATTGAAACACAAATCATTGAAGTTGTGTGCTTCTACTTCAAGCCATTGCTCCACCACAGCCCTTTCCTCCAATGTTCCACCCAATAGGTCAGCACCACGCTCTGCATATTTTGCTGCATAGTACCTTATAATAGCCCTCGATTCTGCATAGTATTTTTACTAGTTCGTTACATCATTCACCCTATCACTTGTTTCTCTTTCTTCTATCTTATTCTTTGTAATAGAATTTTTGTACAAAGTGATTTGAAATAATGTTACTCAATAAACTAATCATAGATCAGTTTCACAAGCTCACCTCTTTAAAAGAAAAATAATAAAATAAAAATATGATAGATAATAATATAATAAAAACAAGATAAATGAAAAGGTATTCTTTCCTTTAATAGTCAATATCAATATTTTTAAAAATGGACCAATCTTGATTTTTAACAATGACCAATTATTGTAAAAATAGCATACGATTTTAAATTTTTAAATTTAAATTATATATAACATAAATAAAATAAAATATAATATAATTTTAATTTTAATTATTATTTTTACAAAAGTAATTAAAATAATATTATTTTACATATTACATATTTTTTATTAGTTATGAAGTTTACCAATTTTATTGATTTATTTTCAATATTTTTAGTAAATTAATTTTTGGCACTAAATAAGAAGGTGCTACAATTCCTACCATTCTTTTACTTGGTTACAGCGCTAATACTTTAAAAAATCTAACCGCCAATAGTTTAAAATATCTAACCGAACTAGTTGATTGCAATCCAATTGAAAATTGAACATTTTTCCTTATCGTTGGAAATAAAAATTAATTTTAAAAAAATTAAGTCATAAACTAGTAAATTTGATAAAAATTTAAAAGATCAGTCTATGTATAAAATATTTATCTTAATTATTTTATATTTTATTTAATTATATATAATTTACATTTAAAAATTTAAGATAATGTATAATTTTTAATTATATAAAATTATGATAATAAATATTATACTATTATATATATATCTATATTTTTTAATAGGAAGAGATCAATTTACTAAATTTTTTATAAATGATTCTATTTAGTATTTTTTAATCGGTTAAATTTTATCGATTTAATATTAAATTAATTAATTTTATTGTATAAACTATATTTTTAAATATAAATATTTTTATTTATTGTTTTATTTTAATAGATAATATATTTTTTTAATATATATTAATTTAAATTTATATAAATAAAATATTAAATTTTTATATTTTTTTATTTTTATTTGTAAAATTTATTTCTTACCCATACTTATATAATTATAAATTTATGACATTGCAATACTTAATTAAGTTTTTAAAATATTTTTTAAAGTTATGTCTTATTATTATTTTTAAAGATATATCCTATTATTAACAGATTTATAAGCTTATTAGCTTTTGATTAATTTAAAGTTGTTCTTATGTTTCATTTTGTACGATGTAAATTTTATATTTTGTATATATAAAATAATAAGAGTTAATTAAAAACAGTGCAAAAGATAATGAATAAGATTTATTTATGATCTTTGACTAAATTAAATATTAAACATATAAAATTTGAATCATTCAATTTAATTTAAAATATTTTTAATATGGATAAGATAAATTTAATATATTTTTATGATCAAATTAAATAATTTTTGGTTTAAAAATCGATGATAAGTAAGCTATGAAATTCTAGTGATATGCACTCAAACAAAGGACTACATTAAAATTGTATTTTCTAAAAAATTTTAGTAAATTTATTTTTTTCATTATGTCAATGACCAATTTGATAAATAATGTTAATTTCATAAACTAAATTAATATTTTACCTGAAATTAAAAAAAATGGAGTGTAGAAAAATGGATAAAGTAAAAAAGAAAAATAAAAAAGTGGTGTTTTCTCACCAAAGAGCCTGAAATCACCATCCTCCACCACCGGAACTTGACCAAAGGGCTGCAAGAAATCAAGCTCCCATAAATTATGAAGCCGCAAGTAAATGAAGTTGTTACATAATAATTACATGAAGACTTGTTGTCTAAGAAGATGTCATGAAGTAGAAAATGAGTCTCCAAGGCATAATTAAAGTATAAAACACAAAAATGAGAAAAGTATGAAGCAATTAATTAATTAATTAAATTAAAACTTTGTATATATGTGTGTGTAAGTGAATTTCTTAGAGCATAATTAACGAAATTAGAAGGTAGGCTTAATCCACCTGTTGGAGAAGGAAGTGAGGTAGTTTTTGGTGTCCTTTTTCAAGATCAACATGGATAAGTTCAAAGTCAACTTGTTTCTCTAAGAGGCAAGCTAACACCCTTTGAGGACACGCTGCGCTTGCTGGACCATAAACCTTCACCACCATTATATCTACTCAATTATTTTCTTATAAATATTGGAAAGCTCTCAGTATGAAGCCACCACTCGTAATGATCAATATATATAGCACGTTATTGCGTTCAACACTTAACTGTCCGCGAGGTGCAAATTGCATGGGGGTTGTCACGTGATTAATTGACCAAGTCTTCATTTTCTATATCACTTTCATATATGTTGTTTGGTTAAACACACAAATACATTATTTTCTTTCTATTTTTTTTCTTATCATACAAAAGGTAAATTAAACTTTTATTTTCTTAAAATACTTCAATTATACTACTTTTTCTTTTATTTTAATATTACACCTCTTTCTCGTAAGACATAGACTGCGTAACACTTTAGTTTATTTATTTTTGAGTAAAAAAATCATCTTTCAACTATCTTTGTCTGTAATTTGATTCTCAATATAATCAACTAATTAGTTTTAAATAATTACTACTAGTTTTGTTATTTTAGAAGATAAAACGAATTTTTGGATAAAATTTAAAAGTTTATAACGAAATTGTTTAAAATTTTATTGATTAATGGTCGATTTACGTACGAAAATTTATCTGGATTTTAAATTGAACGATAAATACTTTTTTTATTTTTTTAAAATATAAAAAAAGATGTATAACTTTATAAATTCAAAAAAAAATCACAAAATATTTTTCAGAAATTTTCATAATTATTTATCATTATTAAAGAGTTAATTTAGACTAAAATAAACTATAATATAGTATACAATTTACAAAATTAGAAAACTAGAATCTATATATTTCCAGGTCATTTTGGATATATTTATATACTTGCCGTTCTTCTGTGTTGGCCATTGGCCCCATTTCGTAATCGGCAGTAACAAAGCTGGGATGTTGTATTCTATTTTTTTTTTTTTAAATATCAATAAGTCTTTGAACTTGATTTTAAACAATTAAAATGAATACAATTTACTAAAAATTTATTATTTATAATTTTATACTTTTAATATTTTCTATTAAATTTATCATTTTAAATATTTAAATAGATCTTAAAAATCAATGCTGATAATGAAATATTAATAATGTAAAATATTTGCAATTTCCTTTAATAAAGTTTAGTTTCTTAATCCACTTTTTATTTTATTTATTGCTATTTTATAATTTTTTATTTTATAAAAATTGTTTTAATTTTTACTGTTAAAAATATTTATTCAATGATGATATTATTTAAGTAAATATATATTTTAAACTTTAAAAATTATACTTGTATATTTTTAATTTCAAAAGATATTGGTGTATATAATTTAATATTAATTAATTCATATTTTTCATTATTTTTATAAAAATATGAATAATATATAAATAAAATTAATATATTAAAATATATAAATTAACTTTTTTTATAAATTAAATAGTTTCTTTAAAATTTCAAAAATATAAATAATTAAATAAATTTAAAGATAAAATTATATAATGATAGTTTTAAAAATAAAAAAAATAAAATTAATAAAAAATTAAAACTAACAACTTTTATAAAAAAAATATCAAAACTATACAAATATAGTAATTAAAAATTAAATATAAAATAAAAACTTCAAAAGGTTGATCAATCCTCGCAACTTTTTATCCTTTTCATGTTATTGTTTATATTTTTTATTAGATTAAATATAATTATAAAAATAAATATAATTTTATAAAAACACATTCTTCATCCAAATTTATACGATATTTCACGGAGTAGAAAGTATAACGAAAATTATTAATAAATATAACTGTATTTTTTTTCTTCCTACATCTGAAAGTTTTGTTTGTAATAATTATTATTAATTTTTATAATCAATTATCATAAAAATCTTATTTAATCATATAAAATTTTATAATTAATTTAATTATATATATAATTATAAAAATAATTTAATAATTAATTATCAATTTATAATAATCAATTATCAAACTACAATAATTAATTATATAAAAATGATAATTATAATATTTTTAATAATTTAGTATCAAATTAATTATTAGACAAAAATTTAAAATGTATACAAATAGAACTAATTGCAGAATATTTTTTGAAAGTAGAAATTAAGAAGGCAAATTCTGCCCCACACTCAACCTTACTGTCCTTGTCTTTTTTGCCACCGACAATTAAAATGCAATTTTTTTTTGTCATGTTTTGGTTTAAAAAATACAGAGAAAATATAAAATGTAAGTGTAATGCTAACAAGCATTACTCCAACTAATTTTTAACCGTCAGATTTTTAAAAAACGCCTTTTACAACGGAGTATACATTGAGCTGTCATATATGTGTTCAAGAATTTCAAATTTGGATTTTTTTTTTTCAAAAAATCAAGAATGTCAAAATGTTAATCATAAAAGATTGTCCAGACATTTAATTTAACCGAGATTATTTACATACCGAACAACATAACAATTTTATATGATTTATTTTGTTACCTTTTGTAATAAAAAAAATAATTACTAATGCTTTTTATTTAAATATAAAAAATATTTTTATTTATAGTACACTAATTATTATTTTTATATATTTATATTTTATTTTCTTATGAAATTTAGATTAACCAGACATCAATCTATTTCTTCTACTATTAATTTAAATAGTTAATATTTTTAAAATAAAATTTAAACTTATAATATATTAATTTTTTTAGATATTTTTTAATCTTGATAAATTAAATCTTTATTTTTTATAAAAGAATAAGAGGAAGTATTGAATTTGTAGACTAGAATTGTCAAAAATCAAGATGCTCCTAATCTGTTTATTGGCATCCAAGACGTTCAAGAGATGGGCTTGGATTTGGATATTGAAAGCCAGCCCATTAAACGCAGGCCTATAAGGGCCGACTTATGTAGCTCCCAAGCCCAGATTTGTACAACTCCCAAACTAATATGGATGAAACAAATGTTTATAAATTCGTGAAAAAATTATCATGTTTTTCTATATAAATAGTATTATTTATCTATTTATAATTTTTATTTAACGGTTAATAATTTTAAAAAATAAAATAAAAATAAACAATAGATGTAAACAGCTTTAACATTTTTTAATACTTTTTATTATTCATGTTTTTTAAAATATTAAAATATTTATTGTATAAATTGATTATTTTTTATTTTAATTTTTAAATTGATCGATAATAAATATATATTAAAAAAATATGTTTAGAAAAAATGTGTTGCTAATTTTAAAGTCAGATCAAGTGCAATCCTAACTATTTCAAAGCACATAGGGAATTAGAATGATATGAATAACTTGTGTCCTCCTAATAAAATCTTTAATTAATTTGTTAATTCTTGAATCTTCAAGAGATGATTTTATGAAATTCTGATCTTTAATTTTAGCTGTCATTATATATAAGAAAAATAAATCCAACATATTCATTTTTATTAGTTAAAATTTACATGATAGCATGAAACCAACTAAATAAAGTAAGTTTCAATTCTTATGTAGCAAGTCTTACTCCTATTTTAGCAAGTCCTAAATTAAATTTAATAGTTAATAACGAGTGTTTGAAAGAGTTGATGTAATAAAATATGTTATTGACATTATGTGACAATAATTCATCAGAAAAACGTAAAATTTATTATAAAGATGTCGGCTATATCCAAACGCTAGCTGGGAGCTAATCATTATACTATATAAGTGTTGGTGATTATAATAACAAAAGATAAAGTCATGAACAAATTGGATAACAATCAGCCTTTTGTTACTGAAACTGAAGCCAAAATCATATGTACATACTCACACTAAGAAAATTTCGGAAACAACAAATTGACATGAGAAATAATGTTGGATCAGAAGGTGAGAATGTACTTGTAAGGACTCAAAATTTGAAAATTCTCCAAGAACTTATCATAGCTTTTAGAAGAATCTTAAGGAAGACAGAGTCAAAAATGAGAGTTTTGCATGTGGACGTCAATTAATATGCAACTAACTAGCACTATCAAGGGTTTTAATTAGTTTTGAAGTTGAAGAGAAAGAGCCCCAAATTTATTTTTTTTGCCCACTGTAAACACAACTATTGACTATTGGGATTTGGGATAAATACAGTTAATAGACTTGACTTCGTGCATTAGAGAAGCTTTGAAAGCTACTCTCCCTTGATTTTATGTCTCATATTCCTCACTTGAAATCCAAAATTTTATATCTGGTTTCACAAGTGGAAAAAGTAGCTTTCTACACTCTTAAATGATGGCCAAAAAAATCTCCCTCAAGTTTCTTGATTTTTAATTTTGATGCCTAGACCGTTGAGAGCAATTATAATATACATTTCAACTTAACTTGTGATCCTATAATTTAATTATAAACTACAAAATGTTTAAATAGTTTTATACTTCTTTTATAATTTTTTTATTTACCTAATAAACCTAATGATTTATCTTTCTTGCTTCAAATTATATGATGAGCAATAAAAAATATTTTATTAAATATACAAAAAATTATTCATATTATTTATATTCAAAAATACTTAAAAAAATAATATACACAAATTTAATATAATTTAATATTATATATTTATATTTATAAAATATCTTAAAAATATTTATGATTATTCTAAAATATATGTAAAATATTTAAATAATTATATATATATATATATTATATTATATGTAAGTAAAGTCAATTATATACTAACTATATTTTTATATAATGTAAAATTATATTGGAATGAAAATAATACCTATCATAAAATATTAGATTTTAAATATTTTTATAAAATAATAGATTATTTTATTTTTTTATCAAATTTATTAATTGAATATCCCTTATATTTATTATGTAAGAATATATATGTATAACTTAAATTTATTAAATAAAATTTTATTTTAAAACTTTCTTCTACAGCTCTATGTATAAATATTATAATTTTTGTAATTTATATTAATTTATATAAAGGTATATAATTTTATATTTCTTACAAAATTTATTAACATAATTTAAAAATAAATATGTATATATTTTTGGACATCTAAAATTGTTATATCACACTCCTAATTAAAATTAATTTAATTATTAACTAATTTAATTACCAATTTATAATCATATAATATTTTAAATTTAAATTTAATCAAAGATAAATTTATATTATTACATAATCGATAAAATTTTATTTTAAAGTAAGAAGTTCTAAAACTACTTTTATAAATAGTTAAATTTTATCCAAAATTAAATTAAAATATAATTAAATCCAATCCTTAAATTTTGTAAGAAACTCTAAAACTAGAAGTCTACTCTCTCTTCCCTTATCTAAAATTGAAAGATCAATATAATTTTTTTAAATTTTTTGATAGTGTTTCCACGACAGCTTCGTCTGCATACTCCTTATCTAGCATACTTTCAATTTTCAATTTGCGTTGCCATTCAATTTCAATTGTCTTCCCTTTTTACAATCATATATTCCTATTTATACTAATGAACATGTAAATGTGGTAAATAGATGACAAACGTGTATATTGACATTGAATACCATTTAAAACTTTTTTTTAATATTATAAAATTTATAAAAAACATTTTTATTTTATTTTTATTTAAGCTGTTAGATTTAAAATTTGAATGTATAGAATTTTAATATTGTATTTGAATTGGTGAAATAAAATGAAATGAAACATGCGTATGTGTGATTATATAGTAATATTTGGATTGCAAAGTAAAATATGAAATAGAATGAAAGTGAATGGAATCTAATCCATAAAATTGTATCCTTTGTTGTGTTTTTTGTTGAGGCACTCGAAACATACAGATTATTTTTATGTTTAATTATAATTTTACAAACTTATGTGTATCCCCAGGCACAAGTCTGTTCTCACAAATCAACCAGGCGTAGTCACGGCTGCTACTCTCTTCTTCAATAATAATTCGAATGAAAGAAAAGAGCTTAGAGTTGTTTTGAATCATGAGCATTACTGACTGGGTATCACTTCCAAGTCTGCAAAACAATATCATCCAAAACATGATATAGCCCATAATGCCAAAAGGTGTCCATCATGATTCCTTAACACACCTGCCACTGCCATTCCGTGATAAGAGCCATTAGCATCATTTTCACACTCATTACTGAAGCACGTGATTTATAGTTAAAAATCTATTCCTTCCTCTTTCATATTCTCAATCATGACCATAAACTTCACCCATACTTCACAACCATACATAAGGATTTTATATTCTGGAAGTTGGCTTACCCACTCTAGTACAATTCCTTTTCCACCATTCCACATCAATATCAAACCGTGTTCAAGAACCGCTCAAATTCGTTTCAGACCGTTAAATCAATAAACAATTCAACAAATTATTAATAAAAAAATTGGTTTTTATTTGGATATGATAAGATAGTAGAAAATTTGACATTCTTTTAACTTGGATTTTATAATTTAAACTAAGTTGTGACATGTGATATAATTATTATCTATTATGCATGTAACTTTTTATTTAATAAACATTATGTCTTAAATAAAAAATTATGCACTAATTTAAAATTTTATTTATATTTCAATTAATAAAATTTGACTATATCCCATAAAAATAACAAGTCAAAAAATTAAATTAACTGATATGAGATCAAAATTAGATTGATCCGTTTTTAATTTTAATATTATTTTAAAATTAAATTAAATTAAGTCAGATAAATCTTTATCTCGAAAAGAAATAAACCAATTCTCGTACAATTACTATCATCTATCTTAACTACATTAAGATATTTGTTGTGCGCCCCACAAGCACAACTTGAAGAGTAACCTTCGCAGTGGCCATCATCAATGTCAATGCATGCTCCAAAGTTTCCTCTGCAACTCTCTTTTAATTGGTCCAACTTTCATTTTCGTAATAGCTAGCCTCTTGCAGGATAATGGAATGAATATTTAGTTTCCTCACTTATTTGCAAATTGCAACTCACCATCAACGTCTTTCCAAGATGAAACTTCTATAACTTCCCATTGTTAGACAACGATGAAATTCAATTTTAAATAAATAACAGGACCACAAAGTATACGATAATTTCAAAATAGAAATACATCATATGAACAATTCATTCATAATATAGTTATTCCAGGCCCCAAAAAAATAGTTATTCGGTATCAGAATATTCTGGACTGCGTTTCCATTTTAAAATTGTTTTCAAATGTGATATAAAAAATAATAATAAGCTACATTATGAATTTATTTTGTACTGATAATATCTATTATTTTTCACTAACAGAATTATTTGTTAGCATAACATATTTTATTATATTAGGATACATTTATAATGTTTATATTAAAAATTTATACCGACGAGATTTAATCTAACGTTAAAGTGATAGTAAATCATTTTTTTCATATAAAATTACTTCATTTGATCTTTTTTAAGATGTAAAAACATTTGAATAATATTATATTAATATAAGGGTCAAGTATATTAAATTTTTTAAAGATTAAAAATTTATAGATATATAATTTTTTAATCGATAAACGAATATTATATATTACATTAAAATTATTTAATGTAATATCAAATAATTGTAAAATTGATAATTAATTTTAGTTTGTTGAATGGTAAATTATTATTTAACAGTTAAATTTGTTAACTTTTTATTTTATAAAGAATTATTAAAAAATAATTTTAACATAAACTAATCTTAGAAAAAATTATCTTCACATTTATATTATTTTCTCATCCTTTGTGTTTCCTTTCATAGATCGTGAATTGTAATGATCACTCATTTTTTTGTTTGACGCTAAAATTATTTGGGCAAATAACTTTTTGAATAAAACAAAACCCAGTCCTGCTCATAAACTTGGGATTTTGGAACCATATACCACAAGAATCGCCTTTGTAAGGTTTATTTTAATAAACTAATGAATTGAAAGATGGGGAGGGAACATTTTACGCTGTTTTCCTGTTGTAGATCAAGCGAGTAAGGTTCAAGCACCGACAATTATATGAATATATACGAAGCCTTATTATATAATAGAAATACTACTACTTTGCACTGCATCAATTTTATTCCTCACTACCCAGTTTCCCTTAATTTTATAACTTCTTATTTTATTTGGAGTATAAACTAAAGAATGGAATCTGTAAAAAAGGAATATATTGAAAGACCTTGTTCACACGGTCATTTAAAAGATTTTAACTTTTTTAAAATGTGGAAATATACTTTAGAAAATAAGTTCAATAACAATCGTTGATAACAAATTAACAGTTTTAATAATTTTATAAACACATATGTTTTTAATTATAATTTTTAAATATTAATTTTCAATTGCTATGAATGCGAAAATGAAACATCGGCGTGGGTTTCATTGCGTAGTGTAAACGCTAACCACCCCAAAATTGGCGCACAGTAATGCGTTGAGATATCATTTATCCCAATGATTCAAGGAATACCATGCTTTAAAACAATAAATATAATCACGACCCACAAGAAAAACAAAAAAACAAAAAAAAAAGGTACCATTTTCTTCAAACTAAGTTCCACTTGATTAAGTTTTTCTGCAAAAAAAAAATGATTTTCGTTTTTTTTATTCATAAAAATTAGAATGGTTTTTTGATTTAATTTTTTTACATTTATAGAAAACTTGTATGATTATTATAGAAATTTTAAATATATCTTTTAAATTAAAAATCCTTTCAGAAAACATGGATAAAAAGAATGCTAAACTAATTTTTAAAGAAAAAATAAATAGATATTTATTTTCATTAAAAAATTATTTTAACATTAATTTATCAAAATATGAAGATAAATATTATTTATTTCTGCTTGATTTCTAGTTTATTACATACACGTGCGACGAGGGACAAGGATTACGCTCCCGTTTCCATTATCATGTTCCAAAATTCTCTCTCAACCCTATCTTGTTCTCCATCATCCTACTTATGCAGTAAGTAGGCACCTTTTTTTTTTCTCATGTCATATCTAATTATCTATCCATAGGTCTCCGCAATGATCATAATATTATATTACAATTATTTACATAATAAAATATATTTTAAAATTTAAAATTTTTAAAAAAATATTTTTTTTAAATAATTTATAATTGACATATAATATATATTGATATTTGATACGTCAATAATTATAAATTAAAATTAATTTATTTTAAAATATAAAAGATTCAAACTAAATATTTTAAAAACTAAAATATATTCAACCTAATAATTTTTATAATTTCATGAGTTAGCATTATGTTTTACAAAAGTAAAAAATATGTGGATGATCATTTGATTTATCGTTATCTAAATTTTAGAGTGAAATTAGTTTATTTTAATTTTTTAAGTTTTTAGAAATTGACGGGATTTTGAATTTACTAGGTCAGATTATAGATGTGGAAGAAAATAAATAACAACTTTTACTATTCAGTTATAAAATTATTTTGTGAAACGTGGTTTGAAGCTTAATGTAAAAGAAACATTATTCGAGCTTCTTTATCTTTCTCGTCAATATTATTTAATTATTATTGCAGTCAAAATTCGAACGCCGAAAGTTTTAATAATGTGAACATCCGACTTATAACAACAAATATTCCCCTCAAAGAAAACCATGTTGGCCAACTGTTTTTTATTCGTGTATATCACATTTTAAAATAAATGTTTAAAGTATGCAGTTTTCTTTTCATTTCGAGACAATGTAAGGGTTTAATTATTTTAAGAAATTTTTTTTTTAAAATTTTCAATTTTTATCTACAAAAAATTTTCTTATTTTATCTACAAAAATTTTTCTTATTTTATCTTATTTTATTTTAATTTTTAAAAATAGTATACCGGATTATAAAAAAAATATATAGAAGATAAATAAGATAACCTTCTCCCGGTCAAAAGTGAGAATAGAACATGAAAATGTCAAAAAGAATATGTCAAAAGTTTATGAGAAACGAAGGATAAAAAATTATGATAAAAAATAAAAAAGAATTAGGAGCATATAATATTACAAGTAGGATTTGAAAAACACTAATGACTAACTCAAAACGTTATAAATTTTTAAAATAAACTAACTTTATCAAATAAATTTATTTTGGTCAGACAAGTCTTTACTATAATCAAATAAATTAGTACACGTTACTCTTTATCTTATCAAACATACCAATCAAACTTTAAACCTTATAAAATGAAATGAAAATTTAAATTAAGTTTCATAATAGATGAATAAAATATTTAGATTTCTAGATCCTCGATAGAACATTTAAAATTAATTACCTATGATGTATTGAATGTTGCGAGAAGAAGAAGAAAACTCCTCAAGAGATTTATTATTATTATTATTAAACGATTTTTGTATCAAAATAAATTAAAATGCAATAAATTTTATCTTTCTTGAAAAAGGAGAATGATTTTTGAAATTTAAAAAATAGCTATACCATCTAAACTTTTCTTAAAAAATATAATTTATTTTTAACAAATAAAAATTATTTATTTTCATAATGATAAAATAAACAATAACTCAAACAAGTAAGAATATTTTCATTTTATCATTTTTAAACTTCTGTAAAGAAAAAAACTAATGAAGGTAGAATAATTTTAAACTTTTCTATATATATTTTTTAAAATTTTAAAATAATTAAACATTTTATGTTTCAAAAATAAAAATATTTTTATTTTTATGTAATCTTTATTTTAAAAAGTAGCAGAAAAAAGTTGTTAAAAAATTATAAATATATTATTTATTTTTATTTATTTAGATTTCTAGATTATAAATATATTTAATTAAAAATAAAATTACTCGAGTTGAATAAAATATACATAAGTGAAAAAAAATTTACTTCAAACTTTTAACATAATTATACATATCTAAAATTTAAATTCAATATTTTTAGTTAAATTAGAATCAATTTAAATCTGATTGAAAATAATAATTAATATTTTAATATATATTAACAAAAAAGTATTGGGATAAAATACATTTTGAATAAAAAGATAATGTATTATTTATTTATTTTTATCATGAGGAAACTAAAACTGATCTAATAAAATTAAATTATTAATTGATAATAAAATAATTAATTCTAGTTTACAATAATCAACTCTTAATTGTTAATATTTCATAAGTTGTAGCATGAATATTAATTAAGACAAGTTTGAAAAGGAGAAAATTAAAATTTTCCATACAGGTCTACAATTTAAGAGAAGGATCAAATGAAAAGTAGATATAAAATTTAAAGTAAATTTTATCGCAAATAATATGGCAATTAATTTTAATATATTTAGTATGTTTGTGAAAAATCAAGTTAGCCACCGTATAAAGGGTTGACTTATTAATATAATAAAATTAGAGTTTTAAATTGGATACAAAGATCAATAAGAAGATATGTTAGCCATTGAATCTTACAAGTAGATGCATCCATTGTACGATACTCAGTTTTGAAGGATGGTCGAGAAAATTTTATGTTGCTTTTTAGGCTTCTAGCAAATGAGATTATTATCAAGGTAAATATAAAAACTTGGTAGTCAAGAGTTAATTAAGTATAAAAGTTTCCCAACAAGCCTACTATATGCCAATATTTCTTCAAATGGATTGTCATCATCTTGGCTTAAAGGAATGATGTGAACCATTGGAGTGGGTGCTGGTTTGTAAGCAAGAAGACCCATCTCTTGAAGCAATTGTAAATATAATTATGTTGGCAAACTAAAATTCTCTTAGAAGTGCGGACAATCTCAGGCCCAAGAAAAAATTGTAGAGATCATAGGTCTATAATGGTAAACATATCATCCAAAACCTCCTTAATAGGTTTGATCGCCAAATCATTGTTACCAATGAGGATCATATCATCCACATATACTAAGATGATAGTGAAAGAATTCCGTACAAACTTGGTAAAAAGAGGGGAATCAACCTAATATTGTTGATACCCAAGAGAAAGGAGAACTTGGGATAAGTTGTCATACCATTGATGACTAGCTTAACGAAGACTGTGTAGGGATTTGTGCAATTTGCACACTTGACATGGATGAAGAGGATTAATTTCAGGAGGAACATCCATATAAACTTCTTTATGGAGGCTACCATGAAGAAATGTTGTATTAACATCTAGTTGATCAAGTTTCTATCCTTGTAGAGCTGCTAGAGCTAGTAACACACGAATAATGATGAGCTTTACAACAGGAGAAAAGGTCTCTAGGAAGTCAATCATTTCAATTTGGGTGAATCCCTTTGCTACAAGAATGGCTTTATGCCCCTCAATGGTACCATTTGCCTTGATTTTAGTCTTATAGACCCATTTACATCCAACGAGTTCTTTCTAGTAGGAAGATAAACAAAACTCCATGTTTCAATGCAATTGAAAGCTTCAATTCTTTCTAGTAGGAAGATAAACAAAACTCCATGTTTCAATGCAATTGAAAGCTTCAATTTTAGAGTCCAGGCCTTTTCTCCAATGCTCAAATTTAACAGCTTGATGAAAAGTTTTTGTCCCATCAATAGTAGAAACATTCAGAACAAATTGTTTATAAGAGGAAGATAGTTTAAAATATGATAAAAAATTCGAAAGAGGATACAAAATCCTTGGAGAAATCAAATCTATATGGTGGAAGAGTTGAGTATGCAATGAAAATATTTGAAATAGGAAGGAGGTTGACATTGTCTTCTTGATCTTTGGGGCAATCTTGTAAAGAATGAGATTTGAGTGAATGATGTATGATAAATTAAGATTGGATATTGGTCTCAGTAACAAAATCATAATTAAAAACATTATAATTAATATTCTTTATGTATGAAATAAAAATATCAGAAGGTATGACAAGAGAAAAAGATTGAAATAATTCATTATCTTTAAAAGAAAAATTCCTTTCATGAAAGTTAACATTTCGAGAAATAGTAATGTTTCTTTTACGTAGATTATAAACAAGTTAACTTTTAATACTAATTTTATGTTTTAAATAGACACCTTAATCTATTTGAGGATTTAAGTTTAGTTCTATGTACTTGAAAATTAGAAGTAAAATATTGACAACCAAAAGCTTTGAAAATTAGGAATAATCCCATGTAGAAGAGCAAAGGAAATTTGGTTATCAATGACTTTATTTGATAATCTATTAATTAGGTATACAAAATGAGTAACAACATATGTTCAGAAAATTTTTGGAAGGTTACATTAAAAGACTAAAGCTCTTATGGTGTTTAAAATGTGTTGATATTTCCTTTCAACTAGTCCATTTTGTTGGGGTATTTCAACATAAGATGTTTAATAAACTATGTTCTTACTTTGAAATAAATTTTTCAAATTAAATTGAGATCCATTATTTAATCTTATCACTTTAACTTAACAAAAGGATTAATTTTCAACCAAATTAACAAAATTAGTTATCCAGTAAATAGTTTCAAACTTATTCTTCATAAAAAGAATCTAAGTAAGTGAGGTAAAATTATTGATAATGGTGAGAAAATATTTATATTTATTAAATAAAATAAAAATATTTAGAATCTCAAATATCAACATGTAACAAATTAAAGATATTTATATTTTATGTATGACTAATAGAATAAAAGAATTTTTTTTAGCTATAAAATAAATCATATAATTATTTTGATAATTTAAAAAAATATAATAAAACTTTTTTATTAAAATTTTAATTTTTTTAAAATAGATGACCTAACCTAAAATATCAATAAAAAAATAATGAAGATGTGGAAACACAATAGAACGATTTGACACAAATCTCCTTACATATTAGTAGATTCAATCTTCTTCAAAGTATGTACATTTTAAATGTTACACTGATCAACACTGAAAATTAGTTTATACCAATGAAATAAAGTCAATTTTATGACAGAGATATGGTTAAAATAAAATCTAGGTTAATATAGAACATTATTCAATTGTAAAGAATTAGAAATAATAACGCTCTTGCTATAGTTGTTGCGACTTGAGAGTTATTAGGCAATTTAAAATATATAGGATGAATTGATTTATAGGATTTGAAAGAATGTAAAGAACAACAAACAAACGTGATTTGTTTCTCCTAAATCCAAAATTCATGTTTCGTGGCCAATTTTCAAGTTGAGAAAGAAATGGTTACCTGAGTTATTTTGTTCGGGGTTTGATAAAGATGAGAATTGACTTACATTATGAATCTGGGATGCATAAGTTGTAGCTACTTGATTTATGTGAAATGATGCATAAGTTGTAGCTACTTGATTTGTGTGAAATGGTTGAAGAAGATTCAAAAGTTGTTGATGTTGTTCTTTGGTCAAATTGTAACTTAAAGGCTGACGAGCATTCTCACTTGTTGTTATCTGCTTCTTCAAGGCTTGAGGAGACCCAATGCGATTCTTTTCTAAAATTTGGAGGAAAATAATGTTTCTTGAAGCATTTGTTTACATAGTATCCATTTTTTTCACAAGAATTACATTGTTTGCCATTAGCTTTAATATTTTTATTTTTATTTTTATCAAAACATTTATCATTGAGGTTTGATTTGCTTTTAGAACCCGTGACAAGAATTTTAACTTTTATTGGTTTGCTATAATATATATATATATATATATATAGTCTAGAATTGAAGTAAACATTCATATCAAAACCTTAACTATAAAAATATTTTTATTTGATTCAATATTTTTTTTAAAATCAAAGTCTTTTAACGAGTAATTACAAAAATATTATTTTAACATGTTAAAATTAACTATAAAAATATAATAAAATAATAAATAGAATTACTTAATTCAATGTAAAAAAAATATTGATGTCTAACAAATCTAGTTAAAAAACAAATAGTGCCTCTGTGTGTGCATATACAACACTTGAGCAAAATTGGGTGTTGTGGTCCCAAAGCTTTTATTTTTTTAAAGCACGCGGGATAACTTTAGGATCTATGATGTTTGTCTGTCATCTTATTTTAAGATATATTAATTATAATATAAATAAAAAAAATTCATATAATATACATACTTTTAATTTATTTTTATTATATTATATCTATGCATTTTATTATAATTATTGCTGTACATTTTACAACTTATATTTTATTTTATTTTTTGTTGTTCCTTATTTATTTTAAAGTTGTGGTATTATTTATTATCGCAGTCTCTCGTAGTTTAGGCTTTTAGCCCTTACTTTACATTAAAAAAATATATGCATTTATATCTGTAACTTTTATGATTAATTATTTAAATCTATCACTTTAATTTTGATAAGTTGCCCGTTTTAAAAAAATATTAAATTAGAATAAGTTTAAATACCATTTTAATTCCTCTATCTGCCAAGTATTTTAAATTTGGCCCCACTGTAAAAAAAAAATAAGAAGTTTAGAAATTATTTCTTACATACTAACGATACTATAATTCGTAGATGTTATGATACTGTCGACAACAAAAAACTTGGCCTTTGTACAATGGTCCCTATAAGAATACAAGTTTCTTGCTGAATCACCTTCTCTTGTACTCTTGCTCAAAACAACCAATAGATAAGACCATTCACATTTGAAAAAGAGAAATAACACTATATTTAGTGTCATGTATCTATCATGCTCATTTTTTTTTTATTTTGCAGAAATTTTAACTGTTATAAATATTATTTATTTATATTTTATTAAATATTTATCGTGGTCAATGATAGAATAAATTCATTATATTAGATATATAAATATTATTTTTTTAAAATTTTTATCTGCATAAAAAAATACTTAAAGCAAGTTCTTAAATTTTTTTAATTTTATCTTAAAAAAAAATATAGTCGTTAGATTAAAGATGTACAAGCACGTAAATTACTTTATATGTATAAGAGTATTTAAAAAAAAATGATTTTGTTTAGAATATTACAATGCGGTAAGGATAATAAACATGTTTTTAAGGATTAATTGATAATTTTTTGTAAAGAGGCCAAATTACAAATTAAAATCAGATATAAGGATTAAAATATTTAAACTATTATAATATATTTTAGATGTACTTTTTAATATGATTATCGTAGAAGTCAATTAATTTTAATAATATATTAATATATAATTGGTTAAAAGTGTAAAAAAATTATATTATAAATATATTTAAATTATATTTTTATATTTATATCTAAAAAAATTTATAGATAAAAAAAAATTTCACTTTATGAGTAGTTTGTATATAGAATTTTTTTTATTGTGTCTATGAATATATAATAAGAAGTTAAAAAATATAAAAAAAATATTAATTCTTTCTATTATCCAAACATGCAAAAAAAAAAGAAGGAAAATTAGTGCATGCGTTTTAAATTATGTTTTTTTATTAATCATTGAAAAATTCAACACACAAGTTAGAAAATATAATAAATATTATTTTTTTCATCAAAATTATCTGTAATTTCTTCACACTTCATTATTTTTCTTATTTCACATAAAAAAATGTTATTTATTAATATTTTAATATTACATCACCTTTTTTTAAAAGTTTTTTAATAAAATTAAATTACTAATATAAATAGCATGATTTTATACTAATGATAAAACATCTTATACTAATAAATATTTTTAATAAAATCTTAATATATATTATAAATTTATCAAATTATTATAATATATTATTTATTTATATAAACTTTTTAAAGTAACTATATATAAATAAAAACACTTGCATAATTTACTTATTTTTTAAAAAAATTATTTTAATTTAATATATTTGACTTTAATTATAAAAATGTTTTACAATAAAAGATCACAAAAATCTTCCAAGTGATATTATATAAAAAAAAGTTTAAATTTTTTTAAAAAAGTATATTTTTACTGATTAGAAATTAATCAAAATTTTATTTTTAAACCAATTATTATTAAAAATTATTTTTAATTATATATTAATTTATGATTAGATGACAATATAATTTTTTTAAAAAATTATAGAAAATAAAAAAAAGGAGGTTGAATTAAATTTTAATTCTTTTAAAAAAATTACATTTATTGTTAGACCAAGATGTTGCTAATGTTCCATATACTTGTATGATTAATTGTTTTGATGTTTTGATAAATTATTGAAATCAACAAGGTGACCTGTTCTTTAAAAACAGACTTTAAAGATTTTTAAAGTATCTTATACATATTTTTGTTAATGACAATATTTAAAGTGTTTCAATACTTTCTTATCACATAGATTAATATAAATAAATTTATTTAAAATATGAATTATCATCAAAGTCAATTTTAAAAGGAGGTATAAAAAATTTTCAACCTTTTCCAACCGTTTTAATTCCAGGACTTTTATGTATGTTTTTAAATTAGATTCTTATAAAATTAAAAAAAATAAGTTCAATTTAAAATCATGAAATGATAAATAAAAATCATTAAATACAAAGTAAATTTTTCATATTTTATATTTTTTAATAATTTTTTAATTAAAAAAATAATATTATTTCTTATTTTTTCTATTCATCACAATTTTTAAAAATATATTTTTAGAAATTTAAGATAATATTTATTTTTCTCGTTATACCCTTACTCTTTAATAAGAATATTAATTAATAAAAAATTGAAAATATGATAAAACAAATTATTTATCAAAAATTTAAAAATATTAATTTTATAGTTGGATAAGGTATTTTAAGGAGGAGAAGTAACTTTTAAAAAAATTTACAATTTTAGCAATTAAAATATTTTATTTAATTTTTTTTTACAAAAAATTTAAAATTGTAGAAATTTTTAGAGTATTTTAATATATTAAAATGAAAAAATTTAAAATTTTTTCAAAATAAATGATTTAAATTTTTTTTGTCTTTTTTATTATTTTATATATATGTTACTTTATTTTTTATTATTAATTTTTTTTTCTTTTTTTTTTCTCATTTCTTATACTAGACGTAATATTTTTAATATTAAATGATGTAATTGTATATTTTTATTATTTTAATTATATATATTTGATATATTATTATTTGATTAAATATGTTATATAATAAAATATTTATATATTTAACTTTTTATATAAAAAAATAATAATATAAATCTATAAATAGTTAAACATAATTTTTATATATAGTGAAAATTAAATTATTTAATTTAAATAAAAATTTTAAATATAATATATTTAAATTTTTTATTGAAATATTTTTAAAATAAAAATATTTAAATTAAAATATTTAAATATTAAAATATCTGGTTGAAACACAAAATAATTGATGTCTGTACGAAACAATTTAAACAAGTAAGAACAAATGATAAAAGTAATATTTTAAAGACAAATATATTTTTATTTATATAAACATGATTAAATTTAATTTTAAGTATAATTTTTTTACAGTTGTCTTGCAACTAAAAGACAAAATAAAATTCAGTTATATTTATAGAGTTAAAAAGATCTTTAAAGGTATGTTTGAGTTAAATAAGTTGCTAATAACATTTAGTGATTATATGTAATTGCAATTATTATAACATTGCAATTGGTGGATTGGTGTTGGAATCAACACGCACTTGGGCTATTTATATTAATTAGTACTGATTTGTATGCACCCCATTCAGCCAATTCCAGATTCGCATTTCCATCTTCTCTCTCTGCCATGGTTCTCTCAAAGACTGCCTCCGAGACCGACGTCTCCGTCCACTCAACCTTCGCTTCTCGCTATGTCAGGACTTCACTTCCCAGGCATGCTCCCTCTTCACTCAATCATCAATCATCAATCATCCACCACCAACCACTTTATAGATATATTTTTTCATATTAAATTAAAATTTCATACTATTTTTATGCAGTGATCAATTAATGAGGGTGCTTAAGTGAAATTAAAGTATTGATATGGATCTATTCGATTGCAGGTTCAAGATGCCGGATGAATCGATACCGAAGGAAGCAGCGTACCAGATCATAAACGACGAGCTTATGTTGGATGGGAACCCGAGGCTGAACCTTGCTTCGTTTGTGACGACGTGGATGGAGCCTGAGTGTGACAAACTCATCATGGCTTCCATTAACAAAAACTATGTTGACATGGACGAATACCCTGTCACTACTGAGTTACAGGTAAGTCTACCCTTCCTCTTTTTCTTTCTTTCTTTCACTTTCACTCATTTTTCTTATAATATTTCTTTTTTTGTTTTTAAGAAAATAATTAATGAGGACTTCTTCACACTGTCACACTTTCTTCTAATTATTATTTATAAAGGTAAACAGCTTCTAGAGGTGCTCCACTCTTAACTGATTTTTAAATTGCCATAGCACCTAATTAATTACAGATTCCCTCCGTTATACGCAACATCCGGTGATCTTTCTTTATTATTTGACCGGTTAATTACATAATAAAATACTTTGTTTCACAATTCAACTTGCACATGTATGTAACTATATGAATTTCTCTTCCTCCATTAAATGTGTAACATCTATTAGTGAAAACAAATCAAATAAAAAACTGATTTTCCATGTTTTGAATAGGTATACTATTTATTTTTTCTACACTGAAGTTATTTTAACTTTTGATTAATTCAAAGTCAGTTAAATTTATTAACACAATAAAATTCTTTCAATGCATTCTTTTTTCATTTATTCATAATATTAATTCAATCCGAAAAGCCGAACTCTTTTTCTGTCAAACAAAAAAGCTTTAATAAACAAAGATCCAATTTTAATAACAGCCAAAATATAAGTTACTTTTGTTTATGTAAGTTAATTTTATATATATGTTACTTTTGTTCCTATATATTTATCTACTTGAAAAAAACTTTTATTGACTTACAAATGTAAGATAATATTGATTATATTATTTTTACTATATTTTTATAAATTTAATTTTAGCATACTGTAAAAAATATAAAAAAAATTATTCCATTAATTAATTAAAAAGTATCACAAATATATTTTAAAATGATTATTATCAGAATTAATAATTTAATAAAAACATTAATCATATTTTTTAATAAACATAAAAATAATGTCCCAAACTTTAATTATTTGATCTATACTGAGATTTATAAGATATTAAAATATTAACTGGGCAAAATTATGCGCTCTCTCTGTTCAACTACTCTTATATACATATAATATATTGACTACACCTTTCAACGGTGGAAAGTAAAATAATTTGTTTCGCTACTTTTTGTTTAATTTTTTTAATCCTATATTTTTTTCTTTCTGAGTTTTACTATTCTTGTGGACAAAAAAATACTGATAACGTGCACAATATAATATAATTAAAATATATATAATATTATGAGAGATATTCATTAATTTATACAAAACGACCGTCAAAACTACCTTCTTTTTAATCTCCCTCATTCAATGCGCGTTATATTTGAAGCTGTCAGTTTAGTTACGTCTTACTTCAATATTCGTTTTCTTTTGTATTATTTGTCGCCCATCCTAAATTAAGGTAGTGTTTAGTTTTAAAAAAAAAATTCTGTGTTTTTTTTATTTTCTATTTTTAATTAAAAATAAAAAAGTAGTTATAAAAGTGAAAACTCAAAGCAAACAGCACCTAAACTTCTGATTTGTGACCTTATGATACAAAGTATATTCCCTTGGCTGAGAATCAAAAGAAAAGTTTTTCTTTAGGTTTTTTTTTTTTCCTCTTGAAAAGTATCACTCTGTCGACCATTCATTTTCTGATATTTTAGGTGTACGTCAAGGTAGTAGAAAAACAATTCTTCTAAATGCGAACATCAAGAAATTATATTTTGTTTTTTAGTAAACATTTTTTTCAATTTAATTTGCTTTTATATTAGAGTGTACTTTTAAAAATATTTATTAAATAATAACTTATATTAAGTGTTCAAAAATAATTTCTGAATAACTAGATATTTTTATTATTTTTTATTTTTTACTTATAGTATAAAAGACATCGATTTGCCTTTAAATAAAATAATATTATAATAATATAAGATAAAATTTTAACAGTTGAAAACAAACAGTTATATAAATAATATATGTAGCTTAGTTGAGAAAATGGAAAGAAAGCGTGTGTAACTTTGAATTGGGCCCATAATGAAATAACTAAACAAGGAAGGAGCACAACCGTAATCAATGCCTTGCGAATGTACTTTGAGGACCACAAAAAGGTGAATGAACCATGAATTATGGCGTAAGGTATTGCGCAACCGTGCTCCCAAAAACAAATCTTCTCGCGTGGACTGTGGTCCATTCAAACACTTTACTTTGATTTTTATTTTTATTTTTTCACAAAAGGTTATATTTTTTATTATTTAAACAATAAACATTATTGGTCGAGTAATTAAACAATAAACCCTCAACTCTAAACAATAAATATTATTTTTTCAAGTGTAAGTGAACCCAATTAATTATATTTGGTTACTTTTTCTTTGTTGGCACCTAAAAGCTCTCGCAAAAGGAGCCGTTGATTGGATAAAATATCTTCAATTTTTATTTTTTTTTAATTTTTAAAATTTTATATAGAAAATAATTAAAATATTTTATTTTATTATTTCTTGTATCAACTTTTGAATTATGAAAATAAAATAAAATATGATATTTTTTAAATAAAGATACTTAGAAAACATTTTTTAAATGAAACATAAAACATAAAATAAAAATGATATTTTTAATTTTGGTTGTTTCTTCACCGTCTTTTTTTTCTGTCGACTTTTTGAGTTATCTGAAGTGCCGGCTTGTCGTTTTCAGCCTCTGTTAGACAAATCGCTTACTTCGATTTAATTTTAAAATTATGATACAAACAAATACCTCGTCATAAATTATTGCATCTGCTTGTTTGTTAAGTTTGCAGAGAATCAATTTTATGCTTAAGACTGTGATTTTAATTGATGTAAGTTTTTGCTATTTTTGTGATGAAATAAAGTAATTGTAAATATATTAATGTATATGTCAGCATAAGAATTGACATTACATCAGTTTGATAATAATTTTTTCATATTATATACAATTAATTTTATGTATCTATTTATATTTAATATTTAATGGGTGATAACTTTTTAAAAAATTTAAAATAAAAACAGATCTAAGTATCTTCATTTAAATGCAAACTCAATTCTTTTTCCTTTCTTGACTTATTCGATGCTTTACGACTTTTGTCCCGCCAATTTCGAAAGTATATTTCTCGTTTCATTGGTTGTCTTAAATATTTTAATAAATATTTAAGAACTCACTTAACATCATAATTAATAAGGTATCAAATAATTTTTTAATGATATTATTTTTAAAATAAATTAGGAAGAATATTTTTAAGTTACTAAAATTTAAATATTAATACATTTTTTATTAACTCTAAATGTCAAACTTACTTTAGCCATATATATTTCTATAATGCTTACTTTATCATAACAATTCTGATTATTTAACTGTATTTTCAAACTTTTAATGATTAAAGGCTGCCAGCTAATCTTGTTGAATATCGAAAAATCATTTTCATTTTTTTTTCTTGTACGGCCATTCAATTCGAAAATCAATTCTTGTTTTAAATTTATAGTCGGCTAGAGTACATGGTACTCTGAATCCAAAATGAATTATTGAGAATTATCCTAATTAATTATGATTTTTATTTTTAATTTTTAACTTACTATAGCTTTATAAATAATGTTTTCTTAACATGGTTTTTAATACTGATTTCAAGCATATGAAAATAATGAATTTTTAATTAAAAATATTTACAATCTTTTACTTTTTTGAAGCAATAAAATTTTTAATAGAAAATTATTAATTTTAGATACTTAAGACCAATGTTATAAACCAATATCAGCATTTTGCTTAAAATAATACTTGTAGATAATGAAAAGTCTGTAGAGCTATTACAGTGACAAATTATGAAAAATACATGACCGAGAAATTCTTTGAACGACTTCAACGCCAGTAATTGTTTTTGCTAGAGATTTTCACAGCAGCTGCAAATATAACACAATATTAAACAGAACAAAAATTGTATTAGAAAAATATTATGATTAAACTTACTTGAGATTTGAGAATGAGTTGTAGATTGTAACATTAGCATGATATGATGCGGAATGGTTGAGTTTAAGGATACTAAGCAAATGAGCATTTGAGAAAACGTATTGACGTAGCATTTGTGGGTTGTATGCATTCAGAATCGGTGTGTGAACATGATAGCTCATCTGTTTAATGCGCCACTTCAAGATTCTGAGACTGCAATTGGTGTTGGCACCGTTGGTTCATCAGAGGCCATAATGTTGGCTGGATTGGCATTCAAAAGAAAGTGGCAGAACAGAAGAAAAAATGAGGGAAAGCCTTGTGACAAGCCCAACATTGTCACTGGAGCCAACGTTCAGGTACATTTTTCAGTAATTGTATTTGTGCAAATTCTTTATATAATTTTTTGCAACAAAAATTGATCATATAGGTGCATAGAAATTTTCAAGAGCATTAATTAGTACCAAGAGTCTGTCTAACTTTATTTGATATTTGTCAAGTAAGGAATTGGAATTGATGGGGTTTTGATTCTGTTGATGTGAAGGTTTGCTGGGAGAAATTTGCAAGGTACTTTGAGGTGGAGTTAAAAGAGGTGAAGCTGCGTGATGGATACTATGTAATGGACCCTGAAAAGGCTGTGGAATTGGTGGATGAAAACACCATTTGTGTTGCTGCTATCCTTGGTTCCACTCTGAACGGAGAGTTTGAAGATGTCAAACGCTTAAATGATCTCCTAATTGAAAAGAATAAGAAAACTGGGTATCCCTCTTCTTCTCACTCCACTTACATGTTTAAAAATGATTAAATCTTTGAAAGTAATAGCCTTTTAAATCAAACATGTATTCAAATACTTCTTACATTGTACACAAGTTAAAATCCTGTATAATGTCATATCATCTTATGATGCCATCTTAATTGTAAGTCCTTTTAATATATTTTATTTGATAAGCAGGAAAATTAGTTCATAGAAGTTATATGAGGATTTAAAATAGTTTTAAAATTTTAGCTGGGATAAATTGTGACATGAGAAATTGCTTGGTAGATGGGACACTCCTATTCATGTGGATGCAGCCAGTGGAGGGTTCATTGCCCCATTTATATACCCAGAACTTGTGTGGGACTTCAGGTTAGAACTGGTTAAGAGCATCAATGTTAGTGGGCATAAGTATGGTCTAGTCTACGCTGGAATTGGTTGGGTTATCTGGAGAAGCAAAGAGGACTTGCCTGAGGAACTCATCTTTCATATTAACTATCTCGGAGCTGATCAACCCACCTTCACCCTTAACTTCTCCAAAGGTAACACATTATTTAATTTCTACCTAACTTCTACTCACGACAAGCCCTATTAATTAATTCAAATGCTAACCAATATTCTTAGAATATTCATTAAAAAATCAAAAATTAAAAATATTATTAATAAACCTTTTTCAGAATTTATAATACAATTTTAGGTTTTTTAATAATTTTTTAATTTTTAATTTCTTAACCAACATATTTGATTATTAAGACCTATTAATTTATCCAGTAGTATACTCATACTTTTTTTCACAAAATATACAATGCAGGTTCTAGCCAAGTCATTGCTCAATACTACCAACTAATTCGCCTTGGTTTTGAGGTATATATTAAAGACCAAACTTGCTTAAGATGTTAGCAACATTTTTTAATATATCTTTATTATCGATTAAAATTTCAGAAAATGAGATGGGTGGTATATTTAATTCAATGATTATAATTTTGTGAGTCTGAATATATTTCAAGTTGAGAGTATTGTTGATTGACAGTGATGATTGTGTGAAAGATTAAAATTGGTAGTTGTAAGTTGATGGTGTGATTTGTTTACATGAATTGGAATGCAGGGGTATAGAAATGTGATGGAAAATTGTAAAGACAACATGTTAGTTCTGAAAGAGGGATTGGAGAAAACGGGGCGTTTTGAGATTGTGTCAAAGGAGAATGGGGTGCCTTTGGTGGCTTTTACATTGAAAGATCACACCCATTTTGATGAATTTCAAATCTCTGACACGCTGAGAAGGTTTGGGTGGATAGTGCCAGCATATACAATGCCCCCAGATGCTCAACACGTGACAGTGCTTCGTGTTGTGATAAGGGAAGACTTCTCAAGGACCCTTGCGGAGCGTCTTGTGCATGATGTGGAGAAAGTGTTGCACGAGCTTGATTCACTTCCAGCAAGGGTGATGAGTAGCACAACCACCAGTGTTACACTTGATGGACAAGAAGGTGTTGACAATGGCAAAGTAGTGGTAGCTAAAAAGACTGATCTCCAGACCCAAAGGGAAATCACTGCGGTTTGGAAGAAGTTTGTGTTGGAGAGGAAGAAGCTCAATGAGAAGATGAATGGTGTTTGTTAGACCATGTTTGGAAGTTGGAATTGAACAAGGATGTGTTTGCTCTGTGCCTGCTTTAGTAATATTTTTAAATCATTTTACATAATTTGGCCAGTAAGTACGTTTCATTGAGTCAACCCAATTTCTGCAGAGAGTTGTTTATTTCATCAAATCGTGTCTTTAATCTGGATAAGTACCATTTACTATATATATATATATTATGAAGAATGAATTATATTTATTTTCCCTTTATAAATTTGCTTAAATACATTTTTGGTTTTCATAAATTTTAATTCTTTTTAAATATTTTGCATTGGGGAGAGGAGATGTGATATATCTCAAGTTATTTTACATTTATGATTATTTTGAGATAATATATAACGTAAGATATTTAAATTTATGTGCTTTGGGTTCAAATCAATTGGGTAAACCCAATCCACATATTTTTAACAATATAATCACACAATTATCGCCTATAACTCATACTATTGGCATTAAAAGATTCAAAATATTTAATGATTAAAGATTTTGTTTCTACGTTGGATGTACCACATAGGAGTGTTTTCTACCTTTGGATGAGATTTACTCATAGAAAACTCCAATATAACGAAGATTTATGTAAAATCTAGGTTCATGTTATTGTTATTCAATACACTGTTATTTTGTTGAATTTACATTCACTTATATGTCAAAGTACTGTTGAGCATACATAGCGAGAATATTTGATGTGTTGAACAATACCAATGGATAAATTATCTGAAAATTAAAAATTAAAAATTAAAAAATTTAGATAAAGTTAAAAGTTAATAAATTATTAATAAAATTAACTTTTAAATTAACTAATAAATATAAAATAATATATAAAAATATAATTGACTAATAAATTAAAACTTTATAAATATAATATTTTTTAATAAAATATATTAAGATTTAATTAAATAAAAATTTATTTTTATTTGCATAAAAATATATTTTAAATAACAATTTTAAAAAAGTAATTATTTTTATAATTAACTTTTATCAAAAAGTTTAATATTTTATTTTGAAAATAATATAATAATTAAAATAAATAGTATATATTAAAAAATTAAAATATAATATTTTATAATAATATAAATATATTAAATTTAATAATATTGTTGTAAATAAATAAATAATATTAAATTTTTATAAATAAATAGATAAAGTCTCCACCGTTGCAGGTATTTACCATCCGTTGCTTAAGATCTTCAGCGAAGTATCAACCTCAGGAATTTGGATTTGGTTTGAAGATCTACGAAGAACTGCATTATACCAAAATGTTATATTATTATTAAACGATAATAAAAATTTTAAATTTTAAATTGAAAAATAAAAATAAAAAATTAAGAGATTAAAACTTAATTTAATCATGCTTATAGGAAGACTAACATATTTTGCTCTTTTTTTTAACTCAAGACCCAATAATCTGTTCAAAAACTAAAGTATATTTTATATCTGTATAAATATAATTAAATTTAGTTCTAATGTTTTAAATATTTAATCAGTTTAAGACTTAATAATTCTTTTTATCATTTAATGATGATGTACCTATAATTTTCTATGTCACATTCATAATATTTTGAAATATTATATGATGTTAATTACATAACTAAACGTATGAAAAGTCATCAATAAATATTTAAAAATATTTTTTTAAAAAATATGAAGTTTATAAAGAAAAAAATTATAGTAGAATTTTTGAAGAAATAAAATTAAATTTACCTATATTTACAGAAAAAATTATTTCATCCTTTTTTTTTTTCAAATTATGCTATCTATCCCATGTTTAAAAAACCTGCAGCAGAATTACAAATAGATCCATTGGTAATTAAGTTTTCAAAAGCCACCCAGCGTATCGAGTTGGTCAATAGGCCCAATCAACCCACGATATAGTGCTTTCTCAAGAGTGTGGACCTGTTTTGAATATAAATTTGGCCCATGTTTTTTACATTCGCCACCTTTTCATTTCTCACCCTCTTTTTTTTTTTAATTTTATTTTAAATTTTACCTTTTTATAAAATGTAAAAATAAGTTTCTGAAAATTTAATTTCGGAATAGATTTTTTACATTCCAAAATTATATTTTCAGAATAGTTTTTAGAATACATTCCAAAAATTTAATTTCGTAATATACTTTTTACATTCTGAAAAAAAAATTCTAGAACATATTTTTTATATTCTGAAATTTTAATTTCAAAATGAGAAAAATTAAATTTTAATTTCGAAAGATATTTTTAAAAAATATTCCTAAAATTTAATTCTAGAATACAAAAAATATATTTTAAATATAAATTTCTGAAAGTTTATTTATACATATTTACGGAGGGATAACTTTTTTTAAAAAAAAAAAAAAGAAAGGAATGCGAATAGCAAAAACTGGGATGCAAGAAGCGACTCCCTATAAATTTTAGGTACCAGATCGAGACCCAAAATGAAAATTATAAACTTTAGATCCGAAAAACACCAAAGCTTTTCGAATTTGAGGCAATGTGGTCTCAAGAATAATGTGCTATAGCGATTCCAAGAGGGTAATGCAAAGCTATGACAAAATGCAAATCAGACTTTTCATGCACAAACTATGCCTATTTAAACGTATCTCTGCGAGCATTGGCTGTTTTTCCTGACAAAAAAACAAAGTGCATTCATAATGAGGATAGCGAATTGCTTCAGTGCTATATTTCGGTTATGTATTGTCAAAGTTTACACAACTTTTATGTCCCAACTCACATGTAACAGGCAAATATAATAAACTTATTTTGCATATGATCAAAAACAAGATATGTCACAGCATGCCTAAGAAGAGTAACTATAACGTGCATAGAAGAGGATCATTACTTGAAGATAAAGCAAAAATGTGCAAAGTCACGTGTAGGTCATTTCAAACATAACAATAACAATGGTTGATTATAACGAATCTAAAGTACAATGTAACAAAGTTTACAAGCAATATTAAGATTAGAGTAATCATGGTATCGTTATTTCCTATCTACTATCTCACCTAAAATTGCATCAATTATGTCCAAAAAGATACAGGTAATGCTAAAGGAAAGAATCATAAACTAAAACCAAAATTAAGTATTTGGTGGAATAAAATCCGGATTAAACTTCCACTTGAAGTATTAGAGAAGAGGCATAAGTTATTGTTTTTCACCATTTTCAATATAATTCTTCCTGGTGTAAAAGATCTAGGCCTACACTAACACAATGCCCCATCTTGAGACCTCAAGTCCAGCTGTCAATAGTACAGAACAAATGAAGAATTATGAGAAAAAGATTGAAGTAGTAAATGATTCACTCACCCTATAGACAAATATCAACAATGCAGTTGCGCTGTCACCATCAAAAAGTTGTAAGATGAATGTTACAGACTTTCAGCCGTGGAGAGTTGAAATGGTATCAGAAAAAAGAGAAACATAAATATCAGCCAACAAAAATTCCACCAGATCCAGATGGGATGAGTCATCGGTGGAAATTTTTTATAAAGAAAACTAGGAAATATGTGTTACCTATATCATATTTTAAGCTAAAATATCATTTTCTACAATTCTTGACCTCCTTAGCCATAATGAATCACCAAGTGTTCCAAGTAAGACCATTCACTGCAAAGCATATCTATTTGCAGATTGCATCTCTCCATTAAAACATGGAGAACACCTTCCAGCTAAGGCTAGAAAAGAAAGCTGATGCAAGAAGTGATCACATGGAATAAGTTAGAAATAAATCACGTAGTTGAAATTAAAAATTAGATAATGGTTCCTTTATTATAAATTGTTGCGTGTAGCATCAAGAGTTCAGAAGTACCTTATTAATTTAAAAAGGGGAGGTATGCATGGCGAAAATATAATCAAGACTAATGAGCCACTACACCTAGGGGCAATTTTTTTTTGTTTAAAAAATTTTATGAGTTGAATCCAAAAATTCTCAGGTTGACAATTCGAACATGTAAGTAACATCATGAAATATGAATACAGATTGGACCAACCTTTGTTGTTCCTAATGGCAAAAATGTTATTAAACACATACTAGTCCTTCCCTAAAATACTAAAGATGCTTTTAGCAGATCAGCAAAATGATACAAAAACAATTAGATGCCACAGCATTATACTAAAAAGCTATGATACCCCAAAATTGAAAAAGGGAAGGTAGAAAGTCTGGATTGCTAGAGAAAAAAGAGAAGGCTTCTGAGAAATTGCTGTCTTCATTATACCATAGTTCGTCAAATTTAATTGTCCAAAGAAAAGAATGTTTAGCATCGGATAATTAATTCCAGCTTGCTCTAAAACACCACTGGACACGAATTAAAAATGCAACAATGATATATGCAAATCCACTACCTTCCCTAGATTGCATGTAACACTCAACACCGGCATTTTGCATTTCTCTGCACCAAGATCCAAGATCCATTTAATTTGTATGAATGTGTACAACAGCCATACTCTACAATAAATTATGAATACTAAAGGCAAAATTGCATAACCCCCAAAATTCTTGTCCTTTCTCAAGGCCTTTTAATTGTATGTCATTTGCATTTTACATATATGAACAAAAGAATAAATATCTCTCTATCTACATTTTGAGTCAATAATTAAACAAATGACAAGTTCCCAGCCATAGACTTCCATTCCATCAGACCATATCTCTATCATTGAAGCTGTTCTCTGATGAGGAGGTAGAGATGTTGATCACAGCATTATTACAGTCAGATTCACTATCTTGCAAGCTCATTAAGAGATGGGAAGTACTAAAGCTAGTGGATGGCTTGGTTCTAGGGACAATGGGCACTTCAACCTCACCAAGCAGCATCTGAACTACACACCTCATAGTAGGTCTTGCCATTGAATCAGGGTGTGAGCAAGCTAGCCCAACCAAGAGCACCCTCCTCATCTCCCCTTCCTCAAACTCACCTTCAAGCCTCGGATCAGCCGCTGTTAGCAACTTACCTTGTTGGTGCAAACTCCAAACCCATTCCACCAAATTGCTGCTAACCCCTACTTTACCAGCCCCCCCACCGGCATCTTTCTCAATAGGTCTTCTCCCACTGGCTACCTCAAGAACCACAGCGCCATAGCTATACACATCAGTTTTCTCAGTGGCTCTACCTGTAAGGACATACTCAGGTGCCAGGTACCCCATTGTCCCTGCAGCCACGGTGGCATCAGGAGACTTGTCATGCTCCGTTTGCCTGGCTAAACCAAAATCACCGAGCCGGGCATTGAACCCTTCATCTAACATAATGTTACTAGTCTTAATGTCCCTATGAATCACCTGGTTTTCACACTCATGATGCAAGTAGGCTAAAACGGATGATACACCTAACAAAATTTTGAGTCTGTGAGGCCATGACAAAGGTGTCCTGGCCTCATACAAAGCCTTATCCAGACTACCATTGGGCATCAAGTCATACACCAACAAAATCTCACCTTTCTGATGGCACCAACCTTGAAGGTGAACCAAATTCCGATGCCTAAGACTCCCAATTATGGACAATTCAGACAAAAACTCATTCTTACCTTGATGACCACTGTGATTACACCTCTTCACCGCAACAATGTCACCACTCTCAGGTAACACACCCTTATAGACAGTCCCAAAAGCACCATGACCAATGACCCTATTAGCACTGAAACACTTGGTGGCCAATTTGAGGTCCTTGTAAGTAAACTCTTTAGGCATTCTAATGATCTCCGACTCAATAGACTCAAACCTCTTAACACGCTTTACCTTCTTAGAATACACCCAAAACAATGCAGCGGCAAAGAGAACAAGAACACAAGCACCAGCAGTTACAACCCCAGCAACTGCTCCCACACCCTGCCTGCACAATCCACGATGGCAAGAAGACTTACTCTCCTTTTGTTCAACGGAAGGAGCCAACGACGGTGCTGACGTGGCGACAGGCGACGCCATGGAATCAAAGGAGGAGTTAAAACTCCACCACTCAACACTATGAACTTCTGTGCTACCTTGGGTAGACCCAGAAAACCCCACGTACATGAAGTCATTAACGTACATACCCACATCAAGATCCACCTTCAAAATCGGATCTTTGGGCTTCACATTCGAATATGAGACCCACACACGAAACCCTTTGGTGTTGCCATCGTATTCGATCCACGCGTTCACCGAGTCACCGCTTTTCAGATCAATTCCGAGGGTTTCCAAGTCACTAACTTGGGTCGAAACCACGCTGTTTAGGTCCAACCCAACATGGTTTCCGTTAATGTCGTTGAATTCCACGTCCATCAGGGTGTCGAATTCCACAGCGAGGAAGGCTCCGCCGTTGGCGTCGGAGGTTTTCAGGCCGAGGAAGCCTCCGGGATCGCCGACGGCGGAGTCATCCGGCGAGATGAGGAAGGTGAGGCCGCCGCCAACGGAGGAGGGGTTGAGGTTGGTGACGGTGAAGGAGAAAAAGGTGGAGAAGCTCACCGGAGAGGGGTTTCCGGGTTGCCGGAATCTGATGGGGGAGGAGAAGAGGGCTCTGCCGGCGGCGGAGTTGGGGACGGCGGGATCGCCGGTGAGGCTGACGGTATTGTTGTTGAGGTGGGCATCCCCGAGGAGCTTGAGGGTGCTCATGGTTAAGGTTCCAAAGTCGAATTGGGTGCTCATGGCGGTGGCGAAGAAGAAGACGAAGAAGAACAACGGTACATTGGACACTGAAAGTTGTGACATTGCTGAGTTATTGCAATATGGCATTGGAAAATAGGGGTAGATATTCCGATTCGATGATGCCGAGAAAACAGTGAAAGTGAAGAATGTTGTAATGGTTAAGGTCAAGGTAGTTGAGTTGAGTTTCACATCGAGTAGCTGTAATGGTAAAGAGGTTGAGTGTGTGTTTTTGTTATGTTGTGTTTAATTGATTGAAATCCAAATACAGAAGACAAGTGTGGTATGTTATGTATGGAATGGAAGAAATGCAAAACAAAACAAAGAATGACTATAACTTCAAAGGGGAAGTGGAGCACCACTGTTGTGTCTGTGTGAATGTGAGTCATCACTTTCTCACTCTCATAACGGTTATTCTTTCATCGCCCCAAAAAACTATAAAAATTATGCAAATTTCGTGTTTTTCAATGCGTATTTTATGAAAAAGATAAATGCATTCTACGCCTCATTTGCGTATGCTTCTAAAACACTAATGTATTAGGTTACTACTATCATATAAGTTTGGGTATAAATATCGATATCATGATTGAGGAAATGGTAATGCCTTCACTGGATTAGATTATGGTTGGATTCTGGATCAATCTTTTTCAGTAATCTTTGAATTTCACCTAAAAACAAAATTGGTAGATTGGAATTCAGTATGAAAAAGTTAATACAATAGGTTAACTCGTATTCTTTCAGGAATAAAGTTTAGCATGAGTAATCTATAAAAGTCATAGACTTAGTAAATGCATGTTTCTTACAGTAGAAAAAGAAAATTAAAATAGAAAAAAAAATTTCTCTTATAAAATATGAATATATATATATATATATATATATATATATATATGATTAACCAAGGATTAGAATTGCTGCATTATAGTTTATTGTATCATTTGTATCAATATAATTCAACAAATAAATCAAATTAATTAAAAAATCACTGTGACCCAATCTTATTTATTTATACGAAAATGTTATCCAATATTCTAAAAAAATATTATTAAAACATAACTGATGTAATTTTTAATATATTTTTATATAATTTTTAATAATAATTTTTCATTTTAGATGACATCAATATATCATTGAGGGCATTGGTTTAAAATGATAACAACAAGTATTTAATTTTAAAAAATAAGTATTTATTATATGAAAAGTATTAAAATGTACTAAAATGATAGATTAACATTTCTCTTCTTTTTAAAACTATACAAATTAATTGGAATGATAACAATAATAAAGATTATCTGCAAAGACACTTTAAAAACAGGTGAATCTATATATAGGTGAATGTAGTGAATTGAAAGTGTTTACTTAAATATGTACATAGGAGGGAGAAACACATGTAGAAGTACTGAAAGTAACCTCATTCTTGATGTTATGCTCATTCCACCATTAATCATTGGCCACCACAGGTCACTTTCCAGCTAATATCTTTGCTAGCCAAGTTGTCCTTATGTAACTGACTTCCTAGTTATATCGTTATTGGTAACTTGATGTTGGAATTTTTTATTTTTAATATTTTTTTTTATTTTCTGTAAAAACTGTATCAATCTTAACTTTGATTTTGTTAGTATATAGGAACTCATTCATCATCACAGACCAAATAATTGTACATGGATCATCAAGTGAATTGAGCATTTCTTCATTCTTGAAGAGGAATTGGAAGGAGAATCTGGTAACAAAAAAACATTTATTGCTCAACCATTTTATGTTTTATGTTTACTAGCACAGTGAATCTCATTACAAGAACCATTATTATTTAGACCCACCATGTCCATAGAGAGTTGAATTTGAATGTTTATATATGTTTTCAATCTGTCACCATGAACCCCTCTTCAACCTTTTAATTTAACGGTACACTTCATACTACCAAACACATTGCTGCGTTGTCTTTCTATGGCTTAAAGAGTTTTTATTTTATATATTTAACGGAACTAGTTAATGAAGTAACGTGGTTAATATAATCTTTTAGAATTTCTCATTGTTAATATTTGAGTAATTTTTATTTTTTTTTGCTGTATTTTGTATTAATTGATAAAACTGAATTCATCACAGGATATTTTTGTTTTTTAATCTATACATTCATCATATAAGATAATTTAGTTCAAATTTTAAAATTCATATAATTGTGAGACTAATTTTTTCAGTAAAATTTTTTCTTTTTCATAAACAATATACAAATACTTATTGAATTAGTTATTTATGTATGGCAGGATTATATTTATTGAATAATATTCATTTTAACTGTGGAAATTGCAATTGATTTTGGTACTGGTCTTTTATTAGCTGGTTTAACAGCTGTTTTAGGCATGGGCATGTTGATATTTCATTTAATGTGCAGGTCATATGTTATTGTTTTGCTATATTGGTAGCTTTTTGTGCAGCGTTGGTATGGCTTGCACTTTCATGAATAGAAAGGAATAAAGGAAGAACAAAAAATATTTCTTCTTTTTTTCCTTTTCAATACAAAGGATGCATACATGAAATGAATCTTTTTGGTTGCTTTTTCTCTTTTTACTTTATGCCGATGATTTTTCCGTTACTTTTCTTCCGTTGATTATTAGTACACAAGGATAAATTTATTTTACAGTCTAGCGTAAAATTTAATGGAAGATAGAAGAAACCTTCAACATTATAATTTAATATTTGAAACAATTTATAATTAAAAAGTAATAATTAATTTGCATAAAAAAATGATTTTACATCTAGTTATATTTTAAATTTCAACAGTTAATAATTTTTTTATTTTTAAAAAAATATAAAAAGAATTGTTCAACTATTATAAAAATAATATACTTTTTATATAAATAAAAATCATTTGAGAAATAAGAACGCAAAGAGATGCTCAAAGACGTTGCTTTGAATGAGATGGTTTGAAAATGGGAAATGAATGAATAGTGAGTGGCTTGAGAATTAATGTGCAAGAAACTTGCTTCTGTTTTCAAACAATATAATAATTAATAATAATGAGACAAAGGATCCGTTTGATAAATGTGATTGGAAGAGTGAAGAAATAATATTTTCAACACTGACATGATTGTTTTGGTCTTTCCACCACAACAACCCAAAGAGGTTGCCATGTTTTACCATTATTTTACTCAAACACAGCATCCTTTGAAATCTTACTCTCATATATATCCCCACACCAATCAGAGACGCAACATAGAGGACTCCAACTGGGTCCTACTTGGCGTCTTTTTTTTTTATTATTATTATTATAAATGACACCTTTCATTCATATACTCCAACTAGCTACCATGAGATGCATGATTTTAAGTGTGATTCTTCTACGTTATATTTTATATTTTAATTAATTAAATTTTTTATTGATCTACTAATTATATTAATAATTAATTAAAATTATTAATTTATTAACTATTTTTTATATAATTAATTATACATGTAATTTATTATTTTTAAATGTAATTAATTAATCATATAATTATTATATTATTTTTTATTAATGATTACATTTTCATTTCTTACTTATATGAAATAGTTAATTTTTTTATATTATATATATATATGGTAATCCATTATATAATTGTTTATAAAAATGATAATTGATCAATAAAAATTATTTTATCAAATGTAAGAGGATAATTTATTTTGCATGTAAAATAATTTTTCAATTAATTTTATTAAATGAATTTTATAAATTAAAAATAATAATTAATTTTACTATTAATTGATATATTTATTATTAATAATAAATATTATATTATATTTTTTGTATGATTATATTATATTATTAAAAATAAAAAAGTAATTATTAGAAGTATAACATAAAATTTTTATTTATTTGATATTTTAACATTTAAATTCAAATTAAGATTGACTAAGTCTACAATAATTTAAATTTAATTTATTTAAAAATTAAAATGTTTAAATTTATTATAATATATTAATATTTAAACTTTAATTTAAATTAATATTTAAACACAATAATTTTTTAAAAAATAAATCCTCACTACTACATATTATACATTTTACTACATATATCAGACGTAACACATTTTTAAAAATGTTATTAAAATTAATACGTAACATTTTCTTATATTTTTATAATATTTTTTAAATGTTATTAATAATATTTTACGACATGAAATGCAACATTTCTTACTAAAATTAATATATAACATTTTTTATACTTTTAAATATTTTTTTAAATGTTAAAAAAAATGTAATATGACATAGTACCTTAATATAAAAAAATCACATAAATTATTAAAAAATAACTTTTAATAATATTTTTATTAAAAAATTAATTTCATATATAAATATAAATTATAGCATTAATTTTTTATTAATTTTTATCATATTTTTTATTATATTATCAATAAGTGTGAAGGTATTATTTTCCTTTTTATACCAAAATTGCTTTCTCAATATGATTGGTTGAAAACGAAAATAATGAATATTTCATCATAAATATTTTATTTATCAAACGGTCTAATATTTTGTAATTTTTGTTTTTTAGTGAGTAATAAAGTTTTTAAAATTACATTAATCAAAATTAAAGTTCAATAGTTTAATTTTGATCGAGTTAATATTAATTAAATATTATTTTTTAAAAAATCAATCAAAAATATATTTTTATATAATTAAAAATTAAAAAATTATATATTTTTTAATTTTTAAAATTTAAATTATATAAATAAAATATAAAAAATATTTTTATTTTTTTAAAATATTAAAATAATATTATTTTATATACAATTGATTTTTGACTAATTCATTGTTGATTTATCAGTTTTTATTAATTTTATTGATTTTTGGTTAAATTAATTTTGTGTTTTAATTAATTTAAAAAAAATAATTTTCAATTTAACTGATCCAATTTTTAAAACATTAATCAATACATTTTTTATATGAATTTTTTTATTAAAAATAAAAATATATAAACATAATAAAATATAAAAATATTTTAACCCATATACATAAGGAAGTATTTAGAAGGATGATGTAGAAAAATAAAAGTTTTTAATTAATCAACAAAGGAGAAAATAAAGCTCTACATTGTCAATCTCACTCGTACCTAAGAGATATTATAAATCATATCCATCACAAACTGAAATAAAATGTCACCATCCCTAGACATAAAATTGTTCCATGATTCCAGAGTCGTTGAGTTGTCCCTTTAAGAGCAATAACTAAGTGTTTTTAGAAAAGTTATCCATATAATTGAATGAGAATATCGCTTCAAAACCAAGCCAATTATAATAAGCTTATCATACAACTCAAAGAGAATTTACAACAAAAAAAAAATGGAATGTTATTTTTTGATAACTTTTACAGAAAACACACAAGTAATTCTATCAAAAACTAATTTCCATCCAAATGAATTTACCTTTAACAGGAAAAAATGTTGTCCAACACGAAACCTAATTATTCATCAACAGTTGATTTTCCTGCAATGTCTTATATGTAGGACGAACTTGTAAACTTTTATTTTATCTTTCAACCAATGTTATCAATCACAAAATTTCTAATTGGATTGAGATATTAGAAAATACTTGTATAAAGAGATCAACAATAAACTTTTTCATTAAAAAAATTCTTCTCCACCCCAACTTTCATCTCCAAGCACCATCTTCCCATTCATCCATCTCCTTTTAAGTCTTGAACTTATCTTCCGAATTCATGTATAGTATGTGAAATATGTCATTTAGTCTTTCCTCCTTACACTAGATGTCATGCCACAACCATATATTTTGAGATAAGCACCTTACATCAAAAGTTTTTTTCTCATATAATATCCTTCATCTCCACTTTTCTAACAAGGTCACATTAAGTGTCTTAATATTGTCTTTTATTCCAAGTTCTCCATTCTCATTTATCTTACATATCTTATCTCATTCCATTTATGCATTTTTCCTTTCTTCTTTATGCCTCTCCACAAAAAGTTTATTTATATAGAAATAATATGAAGAGCTGGTAGGAAATTTATAGAAAGACAAGCAAAACAAATGTAGAGAGTAGTACCGAATTTATAAAAGTGATGCATCCATCCATGGATAAATGATAGTTCCTCCATTAGGATAGTTTAACAAGGATTTTATCTTTGATAAGTTTTCAAGTAGATGCAAGTTTTGGATTTGCACCAACTGGAAGGTCAAGACATGTAAAAGGGATAGCAAGTATTTTGCAATGGAGAAGGCTTGCAAACCAAGAAATAATATGTGTTGGGCAAGATATGTTTCCCAAACTGCTTTTAAAAAAAATAATTAATCTTTATAAACTAACTCAAAACACTTTTAAAGATAATCTTCAAATTTGTTATGTTCTCATGTGATACCTCACCAAAGAATATTGTGTCATCGGCAAACCACAGATATGTAATCTCAACTTGCTGGGTGCGAACCTTGTATCTTGAAAACAAGTTTTTTTGCTTCGTTTTCTTCATTAATGCACTCAAACCTTCTGCCACAATGAAAAAAAAGAAAAGATATCAAGGGATTTTCTAATCTCATACCCTTATAGACCCCAAATTCAGTTGTAAAACCACTCTTAATTATCACCAAAAAAAATAGATGATTCTAAACAACCATTCATTCAACTTCTCCATTTATTACAAAAATTCATTCTCTTCCATCATATATTAAAAAATCTTCCAACCAACAGAATCATAAGGTTTTTCAAAATCCAACTTAAAAGTTAAACATAGCTTTCTAACATCATCAATGATTTCATTAACAAGACTAAAACCACTTTATCCAAAACTTTTGAAGTCTTAAAATATGTTAAATTTATATGTTAAACTAATTGACTAATATTAAATTAGTCTTTAGAATGATTAAAACTGATTAATTTAATTTTTAAAATTATAATTAAAAATCATTTTATTCCATAAAATTATTAAATATTTATTATTTTAATACTCAACGTTTATATATTATGATACTTTAGTTCTTCAAATTTTAAAAATAAAAACTAAAATAAGTAACATTTGGTGATTCTAAAGATTGAAATGATAATTTTATAAATTTAAAGATTAAATTAACTTGTCCTCATATTTTTTTTAAAAAAACTAGTTTAATAATTACTTAATCAAAGATAAGAAAACTTATCAACGTAAATTTACACTATTTCAACAGTTTTTTTTTTGTACAGAGTTTTTTTCAATAAAAATTAATTTATTTGAAGAAAAATGACTAATAGTCTATTAGTTGTATGGTTTCTTCTAATAAAATAGTGCCGAATAAAAGAATTTCAAAGGATTAAATGTTAAAATAAATTATTGAAATTTATCCCAATTATTTTTAGATTAAGCTAAATCAGTCTTCAAATTTCTATTGATTATATTAATATTAAAAAATAATAATCTGGCAGAAAACTTAAATTACAAAACTAATACAATCAATAAAAAATAATTTAAATATTTTATTATTTTATTATTTTTCTAAAATTATAAACTAACATAATACACTCTAAAAATGGTAACAGCTAATTTAAATTTTATCTCTTAAATGTTGTGAAGTTTTCTTTTTATGTACATAGGCTGGAGGAGAAAAAATAAAAAATAAAAAATAAATTTTTATTATTTAAAAATTAATATATTTTTTTCTCTCATCCAAACATAAGGTGCCGTTTTTTTTTTAGAGAATGTTATGTCATTATTATTAATTGTTTGTTTATATTTGTTAAGAATTTCTGATTTTTTACGTCGCATGATATGTAAAAAGATGCTACCCTTCGTTGAATAAAGCAACACAGAATATCATCGTTGCCTTTTGAGATTCAAAGTTACAAATTTTATTCCTTGAGGATAAAGAATGAAATTTCGACTACAGAAGTCATATGATACTGAAAAACTAACTTGTATTTTCATACACGAGAAATAGAGATAATAATTGCATCTAGACTTCATGGATATTTAGAAAATTATTTAAATTTTTAATATTTTCATCTTTTAAATAAATCTGATTTAAAATATAAGTAATTATTTATAAAATTTTGCAGTTATAATTATGAGTTTGGGTATTATAATACCCAATTCACACTTATTTATGTTTTATTAAAAGTTTATAATTAATTTTAAAATTAAAATAATATTTATGTTTTACTAATTTGTAAAAAAAATTAAAACAATTCATTCAATTATATTGTGAATAATACATCCAAACATGAGTTTGTCCATATCTATTAGATATAGATACATCGGCTAGGTATGGATGGGCAGAGAAATTAATTATTACCTGCAAAAGTATGAATTTTATTTTATTTTATTTTATTTTATTTTATTTTTAAGTATGAGCATTATTCCATATTGAATATATATATATATATATATATATATATATATATGAATAAAACGCAGATTGAATTTTATCCAAACCATCATCTATGTCATGAACACCAGAAACATCCACTATCATTATTACAGTGCACCATAGTTAATATTAGAATCTCGAATTATTCTCTGCCTTGACATTATTGAGTCTCGATTGATAGATGTTGACTAAGTTTATTGTTATTTGAAAAGGGTTCATGATGAGATTTACCAAAATCCAACACCACAAAACTAGAAAAATTTAGTTTTTTTTTTCTTGCTGAATTGGTGAAACATAATCCATAAGTTTCCTGTTTAGATTGAATATCCATAATTAATCCTTTTCTTTTTCACTTACAAAACATCTAAGGAGTGACCGTAAAAAAAATGTATAGAAGCTTCTTCAATTAAGTGAAACTTAGCAAAGATAAAGAAGGTCAATAACCTTAATCACAGACCAAAATATTAAGGAATTAAAAATAACTTTTACAAATTATTCAATGAAAATTACAAATTTTACTTTAAAATGAGTTAAATACAAAAGATGAAAGGAGGAGCAATACTGTAAATCTTATTTACAAGACTAACATATATATATATATATATATATATATATTGAATTATATTATAAAGTTACGGGAAAGGATAATTAAGTAAAGATTAATACAAGAGACTCACATTGAGTAAAATCAATTTAATTTTATGCTTGAAAGGTTAACTATGAAAGTTTTTTTTTTTTTTACCTTTAATGGTAAGTAGCAGTAGAATAAAAAGATTTATAGACATGATCTTCATTTATTTGGAAAAAATTGTATAATTAGATGTTAAAAGAGGTATTGTGGAAATCTCTGGACAAGAAAGGAGCTCACATCGCATATATTCTAGCACTGACTTTATATGCATAAGGGAGTTATAACTAAGGTAAAAATATAAAATAGGATCCTAACATATTTTTATATAACCATATAGCTATATCAATGGTTAGTTGTGAGCCATTATCTCTTTAATTATCTTAGCCATTATCCCTTTTCATAGGAATTCTTACGAGACTAGTTATTCTAATTTCTTGATTAGTTAGTTTCTCTTTTTTGGGCTTCTATATCCTCTCTCAATCAAAAGCATTTTTCATTATTTAATATTATAAGTAAATGTTAAAATAGATTTAAGTCACCAAAATACTTATCATTATATACTTTAATTGTTTAATACATTAATTTATTATATAATTAGATTAGTAAAATTAAGAATAAACTTTAAATGAAATTACAATCATTTTAATGAATTATCTTAATCAGTTTAACAAATTTTATTTTTATGTTTTGGTTGAAAAGGCTTTATCTTTAAAAAAAATTAGGAGAACTTTTAAATAAATGAAAACCTGACATTATAAAACAGTTTACTCATTATACAACATTCAAATAAACTAATAACACCTTACATAATAAATTTTGAATCGCTTAAATATATTAAGGTCTGGTGTCCATAAATGTTAAATAAAAAAAATTAAGAAAAGTTATCACTTTCTTCTATGATATTTCCTTCTCACCAGATTTTAACCTCTTATTGTTAGATTAAGATTTCTTTAATATAAATTACGTTTGACACCAAAAGATATCCATTAAAAACTGCTTATATTTATAAATATTTTAAAAATATTTATTATTATTTATAATTTTTGTTAAAAAATTATAAATTCTTTTATAATATTTTACATATAACTAACTAGAATTTTAAATATATCTGACAAATTATATTGTTTTGATTATACATAATTATCTAAATTTTAAAAACTTATATTATTATAATAATAAAATTTATATAGAAATATTTTTATTTTTAAGAGTTTTTAACTAAAATTTGAATGAATAATATTTTTATATTTTTTTATTCAAATTATCACATTTTTTTCAAGCTATTCAATATGAATGTTGAATAAATAATATTTTAACATATTACTCTTTTATTTAAAGTGTTAAATCTTTTTACTTTGACATAAATTTTTTTATTTAAAACTCTTGTTTTTTTATTGTAAAATTTATTAATTAACAAAATTTTTTATTCATACTTATTATAAATAATATTTTTTATTTATACTTATTACAATAATTTTTTCTTTAAATGTGAAACTTTTTACATGATATGCTCTTTCAAGTGAGAATCTCTTCATAAAAAGTTCATATGTGAGACTCTTATAAATGTTATTCTCCTCTCAAGTGAAAATCTATAAAAGGTGGGCAATGTATTGTTAACTAATTATCTTTTATTTCTTTTTATTCTTAAAGAAAAATACCAAACTTTAATATTAGTTGTTTGACAATTAAATATGTCCATCAAAGATATGAAAAAGTATATAAGAAATTTTATATTTTATCCTCAAAAGTATTTAAAGGAAGAAAAAAATAAAAAAAAATTGACAAATTTAACATAATTTGACATTATTATCTATGTTCATGGAATACTTCAAGTATTTTTTATTGTTACTTGCAATTTTTGTAAAAAAAAAGTAAATTATATATTCTTCCTTTCAAATTTTTAATATACAACAAATCAAATTTTAAATACATTCTAAAAGACTGTATTAGTGTGATAACATGCAATTAACTATTGAAATATCAAAAGATTAAATTGTTATGGTTGCAAGATAAAAATTTATACAAAAATTTTTTATTTATAAAAATTTTATGATTTATTTTTCAATATGTATAATACTGACTCAGTTTGATTTATTTATTTTTGCTATGGGAACCATTGTCATTTTCATTGATCAAGTAATTTCTATTTCAATATGACGTTTTTTTCTTTTTCAGGTTCAAAATAAACTCTAACAACCATTCCTTTCTCCCACCAGCAACAACCATTCCTTTCTCCCACCGGCAATTTCCTAACCGTGAGTTACAAAAACATCATAATCAAAGATTGTGCAAACAAGAGAAAAAATCATAAGTAATCGTATAATTTTGAATTGTTTATAAGCAACCTTCATATATAGGCATATATTTTGGCCAACATATATGGGCTTCTTTTTTTTGTGTACAACAAATGTGGGCATGAACAATAAGACTAATCATAGCTCATAACCTTTTTTTAGCCCATGAAACTGATGAACGTGGGCCACCTTGGTTTATTTTGTTAAGGTTCCTATAGAAAGTTCATTGATTCATTTGTTCCATGAAATCCTTTAACCAAAAATTAAAAAACAACAATTCCATAAAATCTCCATGATTTATTTTGTCTATCAATTCATGCATTCAGTTTGGGGCTTTCATTTCGTTATAGATTTGCTCTTGCTACCAAAGAAAACAAAAATAATAATAATTTTCGTCAGTTTAACAAAAGAATAATTTATTTACAAAAATTATGTGAATCCTACCTTGTTTGGAAGAAGTGGAAATATCAATTACCTTTATCAACCATTAAACGTGTAGATAAAGGTATAGGAAGTTGATCTAATTTACCTAATATTTTTAAGTTCAAATTTTACATATACAGTTATATTAAATATTTAGAAGGAAAATTACTATCTATAATAATTTTATCTAATTTAAGTAAAATTATGGTTTAAAGGGAAATTTACGGTCTTCCAAAAAAAATCACCTTCATTAGGTTGACAGATTAGCTGAATGATTTACCCTTCTTGTTTAACAAAAAATAAGTTTTTTTCTTTAATTTGTGCAATGCAGCTGAAAGATTTTGAGTACATATTTAGGGTCTATTGATTTTGACAATGAAAATAAGATTTTGCTTTATTATTTAATAGTTTTAAATTGATACAACAGATCATCTATCCTTCATCCTAATTCTTTATTAAATTATTAATACATCCAACGGTTATAACAAAAAATGGTTGATCATGAATAACTTTTGCAAAGGTCGATAATAAGCGCAGTCAGGTTTAATATTTAAGCAATCGTTTGTATAGATTACAATTATATTTTCCTACTTTAAATAAATGTGTGCTATAGTTTAATCTATCTTAATGAACACAAATAATTTAAGTTCATTTTTTTTTTCTTTTTAACCATTAACACTTTTTCTCGGTTATCCTTTTTACTATCAATATTGTCAACAAATAGTTTTAAATTCGTACTATGGGATTTGAAATTTGAGTAGATACAAATGGCAACTCTGAGTAAAATTTTATTTTCTAGATTAAAACATCATTTTTATTTTCTAGAAAATAAAAATTAATTATATGATAATTAAAATTAATCATTGATGACTTTTGAAAGAAAATAAAAACATTCTTAAAAATTTTATTCACTGTTGTTCATTACCAATATTGATTTACATTAAAATAGATTTAAGTGTAATTGTTATTAATATTTTAAAATGGAAAAAATTAATTTTAAATAAAAAAATAATTGAATTTAAATATTTTTTAAATAAATAACATAATTTTAAATAAGGATGCTCATTAAATAGGTTCGAACATGTTTGAGTTAGAAAACCTTCAATCATCTAAAATTAATTTTCATAGTAATATTTCTAATCTCATCCATTTACAATATTGGGTTAATCAGGTGCAACCGCTTGCAAGTATAATTAAAGGTTAGATTTAATTTAGTGATTAACAACAATTTAAGATAAAGGATAAAAATGGTAGAAATTTTTCATAATTTAACCATGATAACTATGAAATCCAGTAAAAAAGAATTTTAAAAAGATGTAGTTATAACAAAAATAAGAATTAAAATTTAAATTTTTAAAAAATAGGATAAACTTTAAAGTTTTAGAAAGATAAAACTATAAAATTTAAAAAAAAATCATAAAATTTGATACATAAACCATAAATTTTGATATAAAACCATAAAATTTAGAAATTAAATTATGAATTCCAGTAACAAAATTATGAAATCCAAAAAATATTTATATCGTCAGCTAAATTTGATTTATTGACCCCAAATCCTAAATCTTAAATTTGATTTCGAACGAATAAAAATTGAAAAACTCATCTATGACTGATTAATCCATCTCTTACCATTACTTCCTGTTCGCTATAATCCGCTAGCATCTTCCACATGTCCGTCCACGTTGACAGTATGTTGATTTCTGACAGTTTTAAATAATTAGCTGCTTTGATTAATTGGATAAAAATCAACCAGACCTTTTTCAAAGAATTTCAAAAAAATAATAAAGAATTAAGAGTAATAATTAAAAAATAGTAACTAATAACAGACAACACTTTTTATTTTAAAATATATATAAAATAAAATTATACAATTATAAATAAAATAAATATAAATATAACATATCTTAAGGATAATGAAGGATAATTTTTTAATTTTTAAAAAATATGAAATAAAATTGTACAATCATAAATAAAATAAAAACAAATATAATGTATTTACTATATGTACGATCATCATTTTCTAAAAATTAATCAAAATTCATATTAAACCTGTTTTATTTTTTTAAAAACAAAAAATTAAATTATTTGTTTTTTTTCAAAATTTTTAAAATTTAAAACATTTTTAAAATAAATAAAAGTTTATATATTAAATATAAGTATTATCGTTATTTTTTAATTATTTATTATAAATTTATATCTTATTAAATATATAATTTATAATTATTTTATATTATTTAAAAGTTTTCTTAATTTATTTTTATAAATTTATAATATTAATTTATTATTTAATAATTTATATTATATAATGTTTGAAAAATATATGCTTAACTATCATCCATCTGATTATTATTCAATTATTATTGAATCACAAGACGATAAATGAGTACCTTTATCGATTTAGGGTTTTAAAAATATAGATAAAAAGCACAGTATTCGAAACAAGGCACGTAATGTTAATGTTTCACTGTTGACATTGATACTGGAAGCCCGGAGTCTGCGTTAATGTGACATTCTGATACGTCCTTTCAGTGTCCACAAAATAAATGAAAGAAAGGTGCTGTTTGGTCAAATTTTGTGCTTTATTATTTTATAAAATCCTAGTGGAAAGTTTAAATTAATTTTAATATGTTTTGCAATCTTTATGAACTGTGATAACTGATAAGTAAATATTAAAAATTACATATAAATGAACTTGAATGCTATGGCCTGTAGTTAAATATATTTATGATTGATAAAATTATTATGAAAATAATAGAAAAGTACTTGAATATTATGGCCTGTAGTTAATTATATTTATGATTGGTAAAATTATTATGAAAAATGTTAACTTCAGCTTTTAAAATGAATTTTATTAAAGAATAAATATTTATTATATTAAAATTATTTTTTAATATTTTACTTTTATAATAATTTTTATTTTTTTTAAATACCTATAAATAACTCTAAGGATCCAACTAAAATAATCGAACTATTATAACTCTTCATAAAATGATATGCATTAACTACTGAAATTTATTAAAAAATGATACGTTTGGATTTTTTATAAAATCATGTTAAAAAAATAGAGAAATAATATTATTTCATTTTTAAATAGGTATTTACATAACAGTTAATAAAAATGATTAAAAAATATACAATTATATAATATTTATTTGAGATCATATATCTTATTAAATGAAACAAATAAAATTATATCAAAATAAATTATGATAATTATTCATACAAATGCATTTTTTTATGACTATATATTCTAAATATATTTTATTATAATCTTGCCAAAAAATAACGAAATAAAATATAAAAAACAGTACAAAATTTATAATTTTTTTTAATCGGTGTATTTCGAGTTCTTTCAAAATTTTCAATTATATTTATCGAGTCACATATAAATTAATATTAATTATAAAATATATTTTTTATTTATATAATACTAACATTGATTTTATTTAATATTAATTAAAAAAATTATTTTAAATAATTGTATGGGTTATATAGTCCTTCGTATTATTAAAATTATCTTGCAATATACAGTAATATAAATTTTTATAATAATTAGAGAATAAAAATATATAAAAATATGAAAAATAAACTTTAACAAAAAAAATAAATTCTAATAAAAATATTTTAATAATAAAAATATTCATCCTTAATCAAGGGTTCAATTTTACTAATATGATATTTAAAAAAATAAAAAATATCAAAATAAACATAATCAACAAAATAAAAAAAATTACTTTAATATTTTTATCATTTTATTTTAAAAGATGCACTGTGATAATTTTCAAGATAATAACATATAAAATGACACAATCAAGTAATGGTATACATGTAACATATTTTGGAAATTAATCAATTATATTAATATGTTTTAATATGAATTTGTGCATGAGGTGAACCTTTTTAGAATAATTTTTCACATTATACAAACAGTTGAATAGAACATGGAGATGTAGATATTAATATTTATGGATTTGATGCACCTCCCAATTTTACCATATCTTGCATTATTAATATTAGTCAATGGACATTTCATTAATGATGTTAAACCTTGACAGAATACACACCATGTAAACATATATTTGATGAGAAGTTTAGATAAAGTTGCCCTAAGGTTGTTAGATGGAATGATAACATTTCAAAGGAAAAATGGAGTCTGACTTATGATTAGTATGATAGATAACATGAGCACATGACTACAAATTTGTTAGAGTTGATCAATAAAATTTTGAAAGGTCTTGTAATCTTCCAATTACAACTCTTGTTAAATGTACGTATAGTTGTTTAGTTGAATATTTTGTGCAAAAGGGTGCAGGTGATAAGACAAAACTTCACTCAGGTTAATGATATTGTGACAGGTTAATGGATTGTATTAGAAAAAATCAAGAAGAAGCATGTTCTCATCAAGTGTGATGATCTGACATATAATCTTCACATTTGGAGGTTAAAGAAGTATTCAACCCTGTCACACAATGTAATGGTAATATATGGGCTGTAAATTTTTCACAAAGATCTTACTAATGTGGTCAATTTAATTATTCAGATATTCATGCTCTCATGTTATCTTCGTATGTGTTGTTATTAGTATAAAGTTTTACTAGCTTGTGGGTTCTGTTTATACAATAAAAATATTGTTAATACATATTCAAGTGAATGGTGGCCAATTGAAAATGAGATGTCGTTTTCCCTTGTTCATCCATATATACTAGTGCCAAATAAGGAGAGATTATGAGGAAAGAGTTGGCTGAAGTCTACATGTATAAGAAATAAAATGAATTAAGTTGAATCATAACCAAGACAACAATGTCGACTTTGTAAAGAAATTGATCATAACCAATCTCAATGTCCTTGTCGAGGGTAAGGACAAAACAAAGGTTTTAATGATGATGTAAAGAATGATCAATGTTTTGTATCTTAATTATGTTGTTCAAATTATGTTGTCATTTTAATGAGTTTAGTCCATTGTTAATGTTCCTTGTATTGTTGTGACATAATCATTGAAAATTAATTTGTTTTTATAAGAAATCATTTAATAACCATTACATATTCATAGATATAAGCACAATTCCTAAACAAAATAGTCAAACATATCAGTCCAAATTAAAAGTTCAACGTAATAGTCCAAATAAACAATTCAACATAATAGTTCAAAACAAATAGTTAAAGACATAAAGATAAAAGAGTTTAACAACATAAAGGAAAGATAAAAATTGGTCATCATCAACATATCTATCCTTCACAGATCTTCTAAGGTTTCGACGATGATGTTGTGTGACATCAACTCGAGGATCATCAATCTGAGCCCCATCATGGATTGCAACTCACAAGTCTGTGTTTAAGTCGATTTCTTAGTCACTAAAATCTTGAAATATATCTAGACTATACACATATATGTGCATGGACGAATGTGATGTGATCATCGTGGGATTAAACAGAGATGGTGTATAAAATTTTTTACCAACACCAATATCTGTCGGAGGTGAGGATTGAGAAACATTATACAATGATTTAGGAGATGGAAGATTTGGTGATATGAAATGAGCAAATGCTGACGATGCTCCTCCATCATGAAACGAATAACATCCTAATTGAAATGATGACAACCCGTCTTCAAAAACAATATCATCACACAATGTCTGTCCATAATAAATAAGTGCAACAGATGGACCTTCTCCTGGAGATCATGCAAACGACAATCTTGTATCATCACTAAATTGTTGTGATAGATAAACATAAGTCAGAAGTAATGACAGTGGTACATCTTGTGATAGCACATAATAATGTCCTTCTTATCGAGCTTGAAGGGAAGGAAATGTAAGTGTTTGATGCTCAAAATGCTTGCGATGACGTTAAAGGCCTTACTGCTCAACTCTATTATCTGACATGTTTGCGTGAACCTCTTGTCAAGGTGGATCTTATGTAGCAATTAGTGTAGCCATTCAAGCGATCACAACACAATCCTCCTCTCAAACATCACTAGCATATTTTTTGCATGTTGATGGACGAGATCCATAAAAAGTAACACAAACTGTCTTCTTGAATAAGTCATGTTTGTGTGATGTAATGGATTAACTCCACCTAATCGACCTATAAATAAGAGAACAACAAATTACTTTATAATAAACAAGCTGTGAAAATTCAAAATATCTCCTCCTTAAACGATTTACTGTTCAATCTTTGAATACATATTCTTTTGTGATTCATCAGCTTATATGATGAGTATACCATCTCATGTATTCTGAATTAACACTCATCACACCATCATCAAACATCGATAAGCATACAAATTACTACTTGTTATTTCATAAATCTAGAAATGAAGCATAAATTCAAAGTCAGCTATCATCTGTCTTTCCTTTTAGTATCAACCCATAAATTTTTTATAGTTGACTCGAGGGTTGGGAAATTAAATAAAAATATTATTTAATATAAATTATATTATATTTATAATATTGCAGTATAACTTTATATTATATAGTTATTTATAATATAATATTATAATATATTATTTTTATGTAAAATAAATAATATAAATATATTATAAATATATAAAATTATTTATCTTCATCATGATAATCAAATAATGTGTAAAGTAAAAATATGTATAATTATATAATATTTTTTTTATATTATAAGCATCATACAATTACCATTATCTTATAAACACTATTAATATCATCATTATTATATTACCATCATCATCACAATAATAATAATTATTTAATTTTTATTATTTTAAAAATTTTAATTATTTATCTATTTTTTATAGAGTCATAAATAAATAAATTGTTTGATATATTAAAATTATATCATATTTATAATATTATAATATAATTTTATGTTATATGAATATATATATATATATATATAATATAATATAATATATATTATTTTATATAAAATAAATATTGAATAATACAAAATATTATATATATATATATATAATTTTATATATAATTATTATAATATATGTATATATATTTATCAGAATTTATATTATATATTAATTATTAAATAATATATAAAATATAAAATTATATAATTATATAATATTATTTATATTATACCCACTATTATTATTACAATCAACATCATTAACATAATTATCATCACCACTACTATTATCATAATAATAATAATAATAATAATAATAATAATAATAATAATAATAATAATAATAATAATTTATATTTTATTTTTTATTTTTAAAAATAATTTAATTTTTGTTAATTGTTTATTTATCTAATTTTGTATTTTTTAATGTTTATATTATTTAAAATAATATATTTTTGTGAAATTATATTATAAATTATTGTATAATATAAAATTATATTATAAATCTATACAAATTATCAAATAAAATTTAATAAAAATTATTTAGATTACATAAATTATTCTATCTTACAAATATTATATTCAAATAAAATAATACATATTATAATATTATATTATAAACAATTATATAATATAAAATTATATTGTAATATTATAAATCAACTATAATTTATATTTTAAATAATATTATTTAATTTAATGTAAATTATAACAAAATTTTAAAAAATAATAATTTAAAAATAATAAAAATAAAAATTAATTGTTATTATTATTATTATTATTAATGTTATAGTAATGGTAGTTAAAATAGAAAATATTATATAATTATACAATTTTATTTTTTATATATTATTTGATAATTAAGATACAAGATAAATAATTTTATCTATTATTATTATTATAATATTGATTACATTATTTAGTATTTATTTTATATAAAATAATATATATTACTATAAATAATTTTATAATATAAAATTATATTATAAATTAAATATAATTTATATATCAAATAATATTATTTTATTTATTGTGAATTTATAAAAATATTTGAATACAAAATTGTTAAATTCTTTCAAAATACTAAAAAATTAAAATTTTAACATAATAGAAATAAAAAATTATAATACAGTAACATTGATAGAAGTGATGATGATTGTAATGCGATGATATCCATGGTGATGGTAGCAATATAATTTGGTAGAATTTAAAATGATAATATTTTAAAATTTAAAATAACAACCAAAAAAACCTATTTTTTCTAATAATTGGACAAAAATTATTATGAAAATGAGTTAAAAATATATTCAACATAATTTTTGAAAAATAGATTTTATTTTGAAAACAAAACCCCTTTAGCCTAAAATTATGAGTTATTTTTTAATATATTTTTAAAATAATTTATTCAAATTTTGGAACCAAAAATAATTTTTTGATATTTATTTTTTATTTTAAAATTTTTATTCTAAATTTTAAATTTAACTTTTAAAATACATCATCATCATCATGATCTTGTCACCGTCACTATTATGAGCAATACTATCCTCATAACTACTATCATTATCTCCATCTTCATCATCACTATTAACATTTTTGTAAGAGTTATCCTTATAACCTGTACCATTACTATCTTCACCCTCACAACCACCATCATTCCCTCTACCATTACCGTTATCATAATAATAATAATAATAATAATAATAATTATATTAATTTTAATTTTAAATTTTATTATTTTAAAGTTTTTTATTATCCTGAACTAATTAACTTTTAATTAATAAGTTTTTATCATAATCATAATGAAGAGTTAAAATAAGATGAATTAATTTACTTTTATAACAATTTTTTAAAATTTAACAGTATAATTCAAAATTTAAAACTAAAATTAATTTTAATTTCTAAAAATTTTAAAATTAAAACTTAAAAACTATTTCAAATAAGATCTAATAGATTAAATTAATTGTTAATTTTTTAAATAAAAAATAATTAATTAATATATTAGAGTTTGATAACTATAAATTATTTTTCAGCAAGATTTATAAATTAATATTTATTTAAAAATAAAAATTATTTTTTAATTTTATTAATAATATTTTAAATATTTTTTAAAAGATAATATTTTTAATTATTTTTCAATAAAAATAAAATAAATAATGATAATTTAAATAAATAACATAAATTTAAAATAATAATTAAAATATTTAATAATATTATTAAAAATAAACATGTCAAAATTAATTTTTTTAGTGCAAAAGAATAAAAGGGTAAGATTTATAAAAATAAATTAATAAACAAGAAATTCAATTATAAAATTATATAAAAAATATTTCAAAACTAAATAAAATTAAATGCTATTTGAAATAGCATTTTAAATATTACTAATAAATATTTTAAAATATTAATAGCTATAAAAAATATTTTACTAACTAAAACATAAATAATCTAACAAATATTTTTAATAATAATTTCAGCTTTCAATAGAAAAAAACCTTAAATAAAGTCTATCGTGTTATCTCTTAAGTACTCAATTTGACACATATATTCAAAGATAGTTACACTCTTATTGTGGTTTATATGACTTTTACTTGTTAAATAATAATTAGAATGTCTATGATGTATTGTGTTTAACAAAATATTCCGATATTCCTTTAAATTTGAAATCGAATAAAATATGAATAAATTTTAATATAGTTTTTTCACATAAAACCCATTTCAAAATTCTTTACCTTCATTTTTGAGAAGAACTGAAATAAATAAAGGAAAAAAAAAAGTGTTTGACTTGTTTACCACATTTTGGGCAAAAATTGAGTATTAGATTGCTAAAGTGGAAGTATTGAGTTGGCATGATTTCTTATTATTCATTCAATTTATAAATAAATTAAAGATAGCCAAAAAAAATGTTGCATAGAGAAGGGAATCTTTTTCCTGAATCTACACGCGAGAACCATTGTAAACTAACCTTACGTTTGACCATAAGATTGTGTTCATTTCCAAATGACATTTCAGGATAAGGAAATAATAAATGGAGGATTTTCTGTTCCTTTATGCAGTGCCTACTAAGTCCAAGTCTGAAATTGATATTTATTTCCTCATCTACTCTTTCTTTCTTTTTCTCATCTTCGCTTCATTTCCTTACATTTCCACATGAAAATATATTATTGCAAATCAACCACTCTTTCTACTCTTGTAGTGGTTAGTACTATAACCACCTACCTTACCAACTTAAATTATTTAAGAAAAATAGAGCTAAGGAAAAATGAATAACTGAATAAAGGTAAAAAAATAAAATTATTAATTTAGAAAAAATAAAATCAAGAAAAAGGAATAACTAAATAAAGGTAAAAAGAAAAAAAAAAAATAAGGCTGAATTATGAGAAGCTACAAAAGCCAAAGTATTCGGTAGCTTCATTTGTCCCCTTATCTTATAGAGAACAGGAATAAAAAGAAAACTATACTAAAGAAAAAGAAGTAAACGAATAGGGAAAAGAAGATTGTCATGCATGCTTTGAAAGTCTATACCAAAGAAAAAGATATATAGCGAATTAGAAAAGCAGATAGCGATGCGTTGAATCTCCTTTGGGAATAGCCTTCCATTGTCTACTTTGTTTACATTTTCTAGCTTTAATAATATGGTTAATTTAACTTTTCTTTTAGTACAGTGGTTAATTCTTAATTACTATAAAAAAATTTAAAAGAGGGTAAAAGTAAAATGAAAAAAAAAAACTCTCTTTCTTTAGGCTTCTACATCCCTTTCCGTAGTCAATATATTGAGAAGTGGACAAAAAAAATTAAAGAAACATGTTCTCAAAGAAGCCTTGAGATCAGGTTAACTTTTAATCTTTTTCTAGATATATGACTTTTTAATTTTATATGATGTCACATTGTTGCTCATGTTCTATCATCCACCCTAGAAAAAGGTGCATAATTCGGAGAAGGTATCCAAAAAAGAATTGTCTTAATTTTTTTTGAGTGATTAAAGACATTCCTCAATACATGAGACCAAAAATTTTATCAACTTGTAGTACCAGTCATATTGCATGATCAACACTTCAATCAATGTGGCCCATTTATTATTTTGATTTGCATTGACTAAGGTATGGTTAGGTAGGTGGGTATTTTCAGAGTTTGTAAGGGGCCCAATAAACAATAATGTAAAGTGAAACACTGTAGTCTTTTTGTTCACATATATGATTGATCCACACTTCCAATAACAAGAGGGTTTTACAGGAGAGTCATACCACCCTCAATAGCTTGTGTTCCATTCCCTTGCCTCCATGGAATTGGACATTGGAATCACTCACTCAGATCTGACTCTTGGTATATATGCTATCCTTTTCAGTTGCCATTTTCATTTCATTTTATGATTTCTATTTCTAAAGAATGCAATTAGCTGCCAACACTAGTTCACACTTATTTGTGATGCTAATTTGATTATTATGCTTGTATATTGTTGCTGCAGAAGGGTCCTGGTTTGAGTTTGACACATCTACTGGGTACCTTGAAGATGCTATTTCTGGCTGGGGTATTTGGTGCAAGCAACACAACTTAGCATCCTACTCTCAAGATCAAAAGGTTAACTATGTATCTATGGTTTCATGTTCTATAATTTTTCTCAATTGTAATTCTCATGTTTTATTGCAAAAATATTATGAAACTTGATCAGATATTTAATTAATTTCAGACAAGGCAATATTTGGTTGATCAGGAAGACCTATTTCCAACAATTTCTCCCACAACAGCCCAAATCCTTCATGGTATGTTCTGGTATCATTTTGACTCCATTGATAATGTTTGTATATTATTCAGTGCAGTTTTCCTTCTCTACTCTACTTTTTTCCTCTGACTGTTGTTTGGCTACAAATTCTATGGCTATAAAAGGAGTTTAGAATTTGCAATAAATAACCAGCCTAACATTTCAGTTTTTTGGCCTAAGAATTTGTTACTAAATTTGGTAACAGTGGCAGTAATTGAAACATACCCACCACTGACACTTTAAATTATTGCTTTACAGATGGTAAGAAATTCAACACTAGGAACCTATCGTCATCTAGAAATGATACACATGCAGCTGCAGCCAAACATGATTCTGGTCAGAGGAGCTTTGCATCTAAAGAATCGGATGAAAATGATGCTTCAGTTTTAAGTACCGCACTTTTTTTCTAACACAACGGATCATTTACTTGATTTATCATGTAGTATCTCAAAATAGATATTATCATTTTCTTTATAATATAAAAAAGTCTTTCAATTCAATCCTTGAAAATGATGAAATTAAATAACATTTTTCTATTTCAGGCACAAAAGTATAACTTTTATTTTTAGGGACCAATATGACTGATTTCAATTTATTTTTTGTTTTTAAAGTAATGGTTTACTCAAGTGTTGTTTTGTCCTTTTTCTTATGGTGTGATATTCAGGAAGTCATTGGAAGAAAATAGCTTATCCATTTGAGTTGGTGAAGCGAGGAGGAATTGAAGGGGAAACAACCCTCAAAGACATAAATCACCAAATGCTGATGAGCCCATCAAAGCCAATTCCACACCCTGTGCAAGCTGATTCTATCACTCATCCATGCATTTCAAACCGTGGTTTTGGTATTTCTGGTAAAGCAGTGGCAGCCCTTACTAGGATTCACACTCAGGGTAGAGGCTCCATTACCATCATCAGGACCAAGGGTTGAATTGAAGTGAAAGTTCACCAATGTACAATATTTGTTTTTGGTTTGTGTTATACTCCTAGTGGTGCTTTGATAGTTTATACCAAATATGCAAAAATGTATGTATTGAGAAAAAAAAAGTAGGTGTTTATTGCGGTATAGCATTAATTTCAAATTTTGAATGGTGATTTATTTTGGTGATAGAACAGTGAGGGATTAAGTTTTTGTAACAAGGTAGATATGGTATTTCATATCATAAATCATTGGCTACATATTTGAATTTCTAAACTTAAATCAAGCATCAACCAGTCAAGGGATTAGGTCACGGAGAAGTAGGTCATTAGTCCAACCTTATGCAAATGACCAATTATTAGTAATAAATATGATAAAATATTAAGCCAAATTATATTATCCATAAAATAATTGACTAGCATTTGGATAGACCGGTTTGATATGGATTTAAAAATTATTATGTGAATAACAAATTTATTTATTAAAATTTTGAAATGTTAGTTTTTAAAAATATTTTATGTGGACCAAACAGTGTGTTGTCCTTTTTTGCTCACGCCTAATGGTGTGTTATCCATTGCCTTTTATTCCGAGAACCTCAACTCTGCACAAGCGCCCGTCAAATCGGTAATCTAGACGTGTTTATCTCTTTGTCTACCTTCATCCCTCTTTGACGAATTAGAATTTTTTTGTAGGTATTCATCCTTATTTTTGGTGTATGATTTTTCATTGTTAATTGGTAAGAAGCTTTCGACATGGTTACTATTCTAGGCAGTTCCTGATGCATGTGAATTTTTAATTTTTAAATTAATTTGAAAAACATCTGTTTAATAAAATAATTTTAAATTAATTTTTAATATATTTTAATAATAATTTTAACTTAATTTTTTTTAAAAATTAATTATTATTTTTATTTGTAAAATATTTTCATTATCTACTCTATCAAATATCATTATTATTATAGTTATAATTATTACAGTTAAATCATTGCTTTCATTATAATTATTTTATTATAGTTATTATTATTATCATTATAATAATAATAATATTATTATTTATTATTTTTAAAAATTAATTTTTAATTTTTTATTTATCTAATTTTATATAAATAAAAATATTATTTAATATATAAATTATATTAAATTTATAATATTATAATATAATTTTATATGATATAATAATTTATACTATAATATTATAATATATTTTTTTTATATAAAATAAATACTAATTAATATAAAAATATGATAATAATATATAAAATTATTTATCTTAAATATTAATAATCAAATAATAAATATAATAAAGATTTATATAATTATATAATATTTTTTACATTATAATTATCGTAATTTTATTATTATCTCATAAATATTTTTATTTTCACTATTATTATAATAATAATAATTTTATTTTTTTTATTTTCAAAATTTAATTATTTTTTTATAAATTCATAATTAAAAAATATTATTTAATATATAAAAATATTATTTAATTTATAATATTATATATTTTTTATATTATATATTAATTATCAAATAATATATAAAATTGTAATTGTATAATATTGTTTATATTATAATTACTATTACCGTTATAATTAGAATTATGATCATAATTATCATTACTATAATAATAATAATAATAATTTATTTTTATTATTTTAAAATTTAAATATTTTATTTATCTAATTTTTATATATTAAAAATAAATAATATTATTTTATATATAAATTATATTAAACTTATAATATTATAATATAATTTTATACTATATATTATTTTTAATATAATGTTATAATATATTATTTTTATATATAATAAATACTGAATAATATAAAAATAGTATAATAATAATATATAAAATTATTTATTTTAAATATTAATAATTAAATAATATATAAAATAAAAATTTATACAATTATAAATTTTTTTATATTATAATTATTTTATATTAATATCATTATCTTATAAATATTATTTTTATTATTATTGACATTATAATTATCATTATTATCGTAATAATAATAATAATTTTTTAATTTTATTATTTTTTAAAATTTTAAATTTATATTATTTTTATATAATTTAATTTTTAAATTTATATTTTTATTTATATATTTTATTATAAATTTATAAAAAAATAATAAATAAAATAATTTATTTTATTTTCACAATTTTTTAAAAATTAAAAATTTACAAAAAAACTAATTTCAATTTTTAAAACTTGAAACTAAAATTCACCTTAACTAGAACTAAATATACTCTCACAAACACTATGAATTTATCTCAAACTTTTGATTAGTGTAATTTATCTCATAATGTATCTAAATGTACAGTTTATCTTGTTTTGTCATAATATTGTTAAGAGCTTGTTTGTTGTGTTGTTGGAGACATTCAAACACCGTTACAAAGAATTCAAAAAAATAAAAATAAAATCAAAGTCACTCAATATATATTGAGATTTGTGTGAAATTGATTTTAGCTGTTGCCTGCAGATAAACAAACATACAGTAAAATCGACGATGGAACTTATTAGTTAACACCAATCATAGAATTCATAGAGTGAAATTATAAACTTTTCATAACCAATCTTAATCTTACCAGATAAATTTCATTAATTAAAATTTTGTGTAAGCTATATTAAATCAAGTTTTAGGAAATAAGTTTTAAAAATCAAAGTTCTTTTTTTAAACTTTACCCTGTAGAGTATAAACATGGAAAACACGGGCTAGTATAAGATCTTTACGAGAATTTCATTTCATTCAGCCAAGTTCGTAGTGCTTCTTGATCAAGGGACAAAAGCTAAACTTCGATCCATTTCTCCTATCCCAAGCTTCTGGATTTCGAGCATAGAAAATTTTCCATCTTATAAAGTTTATTGTGCACACATATATTGGAAAATATAATACCTGTTGGTAACATGGGAAGAAAAAACATGTAATTAGCTACAACTACAACCATAGCATCATTTTAATTTTTAGGACCAATGTCCTCCAGGAAACAGATTTGCTCTTCTCCCATTGCACACATGACAGAAATCACAAGATATTTTCGTTCTACAAATCCATCTTTAATCTAAATACAAAAGCACGTAAGAAATTAATTAATTAATGTGGTAGAAAATTCATATGCAACACAAGATCATAACTACAAAATCAAAACAAATCACAAGGAAAGCAACTGTAGAAATGATTTCAATAAGACACCTGAGCAAGCAACAATTCATCAGTTGGAAGCCTCTAATCATCCTTGGTATTTCTATTCTCAATCAACAGACTCTCCTGAAAGAAACCCATTAACATTTCACATCAACATTCTTATCAACAAAACATATATCGACGGTTTGATTTGCACGACAGAACAATAAATTAAAGATGACTAGAAATTTTTTTAACTGAAAAATGTATTTATAAAAATTTAATAAATTTACCACCAAACTCTTTATAATATTCTAACAATAAATTAATAACTAACTATATCTCTAACAGCTTATTTTTAAAAATAATAGAAAACAAACTTGCTTTATTTTCATAAAATTTCTGATATTAATTGGCTTATCCAGACAACATGAGATGAAAACACCTAAGATTTCATTCGTGTAAGCATGTAGCATAGAATGTCTATATGATAGATTCATAGTGTCTTAGAATTTGGAGCAAATGGGTGGCCCATGAGGGAGCTTGCTGGTTTTGGAGGGTTGAGGAGTGGGCCTCTAATTCTCATTTACTTTCCTTTCCATTATGGAGGGGGCCATCTTACTCCATGTTGTCATCAAATGCTGAGAAATTTTTCAACACAACAGAAAAGTATTTTTGTTTTAGTAATAGAATTTTCAACTAAATTTATACACGTTCATATCAGTGAAACCTCCTCGCTAGAAGTGTTTCAGTCTTGATTTTTTTTTAAATATAAAACAAGATGGTGTTTTAAACACGAAAACTAAAATAGTTTAAAGATGTCTTAGATCTCACTAACAAAATGCAATGAAAGTAAATAAAGAATAGATAAAAAGGAGGATGGGAACGTTTAAAACAAGTACAGTAAACAATTCCTCAAATTCTTAACAGTATAATAGTACTTACACTAATAATATATTAAAATTTAAATTTAAATAATTATTATAAAAATTAATAATATTAATAGTATAAAAGTCTTTAATCAGACAATAATATAACAAATATTTATATTATAAATTAATTTCAGTTAAAAACTGCATAATAATCTCAATATTTAGAATTGATTTTATAGTCACAAAATTAATTTCTTTCCAATATAAAATACACATTTTATAAAATATTAAAATTTAAAATTAATTTCACTTATTTTTAAATTAAACAAACTAAATATTAAAAAGGCCATATTTTTATTAAAAATAAATATTTGTTATTTAAAAAGCTAAAAATGTAATGAATAATTGTTTTTCAATAAAAAATTATTAGTTTTAAATAATCAAATGTGAATAAAATAAGTCATTAAAATTAATCTAATAATTAAAAATTTAAATAATTTACATAGATTTCAACCTCGTTGTTAACAAAACAGTCAATTAATTTGATAACATTTTTATAATAAATATATTTTTTTTATCAATAATGATCCACCAAACCGGGCCGGTCCAGCCCAAATCAAAGAGTAACCCACGAAGATGTACCCTAGCCAAGACAGTAGAGACGCACACAACAACTACCACGTCAAGCGGCGAACTCGTGGCTCCGACCTCCGGAATCTGTCTGCAACCTTTGGAAATCTTGTGCACGAACTTCAATTAGAAACAAAAGAAGAATAAGAGAGGATGAAGCTTGATGTTGATGTGTTGAGATATCTTTCCAAAGAAGATTTTAGGGTTCTAACTGCTGTTGAATTGGGCATGAGGAATGTGCGTTTCGTTTCTTTCTCTCGCACAAACCTTTATATTTTTTAAATTCCAATTTATTTTTTATTTTTATTTTTTGAACTGAAGTTAATGAAATTCTTTCCTTTTTACAGCATGAAATTGTACCTACTGAACTCATCGACCGAATTGCTCGTCTCAAGTATCTTTCAACACTCTTTTGCATTCATATTACTTTATTTTATCACTAATATATATTTTTTAATTTTTTTGATGTTATTGTGTGTAGGCATGGGGGCACCTACAAGGTTCTGAAAAATTTGCTCAAGCACAAGTTATTGCACCATGACTCATCTAAATGTTGGTTCCTTCTAGTCTGTGTAGTATAATCATTATTACTAATTATTAACGATAACAGATAATGGTGATCATTATACTCATAATATATTAAAGTTCATCTCGATGACCCTCTAATGTGTGAATTTTGCTTTTAGACGACGGATTCCGCCTTACCTACCTTGGTTATGATTTTCTTGCCATTAAAACAATGGTGAATAAAGGAGTGTTTGTGGCAGTTGGTCGCCAGATTGGCGTTGGAAAGGAGTCTGGTACTTTAGTTAATGTTCTTTTGTGGATCTCGTGCCTTCATTCAATCATATTTCGATCTTTTCCTTCTAATTATGGCATTTGTGCTTTGCTAGATATATTTGAGGTTGCCTGTGAAGATGGAACAGTTCTAGCTATGAAGTTGCATAGACTTGGTAGAGTCTCTTTTAGAGCTGTCAAATCTAAGCGAGACTACCTAAGACATCGTAGCAGTTATAATTGGCTCTACTTGTCTCGCCTTGCTGCACTTAAGGAATTTGCTTTCATGAAGGTTTTACTTTCCTCCCCTTTTTTGCCTATCTAACTGTATATTTGAATTTTGTATTTTTTGTTTGATTTTGTAATGACACATGCTTTGCTTGAGCAGGCTTTGGAAACACATGGCTTTCCTGTTCCAAATGCAATTGAACAAAATAGGCACTGTGTAATCATGTCACTTGTCCAAGGTTACCCGCTGTAAGTGTCCTTTACTTTTAATAACTTTTAAAGTTTTCTCCCTTCGTCTTTTGTTCTTAAGCTGACTTTCTTGTTTGCATTTTGTCACCCTTTTAACTAGTTTTGATGCCTGATTTTTCTATTTGGTTTTTCAAAGTACAGTGTTCAGGTAAAGCAGTTACAAAATCCAGAGACTGTTTTTGAGACAATTATTGGTTTAGTTGTTCGGCTGGCAGAGCATGGTCTCATTCATTGTGATTTCAATGAGTTTAACATCATGGTATGCTTGAATTACTTGTGCTGACTTGTCAGCAGCACAATGATTAAAGAGAATTTTAAATTTTATTTCATGAAATCTGTTACTCTGTTGGCTTTCACATCTCTGGGTTACACTCTGAATTCCTTTCACTGTAGATTGATGATGATGAAAAGATTACCATGATTGATTTTCCACAAATGGTATCTGTTTCACACCGTAATGCTCAGATGTAAGAGTCTCCTCCTTGTATGATAGCCTTTCTCATTTTTTTTATCTGCTACTATCACAATTCCAAACCGAACCTGTCACTTTGCTATGTTTGTTTTGTTATTTGCTAAGGAAGGGTGCAAGATCTGCATGTCATTTGCATTCTGATTACACTTCGTTAAGAATTCAGTAGGCTAATATATTGTGTATGAGTCATGAACCTTTCTCCCTTCATTCTCCAAAAACAGAATCTTCATGTACTTCATATATTTATTTGTTTAAATGTCAATACATATATCTTTACATCTTTATGATTTAAAATTAACATGATATACCTAAGATATTCAAAATATTTAGTTTTCTTTTTACATCTTATTTCAAATCTTTTATGGTATCAGTTTAATTTTGGAAAGGCAACTTATGAGTTAGAACATGCTAATAGAACTTTTTATTTCTATTTTTTTTTTTTTGGGGGGGGGGGGAGGTGTTAATACCTTATAAAGTTACCTATGTAAGTTTGTTTCTTGTCAGTCAAAAGTAGTATGTAGGTATATAAGTTTGTTTCTTGTCAATTAAAATTAATATTCATATGTAGGTATATAAGTTTGTTTCTTTTCAATTAAAATTAATATTCATAGTAAAAATAATATTATGAAAATTTACAAATAGTATCAGAAATGCTGGAGTTGTATGCCTTAAAATATATGGTATTAATGAAAGTAAATTCATTCTTCTCCAGTTTCAAGATGTTGAACAAACATATTTATTTCTTGTTAACTGCATATTATTTATCCTTGCTTCAGGTACTTTGATCGTGATGTAGAATGTATCTTTAAGTTTTTCAGGAAGAGGTTTGTTGTTTTTTGGCATTAAGTACTTGTCATCTTTAAACTTGCTTTTGCATATTATTGTATTGTTGTTGTAACTCAGAATGTTAGGAAAAAAATTGAAATAATTTTCCCATATCAATTATCCAAACCACTGACTTAACTTCTATAAGTTAGTAACTAAGTATCTCTGCTATCACAAGTTGCGATAACATGTTAAAAAAGTGCATTTAGTACAAGATATCCAGGACATGGCCAGAGCACTTGGACTCATCATACATAATGTTATTTCCTTTTAAGCCTGTCTTATAGGCATGGATCAGCTATCACAAGGGTGTATGAGAGGAGGAATAAGAGGAACATAGTGAATCATAACCCGAATAGCTGTAACTACCCCTGGCTAACCGCCCCGTAACTAACTAATAGTATCCTATAAATAACACCTGCGTGTGAGAAGGGAACTCTTTTTAAATTGAGTGGTGGGAGAGATCCTGGAGGCTGGAGCTTTTGAATCTTCCAGTGACTGTATTGTACATTCATTTTTCCTAATTTTTTCAGCTATCCTAAGGTTTGGGTCAGTTAAGGAGTTCTTGAATAATGCTCTTCTTTGTTCTTGCTATATTTGGCTGGTTCAGTATTTATCACACTTTCAATACTCTAATCCTTTCATCAGATAAGGAGCTTCCTCTACAGTCTTGTCTCTCTTTTTTGGAAAACTTAGGTAGTTGTGATCTTGAATCTTTTCAGTCTAACATGCATCTGTATTTAACTACTGCAATTCATAGTTGTTACTGTAAACTATCCTTTTAGAGATGTATTTATGTGATTCCCTTTTTCCTGTTTTTGAGTAATATTGCATTGATTGTAGCTAGTATTAAAGTCTTTTGAAAAAGTACAGATTGAAATTTTGAAATCTTGTGTGATGATATATGAATAATGATTTTCTTATCTGATAATTTTGATTTTTAGAAGTTGTCAACCAGCTAGATTGAGTCTATCTTAAGAGTCACCCAATAAGTAAATAGCTCCCTAGATTTGGAAATTCTTTTTGGAAAGACATTAAGCTGTAGAGATGATATTTTACTAGAAAGGGAGACAAAAAGACATTAATGCCATTTCCTCATTCTCCCTACCCTAGTCATCCAAAGAAAAAAATAATAATTAAGAAGCACATTGTAATGCATACACCTTGGTGAAGAAATGTTTGAAGCACTTGTTTTTCATGATAAAACGAAGTTTGCTCATTAGAACATACTTTTTTTCCTTTCTTTTCTCATACTACTTAATCAAATAATAAATGTTTGTTTTGTGTCTTGTGGTTATAGGTGTGAATTTTTTTAATGGTATCTTACCTGATCTATGCCTTAAATCTCTTATGTTTTTATGCCTTTAGTTTAACCAAAGAGTTTAGTAATTTATATTTTTATTCATTTGTAGTACTCTTATGTCTATTACAACATCTATTTTTTTGATTGAATGACTGATATATCTTTGGTTGCTGAAGATTTTGGATCTAGTATTTGCCTGCTCAAACCAGTTTTCTTCATATTTTTTCCCTCTTCTTGGTTTTAGGTTCAATCTTTCTTTTCAAGAAAGCGTAGATGATATTGATGATTCTGATGAAGGGAGGGATGAAACTGGAAAACCCTGTTTTTCTGCAATAGAAAGAAGTGCTGGTTTTCTTGATAGGGAACTTGCTGCCAGTGGCTTTACTAGAAAGGATGAAGAAGATATTCAGAGGGTATAGTGTTTTTCTTGTTTTATCTGCAAAGGGGAGGAAAATATGAAGAACATGTTTCAAAAGGCAACACAATTTTGCTTTATGTTTTCCTCCATTTTGGCTTAGGTGCCAGCACCCAATTTGGTGAAGCATAATATCATTATCATACATCGGGATTAGAATTATCTGTTTTTAGCTATAATGCATGGATTGTCAAGCTTTCGACTTATATTTGATTCTGCCTCAGAGCTCTTCGAATTTTATGTGCAGTTCATTGAAGGTGGGGCAGAGAGTAATATGGATTCAGATAGTGAAGGGGTTGACTTAGTTGAAGACCTGAATGAAGCAGACACTATAGATGGTGATTCGTCACATTTGTTAGAACAGGTAATATCTTCATTAACTTTTGTTGTCATAACTCATAAAAGAGATATGGTGTTATAAATTTTATTTTAGGTGAGAAGTATATGTAAAGAGAGATAAAACATTGGCAAGCTCTAAACAAATAAAACTGTTGGAAATAGTGTTAGCTAACGCAGTTAGGAAATGGTATGTTCATGTAAAAATGCATTTAGTACCCATGGGTATTAGTGTCTAAGAAGTTGCACTTAACTAATAGTTCCTAGGAAATGGTCTCCATTGAGTCTATTAAGAGACTATATATATGGTTGATATGTAGAACCTATGTACTGCACATTCTACTGAATAAGTTGTTTCATTCTCTAAGTTCTCTTTTCTCTCTAAAGTTCCCTTCTAAATTCAACAAAAACAAATGGGAGATTTCCTGTTAGAAACTATGAGCTATGTGCTGAACCAAAGGGAGTTGATAAAACTGTACCCCAATAAAGATGTGAAGTCATAGAAGCAACACTACAACATAGCAAATCTATGTACTGAGATGTGTTCTTGATAATGAGTATTTTGTTCAGAACACAAACCATAATATAGCATAGATAGCTCATTGTGATTAAAACCTTTCCTTAGTCCTGCAAAAGACCTAAAAAATTTATTGAAAGAGCATGTTCAAAGCTAAAATGATGATATGCTGAAGATTTCAAATCAAGCAGCTTGTGTTATGTTACTCGAAGAAGTGCCCAAGCTATGTTTAGATTAGCTTGATCATTTTGGACATCATGAACTTTGCTTATGGTTTGTCATTGACTAGTGGGCATATATATATCCTGCCGTAATTTTTTCAGCCTTTCTCATTAGTTGTTCATTGCACATCTGGTGAAGGATTATCATAGGTGGTCTTTATTTTCTGTGCAAAGTTCAAACATATTTAAGTTCGGAGATAGGCATAACAATGTGCAATTCTGTTTTCTGCTTTCCTGATTGAAGGATTGATATTCTACTTATATAAAATGAATCCATGTTTTATCCAGGATGAGGGACATGAAAGTCAAGAAGAGGGGAGTCGTGAAGCATGTGAAAGTAGTGGATCTGAAAAGGAAGATGCAAGTGATGAGGTAAGCAAAGCTGTATTCTTTTCATTGGGTGGCTATCTGAGTGTTATGTTTGTGCTTCTTCCTTTTCCTCTGCATAATGCTCAATTCAAAGAGGAATTGCCCGTCTTAAAGGTTTGCTCATGATGGATTTTTTTTGGGAAATAGCATATGTCTGACTTGTTAACAATGAATGTTATGCTCTTCTAGTGCATCTCTTCTCTAGAGGTGATTTTTTATCGCGTCCCAAATCTAGGTTTTTCTCAATCAGGCTCATTTTATTATTGTAACTTTGTTTAGTGTAGAATATTATTTTCTTGTGTTGCCTCTTTAAAAAATTAAAAAGTTATTTAAGTAAGAAGGTTGGTAAAACAGCAATGTGAAGGGCACCGGTGAGCCTTATACTATTCTAGTTTATAGAAAACTCGTTATTTGGCCTTTGCATGAAAGCCATAATGTTGGCACTTTTGGTTTACAGGAGGAAAACGATCAAAAGGTGGAAAATGAAGCTGAGCTCGTTAAGAGCTTGAATAAGCAGAGACGACGTGCCATAGCAGCAGCTCATAGGGGACGAAAGACTCTTGCATCCAGGAATTCCTACAAAGACAAGGGAGGTAGGTCATCTCACAACTCTAAACTCCAGAAACAGTTGAGCAGCTGGTGACTTAGTGGGAGACAAAGCCCATGTGATTGAGACCTCGTGAAGTGAAGTCAAAACTGAGGACTTAATATAGTTTCAACACTGGCATCTGTCAGATAGCATGAATGTTTGCTTGGCCGCCCTAGGTGACCTTAAACCTTTAATTATCTGTTTCAAAATTCAAACATATGTAAAGTTTGGAGATCGGAAAGCAAATAGGTTATTGTTGAGTCTCTCTCCCCCTTCCTCCTATAGAGGATAATCATATTCTTTCTGCGTGTTGTATTTATTCTAAATGAAAATTTTGCCCTTCTCTGCATTAAAAGTTGTATTCTTGCTGATTTTATAGTGAAATCTTCTAAGATTTTAATCGATAAAAGAATTGGAGTTGGATGAATATATTTATTGAAATATGGTAGTTGTTTTTTTTTCGAAAGACTCGCATAGAAATGCTACTAATGCAAGTAAAGATAATGCATCAATACTATTTATATAATTTGTGGGTGCAGCTAACTTTTCATGAGATAACTGTTATTTTCTGAGGCAAAAGAGCCTCTGACCAATTAAAAACAAATGAAATAAAAAAAATAAATAGAAATATAGTTTCAATAAATGAAAGTCATCGGCCAGTATTGTTCTCCAATCTGACTTTGCTCACGTCGAATTTAAGAATATATTCAAAGAAATTCTGTTTAAAAGTTGGAATGGTTTCCAGATCTCGAACAACTTGAATAACTGAAATTAATAAAATAATTATTACAACTCAAGAAGTAATAAGTATTTGGACATGCACTTGTAAATTTCTTATTTCTCAGTAGAAATGTTGACTTACTTTTGTAGCATATATATTGTATATATCTTTTAATGTGTTAATGGAATACACTAACATTCATATTATTTTAAAAAATTATTAATTCAACATCTCCTTTTCTTTTGATAAGCATTTAAAGCCTCATGCTTGCATCCGGAGATGATGCCCCTTATCGTTCCTTTTTCATTATTGTTTTTTTTTCATTTTTTAATGTGGTTTTATTGTTATTTTGAACAACTATTTAAGCCTGGGCATTTTTTATTTTTAAGAAAAAGAAAAGAAAAACAATATTTTACCACTAAAAAAATAAAAGTGAAGAGAGAGGAAAAAAATAAAACAAAAAGGGTAAATTAGGAAAATGCATGTGTAAAATTCAATATATATGTAAAAAAAACGATAAAAAATGGAGAAAATTAAGTAAAAAATCAACAATAACTTTTATCAATTGGACTCAAATCAGATTTAGAATTAAAAATCTCTCATTCAATTTGAATAGAAGTTACTTTTTACACTCTTATTTTTCTTTTAGCATCCTATTTTTTATATAAAAAGATAAAATTATTTTTATAAATAAGTAATTTTTGAAAATATAAATCTAGAAGATTTAGAATTTTTTCTAGAAACATGTATTCGGAAGACAAATTGTAATATATTTATTAAATTTAAAAAAGTGTATCCAGAATGAGAATATAAATTTTCAAATGTCTGTTTCTAAAAGATATCTTAAGTGAATTTCAGATAGCTTGTCCCAAAATGTTGTGTGGAACGAGTATGAATATATGTTTAAAAAAAATGTTTTCGCAACGTAGTGTATAAATTTCTGAAAAAGTATATTTAGAAGGTCTTTTCTAAAATAGATTTAATCACTCTTCAGATAAACATTTTCGGAAGCTTATTTATTAAATCTATTTCAAAAAATAGAAACGAAGGATAATTTTAATATTTAATTTTATCAAAAAATAAAAAAGATGTGAAAAGTACAAGAAAGGGATGCAAAAAGCAACTTTCAATTCAAACCTAACAACTTTGTACCCTCTAAATATGATAGAGTTGCTTTTTTGCACTCCCATTTTACATCGTGCACCCTTTTATGTAAAAGGATAAAACTGTCATGTTAACTTTTGAACTATACATTTGAAAATTTTAAATTTTGGTTTGAAAACACGTATCCAAAAGATAAATTGTACCGTATTCGTTAAATTCGAAAATGTGTATCTTTGGAACGGGAACATGGATTTTCGGATGTCTGTTTTCAGAAAAAAAAATTAAAATAAATAAATTCTAGATATATTGTTCTAAAATGATGTGAGTAAAGAGTATGAATATATGTTTTAAAAAAAATGTTTCCGTGATGCAGGGGATGAATTTTTAAAAATAGGTATTAAGATGATTGTTTTTTTAAATAAATTTAATTACTTTCCGGATAAATATTTATAAAATATTGTTAAATCCATTAAAAAAATATTTTTTTAAAAATTTATTAAATCTAAATAAAAAAATAGAAAATAATTTGATATTTAATTTAAAAAAAGATATAAAAAGTAAAAAAATAAAATAAAAAAGCAACTCCCTAAATCTGATTTCTCCTTCCATTCGACCCAACCCACTCAATTTTTCATTGACCAAAAACTAAAATACACTAAAAATTTTCTACCCAAAAACTGCAACTCATTCCACTGACCCGTATTTTGACCCTACTTATGCCAATATCACCTAAAATCCTCGACTAGCCTCCGGTTTCGTTCACGCAAACTTCAAGAAAACCTGCATCCCATTCTCTTGTGAAGCCCAATTATAAATTTTATTTAAATAAATTATGCATATTTCTTTATAAATTTATTTTTTAGGTTAAAATTTTTTTCTCTCACCTTTATTTTTAATATGGAAAGGAATCCATTTCAGCATTAAATTATCTAATTCCGCATAACAATTTTTTAAGCATTGAATTTTATTAATTTATCTTTTGCAGTGAGCATTTTCATTAAATAGATTAAATATACAAACTTTTATATGATTTAAAAATTATTTGATACTTCATCAATTAATTTTAATACATAATGGGCCTCAAATTTCATTCGTAATTTATAGAATAAGGACAATATGGATTTAACTATCTCTTTCTATTTATTTCCGTACTTTTGAAAGATTTTTATTTATTTATATGTTTATAAAAGCTTAAGATAATATTTATTATTAATTTTTAATTATATATTTATCATTTTTCTAATATATATCTAATAATTTATAATAAAATATTAATAAATAATAAATTTTACTAAAATTATACAATTTAATATTATTAATATATTAAATATTATTAATATATTAAATATTATTAATATATTAAATATTAAAATTTTTAATAAAAATTTATTATATGTGGATTTTTATTATTTATTTTTATAAACACATTAATTGTATCTTTATTCCTACTTAATTTTTAAATACTTCTCACACTTATCATAAACTAGTAAGTTATCCATGCATAAATAATAATAAATATTATAAATATTTTATAATTATTATATTAAATTAAAAATATGTTAATATTATTATACGCTAATTAATTTAACATACAAATTTAATTTAAACATAATATTAGAAGATAATTGATTTGAATTTAAAATAAATATATAAATATGTGGTTAAAGCATTAAACATTTGAATTTGAATTATAAAGATAATGATTACTTTAAAAATAAAAAAATTGGAGAATCTCATTCTGACATGATATGTGTGGTATTCACATTTTATAAAAAAAGAAAGAATATTAATGAAAAAAATAGAATTCACAATTTTCATTTTACTCTCTAAAATGATAAATTTAATTTATATAATATAAGTTGACAAGACAAAAATAATAATGGTAAATTATATCATGAAGTTAATTTTAATATAAATAATAATATTAATTATACTTTTAATGTGTGTATTATCTTTCTAAGTGTACAAATAGAAACAAACAAAAGGTGTAATAATTTGTTTTTCTAATTCTCAAATTGCTGGCTGACACCTTATGTTACTCACTTCTAACCTTCTAACTTCTTTAATAATGTATAGTCCCTACAAGAAGTCGTTTTCAGAAAATATAAATTATAAGAGTACAATATAGTGGTTTTTTATTTTTGCATTGAAAAGAAGTCGTTTTCAGCAAATAGGACTCACTGATTTTATAAAATTTCTGTAGAGACACCAATAAAAAGCCATCTATCCAACAAAGTAAGCAACAATCATAAACCTGAGCTTGTTATAGTTCCAAATTGGTCACGTGAGGAATACCATTGAGGAGGCAAATAGTATGTATAATTCTTGAAGCACAAGTACACTAAAAGCAAAAGCATCACATTGATGATATAAATATAGCAATACCACCAAAACTTTGTTAATGTTAATGCACAATTGAATAGGAGTGTTTCACATGCGAAATGAAATAATTCTATTCTGTTGTTTTCCAATTGGTACAAGGCATGGTATGGAAATACCCATGATCAAAAAACACAACAAAAAACATGATTGGTCTTTATTTGGGACAAAGAAACATTCAAAACATCTCCCCGCCTAATCAAGGAGCTAGGTTGTTGCATGGTATGGTACAAAACTCTAACTTTTTTTCTCTCTATGGGTAGTGTACAACATGCATGGAATACAAGAATATGAGTACATTTTACATGCTCCAATTCCCACATAAGTGTAAAAGCTTCTACTTAATGGGCTTGAGAGCATGATGACCACAGTGGTGCAAGTTGTAGATTTCATTGCCAACTGTGCAGCTCCAGCACTTGCTGCTCATCATGTGGAGGCATGATTCTCTTGGAACTATCCTGCTTGATCTGCAACTCAAATTTCAAATCTAGTTCTTCAAATTTCACCATTATTATTACTATTATTCTTAAGTCATCTTCAGTTCTAGATAGCTTAGCCCTTCTTATTCCATTTCAAGATATTAAATTTTTTTTTTCTAAAAACATACTATTTAGTGGGGTATTCCAATTCTACCTAGCAACTTTTTCCTTCTTTCAATTTCCATATATAGCTATTTTTTATTTTGTTTTTCTTCTTTACTTTCTATCCATATACCATGCATATAAATCCTATGAAATTTTCATCCGTTGTCCTTCTTTACCTTTGTGGGAAGAATGGCTTATCAAAATAAGGCATCAATTGAGCTCTTGGAACCATTTCCTTCCTTAGCAGACGAATTTCTTCCTCTTCAATCATCTGCTCCAGATTGAATTAATTAATTTCATAAATACCAAGTTCTCTCAAAATGTTACTCTCATTCTCATAATAATTAGAATCATATACATATACATTATTATGTTCCTACCTTTTGGAGCTTCTCCTCTTGTTTCTTTTGCAGCTCCATGATATAGAATTTTGTTGTCACCTGTGCATATATGCAAAATCACATTCATTAATCACAATAAATAAATAAATTGCTAACATCATATCACTGATTGTTCACATGATCTTACAGCATAATTGAACATTGCACGTTTGACAGCTCTTTCTTGGGTATGCAGTTTGAATTCTTGTGGCTTAGTATTTTCTTTGGGTGGAGACCTTCGTGAAGCCTAGACAAAGACAACAATCGCTCACCAAATTTGAATTAAAGAAGAAATTTACATACTAACTCGTATAAACTGTGTACCATACTACCAGGTTACTTACTTTAGTCTTGTCATAGAACTTGTCTTTGAGTGCATCTTTTGTCTGAGAAAAAAAATCCAATAATATCTATTTAGGTGGCAATCATGATTCATATATAATAAGCCACAATACTTTTTATAAAACCAATCATATATAAAATAATGGACAAGAAACAGAGGGAAGAGTAAAAAGCATATTAATAATAATAGACAAAGTACACGCGTGATCATTATTGGGCCCATTGTATGGTGATGCACTTGAGCTAGGTTATTGAAAAGGACTGCATGGTTCACGAACCTTATCTCAATGAAAAAGAATAGTGGTCCAATATGTCCAAATAATTAGGAGAAATATTCTAGTGAAAAGGTAAACATATAAGCCCTGTAGTACAATGTGTGCATACATGCCTATAATAACTATCTAACATAAAGCATATCAATACAAATGTTTCTCAAAACTATGTGAAAAATGGAAAATTTCTTTTTATTTCTACAAATGAACCAAATCTTATAGAAATTGTCAAATGGGAAAACAAATTAAAATAAATGAAAAATATGAATTTGAAGAAATAAATCTTGCAGGGCTATGCTTCTGAAAAATAGGGAGAAAAAGAAACAAGAGAGAACACATTTAACTGTATAATACATACTATATGCCTTTCCTGTTACACTCCACAGTATTATTTATTGAAAGCAGAAAAATAGGCCATTAACATCTTTAGATGGATAATTCACGAGAGCCAATGATGATTTCTAATTTATTTTATTCTTCTGGAAAAGATCTCATTGATTATAGCTTTAATACTTTTTCAAATTTTCGAAAGATACAAGTGATTTAATCAATTTTGAATTCAAGAAATGATAGAAAGTGGAAAGGTGCATGGATAAACTTGTTGGGTGGATGGGGTAGTTAAGACAACTTCAATGATAATATTGAAAAGGTGAAACGGGGGTACTCATTGTGAAAAAAGCCGTCATTTATGCATGCATGTCTAAAATGGACTTTGTGTAAATTATCTTTTCATGTGTGTGTATGTTAGAGTAATGATACTATTAATAACACAACTTCAAGAACATATCCGCATGCACACATGGTGGTAATCCAACTTGCTGCATCCATATATATATGTGTGTGTGTGCGCGCGCTTTTCTCAGATAAAAAATAAAAAGGTTGTGTCAAGTATGCAACAAGTGTTGCTTAAATAACACAGCTCACTAATCTCTTCTCTTTCACTGTTGTTCAGAGGTGATGTATTTGTTTCGTAACTTTTCACCTTAAGATGAACCAAAAAAAAAACAACTAAACAAGTGCAAGAGAAGTATATTCAATGACTTCTCTTAGTCCTACAATGATGGAATGTAAATTTTAAACCCCAAATCATCCATACATGACATGAAAGTTCAGCTTTTATGGGACAACTAAATGGAGTGGCTGTTTAAGGTATATATGTGAGGGAAGACAGAAAAGCTAGGCTCTCACCATTCCTCCAGAATTAGTACTGCTCCATTGAGCTGCAGACTGTGAAGTGTTCTTCACAAACTTTTGCCATGAAAAATTAAGGAAAATGCAAAAGAGGTGAAACTGTTAGGACATGTTATTCTACTACCAAGTAAGAGGGAAAAGAACAAAACAACATAACAAAAATTAAGCTTCCCAACCTTCAAAGCAGATTTAGTGCTAGCTTTCTCCATGTTTTAGTGGGATGGATGTGTGTGTAGCCGTTTTTGTGCTGAGGGGACTATATAAAGAGTGGAAAAAGATGAAGTTTGGAGGTTGGTAACTGTCTAAGAATTTTCTTTTCTGTTGCTACATCACCAACATGCTCTAGGATTTTCATGTTTTCTTGTACCAAACTTTCTGATTAAATCTCCCTCTCAAACATATATTTGTCAAACCCTACTATGTTCCTTCAAATTTGCATGTTTAATTTATGTAATGACAAGTTGACAAAATAAGGTACATAGAATAATCAACAATAAGTAAAGCTATAAAAATTAACTTCTGCTATGGTCGGGCATAAAGGGGAATGCCATTGGTATCAAATTTTCATGTCAGTATTGTGGATTTCAGTATAAAATGAAAAATGTGACTTCAACACTCCTTATTTCCTCAAAAAAGAAAAGGAGAGAAGAAAATTTTTAATGTATTATATCTTTTCTGACAAGAACATCACAGTGTTATAGATCTGCTATGTCATTGGTTCCATTAAGTTCTACTAGAATAAAAAAAACATTCTCTGATTTTCCTATCCTATCCTTTCGGTGCTTTGAATTTCTTCAAATCTCAATTTTAAACCACAACGCAATCATCACTGATTGCTTGACATATACTATAGACAGAGGAACATTTCAATTTACTGAAGTTGTATGTAACAGATCATAGCTTACTCACACATATAATAACCTCTCATTACAATATCTTCTGTATTAGTTACAAGAATTAAACTAAATCTCACCCTAAAACACAATTATGAATGAAAACAACGCTTCAGAGCAAAATAAAAATAACCCTCACTATAAATTCATAATATCTAGTTTGTAGATCAATGTCCTCATTGGAAATGCATTTTTGACATTTTTTTTTTCAGTCCAATAACTTTCTTATACTTAATCTTAAATGCAGTTTCAACTTATTATGTTATATATTTGGCCTATGTTTACATTAATATATGACATTTCAAGTAAGAAAGTATATTGGAGTGACTCTGGCACACTTTGTTTGAGTCACTTTCATTACCGTAGCAAGAGTAGAGTACTTTAGAAGAGCAAAATATGAAATGAAGACCAAAAGGTTGTTAATGGCCCGTTTTCAAATGTTTCTTGTTGAAGCCGTCAAACCAACCAAAGACAAACCCCTTGCCATCCTTCAAGCTGTAATAATCCAAGCACTGCTTAGTTTCACATCAGTGCTCTGTCATTTAATTTAATCCTTGATGCTATCATAAACTATTTCTCACAAAAGCTTATATATGGGGGTAAATAAATGAAGAATTTGATTCAAATGTATTGATGATATAAAAGTTTATTATATTGTCATCTAATCTTATATTATCATATTGTTAAAAATTATTAATTGTTGTAATAATTATATTAAAAAGTTTTCTAATATTTTTTATTTAGCTATTAGTGTAAAAAATTTTATGATGATAAAATGAAACCATAATCTAACATATATTCTAATCCATTGTGTTTGTTGCTTTATGTTTTTTTCTTCTAATAAATCATGTTTGTTGCTTAATTGAAGTCTCATCCTAAGGAAATATTTGGTACTTTGAATTTTTTTATTTATTTCTGGAAATAATGATTGTTAAAAATATTATAAATATATTTAGCATGTTTAAAAGATTTATGAGAATGTTAATTAAATTTTTTCATCCTTATAAAAATCATGAATTCTCAACCTTTCTCATGAAAATAGAAAGCTAATATTTCTAAATTAAGATTATTGAAAAATTTAAAATAATCTCATTATCAATACCCCTTAAATGAGAGATTCAACACCCAGGCCAGTAACTGAAAAATTCATTATAACGTTATTAATTTTAATCTAAAAATGATATGAGTTTTTGTAAATTAAGAAACTAACTTGAATAATGATAATATTTACATAGTGATCTGCAAGTTGTAATCACTCGTAAAAGACTTTTTTTTGGGGGGGGGGGGCTACATTATGGTTTCAAATGATTTTTTCTTATGGTTTCATCTATTATAATTGTAGTTACCATTTTGCGAAGTTTAATGAATGATGCGTTGTGGTAAGAGAAATTCCTAATTATGGACAAGTTAATTAAATGCACTTAGAAGCAAAAATTAGTGCTTCGGATGTAGAAAATCAATTAGATGCTTTAAAGTGACAAAACGACAATGGTTCATTATTTATTTATTGAAAATTAATGTTAAATTCTGCAGTTATATGTTGTCACTTGTTATTTAACTTACATATAACTTGAGTTACACTCTATTTCTTCTTAATCAGTTAGTTAATCCTCGCGTGATTCAGATTCAATGAACAATGTGTCACTCCACGTCCTTTCTCATTTATCTTTTTACAATTAATTCTTTCATTATCCAATTCCGAATCAATAATTCTTTGATTCGGTACAACACCATCATCGATCAATATTCTGAAATTGAATTGCCCATCTTTTCAATTCCAGTTATGCTTTCTAATGCTTTGTCTTGAATCCAAGTTTTGTTTTTCTATTTCTTCTTTTGAATACTTATACATCACCACAGAAAAAAAGTTTCACATCTTATAAAAAAAATGTTATTCATTGGATTTATGTATATTTTTCATTAACTCCCATTAACATATATAACTTTTGTTTAAGACAAATTGAATTGTTTGTATACACAGACTTTACGTAACACAATAACGCTAACCATTAAACGGTCCTCAAATATGTTGGTATATGCTTGAAGAATATAGAAGATAAATATATAATTACTTGCAGAGACAAGTTTGAATAAAAAATTAATGTATATCATCTATTCGTTATACTAATTATATATACCTATAATACCTATACGAATAGATGTATTTCTATAAACGGAGAATATATAACATATCTAACAGCTAACTTTTTAGTTTTGCAAAATTAATTTATATTGAGTAAAATTGATTTTACAAGTGAAAATTTTAAATTTTCTTTTGTTAGATAGAATTAATTTTAGGAATAAAATTCATAAATTATATTTTATAAGTTAAAATATCAAGTTTTAACATTTATATCAATTTAATAATTATTTATAAAATAAAAAATTTATTAATTAAAATATTTTTATGATTATGTATATAAATTTTTAAAAATTTAGATATTTATAAATATATTATTCAATTATTAATAATTATATATATTTAAATAATATATTAACAAATGTTAAAATAAAATTATGTAATAAAATATCTATTAATTTTTATTTTATATAAAATTATATATATATATATAATTTACTTATAAAATTTTTTTAATCATCGGTTAAATTAATAAATTTTATATTTTATATAAAATTATTAAGTTGATATAAATATTAAAATTTGATTATTAGTATCAATAATTTTGACTTATATTTTATTTAAATATTAAAATAGTTTTATTTTATCAACTAATTAAAATTAATTTATTTTAAAAAACTTTATTTTAAAATTAATTATACTAATATATATATATATATAAAAGGAAGAATTAAGTTATTCAAAAAATAATTTTAAATAAAATAATTTTATTTAATAATTTTTATAAAAAATTAAATTTTATCAATTTAACTGTTAAATTAATAAATTATATTATATTGATATTTTTACAAAATTTTATAAAATTTTAAAAAAATTTGATATTATATACTTTCCTTCTTTATGGTTGAGGCTGAAGGTTTATCTGACTGAGTCTGGCACAATTGAACCGAGTCATTTTCAATTCGACAGTAAGAGAAAGGCACATATGAAAGCTCCAAGAAAGAAAAGAATGACCAAAAGGTTGTTCACAATAAGTTTTCAAATGTTTCTTCTTGAAGCCGTTAACCAGCCGAAGACACAGTGAATCGAAATTGATTTTGTGTTTGTGAAGGGTAAGCAGGATGTCATCCAATTCGTTAGGTTGTGAATCGAAAATCAACCTACTACAAGCCACAACATAATGCTTGCACTTCAAGCTTGTGGGGTATCCATTACCATGATAAACCCTTCAACAAGACTTTAACAAATTAGTGCCTCTCTCTCTCTCTCTCTCTCTCTCTCTCTCTCTCTTTTCATATTTCACAATGGAAAAGACACCATTTTAACTGAACATGACCACTAAGTCTCAACTACCACTCTCAGTATCACAATTCAGTAACCAATTCCTGTTCATCTTTCTTTAATTACTCAAACTCACTACTTACGGTTTTATACTTTTCCAATAAGCCCATTACATTACAATACACCTTCAACTTTTGGTCTCACACAACTTGTATGATATGAAGAATGAAAATTAATAGTTGAAAACGCATATTATAATTGACTAAACTTTCCTTCTAATTTTTAATGTTATAAATATTCATTATTTCAACCGTTAGTTTACAAATTTTTTTACTTTAATCTCTACTTTTGCAGAGAATTTATTTAATATTTTACTATTATTTTATATCAAATTGAAGTAAAATAATTTTTTTTTACAAATCATGAGTATCATTCATTAAAAATAATTGTGTTTGAACTGAATAGAATCATAAGGATGACAAAGCTTTTCTTTCAAATTTTAAATACCGTTACATATGCAGAATTTGAACTCAAGATTTCTAATTAAATTGGATCAATCTCTTCTTACTTAATCTACATATTTTATAATAAAATAAATGATGTTTTGTAAAGTTGAAGTGAAAAATTTATAAAATTACAAATTAAAATAACTAAGGCTTATAAATGAAAGTTTACTTAATAATAAAAATTCAAAATGTATTTAAAAATCTTGTGTATTCATTTATTGGAAAGCTGCATAATAGCGCTGCTTTATTTGCATAGGCAAATGTCATGACTGACCTCATTCTTTATAAGATTTGAATGAGTATTTGATTGTTTGGTAGCCCGGGCCAAGTTGTAAAGTTGTATTTATTAATGCAACTGTTCGTTGCGGTTGGATTTAAGCTTGGAATTAAAACTTGGAATTAGAATGTCTTATTAATTCAAACTATTATATTTGAAAAAAAATTTAAACTAAAATCATAATTTTATGAAATTAACTATAGAAAAGACTTTGAATTATTTCTGATTCTTAATCAACATTTTAAAATTATATTTTCTATTACACTATAACTATTATTATTATTATCATCATTATTATTATAACATTTATCATCATCCCTGTTTTTACAACTATCATTGTTAAGATATTATTATGAAATAAACTAAAATAATCAGAATTTTAATTATCATATATTAAATTAATAAACTTTAATATCTTAATTCAGCAGATAAGGTCGGTAACAGAGGGTTAAGGATGGGTTTTATCCTCCTCCCTCCTAATCCAACCTCACAAAGCCTATCTCTATCTCAGTTGATGAAAATTTGAGGATACTTACCCCCATCTCACCTTTCTTTTTTCAATCTCATATTTTTTAAATAAATTAAGTGTCAAAAAGAAAGAATGATTAAAAATGATAAGTTTTAAAAACCAAACACATTTTAAATACGAACTTGTAAACTGAACTTTATAATTTAATTATACCGAGATGGATATTTATGTTTCCAAATTCACTCCATTATTTGCGATGAAAACTCACCCCCTAACATAAAGTCTAGTGATTTTTTTTTTTCTTTTTGTCAAAGTCACTCAACCCCTACCCATATACGTATTTTTTGGTGACGCCTAATTCGAGAACTCGAACTTTGAAGGATAAACCAAGCGCTATCTTTTGGTAGATTAAAATAGATCTTTACTTTAAAATTCAATATCAGTTAAATAGGTGTAGAGCTTAAAGCCAAAGTTTTAAGTATGTATTTAAATGAACCTACTTTGTACTTTCTTTTTAAAAAAGAAACTTATAATCAGAGAAAGATATCAAAATAGTACTGACGAAAGCACCTTGAGTACAAATCTTATGAATGAGCCTTTAATTAGTTATTTTAACGAAACTTCTAGCCTGTCTAACCTTGGAAAGAAAAAACTTTTTATATAGTATGCTTTTTTTTAATGTAAAAAATAAGCAAAATTGAAACAATAATTTGAAGAATTTATCAATGTAAACTTCCAATTTAAATTAAATGAGACTGTACAATTTTTCCGTTTTGAAAAGTAGACATTACTTCATTTGCTATAAAAAGTAATAAATTAGCAAAATATTTATATTAATGTGTTTTGATAAACTTGAGATTTTGTTTTATTGTAAACTGAGACTGAACGAAACACCGAGAACACATTAAACCACAATAAAGCAAACCAAAAATACCGACCACTTCATTGAAATCTGCTTAGTTTGGGGCATGGTTTGATTAAAAAAAAAAATTGGTGGTTGTATTGTAATGGGGTTTGGAGGCAGATTTTTGGTGAAAAGTGGGAGGGAAAGGAAAAGCGAAACCGGAGAAGGGAAAAACATGGCCTTTCCGAGGACCATAGTCCCAAATCCAAAGCCGGGTACAAAGCACAAAACCCGTACTATGATGCCATATATTTTATGTGAAGGGCAAAGGGTTTGAATATCAGGGCACCCTGTAGAGCACATACAAGTTTTTCAGAGCCATAGATTAATACTGCTCTCCCCCATATGCCTCAGCCGTCACCATCATCAAGTAAACACATGAAAACTTCATCTAACTATGCAAAGTAAGAAACAAGGGGAAAATGAAAACCCTGTTGGTATGGTTTGGTTAGCCAGAACACAAAAGAACCAGATTAAAAAATAATTATTTTAAAATATTTTCCAAAATAAACAAACTCTAGAAACTGTTAAAACTATATATTGAAATAACTAGATTTTGTAAAAATATAGATGCATGCCCCATTAAACTAACAGCAAAATCCATACCTTCCTAGTTTCCACTGATCATAGACGTCATCGTCGGTTACAGTTTTGCCAATAACTCAACCTTTTACAGTTCCTAGATAAGCATAGGTTTCAATAAATCTTAAAGCGAAATAATCAATCTAAATGGCTAATTTCAAGAGGTGCTTCCAATCTTTGCTGCATTAATTTAGAAAATTCAGAAAATCAGCATAATTGACAATGTCATGGCATGGTACCTGGACCCTTCAAAACCTGACCGCAAGGGTTTTCTATGAAAATATTCATGAACTTAGCAACTATATAGAAAGAGGCGATCTTATATTTATATGTTGTGTGAAACAAATTATAAAATGAATTTTTTTAGTCCTCTATGTCAGCCACCATAAACAACCACAACTTGAACATCACGGATGTGCTACACATCTTCGCCATTTGAAATAGATGGAGCTTGATGTTTGAATCTCATGTGAACATTCAAGTTGGTCTTATTCCTCAGAAACCTTGAAGAAGGTATATGATAATATTATGTTATTGATACCATCCATTCTAGGATCTGTCTCAAATTCTGGGTCAATATAAAAGAATACCTACAGTACAAATAGCATAATATTTAGATGAACATGCATTATGCTCAAGCTAAAATTCAGTTTGAAACCACTTACAGGCATGTCAATCTGCTCCCCTGGAAGAAGTCGCTGCTCCTCAAAGCAGAAGCATTGTATTTTATTGAAGTACACAGCAGCCTGTATAAGAAAATTTACAATATGGACTTTTTGTAAATGGCTATTTTGGGAGAGAGCTAGGGAGGGAGAATAGGTAAGGTACAAAAAAAAATTCATCAAAGTTAAGATCTTCGGTAAATTAAACAGAAAAGTGATCTCAAAAGACTTGCAACAGGCACACTTTAAAAGATCTTAATCAAAGTGATATTTAATAGTTTAAACTTCCAAAAAGCTCAGGTATGCAGAATTCATGGACAACCTTTGTTATACAATAAAGCAGAGTATTTATCAGTAGTTAGTACCTTCATAGGAGTGACATTATATGTAGAAACACCGGTGATTGGAGTAGAACTTTTGTTTTCGGCAGTATAAAATGCAAGGGCACTTTCACCAGGCTTGACCCTAACCTGGAAGAATAAATGAATACTGTTAAATTACTGTTTTTACTTTTTCTCTCCTCTCCCTGGGTACCAGGGGATGTATGCAATACTACAACATCCAGCTTTCTAACGGCATGAAGATTTGCAAACCAGCAGAAGGGCTCGAATGTGCAGTCAAATGTGCTAGTGTAAAACATGCGTACAACTAGATTTAGATTTAGAAAATACTATTTGTTCCACAAAAAATTAAACATGGCAACCAGGCATTTTAAACAAAAGCTCAGGCTTTAACTTGATTATTAGTAGTTTTCTGAGTTGCCATTTTTAAATTATCATGGACTAGTATTAATAAAGTTAACAGCTTCAAGAAATAGTGAAATGTTATCTTAATACTTTTACAGTAAGTTTATAAATCTTTTTTATGACGAGTATGCAGTATGCTGGCTGTAAGGTGCAGGATGTTAAGTAATGAAAAACCTGTCTCTGTGTAGGAACAAACTTCCATGGCATGCCATCAGAAATATCAGCATTGAACTGCACCACAATTTCCCTGAAAAAAAAGGAAACTAATCAACCCATTACAAATTACAACTGCAACAAAGCTAGCTTTCAAAACACCATGTCCTAATTGAGGTTTATTGAATAATCCCTTGTAAGTATATATCTTATTGAATCATTACTTAATTGTCCCTTGACATACCAAAAGTAAGGTCCAACTGTTGATAAGAAAAATATCTTTGACTGTTCAAAATAGGCCAGTTTTATGGAGTACAATTTTCTCCAGGTACAGCACAAAGCTAGACAAACATATTTTTTAGGTTAATCTTCCTTTGCTCAGTTTTTTGTTAAACTAATATCTTATATGAATGGCCAGCATAAATGAAGGAATAAAAACAGCCCAAAGAAATTGAACCACGACATTAGGATCTGGGAAATGATTGAAGCCCCAAAACTATTTCTAATAACATAGAATCTTCAACCTGAAACAAACAATTAATCCTTTCATGATCAATGTTAAATAGGTAACATCTAATAAGAAAAAAAGAACACCTTGAGGTGACTGTTTTATTGCTATCATGTCGAGCAATCTTTTCTTCAACAGTCTGTAAAAATGCACAAATCAACAGATAAAAAGAAGTAAATTGCTAATCCAGTTGATGAGACAATGAAAAACCCATTGAAAACAAAATCAAACACACCTCGCGCCGGTTAACAGTACCCCCATAGCCCGTTGCTTGGCAAAATCTTCTGTAAAGGGGAACTGCAGCATATGAGCTTCCAACCATTGCAAAAACCAAGCCCGTCAAGTATAAAAGCATCTTTCGTGATTTCTGTTCTTTGGACGCATGAGATGAGAAGTGTCGAAAACCAGGCATGGAAAATGACTTTGCAACATACTGTGAAGCAAAAGCTGAAGAGCGGTAACACTGATGGAATGGTTTTGTACTCAATTCTTGTTTAAACTTTGATAGCTGTGTATTACAAGAGAAATCACGCAGGAAGCCGGTATTTGGATTAATGAACTTGTAACTTGATCCTTCAGGCATGATAGATAGACATCTGAATCAAAAACAAAATTATCTACAAACAACAATTCATTAAAGTTTAAAGTAATTTCTTTCAGATTTTATTTTGCAAGTTGGACTTCAGATAGACAAAAAAAATATGTCAGCATAAATATTTCTATGAATAGAATAAATTTCTAAAGTCTAAATTAGAGAGAACATTCAGTTTGAGAAGTCTGCACAAGTAGCAAAGTATTATTTCATTCATTTTATCACAGGTATGTTTCAGAGAATTCCTTATAAGAGATTCATCAATAATCTAGTTACCTGGATTCAATAGTGTCCTTTTGCAAAGCCCTAAGGTATGGCATGAGATGAGTTCTCCTACTTAGCCTTGACCATATCATGTTTGGTGAGACTGATTTCCTCACAATAACAGTGCATTCAGAGCTGTCTGCAATAAAAGAAAATAAGTGTAAACTTCTGTGAATCGGTGTTTAGAAATGTTTGGGTGCAGCAAAATTGGTGACAGATGAAAATAATTATTTTTTTAAAAATTTATATGTAAATCTTGTACAAGGATCAAATACATTGAATGAATCTTTTTCAATAGTAGTAAGAATTAATAAAAAGAATCACAACGTGAATAATCATTCAATACAGACAAACACAAACGTGAACCTTAATAATGCTCTTAAACAGTGCAATGTGCCAGCATCAAAAGAACTTCATAGAAAATTTTTCCTACTAAGTTTTATAACAAAATTTTCTTCTGTTTTGATAAGGAAAAGTATTCTTTTGTTTAGAATCAGATAGCAAGAAATTTTTCACTCAAAAATTTGTAAAATTAGACATGATTTACAGCAAAACATTATGGTGCTGTTGAATCCATATAGCTAGCACAACCTAGTGTGAAGGCTTGGTTGTTGTTTTTGCTATAAATTTTGCAAAACTATTTACTTCTATATAAATAAATTTATAAAATTAGAATGTAAACGATAAAGAATGTATAAATAATCTAAACTTTAGAAGCAAATTTAAGCCACTGTGACAGTAAGCAAAATTCTGGCATAGCACGAGGGCAGACAGCGCAGGTGAAGGAAGTATATCTTCAAACCAAGTCAAACGCACCACCAAATCAACTCCAGAAAGTGATCTTCAAAATTGTTTATATAAACTTACTCTTGTGATCAGGCTGTCAATAAAGATATCCTGCCTGCCAATTATTTTCAACAGAACTAGGTTTCTACTTTTGTGTCCTAATAATAATAATAATAATAATAAACAAAATGGACCAAGCATGAACCAAATAACATTAACATGGACCAAGGAGGAGGAGGGGGGGGGGGGGATGCTCCTTCCCTTACTTTGGATAAGATTGAAATTTAATCACTCTTCGAAAACCCAAGCAAAAGAATAGAACTCCCAGAATAAACTAACTGAGAATGAAGCTTTCAACACATAGAAGTGAGTTGTGATTCAGTACGTATCAAAAGAACACGCTAGCTCAACCAACTAATCAATCACAAGTGGCCATAGAAAAAATTCTTAACCTTGAAAAATAATTAAAATAAAACATCCGAAAGGGGTTAAGCTTTCCGAAGCCAAGAGTTCAACCATTCTAAACTATCATTTAAGTGGTGCATTTCATCGAACAACTTGAGTACAACACGAAACCGGTTCCCCTGGGAACCATAACCATGAACGCAAAAACAAAATCAGACACAAATCATGCACACAATCTCCATATTGCATCAATCAAATCAAGCATCGAGATAGAAGATAAAATTTGGAGGAATGCAGCAAAAAAAAATGGAAGAGAGTGTGTTACACTGAAATTGTTGAAGTTGATGAAGGGGAGCGAAGGTGAAGGTTCTCAAAACAAATCACGGCGACTGCAGGGAATTCGAAGCTATGGAGACATGGATGAACTCGTGAATTCGGCGTCCACAAGGTTGAATAAACTTATTTTCTTCTTCTCTTTAATTAGGTTGGAAATTATGAGAATATTTTTCCTTCAGATATTTACATAAACCTTCACATGCCAAAAAATTGGAAAATTTTGGATTGAATAATGGACTCAATATGCCTCCACTCTATTAGATTATCAAGGGTAAACTTTAAAGAATTATTTAATATTCATAAACGTTTAAAGGTAACTTATATAACAAAAAACAATTTTTTAAAGATGATTTTCTTATTATCAATTTATATGCCATGCTTGTTTTTATTTAGGAAGTATTTTCATGACTTTTTAGATTTCAAAATTATTTTAAAGTTAAAAACATTTGATAATTTTATATTTTTAAGCTTAAAAGTTTTTTAGGATAAATTTTATTGACTAACATGTTTTTTTTTTACTTTTAAATTTTGAAATAAAGAAAAAAAAAAAAAAGAAAGGTAGAAGTTGAAATGTTTTAAAACTAGCCTCCCATTTTTTGTAAGTTTTTTTTCATTAAAAAATTAAAGCTTCTTTTGCCACCATTAAATAATTTACATAAGATCTTATATTTAAATTTGATATCATTTGAGAATTGATAAAAATAGATACCTTATACAATAGTAACTAATAAAGTATCTTTTCTTATTTATAAACAGTACGCTGATTTATGAATTCATTCTAAGAAAAGAGATGTTTCTTCCAAGTGACAGGTCAAGAAATTTCGAAATTTCCTACAAATTTACAAAAACAACATCTGACTGGATTAGTTTGCTATGATACAACTCCTTTGTCTTTTATTTTTTGTTCGAACAATTCCTCTCCCATGAAACTTTTTCCCCCCTTTTTGGGATTCATGTTTTTGTTTTTGGGGTCCAATCGAAACCCTCTTTTTACTACCAAACCATTGCGTTCTCAACCTTATGTTTTTGTTGAGTTCCTAATCAACAGCCTTATTACTCTTCAATCTTCACGGAGCCTACAAACTCAATGTGCACCCATAGTCCATACATTAAACAGAAGGCCTGAATCCAATACGAAAGTTTTATTTCCAATTGTTGCACTCACTTTCCATTAGGCCCATAGGCCCATAGTTGATATTTAGTTTTGTATTTCTTTTGGGCCAGGTAACTGACAGCTAGAATCCAAAGGTTATTTAAGCGAGAGAAAATGTCAAAATTGAAATTGGTTTAACATTTATATTTAGCTCCAAAATGTGACAATAATAGTGTTGTTAGGAGTGCGCTGCTTAACATAATTGCTTCACAACGCATTGGGGATGTCAACGAACAAAATCCACATGATGCTCAAACTGTCTATGTATGTTTTTTTAACATTATTTATATACCTGTAATGATTTTTTTTTTGTTTATTTGTTCTGGTTGATAAATTAAATTAGTTCGAACCTTTTGTAGTTAAATTATCTTTTCCTTACAGTTTTAAATTAAAGAGAAGAGGTGCTTAAAGGTCACTGTTCTTTTTTATTCTAACTAATCTTTCATATAATTGGTTGATTAACTGTTATTTGTAATTGAATTATTCTAAGCAATGGTTATAAAACTGATCACAGAAAATAAATACATATACAAAGTGCTAGATTCCTAAAAGAAAATGAAATTTATGAAGGTGAGAAGGACTAATCAGGGTGAGTCCTAAAGATCCAAAACCCTACCTAGTTATAGGATTCTATTGAGGACCATTTCTTTTGGTACACCCTAGTCCCTAGAACCTCCTATTAAAACAAATATATAGCAGACTTGAGTTAATTGCTTTATGCCTTATTCCATTCTCGGATCTGTTTGATGCATTGTAGTCCCTTCCTTTACCTAACATGGTGGACATTGTTCACTGTTGATTTTAAATTTTCCAACAACTTGAGTGTGAAGACACCATGTGCACATAGACATTTTAATGATATACCCCTAATTGGAATATACTATTTACTAAGGACAAATCTCACTCTATTTAAGACGAACCTGCAATATAGATAAAAAGCATTATGTAGGGGACTGACGAATTATAACCTTGATGGTTGAATCGCTTCTAGGAGAATTCCAAGTCCGTTATTATTGTTGGATCACGGTCCATCAAGGAATTGGACCACCCCATCATCTATCTACCTTCTTGGTCCCCATTATTATATTTAAAGTTTGGTTTAAGACCAAGTTGAGGAGAGAAAAAAAAAAAAGCATAGCTCTCTTTGTTAATTAAATTTTATTATTTAAAATTGTTAAGCTTTTGTGGGTTGTAATTAGTATACAAAAAGGACCACAAGAAGGTGTAGGATTGAAAGTGTTTGAATTTAGATAAGCTCAAGTAATTTGGGAACATAGGACAAAGAATGTGATAACCCAATTGCAATGCATTAAAGCAAAATGACAAAGACTTGGGAAAGCAATAAAACCCAAGTTCCAAGTTCCAAGAGAAGAGGTTATATATGGTTTGAAAGCATAATGGTAGATCATCTAAACTAATGATATTTTGTTTGATATTGTAACCAGTCCCACCCACCTTGAGGATATATCCCAGATGGCATATAACTGACTGAACTCAACTTAATTTTTCCTACTCTGGTACCCAACATAAAAGAAAATAAAGAAAGCAGAGATTTTGACTGCACACATAAAACTATATCCAAAGTTAACTGTATATAGGGCCTGATTGAAATTAGGTGTGAATGCATTGTGATTAAATAAGGGGAAATGTTTGCTATTGATGGTTGACTGGCAGCGACTTTGCATAACTACATATTATTTTGTGGACACAAGAAACATGCTTTGTTAATCCCATTTCTGTTAATGACACAGTTTTCAAACTAATGCAAGGCATAGAGCAGACCAGGACTTCCCAGAGTTACCACCTCTCTTCCCAACTTTTGAACCGTATACCAGCTGTCAGACAAATAATAATAATAATAATAATAATTCTTGCACACCATAATGTATTAATTAAGTTAGTAACTATTAAGGAAAGGTATAGCATTTTGCTTCAATTTTAATTCTTTATGATGTACAAATTTCCAACCATAAGAAAATAAAATAAATATAAATTAATACTTCAATCTTTAAAAACTTAAAATCAATCATATTAATCTTTAAAACAAAAAATAAATTTTATTCTTTAAAATAAAAAATTATTTTAGTTTTTATAAAAATTAAATAAACAATTAAAATAAATTTTCCTATTTTTAAAAATTAATATAAACTATATTAAATCTTTCAGAAATGAAAATAATAACTTATCCAATACACGTTTAAAATTAACAAATACAAGCATAAATTACTTGTCATAGCATTAAAAAAAGGTAAATTTAATGAGAAGTAACATAAATCTAAAATATTATTATTTCATGTATATAAATTGTACATATAAACGTTTGAATATATATATATATATTATTTAAATTCATTTTTTAAAATTTATATTAGTTTTAGCTGGTATAAATATATTTTTTTTAAAATTATCATAAATTAAAAAATAACAGAATATATTTAAATGTTCACACCATACTAATGTACAAATATAAACGCTTTTATTATTTGAATTGTTAAGTTGTAAAACATTTTAACTTTGAAAAGAAATGAAGAAAAGGATTGGAGCATGTATACAAGAATGAATGAAGATATGAGGGTTAGAGAGTTAGAATTCTCTCTTGATAAATGGAGAGGTTCATTTTAGATAGGAAAAGAGATAATAAATATATGTAAAGGTTTTAGTTTACATAATGACATGTAAAAAAATAAAACAAAAAATGAAAAAAAAAATTGAAGGGTAGTATTTTGGAAAGAAGAGGGAGGGAATGGCAATATATAAGGTAGAAAGTTAGAAAGAGTTGGAGAATGGACATTACAGAAACAGAGCGCGCTTTAAATGCGGGGCAGACAATAGAGTCAGCGACTTTCGTGAAGGACATTGTCAGCCTCACTTCTCAGGGCCCTTAACAAGCCATGATGTGAAACCTCACTCTCTCTCTCTCTCTCTCTCTCTCTCTTTCTCTCTCTCTCCTCTTCCTCACACACACACACATACACACACACGCCCACATTTTGTTCCAAACAAAATATCAAATTACACATACATTCACTGTCATATCTCTTATGGCAATCAATAATTTTATAATAAACAAAAAAAAAATGAGAAAGGTAATTACAAATGTGTCCTTTAGTAGCGGCATTGCATAGTACAAAGCGTACTGCATTAAACAACCCAACTACACCATGCATGCCCTGCATTCTTCATCATATAGTCATCATAACCTTATAATTAATTGCTCTCTTCTCTCATCACTTTTCTTCATATGTCAGACTTGAAAAAGTGAAAGTTAAAATAAAAACAACTTTAGATTAAAAAAAACCCCTTTTTCCCCCCTCCACTCTCTCTCTCCATCTCACTGTCAATTGCACACTTTTTCAATGTTCATCAATCATAAAGCAATCGATTACAAAATCATTTCCTCACCTCTCACATCAGGACTTACATTTCTGTTCTGCCAAACAAGTACTGTATACTTCTGGCCCTTTGCATTTATTATTCTCTTTTCGAGGAATGGGCCAAATACCCTTATCAATTATCCCACTACAAATTTTGCTCTATAAGTTTTATCAATTGTTCCACTAAAAAAATCAAATCAAAATTAATGTATTAATTTTTTATGCTCTAAATTGATAGAACATTGATGTGTCATTCATTTTTATTTTTAAAAAAATGAAATCTAATATTACATTTAAGGCTACACAGAACAGAATGGAACTATTTAAATTAAAATATATCACTTTTAAATTTATATCTTGTTTCAGTTATTTCTCAATACTCTAAATTAAAATAAAACTTTTTTTTATCTAATTTTAACCTGTTTATAAAAAATAAACTTGAATCCTTAAACACTACTTAAAACTATATAAATCCTTTTTGTTTGAAGTTTAGTCTTTGAGCTCATAAATTACTAATTTTAAACTAATAGTTCATTACAAAACAAATTTTTTTTTGCCATGATTATTTCTATTTTAAGATTAACATAATTATGAAGAAATCAAATAAATGTAGGAATATTTATTCACAATGAATCTAATGGCTGTATTTTGTTTTATAAAAAGTAAAACAAAATAAATTAGAGTTAGTATATAATTATTTGGGTGCAATTAATGTAATGAACTAAATTTAAATGTATCAACCATTCGATATGATGATAAGAGTCTTCCTTATTAAACCGTTGCTTCAACAAGGAGATTTTCCTGAATATGACGAGTTGGATTATCCCAAAGCTTCTTCTAAAAGTCTTCCATCCTACTCTTTTCTTTAGCTAAACCAACCTCCATAGGTGTTACCTTTCCAAAGAGAGTACTGTGCTTCTTGATGCTGTGAATACTTGAAGCATATATATGTAATTAATGTGAGGTTGTTTCTTTTAATTAATTAATTGGTTGTCTAATGATATTTATTTTGATGCATGCAAATTTTGTTATACATAATAAAATATAAACTCAAATAAAAAAATTAGTTTTAAAATATAAAATATTTATTCTATATAATAATAGTGTCTTTCACGAGTTAATTAATTGACTAATATATATATTTACCGTCTCGATCTACCCTTCACCGCCATCATCACCTCTCCTATTCAACCTTATTTTCCTTTCACTCTCTCTCACGCACACATTAGTATGTCAACGTCAAAGTGTACAACTTTGTTCCATGTGTCAATTGTAATAATGTATGATGACTACGACTTTTGCTTCCCAATTTGTAAATTAGGCATTTAGACAATTCATTACTAATAATTACCGCATTTTAATTTCATCTCCACATCATCTCTTTAGAGAAGAAATAATAATTTGGTTTTTACATTCAATTTAGCTTTGATAAAATCTTGAAATTAATGGCTTAAAATTAGGAAGAACTGAAATATAATGTGATGGGTAATTATTTGGAGACATTATATATAAGAGAGGAGGGATTTATATACATATACAGGTGTACAGAGATATATATATACACACAAAGAGGTACAATTGTACAAGTGCAAAGCAGTGGATGAGATGAAATTCTGTGATTGATGGGAGGGTGGGTGGTTGGGTTGGGTATGTAGGTGGTGGACACTGTACGGTACATTCTTTGGGTGGTGGTCTTTCACCTTCAATATATTCGCTTGTCATAAGGGATGAAAATTTGGACCCTAGTTCCTTTCTTCCATTCCTCACATTACATAACAAAAGTGGACTTTGACATGTCTTTCTCGCACTTTGTATCTCTTTCTTCCAAAGTTTAATTATACATGTATAAAATGTTAATTATAGCTATTTTATTAATGAGACACCGGAGATAATTATTGAGGTTGGTTAAAAAATTTCCCCGCGTCAACTATAATGTGTGAGATAAAAAATAAAGTGTATCTAACTTTTCTCAACTAGCTATGTTCCTAGGGTAAGAATTGTTCAGTCTTTAATGAAGTGAATGCTTTAGGAATAGTATAGATCCACAGTTAATTAGAGCAATATACAGTTTATAGAACTTTGAATCGAGGGTGGGAATCTCCCAAGTTATTTGAGCTACTTTTAATTAGTTCTTGACCTAGACTCTATCATCCTCCCACAAAAATAAGGCCAAGAGGAATGCTAATTAGTAATGTTAATCTTTGAATATATACTTTTTACTATATTTACTATGATTAGTTAATTTTTTAATTTTAAAAAGTAATTAATTTATAAAACATGTACCTTTTAAAAAAAATAAGTAATCACACATAATATCTATATTAAATTTTTTAGGGTTAACTGTAGTTAATGAAGATGATCATTAAATAGAAGTGAATAAGATAGGCAGACAAGGCCTAGGGTTTGATTCATTTAAAGTTTAGTTTACCTTTATTTATCTAATAAATAGATAGTCCAATCTTATTAAAATATATTATATTTATATAATATTTATTTACATAATATATATATATTAGGTTTATTTAATGATATTTTTATTTTATAAATTTTAAATTTGTAAATATTTTTATTCAATTATTTATCTAGACTCTAAGCTTGTTTATTAATTTTTTTTAGAATATATATTTTTAAATAAATTTTAAATCAAATTAAATTTTAACCATATAGACCTCAAAATTTTTAAAAATCAAATTTAAACATTCAAAATCTAACTTTTTATTTCCATCTCTAACGATAATTATAATTTAGATGTTTGATAGAAACAATAATATAAATAAAAATTAAATCATAAAATAAATCATGCTTTAAAATATTTAAATTAAATAAATATTTTTTAAAAAATAAAATTATTTTTAAAATAAATTAAACTAAATACACACTAAATATTGAATTTTTTTATTCAAGTTCTTTAACTTCCAGTCCAAACTATATAGATTTAAAAAAATTTCTTTTATCTCTCCACAAATAACAAAGAAATTTTAGATCCTGGATCTGTTGGATCAATTAACTTGACTTTACATTCAAACCGCCTGTGGACGATGCCAAGCTGTCGTTAAAAATAATAATATTTTAGGATGACTATTTTTTTATAATTATATAAATTAATAAAAAATATATAAAATTTATATTTAACTTTATCATAATGGTTAAACTGTCACTAAAATATATACTACCAAATAATTTTTAAAAGCTGCTACGAAACTATGTTAAAAGTTAAAAGCTGCCACTAAAATAATTTTTTTTTTAGCGTACGTGTATTAACTGTTGAAGGCCTTTCGGCCTTTAAATGGTATATTCTCAACTATTACATTTCCTTTTTACATGGCAAGAAGCTCTAGATTGAACCATGCATTTTTTAGAAAGTGAAAAAGATATATTACTCTATTTTTATTCTAATAGCCCATTCTTTTTTTTCTTTTTTTTTTAAGTCACAAATAAAATCTTTTTTTTAACTGTACGTGGGCAATTGCGATTCTGGTCCCTGCAACACTGTGATTATATTAATATTTCCCTTTTTTTTCATATATGAAATAATACTTCTCTATGGATTAATACTGTGATTATATTAATATTGCACCTTGTTTTTTTAACTACCACTTTAAATTTTTCATATTCATTAAAATGATAGAATTAGAAATAAAATATCGTAAAAAAAATGACATTTATTAACAATATTTGATATTAGGTTAATAACCTATATCCATATAACTTTTAAAAAATATTAATTAAATTATTGATATAAATATTAGAAATTTATACCAACAGTATGATACGTCATACTAATAGCACATAAATTATGATGGTTGAGATCCACTTCTTGATAACTTTTGAACTGATGAGTGAGTCAAAAACCATGAACTTGTCCCAATGCTTATACTGTATGTTTCATCAGAACGTTCTACCCTCGCCATATAAAGCCATAGATACTAAGGGATCCCTACATTTAAAAGTTATTTTGATATTGCATTCCAAGTCATTATGTGATACATTCTAGTGTGCATATGTATCAGTCAGAGAGTGAATAGGAGAAACCTGTTGCCTTTGTAGATAATAAAGACCATCAATGTACCTTTATCAAGTTTAATAAACACATCACATATGTTCCTCGTTTCATAAAAGTATTCTATTGTGATGAAGTTTAATGAACCACATTTTTTTATGTTAAAATAATGGTTATGTTGATTTATTTTTCTTGCTTTTTGTGAAATGTTATGTTTTTTAAATGATATGATTCATCCTATACAAATGAATTGAAATGCAAAAATGATAATGAAAGGTTTTGAAAGTTAAGATAAGATAAGATAAAGTATAATAAGATATGATAAAGGAACCCAACACCAATACAAATTACAATCTGTTGAAGAACACTCAAGCTGTCGTGACCCTTACCGTGACCTGCCAAAAGAACCAATGTTATCAAAGGTAATTCTTTGTCCAAGAACTAAGGGAATCAACTCATACAAAGATCAAAACTCTCGAAAAAAATATATTATTATTTATTAAAATCTGTCATTTCACTGAATCCATAACTCCTATTATATAGATAACTTAAGGTAGTAAAAAAAGATAACAAATAAGAAATCCTAATTAGATTGCAATTTGAATTGTAATTAATTTAAAACAATTAACTCATAAATAGATATCAAATCCTAATATAATTTATAGCAAATAATAAACCTTATCATTTAAGATCTTCAATTATATGACTACATAAATTAATGTATGTTGGAATTGAGTTTGGATTCACGTAATCTTTTTCTTGAACTTTTTTGATGAGACCTTTAAGTGTTTAATTCATACGTTTGTTCATATTTCTCGTCATAGAACCTTCCATTTCTTATAGATAATATTTTAGATAATCTCTTTTGCTTATCATGGTACCCATATTCACACCATTCCCTCTATCTCTGAGAGGATTCGCCCTCAAATCTTGAAAATTACCTGCATCAAATAAGAATCAATCAGAAACATTAAAAGTGACACTCACATTACCATAACTACTTGGAAGGTCGATTTTATAGGCATTATCGTTGATCTTTTCAATCACTTGAAATAGACCATCTCCTCTCGGATGTAATTTGGAACTTCTTTAACTTGGAAACTGCTCCTTTTGCAAGTGAACCCACACTCAATCACCAGGTTCAAAAACCACCTTGGTGCACCCTTTGTTTTCTTGCCAACCATAATGTTCATTCTTCTTCTCAATATTAGCGCGAACCTTGACATGTAATTTCTGCACAAATTGGTGCACCCTTTGTTTGCTTGCCAACCATAATGTTCATTCTTCTTCTCAATATTAGCACGAACCTTGACATGTAATTTCTACACAAATTCAGCCTTTTGTTTTCCATCTAAATTAAGAGAGTCATTAGTATGAAATGGTAAAACATCTAAAGGTGATAAAGGATTAAATCCATATACAATCTCAAAAGGCAAAAAGGAAGTAGATGTATGAACAACCCTATTATATGAAAATTCGACATGAGGCAAACAATTCTTCTAATCTTTTAAATTATTTTGAATTATAGTACGTAATAAGATGTTTAAAGTTCTATTCACAACTTTAGTTTTTCCTTCTGTTTATGGATGAGCCACTGTAGAGAATAACAATTTATTGTTCAACTCATCTCACAAGGTTCTCCAAAAGTAACTACAAAATTTAACATCTTGATCACTTACAATAGTTTTAGGTAAGTCATGCAAACGTACAATCTCTTTGAAAAATAAATCAGTAATATAAGTGGTATCATTAGTTTTAGAACAAATAATAAAATGTATCATTTTGCTAAACCTATCTATAACGACAAAAATACTATCTTTTCCTTTTAAGATTCTAGACAACCTAAGTACAAAATCCATAGAAATATTAGTCTATGAATACTCAAGAATAGGTAAGGGTGTATACAAGCCACAAAGCATTAATTTAGATTTTGCTTGTAAGCAAGTAATACATTTTTCACAAATAAGTTTAACATCATGTTTCATTTTTGGTCAAAAAATGTTCATGTAAAACATCATAAAATTTTTAAATGTCAAAGTGTCATATTAATCTTCTCCCATGAGTCTCTCTAATAAGCATTTCCCTTATGTTACACTTAGGTACATACAATTTATTTTTCTTTAATAAATATCCATCTTACCTAAAATAGTCTTCAAAACCATGATCAGAATATGTTTCCCACAATTGTCTAAATTCAATATCATTAGCGTACATGGTTTTAAATAATTCAAATCCAAGTAATTTGGTTTGTAGAGTCATAAGTAATACAAACCTTCGTGACAAAGCATCAGTTACAATGTTTTTCTTTCCCTTTTTATACTTGATAACATAAGGAAACATCTCAATAAAATCTAACCACTTGGCATATCTTTTGTTATGCTTACCTTGAGACTTTAAAAATTTCAAGATGAGATGATCAAAATGGATGACAATTTCCCTCGACCAAAGATAATGTTGCTAAATTTGTAAAGCCTTCACCAAAGCATAAAGCTTCTTATCATAGGCGAGATAGTTGAGCGTTGCCCCACTAAGTTTCTCATTAAAATATGCCACGAGTTTGAAATCTGTAATCTTCTTGACAGCTCTACAGTCCATGCATATGCACCAGGTCTCATCCTTCTTTGGTACCAAGATAACAAAAATCACACACGAGCTAAGACTTTCCCTCACATAGCCTTTTTGCATCAACTCCTCTACTTGCCTTTGAATCTGCTTGGCCTCTTCAGGATTAGTTCTATAGGTTGGTCAGTTTGGAATCGTAGCATCGAGGATAAAATCAATTTGATGTTTAATGCCTTTTATAGGAGACAAACTTTTTGGTGATTCTCTAGGAAATATATCATCAAATTCCTGAAACAAAAATTCAATCACATTAGGAAAAGAAAAATTATAATTGTTAATAAAATAAATTTCCTTATATATGAATACAAGAACGTGCTCATTTACCCTCAAAACACTCTCGACCTTCTTTTTGTGAACAAATACATAAACTTTCTTTTCTTTTTCTTTATTTTTTTTTCTTTCTTTTCACTCTCACTTTTTTTTTAAATTTTCACTTTTTCTTCACTCTCAATTTTTTTTTTTCTCTTTTCTCTTTCTTGATTTTGTAATTTTTTTCTTTCATTTTACATTCTTTTAAGATTTTCATTTGGTCAGCATAAGCCTCATTTGGTTTAAGATCTTCCTTCTTGTTGGACCAATTAGACTTCCATGATGAACTAAAAACATATTTGTGATATTTGTGAGTACTTCTATATTTGAGTTGTCTTTCCACCCAAATAGCTTTATGAGAAATTCATCCATCTCCACATAATGTTGTTACTCCACCACATTAGTTATCTCTCTTTTTAACCCTCCAGTAAATCTTGTCATAGTAACTTCTCTATCCTTCACCACATTGGTTCTTATCATAGCAATTTCCATCTCCTTGTAATAATTTTCAACACCTATAGCACCTATAGTAAGACTTTGCAGTTTTCGATGCAAGTTCCTATGATAGTGACTTGGTACAAATCTTCTTCTCATGGTTACTTTCATCTCTTCCCACATTTGGATAGGTCTCTTCATACCTCCTCTTATTAAGGACTAATTGATCCCACTAAATATTAGTATAATCGTTAAAAGATACAATAACTAGTTTTACCATTTTCTCCTTCGAGTAATTGTGACAATCAAACACATGTTCTACTTTTCTCTCACACTCAAGATAAGTTTCAAGTTCTTCTTTCCTTGGAATGGTGAAAGGGATAATTTAATACTCTTCAAGTTATTATCCTTTTCTTCTTGATATCATCTTATTTCTCTAAAACATCCATTATCTGATTCTAAGTTCTTTCCCCAATTTGCTTCTTCATCATGGTGAAGTAATCTTTGGGGACTACTTCTACGAGAAACCCGAGACCTCCTCCTCGAACAACCCTCCATATCCTCCAACCCCCTGTTCAACTGTTGGAATAGATTTTATGAATATTTCTAGATCTATTTTATTTTGATGGAGTTCACCATTCACGTTGACAATGTTGCAAATTGAACAAAATAAATAAATTAGTACAATAAAACCTCACTAATCACTCCATTAGTATTTACCCTCAATATTGACGCTTTCACTCGTGTTTACACTCGAATTGACTTTTTCTATAATGCTCCAACCAACTCTTGTCTTTTACACCTCGATTCTCCTTGTAAGCCTTTGAACCAAGAACTTCACAAGTTGATTTTCTCACAGATAACGAAAGAGTCACGAATATAAAAGATGAATAAGGTAAGGAATATTGGTTAAAGAAATAAAAATTCAAAAAAAAATTATATTGAATGAATACTGATTTTTTTTATCAATTGTCTTGAAATTTTTTTTTTGAATTTCTATCACAACTTTTTTTTTATTTTTTTTATCACAACCTTTTTCTTATAGAAAATTTATGGGGTAGGTAATAAAAAAAAGACTAAAGCAAAAGATGAATGAGAACAAGAAGGATGGTGCAAAACAAGAGACACAGATAAAATAAAATAATGGATAGATGACAGCTGATTCCAAGAGCCGAAATTCTTATGTCAAATCATATGATTCATCCTACGCGAATAAATCGCAATACGAAAACGATAATGAAACGTCTTGAGAATCATGATAAGATAAAGTAAGATAATATAAGATAAGATAAGGTACAATAAGATAATATAAGATAAGATAAGATAAATGAATCTAACACAAACCGCGACCTGCCAGATGCCAAAGAGTACCGAAGTTGTCAAAAGGAATGTGATCCTTACCGCGACCTTTTGGAAGAACCAACGTTACCAAGGGTAGTTCTTTGTCCAAGAACAAAGAGAATCAACTCACACAAAAATGAAAACTCTCAAAGAGAAATATTATTATTTATTAAAATTTGTCCTTTCACTTAATCTCTAACTCCTGATATATAGATAACCTAATCTAGTAAAAAATATAACAAATAAGAAATTTTAATTAGATTGCAATTTAAATTGCAACTAATTTAAAACAACTAACTCGTAAATAGATATCAAATCCTAATGCGATCTATAACAAATCATAAATTTTATCACTTAAAATTTTCAATGATATAACTACGTAAATTAACCCATGTTAAAATTGAGCTTAGATCTACATAGTCTTTTTCTTAAACTTTCTTAATGAAACCCCTAAATGTTTGTTCCATACATTTCCTTTAAATACTTGTTCCATACATTTGACTCTGTTTTTTATTATAAAATTTTTATTTTTTATAAATAATTTTTTAAATAATCTATTTTATTTATCATGATATCCATGTTTACATCATTAAATATTTTCACTTAGAACTCAGATAAAAATACAAGTTATATATATCAAATCTCATATGAATACATACAGTTAAATAGAAATTATTAATATAGTCTATATTTAATAGAAATTAAACTGTTAATTTGAAAGCTGTAGTATACATTTAACAATATAATATATAATAATAATAATAATAATAATAATAATAATAATAATTTTGTTAATAAAAAAAATATTATCAATATATCAAAATTTATAGGCAACATATCATATTACTAATTCACAATAATATACCGTTCATACGAACAATTTAATTTATGTTAAATAAGTTAATATAAACAAGACAATTTTAACATCAAACATTTTTTTATTTGTTAATAATTTTTTTTTTGGATTGTTTAAATGCTAGGTAGCGTATATGATACAACCGCTAAAACAAAGCATGGTGGGCAAATAATTACAGGGGCTTTACATTGCAAATCACGTTCCCTTGGAAATAACATTGGAAATCACGTTTTGAACGACAGTGATAATTATGGTCCCTGCTTATTGTCTTCCTTGAGATATTAACAAATATTACTATATTTATATATTGATTTTCATTTCGAGCTATAATAGTTGGACATTGACATTAGTGCTTTTTCCTAATTATCAATAGGATGCAAGTAAAACCCAGAGAATATTGGGAGTAGCCAAATCTATATATCTAAATTGCCACGTGAAATCAATAAAAATGTCACATGTTATACAGACATCCCTGCCCCTTTTCCTTACTTTAATTTTCTAATATATTCTTTGATATGTGTCCAAAATGAGAGTTAAATTCCCCTATGGTCCAATGAAGTTGCTAGCTAGCTAGCTGCACAATGAGTACGAGTGGGAGCGAATTAATGCGAGTCCAATCAATGCTTTAAAAAAATTATCCTAGCAAATAGCAGCAGAGTTTTGAATGGCACAACTGTTTCAATTATTCAGATATATATATATATATATATATATATATATTACATATAATTTTAGGTTAATTTCACTGAGAATTTGTCAAATACTAATTTTTTGGACTGGTATAGTACTAATTTGTTATCAAATACTAATCCTATAAGGGTGATACTAGTTTTTTTTAGAGGAATAGATGGTGTGTGTTGAAAGGTGCCATACTAAACTACTACTAGTGCAAAATTATTCTGTTTTTGTATGAGCAAGGTGAGAGTATATTTTTTTATCAATAAAATTAAGGTTAACTTATCTCTTATATTTTATTTAAATAAATTTGGTTACTGATATACAAAAAAAATAAAAATCACTCCCACATTGTTTTGATTTATTGATTTGGCTCGGGCAGTGGCATCTTGCAAACACCAGGCTTAAAAACAAGTCCGTCACTACTAATTTTTTTATTAAGCTTTTAAAAATTAGATTAATTAGTTGATTTAATTTCTTATGGTGATAAAAAAGTTGTGAATAATAGAGATTAGAGATTATGGAAGGGTGAGATGCTACTTTCATCTTTGAAGTTGATTTGTTAAAAGCTGTGATTTTTGTAGGTTGGCATCAAGTTGTGTAAATTGTACGTTGGACATTTTCAAGTCAACATCATTTTTGTCCTTTGGTTTTAATGCACGCCAGTATAATGTCCTAGATAGCAAGGTACATTTTGAAAATGACCAGATTCACAGGAAGCTATATATGTTCATTATACATTTTGTATAATGGCTTTCATGCACGTTTATACAGAGCAGATTATAGGATGATCTGTGGTATATATTTAAGGTTTGTGTCTTCTCTTTTTAATTTGAAAGCAAAAATTTTAGCTTATTTCTTAAGGCTCTGTAGGATTACCGTGATGCTCTCCTTAAAATTAGGAGGCATATTATCGTTTTTGAAATCTTAAACTCAGGGATCAATCTAAATATATTTAATATTACACAGAACAAACCACAGCTTCAATATTGCCGCAGATCTCAAATCTGTCACGTGATCTAGTCAATGAATTTTATTTTATTTTACTTTCAATCATCACTACAGTAGTTGTAATTTTGTATGTGATTTTTTTTATAATTAGAATGATGACGTAATTTTTTAAAAGTTTAGATCATTATATGTATGTTTTACAAGATATAATTTTATTTAAATTAAGAATATATGGAATTAGTCTTTTGATAAAGATTTTTTTATATACAAGATTTAAACTTGAAATTTTATTTAAATATATACCTTTTGGGCCAATTATTTGATGATTTGAATGGTAAAATTTTCAATTAATTTTAAGAATTATGTTTTTTTTTTCTTTTTTACACTTAAAATTGGTGTAATTTTTAGTGAATTTCTTCAACTTTGTAGCAATTTTTTTAAAAATAATTATAAATTCTTTATAACACTAATAATTATCCTAATTATTAAAAAAATATAAAGTATCAAATGTATTTTATGTTTTAAGATTTTAAATACTAACATTTCCATTTAATAATATCATTATAAATTATTATAAGGATTAGCAGAAGAAATATAATAGGGAGATATAGTATTATTAGTTAAAGAAGTCTGTTGAAGTATTAAATATAAGTAAGAAGTTTCAAATTGAATGAGAATAGATAAGTTGAATAATATATAAATGACAATCCATGTATTTATAAATATCTCTAAGGTTTTAAGTGATAGTTGAATCATTTATAAAATTTGTTTAAGCTATCTTAAATGATAAATAACCCATCTTAAATAGATTAATATAATTAAAATATTATGTAAAAAATTACACATTTTGTTATAGACAAGTCTCATTTATTTAAATAGTATGGGATTATTTATTCCATAAGAAAATTTAAAAAACTCCTTATAAAATACAATAAATTTTGTTAGAATACTATTACAGAAATCACAAAAGAAATGTATTGAAAATTATGATAAGAAGATATTAGTAATATTTTTTTAATGCATTTGCTAATATATATTAGTTCAGTTTATGAGATATTTATTACCTTGGTGAACATGTTTTCCAAATTTTAGATAATTTAAAATTTTATAATTTGATAAATGAGACAATATAATGGAGCTATTTTTATGTGAAAGTAAAAATAATTTTTAATTATTAAAATTAAATTATAAATAATTAAAAATAAAAAAATTGATTTTTTAAACGGTCATATAATATTTTTAGGTAATCATCTAATCATTAAATATCTTTTAATACTTATAACACATGTATGATTATATAGTCACCACTCTAAAATTCAAATTCCTAATATATGTCAAATAAAATTCTTCTAATTAAAAGTTAAAATTAAGGAATGATAAAAATAGGCATTTATATTACACATATAATATCCAAATATCTTGCAAAAAGGTAAATATATTAAAAATGTATAAAGTGATTGATGAAGCATGACTTTAGCAATTAAACTTTCAGGGGAGTTATTATGGTAATGTTGCCTAAAAGTATGCCCATGCATGGCGTAGTGGAATATCTTTTGAAGGGAAGTGGAGGGTCCTATAGTTTACCCAAAAATAAAGGTAAGATAGGACATTATTACTTGAGTTGTTACTTAGGCATGTTATGCATAGCATGTTGCTTTATCACATGCAGAACAAAAGACAGATTGAAATTATTCTCCCATGCAAAAGATTAAAAGAGAGAGAGGTACACGAAATGAATAGGTATGTAACTTTAGCCTTTAGGGAAAGGAAAGGGACGGGAATTAGGCTAGCTTTGGCCATGGTGGGTGGTGTGTTGTGAGCTTTGGTGAAAATGATAGCATTTTACATGTCAATACAGCAGGCACAAAAAAAGAACAAGGACCTTCCCACAGTGCTAACTTTGGTTTTGGGAATTACGAAAGCTCTCTCTCTCTCTTTCTTTCTTTCTTTCTTTATTTATCTAAGAGAGAAAGAATGGGGAAACGCACAAGAAGCAAAGTCTTTCCAAAGTTGTATTAGGAAACATGACAAGTGTGGGCCCAAAACCAAAAGCGAGTATAAATCACGTAGAGATAAGAGTTGAGAGTTGAGACAGCTGTTGGAGACCGTATACATGTGTGTGTGTTTGGACTAAGAATGTTGAGTTCAATTTAACTAACTCTTTTTTAATAATACACTTCCCTCCCTCTCTCTCTCTCTCTCTCTCTATCTATGTAGTGTGTGTGTGCATGGAGAACTAGAAGCATAGCATAACTGGATTGGAATGGGTTCAATATCTCACTCTTTATATATATCTCATCTATCTATGCATCTATTAGTTTCAAATTGGAAGAGTCAAAAGGTAGGGTCCGGCAGAATCATCGGAGACTTTCATTCCCCAATATATTCTAAATTTCTCTCTCTAGTTTCACCCTTATACCGCTGACTACGTTTATCGAATCATTAAACATGTAGATGACTATCAAGAGTTCATTTAATTTAATTAAAAAATTTGAATTCTAATTAAAAAATATTTAAAATTTTTATTTGTAATGATGTGGTACAGTTCATTCAACAAATAACATACAGTTATATTAAGAATTTGAAAAAAAAAATTATATCATATAAATAATAATCTTCTATGATTTGAATAAACTTATCTCCAATAAATAACATATGTAATTTAAATAATAAAAAAATTACTCATATACATCAATATATATATATATGTTAATTTAATATTAAGAAATTATCGTATTTATGATGATATTTAAAATTTTAAGCTATTTTTTGTCTTGCATATAACTAACCATTGATCAGTAACTTTATCATGAATATTTTTTGTTGTAACAACATTTCTCCCATTAAAAGATATATGCTGTTGTATAAGAAAAAATCAATTGAACATATCATGTTAATGATTATTAATGTAAGACTTTTTAGATTCTTAATTTGTTAATTTCTCTCACACATAACCTCCGTAAATAAACTTTTCATAAATCCTAAAATCAAGAAATTCCACCCTCATTTGATTCTGATTTTTCTTTAATAAAAAAAATGAGAATTTTGTCCTTCCAAAAAACACTGAACCATCTTTTATACTTACATAATTTCCACAATACATTCTCTTTCTCTTGCTCTCTTTGTAACAAAATCATATCCCAACAAATACAATTCTGTTTTTCTTCTTTCTTTTGACTCTTATTGCCATCATCACTCCAATTATTGCTTTAAAGTTCTAAATAGCTTCAGTAAGGGACAACGTGGCAGGTGGATGTTGTTGATCACACTCTCTCACTCTATTACTCTATTACACACACAGTCAGCCAGCATTCATGTTCTCTTTCTGCTTTGCTTTTGTTCTGTTTGGTACCCTTTATTTCCTTTTACATAATGTTTCCATAGGCACTTTCTTCGAGCAGTTATTTTTCATTTGTGGCTTCATATAACTCATGGTAAAAGAAGTTCTCCTTTCTTCAATTTGGACTATTGTGTTTGTCACACATTTCTTTCTTTCACCTCAGTGCCTCATAAGAGGGGACCAGTATTAAAATTGTGTTACTTTCACCTCTCTTTGGTACTTGTTCTACAGAATGAGTGTCTCCGTGACTTTGTATATATATAATGTCTCTGATACCGAAAGTCAATCCCTCCTACAATCACTATGTATGGTTTCCTTGAACCAACAGTTGCTTTCCATTAATTCGTACCTTCATCTATGAATAAATAATATATATTATATAATATATATATATATATATATATATATATATATAGTCTTTATAGTCCCTATGTATATAAATTGAGAAGTATAGGTAAAACTCGCATGACATTTTTAGTGGGCCGAATATTAAAGCTATTGAATGGCTGTTATTAATAATTGTTAGGTCGGTGAAATGCAATAGCAATATTAATCAATGAAAACACATGTACAGACTCAAATACCTTGTACTTCAATTTGACATTATGATTTCAGCTCTTAGATTATTAATTTGGTTTTAGAGACAGCTGGTTCTTTTTTTTTATTATTATTAATTAGCAAAAGAAAGCGTGTATAATTAATAAAAAATTAGTACCAAATCAGGTACTCCTAAATTACAAAGTTTGGATGATAAAGATTCTAATATTATATTATGAATTAATTTTCTTAAAAGTTTTAAGCAGTTAAGTGAATATATTTTGATAGCTTTATATTGCATTTTGTGAAGATATCTAGCATTTATTAAGAATATAATTAAAACATTTCATAAAACCTGACTAATTTTTTTAATTAACTTTTGAAAATGAATTAAGCATGATTCGTTTTTAATCCAACTCTAACACATTAACCCTTCCCTAAATAAGATAATAATAATTTAAATCTTACGTTTAACCGGTAAAGTTTGTAATATATATATATATATATATATATATATATATATATATATATATATATATATATATATATATATATATATATATATAGACCGTAATTAAATTTAAGAGGAGGAAAAATTAACGAGGACAGAGTACAAAGTGTAATTGAAAAAATAAAAAGGGAATTGAATTTAGCGCTCAAAGAGACCCGTTTTGGTATTACAAATGTAGATTCCAAGCTTGTCAATGGTGGCTTCTGGTGGTATTTATCCTGACCATTCCTGTCTATGTTTGGTCTTATTTGGGGTCCATTATAGTCATTTCAATGAATTATGCTTTCTGGGTGTCTCAGTTCTTTAAAACCACATCTCCTTTTTGCTTTTTATATCTATGGTGGTTGGTGCTCTCAAACCCTTTCAATAATACAAAATCCTCTCTCTCCAACCGTTGAATTGGTTTTGAGAAGGTTCAAAATGGAATTTGGAGAATGAAAGATACGGAAAAGAAATATGCCCTATCTGAAATTTTCTCCTTTAGCTGAAAATCTCAAAAGTAAAAGTCTAGGTACCTTAACCTAAGACCATGCTTCATGAAAAACCATTGTACAATATTTGTGTTAATGCCCACCCTTTATCTCTTACAATTTAGTGAAAACTGGTGTTCCAGATCAAAACCATGATTTAGAAAGGAAATTCAGTTCAGGATAGTTGCTTATGGTGTGAAAAAGAATAAAATATATTTTTATTTTTATAAATATGATTAATTTTTTATTAGTTTTGGTTTTTACAAATTTTAAAATTTTTAAAATTAATCCTTAGTATTAATGATTATTAAACATGTAACATATGTTATTCTAAAATGATCGTTCATCTAACATTATATATATATATTACGTTATTATTAAATATTGAGAAATTACTTTTAATTTTTAAAATATATAAAAATTAAAACGAACAACTTTGTTTTATAAAAGAGTAAAGCGAAATGATAATATATTTATAGAGACTAAATATATATACTTAATTTAAATAAAAATTACATGAAATTATATATTCGATATCATTATAAAAAATTATTTATTAATATTTTATTACCATTGTTAATATATTTTTTTAACAAAAACTAAACTATTAATACAAATATTATAAATTTATATTAACAATAAAATATTTTGAACTAGCAAATAATATTGTTAATATAAAATATTACTATATACTATTAATATGTAAATATTAGTATAATATATTATTTGTTATTATAAATTTTCAAGATTTATGCTAACAATTTAATTTTTGTTAAACGAACTCCTATACTAATAAAAGTTATTCTTACAATTGACATACTTTTATGTGCTAGTAAATAGATTTGTTTTTTTCCAGCAAATCGGCACTACTGTACACTTCTAGGAAGGAATGTAATCTTTTGTCACAAATCCGAAAAGTTTATTATATTTATTTATTTATTTCACAGCCAATTAATACATAGTATAGGTATTGGAAGTAATTAGTTTATTATTATTGTTTTTAGGTTTATTAATTAACGAATCCAACACGAAAAAATAAGCTTAAAATTTTTAAACAGTAGTTAAGTAGAACGATCAGGTCTTTAAAAACTAAATTTGTTTATTATGGAAAAAATATAATAAGGCTTGCATCAGCTGTCAAAAATAAAACAGCAGTTCTAGGATAATTGTTTCTGCGAGGGCTAATTCCTTATTAGTTATTATTATACTCGTGGGATTAGTCTTATTTACAACAATATTTGCATGTTAAAGATGCATTAATACACAGATTAAACTTAACATTTATATTAATTTAATAATTTTGTATAAAATAAAAAATTATCAATTCAACAAGTACAATATATATATATAAATTATATTATATAAAAAAAACTTGAATACAATAAAAAATAAAAATTATAAATTAAAGTATATAATTATATATAAATAGTTGAATTAATTTTTTTATTAATTATGATAAAAAATATTATATTTTTAATTGTAATTATTTAAATAAAATTTAATAATCTATATATATATATATATATATATATATATATATATATTATAATAATTAAATGTTCTTCTTACCTGAGTTGTGTGTGTGTGTTGGTGATGGTTGGAAGTTGAGATAACAAATCGCATGGCCACTCGTCTTAAACCCCCAGTCTGTTCCCACTTGTGCTATGAAATATATGGTGGGTCTCATGATAGATCTTAAGAAGGAGCCAAGTTTTGAAAATTTAAATTCATGCATTATTATCATTATCATTATTATTATTATTATTATTATTATTATTATTATTATTATTATTATTATTATTATTATTATTATTATATAGAGTGTCTATGATATGGGATTGGATTCATAAGTTACTCCAAAAAAATGAAAAAGGTAAATAGTTTTTATAAGAATGTGATAGCATCTAAATTATTGACGGGTGGGTATGATACATGGAATGACAAAATTGTTAGGAAAATTTGGAGGTCCAAAATCCTGAGAAAATAGTCATTAAATTGTTCTACTTACTCCTATGACTTGATCATATCAAAAGGGCAACAAATGCAGTTGTAGTGCATGATGGTTCACTATCATTATGGGTTTATATTTCTTTTCAGCCATGTATATCATCCAAATGTGTTGTAGTGGCATACATCATCAATTGGGGCTTTTCACACAACGCCAATGGTTCTTGGGACCCTTAACAGTATAATTCCCCTTAAGAGAAGGAAATATCTTCGTCCTAACGTCCAAAACTTAGAATGGACAACTCCTTCTAATATTATCATCAGCAGTATATAGTGAATGTCGTGACTATGAAATTATACAACTTTTTATGCGCATAGGCCAAACCAACTATCAATGTAGTTTATAAAGGACAAATATTAGGACGTTTCCTTTCTTTCTCTTCTTTTTTGTGCAAATTTTATTTCCTTACATGTAGATGTGCATGGAAGACTTGCAAGTAAGAGTCAATGATTATATAAATATAGAAACTAAACTCTCTAAATTACATTTAAAGTGCTATAGGCAGTGGTTGGATGTGGGGTATATTTATCTTAAATCTCAGATTTACTAAATCACATATCCTTCTTAAGGTCCAATTAGTCATATGTCGCGACATGCTTGAGTCTATTATCATAGCAAAATTAAAGGGAGTTATTCTTCTTATTGCGATTGGCGTTAGTATCCATCACGGTGTTTGAAATAGAAATGGTAAAATAGGTTATTTAACTTAAAGAAGACAACGGATCTGATTAAAAAAATTTAAATTTTAAAATAATGTTTAAATTAGGTAAAAGTTCAAATTTTATATTTCTTATGAGTTTTTATGGCAAAGTTTAAATGTGAATCAAATTTTAAAAAAATTTAATTTAATTTAAAATTTACATTTTATTAATTATGTTTGGATCAATTTGATTATTAACCATTTTACTAGCTCTAATTTAAAACAAAGTTGTATCCTGTAGATTTATTTAAGATGACCTCTTTCTATATGATTTAAAGTATTCTTCATCCTTACAATAATATGAAATATATTATTTCTATTCAAAATGTTTATTATATTTTTACAATTTATGTTTTTATTATATCACCCTTTTTTTTTATCTTCCAAGTTAGTAAAAAAATGTAAAACTTGTTAGTAGGAATGCAGTTTTCCCAATCATATTTCCTCTGGTTGATAAAATATATTATAAAAGTTATAAAGATATCCATTTTTATAATACTTGACATGAGGAGTAAAACTTATTTAACCCATTTTGGCTAACAAAGGTTGCATTGATCGTCAAATATGTGACTTCTGATTAGGGGTAAAAATAGGTTATATTATTTGTTAGGAGCTTATGATCTGGTTTATATATATTAAACTAGGTTAACTAAATAAATAGGTGCTTACCAAAAAAAAAAATTATTAAATAGGTTAGTCTAAAATTTTTTAAACAGTCCATTTTATTAAAAAAAATATATCAAACTTTAATTTATTTAAAGAGTTTTTTAGGGTTAATAAGTTGACTTATTTAAATAATAATAATTAATATAATACTTTAAAATAATAGTTGTTATATTTAGAAGATTGAAGGATAAATTTTTATATTTATATAAAATATTTTATTATAAATTAAAGTTTTAAATAGATATAAAAATCAAAGTTAAACTTTAAAAAAGTTAGAGAAGAACTTAAAAAATTACCTATATCAAAATAAACAGGTCAATTTTAAAATTTAAAATTGTTTGTATAGAGTAAAAATTAAATTATTTAATTTAAATAAAAAATTTAAAATTTATCATCCAAATAAAAAATTTAAAAATGTATATATATATATATAAGTTTTTTTATTCAAACAATATATTTTTAAATAAAAATATTTAAATATTTAAATATTTTAAATTTTTTAAAATATTAAAATATTACCTTCAAACATAAGACAAAAAATATATTTTAATAAATATAGATAGATAGTGATAATTTTAATTTTTAATAAATTAATTTTTTAACAAATATATATATATATATATTTTATCAAAAATTATTTATTAAAAAATATTTTAATAATAATTTAAATAATATAATTGAAAAAAATTTAATATATTTAGCATTTATACCAATATAAAAAATATCTATAAAATATTATTTTTTTTAGTGAATATCGGTGCAATTTGATTTTTCACGGTAGAACTTTTCATTTTCATTTTGAAAATTTTGAGCAAGGATGTTGTGAGGACGATATAACTAGTTTACTAAAAGAGTCATTTTGTCGGCTAAAGATACATATTTTATAAAGATATTTAGAATTTTATTTTATTTTGTAAATTATATAATTTTTTAAAAAGATTTATTTGAACTAGGAAATTTTAAAGTTTATAAGTTTAGAATTTATAATAGTAAGTTTAAATTTTTTTAGGATGATTTTTCTTCATACACAACATGTAAATTTAAGATCTTATTAAAAATATGTCAAATATATATATCAATAGAATCACCATATATAAACCATTTTAAAAATATCATTATCTATATTACATTAATTTTTATTTAATTTTGAAAACTTATCCCCTGATATCATAGACTTATTTTATTTTATTTCCTTTTATTGCACTCAAAATATTCAAAGAATAATATTAAGAAGGCATGCTTAATTAATTATATAGTGAAGAATTAGATTGGAAGAATAAGAATATGCATAGCCTCTTTTGATAAAAAAAAGCCGATTATATTTTAGACATTAAAGTGTGAAGTTAATTATTATTACAAATACAAAACTAAATCAATTTAAATTTTTTGAAAATACAAGCAGTTTTATAATAAATAATAAATTTGCATGTGAAAGAGACTTGTTAATTGGGACACTCTGTACACAACATTTACCTTTAACTAGTTTAAAAAATAAATAATTTAGTAGTAATATCTGTAATTTAATATGATAGATACGGTGTCCTTTAATTTTTTTTTAAAAATAAAATTAAGTATAATATTATAAATATATTTAATATTGTTCTCTAATAAAATGAAAATTTATAATTTATAATTCACATAATATAAGTTAACATTAAAAATTAATATCATCGACTTAAGATAAAACTTCAATTTTAAATAAAATTGTAGGCCAAGAAAAAAAGCTTCCATTTTAAATAAAAAAGAGTAAGCAAAGAAAAAAAAATTAGGAGGAAAAGGAAAAAGAAAAAGATGGATGACGCTAATCGGAAAAAATAAATATGAAAAAAAGGGAAAAAAATCACTGAGCAAAAACACAAAAATTCCTGAAATTCCATTTTTAAATATTTCGCTAATTACCACTTTACAGAATCTTGGTATGGAACTGATCACACGCCTTCTCTTTGTTTTACGCTGTATAATCAGTCAATCTTTGTTTAAAACTTAACTATAATTTATATAAAAAAATCTTGTAATATTTTTTAAAGACATTTTAAATAATATTGATATATTATTTATATATTGCATAATCATTTTTAAAATCACATAAAATTTATGAATAAAAATAAAATTAATAAATAGTAAATATTTTTATTATTAATAATAAAAATTTATTGTGTAAAATAAGTTTTTAGAAATATACAAATTTTAAAATTGAAAAATATTAAAATAAAACAGTGGTTTTATTGATATGATATATTAAAATTAAAAATTAAATTTAAGTTAAATTTTGTTAAGATTATAATAATTTTAAATTTATTTATTAAAAAGGAAATTTTTAATTAGACATGGTATATCAAATTTAAAATTATAATATAAAAATAGTTATAGTTATTATTATTATTATGTAAATTAAGTTAGCTCATAACAAGACACTTTAAGAGTGTGTTGATTTTTTTAAAAAAGTAAACGAATAGTTAAGAACGTGTTAAAAGTAAAATACTTAGAAATGGTGTTATTAATCTTCTTTTAAAATTGTAAAGGTAGACTCTGGATCTCTTGGTTGAGTCATGACGCTAAAGACTATTTTAATGCAGACATAATTAAACGATTCCCTAAGATACAAAATATAAAAACGATGTATATCATTCAATAAACAGTACTGTATGACAATTATGGTTTGGTGGTTTAAACTTATTATAGGTTTGGCTTGTTCTTCTGTAACTAATGTTGCTTACTTGCTTCCGATTTAGAGTGGTCACGCTCGAGTCCCAATCTTATTTTGTTTAATTATTCTTTGAATATAGCAAAGTTAATAAAAAATGGATCCACTGATATAATTCAAGGGGAATATATGCTTAAGATTTTTGCATGTATCGTTTTTTCGTTGTCTCAGTCAAATCCAACTCCAAGAAAATGGATAGTACATTTGGCGGAAAATATACGAATAATGTTTTCATCTATCTATATTCGATTTATGTGATTTACTTAATTACTGTGATTTCTTTGATACTTTACATTTTATTTTTATTTTTATTTTTATTTTGCTAAAAGTTGAGATCCTCCTTTCTACGTCTGTTTTCGTTAACGCCTTCATCATTTTTTGTTAGTATAGTTTTTCCCTTCATCTTTATCTTGAATATCGTTTGAAGAATTTAAAAAAGTCAAGCTTTCATTTGCTTGTCCTTCTTTCATTTAGGGTTCATATGTCTTATCCTCTTCTCTCCATCTTCTATGTTACAATAATTTACGATTTATTTTTGTGTATTATTGTTGGTTGGGTTTGAAGTTGGATGTTTAAATTTGTTATCTATACTTTTTGAATTTTAAAGTAAAAAGAATTGTATTTCCTTTTTGTTCTTGTTTGGTTCTATAAAAAAAAAATAGTAGCTATGAAAGAAAGTTGTTTATATTTGAATGTAGCTAAGATAATTAAGGTATTTTATTTTTATGTTTTTGCCCAGGCAAGAAAGAATCATGTTAAAGTGGTTATTGAAGTTGTTGAAATATTTATATTTATTGTTTGAACCATCATTGTGTTAAAAATTTAATTTTATTCATATTTAAAACTATTTTGTTATTTATAATTGACTTACTTTATCATTATAGAAAAAAAATAATAATGAATGTAAATTTATTGAATATTTTGAAACTTTTGAAGTTAAAGGGTTAAAGTTATAGTTTGGAAAGAATCTTTAATCGCTAATTTTGTACGGAACAACTTTGAAGCATGTTTAACATTTTGGATATTAAACCTTGTATGATATGATAATGTTGTTGGATGTTGTTCTGTATGATTTCATGCAGATACATGTACAAACAAAATGTTATCCTACATAACTGGTTGAGATCAATAAAAATTTTATAGATGCACATAAATATCATATAAATGAGACTTTATTCCATATGGTTATTAAATATTTCGGATGATATGAAAATATCTAGTAGATTGTTATATGAATTAAGTTGTAAGTTGATGGTGAGTTGTGAAGATTTTAGCGTACAAGAATTAGTTATTCCATTTATACTTTTAAATATTTGTTTTTCGTTAGGATCATGCATAATTGGTCAAAATGTTGATTTTAACGATTCAAACAATGATTCTTATATGAAAATATTGTTTGAAGGGAAGAAAGTAAATAATTATCATAATTTTGATAATTTTTGTATATTATATATATTTCTTGGGTTTATTAAGTTTTATTTCTCTAAAAAAATTGTATAATATATGATAATTTGTTTAAATTGTTAGATGACTTAAACATTATTGATGAATTTAGCTGGAAAGATATTGTGTATATAATATATTGTTTGAAAGTTTAATTAGAATTTCTCATTTTGAAACAAGGAAGGAATATGTATAAGATGCATATGACAAGTTGTTCAATTATTTTGTAGGTATGTATATGTTTTCTTGTATCAACTTGTTTATGAAATGAAATTATTTATCTTGTTTTGTTAACATTTATAATTTTAATTATTTATATGTAGATTTTGATGTTGGAGCAATTGTGGTATTGTATAAAGAGATTGGAGTATACTTAAATTTTTTTTTATTATATTATAAATTGATGAAACATTAAAAAATGAATTCTAAAATTGAGTGTTGCATTTTAAAAATATTGTAAATGTACCATTTTTATATTTAATATTTGAATTGATAACTTTTATTTTCCATTGTAATGTTAATGAAGTTTAATTTTATATTATATTATATTGTTGAAAAATTGACAACACGAAATGCAAATGTTTAAGATCAACTAGTTATTAGAGCATTGAAGTTTACATTAATTATATTTACTAATTGGATACTTCTGATGGATGTATGGACAAATTGTTGATGAACTTGATGCATTGGTGGAAAAGAATAAGGAGTTGCACCATTAGCTCAATCTTGTTGAGAATGAATTAAGAATCATGAAGGATGATTTACAAATAACTAGTTTCGAACCCCTAAGAGTGGAAGGTAATGATGTTATGGATGATAATTGATGATGTTATTAAAATGACATGAAAGATACAATTGTGAATAAAATATCCTATATATACAAATGCATTAAAAGGCAACCTAAAAACTATGCCAAAAGATTGATTCAAACGTTATAAGTGACATATAAAACCAAAAGAAAGATAAATAAAGTTTGATTAAACTGTTATATATTTTTTATGTAATATTTTTTTTTTATGATGGATGAACATTCAATATTGTACGTTGAAGTTAACGATGTTGTATAATATAAAATTATGATTATTATGATGTGATTAACAATTTAAACTATTCATGATAAAAATACATAATTAAGTACATGTCAAAATAGGAAGTAATAGTAATATACTAACTATGAAATGCCAAGCAATACCATTGATACATTGAATTTTTGTATTTTTAGTATTACTTATGAGTATCTAAAAGGTTACCATCAATGTAATACAATAATTCATTCTCAAGCTATTGTAGATACTTTTTTATCTAGTATTACTCTTGTTTGATTGTATTAGATTTTGAAAACATCAAATAATGTTTCATACATGTTAACCTTATTTGCATATGATTGTTTTTGTGTGGTATCATATTAATTATTTTTTTTATTGTTTTATTGTTATTTTTTAGTACTTCAGGTGAGCGCTACTTAAACCTCTTCATGTTACATTGATGAAATTTTTTCTTCAATCTATTAACTTTTTGAACTCAATATTTTAACTCCTTTCTATATTTATTGACAAACCTTGTTGAGAATTTATCTTGTACACATAATATATAATGAAACATTTTTCTTTTTCTAATGCTTAATTTTTACCCATGTTATCAAACATTTTTTCAAGATTGGATATTATATTGATGAGCCTAGATTTAGGGAAGAACTCTTCGTAATCCATTGATTCTTTCCTCGTGAATTTTATGAAATTTGGTCATTATGTGATTATTGTTGTATATATAAAGATTTAGATGATTAGACGATACAATTGTGTGAGGTACATTGCATTGATTTTTATAATTTGTTTGAGGTGGGATGTTGTCGTGTGTATTCTAACATATATTATAAAAGGTGATCTAATTGATATCCATTAAATATGTATTTTGTAAGATAATGACCATAAATAATCGATTACCTTAACATAATAATTGATTATTTAAGCATTTGGTAACCATTTTTAGTGAAAATTCTGCTTAAATTTCACTAATTTTTCATTTGTGTATTTAGCTTGAAAATACTTTTTAATAAGTAAATTTAAGGTACATGATAGAAATGTATTAAAGGAATTAAAATCAGCCTCATGCTCTTTCTCCATCTTGTCTTGTAAGACATTGTTGTACTATTTAACAAACTCATGCAAACTTATCTTCAATTTAATATAAGTACCAAAAAAACATTCATGCTTTCATTCCTTTGAATGGATGACATTCCTACCTAGAACATACTTTTCAAGAAATGAAGCACCTGTTATGACCAGTCTTTGTACAACAAATTCAACCACTCATATGATGATAATGAATATTTTTCTATGAACTCGTGACATGATTGTTCAAATTCATTTTCAATTAATGACTTATATATTATAATTTTCATATTATCTTTAAGAGACTTCTAGTATATGTATCCTTTCAACTTTTAGGTATTTTTTTCATTATGTTTCATAAGCACAATTTATTTCAAGAGGATGGGAACATAATATCCAACATGTTTTAGATTGCTCTACATTGGTTTGTCACAATATTATGTGAAGATTTCTTATTTATACATCGCAACCAAGCTTGAAACATCCAAATGAATGAGTCATATTTGCTGAGAATAGCAATCCACATCCTAATAAAATTGATTGGCCATGATGGTTAACTCCAACGAGCGGTGTAAACAACATTTCAAACTTGTTTGTCAAATATGTTGTCTCAAACAAAACATCATTCCTAAAATCTTCATAAGCTACTTTACTTCTCTCATAAGCCCAAATCAATCTTATAAAAACAACTCAAGTTTTGTGTTGCATCCTACCAAAATATTAAAGCAAATTCTTTGCTTATCCATCTTTCACAAGAGTACGATACTCCTTTCCCATAAAGTTGCAAATATCTCATTCAACAAATGTCAATTTAGCATATCCTCCTATGTACACAAGCAAACAAAATGCTTTATTCAAGTTTACAATTGCTTTGTTGTTGATCTCAATAGTCCTTTCGATATACATTAGTATTTTTCTATTTTTAGAAAATGACCTTGACTTCGTTGGACTAAGTTCATGGAATGTTTATCAATAACATTTTGAAGAACCTGTTGTCCATCATTTTGAAATAATGCACTTATTCTTATTGGACAATTAATCTTACTTGTTGGAAAAGTTTTTACATTGTCTAGCACACTTGAAGTGGTCATTCCTTTTCTTGAACAACATAGTAACATGTATCTTAATTGACCATTCTTCTTCTTCTTTTTGAATTTTTGAATATAGTTGCAAATCCTTTAGAAGTCACACATCTTTTACATGCCCATTTAAGTGCATCTCACATGTCAAATGTCATTTCAATAAAGAAATTCTTAAGTGTTGTTTAATTTTCTACTTTACTTTTAGGTAATTGTGAACAACTCTCATCTACACGCACATTCACCAAACCATAATTTCCATCCTCATTTGAAGAAAAGAAGTGACCATTTGTATTACATTCAAGGAATACCTAAACTCACAAAGAAATATTTGTTGAATTTTTTTACCATAGGTAAACTATTAAAAGAGGACAAAAAGGAATAACTGAAAAGGTTCCAACCATACAATTTCACTGCATGCATGTGAATAAATAAAAAATAAAAAATTTATTTAATCCCCGTCCACGTATGTAAAAAATAAATGGTTTAAAACTTACAAGTTCAATGGCTTCCTACGATCTATCACCTCCCATGCCTTTTTATTCACTTGCTTCATTACTTCTTGACTTTAACGCATGACCTTAATAATAAACTCTAATCCATTTTATAGTAACAAAGTTTGATCGCATTAGTGACACATAATCAATTATATAATTTTTCAAAGGGTAAAGTAGTCATAAGCAACAATAATAGACAATATTCTTAATCGACTATAACAAAATTTAATCTATTACTAAACCTTAATTCCAAACCTTAATTAAATGTGTTTTTTACCATTAACAATTATCACAAAGTTATAATCGATTACACATACTTCATGTCTAATGTATGAAATGAGTTAATTGATTAATTTTAATAATACTCGGTTATTAATGATATCATGTTTCAACTTTTTTTATTAAGAAAATCCAATAATCAATTCTCAAATACTACTAGCCAATTATATTAGTCTTCTCTTAACTCATCTTTAACAAATAAAATGAAATAATCAATTACATCATATCTAAAATTGATTTAGAAAGGATTTTTATAACTCCATATATTCTAATGAACTTTGTTTGCAGATAAAACAACATTTATAAATACCATATCCATTCATAATACTTTAATGTATTCACATGTTTATGGTCAAACAATATATCATAGAAAAAGTTCAATAATTTATACCAAAACAACCTTCTATTAATGGCAACAAAATTTTTCATTCAAATATCACAATTGTTTTTAAAATGAGGTCTTTGTATATCACTTCAAACTTAAAACATTTGAAAACCAAGATAAAAAATTACAACCCCAATGTTGTCGAAATTCATCGGTACATGGCAACATAAACCCTACATATTTAGGGAATTTAGTCAATATCTGCATCGTCACTTCTTCTTCTTAAGCTTCATCTCCATTTTGACTTTGCCCTACAATATTTCATGTGCACTGGTTATAACACGATTAAATAAAATAATTACAATACAAATAAGGCCATAACATATACTACAATTAGTTGACATATCTCATCAATAATATTTTTCAAAATGCCTTATCTCTCATCATTCATTACATGTACCATCTAATGACATAATACTTTCCTTCGAAAATAATTTATATCCTCTTATATATGTATACATGACAATGGTTAAACCATAGACATATCAAGTGACAAAATCCTTTAATTCAAACTCTTATTCTTTGCTTTCAATGACATTTGCTAACTAACAATATTATTCTTATTGTAGAACCCTTGTTTCCAATATGAATAACCAATCTCTACGACATCCATACCCTTAATTATTGAACCGTTCTAATGATCTTTAAAGGTAAATGATAATTGTTTAACCATATAAATTTGAAAGAATAAAAGTTTACAAATACATTCCATTATGAAAAGAAAAATCATTAAAAATAATTACAAATCAAACTTACTTACACTTCAAATTTTATGTGTGAATGCATATGATATAATATCAGTTGAATTCGAAACATTTCTCTAACAAACAAATCGTGGAAAAGATTTGGATCTTAATGTTCTATCAATTAGTTGGACATATACATTTATTATTTTCCAAACCTAGTACCAAGATGAAATATATGACCAAATTGACTTTTTTTTATTTCACGTAATAAATAAATAAAAGCTTTAATAAAAACATCATTTCAATACCTATAAAAAAGGTACGCATTCTCTTAAATGAATTTGGAATGTCTTTTCCCCTTTTACATGAGAAACTCGATTCAACTCATCACTTAAAAATTGATACACTGCCCACCTCCAACCATAAATATCCAAATTATCTAAATCAACTAAAATCTTACAAAAACTCTTATAATGAAACATACAAGTAGAATTAGAAAAAAAAAATCTATACATGCTAAATGTATATACATTTGAGAAAAATCATCAACAATTCATCTAACTTTTAAATAATTTTGTCACTTATGATGTTCTTTACTCCAAAGAAATATATTATGTGATAATGATCAACCTCATTCAGCGAATAGTAATCCTATTTATGAGATTTTAGATTTATGATTTTGGAAGAATAGAAAATAAGAGATGGTGAAATTAAATGAATTATTAATTATTGATTCTTAAATATAATAATGTAGCATTGGAACTAATTATCTCAATGTTTTGAACTAATTGCTTAAACATTAACAGTTGGATGATGTAATTATTATGATAAGAGAAAAGTGTAAAACATTAGACAAATTTTAACAACAAAAATTTCTTTTAAAAGGAACAAATGTAACATTCTCATTTAAAAAATAAATAAATATGATGAGTGTGAATTGCATCATATGTAATTGATCTCGAATGTCTTCCGAGAGAAAGCCAGCAATTAGAAACCTAAGGAAATAAAGAATTTCAAAACTTAAAAATAAAAGAAAAAAGATAGTTTTTGTTTAGAGAAAATTTGTCAAATTTTAGCTAAAATGATACTAAAATTGAAAGATTAATCAATTAGAAACATTTATAAAACTAGATATTACATTGAACCTTAATATTTGGTAAAAGAATAAGACTTATGTGGAATTCGAAGTAGTTCTAAAGTTCATTTGATTTTAGAATAAATTTTATTTGATTTTTTGAAAAATTAGAAATTTATGTTAAGGATGTTTAATTTAGTTCTGGATCAAATATGATGTTTTGTACTAAACTTAGTAGTTAATAAAAGTATTTAGATTTTCTTAAATCTATTATTTTTCTTTGAGATTTTAGCATGGTCATGCCTAAACTAAAATAATATGAATTTTTTGAATTTATGAGTTTTCATAGCCATGCTAAAATTCAACATGACCATTCCAAGAAAAAAAATGTACATATTCTTGAATTTATGATATTGTGAAGTTATGCTAATCATGAGTTTGCATAGATCAACTGAAAAATTTGCACAATAGTGCCAAGAATAAATGGATATGAAATTCTAGATTTATTAGTGTCAAGAATAAATGTATATGAAATTCTAGATTTATTAATTTACATGGTCGTGCTAATCTTAGCATGATCATGTCAAAATTTAAAATTTTATGAATTTCTAAATTTATGAATTTGCACGATTGTGCCAACAATTTCATATTAACTGATAGGCTAGTGCTTGAACATGGTGTAACACATGGAGCACGACCATGACAAATGGTAGAGACACGTGCATGAACGATTGAGAAAGCATGAGTATGCTAAAAGTTAGCACAATCATGCAAGCAGATTAAGCATGATTGTGCAAGACATTGAACATAGTCATACAAGTCATTTTGTTGAGTAGACATTACCACGCAACCTATTAGACGGTTGAAAATTGTATAAAATTATATTGAATTAACTATATTGATTTGTATTTCAACGAATTTGAGTTAAGCCCACATGATGATAATATTAATGTTAATATGATAGTGTTTTTTATGACATATGATGATTTGATAAATTGAATTCCAGTACCCATCATTGTTTTGATAAAGTGATAATGATGATGTATTGGGTCCATATTTATATTCATATTGTAAGGAAGACCAACTCGAAATAAGTGGGATTAATATGGTGTGGGACATAGTAGATCTCAACCTAATCTTGAGTATGTCATCATAGAAATTTTTAGAGAGACTAATGACAATATATCGATTGCCTTTTTTAACCTTGGTTGAGGTTTTTTGTATGAGATAATAAGATCTAAAGATTTATGTACGAGGTTTATTGATGTATATGACTTATAAAGAGAATGATGAAATAACTTTACATATAGAGTGCATGCTATGATTGATTTTATGATAGTTTTTTGTGATTGGTAAAGAACTTATATATTAAATTGTAATGTAGTATACTATTCTTATATAAATTTTTACTTGAATGGAAATGTATTACTTTCTCTTCTGTTATTTGCTTGTGTATGAAACTATTTTCTTAGTAAATATACGACGTGGAAAGTTCTATTACAACTTAGATATGGTTGTCGACTTAGCATGGAAGTTGAATCTTATAATGAACCTATAATGTTGATCATCTTCATTAAGATACGGAGATGAATATTGATGTGAAGAAGGAAAAATAGTCTAGCGTCTCAGGAATGCTTGCAACACCATGTGACAGAGCTATAAAATAAATGGCAAGAAGTTAAGAGAATGTATGAAGCTCATTGTGATGAGCTTTCTTGGTGTAGCCTCAAATTTTGTAACTATTATGCTCCTACTTTAACATCAAAATATAATTATCTAATTTTAAAGATTTTAAAAATTAAAATTTTTAAATATCCATATATTATTTATTTTGATTTATTTTTATTCTTATTAAAACGATTTTCATCAATTAAATTATTTTTTAGTATCTTATTCATTTAAATTTTTTATATTTTCAAAAATCAACTATATTATTAATATGTATTACACTAAAAAATTATCATTTATATATAAAAAAAATTAATTGTTAGAAAATTTTTGTTAATATAGATTGTCTAATAAAAACTAAACTATTTATATAAAATTTCAATCTCTATACTAATAAATAATATGTTATCCTAATATTTGATGAATTGATAAAAAATATTGATATTTTCTAATAACAAAATTATTTTTTAATATAATATAATATAATATATTAGTATAATTTTAAAATATCTATACTAATAATTTAATTTTTATTATAAAATTTTGTATTAATATAGATTAATTTAATATTAAAATAGTAATAAATGATTTTTTAATGTTATATATGTATTTATTTTAGCAAATTAGGTATAATTCTTTGAATATACTGAAAATTTCTCTAAGTTTCAAGGTGAAAGAAGAAAAGGAATTAATGCATGAAAAAAATTTGTCATCGCAATTTTATATACACAAAAAAAAAATAAAAAAATAAAAAATAAAAATGGAGGAGGGTAATGGTGAGAGGATGTTGTGATCCTGAATTATGGATAACATATGAGTGAAATTGTTTTGATCTGAAGCTTTGTACAAATATCACAATTGTTGGTGGAAAAAAGACTAGTTTTCCTAATACAAATTAAGATAAAATTAAAACCCGAAGATCTAGTAGGGATATATACCATAATTATCATGACAAAAGTTGGGCCGCACCATTTGACGTAGATCTTAATTAGTCTAACTATATAGTCGCTATTATAACCCTCTGTACTTTTCCCACTGTACCAAAAGAAGATATTTCCATCCATTTAACCCATTTCTTATACACCAATGTATTGAAATTAGGTTTTATGTTATGCATATAATCATAATAACAAGGAGAAAAATCAAACGGAAGGACACGGAAGAAGCAGAATAATCATTAATTATATAGCTTTTAAAATTAAGTAAACGAGTTGAATAGAAGTATATTAATATTATTATAAAAAAAATCTCCTTATTTGTTTGATTTTTCTAAACCATAAAATAAGAGCTCAAGTTTTTTTTTATCTAGATCTCATATTTTTTTATAAACAATCTTATTCAAATTATAAAAATTGTTATAAATTTAAAAAATTATATAATACAATTATTGAAAATTAAATCACAATTTTTAAATAAAACTATTTTAATTTTCAATCTCTTATCATTAAATCAAATTTTAATTGTTAGATAGAAACATTTTGACAACATACGTATTGCCACAAAATATATTACCATTAACTATTTCGATATCGTTGTTAATATATAAAATATCATAACAAATATTTATCTAATAATAAATATTTAATAAAATTATTAATTAAATAAATTGAAATTATATGCTTTATATATCATAAATATTGAATATAAAAAAAATTGTGCCTTGTATGGATAAATTAACTACATATGAATAAAGATTTATTCAATTCTAACATTTGATTTTAATTATTTAAATTTATATACGTTATAAATACGATAATGATAGATTTATAGATGGCCAAAAGTGATTGATTTATAGATATAAATAAATATTTTTTTATATTTGATTAAATTAAAACTCAAATTAAGTAATCTAACATCAATTATTTAATTAATTCTAATAATAAAAAAATAATAATAACAGTCTATTATATATCTATTATATTTATAAAAAAATATTTTTTCAATATAGATCATATCATTTAATAATACCATAATTATCTTATTTTCTTGCCCGAAAAATTTATATATTTTAATTAATTTTTATTATCTTATTTCTAGCTCTTTAATAAATAATCAAACCAAATATTTTTTTGAATTAAATTGTATTATTAAATTAAAATACTGACTATATTTATTATTGTCAATCAATCACTTTGATATATAATTTGAAAAAAAAAGAGCACAAGTAATTAATCAATTAAGTATATAATTTAACTTTAAAAAATTAGGTAAATATTTGTTTTTTTAATCAATGAATTAAATATGTCATTCCAATCAACTAAGTAAATATTTAATTTATCAAATTTTACATAATCAAGTAAATATTTGATAAATTTTTCACTAAATAATTTAGAAAATATTTTTTACATATTTTTTAATAATAAATAATTCTTAAATTCATTAATAATATCTATAATGAACTTAATTTTAATCATATTTATTGATATATATATATATATGCGGTATTATAAATAATGAAATATTTTAGTAAATATTATTTATTATTAAAAAATAGGTGTATATATACATTTATATTTTTAATTTTTATATAAAAAAGAAATTTTAGTAAAGAAAGTAAATAAGTTTTTTCTAAAAAAAACTAATTTCACAGCTATAAATTTTTTAATATAAACAAAATTATCACCAATTAAAAGTATCCATAATCTATTCCAATCATGGGAGTAAAATTTACAGAACTATATAACTTGTTTGGATAGCAGTTTAATTTTACATCCTGTTTTGATGGTAGAATATTTTTACGTGGAGTATAGGTTAGTTTAAGTGGGAGCTGGTTGATGAATGGTGTTTGATTGATGAAGGAAGCAAGCAGCATGATTATAATGGTATGGGGTCTGCACCCAATATTACTACATTTGATGGTACAGGCTATTCCATATTCTCCGCCATACATTCTTGTCAATCTGACAACCAATAAATGACATGCATGTGGCTCAAAACCTCTTCTCAGACAATCATAAAAATATGATGAATCGCAATTTTCCCAAAGGTAAGGTGCCATTACTCTATTACTATTCTGTTGTCAACCAAGTCCTTCCTAGCTTTCCTATTAAAATAAAATTAGATATCATATCTAATGTAATAAGGAAAAATATAAATAAAAAATAAATATTATAGATAATTTTAGTTTTTTTTATTTTACGTACATACTAAATCTCATACATATATTTTTAATATTATTTAATTAAAAATTTTCATTATGTATTTATAGACATATATTAAATATTTGTATTAAAATAATTTTTATTATTGTACATTTTCTTATATTTGATAAAATATACTTTCATATGGTTTTCAGTGCTCATAAATGTTACTTTTTTTTTAAAATATTGCTGGAAATAGTGAACAGCTTTGGATCGTAAAGGCCGATGCATTCAAATTAAAAAGATCACGTTTCTATAATTCTTTAAACTTGTAGTGTGTTAATTGTTAAATCTTGGGCAGAGTGATTTGTCAATATTTTTGTTTTTAATTATAAAAAATAGATTAAAATATTAATAAAAATTTAGATACATGTTATAGTTATAATTTAGATTTTAATAGAATAATATCATATGAGTATATTCTTTAAATTATTTTCATTAGAAAACTGAGACCATGCTCCAATTTTATCTACAAACAGGTATATATGTTAAACAATTACAAACAATAGTATAATTGATTTTGCACTGTAATAGATTTTTAAGAATGTCAAAACCCGTCGTTTATTATCGTTATAAAACCAGTTGTTTTTGTAATATTTTCAATTTAGCATCTTTAATTTGTAAATATTGTTAGACATTTTAATAAATAATTATTTGATAATAAATGAAAGAATAACTGTATTATTTGATATATATTTGAGAATATTGGATAGTGAAAAATATCCATAAAAAATATAAAAAAAATATTATATTTTTTACTTTTAAAAATATTTTAAAAACAAATAAAAAAATACATAATATTAATATTTATTTATATTCACATAATATATTAAAATTATTTTTGTTATTTATAATTTTTATATAAAAAATATTTAATTTTTTTTTTACAATTTTTAATACATAATTATTACATTAAAAAATTATATTATTACAATAATGCCCAACTAACCAAATTCTAACGGATTATATTATTATGATTGTAATGATAAAATTTATATGTATATATTTAAATTTTTTAATTTTTTATTTTTTTTTATTTTAAATTTAATATATTTTTATTTTTTATAAATTAATTTAATTAAAAAATTTTATTTTTTTCTATCATAATTATTTCCTTCACATAGAATTTATCAATCAATAAAATTTTTTATTCTTATTTACCATAACAAATTTTCGTTTTTTTTTAAGTGAAAATATTTTTATATCAAAAGTTGTCAATGCTAACTGATTTTTTTTTTATTTCTTTTTGTTCTTAAGTTAAAACGTTAAACTTTAATACCAATTGTGATAGTAGCGGAAAGTATTCCACTATAAAAATATAGAAAAGCATAAAAAAAAATTTATATTCTTTATTTTTAAAAATATTCATAAAAAAAATATAAAAAAATAAGTACATAATTCAGCATTTTACTTACATTCTTAGTAATTTTAAAAATATTTATTATCTTACAAAATTTTCATAAAAAGAATTATTTTTTTATAATTTTTAATATATAATTGTCAAAATTTCAAGTATATCCGAATTACATTATTATGATAATATATAATTATTTAAATTAACAGATTACATTATTATGATTGTACTTATAAAGTTTATATAAAATTTATATATATATATATTTTAAATTATTTAATATAAAATTTAAATGAATAGAATCCAAAAAAAAAAATTTACTAAAAATAAAAGAGAAGAATCAAGAAAAAATTTAAAATTTTTTAAAATCTTTTTATGTATAATTTTAAAAAAAAAATTAATTAAAAATTTTTAGACATCTTTATTAAAAAACATTATTCTTTTTTAAAATATTTTTCTCTTTATTTGCTTAATTTTTTTTTAATTTCCTTTTAAACTTCCAAATAAATTAAATAAAAAACAAAAACAAGTTTGTACATACAGTACTGTATGTTGGGTTTCAATTAAATTTTTCAAAAAAATTTTTAAACATGTTTAATTTCAACAAAATTCCATATAATTAAAATATAATACTATAATGTTGAGCAGATTTCGATTCTTAGACATTTTTATATATTATCCACTTGATAAATTTTTAGATGTATACAAAAAGGGTAATGTGTTAAGGAAAATTTAGGATAAGAAATATATTTAATATAATGTAAAACAAACGCATGATAAGTCTTATCTAATATTTCAAAAGAATTGAGGGGGGAAGCTATTTAATTAAAAAAAAAGTTAATAGAAATAGAATTATTGGCAAGCAAAATTTTCTCTTGAATTTTACCTTCAATATGTCGGCTCCTTCATATAATTCTATAATTGATTAATTGACTGGAAGGGCCTAGTTGCCGACTTCTGTGTGTTCGAATTTCTGACCAATATTTACATCTAATGATTATATATACCAATTCATAGTCATAAAGGATCTTTCTCTGAACGGTGACTATTTTGAGTGTGTCAACATATAGAGAATATTCATGGATGTTAAGGCATCTGGTTATTTGACACTTAAACCTCAAAAATCATTTTTTCTTTCTCAGCTACATATTGTCAAAGCTCAATGAGAACAAAATTATAATAATATAGAATTTTGACATCGCTGCCTAAGCTTTTCTCCATGTGGATTTTTCCTAGAGTTTGATCACACACTGTACAAAGGAAAGGTGTATATATTCTTCTCTAATAAATTTTATCCTGCATCCACCTAGCTCCTCTAATGAAATTCCAACAAAACCTTAAATTGGGAGTTCCGTTTTTACCGAATAACAAATCAAGTTACAAATCATAATCATGACATTATGCTTGTTTATGACAAAATGAATAGAATTCAATATATGATTTATAAGTCCCAATTAGGTAACTTAAAATTAATGTTTATATTATATCTAAATGATCATGATGTTTATTAGGTAGCTCTTAATCAACCAAATAAACCCACTAATATATGTATATAGTTCGGAACTGTATACTTATATTAGTTCCCGTGTGTAATGAAAACAAAAGTCTAATTAAAGGTCTTATGTAATTCCAAGATTGCGCTATCTAAAACTGGTTAACATTTAATATTTTCCTTTATACGACGAACAATTTGAATGAAATATTTAACTACCTCAGTGTACATGTCGGTTAAAGACCAATTATTGAGACAACGCGTAAAAAATATGGCAGAGAAAAAAGATAAAATAAATTTAAGAACCAAATGTCATTTCCTATACCTGTTTAGGGTACTTAATAGAATTTTTTATATAATGATAAAAAATTTAAATTTAAGATTGTACATAAATTATTTTAATTGTTTTTTATTAGATTAATTTTAATAATTTATCTTTAATAAATTTTTGGCATTTTTATATTTTATAATATTTTTACTTTAATATATATTATTTTTATTATATTATAAAAATAAGAATATAATAAATATATAATATAATAAAGGATATAAAAAATAATTATAATAAAATACTGTACTATGTCTATGTAATGGGCCTTCCGAACAGTGGATTAGAATTAGTGTTTCCTTCGATCGGTTCATTGCAGATGGTGGCACTGTGATATACTGAATAAAAAACCTACATAATTAAGTGCTTGATTAAAAAGTTGACACCTATCAGAGCTATAATTTTTTATCTACGATATCAGCCATTAAATTTAGGGGTTACTTCCCGAGAGTAAATGTGTGTTTGAATTTGATTATATTTCGCAGATTAAATTAAAAAATTAAAAGTTATTATTTATATATTTAAATATTGTTATAGAAATTATAATTTTCAAATATTTTTTATAAAAATAATAAACTTAATATAATTGAAATTAATTTTATGGTTAACTTTTATTTTTATTTTATTTTTAATAATTAATTATTTTAAACAATAATATATTTTCTATAATTAATTCCAAACTCATGAAGTGTTAAGAATCTCATACCGTCCATAATAAATTATGATCATCGTTGATTTAACCTAGGGTTTTGCAAACCCTTAGCATCTCGCCATCCCGTAAACTTGGTCAATGCTAAAGGCTTTTTCAATATCGTTCATAGAAAAAAATGGAATGCACAAAACATTGGAGTGTTAGTTTTTAAAATAATTTTTTTACAAGTATTTTAAGGTTTCTGATTAAGTAAATATTTTAAAAAAATTATTAATATATTATTAATTATTTTTTGCTTTTAATTTCTTAACCAAAATTCTAAACATTAGCAAAGTAGGAATTGTCATATGAGTATATCTGGACATGATTAAAAATAAAAATAAGGGTGAATAATCAAAACGGTTCTTGAAAAAAACATAAAAAACACTTTGATCTTGAAAAAACTTATTTTAATTAGGTATTAAAAAATTTCCATTCGGTCCACTTTAATTTCTAAAAATATAAACAAGTGAAATTTTAATTTTTACTTTTAATGAATCAAAATTTAAATTATCTGATTAGTATAATTTTAGGAAAATATTTGATAACTTTATTTTTTTAGAAACTAAATTAAATTCGAGTGAAAATTTTCAAATACTAAATTGGATATTTACTCTAAAAATATTGGAAAGTGTTTATTGCATCCAAAGATTAAAATTTTAGTATTTTAATAATTAAAAATAATTGATAAAATAGTAGATATTTATATTAATTGATATTTTTAGAATATTTAAAATAGATTTCGTTTTCTTAAAATAGCTGATGGGGAGTGTTTATGGAAGAGCTTATGCTTTATATGGAATTAATTACATAATATGTAATATATTTTATCATCTGGGGGTTATTAGTTAGCTTTAGTTTTCTCAGAAACATACAAATGGAGATGCAGACAAAAGCCCCTTTGTGTAGGTCTTTCTCACTCTCACTTGGGTCAATGATTTTTTTTTTCTTGTTTCTTGTTTTCTGTTTTCTTATAGTTCTTAGTGGCTTGTACACGGACCATTATAAAAATCCAATGAGAATTTAAAAATGGCAACAACATCAAAGCATTGTCCTAGAACTGAGCTTTCCCGTTTAAGCAATAAAATGAGACTCCATTTGATTAATTTAACAAGCAGAATATATATTCTATATTTAATTAGTGTACAAAGATAGAGATATTTATATGTATATTTAAACAGTGAGGAGAGGGGAAAAGGTGTCACACATGATGCTGTCTTTATGATTTAATATGCTTCATCCAAAAGTCACCTTACAAAATTTGACACATTATAAAGTAGGTTTTGACTTGGGAGGGAGAGGAGAGAGTGAGCTATTGTTGCCATCCCAATTCCCACCGTCTTCTTTCTTAGATGTGTTTAATGTGCATTTAAGTTTAATGTTTTTAAATTAACAAACAAAAATTGTAATATTTTAAACATTCTTTAATACATTACTAAAAAAATAAAATAGTTTTAAAAGATAAATAATAATATTTTTAACTTTTTTAAATTTTTTTAATAAATTTATATTTATTAAAAATTATTTACATTTTAGTAGAAGTTTATAAATGATACAATTGTTAAAATTTAATATATTGTGCATTAATTTATGTAATTATAAAAAATAATCATAAAAAAATTTAATTTTTTAGTGCAATTTTAATAATAATATTAAAAATTAGAATATTTAATATTATTAGTATATTAAATTTTGTAATTTTAATAAAAATTTATTAGACAAAATTTTAATATATATCTTTGAACATATATTAAAAAATTATTTTTACAGATATATCTAATGGAGGTTAGGTCTAGTAAAAAGAGTTAACTTTGCAATGTGATGAATTATGATTTAAATTTTTACTAGACACTCATTTAGTATATAAGTGTACGTCAAACATAATTATTTCCTACGGACGGAGGATCTATGAAAATATAAAACATTGGGAGTCAGTTTCTTTCTCATACCTAATATATAAGCGTGACCATTCCAGATTTCTTAATTAGATTTTACGAAACAATACAATTATATTTTCTACAGGTCACGTAAGTTATTTCAAATTTTATAACAATTATTTGAGTGTCTTAATGTGTAGTTGACTAGCACAAGTTTATAATATAGCTTTTATTAAAAAAATATATAATAAATATGTTCTAAAGAGGGTTTTTTAACATTTTTTTTCTGAATATACAAAAATAATACAAATACTTATAGCTTTACACAAAATAACATTAAGGATCAATTAATTCAAAATATAAGAATTATTTGTCTCGATCCTTTTTTGGACACTATTTAGATGAAATTATTATTCAAGTTTATATATATAATTTAATATTTAAATGTAAGTTTGATAGAAAAACCAAATTGTCATTTTAATTTATTTCAAAATATTAAGTGGTATAAAAAAACATATTAAGTGACCCTTTTGTACAATATGAAAAGCTTATATTTAAAATGTATTTTTTTATTTTATGATTTTATTTCACAATATTCAACTCAATTTTATTTAAATATTTTTTTTTCTCTTCATCATTATAATTTATCTTGATATTTTAGAAATACTTAATTTAAACATTTGGATTATTATATATAAGAAATTTTTATAAATAGATAAAAAGCAAAGTTATCTGAGTTTATTTTGACAAGTTAAATTGTATTTTTTTACACTGAAAATTTATATAATTTTTACTATGCCATTTTAATTTTCTATTGTGAATAAATTTTAACTAAATTTTAATTATATAACTTATACTTAATGATATATATATATATATATATGTATTATATGTTAATTCAAAAATTACAAAAATATAAAATGTAATTAAGAAGTCACGATTTTTTTTTCTGTTAATAGAATTTTTCTTATATAGTATATAAATACTTGTATATTATCACTCAATTAGAAGTTATACTAAATATAAATTTTGAAATAATTATTATATACTTTATTTTTTTAATTACATAATTATCTAGAAATGAATAACAATGTAAAAGTTATTTATATTATCAATTTATTGCAATTAAATTGATAATATTAATATTTTAGTTTAAACACATGATTGATGAATCTTGTTATAAATTATTTAATGTATTTTTTAAACTATTAATTAGAAAATTTTTAGTGATTTATGAGTTGACAAACATTTTTTATTAAACATTAATTTTCATTATTTAATTCCTTTTTTTTTTGTTACAAATAGTCATTCATCCTACTAATTTTACAATTGGAACTTTACAAAAGAATTTATTTAAATTTATGAGAAAATTGATAATAGGCTCAATTGTTTTTATGAAATAACTATATAATATGTATTGCTAATGCATAGTTTTTTAAAATTTATATATTGAGAAATGATAAAATGCATAAATATATAAATTTGATAAATATGTTTTGTTTTCTTATCTAGCGAGGGACATACTTTTAGTTATAAAATTAATTTAGTCAATAAGATGTATTATCATCTTATATATGTTTAGATGTCTTAAATATCATTCCAAGGATTCAAATTGTAAGATCCAATATTATGAAATGACAACGATGATAAGAATACAAACTTGTACTAACTCAACCATTTCTTTTTATATATATTTTTAAAATATTTTCTTACTCATTGATAAGAAACTAATCTTTTATGGAAAGTCAGAAATTAAAGATAAAGAAGGACCTTCCACTAATATTTTTTTTTTCACACACTTAAGCTACAACTTTTTGAAAAAAAAAAACACGTGTTTATGAAACTTGGGTTCCATTGGAACGAAAGCAATACATCTTGATCACGTCTATTTCTTTTTTAACTTAGATGCTTGCGCCAAATAATATGTATTAAATTTAAGAAATTCCGCATATGTAGTCTTCTTATCCTCTAATGTCTGATTTGTAAATGGTATTTTCTCCGGTACCTTTGTAAATTTGGGGGTACGGTACCCTGAGCAATAAAAAACAGACATGTGTACAATAACATTTATTATGGTCAACTTTTATATTAGAAAAAAAAATTAAAATATTTATATTTTGATCCCATTTTTATCATAATCATATTTTATAATATTTGCAGTTTAGCCCTTAAATATAACAATTTTTTTTAATCAAAATAAAAAGATGTTGAGTTAAGTTAACTGAAATGCTATTAGGGTTTATGTTGAGTTGAGTTAATATGATTTTTCCCTAATTCTTTTTTCTGTTTTGTTCCTTTCCTCTACTCTTTGCCGTTCCGCTCTCTGTTTTCGTCCTCTCATGTTTGCTGTTCTCTGCTTGTTGTACTGTTCATTTCGCTCCGCACCATTGTTTGTTCCACTCCGCTATCCTTCGACATTGTTTGCGTTTTACTTGTTTGAACCATTTTTAGGTACATTTTTTTCCCAACAAAATCATTTGGGTAATATAAAGATGGTTTTTGTACATCCTTTATGTGTACATTTTTTTTTTATTTTTCCTTAAATGTTCTTTGTAAATATCATCTTTTTCTCCCTTTGATTTTTTTGATCCATTTGTTGGTGACCTTACCTTGGCTTGCGTTCCGTTGCATCTATTGTTTGTATTTCCTCATCTGAGTCTGCATGCAATTAGTTTTTCCTTCCTGTTATTGTTGATTTGTATCTTCGTGTGTGTAGACAACATCTACAGAAACATAAATCTTCGCTGTGAGTGCTTTTGCCTTTTTTGTTACCTATCTGGGTGCTATTTTAATTAAAAAAAATTTCTATATGAAAGGATATTTTTATATTGTTTGTGATTTTCCATATTTTTAACTTGTAAAATGTATGTTGGCACTTAATTTAGAATAGAAATTAAAAAGAAACTACAAATTGTTTGTGCTTGGTTTTGAAATAAGCTAATTCCACTTCTTGCTAATGTATTTAATTATTTATTGTTTTTCAAAGTAGATATTCCAAATTTTTACTGGTTCATGATGAATAGCTTGCAAACATTGCATTGCAGTTTTCTTCCTCAAAGTTAATTTAGGATCATAATTATGTTGCCCTGCCAATCTTTTAGGGCTTATTCTAATTTTTAACAGATGCTTTGTCATGGTTGGACTTGGAGTTTTGATAGGTTTCTTTTCAACCATGATGCTTTTGTTAAAGACTTTATTGTCTTTGTCTATTTTTTAGTGGCCTTGATTGTTACTATTTTTTTGCAAATTATATTTACTTGGACATGAATGCAACTTATGCCAGATCCAATTGCATGAATGAAAATCTGAGCCATGACAAATCATTCAGAGGCATGACAAATCCTCTGCATATTAATGCCAATACATAAATTAAGCCTTGCTTCGCACCATTCGGTCTTCGTCTTTATCACACATAATATCCAGCTTATATCATTAGCAAAGCTTGCACTTATTTTTTTTCTTACTCATGCTCTCTTGTTTGTAACTGATATTAATATTTCCCTTTGATTATGCTGAAGACTGTTTAAAATGTGTTCTCAATCGGATTCTTCTCCTATGAGTGGTCTTTTATCATCGGACTCAAGGATTTGCTGCTGTGGACTACCTGTTATTTTGAAGACCTCTTGGTCTACTAAAAAACCTGGTAGAAGATACTACAAATGTGCTAGAAGAAATGTTTACAACAATGAAGTAAGTAAATTTATTTTAAATTAAATTGGTTTTGGATTAAAATTTTCTTTTTGAATTTGTAGGGATGTAATTATTATGATTGGGTGGATCCATCTTCTGATCATCATAATGGAATGCAATTGAATATGAATGCAATCCAATGTGGCCAATGCTCAAGTACTAGCAAAGAGCTGATTGAAATGCAATGTCATTTAAAAAATAAGGAACAGGACATTGAAAAATTGGAAGTGCTTAGAGCTGAAGCAAACAAACGGGAGAGAATGCATCTGAAGTTAATTTTCATTGTATCCAGTTTGGGGATAATTTTATTTGGTTGTTTAATTGCTGTTATTATAAGATGTGGTGTTTGTTTACGAAATTTTATACTTTAATTTCATAAGATATTTTGTATAAATACTATGTTACAAATATAATGTGATACTAGGTATTGCTTTGCAATATTTGAATGATTGCAAGTTTGTATTTGAATGATAATGTGTATAGTCGAATAAAAATTTTTCAGATTTGAGATTGTATACACATTTGTCTGGATTTAACAGTAAGATTTGTTTCTATTTACTTCTTGAGTATGCAAGGCGTTTTTATGGTTTAAGGCCTTATTATGGTCTTGTTAGTACTTGTTGAATTGAAATTGGATGATTAGATTCGACAACATTACTTATTCAAAAGTTGCTTTGTGAATTCCTATTCTATTTGTATTGACTGTTCGCTGTGTACAACATAAAAAGTTTTGATAACTTATCTTAACTGTCTAATAATGCATAAACAGAAATAACTCATATGAAGTCAATCGAATACAAGCCTCTTATTGTAAAACTTTTGAAACATACATTAATAAACCATTTTAGAATTGCATATACATCACACATCCTAGAAGAAGTGAAGACTATAGGATAACTAGTAGAAGATGCTGAAATAACTCGTGTTCTTAAATTTAATACTTTTAAAAACATGATTGCTTCCTTCTGCAGCAAGTTAATGATTTATTTGCTATTTAAACTGGTAAATAATGATTTCTTGCCCGAATCAAAACACAATAGCAGAATAACAAATAAAAGTAGCAGTTACAAAAAAAAAAGGAAATATAAGGGAAAGGACAAAGAAAATTAGTCCAATTTATTTTGACATATTCAATTGCTCAAACCAATCATCATTACAGTATACATTTTGTAACAAAATCTCTAAAAAAAAGAAAAAAAAAGTTAAATCTAGTTACATTATCACCACCGAGAAAGTCTAATTAACGTAACTTCTAGCCTTCGTTTGGTTCCTCTGAATTGGTAGTAATGTCAAGTGTCGTTCATTCCTTGCTCTTTAATTTATTGGCTGGTATCGACAGAGCACATCTTTCCTTTGTTGACGAAATGTTGGTTCAAAGATCCATCCATCAAGCCCAATTTAACAGAGGAAATTTAACAAAGTACATTCATCCATGACAATATATAAACCAATAAAAATAAATATCCAATACAGTATACAAAGCATAACAATAAATATGTCCAAGACAAACATAAACATATATTCAATATAAATAAGTTGTCCAGCAAAAAGGGTAAGTTGTGCATATTGTCCACAGAGAACGAAATAATAAAAAAAGGTCCACAGAAAAGTTTAAACATAAATTGTCCGACATGGCTTACAACCATGCAACAGTATATGAATCAATTTATAGCCCTGTAATCCTTAAGAAATCTATTTGCCTTTGCAATGACTTGATCTCTCAAAGTGTTGTATGGGCTCATGACCAAATCAATTGCAAGTTTCAGTCTGGTTCCATCATCAATCTACATTGAAGAAAATATTTAGATACCATAAAACACTTTTCAAAAATGAATTTAATTGGTATATAAGTGCCAACTCACATGCATATTGAAATCAGATTTATCATTCTCCATCATCCACATAGCCACCCACACACCGCAGTCATTGCTGTAATAAGAAAATGCATTATTGGGATGTTAAAAATTCATATGTGATGACATGACAAAAATAAAGAATTTATTACTTACGATTCGCTTCCTTGAACATTTATTCCCTGCGGTACCACTACATCAAAATTAGACACTAGTGGTTTGAATGTGTAATCATATTGATAGAAGTCAGACAGGCTAAACATTTCTTCCAAACACAGGGCCTGTTCATATTGAATTGTTAATGTCCTTATGGGGTCTCATAAAAAGCAGATTCAATGTTTATAAGAAAGTAACCTACCACTTTCTTTATAGTCCTAGTTCTGTGATCCAGCCTTTCAGATGAAGGGTATGAGTCAAGCATTATCAAGGCAGTGTTTTGAAGATCGACCACAAGCAGGTACCAATGGACATTGTCCTCGTTGATTGGTACATATATCTTTTTAACATTTTAATAAAAATTAAATGAGTGAAGTATATTAATGATAACAGAATAAAGAAACTTTAGATATGCTGACCTTGTTGACGTAGTCAACGTATCCCATAAATCTGTCTTGATAATAACTGGCCATCATTTCTGGAGTGGTATCCCGATGACCCAATATAAATTGCTTAAAACAAATAAAAGTTATGTACAAAGTTATATACATGGTATGAAGAATATGTATATAAATATGAATACTAATTTAGTAATGAATTACTTACTGCAAATGATGTGGGCAGGAACCAATCACCAGTTGAACTAGTATTTGAATTTTCGTTAAATGTCTTCAATGAGGCCACCAAGTCCAGAACCTGTGAGAGGGCCAGTAAATTAAAAAATTACTACTCAATGATTTTATTCAAACAAATATTCTTATGGGTAGGTACTTACATCCTGTTCAACCATCTCCTTGGGCTTCAATCCATTAAAAGTTGCCCGTCTTCCATGGCAATAATCATTGTGTGGTATGATCAATACCTCTTCCCTAAAAATGGATACTAATAATTTAAGTATATTTAAGTAGTTTATGAAATGTTTGTTAAAATAATACAATATTTACCAGTTTATCATCAATTCGTCAGTGCTTGTCCCATATATGTAAGCAGCGACAGCCATCTCTGTAATTGTGAATGAAATTTGTTGGTGGGGATTAAATATGGTACCAATCCACTACAAAACACATAGGAAATGAATACCATCAATTTCAGTGGGATACAATACAAGGAGAAAATACCAAACACTTAAAATTTTTTTGGTACTTACGTCAGGGACATAAGGGGCTTGAATCTTAGCAGTTTTTCTTGGAATGCTTTTTTTCTTGCTGGTTATGTAATAACCAGTGGTTGTGCCAAAAGTGTGGAGTAATTTTTGGGGGCTTGTTTTTTTTTTGGGCGAGAATAACCTCTTCGTTATCTGTTGTTCAATGTGTTTTTCATCAAGGGGGGTTGGAGTTTGCTGATTCAGGGGTTGGGGTTGGGGAGAGTCCAGCTTCCTCAATATCATCTTTGTCCTAAGTTGGTCAGTCAATCCAGATTGTTTTGGGGTGGAAATAGTGTTCAAATTCAGCAAATGAAGTCCTGCACTTTGTTGGGAGTTTTGAGTCAAGATTTGAGTTATCAAAGACAAAGCTTCTTTGATTTCCTTGACAGCATTTTCCAAATTTTCAATCTTAACCAATAGTTCCTAAAAATTAGTACAATATTAGTAGAATATTAATGTACGATTATTAAATATATTATCATTATTACGATTAATCTAGTAAGAACCAAAAAATACCGCATTTGATTTTGGAGCTTCGACAAGAAAGTCGTGGACACGCATTTCGTCGGCATGCTCTTCAGGTTGTGGACATGCATCCTCACCTCCTCTACGCTTACTCCTTTCCTCGACACGACTGCGATGTTGTGTCCATCATTATTCTTAAGTAATATGATTATTTAAAAGAATGCATGTACTTATACAATACCTTGATGATAGGATGATGACACCAGGAACATGTTTTGTACCTTCTCCTTCGCCAACAATAGTTTTAGGGTTCAGTTTAGGTGCGGTTACGGGGTTTGGGTTGAACACAGGTGTTGGTGGTGCGGGAGATGACATAGACTCACTGTATAATTCTTGCGGGTTTGTCCTCCTCGCGGCCTTCCTTGGTCGGAAATATCTTCTTCTTCCGGCCATTGTAGTCTTCTGTAACAGAGTTTAGGTTTCTTACTTTTTTTCTACAAATGGGTAAACAATTAATACATAATCAAACACCATTAAATGTATTATATATACACAAGAACGTAACCTTTTGCTAAACATCGAATGCTTTGCAGAACACCGAAACGACGCCATTATTGCTTTACAGACACAGGGGCAGTTGCAGAATGTGAAGAGACACAATGCTTAGGGTTTTTGAAATCCTATATCAGGGTAAGTCAGAAAGATATCTTTTCCATTTGATCCTAAAATAGATATGACGCAATATAAGTCATATATTTACTTTTTAGTTATTATTTAATATTTTATCTTTTATTAAAATATTATTAAAAATAATTTATATTTAAATTTATTAATATTTACAATATATGGTATAATATATATATTATTAAAAATACAATTTATATTTAAATTTATTAATATTTACAATATATGGTATAATATATATATATATATATATATATATATACTAAAATTAAAAATATATGATAATATATGTATATACATTTTAAAAATAAGAATATTTAAAATATATCATATCATGAAATGTTAATTAAAATTTTAGATATGATATATGTATTTTTAAAAATTATTACATCTTAGTAGTAAGTAAGAAATATAACCCTAAACCCTAATCTTTACATATTAGAACAAGTTTATATTTAATAAAATTAAATTTAAAATATAAAATATTTTAAATTTATATTATGTATTTTACATTTTATCTCATAACTTATTATAAAGTTAAATTAAAATTTTTAGAACAAAATTTGATTTATGAGCATTTTTATATTTTTTAAAAATTATTACATCTTAGTAGTAAGTAAGAAATATAACCCTAAACCCTACTCTTTACATATTAGAACAATTTTATATTTAATAAAATTAAATTTAAAATATGAAATATTTTAAATTTATATTATATTATGTATTTTACATTTTAAGTCCTGCACTTGTTATAAAGTTAAATTAAAATTTTTAAAAGAAAATTTGATTTATGAGCATTTTTATATTTTTAAAAAATTATTACATGTTATATTTTTAATTATTATATTAAATTTTAGAAATTTTTTTATTAGATATGATATATATATATATATATTTTAGATATCATTTTTGAATGTTAGCTATGATTTTGGTATTTTTTAAATATTATTACATCTTAGTAATTAAAATTAAAATTTATAATATATACTCATTAAAAATTAGATATGGTTTTTAAATATTTTTAAATATTGTTATAAGTTAATTTCTATTTAAAATATATACTAATTAAAATTAAAATTAAAATTAATTGTAAAAAATAATATTATAATTTAATAAGAATATGACAATATATATTAATTTAAATTTAAATTAAATTGTAAATATTAAAATTAAATTGTAAATATTATTATAATTTAATTTATATTGAGAACATATATTAATTATCATATTGGGATATTATAAGTAAAATATTATTTATAAAATATTAAAATGAAATTTAAAACATATAGTCATTTTTATTGCTAACATAATATTTATAAAATCTAGTTTTTTTAATAAAGATGTAAATAAGTATATTATAACTAAAGATATTAATTCATTTAATGTTTTTATTAAATATTTTAATATTTTTAAATAATAAATTCTTTGACATTATAATTTATAAGATTTTTGCAATATTTTATGAAATTATAATTTAACATTATGTTTCGTATATAAAATTAAATATATTTCAATAATTTAGTTTAAGTAATAGAAATATTTTATGATTAATAAATCGTTAATTATAAGATACAATACAAAATATTTTAAATTTTTATTTTTTTTACTGCATAATTAAATATTAAATCAGTACTTAGATTATGTAACCCAAATAAAATGTTTTCTGTTTAAAAAAACGTATTTATGTTGCAATTCATTTTTAAGGAACTATTTTTTTATTCAATTAGAGATATATTTAATATATATATATATATATATAAGATATGTTAACCAATTTTTAAATAATATGTATTTTGCAAAGTTGTAGAATTTTTTTAATAAAATAATAAATTTAAAAATAATTTTTTTATGTGGAACAAAAAAGATAGCATTAAAAAGAATTTTTATTCCCGCATTAATGTACATGTTTTCTAATAAAAGTGATAGGAAGCCACTTGAGCAGGCTTGATCATTTGGAAATGGACAGTGGTTTCCTGGATATAACAATATACACCACATAAGCTATAACAAACCAAATAGACATATTTACTGCAATTTAATAATCTCAAAATATCAAATAATCCCATCGTAAATTACAAATTCAGAAATTCAGAAATACCGAACAAAAAAATAGTTTTTTAGGACTATGAAGTCCATTGTACAATACATTTAAGCCTCTAATGCAAATATTTATAAATTCTTCAACATCAGGAGAAAATATAAGACTCAACCAGTACTCCACTGGAACCAGTACTCCATTGAGTTCATTGCAAAACGAAAGATACCTGCAACAGTTTTTAAACTTTTATGTCAAATAAAATGATTTAACAAAAGTAAAGGTATCATCCAACAAAAGGTACCTCATCAACCTTGTACTTAGTAAAACTCATCCTTTGCTCTTATGTTCACTGATTCACTTGATCCTATACCAATCAAAAATTTGTTTAAACCTCTAAAAGCACCAACAACAAATAAAGAAGATAAGCTTTAACAACCACAATACCTTTAGAATGCATCATAATAGGTAGACCAACATTGTTTCCTAACTCATGCAAGTTTTGCAATAAAGATGTGAAGGTGGTGTTTAATTGTGCACGTCCACTTGGAAAAACAGCACCATTTGGCAAAACAGCACCATCAGCATCATCAACTTTAACATTTCCACGGACACAATTTGCTCCATTTCCATTAACAGTCTATACAGCAAAAAAATTTTAACAGAGTACAGAATGAACAAATAAAATACTACAATATATCAATGGTCCAATATTAAATCATCATTGGGTTAACATACTTTAACAGAGCATTGGGTGGGTATTAAACCAGGCTCATTTTTGTCATAGACTCCATACTGAAAATTATTGTCCATACCCTGCACAATGTTGCAATTTACAATTTAAATACAAGTATAATATTAGTTATCAAACTAGTAATGTAAATAAATTGCTTCACATCACATGCCTTCTCATGCTGTATGTCATTGTCATTGCATACTGTCATCAAATTTTTCCCTTTCTTTGCCACATTAAGGACACTATCATCCTACATAATAATCAGCATGTAACAATTTAAAGATATAATATAAACAATCATAATAAGAACACAAAAATTAAACACTCATTTTTCATACATCACCAGAGGATGACAGCTCTTCAGCGACAGGTTTAAGCATATCCTCAGAAACAAATCTTGGACATTTTCTAATAGTGTGTCCAGTTTTTCTGCAATTTCCACATCTTTTTCTCTTCCCATACTTATTTTTCTTTCTAGGGGCACCTTTTGTTTTAACAAGGATGGGATCCCCGATAATCGAACATTGATTTCCTTCCTTCCTGTTCACACAATTTTGTTTTTCAAATTTTGAAATAATTCTATTTATATCTGCACAAGCCTCCAAAAACTTATTCCCATCACTACCAACAAGCTTCACCAACCTATTACAAAAGCCTGAAAGTGCTCCTTCACGAAGCATCATGGCTTTCTGTTTGTCAACATCAACATCATTTGTACAAATTATTGACAAACAATCAACCTTTGCAGACTTTGTCCACCTTTTACATATCAAACTACTTGGAATGGTGTCCATATGCAACTGCTTCATCGCACAAAAAATATGACAGCATGGAATGCCATCACTTACAAATAAGTTGCACTCACAAACAAATGTAAACTCCTTCTTTAAAAATACAGCTGTATACTCCTTGTTTGGGCTGCCGAAAACATTCATCACAAGTTTCACATCATCATGAGACTCAATTCGACTAACCACATTAAGTCTTGCTGCAGAATCAATTTCTTGTTTTACCTCTTTAAATTTTTTACATGTATACACTTTGGAAGCAACTTCTTCAAACATGTACAAGGCACTTGTCATCATAGGAAAAAAATAGGATGACTTAAAATCTGATACTAACTCATTATGTCGATATTGTTTCACAGCACGCTCTAAATTATGCATCAAATCAACAAGACTACTCTTATTCTTAACATACTTCTTTATGAAAGAATTGATACCTTCACATAATGAAGTCGTTCTAATTCCGCCAAAAAATTTGTCCCGTAGGTATGATGATGACCACATATTCTTCACTTTATACATCTTTCTCATCCATCTATTCTCCCCAAGCCTATACTTATCATTAATTTTCTTCCACTCCTCCTCAAATTCTTTTGGATTGTAATTGCAATAAAGAAGATGCTTAAAATCTTCCAAAAATTTTTTGTTCTTCACATTTTCAGCAGCATTTTTTTGGATATGCCATGCGCACAGTCTATGACAAGAATCAGGGAACACAGCCTTCACAGCCTCCTTCATTGCATGATCTCCATCAGTTACAATACCTTTGGGGTGTTTAAAGAACATAGCTTCACAAAATGTTTGCAACACCCACTTGTATGTTTCTGTACTTTCATCTGATACTAATGCAAATCCAAAAATTGTGGTTTCACCATGATGGTTGTAACCACAAAATATTACCAACGGTCGATTGTATCTATTTTTTTTGTACGTTGTATCAAAGGCTACAACATCTCCAAAACATTCATAGTCAACTCTGCTGCAACCATCTGTCCAAAACAAATTCTGCAACCTCCCATCATCACAAGATGTAAATTTAGAAAAATACATCTCATCATTGTCAGCCTTTGCTTGCAAATAGCAAAGTGCAGCAAAAGCATCACCGTCTTCTATTTTTGCTCGATTTTCTCTATCAATATGATTGTACAAATCTTTTTTACAAAAACCCACATTTCCATGACCACCTTTTTGTCCAACCATCAAACCATAAATATGTGATGTTTGTACACCATGCAAATGCAAACTATTGACTTGTGCTTTATCCCCATAGTGAAGAGATCGAAATCCAGGAATTAAATGAACATGATCAGCTGAGGTAAGTTCATGGTTATGTGAATCAACAAAAGCCACTACCTTCCATTTACTTGATTTCTGGTTTATCTGCACACGAAATTTAGCTTCACAATTTGTCCTAGTTAAAGGTCTTGGATCTCTAATGCGATCAGTTCTGAAATAGTGTTTCCTGTGCCTGTAGCCTTCCCGACTACAAACCATTTGCCTCATAATTATCCCTCCTAAACAATCTCTACCAACTTCATCTTTTCGAGCAAAAAAACCTTTAGTTCTCGCATAAAGATTGTAGAAATCAACAGCTTCACTTTCACAGCTAAATTCCAACCCCCATATGTCATCGTATGATAAATTACCTACTTCCTTGTAAGAAAAATTTTCGATTTCTTCATCACCAATTAATTTCGGATTGCTAAATGTTACCTTCGCAACTAACTTCTGATCATCAGTACCTCCTTCACAAATTTTTTCCATTCTGATCTACAAAAATTATATGGACAAATTTCTACATAAACTAAAGATAAACATACCAGATCAAATTGCTTAGAAAATATATTTAAATAAACAAAATAAATTCGTACCACTTGTTTTCAGAAATCAAAGTAGGATGTAGAAAATTCCTCAGCAAAATTCGAACTCACATCACTAATCAACAAAGAAGTTAACGCAGACGTCGCAAGCCGATGAAAATGGAGAAGAAGCGAGCCGCAAGAACAAATACAAGTACCTCTTCCTATCGCGCCAAGATCCAACACCACACCAAGAACTTCACCTACCCATCGCGCACCGCAAACGCAGAAAAAAGTTCTCTTACTGACGAACGTCGCAAACACCTACCAACCAACCAAAGAACTACGGCAAGACACCTACCAAGTGCTAAGATGAGAGTATGCCCTAATGCGTAATGAGCATAAGAGACAAAGGCAGGAGAGGGATGGGTAGGAAGCTGCTCCGCTGTCAATCATTTTTCCCTAACCACAGTTATAAGTTAACCATAGTTAACTGAAAAATATTATTATTTTGGATTTTATTAATAAAATAAATAAATAAAACCAAGGACCAAATTATAAATATTAAAACTTTGGTTTATTTAAAGTAAATATAAAAACTTTTATATTAAAGTTGACCATAATAAATGTTATTGTACACATGTCTGTTTTTTATTGCTCAGGGTACCGTACCCCCAAATTTACAAAGGTACCGGAGAATGCACCTTTGTAAATATTGTAAGTTATTGAACACTTAAAAATAAAATGGTTGTGTATCATCCGTCTCACTAGTGTCATTTTCCGAGATATACTCTCGAGGAAAACAAAATGCAAATCCACCTGTTTTTCTTTTCTATGCCTTTCTGGAATTTTTTTCCATTTTATTTCAATTTTTTTAAAAGAAAAAAAAAATTGGCTTCCCATCTCTCTCCACTGTTTGCTGAACATCACTGCCTCCTATCTCTTCCTATCTATCTGTCTCTCTCTACCGTCCTCTCATCACACTTTCACAGTCTCTTCTTCTTTCTCTCTTCACTATGTCTGTTTTTGTTAACTAAACATATTGCTATCACTCATTCTTCCTTTTCTTCTTAGCTTTCTCTCTCTCTCCTCTCTCTCTGTGTCTAATCTTCTTCTCTTACTATTATTATTTTCTTCTTTTTTTTTTCTCAAAAGCACAAAGTTTTCTTCATAGCTAGAGTTAGCTTTCCAGATTCTTTCCAAGGAGAAAGCCTAAAAAGAGCATAGAGAGAAGGAGGAGAAAAAAAGAAAGAAGAATTGATTTCAAGACATATATTGAGGCACTGAACAAAACAAAAGGATTGCACAGTCCCTTGCTTGTGAATATTGCACTTTAGTTGCTTTGTCTCAAAATCTGATTTTAATAAAGGAAAAGAAGCTCTCTCTCTCTCTCTCTCTCTATCTCTATCTCTATCTCTCTATCTCTCTTCTATATATATATATATATTCTGTAACCATCAAGCTATATACCCCTTCTAAAGAAGATGCCCTTAGAAGGGATTTTCATTGAACCACCCACTTCAACTAATTCTACTCCTGATCTTTCCCTTCACATAAGCCCTCCAAGCACCTCTTCTTCTTTGATTTGCAACAACAACAACAATACATCTGGTGGTGGCACCAATTATGAAGCACGCAATTCAACAAGCACAAATTTCCCTTCTCAAGCTCACACTGAGCTCTCTCTTGGGAGGAATTTTGGTGGTGGAGGAAGAGGAAGAGCACCTCCTCAGGAACAACCACCACCACACAACAACAACAACAACAACGCTTATTATCAAGGCCAACAGGCCCATTTTCATCATCTTCACCATCATTCTAACACTAGTAATGCTTCAACAACCGCAACAACAACAAGTAGCACTACTAATACTAATTCCTCCACTCACTTGAATCACATAAATTATGGGGTTTCTTTGCTTGATGTGTCATCAGAAGGATTAAGGCCAATCAAGGGGATTCCGGTGTATCACAACCGTTCATTTCCGTTCTTGCCAATGGAACATTCTAGAGACAAGGATCATCATGCCAAGATGTATTTATATCATCACACACCTTCATATCCCTCTTCTTGTTCTTCTTCTTCTCATTCTTCTTCTCCTGCGCCCTATTTTGCCGCCGCAGCAGCAGGAGGGTTGGATCCCGTGTCCTTTCTGAACTCAAATGGATCTGCCGTGGCGGCGGCTGCAGCTTATAGGGCTGCCACGGCGGCAAGGTTTAACGGAATTCCCGGGGAGGCTTTCAAATCTCATCATCCGTTGCACCATCATCAGACATCATCACACTATGGGGTTGGGGTTGGAGTTGGAGTTGGACCCTCTCATGAGGCCTCTTCAGGGTTGATGAGATCAAGGTTTTTGCCAAAGTTGCCAACAAAGAGGAGCATGAGAGCACCAAGAATGCGTTGGACAAGCACACTCCATGCTAGATTTGTTCATGCTGTTGAGCTTCTTGGTGGCCATGAAAGTAAAGATAAATTAAATTAAATTAAATTATTTACCTTTTTTTCCCCTAACTTTTTTCAACTGTTTCGTCTTTCAAATTTCAATCCCCTTATTTTTATTTTAATATTTTTTAAAACTTGACTTTAGTTTCATGAGTTGTTATATCTTCTTTTCTTTTAATGAAAGAATGTGTGTTAGACTATTAGGTGAGTTTTCCTTTATATTTTTCTTCTTTTGCTCTTTTAGGCTTTTGGCTAATGTATTTAGATGGTGAATTTTAGGAGCCACACCAAAGTCAGTTCTTGAGCTCATGGATGTGAAGGATCTCACATTAGCTCATGTCAAAAGCCATTTGCAGGTATGTTTGGTTTGGTTTAGTTGGGTGTCAATCTCTCTCTCTCTCTCTCTTAATTTCTATGTTGTTTATTTTGGTGTCTCCAAGGGGCACGGTAGCCAATGAAGAAAGCAGTGAATGTAGGAGTGGATGAATTTAAAGACTGTAGTGAGCTAAGTAAGAGCCTTTATCGTCTGAAACGACCAGACAGACACAGCTTCTGTTTATAGAGAGAGAAAGAAAGAGAAAACAGACAAAAGTCATCATTTTCCAATAATACACTTCTCATTACCACCTTATCAAACATCAACCTCGTGATTAATGAGCAAGCCCAGACACTCCCCAGAGGCTATAACATAGAAGAGGGAGAGAGAGAAACAAAATGGAAATAGAATCTAAATGAGAATCACCAGTTTTTTTTTTTTTCTTGAAAGAAATAGGCTTACATGAGAGTTTTTATATGTAAATATAAAGTTGTTTTAATTAGTTTGCTTTTTTCAAGTGTGGAAATGGAAATGCCTTTGTGACTAAAATGACTTGTTTTTGTGATTTCTTCACAGATGTATCGAACTGTTAAGACCACTGACAAGCCTGCTGCTTCTTCAGGTAATTCGTATTGCTCAACCTTCAACCATCATTTCTTTTTAATTTGAGCAACCTTATCCTTTTTTTCCTTACAAAAATATTTATATATTTCGTTTTTATATAAAACCAAATAATTGGAAAGAGCCACTTACCTTGTTTTTTCAGAATTTTTTTTTACTATTACTTCCTTTATAGTTTTACCGCAAGTATTCCCTTTCATTCTGTTATTGTCTCTTAGCTATATACTGTATGCAAACCTTTCAAGGCATTTCACTATGATATATATATATAGATGTCATTACCATTACACACTAATCCAAAACAAATAATATACAAGTTATGAAGATGAGTGCATGCATGCACAAATATATTAATGTATATAATTAAAACATTTTGCAATTTCAATTAATTGGGTCATTACTTTTGGTGCAGGCCCTTCAGATGGATCTGGAGAGGATGACATGTCTCCAATGGGAAGTAGCAGTGGTATGCGTCAATTTTCAGACCAAAGAGGCATTTCGGATCGGCCAGTGCAACAAGATATGGACTATTCTTCCACCACCACCACTCTATGGAGTAACTCTTCAAGGTACAATATTACCATTAATACCATTGCTAATTCCTCTTTCTCTTTTTAGAGAAATAAATTGTTTCATATGTTTTATGTGGCTATAGAGAGGTACATGTTTACTGTTTATTTTGGGATACTGCGTTGCTTGATTTGCTTTTGCTTTTGCATGGTATCTCTTAGAAATCAATGCAAACCCACGTCCACCACACTCTTTTTTATGAAGAATAAAAAGGGTTCTTGTGGCAGCTTTTGCTTTACTACTTGTGTTTGATTTTCTTCTTCTTTTGTTTCCTTTATATATCTTTTGTACATTAGTTAATTTTTTTACCTTAAGATATGTAGCCTTTGGTAGGTATGTCAAAAGAAAGCTACAAGACATAATCCAACGTTAATTAGGATAAAAGGAAAGCAACCCAAAGCTTCCCATTCGCTTCTTTTTCCCCCCTCTCTTTTCTCCCTTTAGAATTCTGTGTCTCTGTGTCCTATTATACTACATACATGTTAACTATTCCCAATGCTTATTTCATCTTAACTATTGAATATTGTGAAAATTGTGCTTGTTATTCTCGGCACTGTAGATTGCATAAAACCCAAATGGTTAATCCTTTCATGTTCAGTGAGTCTGTCCTTCAAGACTATTACTACTTATAACAATGTATTTTGAAATGCTACTCTGAGATTCTTACACCGTTTTATCTTTACATGTATTTTTTTGTATATATATTCATTGTTTTTAATTTTTCTTTTCTTTTTCAATTATATCACTCATGACCACTTGTTTTACTTTTCTCTTTTAACTTCATATCTCTTATTCGATAGCATATGTATCCATCCCAAATAAATGTCAAAGTATACATTTTTTAAAATATACTATTATACAGTATGGGGAAATGTGCATATTATACTTAAATTTTCGCTTGAAATGGTGTTTCTTTACTTTTTATCCTGAAGATGTTACTCTTACTACTGAAAATGCTGGAAAGATTCTCATGTAGCTACTCATTGCACGAATTTATATGTATATGTATATAAGTTATATCCCAAAATAAAAGTAAAAGATAGATTTATGCACTCCAAGGGGATGAATAATCTCTCTTGCAGGTTGTAACCTTTTTTTGGGTGTCTTCCAGTGGTTTTATCTAAAAATATTCCAAATTGTTAACTACTTTTGACGTTGACACTTGACATTCTCTTCAATAATCTACATTCATGTGTCTAGTTATACCTTTATAGTAACCATATAATCTTTTGAAAATTGAGAGGTCCCTCATTCTCTTATTCGATTTCTGGATATACTAATCTTCTAGATCTAACTAACACAACTTCTGATGGATTTGTTCATAAGAAAAACTAGTACGTATAACTGGCAGTTAGCATGTGCCTTGCCCCATATCAACATGTCTGTACACAAGTCCTTTGTTGTTTTTTAACATATAAACAAAGAAACTAATATTTAAATAGTACAATAGGTACTCAAACCTTTTTACACATGTTTTGTTTTAAACGGAAAACGTCTATTCAAGAAAGAGAACATATACACCAATCTAAAAATATAATCTTAAAACTTGCATTACATTTACTATTAAACCAAGTTCTTTGTTGTTTTTATTTTTTATTTATTTTTCAGTGTGTGTGAGTGAATGTGGAAAATACTTACTGAAAAAAGCATATTAAACTTTATTTTACCAATGTTTACTTATCATAATTGCAACATATATTGCCTTAGGTTTGGTTTAATCGATTCCCTATTAATGTAATAAAAAAATTATAAATTCAAAATTAAATTTTATAAATTGGCTTAAAATTCTTTTTTTATTTTTTCTTTATCCAACATTTAGATATTAATATATGATATATCATATAATATGTATACATTTTTACTAAATCCCTGCTAAATAAAAATATAAGACTATACATAATAGGTAAAAATAATTTCATAGAAAAGGCTAAAATAATTTTTTCACTGTACTTTTAATAATGATTTTTTTTTTATATAATTACAAATATAAGGATTTTTGAATTTCTGTATGCACTTTGATTCCCATCTTCATTGAAATTATGTGTGTGATGCAAGTGTATGTATGTATATATATCAAGAGCTAGTAGTTCTTAGAAGTTAAATTAGTTTGCTCGTCCAGGGCTTCATATCCCTAGCTAAATTACCTCTGAGATGAAGAACTAATTTTCAAGTTCAACATTAAATATATGGAAGACATTTATGACAATTGTTAGACAACAGATTTCTTTTCTAATCTCTTCTTGTTCTGACTGTTATCTCATTCTGTTGTATCAAACGGAGAATATATGAACAACTGTGATTTTGATATTTGAACAAATCTAGATTTAGTGATTGTATTGTTCAAATTATATTAAAGAAATAATTACTTATATTTTTTAGCTCTGTGCGATATTTTGTAAATGTCAATTAAAGTAGTTTTGTGTGTGCTTGTTAGGAGAAGAATGGGCAGAAAGGATCCATGATGTGTTTTACCAAACACACAATAGAAAGTAATGGATTCGACCAAAATAAGGCATTTAAATCCAAGTGACTACATTTTTCTTCATTGCACGACCATGATTTGAATGCTATGGTCTACAATTCATCTGGGACATATGACTATATGTATAGTTTCTTCTGCCAGAATAGAATTTCTTATTTCCACTTCTACCAACTATATATCTCCATCCTTATACCATAGAATTGATTTTCTCTACCCTCTCAACAGAGAACATTTATTATGAATTAACTAAAACATTATTTTCCATGGTTTATGTCCTTGTGAATTTGTAATAATGGTTAGTCTAGTTTGTTATAAAGCATACACATAGTGGAGTTTAGCAACTCATTGCCAATCAACAAATTAAATAGCTAATGATTTGGTATGTATAGGAGCAATGGAACTAAATAGAGCAATTTCTTTTTACTTGTTTGTGTCCTTCTGATCTTAATGAAATTGATCAGCAGTAGAGAACCATGGCCACAAACTAGTTCTAACAACATAGATGGTTTCAGACCACCTATCTTCCAGTCACAACCAATATCAGGGGGCCATCAAATCCAGGTACTAACATAGGTTATACTTATTTATTTTTATAATTTTATATTTCAATAATGAATTATTGCTTCCCTTACAGCAGGAGTGTGATTCAACCCAACTCAAGAACAGTTTGTCAGGATCAAACTTAGAGTGCAAGAACCCAAGCTTGGAATTCACATTAGGTAGGCCGGATTGGAATGGAAAAGGACAAGCCTAACTTTCATTGGTTCCCTTATTGTCTTTTAGTTAGTTTGCATTAATTTGACGTGGTATTATATATATAATAGTGTCAACCAGAAGAAAAAAGGCCCTACATAGTTCTACTAAGTTCCATTTGGAATTTTTCTGAATTCATGAACAATTTTGTTTAGCTTTATCTTGTATTTATTTTTTATTTATTGGTGAGGAGGAGGTACAGAAGAAGCTGATGTAGCTAAAAATGTAGAAGAAAAATAATGAAGAGAGTTAGAGAGAAGGGGGAAGAAATAGAAAACTTTATTTTGGTTAAAATAGACAATTTTTATTTTCAAATCTATTCTCTTGTTCTATTAGATTTTTTTTCAAGAATATATATAAATTTTTAATTTTTCAATTTTATTATATAAGCCAGCCAAATATATTATATAGAGCACATGAAATAATTGAACCAATATATAATCAAACCCTACTAATTAAAGTATCTAGCTAAACTCGATAAAACTTATTGATACACCAATTGGAAAAGTTCAAGTTATGATTTTTTTTTTTTTTACATGGCAAGAAAATCATAATCATGAACAATAAGTTTTATAATTAAGTTCAACAATCAAACTAAATCACAAGAGGGATTTCTTAAACTTTTGGCATTGTGTACTAGTCGACCAAGAGACCATTGAATTATATGCTAATAATTAGACCAGTTTATTTTAGCCTTTTGACCTGTGATTATCAAATCATATTCTAAGTTACAAATCATAAAATTCTAAGAAATGACAAAAAAAAGTTGAAATATATTATATAAAAGTGTATAGTCATTCTGATGTATTTTTAAGCTAAAACATGATAGTAAGTCTCACGAAACGAAATCACAAGTCTTGGCTAAGCGTAAGACTTATATTTCAAAAAGGTCAAAAATAGAGAAATAGAACAACTACAAAAATACATAGATGACTAAATAACAATGTGTAATCTGTATTTCAAATTAAGGAACATAGAGTGCCTGCATAAACAAATAGGGTGCCTGCATAAACAAATAGGGTGCGTTAGTAATGTTCCTTTAATTTCTCCTCATTTAACAATCTACCCGCATTTTATTTCACTCCTTAATTCCTTTGAAAAGAAATGGTGAAAGAAAATTTTAAAATAAAAATAATGAATTTTTAGATTGTATAATTCGTATGGATGATATAAAATTACATCTACTTATTTATATGTATCATAACATTTTAAATCTTATATGATTTTATCACTTGGTATAAACAATTGTCTAGCCAAAATGAACTGAACCGTGTTTTGAAGGATAATTTTAAACTTTGCATGTTAATGAACCAAAGTTCAAATAAAAAGTGTAGAATGCAGAAGATAAAAAAGTAAATTGAAAAAAATTACTAAAATTTGGCATTGGTCCCACCGTTAGACAAATTTAGTAAGATATATATTATACAAATTAAAAATAATATGCTAATTGACACATTCAATTATATAAAAATATTTTCGATTCTTTTGTAATTACATATATTGTCTTATAGAATAATATAAATAATTTTATGAAAAAATTGTTGTTTTAACGAAAAGAAAACTTTTAAAGTTAAAATCAATACAAAATTTCTAAGATCAGAAGTGATTAAATGAAATAACTATATTTTTTATTGAAAATAAAATGTTAAATGAAATTGGTTATGATAGTCTAAAAATTTTGAATAATAAACTTTAAAAAACTCATTCTAAAATTTACATCAAGCTTAGATAAATGTTCCTTAAAGTTGTGAGTTGCGAAATTAAAATTTAATTTTAATAATTTCTAATTATCCGTGTTTTTTTTTTCATTTCTCATGTGTTTTATCCTTGCATAGTTGCATTACGGATCACAGCCTTAGTAGCTTACAACTCTACTGTAACTCAAAATAACTTCTCTTCTTTGTAATTACATTTTGTTTTGGTCATTTTTAATTCATATTTGTATTTAATTGAAAATATGATTCTTCATGGACCTTTAAGGATGGTTGGATTGGGCTTTTTTGTTTCGGTCCAAGATTGGATACAACTTAGAAGATTAATGTTGCCAGAGGCGTACTGGGCTTTAGTGTGGAGTATCCATGTGAACTACTAATCTACTTGGTCAATGGTCATAGGGTAGCTTTTCTAGCCCATTCTTTGGTACCTTCGGGCCTATGCTGCTCTTCCTTGAATATTATGATCTTTTGATCTTTGATTAAAAAATGATTATTCAATCTGTTCTCTTTTTTTTTCTTTCAATGAATCATTTATTAAAAATGTATAATAGCATTCACAAAAACATAGGATGTTACATAGAGAACATTGTAACAGTGTATGGATTTCAACTTTTATGCTCATTTTTATATATAAAAAAGAACATTTATATTTCATTTGTCATTCTCTTTTCTTTATTCTTTTGTCAAGGATGTATAGTGTTGAAAGGCCAAGGCCCAAAGGTAAACTAGAGTATTGATATTTATTAACCTACAGATGAAAGGCAATATGGCCCAATCAAAGCTTCTTTCAAGTTTGGACAAAAACACAAAGACCTCTTTCAAATGTCATCAATTCGTCTTTTTCTAGATCACAAGAAGCATAAGGTTTCCAACAAAAAAAAGTTAATAGTTAACGCATTTAACAATGGAGATGATAACCACGACTGAAAAGGAAAATGGTGATAATAACGGTTCAAACAAGAATCATCATGAAGTTAATCCTGTAAAATTAAGCATGCCTGCCGGCTACCTTCCAAGGTGTAGTTCACAATTGACATGGCTAAACATAAGGCATAGATATCTAGTCTCAATGATATGGCCACTGATTAAATCGCTTTTGAAGTTGTAATGCCTTTACTGTCTGGATCTAATTTATATGTTTTTTTTTTAAAAAAGATTTAACTATGTTTTTCTTATTTTAATTTGATTTATATGTAATTTTAAATTTTAAATTTTAAATTTTTTAAGCTAATTAAATTCAATTTCTCTACTTTAAAATTTAATAAATTTTATCTTCTGTCATTTTCTTTTAATTCAAACTCTTTAATTCTTATTTTTACTCAAAGTCTTTATAAACTAAGCTTTCTAATTAATATTTCACTAACCACAATATTCAATTTCACTCATTATTTTTTTAAAATTTTCTTTTTTAAAATCCTAACTCATATCTTAATAAATTTCTTTATATTTAATCAAATTTCTACAAATTTTTACTTATAATTTTTTTCATGTTCTAATACTACTACAAATCCTCCCAAAAATTTTAAATAAAATAATTATTCAAAAAAATGAATTTTAAAAATAAAAAAATTTAAATTTGCTAAATTTTAAATATAAAGAAACTTAATTTGCTCAAAAAGAACATGAAACCAAAATCACACTTAGTCCAAAATAGAAGTATCAGAAATACAATTAAACCACCCTTTTCTTCCAAAGTTTGTGCTAATTCAAAGCCTTCTTTTTTTAAAGGATGTTTTTGTTATATTTTAGTGGTAGAATAAAATCCCTTTTCTATTTCTCTTTGGTGACAAAATTAAAAAGAGAAAAGAATACCAACAGGAAGTCTGCACTCTAGCTTTACAACAAAATTTAATATACAATAAAAAGATTTTATTAAATTATGTGATGTCTAATTGTGCAAGTAGCAAATGTACATATTTGTTCCCACAAATGAAGCATTATACATCATTTCAAGATTACATCAATTACACATATAATTTCATATTTTCATAATTGCTATAAATGGTACAACACCAGGTAACTGGGAAGGCTACAGAATAAAAGTCACTGTTTCATATTAACATCAAACTTCAAACACGAGACACAATAACCTGGCTTATTTATCAAAACAGCTGTGAAAGATCTAAGAACATGGCTTCATACCAGCCAACATAAGCTTGTGCCATTCCAAAACACGGTCATGTAGCTTAAGATTTGTACATAAGGTTCTATTTGTGATCATCCCCTAATTTGAATCTTTGTGTATTGGGTGGTGGGCATGCCCAGCAGTAGTGTAAGACGAAATTGCAGAGCCAGTCACACCCAACAAGTGTGCAGCAAATCCAAAGCTCTTTCTAGTTACCAGCCACACCGTATAAATGAAGCCAATCCAGCCTGGGTCATATCAATTTCCATGTAACATTAGTGTTAACCCACAGAACAATGATTAAGTTAATAAATAAATAAATGAAAAGTAACATTATAAAAGTCCATCAATGAAAAGTCAACATAATCTTAAATTTTAGAATTAAGAGGATAAAATCAGTTGAAGTTACAAACACGATATCTGGACAGTAAAAGAGGAAAAAATAAGATGGCCACCAAACCAGACAAGTTTTTACCTGTGGTTATGAGAATAGCCACCATTGCCAAAATTCTGGAGACGGAAATAGCAAATATGACTACTATAAATGCTGCAATGTATATCGCTGCAACAAAAGCAAAGAAGAGAGCCAAGAATCCTCCTGCTGTTGCCAAAGAGATCAGCAGCGAAATGACAATGGCATTTATGGTCGCAGCCAGAAGGAAAAGCAAAAATACAAGCAGTCCTGTCAAAGTAACAAAGATAATCGTCCCAGCCTGCAGCAATAAGCACAAACAAATCATAAAGATTCAAATCAAAGGATAATTTTATCTTATTACAATAAACCATTTCTTGATATAAATATTATACAGTGTTTGTTCGATATTACTTTATTTTTTGGGAAACATATAGAGCATGGTGGTTCATTACAATTATTGTATAAGGACAAGATTAAACGACATCAAAACTGACAACCGTGCGTCCCTTAGTGATTTTCCAAGTTCATTATCACCAGAAGAAACAATGTTGCATGCTTTGAATTCTAATCTGCATATGAACAAATTCATCAAAAGTCGTCTTTAGTATTTAAGAATCCTTTTCATCCACAATTCAATGCATCTTTATTGGTTTTCAAATTTCATCTTAGTCAATATATTTTTCATCAATAAATAAAAATTATATATAAAGATACCTCCTAATTTGCATGTTGTTGCCTGTTTCCAAAGTTCTCTGATGGAAACAGTTACCTTACGAAAAATTAATGACACATTTATAATTAGTAAGAAAACGTTAAAAGAAGAAAAAAAAACTCCAAGTTGACAATCAAGTCTACACACAAGTCCATCTATATGATCGAAGAAGCTAAAATCAGAGTCTATAAATACATGAAGAATGAAGATTCTCAAACAGTAAGAAAACTCGATTGAATCTAGGAATCGAGAAAAGAACTCGATCATTAGATTGAACTATTCTTACGGAGATGACGAAGATGGCGCGGAAGGGGGAGCCGCGGCGAGTCCAGAGAAGAACATCTTTAGCGGAGTTTCTAGAAGCTTCTGGAAGGAGAGGAGCGTTGTCAACGACGGAGACTTTGACCCGGCGAAGTAGGGATCCGGCGTTGACGAGTTCTGGGAACAGAATGGCGGAGGCGATACGGTTAAGTACCCCCGGCAAGGTCTTTTTCTCTCTTCCCTTTCCCTGTTTCAGCCTTTCTTCTTCTTCTTTCACGTAGACGCCGTTGGCGTTCTCAGCCATTTTCAGTGGCAGTGAGCAAAGAAGAGAGAAAGAAGAAAGAGTGCGATTCAAGAAACAGAGAAATAAATGAGAAAAGATTAATGTTTCTTATTTAGTAACAATGTAATATAAATAAAATTTATTTATTTAAAGTTTAAAATGTTTCTTATTTATTATTATGGATAAAAACGAAAATCCCTTAAAATCTATCATAAATTTATTTTTCTAAAAAAAGTAATTTAAATAAATAATAAAGGTATTATTTTTCTTTATATTTTATTTTTTTCATTTTTTTTCTTGATCTGAAACAAACAAATCACCATATTTAACTGTAGTCTTGGTATCAAATTTAATCGTCTTTCACATTTTACATTTTACCAAAAAAGTTATATTTAATTGTGAACGGTAGCTTGAGAGTGATTAAACTTTTTTAAGCCTACCGTCTACGTGGACGGTCTGATTGCTCCTGTACACATCATTGTTCTCAAGTCAAGTCTGAGTATATATATATATTAGAAGAAAAAAACTGTGACACAATATATATTTTTAAAAGGTGCGTTACACTATTTTGTATGAATTTTTTTTACACATTTAAATAGGAACATATTACCATTTTATATTTTGTTAAAAATAATTAATTTAATTTATTTTGTTTGTTTATTTTAAAAAATAATTAAATTTTATGTAAAAGATATAAATAAAAGGATAACACTGATTATATAAAAAGAATCATTAATATTTTTCCCGTAATAATGCATTTGGTTTTCTTTTCCAACCTAAAGCTTGATTAGGTTACCGAAAATAACGCATAGAATTGTTTTTCATGAGCAATGGTACTTGACGGGCACAGGTGTAGCTCAACTATCCTTTCTTATGATTTTATGCTGAAAGATTAGGTAGTGGTAGTGCTACTTTAACAAGACATGTGGCATAGAATAACAAAGACATGACGATGTTAAGAAAAGAGCATGTGTTACAATTTTTTCACTCTAAAAAACAGAATTCAAATTTATATTATAAGAAGATCTGAGATCAACGTGTGATTTTTATAAACAGGAAAGAGTAAGGAGATTCAATAAAAAAAGAGATTGAATTTATCAATTTCTTTTGGTCTACAAGTTTTTCTTTGGCCAAGTTTTAGTCAACAACTAAAAACTAGTGCAAGACAAAATTAAACTGTTGACTCGATTATACAGACATGACACACAAACAGTCCGTTCTTTCTTCATTCCTTATTTTTTTTCTAACCATATCTTCTCTTCTTAAATTAAATCAAAAATATCTTTTTTACAACAACAACATGCCCTTTTTTTATTTTTCAACAATTAATTTTTGCATTATAAAAATTTATTTTCAAAAATATTATTCCTACAGCTGTAAAATACACGTCCAAAAGCTAACTTCACTCTATTTTTACATCACAAAATCTATTGTCTAGACTTATCTGAGCCATCTTTTAAATGCTACTGATTATGCTCTTGGTTATGACGTTGGTTATGACGTTGTATTGGTAATTATATATCTCTCATAATATATTCATTTGAAGTTATTTAGTAAATTATTAATTTTTTTAAAATTTTATAAATTTAATCCATGTAATATCGATAAAGTTTAATCATTTTAAAAAATTATTTAATAAAATAATTTTAGCATAAATTATTCATAAAATAAGTTTATCTTTTATTTATATATATAATAGTGTTAAGTGAAGGAGAAAAAAAATTCATACAATTTTATTGTTTTTTTTTCAAAAGTAATGTAGTTAAAAATATAGAAAAATAATAATGAATGGAAATAAAAAATAAAAAAATAAAAACTTTTTATTTTAATTAAACTGATATTTTTTCCTAATAATCTATTACATTTTTTTAATATATATATAATTCTATTTCTTTATATTTTTTTTACAAAGTCAACCAAATATTATTAAATAAATCACATAAAATACTGCAACCAATACATAAACCAAACCTTACAAAACTATCCAGGTAAAGTCAATAAAAAAATTGATACACCAGTCGAAAAAGATTAAGTTATGATTTTTTACGTAGAAAGAAAATTATGGTCATGATCTAAACTTTTACGTTAAGAATTACAAGGAGAAGATTAAATCATATGCTAATGAATTAGACCAATCTATTTATATTTTTTATTTGTGATTCAAATCATAATTTAAGTCACAAATCCTCAAATTAATTTTTCAACCGTCATTCATAAATCGTTTCAAATTATAAGATTCTAAGAAATAATGAAAAATAAATTGAAATATATTATATAAAAGATGTATAGTCTTTCTTTCTAATATATTTTAAAACTAAAACATGACATTAAGTATCATGAAATAAAATCATAAGTCATAACTTTTATTTCAAAAGGTTGAAAATAGAGCAATAGAACAACTAAATAAAGTACCTAGAATAACTGGGAGACAATATCAAATCTGTAATTGCAAAATAATGAAAACAAAGTACATGCATAAACAAATAAGGGGCGTTAGCAATATTCCTTTAATTTCTCTTTTTTTTTTTCAAATCTATGCTTATTTTATTCTTTAACTCCTTTAAAAATAATGATGAAAAAAAAACTTAAAATAAAAAATAATAAATTGGTAATGATATAAACTCGCACATATTTATTCATGTATCATAAGATTTTAAATCTTATATGATTTATGTAACAACTTCATAAATTACCAATAAAAATTTCTATCCAATCAAACAGTATGTGTTTGATTTATAGTTGTTACTCGTGGTCAAAAAATATAAAAATTATGATTCAATCTCTATGTTGGTGATTATTTTAACGTTAAGAAGAAGATGATTCATGTTGTGATTACACTGTAAGATCTATAACCATATACGAAAAAATAGATTAAAGAAAAAATGATAGGATATATTATCATTTAATAACCAAATATACAAGTTCCTTTGACAATCACAAGGAACTGTCACAAATTTGTCTTAGCATATTTATATACATAATGTTTATTTTACCATCTTATTTTTTCTACAAGTTATACACATTCATAAACCTTACACTTGAACACACGAGTCTCACCATCTTAAATCCCAATCTGATTCAAGGTTCAAATAGGCAACATATAAGTTCTTTGATGTTTATAAAGGTCTATAATAAAAACAACCATCGTATGCAATGTATGAATATGTTTACTATATCATTATTTTTGGACATCTCTATGATGATAAAATCAGGATTAAACTAAGGCCTACTGGTTTCACAAAACAAATATTTTTATGCATATGATGCATGATCCATTTTATTCATCGTTCACAAACAAAAGACATATCTTCTTCTCCAAATACAAGATCTCATTGTCCTTTTCACTCATCCACCATTTTCAACTGAAGGCCTCACCAACTTTGTAAAATTTAGGATCTTACTATCCTCTTTCACTTATCATGTGAGTATCTATCTCAATAAAATTAAAATTTAAACTTATCATCTCCTTCCACTAGAAGAGACTCTCAACTTCCATTTATCAATTTATTGTATTCAATAAATAATACACATTATCAATGTAGGGATTTCTAGTTCATTTAACATAAATACACAATATCCATTCATCAACAAATTGCATGGATAGGTAGATTCTTTATATGACTAAATAGTCCTATTTTGTACGCTATAAATATTTTAACGCTCTCTAGTTATAAAAGAACTTGACAAATTAGCTTATAAATATTGATATAGAATTACTTGAATTTTTTCATATTTTATCCTTAGGTATTAAAGTTTAAATATAAAATTTTCCATATATAAAATAGGTCAATTAAATATCAAATATATATATTTTTAAAATATTATGAAAAATATTGAAAGGAAAAAAAGTGACTTTTATAAGGTAATGAATTTCCAACATTTTTATAAAAGAAAATAATTCAACTTTTTTTTATCAAACTTTTTAATTGAATATTTCCTTATACTTATTATATGCAATATATTTATACAATTTAAAACTATTAAATGATATTTCTTTTTAGGAACATTTTCTAACTTACTTTAAATTTAAGTATCACATATATAATTTATATAATAAACTTATACAAATTTTGAAAATTTGTGAACATAGTACACAAATACATATTATTGAGCACTTAATATTTACCTTCAAAATCTCACCTATAAGTGAGAACTATACAAATAAAATTTATAGTTTCAATATACTATTTTTTTAGTATACTATTTTACGTTAATTTAAATAACTATATAATTTAATTTCATTATCCTATATATATCTTTAGCCAATTAAATATCAATAAACAACCAAATTATTTCAATCTAACAATTAAATTTGAATGTAATTAAATAGAATTTTCTAAATTTTTAAGTAATAAATAAAATTTTATTCTAGAACCAAATGAGCTTTAAAACTATTCCTACATTCTACTTAAATTTCTTTTCCTTATCTGAAATTGAAGATCAATGAAATCTTTAATTTTCTAAATGCTCATACTTGATCAATCTTCTCATTCAAGACCAAAGGTTCCATGAATTTTTCAAAAAAATATTTTGAAGGAGCTCAATTTCCATTGTTACTTTTTTCTCCAATTCTACACTCCAGTTTTGTATTGGCCAAGATTATGTTTCTTTTTTTTTTTTCTTTTTTCAAGTATCTTACCATCATGTCCCCATTCTTATAATTGGTTTTGTCTAATTTCCACTGCTTCAAATTGGCAAAAGGTGTTAGTTACAAGTGATTACAATTGACACATATTCAACTACTTTCTTTTTTTAAAAATCCATTTTCTTTTAATCCAAATGTTACATTTTTTTCCTAAAAAAAAATTTCATTCTTAAAATTTTTATTTATAGAATATATATGGATATAACTCTCCCATCCTTTCTTCAAGCTCCCAAGTTACATCATCTCCTTCATTTCACGTAATTTTCTCTAACTTTAATGTTTTTCCTTTCAATAGTTTGCTATTCTTCTTTGGGATTTGGATAGGTAATAACTTTACAATTTATTTATCTTAAATTTTATTTGAATAAGATGGTGGTCTAATCCTCCAACTATTAGTTCTTATGCATTTAGTTTATAACTTTGGATTGATCAATTCCATTGCTACATTATTATGCTTAAGGACCAATTGTTAATAAGTTAATCATTTCCACTATTCACCTTATATTTTATCTTTAAGAATCTCAACTTCAAGTGTCTTATGGATGATATTATCATTCATTAAATGAAATTGGATTTTATGAAAGACAAATGACTTATGTAGAGAAATAATGAAGATTTTAAAATAAGTCATTGGATCTCAAGAAAAAGTTGTACTAATTGAGAGTCAATATTGAAAGGTTTTCAATTCTTTCTAAACTCAACATGAGGTAATATAAATTTGATGATATATAGTTGTAGAATCTCACATTGTACAAGTAGTTACAAACTCATTGAGGTTTAGTATAATCATTACAAGGATTCAAAGAAAGAAAATAATTGGATAAGTTAATTTTGAGGAGTTGAAAAAGTGATATAAGAGAAAAACGTATCTAAAAAAGAATAGAACAAAAAATTAGAGAATGATAATAAAAAAGTAGAAAGAGCCAAAATCATAGAAAAAAGATATTCATTGAAACATTAAACAAAAAGGTACAATAGCAAAAGAAAGATCATAGAAGAGAGATCTAAAATGCACAAGAAAGAGGAAAGTAAAAGGAACAATCAAATGAAGATCACAGAAGAAAGATCTAAAATGAAAATAATGTATATATATTTTAAATATATATATATATATATTTAATGTAAAATAATGAAAATTAATAGAAATAATCAAAAAAATTGAAATTAAAATATTTATTACAATTATGTTTTTATTGTTAGCATGGTTATTATTATTATGTAAAAATTTTATAAATGATTCCTCTAAATAATGGACCTCTACATGTTTGTTTTCATTCCTTTTCAAAGTATCCTATTTAAAATAAAAATAAAAATTCTTTTCATCAATTTCTTTTTTAAAATTAAAAGCTTCATTCTAAATTTTTTTTTCAAACAATTAAATTTAAAAATAATTTCTTTTACAATGAACATTTGATGTCAATTGAGTAATTGATCCATCTTTGATTAAGTTAGAAGATTTGTTCAAAATTTACACTATGAATATCCAATTTTATCTAATTTATTGAGAATAAGAAAACTAAAAAAATATATAAAAGTATCACATCAAATCGAATTAAAAGTCCAAACTAATTTTAAAAGTCTCACATCGGAAGAGTAGACTTGTTCAGTCTCTCATTCTCTTGTATAAAGAGGTACAAGTCACATATCAAAGAGGGGGGCAGACTTCTTCCGCCTTTCATGCTCTTGCATAAGGAGGTGCTTTTCACAAGAAAAAAGGTAGAGAATGGTTTCTAAGTTTGAGTGTATGCAAAAGAGTAAATGTGTAGGTCTATATAGTCCTTATTTTAAGAGGGTTTAAGAGGAAAGTTTGTATGTCCATTTAGAATCTTTTCCAGGTAAGTGCAATTAACTTTTTTCTAAGTTTTTATTTCATTATAATTATTTTTATTTTTATTATTTATTATTTTTTATATATGTTCTTAGCCTAGATTTGCTATTTTTTAATTATTACTATTTTTTATAGAAAATTTTAATTTTTTTTTAAGTTTGAACAATGTTCAAGTAAGATAAATTAAGTGTTAGATTCACCTTTGATGTTTCTTGTAACATAAGAATTTATTGAGTAGCTATTTACTAACTTGAATTCTATGCAAGAGTAAGATTGTTCCTTTTTAGATTAATGCTTATAAAATTTTTAAAATATTTTTCTTAAAAATTATAAAAAAAAATAAACAATCAATATTTAAATTTAAATTTTAGTATTTTCAAAATTATGTTTTTCCAAAAAATAAAAAATCACAAAATTAATTTATCTTTAAATTTTGAAATAAATAATTTTTTCTTGAAGAATTCTAAAATACATTTTATAAACATCAAGCTCAATCTTTTCTAAAAAATTCAAAGCCTTCAAAATCCTTTTTCAAAAATTTAAAATTCATCAAATATATTTCCTTAAGAACTATGTTGCTTTGATTTTCACACTATACCCATAGATTTGCAGGGAATTGAATTTGTCAAGTCCGAATAAAACTTTCAAACTTTTTTTTCACTTATTTCATGAAGATAAAAAAAATTTAAAAAAATATTTTAATAACTTATATAAAATAAAATAAATTAGTAAAAATAACTTTTTTTCGAAGTGAAATAAATATTTTAAAAATTAATTTTATTTTATATGCATAAACGATTTCTAAATTCAAATTGATTTCAAAAATCATATTTATTTCATTTTTTTCAAAAATTTTCTTTAATAAATTTTTATGACGTCTTTTCTATTTTTGTAATTGTCTTATTTGTCATCCTACAGTGATCTGAGTTAAAAAATATACAATAATGAATATTTTATGTCAATTGAATAATTAATTTATCTTTGATATCACTTTCAAACATCAAAGTTTAGTAAGTAATTATTTACTACCTTAAAATTTGTATACGTTGAATTTATTTTTCTAAAAAATACATTTATTCTAAAAATAAAGAATATATCTTTCCTTTCCAAAAAATAAAAATAAAAAATGAATTTTCAAAATATTTAAGATCATCTTGAATCTACGCGATGAACAAATAAAATTAACTGAGTAGTTGATCTTATCTTTAATGTTACTTGAATTATATGAATTTATTTACTAATCAATTGTTACCTTGAATCTTGTGCGATAATAGATTTGTTTTCCTTTTAAAATTAATATCTTAAAAAATACTTTGTTTCTAAAGAAATGACAATTCTTATCCTAAATTCAAGTTTATTATTTTTTAGATACTATTTTCCAAAGATTTCAAAAATCTCAAAAATAATTTCTTCCTAAATTTTAAAATAAAGATTTTTTATAATTTCTAAAAAAATCCAAATGCTTAGTATGAAATTAAAATTTTTATTTTCAAAAACTCAAAAACTTTTAACATTCTAAAATTATTTTTAAATTCACACAAGGGTCAAGTAGTGTTAATTGAATGATTTATCCATCTTGTACACAATTTGATTTATAACGGTTTATTGAGTAGCCACTTGTAAACATGAACTGTATGCAAAATAAATTTTCTTTCCTTTCATGAATAAGCCCACTTCAAAAAATATATTTTCTTCCCAAAATTAAAATTACCCAAAATAAAAAGGTATTTTTAAATTTCTCCCAAATAACTTCTAATATTTTGAATCAAATAACCAAAAACATAAAAATAAAAAATAAAACTTCTTTTAATAATTTACATAAAATAAAATAAATAAGTAAAAATAGTTTTTCCTTGGATAAAAATAAATATTTTATAAATGTAATCATATTATAGCACAATTAATTAGAAGGTAATCATTTTTTTCTCATTCATCGTCTCATTGACTCCATTGATAACTTTTCGAGAGTTAATCCTAATTTAATTAATTTTGCATGATTTATTTAACTTCATTCATGTTCATTCCACTCTTTTTTTTTATTTTTTCTATTTTTATGTAAATATTTGTTCATTTTTATTGTAAATATTTGGTTGTGTTTACTATATTTGTATATATTGGATGTTGTGAACTATAGGGTATAAGAAGACTTCTATTGTTGTACATTCTTGGTTTCTATCATTTATGTTTATTTCACTCCTTTTTTATATTTTATTTTTATGTAAATATTTATTTATTTTTATTATAAATATTTGTGTATATTTACTCTATTTGTATATATTGAATGTTGTGAAATATAAGGTAGAAGACACATTCTTGATTATCTGTTTATCTTGAAAATGTGGTTGAATAGTCTTACGACTAAAATTTTTATGCTTCCAGTACACACTTCACCTTTATCAACCTCACATACTTTTTTGAGCTCTATACATGATTATGTGTGAGGCTAGGATTAGTTAATGCTTTGATGGTTGTTATTAACAGAGTTTATTCCCATATGGTAAATATTGAGTCACCACTAAAATTGTTACTGGTATTATTGGTTGTGTCATATTGAGAAGATATTTTTCTGTGTGGCTAATTCATGAATTGGATTCTTATTTACATGATAGGAACAATTTAGGTGTTATTATACTCTTTTAGTTGTCTAGATCTACCCATAAAATCATGCACTAATAAATAAATCTAGTGGCCTTTCAAAGTTAGGGTCTTCCCCTTAGAATTATCGTACCATAAATTTTTATCCGGAATAGGACACATGTGGACCATACTTCATCATCATTTTTCTTATACATATTCATTCACATCTAACAATAGGGATAATAACACATGAGCATAACATTTTATTTTTGAAAATGATAAAAAAATTCTTTATATTTGTACATACATCCCATGCATTTGTTTATATTTAGAATCATTAAATCATTTTTGCAAAAAATTATGTTGCTTAAAAGAAACACTAAAGAATTCTACATATTCATGTATCTATTTTTTTTTCAAAATTAGGTTAGATTCAAATGACATATAAGAAGCATAATAGGTTGCGTTTTTTTTTTATCTCAATAACTTTGAAAAAAAAAACATTTATTAGCAAAAGAGGTTCAAATTCATACTAGCAATGTGTTAGATGTCTCACTTAGACCTTATCTATTGATGAGTTACTACTCTCTTATAATAGGTGTTAACCACATTTCTTTCTAGAGATGATTGGTCCTTGTTTTGAGATGTAAGGTACAAACTTCATTATTAATATTGAGAAGTGAATTTTTCTTAACAGAAATTTATCAACCATACTTTTTCTCAAAAAAGTTAGGGTACATATTGTATTACTATTGACAAAACCTCATCTATTGAACAACAAATGCTCCTCTGCATTGTGTGCCAACCATATTTTCTTTTTGAGACGATTGATTCTTAATTGAGAATATGGAGAACCTTTCTAATTTTTGAACACTTGAATATATCTTTCCACTACTATCCCTTTTGTGTTATAAATCAAGAAAAACACAAAAAAAAAAAAAAAAGAAAGAGAAAAAAAAAATGAAGAAATGTTTTCTCTAACCTTCTTATAAGAAAATTCTCAAAGCAAGGTGGAGGAGAAGTTAGAATAACAAAATAAGAAATTGTGAAGTAAGGCCAAAAAATTAATGATGAAGATCCTTGAAATACTGCTAAAAATCATAGAAGGAACTTAATGTGAATTAAATGGATCTTTTCTTGAGTTGGTTCACTTAAACAAAAAAAAAATAATATTATAACAAAAACAAATAAAAATTAGGGTTATAAAAATTTCAATCATTGTAAAAATAAAATATGGAAAAGAGAATGAATGGGAAAAAGTATCACACCCTCAATTCTATAGAGAAATGAAAGTAATAAGCTCGGTGTAGAATTACTATAAGAGTATGAGATACCCTTGATAAGATCTAAACAATGGTTCTTTCCAAGAATTCTAAGAGGCACACAAGCTTTCTCAAGAGAAAAAATCTCAATTCTTATTATCCTCAAAATTATTCCCAAAGAACAGTTACATAAGTATTTATAATAAATCTAAAACTCAAAATGTTTAGTAGCTAATAGGGTCAAGTCCACTAACATAACAAAATAAAAGTAACAAATCCTAAAAAGACTTAATATCCATGATAACCAAGCCGATTAACATAATAAACTAAACCCAAAATACAAATAAAACAATAATTGGGCTAAAATATATTAAATTTGGTTCTCCTCTTCTAAATCTTCATTAAAGAACACAATGGACTAATCTTGTGCTCTTTTCTTCCATATCTTAGGTTACTTTAAATATAGTTATGATTGTGTGATTTAATGTTTCTTTGACTTTCTTTGCTTTTGACCTCGTCATAGAATCTTTAAGCCCTTGTTGGAGATCCTCCACTTTATCTCTTTCATTCTTTATTATTATCTCATTTTAGTTCGGATCAGAACTTCTCTAATGACTGCAATGTCAACCTTTACCCAGCTTCACTTTACTGTTGCATAACCACAAGGTTTTAATAATTCAAATTAGATGGAATTATAATCCTTACATCCTAATAGACTCCTGTAACAACATGTCCACCTATCAAGTATCATTCCATCAAGCCATACAACCCTAATAGTTGTTAATATCTCAGATAAAATCTCATCACATTCGACTCAATCATAAGGTATAACCTTAAACACTTATCATATAACCTCAACTCACCACATGATTTTTCCTCCTAAATTCCATATCACATATTATACTTCCAAGCCATCCATAAACTCAAATAGTCAACATCAACATCCGAAAGATCTATCATTCTTTCACCATTCCATTTCCATTAAGTTGTAGGACGAAATTTGTTATCACCTTTATAAGGCATGATGAAGGAGTAGTTTTTGCCACTAAGATGCTTTAAGAATAAGATCTTGACCATAAGGAAAGATAAGAAAATCCAAGACTGAAGGCGTATATGAGATTTTCTCAACTGTTGGATTCAAAGCTTCAACCTAAAAGTTGCTGTGTAAGATAAAGTTTCTAAAAAGGAGCATGCCAATTTAGTTTAGTTTGAATTTTAAACTAACTTAAAATAACTTTGTGATGCTGATTCTACCATTATGTCCAAAGTTGTAGGTTTTGTAAAAAAAACAAAACAAAACAAAAATTCATGTTGGAAACATATGTTTCCTTTTATTATACTTTGTTTGAAATGTATTCTGTAACAATTTTCTCAACCTTTAAACCATTTTCTCTTGATTTTTTTCTTTCCTTATTTGTTTCAAATTCTAAATAATCCATAGGCTTGAAAATGGAAATTCTTGTATCACATCAAGTATCTTTGATCATTTCATCTATTAGACTGTTGGGGATATTAGGGATGATTAACCACTAAACAAACATTGGACTTTTTAGAGTAGCCAACGTATAAAAGCTAGCGGATGATCCTCTTTTTTAGAAAACAAGGTGGAGGAAGAATAACTAGTTCAATCTAATTTTGATTAGTCAACTTTCATTGAAAGAGATGTTCAAATTTCTTTTACCATGGTCCTCAAGAGGTAAAGGAAGTTGTCACCAGAGGTAGCTCTGATCCATAGAAGCATCAACAATGAATACCTCCCCACCTATTGGTAAATTCTATAGAGTCAAAAGTATCATGTAGAAAGGTGTTATAAAAAAAAAGAGTCAAGAATTTTTAAAAAGTAAAGAAAAAGTAAGGAAAAAAAAGAAGAAAAGATGATAAAAAGTAAGAAAGAAGAGACAAAAAGTAAAAAGAAGAAAAAATTTCTCACAAGGTTGAAAAGGTGAAAAGAAAAACATAGGAAAAAATTAGAACACCTTATTAGGTTGAAAATAAAAATAGAGACCTAGGTAAAAGTTATAGTGACTTGCTAGGTTAAAAAATTGTAAAAGGAAACTTGAAAAATTAAAGTCAATAAAGAGCATATTTAATGAAATGGAAGCATACAAAAGCTTTCAATTAGAGTTCAAAAGGAAGAATTTGTTGGAGCTACGCACTACATAAATTTTCTTAAAGTCATAAACTAGAATAAATGACATGTTGGAATATACAAGAGTGAGTTGCAATTGTAAATAGAAGAAAATGACATCTTATGTCATAAACTAGGACAAAATATATGCTTGCAGATTTATAAAATGGGTAAACGATATGTTTGAAAACTTAAACTGGGACAATCTTATTTTCTTGTAAAGCTTATTAATGGACCTTCAAGATTACTAAAGAGTGATACTAGCATTTTTCATCTAGAAATCGAAATTCAAACTGTAAAATTACTCTGCTCATGATATCATTTTATAAATTGTTTTATTCTTTCCAAAATTTACTTTGAGTATATCTCATTGTACAAAGCATCAAATTCCTCAAATTTGTAAATTCTTTCATTCTTTCCAATTTCTACTCATAGGTGCAAATCATTCTATAAAACATCAAAATTCTTTGTTTTGTAAATTCTTTCCTTCTTTTCAAATTTAACTTTGTATATATATCATTCTTTTAAACTTCGATTTTCCTTATAGATACAATCTCACCTTATTTGAATTATGTTTATTCCCTTCACCAATAATCTCATCTTGCATTCCAATAATCATATGTATAAAATAAAATATGTGTTACCATTGAAAGCAAAAGCATCACAGATATTTTGATGGTTCAAAAAATCATGGTAAACTCAATAAGCTCTTAATTGACATGGTATAATAGAGCAATACATTTCTATTTGCAACTTACTAACATTCCAACAACTATATTATTTCAAAGACATATTGGTCAAATATTCAATAATTATTTAAGTTGAAAAATCAAAGCATACCAAGAAAGTTTTGCTCATCTTTGAAAGCTTGGACATGCAAATATAAGGACTAATGAAAGAAGAATAAAAATAAAAAATAAAAAAATAAAAAGAAAAGAAGAAAAAAGAGATAAGAGAAAAAAGAAAAGAAAAATAAAGAGAAGCGAACAAAAAGAAAAAATATTTGCCTCTAAAATTTTTTCAAAACGTAAATTTTATTGATTCAAAACATGCATTATATAGTTAGTATCATAACATTCTGCATTGTTACATCATCATTTTCAATTTGATAAGTTATTGCATCATTATTTAACCTTGTATCATCGCATCATAATAATCTTGTGTTAGATATGTTTTTACATTGGTTTTTCATCATTACATCATCAAAATTTTTAATTTTTTACATCCTTGTATTATCAATATATTTTGCATTTATACTGTTAAATAATTTGGACTTCTTAAAATTATCTCTCTATTTTCTTAGGTTCTAAAGCTTAAATGATATTGAGAAGGACATCACACCTAGTTAGGTTTCTTACAAAAATCTAACATCTACATTCCATATTTTTTTTTTTACATCTTTGGGTCTATGCACCTTCCATCTTTAAAATTTAGGATTTATATATCCTTTGTCTTTACATTTTAAGGATCCACGCATCCTTTACATTACAAAGATTCACATAATTTTTTTTATTTTAAGGGTCCATGCATCCTCTTCCTTCCAAGGGTCCACAAATCTTTTCAAATCTCAATGGTTTATGTACCCTTTACAAACTAAAGGTCCATGCATTTTTTGTATCCTAAGGATCTACACACCTTTTGTATCCTATAGATCCACGAACCCTTTCCATTTCAAGGATTTACATGCCATTGACATCCAAAGACTTACATACCTTCTACATTTCAAAGATCCATGCATTTACTACAATCATAAGGTCCATGCATCCTTTCCATTTTAATGGTCAATGCACCATTTGCATTTAAGGGTTTATACACCTTATTCATTTTAAGGATCCATGGACCTCAATCATCCTTATGTTCACACACTTGCAACATTTCAAGAATCCATAAACTCTCAACATATCAAGGTTCACTTACCTTATATCTCTTAAGTGTCCATTTACCATCTTTATTCTTAATTAGGGCCATACATACACTTTAATAATGGATTTGAAGGTCTTCAAATCCTTCAGTTCATTAAGTAAATCTTTTTCCTCATTTTCTATAACTTGTACATCACCTTTGTATCAAGTAGTAACTTATGGGATTGAGTTTTTCTTTTATCTCTTTCATTTTGTTACATTGATGTTTGTACAAAATTAATTCATTAATTTATAAATTTTTTCAATAATAATATGTATAACTTTATTATTCTTATTATTTAATAAGAAAATTGTTAAGTAGGACAACGGTGAATATCCAATCTTGTTTGATCATATTCTTTAAAATTTAAAATTTAATAAAAATTAAAACATTTGAAAATTAAAAATCATTATCTTGAAAATAAAATAAAATCTTATTTTGTTTAATTTTTTAAAAAATCAAATCAATAAAAAATAAATAAAATAAATTAAGAGAAGTTTTTTTTTCTTGAAGCATGATGCATGACAGGGGAAAGTGAGTGTTAATGGAATAGTGGATGACATAGTTTTGTGAAGTTGAAAAAAAAGTAATAAAATAAAAAAAAATATCACACAAAGAATAGAACAAAAAATCATAAAATAATAATAAAAAATTAAAATTATTAAAATTATAGGACAAAAACATCGACCAAACACTAAAACAAAAAATAATAACAAAAAAAAATATAAAATGCACATAAAAGAGAAAAATAAAAAAAAAGTCAAATTCACAATAAGATATTTTAAAACAATATAAGAGAAAAGAATAAACCTTAATATAAAAGAACTTCTTTAAGAAACAAACTTGTAAGTGATCTTCTTCATTCCCTCAAATTCTTTAAAATTTTCACTATGCGTTAATGTCGAACGTTGCAATAATATAATGCCCCTTCATATATCTACATTTGCAACGTTATAATGTGGCGTTGCAATTTTTGTAGAACCAATTCAAAATGTGAAAATCTGGAAAAAAAAAAATGCTCATAAGTGTTCTATTGTTTAATGAATTTCTGGATACTAAAATTAACATAGGAACCTGAGTTTAAAAAAGGAGAAAAGTAAGATTGGCATTTAAAAAAAGCACATTTATATTATATTTTTATCGCTTTTTCGGATTAGTGCGTTGCATCTTAAATCAATGTCTAGTCACGTGCCTAGTAAGTCAAATGTCAAATGTGAGTTTAAAGTGCCAAGTGAATTCCAATTCATGGTCATACACCTGTTAATTGCCTTACCCTGTGTTTGGATAAAGTAATTTAGAATTACTAGAATTTATATATTTAAACAATAAAAAAAAGAATTTTAAAAATACTATAGACCTTTATTTAAGTAGTTTTTATGTTAAATGAAGTGAATTTCAAATGACTCTTATTTGGAGAGGATTTCTAAAATCCTCTATTATTTTGTTTTTGTGTTAAATTATTATTTATAATTCCTCTCCTGTACTATTCTTCTTTTAATAATTACTCATTTTTACTTAAAAATTCCTGAAATTCTAAAATTCCTCACCCAAACATAGGATTAGTGAATTGTGATAATATCATTTACGATAATTTCATATCAGGGGTCATATATATATATATATATATATATATATATATATATATATATATATATATATATATATATATATATATATATATATGGATTAAACTTAACGCTTTAATTTAATTATTTTTTATAAAATATAAAATTTATCAATTGAACTCTTAAATTATATTAAAATATTTTTATAATTATATATATTAAATTTCAAAAAATTTAAATATTTGTAAATATTTTATTTAACTATTAATATTTATATATATTTAAATAATATATTAAATGTTAAAATAAATTTATACGATTAAATATGTATTAATTTTTATTTTTTAAAATATTTAATATACATAATCTGCTTGATAAAAATTTTTGACCAATAATTTGATTGATGAATCTTGTATTTTATAAAAAATTATTAAATTTGTCTAAGTGTTAAAATTAGATATCTAATATCAACAAATCTATTATATATATATTAAAAATAAATAAATAAAAATATTTAAAATAAAATAATAAAAATGATTAAATAATTAAAATTGAAATATTTATTATAATAATACTTTTACTTTTAAGGTGGTTATTACTCTTGTGTAAAATTTCATATAAATAATTTTTCTAAATAATATACCGTTGTATGTAAGTTCTCATTCATTATTAATGTAAATAATATATATATATATATATATATATATATATATTTTGTATGTTATATTATATAAAAGAAAATAAAAATATATACACTTTTTAAAATTAACATTTTTTTTAAAGTATCTTACTTAAAGTAAAAATAAAAATTCTTTTCATCAATTTTTTTATTTAAAATTAAAAGTTCTGCTCTGAATTTTTTTATTTTAAACAATAAAAATTAAAAATTATTTTTCTTTTAAATATAAAAATTAATTTTTAAATAAGTTAGAAGATCGTTATTAAAAATTTACCTAATAATGAATATTTGATGTCAATTAAGAAGTTTACACATCTTTGATATAACTTTAAAATATGAAAGTTTATTAAGTAGTTATTTGATATCTTAAACTTTGTATATGTATCTTTCTAGAAATACATTTATTTTAAAAATAAAGAATTTATCTTTTCTGTTCAAAAAATAAAAAAAAAATATTTCTCAAAATATTTATCTTGAATCTTGTGCAATAATAGATTTTTTTTAAAATTATATCTTTAAAAAATACTCTATTTTCAAAAAATAAAAAATATAGCAATTGTTATCCCAAATTCAAATTTATTATTTTCAAATACAATCTTTTCCAAAGATTTCAAAAATCTCAAAAATAATTTCTCCCTAAATTTTAAAATAAACAATTCTTTTATAATTTCTAAAAAATCCAAATGCTTAGTATGAAATTAAAATTTCTTTTTTCAAAAACTCAAAATTTCTCAAATTTTTTTAAAATCTATAAAGTCAAGTAATGTTAATTGAGTGGTTGTTCCACTTTTAGCACCATTTGGTTTTTAAGGTTTATTTAGTAGTTACTTGCTAACTTAATCCAACGTTGATCCTGATGCATAAATGACTCCTGAATCCAAACTCATTCCAAAGATCATATTTTTAAAGTTTTTCTAAAATTTTATTTAATAAATTTTGGTAACAGCTCTACTGTTTTAATAATTTTCTCATTCGTCGTCTTGTCATAACCCTAGTTGCGAGATGCACATTCCTAAAGCAGCATCCCCAACTCCTTATCATTCCATTATTTAGAAAGGTTTTGCCTCACGTCACATATAGAATTTGTGTGGAGCACTGGGCACAACCTCTTGTAAAGCTTATTCAAACTGTCAAAATAAATCATATTAGTTCCTCAATAATTAAAAATGTTTCAGAATAATCCCTCATTCTTAAATTTCACTCAGCTTACTCCTTCACATATTTAAATTAGTCCTTTACTAGTCATAGTTATCATGATTATACACATTTACATAGTTCATATGCATGTAAATGATATACCTTTTGCATGTTTGAAATGAAGTTTCACCCATATTGTGTATACTTTCCCAAATCTTGATGTAACAAATCTAAGAACCACCTCTAATTCTCCTTGTTTTCAACATCCACTACACCATAAGTAATTATTCAAAATAATTATTAAAATCTTTTCCAATTGAAAACAATAACTATCCACTATAATATCCTTTCAAAAATGTCTCATCATGGCCTATAGTCATCCTTAAAGTCTTTCTTCAATCTAGCAAAACAGATGTTCAATCTGAGGAACTAGAGGGGACCATTTGGCTATGGAGTTGTTTTTATCCTTATAGTGGACACTAGGTTCCACTTTAATAGTCCATATCAATAATGTCATAATCTTAAATATTGCTCTTGTTTAGAACATTATAGGATAGCTTTGGTTTCCTTCATAGACCTCCAAAGTATTGTGTCATTCACATGTACTCCAAACTTTTGCTTAAAATGGTTAATAATGCCAAAGTGCTTTGTATCATTTTCCTTTCTCAATTTTTTCACAAGTTTGCCAATGACCCACCTTTATGATGCTTGCTTATTTTTAAAAATCCTCTTATAAGTATGTTCATTATGAAAAGTCTTTATTTGAAATGAGTGTTGGGTATTACTATAGCTACAAAAAGTTTCTCATTTATAGTTTCCTCACAGCATCTTACTCTATCTTTGACTTTGTCATTTTTAACCTAACCTACTCTACCTAACTGAATTGTATAATCCTTAACAACCTTCTTAAAAGTTTCAATAGTGAAAATTTTCATTCTAAGTTCTAAATGAATGTGGCCAAAAGATGAATCCTCATTATATTGTGTGTATATGTCTTACTCTCCATACTCATCTTCCAAATTAGTTGGAGTTCTAATTCCTTTTTATTTTCATGATGATTGTCCTTCACTAACATAATACTCCCTTTGAGTATCAATTTCAATTTCTCCATCTGTAGAAGAAACTTGGTCTGCAATCATTTTTGCTTTCCTTTTTTCTTTGTCAAACTTATTTGACTATTGCTTCCAATAAATGTGGCATTTTTTCTTTTTGCATTTTTCCTTTCTTCCTTGATTCATTAATAGGAGCTTCATCTTTTAATTATTTCTTCCTTTTTCTGGTCATATATGTCCTTCTTTCTTGCACACCAGCACCTTGTCCAACTTCAACAACAATAGACCAAGCACATTCAGGCTCAACACCACCTTGCCCAGTATCAAGCTACCCACCATCCTCAGCAAATTTACAATCCTAAAACTTAGCAATAATACTTACCCTTGACAATCAAAATCAGAAACCACATCATCCTCCAGTCCAATAGCCTTCTCACCACCAGCCCCCTTAAAATCAGCAACCACATTATCCGTCTCACCAGTAACACCCTTAAACTCTAGAACACCATGAGATGCCTTATCATCTCCAGATTCACTACCAACACCATCATCACCCTCAACATAACATCATCATCCTCAGCATGCATAGCCTTAGTACCCTTATCTTGTGAACTTTTTAACATAACTTCCACACCAATCATCTTATTCATTGAATGTTCATAGTATATACTATTTTTTTACCACTTCTCTTGGCAACCTCTACCATCTCCAACACATTTGCATCTAATTCTAAAATTCTTAAACTATCACTATAACTCAATGTAGGGTCTAACTAGAATACATTTGACATTAAGGTAACTTAGTCCCACAGTAAAATTCTTAAAATTGAAGACATCTAACATGTCCTCGTTAGAATCATGTTAGATTTCCACATTATCCTCCATTTACACTTCACTCCTTCATCATCCTCAACAAAGTTCTCATCATGATGAATAAATAAAATTAAGTACTGTACCAAGTCAAAACAAGATAAGCAAACAATGGGAAAACACATATAATAAATGCATTTTACCAACTTAAACAATCAGGGATCACATACATTAAAAAAGCATTCTTCCTAATTATACAATAAGGAAATGACCACATGTATAACACAGCAATCAATGTCTACCCCCACATAACCACTATCACACAACAATATTAGAACTCCAACATTTCCAATATTTAGACAAACTTTGTTTTAACAAATTTTCCTAATATTCAAGCAAACCCTAACCCCTATGTTAGCCCAAAATAATAATGAAAAGAAAATAAATTGTAAGGTGCAACATCATGGTAAATATCTAATCCATTCTGCAAAATTGATTTGACTAACTCTAACCTTAACTTTGTTCCACTTAAAAACAAAGACAACCTTCAAAGAGAATTATGTCCCTCTCTCCTTCTCAACCCATCTTAGATGGTTTGTTCCAATGTAGTGAATAAAACAACAATGTTTAAGTTTAGGTGAAGATTTTATGTGATATTTAATATGATATTTAATGTAACATATAAACATATTATTAATAGAAAATAAAATTAAAGACTAACTTAAAAGAAGAATATGAAAATAAAAAATTAACGATTTAATTTAAATAACTCAAACTAATATAAAATGATAGTTTACTTTAAAAGAAAATGTTTTGTGCCTCTCTTTTGTCAATTTCTTTTTTCCTTTTGTCAAGGATGTATAATGTTGAAAGGCCAAGGCCCAAAGATACACTACAGTTTCGATATTTATTAACCCATAGCTAAAGGCACTATGGTCCAATCAAAGCTTCTTTCAAGTTTGGACAAAAACACAAAGGCCTCTTTCAAGTGTCATAATCAATTCGTCTTTCCTAGATTGCAAGAAGCTCAAGGTTTCCAACAAACAATTAATACTTAACGCATTTAACAATGGAGATGATAACCACGACCGATAAACAACGGGGATAATAACTGCCCCCTTCTAATAAGGATCATCGTGAAGTTAATCCTGTAAAATTGAGCATGCCTACCGGCTTCCTTCCCCGGCGTAGTTCACATTTTGAACGGCTAAGCATAAGGCATATATACTCTCAATGATGTGGCCACCGATTGAATCGCTTGAGGCTGTACTGCCTTTACTGTCTGGATCTAATCTATTTAAACTGTTCATTTTTAAAAAAATAATTAAGTTCTTCTATATTTAAATTTTAGCAAATTTTACCTTCTATCGATTTTCTTTTACTTAAAAATCTTTAGTTGTTTTTCACTCAATCTTTATAAATTAAATTTACTTATGATTAAAATTTACTAACTAAAATATTAATTTTTTTCAAAATTAAAAAATATATCAAAATTTTCTTAAATTCCTAATCTCACATCTTATAAAATCTTTTACATTTTATAAAATTTCTACAAAATTTCTTATTTCGAAACTTTCAATTTCTTTTCAAACTCCAATCTCATTACAAATCCCTCCAAAGTTTAAAAAAAAAATAATTTCAAACTTTAATTTTAAAAAATAGTATAAAATAAAATGAGCTAAATTTTAAATATAAAAAACTTAATTTTCTCAAAAAGAATACAAAAAACCAAAATCATAATTAATCCAAACTAAAAGGATAAAAAATTGCAATTGAACCTTCCTTTTATTCCATGTTTTGAGCTAGTCCAAAACCTTTTCTTTTCTGAAAGGCTGTTTTGTTATATCTTAGTGGTGGAATAAAATCCCTTCTCTATTTCTCTAGCTTTATAACTAAATTTAATATATGATAATGTGATTTCATTAAATTATGTGATGTGAACCTGTACAAGTACCAAATGTACATATTTATTCCACAAATGCAGCATTATACCTCATTTCAAGATTACATCATTTACACATGTAATTTCATATTTTCATAGCTGCTATAAGTTGTACAACACCAGGCAACTAAGTAGGCTACAGAATAAAAGTCACTGTTTCATATTAACATCAAACTTCAAACACGACACACAATAACCTGGCTTATTTATCAAAACATCTCAGTTCATAAGTAGAGAACAAAAGATAGGGATTGAAACCAAACTGTGAAAGATCTACGAACAAGGCTTCATACTAGCCAACATAAGCATATGCAATTCCAAAACACGGTCGATTTGTACATAAGCTTCTATTTGTGATCATCCCCTAATTTGAATCTTTGTGTATTTGGTGGCGGGCCTGCCAAGCAGTAGTGTAAGACGAAATTGCAGAGCCAGTCATACCAAACGAGTGTTTAGCAAATCCAAAGCTCTTTCTAGTTACCAGCCACACCGTATAAATGAATCCAATCCAGCCTGGCTCATATCGATTTCCATGTAACCCACAGAATAATAAATAAGTCAATAAATAAATAAAAAGTAACATTATAAAAATCCATCAAGGAGAAGTCAACATAATCTTATAGTTTAGAATGAAGAGGAAAAAATCAGTTGAAGTTACAGATGCTACAGAAGCTCCCTAGTAGCTTGCATCTTACAGAAATAGTTTATGATTTGTTCAAATTCAAAGGAACGAATCCACTATACCAGGCTATGCTGGTCGGTAGCAACTATTTGACTTGTAAGCTGTTGAGTGAAGCAAAATTCAGATAGTGAACATATAACCCATTACATCACCCATGCTCATTAGGAGTATAGTTGGTGGGTCTTTTCAAACATATAAGCCCAATACCAGTGCAATTATATGGAAAATAGTAAACATCCTTTTGATCAATGCATATACACGCAGCAACCAGGACAGAAACAGAATAGTACTGCTTGTTTACACAAGTACTTTTCCACACTGGGAAGGACAATAAACACTAGCAGAACCCTGCCTAATTGCAACCAAAGGATGCAGTTTAAATCATTTCAAATCTTATTCAGAGGCACATCTTGTTGAAGTGATATGTGTCAATTGCTATACTCAAACTATTGAGTTTCACTCAACTGATGAAAGTTTTCATAACAATATAATAGCAAACAAAATGGAACCTTAAAACACGATATCTGGACAGTAAAAGAGGAAAAAAAACAAGATGGCCACCAAACCAAAAGAGCTGTTTACCTGTGGTTATCAGAATAGCCACAATTGCCCAAAATGTGGTAACGAAGATAGCAAATATGGCTACTGATAATGCTGCAATGTATATAGCTGTAACAAAAGCAAAGAAGAGAGCCAAGAATCCTCCTGCTGCTGCCAAAGACATCAGCAGCGATATGACAATGGCATTTATGGTCGCAGCTAGAAAGAACAGCACAAATACAAGCAATCCTGTCAAAGCAACAAAGGTAACCGTTCCAACCTGCATTAATAATCCCAAACAAATCATAAACATTCAAATCAAATGATAATTTTATCTTATCACAATAAACCATTTCTTGATATAAATATTATACAGTATTTTATTTGATATTACTTTATTTTTTGGGAAACATATAGAGCATGGTGGTTCATTACTATGATTGCATAAGGATAAGATTAAACGACATCAAAACTGACAAGTGACAACCATGCGTCCCTAGTGATTTCCCATGTTCATTATCACGAGATGAAACAACGATGCATGCTTTGAATTCTAATCTGCATATGAACAATCCATCAGAAGTCTTCTTTAGTCTTTAAGCATCCTTTTTCATTAGATTATTTTTGCATCCAAAATTCAATGCCATAACTTCTGAATCCAAGAAAATGCATCTTTATTGGGTTTCTAATTTCATATTAGTTAATATATTTTTCATTAATACATAATAATTGTATATAAAGATGCCTCCTTATTTGCATTCATTTTCCTATTTTCAAAATTTTCTGGAAGAAACAATTACCTTAGAAGAAAATAATGACACTTTAATAGTTAATAAAAAAAAACTCCCAAGTTGACAATCAAGTCTACAGGTCCATCTACATGATTGAAGAAGCTAAAATCAGAGTCTACAAATACTTGAAGAATGAAGATCTTCGAACAGAGAGAAAACTCGATTTCATCAACGAATCGAAAAAAGAACTCGATTATGAGATTGAATTATTCTTACGGAGATGACGAAGAGGGCACGGAAGGGGGTGCCGCGGCGAGTCCAGAGAAGAACATCTTTAGCGGTGTTTCTAGAAGCTTCTGGAAGGAGAGGAGCATTGTCAGCGACGGAGACTTTGATCCGGCGAAGTAGGGATCCGGCGTCGACGGGTTCCGGGAACAGAATGGCGGAAGCGATACGGTTGAGTACATCCGGCAAGGTCTCTTTCTCTCTTCGCTTGCTCTGCTTCAATTTCTCTTCGTTTTCTTCTTCTTCTTCTTTCACGTAGACGCCGTTGGCGTTTTCCGCCATTTTCAGTTGCAGTGAGCAAAGAAGAGTGAACGAAGAAAGAGTGTGATTCAAGAACGAGAAGATTGCATCTAATTAAGACGGTCCCGCGTTTTGATTTACAACTACATATTTAATTGTGGATCATTGCTTCAGAGAGTGATTAAGCAGGTCGGCAATTCATTTTTCAGCTTTACCGTCCACGTGGACGGTCTGATTCATCTGTTCTGAAGTCAAATCTGAGTTTCTTTTTTTAATTATATATTATATAAAAAAAACTTTGATAGAAATATACACTCCATGTTCGTTTTTAAGCATCATATGTTTAATCTTCTTTAACTTTCTAAAAAAATTAATATTATTTTCTAATTTATTTTTTAAAACTTTATTCATATCTTTCATTATTTATTATAATTTTAATTTTTTTCTCATGCAAAAAATAATAAAAATTAGATAAAATAATTTATTATATAGATATAAAAATATAATTAATAATTTAAAAAAAATCAAGATCAATAAATAAACAGAAATTTTCTTACTCTTTTGCTAAACACAACACAGAATTGTCTCGTCTTTGATCTTTCCTACTCGATGCGTAGAATTGTAGCTCAAATCTTCTTTCTTGTCATTTTATGTTCAAAGGTTAAGTAGTGCTATTTTAATAAGACACGTGGTATAAAATGATAAAGATATATACGATAACGTTAAGAAAGAGCATGTATTACAATTATCTCACTCTCAAAAATTAGAATTCAAATTTATAATACAATAAAGATGAAATAAATATGTAATTCTTTTAAGCTGGAAAGAGTAAGCAGATTCAATATAAAAAAGAGACTCAATGTATCGATGGCTTTTTGGTCAGTAACTTTTTCTTTGGTCAACTTTTATCAACAACTAAAAGTTAGTTTAAGACAAGATTAAAGTGTTGGGCCGGTTATACAGACATGCACAGAAACAGTATATTCTTGCTTCATTTCCTATTTTTTCTAACCACATCCCCCTTTTATTTTGAATTTTTTTTTTTAAAACATCTTTTTTTTCAACGACAACACACTTTTATTTTTTTCATATTTCGAAAATTAGTTTTTAAAAATATAAATTTAAAAATTAATTTTCAAAAATATTACTTATATAGCCATAAAATACACATCCAAAAACTAATTTCAATCTACTTTTACAATACAATGTTTACTGCCAAGACTGATCTGTGTCACCTTTTTAAGTGATAATGCTATTGGTTATGACTTGTATGCGGTTAACAGTTAAGACATTGAATTGGACAAGTATAAGTGACTGTCCCGGAGCAATTTTAATAAAGAAGAGTTATGAAGAGAAGCACAGAAGAGATGTGGGAAAAAGAGCCCCAATCTACCTTATGTTCAATTAGTGCAATTGTTGGCTGTTCTTGATCTTGATCTAGATTAGGAGGATAACATGATGGAATGGACAAATGCTTCTTCTATCCTGATATATACAGTACTTTTATGGAATCTTGCCTGTATTGACGTCAAAGGTTATTTTTTTATTTATTTCCCATTATCTTGTGTTAATTTGCAATCTCTATTAATGGTTTGTTTATAGGAAGAATGATATAGGCACTACTAACAATACATATAATATCTGTCAAGATTTTCAAATTTAAGTATAATATATAATACATTAAAATTATACTACTATAATATTATAACTTTAATTAGAAATTACATACTATTTCAAATTTCTAAATTCAAATTACACATACAAACTGATTAAAATATAATATAATTCTAATTTATTTAAAATAAAATAAAATAATATTATTTTATATAGATCATCTTTTTACAGATTTATTTCTTTAATCTAGTTTACCAATTTTTCTAATTTTCTATTAGTTTGTTTTTGGACCAATTTTATAGCTTCAATGATTTGAAGAATAAATTAATTTCAAGTGAATGAGACCAATCAATTTGATTCAATTTTCAAAATATTGATAACTATTATGATAAAATTCTTCTATTTTTAAAATAATAATATTATATATATGTATATTATCCATCGAAATCCAATGACCAGATGTTTTAAAGAAAAAAAAAATCAAACAACTAAAAAGTTAAAACGTAAATGGATAAATTGACATAATATGAGGACGCGTGTCCACTATTTTCCTATTTTTATTGGAAGTTGAGTCTGTTTGTGTTCTCCAACCATTTTGCTTTGGGTTGACGTTGATCACATTTTTCAAAATAGCTTGCTTGAGATATGTCTTGCACTTTTTTATATTTAATTTTTTTTAAAATTTTATTGGAAAAAAATTCCCTTACTCTGTTTGGACGAGGAATTTTAGAATTTCAAAAATTTTTAAGTAAAAATAAGTAATTATTAAAAGAAGAATAATACATGAGAAGAATTATAAATAATAATTTAAAATAAAAATAAAATAATAAAGAATTTTAAAAATTCTTTTTAAATAAAAGTTATTTAAAATTTATTTTATTTAATATGAAAACTACTTAAATAAAGATTTATAATATTTTTTTAAAAAAATTATTATTTAAATACATAAATTCTAGTAATTTTAAATTACTTTATCCAAACAAGGTAGATGAATTCATTTATTTCGTCGTTATTTATCATTTCTTATAAATTATTCTTGGTCAAAGTAGAAGTTTATGTACAAATCTAGGTTGCAGGTCCATGTTTTTGAATGGCACAAGCTTCTGTTGGGTCGGCTGGAATGATGCCTTTTTCCTAGATCTTTGACAGTTTGGTTTCAATCCCTGTCTTTTGTTTTGTACTTTTGAATTGAAAGTTTTCATAAATAATCCAGGTTATGGTGTGATGTTTTTGAAGTTTGATGTTAAGGCTTTTCTTCTTTGGTCTATTTGTGAAAAGCATTTTATTTTTTTTTTGCTTTGAGAAAACTGAACTTCAAAGTAGAGTTTATACATTAAATGCCATGCAATCTCCGTTTCTTGTGTAAAACTAAAACAAGCCTTATAGACGACCAACAAGAAAAAACACGCCTTAAATAGTAACATAATCTAAAAGTCACATAAATGATCTCGACTAATTTTGTTTTAGGCTCATCTAGTTATCTTAATAATGACAATTTTCTCACCGTCTATTTTGCTGTATATCTTTTTGTTAAATTATTTAGAATAATTTTTTTTGATTCAAGCATTCTTAAGAAGATGGATATACCATTGAAAAAGAAAATAAAACTGTTAAAATCATAAAGTAATGAGCCCATGGTTCTTACAGTTCAATAGTATCATTATCCTTCTTTTTAGATAATAATGACAGAATAAAATCAATGAGAAACCAAATAGAAGAGTCAAAAGCCGAGGCCAAAGTTACTTCATCGGCTACATCATTTATCCAGTATCGTGATAGGGAATAGACAAAGCTAATAAATGAACTGTCTTATTCGCACCTCTGCTTGCATGGATCAAGCAGAAAGTTTGTATATGTCCTGTTTGTAGACTTTTAAAATATAGGATCTTATTAAAAAAATTTCAAATAGCTTAGAAATTTACAGATTAATTTAACCCAAACGTTTTGTAAGGACGTTGTGTAACGATCATTCATTCTCTTAATTCAGTGACCGATGAACATGTTATATTCAGAACGAAATCAAACTATACATGTTTTCTTTCCGTATACGAATTTACATTTTTAATTTTAAAAGACCAAAAAAACAAACAAACTAGGAGGTTAACAATGGCAATAGTAATTCCCTTTGTTGGGCATTCAAAGACAATAAAATCGTATCAAACGCACTACGCGGAATGAGCCGCCCAAGCTGCCTCAGCAAATTATTCATCTGCTTGATTGTTTGTGCTGTAGCTAATTTGTCTCCCTTATCAATAATCTGTAATAAAAATATATTCCGCCAGATATAAGAGAGCATAAAAATTATCAAAGTTCACTAAATTCAAGAATCATGTTTATGTAGTGTAAGAAATCAGCAAGTTGTTCATTTTATCACATAATACAAAAACTGGTAGTCAAAAGATAGTATTTATTGCATCGGAGTATATCTAGTCATAATAATAAGAAGAAGAAGAAGAAGAAAGAACATTCTAGTCATTTCCCAACTCTTCCTTCAACTTCTTCACTCTTGGGATTATCTGCTTTTATTTCTGGTGTATGGAATAAAAAATCCTAGAGATGGTGGCAACTCTTTGAGTAGCATAAAATTGTCTATGTCAACGGACAAACACAATCTATGAATAAAATGGGATGGACTTTCCCAACATGCGAGACTCCTTCCGTTGTGGGATTTGGGGAGAGTCAAATGTACTCAACCTTAGCACCCTTGAGTGGAGAGGCTGTTTGATCTATTAGAATTTGGGATCATCATATCACAAGCAGCAACCTTATACTGTTCCTCCCTTACAATCCAAGTCGATTATGGAGGTCAAATCATATGGCAATGGATGGAATTATGAATATTTATACAACATTCATCTACATGAGAATATAACTACTGCAATCTTTTTTAACTTCCTTGATTCATCTAGGTAGTTGTAGTCATCCAAAAACTTGAGATTGATCTGATCTAATTCATACAGCATAAAATTTAATTTATCTCTACTTTATGTGGAGACTATGTTTAGAAAAGGACAACATAACGAAACCCAGAAACAAGAGGACATTCTGTGGCTTGAAATGGCTCGTGTGAACTCACTCAATGATTTCCAATATCCTAGATATTCTTTAATCAAGAATGACTAGCAAAATAGATACCTTTCAAGTGTGAAGCATCACTAAATTGGAAGAGAGAGAGAGAGAGAGAGCCAGAAATCAGACAAATAGGTATATATATACATATGTGGATAACTTACCTCAAGAAACACAACAATAATCTTGACAAGATTCTGATTGCCAGCTCCTAAAAGATCCTTATCTGATCTGAAAATATTAAAGCATTCTGTTAAGGCAACCTGCTTGTTGTATTGAAATTTGAAAAGTTAATTATTCAAAAAGATTCTCTAAACCTGTTCACCTTGCAACCATTAAGCAAAGTTGTTCATGCATTACATTGGCTTCGATCAAATCATTTTTAAGTGGTAAGAAACTTAACCAGGCAGGAACAATCTGCAAGTATAAAAGGGGTAAAAGATTGTACTTTCTTCTTCATCATTTTGTAAATTGTCACCAATTCAACAAACGCATACTTGATCAAATTTGGATAAAATCATCTTGAAATCAGTAAACTTAGCTTCGCCTAAACAGAAACATTGTAGTAGACCAGTAGTAAAATCTGTTGGCTAGGTTTCTACTATTAAGCAGTTCTTGTATTCTCTCTCTCTCTCTCTCTCTCTCTCTCTCTCTTATATCATAATACCTAGAGTATGAACCGTGTAAGAAATTATAAAGGCAGCCTTTCTTTCCCATGCATCTTACAAGTGAATGCAGTCTCGTACATTGTAGAAAAAATTAGGATCTAGGTTGACAATAAAATTAGAATGGAAGTTTAAATTTTGGTTCGGGACCATGAAATCTTAAGTTTGGATTGCAGAAATACTTAGTAAATAAAACGCAAAGTTATATAGAGATTATACTGAACTTTTTTTTTATATTTTTTACATAAAAAGATTTGAACAAAAGGCAAATACCAGCCATAACCTCTAAGGTGACAGCAAGGAGAAGAAAAATATTACCTTAGAGCCATCAATGCATTCACGATGAAATTCACAAATTCTTCCTAGAGCAGAAACTGCAATATCATGCGCTTTTGCATTCTCTGGAAGTGACCGATTTGGATCTTTCATTAAACTACTGAGTTCTGACAATATCCCTATAAAGGACAAAATAAATCTTAGTTGTGAAATTATTAATAGTACATTGGGAGAATTATGGAACAAACGAGATACTATTGACAAAAGGCTTCAACTGTGGTGTTCCAAACTCTGCACAAATTCGAATTCCCCGCGCTGCCTCCTGAAAAGGGGGCAAAATAAATAATTGGATACAGAACAAGTGCATCAAGAATGAAACCAAACTAGCAGAAGGCAGAAAACCTCCTTGATTTCAGAATTCTGGTCATTGCATGCTTCCAGTAAGATCGGAAGATAATTTGCACAGTACCTACCGAGCACCAAGTAAAACAAGTAGTAACATTTTTAATATATCATCGCCAAGACATCGATAACAAATACTAGAAGGAGAACAGGAAGATAACAAAGACTACTTGTGAGCCACTTCATGACACCGTTGTGCAACTATGTTCAAAGTTGACAAAGCTATACTTCTTTGCTTAGCACTTTCTTTACCCTGCAAGCAGAAGGCTGAAAACATCAAATAAGAGGATCTCATAGTATGGGGTTATGCGGATTAAAATATTATGAGCCTTAACGAAGGTATGATAAAATTCCTACTAATTTAGTAACGGTAAACTATGTGGTAACTTTTCCACAGACAATGAAATCCAGCATATTGTAAGACAATAATGTTTACCTGAAGCAATGACAACAATTTGCCCATTACAATATCCACATTCTTGTTCAATGTTAAGCTTTCTGGCAGAGTGTTCTTAAGAAAGAATAGCATAGCTGAGGCAGCTTGTTCCTAGAAACACATGGATTGATTATTAACTTAATTACCATACACGTTTGAAAATGAGTCAAAGAAAACACAAGAATAATAATATATATATACATCCCATCTCTGTTACCACTTAACACCTCTCACTTCTCTGTCATATTATATTACCCATTACATCTATCATTTCTTTTTCTTGTCTTCCTTAGTTTCACACTCAAACACCTCTTGAATGTCCATGAATCTTTATGAGTAAAATATCTAGACACTGTTATTGCTGATAAGCATTGCAAATGCTCACAACCTAAGTATTCATTTCAAAGAAAATTATTAAAAGATGGAAGTGCTGATATTTTCATATCTCTATCTTTTACAATCTTATGTACATTTTGGTAAGATGTTAGAAGATATTTAAAAAATTTAGAATTGGTTATATTAGTTTTTAAAAAATAAAAATTTTTATTTTTATCTTTAGAAGATATAAAATATATTCAATTTAATTTTTTTACTTATCAATTTAGTCTTAGAAGTATTAAAATAAGTTCCCTTACAAGGCACAACAACATGATTTTAGCAATAGATCATATATAATATCTTTAAGAAGTATTTTTGAAAGAAAAAAGAAAAGAAAAGAAAATCACTACACTTATAACCTGTTTGGTGGTTTAGCTTAAATTTAAAGAAAGAATTACTTTTTTTTTTTTCGAATAGATAACAAAATAAATAATTAGTATGCGTAAATAATTTTTCCATCATGCATCTACGGACAATATTTTTGTAATTATTTGTTGCTTTCACAAAGATTGGAAACTTGCTTAAACAGTATTAGTGCTAGTAGAACTTTAAAAATCAAAATGGTAATGTCCCTAATGTTAAGAAAAATTTCTCCAAATTCTTCTGTAGCGTCAGATTTGTGGAAGTAAGAAGAAAATAGAATGCAGAATATTTGCACACACAAATTGATAACGGAGTTCGGCCAATACTGCCTACGTCTCCGGACTGCTGCAGATAATTTGATAGCAGAAAATTGTACACTGTGTTTACAAAAAACACTCACAACCTCACACTACCCACAACCCAATTACACCCAAGAATCCTAAATTTTTCTCTCTTAGAAAAATCTCTCTTTCACAATGGTGTGATACATAACTTCCTATGACTATATATAGCAACTTCTCACATGCTATCACTAATTAAGTCAAGCCTTGCATTTATTACGCAATGACTTATAACCACTTCTCACATGCTATCACTAATTAAGTCAAGCCTTGCATTTATTACGCAATGACTTATAACCACTTCTCACATGCTATCACTAATTAAGTCAAGCCTTGCATTTATTACGCAATGACTTATAACCACTTCTCACATGCTATCACTAATTAAGTCAAGCCTTGCATTTATTACGCAATGACTTATAACCACTTCTCACATGCTATCACTAATTTTGTCAAGATCTTTGACTTTTCAAATCAACAATCTCCCACTTGAAGACTGATTTCAATCTGTCTTCACACTTTGATCACTACAGCAGTCTTTTTTTGGTCTGTTATTCTAGCAGGCCGACTGAAGTTGAACACAACTTCAGTTTGTCAATGGTCACCACCTTTGTTAGCATGTCTGCTGGGTTCTTGCTTCCTGTAATCTTTTCCAATGTCAGCACCTCATCCTCAAGCAGAGATCTGATGAAGTGATAACGTATATCAATGTGCTTAGTTCTAGAGTGAAATGCTGAATTCTTTGCCAGATGTATTGCACTCTGACTATCACTGTGTAAAACACTCTTCTCTTGGATGAATCCCATCTCTGTTAACAATCCTTGAAGCCATATCAACTCTTTACTAGCCTCTGTTACTGCTACATACTCAGCCTCTGTAGTGGATAATGTAACGATCTTCTGTATCCGTGACATCCAACTGACAGCTGTAGTGCCAACAGTAAAAATATAACCGGTGGTACTTCTTCGGTGATCAACTTCACCTCCGAAGTCTGCATCTACATAGCCTTGTACTTTTAATTCTCCTTTGCCAAAGTACAGACACCTTTTTATGGTGCCTCGTAGATACCTTAAAATCCATTTGACTGCTTCCCAATGAGCTTTTCCTGGATTTGCCATAAACCTGCTTAAAACTCCCACTGCATGGCCAATGTCTGGTCGAGTACAGACCATTGCATACATCAAACTTCCTATGGCTGAAGCATATGGAATCTTAGCCATAAAGTCTTTTTCTTCCTCCGTCTGAGGGGACTGATCCTTAGATAAGCGAAAATGACTAGCCAAAGGTGTGCTAACTGGTTTGGCCTTGTCCATATTGAATCTTTGCAAGATACGGTTGATGTACTCTGCCTGAGATAACTGCAAAATTCCTCTTTTCTTATCTCTCGTGATTTGCATTCCAAGAATCTTCTTTGCTATACCCAAGTCCTTCATGTCAAATTCTTTTGACAACTGCATCTTGAGATTTTTAATCTCGTTCATATCTGAACCTGCTACTAACATATCATCGACATAAAGTAGCAATATGATATAACAGGACTTATATCTCTTGAAGAAACAACAGTGGTCAGCATTGCACTTCTGGAAGTCCTCCTTGTGCATGAAGCTTTCAAACTTTCTATACCACTGTCTTGGAGCTTGTTTCAGGCCGTACAAGCTCTTCTTTAATCTGCACACCATATTATCCTTTCCTTTTTCTGAGAATCCTTCAGGTTGGTGCATGTAAATCTCTTCCTCTAAATCTCCATGAAGAAACGCCGTCTTCACGTCCAATTGCTCAAGATAGAGCTCTTCACTGGCAACAATACTTAAGACAGACCTGATAGTATTGAGCTTCACAACTGGAGCAAAGATTTCAGTGTAATCAACTCCTTCCTTTTGCTGAAATCCTTTGACAACTAGTCGGGCTTTGTATCTCTTTGAGCCATCATAGTCCTCCTTCACCCGATACACCCATTTGTTGTGAAGTGCCTTCTTTCCCATGGGTAATTCAGCTAATTCCCATGTCTGATTGGAGATCAAAGAATTCATCTCTTCTATCATAGCAAGTTTCCACTTGTTTGCATCTGTGGTCTGACATGCTTCTATGTAATCTTCAGGCTCTCCTCCATCAGTCAACAACATGTAGTTCATGTATCTCCTGTTGGGCACATGAGGTCGAGAAGACCTTCTCAACACGGGAGTTGGAGTAGGAGGCTCTGATGTGTCAAACTGTTGTTCACTGCTTTCTTTAGTTGAATTCTCTGACCGAGGATTCGCAACTATGGGACTTTCTGGGATATCTTCAACTTCTACATATGTTGGCTTAATCTGCTCTGAATTGTTGGCGCTTGTGTTAAGCTTGTCTTTATACATCACTCTTTCATTGAAGATTACATCTCTGCTGCGGATCATCTTTCTGTTTTCATCATCCCAAAGACGATAGCCAAATTCATCTTCACCATAACCGATGAAAGTGCACTTCTTCGATTTGGGATCGAGTTTATTTCTACCTTGATCACTGATGTGCACATATGCTACACAGCCGAAAACTCTAAGATGTGAGAGTTTTATCTCTTTTCCGCTCCATACCTCTTTTGGTATTTTGTGCCCCAATGGTACCGATGGACTTCGGTTGATCAAGTAAGCTGCTGTGTTGACTGCTTCTGCCCAGAACTGCTTCGGTAAGCCTGACTGCACACGCAAGCTTCTGGCTCTTTCAGTCAACGTTCGATTCATACGCTCAGCTACACCATTGTGTTGAGGCGTACGAGGCACGGTCCTCTCCATTCTGATCCCGTGCTCATAGCAGAATTTCTTGAATTTGGTGTCTTCATATTCACCACCATTGTCGGTTCTGAGCTTTTTAATCTTCAACCCTGTTTCATTTTCTACCATAGCTTTCCATATCTTGAAAGCCTCAAATACATCGGACTTATGTTTCAGAAAGTATACCCATACCTTCCTAGAGTGATCATCAATAAAAGTCACGAAGTAATGTTTCCCACCAAGTGATGGGACGGTAGTTGGACCCCAAACATCTGAGTGAACTAGCTCAAGTTTCTCCTTCTTTGGGGGTCTTCCAGCTTTCTGAAAGCTGACTCGTTTCTGCTTTCCAAGTATACAGTCTTCACACATGTCAATTTCTACTGACTGAAGACTTGGTAGCTTGCCGTTTGAGTGCATGATTTTCATCCCTTTCTCACTCATATGGCCTAACCTCTGGTGCCATAGATTGGAATTTTCATTTGCTGCAACTGCAATCAAATGACATGCTCCTGCTGTTTTGTAAAGAGTGCCACTCTTTTTACCCCGAGCAATTGTCATCGCACCCTTTGAAATCTTCCAATCGTCTCCATGGAAGACAGTTGTGTAGCCATCACTGCTCAACTGGCTTATTGATATTAAGTTCTTTGTCAGGTCGGGAATATGTCTGACATTTTTCAATTCCCATACAGACCCGTTCAACTTAACCTTCACTACACCTTTGCCAACTATCTCACATGATTGGTTGTTACCAAGGTAAACTTTACCAAGGTTTCCGGGAACATAGTTCTCGAAGAATTCCCTTTGTGAAGTGGCATGAAAAGATGCTCCAGAATCTAACACCCAAGACTCCTCCTTGCTTTCTAAAGAACATATCAATGCATCATCTCCTTCAGGGGTGGAAGTAACATTTGCCTCGTCCTTGGTCTCCTGATGCTTTCGTGCACTCTTGCACTGATTTTTGTAGTGCCCAGACTTCCCGCAATTCCAACACTCGATATTCTTCTTAGATTGAAAGTGACGATTTTTGGATTTGGACCTCCTGTCCTTTGATTTGCCACGTCCATTTCCTTTAGTTGAGCTTCTTCCTCTTGACTCTGTTTGCAATATCGAAGATGATGAAGATTCACCCGACTCCTTCCGTCGGATCTCTTCGTTGAGAACTAGATCACGAACATCATCACATTTCAATTTTTGGCTTCCCGTTGAGCCACTCACAGCCGTGACAATGGCATTCCAACTTTCTGGTAAGGAAGACAAAATTATTAATGCTCGTACCTCATCATCAAATTCGATTCCAACAGAACTCAACTGGGTTGTGATTAAGCTGAGTTCATTGAGATGTTGTGCTACTGATGCACCTTCTGTCATCCGAGAGTTAAACAACCGTCTCATCAAGTGAACTTTATTTGCGGCTGACGGCTTTTCATACATTCTGGAAAGAGCCGCCATAAGATCTGCTGTGGTCTTTTCTTTTGCAATGTTAAAAGCAACATTACGTGACAACGTCAGACGGATGACTCCAAGGGCTTGCCTGTCAAGAAGAACCCAATCCTCGTCCTTCATTTCAGTTGGCTTTGTACCTGTGAGAGGTTGATACATATTTTTCTGGTACAGATAATCTTCGATCTGCATTTTCCAGAAACCAAAGTCCGCACCATCGAACTTTTCAATTTTCACCTTTCCTTCATCTACAGCCATCACTCCCACTCAAATCTGACTTCTTCTTTGGATCGTTTCGTTTCTAACAATTTTTAAAAAATTGTAGAATTTCAAACCCGCTCTGATACCAGTTGTTAAGAAAAATTTCTCCAAATTCTTCTGTAGCGTCAGATTTGTGGAAGTAAGAAGAAAATAGAATGCAGAATATTTGCACACACAAATTGATAACGGAGTTCGGCCAATACTGCCTACGTCTCCGGACTGCTGCAGATAATTTGATAGCAGAAAATTGTACACTGTGTTTACAAAAAACACTCACAACCTCACACTACCCACAACCCAATTACACCCAAGAATCCTAAATTTTTCTCTCTTAGAAAAATCTCTCTTTCACAATGGTGTGATACATAACTTCCTATGACTATATATAGCAACTTCTCACATGCTATCACTAATTAAGTCAAGCCTTGCATTTATTACGCAATGACTTATAACCACTTCTCACATGCTATCACTAATTAAGTCAAGCCTTGCATTTATTACGCAATGACTTATAACCACTTCTCACATGCTATCACTAATTAAGTCAAGCCTTGCATTTATTACGCAATGACTTATAACCACTTCTCACATGCTATCACTAATTAAGTCAAGCCTTGCATTTATTACGCAATGACTTATAACCACTTCTCACATGCTATCACTAATTTTGTCAAGATCTTTGACTTTTCAAATCAACACCTAAGCTTATGAAACACACCGAAGATTCAGACAAAGTAAATAAAACATCTCTATGAAAAAAAAAAAAACATTTTCTTTCAAAATTAAAAGCCTCATTGGGTTTTAAATAATAGCATGTTAAAGTTGAATGATAAGTCTCTTGATCGTAATGAAAGGAGGTAGCTTTTAACTACTAGTGATGATACATATATTTGTTTAGTTATGATTGTCACGCCAAAATAATAAACTACTAGAAAAATAAGATTTTCATTCATATGTATGTTAATCTCTGGATGAAGTGAATCTAAAACTGAATCTATTCAGTCAAACAGTGAGTGGATGTAGCAGTCAATTAACATACCATACCTTCACTTTAAGGTCCTGATCATTGTCAAGTGCAGTGCAAAAAGCTTGCACAAGCCTATGATGGTAAAGGATTTGCACCACCTGAACAAAGTTTGTTGGCCTCTCCATAAAATTAAAAGCTGCCAACCGAACTTGAACATTGGAGTCTTGGAATGACTTCAAAACTTTGGTCACTGCTTCTCCTAGAAAATTTTCCATCAATACCTGCACAAAACGTAGGCTCCATAAATAAATCCCAGACAGCGAGGAACAAATCATCATCTGCCAGTCAAACCGAATAAAACAAAAATATAAGAAAATGTTGTGTGCAACAAAAACGAGATAACAGAAGTTGCTTATTTTAAATTTAGGGTATATTTTTAAGATATTTATATAAAAAAGATAAAAAGAAAATGAAAAGTAAAGAAAAATATATATTAAATAACATATACAAGGTCAAAGTTTTTATGTTTAAATCATAGAACAGAAAAATGTACAACACTTGCCACAAAGGTTTCGTAATTAGCCATTAAGATAACACTCTCTACAAGAAAATGTTAGGTTTGCTGCAATTAGTACAAAGTAGAGTAACGTAAATACCTTCATACAATTTGTTTTACCTTTGTTATCACTTGTCAAACTTCTTTAGGGATAAGTTGAAATTCAAATGAGTGATAATCACTTTTACATAATATTTTCTACGTTAAAGAAAGACAGAAAATGATGAAAATGAGTAATACAATAAAATAGAATGAAAATTATTCAATTCACACAACCCATATAATATTTAAATATTTCTATAAAGAAGTAATTTAAATATTATTATTTTTTAAAATAAAAAAATATGATGAGATCACCATTTCATCGGAGAACTCTTTTGCAATCAGGCTGAGCATTGTAATTCCTGCATGGCGCATCTTCCAATCGGCATCATCAAAGTGAAGCTGTAACGCTTCACGAGCAACAGGCAAAACTTTACTCCCTCCTAGTGCCACACAGAGCTTCTTCAAGCACTTCATTCCAAATTCGTACACATCAACCTTCTCACCTTCCAATTCACGGTCACCACCACCACCATCCTCCCCAACGCACTGGAGCATCTTCACCGGAACAGAGAACAACCTCTGCACGGTCTTATAAGGAAGATTGACGAACACGTGCTCGCAATCCTTCACCTCCGTCATGGCCATCACCAATTCAAACGCCAAACAGTGTGTTTCCTTACTCAAACCATAGCTCTCCGCAATTTGAAGCACGTCGAGAACCATGTCGTTCATATAAGGCTTCAAAAGCAGAGGCTCTTGAGAAACCAAATTTATCAACTCCGCAAATGCGCTTCGGAAATGGCTACCTTCGAAGCCATGCAGGAGCGCGAAAACGCCAACCATGATCGCGCGCAAGAGCTCGTGGAACAGTGAAGGTTCAGAGAACAAGCGCACCAAACTAACAACCGCGCCAAACGACGCAACCTGAACGTCGGGATTAGACGACGCCAGAGAACTCAAAAACGACGAATGAAGCGCGCGGACGGCGCCGTGTTTTTCGCGGAGCGCGTTGGAAACGAGAAAACGGCAGTCGTTTGTTAATTTGGCGAAGACTAACAAAGCGACCTCGCGGGACTTGTCGTCGTTTGAAGCGATAGACGACACCAAAAAGTCGAGAATCTCAGGCCAGTTTTGGTGGGTTTGGTGTATAATGGAAACGGTTTCAGCAAGGACGAGGGACGCGAGTCTGAGGACGTGAATTGAGGATTCTTCGTTGAGATAAGTGATGAAGTGGGCTTTGAGGCGGGCCTGGGCGATGGGCCGTAGCATGGGCCAGAGTTCCGCAGGTTTGAGGAAGTGGAGAGCGCGTGCGGCGTTGGCGCGTGTTTCGACGATGGGGCTTGAGGCTAGAAGGAAGAAGAGTTTGATGAAGAGGAGATCAGGGTGGTGGTGTTTGCAGCATTTGAGGAATGTGAGTGCTTGGGATCGGTGTTGGTTTTGGGGAGAGTAGATGTGGGAGAAGAGATTCTCCATTGCGGTGTTGTCGTTTGAGCTTAGAACTTCAAACGCTTTGGATTGCAATTCAGTTGGGAATTCTGATTCCATTGCAAGGGTTTGTGTTTAGTTTACGTGAGCATGCGAGAGTGATTTATGGTTATAACGAACGAAGAGGTTGAGTGGAAAAGGACAAAAACAGAATGGCGGCTGAAACACAGAAAGCAAATGCTACTCTGCATTGGAACTCAGGTGACGTGAGACGCTAAAGCGATTAGATTGAATGCTGTTTCGTTTCGAGAGTCAGGTTTCTTTTTTTGTTCTAAATATAACTAAAGATGATCGTGGATTAAGGCTAATTAGTTATCAATCGAGAATGAATTGGTTGATGATGGATTATCACCAATGTGAATTTGCAAGGTTTTTCAGAAATGTTCTTATAAATATATTATGGAAAGAAGCAAATCAACCTATCCTATTTTAGATTTTATTTTATGTGCACCAAAACTCAATTTAATTAATTCACCAATAAAATCTATCAAACTTTCTACTTCCAGCTTTTATTTTTATACATCAAATTAATATTATTTTTTAATTATAAATATTTTTAAGCTACTTATATTTTTTGTTAAGTCATAAGATTTTTATTTATAATTTTTTAAAATATTAATTTAATTTATTTTTTGAATATTGATATATTATAATATATTTTGAATAAATATTTTTAAATAAATTAAATCTTAAAATTATTGTATCTTAATTTTTTTATATTTTTAATTTTGATATATGAACTTTTAAAAAAGTATATATTATGATTTTAATAATTTCATTCAATAATTCATATATTTGTAATTATTAAAATATTTGATATATTAACTTTTAAAAAAATATTTTAAATTTTTATTAATATACAGTTATATTCAATATTAATAATAAAAATATTTACTATTTTATTTATAAATTTTATTTAACTTCAAAAATATATGTACGATTAAAGGTAATACCCTAAGATTAATTTAGTAAAAAGAAACTAAGAATTAGATTAATTTTACATTAAGATAGTAGGTTCGAATCTAATCATTTTGATATTGTATCGAAAAAACACAATACACTACTTCTCAAGTAATTTTCATTTTTTAATATATTAATCTGCAAATATGGCTTTAAAAAATTAATTTTAAACAATTTAAAGTAATTTTTATTAAAATATTATATTAAAAATAAAAAGTATAAAAATGTTTATTTATTTATAAAAATACTCTATTTAAGTTAGTTAAAATTAGTTTGGAGATTGATATTAATAAAATTTATTTTTTAACCTTTAATTTTATGAAATATTATTTACTTTAATATATAATATGAATAGAAAATATAGTGAAAAAAGATTAAAATAAATAATACTATATAAAATTTAATACTAAATTGAGAGTGTTATAAAATAAAAAATTAAAATAATTGACTCTTAAAATCTAAGAATTAAAATGGAGTTTATCTGTATTGGGAAAAAAATATGTTTTTCCTTACTATTCTCCCTCTCAATTCAATAATCATATTAAATCATCTTATTTATAGAGATTCAACGTGGATTAGATAATAAAAAAATTAAAAATAATTTTTATATATTTATTTTTTATAAAAAAAATTATTTTTATGATATTTTATAATTTTCTTTTATTATTATTCTTTTTAATATCAATCCCATTTAAATGTATATACACCATTTTTATTGACAAATAGAATTTATAAATTTGTACACAACTTTTGACGTAAATTATTTTTCAAAGGTAAAATAATACATACTTAAAGTAAAATGAAATCTTACCTTGCCTGTAAATCTCTTATCCTCTCAGAAATTTCAATCCTTTGTTTAAATAGATAAAATTTGAAAGAGGAAAAGATTCTGAAGAGATAAAACTTACACGAAAATCTAGTCTATTTTTTATTTCAATGATTTTAAAAGAGTTGGAGGGATGAAATTTATCACGCGAAAGTCACTTTAAAAAAAAGTATCTTTTATTATAAATAATCCTATTTAAATTGGATATAGTTATTATAAATAATAAATTTTTAAAAAAATTTATTGCAGTTGTATAAGGACTTAAAAAAGACACGGAACCTTTAATTAAAATGAATCAACTTCACGCTTGTTGATTAACATAATTTTTTTCAAAGAAACTAAAAACATGTTATAGTACAAAATAAAATGTTTTTATTAAACATTTTATTATTACAAAAAAAAATACACATTTTTATTTTATTTTCTATCCATTTAAATAAGTAGATAATTTTTTATTTATTTTTTGATATATTAAAAATCAGTTATAACTGTACTCTTTTTGTTTCCATATTACTTAAAATAACTTCTCAAAACAAATAATTTTTTTTTTAAAATATACTAAAAGTTTTCAAAAGTAGTTTTTTAAAAAAAAATAATAAAATTATTTTTTATGAAAGAAAACAATTAAAACAAATGGGTAGTTAATCCTTTGCATTTAAGTATTTTAACACATTTCAAAATTGCAAACTGATCCATATTTAGATATTAGAATTTAGAATCACAAAAATGGATCAAAACACAATAAGAAATTGCAAACTAACGCATTACTTATGATCCATTTCCCATCACAAAAATAGATACACCATACGATTTATCTGGCAGCTCCCTTATCCACAAACGAAGTGTAAGTAAGCAATAGCCATGGTGGCTACCTTGCTCCAAAATCTTCATAACCAACTCACCTGACACACAGCACAATACGGCAAAATGGACGAAAATAGCAAAAGGGTGCGTTTCGGAATCTTAGGCTGCGCCAACATTGCTAGGAAAGTGGCTAGAGCCATTGGTCTCGCCCCCAACGCCACCCTTTGTGCCATTGCGAGCCGTTCAAAAGAGAAGGCCGAGAAGTTCGCCGCCGAAAACGGATTTCCGGCGAGCGTGAGAGTTTACGGGAGTTATGATCAGGTGTTGGAGGACCCAGGCGTGGACGCCGTGTACATCCCTCTCCCAACCGGTCTACACGTGCGGTGGGTGGTTATGGCCGCCACTAAAAAGAAGCACGTGCTGGTGGAGAAGCCGGTGGCTCTTGACGTGGCGGAGCTTGATCGAATCCTGCAAGCGTGCGAATCCAATGGCGTGCAGTTCATGGATGGTAGCATGTGGTTGCATCACCCTAGAACTGCCCACATCCAACACTTGCTCTCTGTTTCTCATTCTACGACTTGCATTGGACCTATTCATCTTGTAAGTTCTACGCTTCTAGCAAATCATTTTATTATTATTCTAAACTTTTTATTTAGTTATTATAAACTTACTTTAACATGGTCATTCATGAGACTGTGCCGTGGAACATCCAATTTATTAAAATTTTTAGGTCTACTAACACCTTGTTATTATTATTCAGTTGAACCGGTTTTGTTAATTTTAACCTTCTAAAATTAGTAAACTTTTATTTTTAAAAATATTATTACATTAAATATTTTTGTTCGTAATAAAAATATACTATTTTTGAATACTTAAAATCACCGTTAAAATCTAATATTGATGTTTTTATAGTTAAATTCACTCAGATGAGATTGGTAAGGATTTTGGTAAAGTTCAAATTATATAAAGTGAAAAGTAATTTGTAATTCAAATATATTTTTGCACAAGATGTACAAGTTTAATTTTGATATTTCTGTAAATATTTTTATATTGTTGATAAAATAATTATGATATGAATTAAGAATTATTAATAATATAATATTTTATAATTAGTTAATATTGTAAAAAAAAATTTCATGAGTAAAATATCATTTTGCTTCTTAAAAAATTTGGAAACATAACAAATGAAAATTTCCTATTTTTTTATTATAAAAAAATCACTTATTTTCATTTTTTTAAATGATTAATTTTTTATTTTTCAGAAGCAAAATGATTTTTTTATTTTTTAATAACGGATTCCAAATTTTTAGAATCAAATTGATAGGATACTCAACCTTTATACTATAAATTTACACTTTCAGTGTATACTTGATTTATACTTGTATTTGTACATTGCACTAGAATTTTACGGTCATATTATTAATTAATAAACTTTTACTGGCTACATAATTTGAATTTACTATGTTTTGAAGATCCATAGTACATCAACAATGCCAGCAACACCTGAATTCCTAGAGAGTGATATTAGAGTAAAGCCAGACTTGGACGGCCTTGGTGCACTTGGTGACTTGGGTTGGTACTGCATTGGTGCTTCCTTGTGGGCAAAGGGCTACCAACTGCCATCCACTGTCACCGCTCTTCCTGATGTCACCAGAAACCACGCCGGAGTCATCTTGTCCTTCACAGCCTCTTTGCAGTGGGACCAACCAAACCGAACTGTTGCAACCATTCACTGCTCATTTCTTTCTCACACTTCCATGGACCTGGTCATATGTGGTTCCAATGGATCACTGCACCTCAAGGACTTCATAATCCCATACCAGGAGACTAGTGGTTCGTTTGACTTCACATTTGGTGCAAAGTTTGTTGACCTTCACATTGGGTGGAATGTGAGACCAGAGGAAGTGCATGTGGCTACCAAGCTCCCACAAGAAGGTTTGATGGTTCAAGAGTTTGCTAGGCTTGTTGATAGCATTAGAGATTGTGGGTCTCGCCCCTCTTCCCAATGGCCTGAAATTAGTAGAAAGACTCAACTGGTTATTGATGCAGTGAATAAGTCCCTAGACCTTGGCTTCAAACCTGTTTGCTTGTAGATAGTTGCAAATCATATTTCCATTAGTCCAACATCTCCTTATTCAAACACCCTTAGGCCGGTGAAGTGTTTGAAATTTGGAATAGATATTAGATGCTGGGAAAGATACCGTCTTTGGCCTCTGATGCCACTAATCAGTTTCAAGGAGAATGATTGTAACAAGGGATACAAATTAGTTTCACTTCTCTCAGAACCGTTTCACGTATACTATTGGTGATGTAATTTTCCATCTGTATCCATGATCATATACATGGCAAACTCCATCGGTTATAATTTTTCAGTTCTGTCACAATTAAACTTGATGGAGAAAAAGTAAGAATTGAACTTAGGTTCTGTGAAAGTACTGAACTGCTACTGATAAGGATCCCGAACTTTTTGTGAATGCTGATGTAGAGAGGTGTGGAAACGTTAGCCGAAAAAATAAATCATTACATAACTTCTGGATGTAGCTAGTTACCATTGGGAAAAACATAAATTTACAAATTTGATGCTGGTGATAGGTTTGGATTTAAATTTTATGAATTTGATGGGTGTATTGGATGGGCTGTTTGCTACCTTCTACTAGAAATTCTTTGTCAATATAAGTTGCAAAAATCATACAATCAAATGCCCATTAAAACTGCAAAGAAATTGCTTTTACACATAAGAAAAAGATATATGCCTTTGTGATAAAGGTGTATAATTTTAGCAAAATTTCTATCAGAAGTCAACTACTCCTAAGCACCAACTTTAATTACAAAGTCCAAAAAAAAGCATATTTATGAGTGTCTTCCCCAACATAACAACCTTTATATTTAGTGAAATTATAAGTTACACATACACTAGTACATAATCGAGGATCGAGAAACAAATTAACAGAATAAAGTGATGTGCATGGATGATTTCGAAGTTCTAATTTCTAAACTGGTGTCAGGTGGTATCAATCAATGAAAACAATTGCGCAAGCGTAGATTATAATTTTTTGTAGTTGTAGAGGCTGTGATTGAATTCTCTGTAACTTCTTCTGGAGGTATATAGTCAGGATCATCAAGGAAATTCACATCATCAGGTAAATCAGCATCTATCCACCGAGACCAATCCACATCATCAGTATCCAAGTCCCACGTCAACTCCTGCTTTTGCATGCTGTTAACCTTGTTGATTAGAGTTAGCAGCATTTGATGGTTCAACATTTCGTAGTCCCTGCAAGATAGACGACAAACTCTATGAGATATATATATGTATATGTATATATATATATATATATATGTAGCCAACTTAATGTTTGTACCCCTACCGGTATGTGCAAATGGCATATAGAAGTTGAACTGAAGCAGCTACCAAGAAAAATAATCGGACCATGTTTATTATCCAGGTTTGTTGCTCAATGCTATCATTAGTTAAACGAATAAGGAATACCTCCATGAAGAAAGTAGCACAAAGCTCTGTAAACAGCCAATGATATTTAGTCAATAATTAATTAGAAGTTTATAAACTAAAGCCCCAGTTGGTACTTGTACCAATATATAGCAATGGTCTGATAGTGTAGGTTTGCTTTGTACTGGTCAACATGAAGATAACAAAGATTGATATGGAATAAATGAAGAAAGTTTTGATTATTCTTGATTCAAGCAACATGGCATTTTGCAAAGTAAAAAGCTTGTCTAAAACAACAAACATGGTAGCCTGCTTTGATTCAAAAGATTCCTGTAGAGTAGAAAAAGAAATTACTGATTAAAAAATCATTAAGAATACATATACACATAGATAAAACCGATAGTCTACCAGAAGGTGCAAACCTGAGCAGATAATATTGATTTTGAATTTTCCATTAAACGATCATGTAGTCCTTGAATCTGGTCCTGACGCTGAAGAAGCTCTTCATGTTGTCTATGTCCATATTCAGCAAAATATTGCAAGGTTTTCCTGCATTACACCAATGAGTTCAATAATTTTCCAAATATAATTCCTGAATTAAAATTTATAACAATTAACTTATCTACCTGCTCTCATCTAGTGCTTTGGATTGAAACTCAGTCAATGAATTTAGGCCCTTGAGTGCTGTGGATTGCCCATCTAAAAGTTGCCGTTGATTATCTAAGGAAATCCCAGCCATATTCCCAATATCTTCAGCTTTGCTTTGCAGGCTGCTCATCTTTGATGACATAGCATCTCCAACTTTAATTACCTCATTCTCAATCTCAACGGCTTCATCTCTTAGTTTTTCAATTTCTTTGCCCAAATAATTGTAAGAGTCTTTGAGCATTGATACTCCACCCTCCAAATTTCTCTTCATATCCTCTTGTCCTTCTTTTATCTGCAATTGCGATAATGCAATTTTTGTAGTTTGCTCATAAACACTCTTTGAATGACTCAACACAGTATCTATGTGACCTTCCACATTTTTAGCAGTTTGAGCTACTTGTTTTGTGTAACTATCAATTGAATCAAGAGAATCGTGAATCTGTTTCGAGCCTTGTAATAGATGTTCTGATTTCTCCTCAATGCTATCTAACTTGTCCTCCACATACTGGGAAGTACTTTTTAATTCAGTCACAAGTCTCTCTGTTTCATATTTGAATGCATGTGCCCTTTAAATGTATACAAAACTTTAGTTAAGTTGAGACAAACACATCAAAAAATAATGATAAAAATATTAAAATAGGATTTGGGAAAAGAAATTGCACTTAACTGTAACTGATAACAAATGGTGTTGGTTTCAAGGTAGAATTCAAGGTAAACCTTATGGGCAAGGTCATCTAAGGTTCCTAAGCAAGCAGCAATGGAAGATTTAGGGTCACAATGAGGAAAGGCATGCCTGCCAGAATCCCTCTGAAAGCAATCACTTAGGTGCCAAGCAAATCTAGACCTCTTCTCATCAAGAGCCAAAATATCAGAACACCCGGCAAAAAGATGTTGATAAGCATTTTGCCAGCAGATGTTTGAGCCAATCATTATGTTCTTAGCATTGTCTACTAACTTGATTCCTTTTTGGTCATTGAATGGCTCAATAGAGAACTCAGCATTAGAACCTCTAAAACTGCCCTCATTGGCATAAGACCTGCCACCAGATGGTGTCTCTTTAGATGATGAAAACCAACCCCATGACTCACATCTTAATGAGAAAGAGAGCAAAATAAAAACAAGTAGACGAGTCCAATGTCCCATTTAATAAGTTGATCAGAATTAACACTGAAATGAATTTCCACTATTCTGCATCAAACACACCATAAATCGATCAACTTTGGCTACCAAAAACTATTACCTAATGTTGGAAGAATGCTAATAACTGTAAGCGAGGAAATCATGTTCCACACAATCACCATTCTTTTACAAAGTAAATGATGAACAGAAAAATGCTTACATGCAAGAACGCGTCGGGGGCGTAGAAGCAGGGGACACACCATTTGAGTCTCTCGAACCTAATGAATAAATTGGAAATCTCACTTAGCACAACTTAACCAATGAATATTGTTCCATTGTATCTTTTGAATCTTCAAATGGTGCATGAGTACAACTGTTGTTGCCTGTTGGAAATGGAAAAACGAATAAAACGCTGCGTTCAATCCCAAAGGGGCGCGCAATTGTTATAATCCGTTTCCTGCCTGTTAATCAACCATGACAAACTTTTATGCTTGGAACACTATCATATCCAATTATAATAATTACTCATCATTTTTATTATTATAATAATAAAAAATATAGACGTTTTAATACGTTTTTTTTTTCGAAACAGAAAAGGTGCAAAAAATGAGAATTATGATGTACAAATATAAAAATTCTACTATATCTTATATTTTTTTGTTCTGATTTCTCATTTTCTTTCCTCTATTCTGATTTTATTATTTTGTCATAATTTCCTATTTTTACTAGATTACTAATTACTAAAAATTTTGGTAATTTTTATCATTATGATGAAGTTTTTGAAATATTAATGTGTTTTTTCCTACATCTATGGGACATGTGGAAAAAAACTTCTTTCTTTTAATTTTGTACCGCTTCCGTTTCAACAGAAAATGAATTTAGTTCACTTATTAAGTACAGGCAGTGTAATAACGGTGAATATATCCAAAAAAATGTAATGACGGTGACGAATTAAAAAATAACATTGAGTTTCATAAAAATAAAAATTAAATCAAATCACAGTCAACTTATTTTGATAATTGTTTCTAGCATATTTTTATTTGACTTTACACACATTTTAAATTTTGTGTTGTTTTTTTATTCAAAATATATCTTTATTTATTTTAAACTACTTTGTTATTTTAATTTAAATTAATATATTTTGACTTATGATATAAGAGATAAAGAATATGTACTATTGGATAAATAATTAATAAATATAAATATGCAAGTTATTTATAATTTCAAGTTTCACATTACTCAAATCTTATTCATTTTAAGTCTTTATATATTTTTCTTTTCTTTCATTAGTTATTTTGGATAATGAATAAAAGATGGATTAAATTGAGTTCAATTATCAAATAAAACTAAATATATTAAGAATTTGTTATTTTTAGCACATGTTTTAATTATGTTTTAATTATGTTATTTTCTACTTTGTTGTATTATTAATTTTTTACCATTGCGATCTTAATTTTCAACCATTGAAGATTGACTGTTAGTTCTTAGGGGTACTATATGATATTCCTATTTATAATTCAAAAATATTTCTTTTTTTTTTAAATTTTTTTGACATTGTTGTTGGAAATTTTAGCGTACATAAATTTAATTGCATGATTTGTTGAATGTTGTTATGTTTTTCTAATATGTAATGTTTCTTTCGCAACGTAATACCTTTATTTTTTTAACATGTAAAAAGTAAAATAAATAAGGATATTTTTAAAATAGTAAGATAGAAATATATTAAAAGCAATTATCAACTATTTTTAAATTTGTTAGAGAGATATAGGTAACAAGTGGAAGTTCGCTCAAGTAATACATATTGTTTTAAATTTAAACTTAATTATATATATGTTTTATTATGTTTTACAATTATAAAATGATAGCATTAATAATATGTGGTTAAGTCATATGGTATAAGCCTAATTTTTTAAAAAAAAAATAGTTTAAACTTCATGTATTATAAAAACAAAACTTTCACCAAGAAAGTTAACTTCATTATGTTATATTTGTGACTCAAACAAAATTGTCTCTTTTGTTGAAGATACATGTGATAACTGATTTTAGATGAAAAAAATATACAGAAAATCATTTTTATTAAATTAAAGTAGGATAATGTGTTTTATGTATGGAGATAGGCTACAAAGTTACTATCCACATGAGTATGGTCCATAGTTAAATATTTTTCTAAAATCCAGGTGTGGGAATGGACATAATCCCAGGAGCTCGTTTTGATGCGTTGGTTAGAATTCCTGGCAACATGGCTGTGTTTCAAATCCTACCCTGCTAATGGATTAAACAAGACAATACTACTCTAATGGATTCAGAACCTCATTGTACTACTCCATCACTTGCCTCTCAAGAAAGCATATGACCATATTTGGCATGATTAATTTAATACAAGGGAAGCAAGAAAATGGAATGGGACAGAAAATCCAATTTATGTTCAAACCATCGAAACATGAAATTGTGATAAATGAGCCAACAAATCTAGGATTATGATCCAAGTCTATTATTATTCATATGAGACTGAGAGTCTGCTGTGAACCATCTTTGATTCTTTGTTCTGGTTCTTGTGCACTCTCTATTACAACTTCTAATCTCATATTTTGCGTTAAACTTTCTTGGTTTGCTGATAAATTGTGATATAGCATGTCATAAGAATGGAATTTCATTTGTCAATAGGAGTAGCCTTGAGCACATATCACATATCTTCGATGATAGTAAATTTAGAAACCTCAATTGTTTTCCTATAATCAAAGGAGCTAAATAGTTCATTAGTCAACATAATCCACCGTAGAAACATATGATACAGAAAACATAGTGGAAGGTAAGTAATTACAGCAAACAAAAAAGCATGATTTATATGACAAGCACAGAGAACCTCCAAACTAGTCCTTCCAGGGGTCTTAATTCTTATACAATAAGAAACATACAGAGCAAAACACCAAAGCAAGGAAAGGATTTGTAAGAGAAAACTGAAGAAGAAAGTTACAGGAAGTATATAATGATCAATCTGACATCATAGCCCTATTCCATGCATGTCTTACTGTACAGAAATATAACAATAAAGCAAACAACTGGAAGCCAAATATGTTTCAAATAACCCCTTTAAAGTTTCAATGTTAATTCAGGTGTTGAGTTCTCTGTGTCAAGTGGTGGATTCACCCCGGTAAAACTCAAATTTGAACTTCCACTCAGCATGAAATTCTGATGAGCATGACCTCCATCAGTAGTAACCTGACGGAAACTACCTTGCCACAACAGTTCTGGCTCATCATCCTCCAAGAACATTGGAAGACCAATATATCCTTGCTCAAACCTTGCATTGTTTTTCATCTCATGGGGCCTCATTGTTGGTGAAAAGCCATGGTGCAGGGAAGAGTGTGCCTTTATCCCCAAAGACCTGAAAGAACCATGAAGAGGGAGAGATGCAAGACTGGCATACCTCTCAGAGAAAAATCCCATCCGCATAGCTCGCTTTGCTAATGTTCTTTCTCTTTTGTGTGCATTTTGGTGCCCTCCAAGAGCCTGCGAGCTGAAAAATTTGCGCTTACAGTAATTGCAAGAGAAAACTCGCGGGTTGGCTGCTGAGGTATTTTGAGTCTGAGAGGGAGGTTCATTGCTGCTCTCACTGGTGCTTGAGAATGAGAGCCCTGTTGAATCTCTAGCCACTATGTCATTATTGTTGAAGTTGAGAGTTAAGTCAAGTGAGATAGCATCTGAATGAGGATGAATTTCTGTTGGATTTGTGACATTGGAAGAGTTAGTGAGGCTGTCACTACAAGGACCTGCTGAGGTTTCTTGAATAAATATATTGGAAGCAACCTGGCTGCTAACTTCAGATTCATATTCTGCAGAGGCCTCCACTTCAAGATCAAAGTTTTGTTTCATGATTCAGCCTTGCCAAGTTTTGAGCTAATCAACCAAATAACTTCAGCAATCCACCATCAGAAATGTAAGATCCATTTAAGAGCTTGCAGTGAAGTGAAAGAACTGTTTGGTCCTGCAATTAAAATCCACCAGTTCACATTCAGTAAGCATCAAAACAAGAAATTCTTGAGTCAATTTTGATCACAGTCATAATTCTATAGGCCTCTAATCTTGACTTGAAGGAATATAAAACTGCTCATCCTCCCAAGAGAAGAGGCTCCACAATGGAGGGAAATTACAAATGCATACAACTGATACAAGCAATCAGGCTCCCTTCAACCCTCTCCTCCCTTCAGTGATTTCTGTTGATATTTGATCCTGTGAAAGATTTTAGTTACTTATCCAGCATGGAGCAAACAACAAATATCCAATGCCTTATCTCTTCCTTTATGGAAGACAATTAGTGCTGGCAGCCTGGCATAGATGCACATTTTCATTGACATGGCAATGATGGCATGTGCTGTGATTCAAGTGCCTTCATAAGTGGACTTTCTGCTGAAAAAGCATTTGTACTAGGTGTTTGCTTTGCTTATTTTACAATACGTTGGCCTACCCAAGTGGTAAAAGAAGCAGACACTAAAATCTAAATAGTGGATGATTCTAAGTTTTTTGGAATATTGATAGAAGGCAGAATGCACAGTAAAAGCCATTGGTACCTCATCTTGTTATTAGCAAATAGTATGTATATCAATGACACGACCCCATAATGATAAACATCTACAAAACCAGTTTCCTTTTTCTCTTTGTAGCCTCTCTCACTATTTTCCCCAACATTACTGAAGTAGAACTAATATCTATTGAATTCATTATTTGACCTATGGTAGATCTGAAATCAAATAAAATGGTCAAATACTTTCTTTCTTTAACTTCATTTTGTGAAAACAAAATCCATCAATTCTTAGTCTTTGTAAGCAAGGTTTGCAGATCTTATCTTATGTTGCTGGGATAGCACTATCCCTAGCCTATTCTGCTGTTTAAGATTTTCTTAGAAAAGAAAAATCAATCCTAAATGTGTATGCTTGAATCTTAATGTTGAACTACATATATCTATTGCCAATTCAGATTGGAAAATCCCGCTAAACTCTTCATGGAAGGAACTGTTCCTGATTGAATCTTGACATATATATACTTGCCATCTGGCCCACTCTTTTGTAAGCATGTGAAAATCTGGAATAAGGTAGCAAGGTGACATGCCATGAACTATAAGTTCACCAATAAATAGTGGACTTACATTCACCTTGGCCTGAGTACTATCATGGATTCATGATATCAAGTTCCTAGTTTCCTACCACTTTAACTAGCACCACCCTACTCACTTATGATCTGAAATCAATCTGGAATCTATGTGAAGATTCTCTAACTATAAATTTCCAAGAATCAAATGAGTGATGAGATTGAACTCGTAATAGAGTGTGCCTCAGACAATCCTTTAAAATTGAGAGAGAAAAAAAAGGAAAAGAGAAAGGGGCAGAGAGAGAACTCAACTCCCAGTTTAAGCTTTTAGTTTTTAAGTGCAACGTAACATTGAGAGAAAATAAAAGATAGAGTGAGTGAGTAACTACCATGTTATTATCAGCACACAAGACAAAGAAAAAGCAAAAAGAAATAAAAAATTGAGGAATAACAAGTTCTATATATCCCAAGTCAGAGAATTGCATGCAAATACTAGTTTCATTTTCTTCAATGCCAATAAAGGAGGAAAAGAAGAATTACTTGTAATAGTTTAGAGAGGAAAGTCACTTTAGAACCCTTGGTGAGGGAGAAAGAGTTTGGTGGTGGGGTAAATAAGGCAAAACTAGAGCACAAACTGGTTGATGGAACGTTTGAAGGTAGAATCCAGAAAACATTTAGTGTATCCAGTGATTCAAACTTGTCTAGAAAGCAAGAAAGAGAGTAAAGACAAGGAGAAAGCCAAAACTAGAAGACAAATAGCAGTTCAGTACAGGGATGACAGTAAAAGAGTGTTACATAACCTCTCTTAAGTTTCAAGATCAAGTGAAAGTGGCTTCCTTCTCAGATCACCTATAAACAACTGCTTTGGAATTGGAGACATGTAGTTCCAGTGTTTCTTCTCTTGGCGTGGTTGATTATGAGAAGACAAAACCAGCTAGTGTGTTTTTTATGTTCCTTAACACACTAATAGAGGGTAAAGTGAGAGCTAAGAGGGGTTTCTTTCTCCTAATATTAAAATACAATTTAACTGAAAAAGAATAAAAAAATAAATGGAGAGAGAGAAACAGATGGTGGGTATTGGTGTTTAATTATGGGAAAACAAAGGTAAGATGGGAGTGGATGGTTGGGGGACAGAGAAGTCAGAGGAAAAGAAGGTGTTGGGAAAAACAAAATTATAAAAATAAAATTAATATTAAAAAAAAAACTGAGAGAGGATATGATCAAATCAGCTATTCTTTTGAATGTTGATGCATTGAATAACTAGTTTCTAATTTTTTGGTAGAATTTTGAGCTTTTAAAATAAAGTAAACATCTACTTCCATCACATATGTAAAAAGTTCAAACTATCAACAAGGTTGATTGAACATAGTATGAGAAAGAAGCAAGAACAAGCTAACAGTGTAGTCATTATTCCCACCAAAGATTCTCTTGTCTCTCTTTTTCTTTCTCTCTCTCTTCCCCACTTCAAAAGTGCTTCAGATAACTCCATAATGCATGGGGTCGGCTTTCATAGTTTCATATTTGGTTCCATCTATCACGTCTAGCTTCAACTATGCTATAACATCATTTGGTTTTCCTATTTTTTAACAATCACAATCGCCCATAAACAATACTGCACATGCCCTTCCTTTGCTCACTCATTCAAATAGCAGGTTAGGCCCAGGGAAATTTTCTTTATCTTAATTTAATCTATATTATTATTTTTATTTTTATTTTTTATCATAATTAAATATTTTCACAATATATATTTTCTATGTATAGAATTCTATTCAATAAAAATATTTAATTACAGTAAAAAATGAAACATATCAGTGATCCAATACAAGCCATGTAACAGTGGTGGCAGTAACAAGCTTGTTAGTGTTGCAGTTTGGTCAACATCGTGATCACTTGTCATCTCATACCTATAACACCATTTTGACTATAAACTAATATGATAAAAACAAAAAGAAATTTGAAAACTTGGATATTAACTGCTAGAGTTTAATGCAACTGTGTTTTGATTTATACTCCTAAATATCCCATCCGCATGCTAAAATTGATTGTCAAATTGAGATTTGAATTGGATTTTGTTATTATATTTGTGACATTTGAAAGTATTTTAGAAATTAGAATTAAATTGAAAATCTAATTTTATGAAATTTTAATATAATTAAAAATAATATTTTTTAATTATAATTTTTATATTTTAAATTATTATTTTTAATATTATTTTATATTATATAATTATTTTTTATATTTTATATACTTCTACGATATCTTATCATCATCGTTATTACACTTATTATTATTTTATTATTAATATTTTTAATATTATATTTGTTATTATAATTTTTATTTTTATTATTTTTATTTTTATTATTATTATTTTTTATTGCAATAATTATTTTATTTTATATTTATTGATAAATTTTATATTTTGGTTGAGAATCAAGTTTTTTTTATTTAATGTTTATATAACCTTCAATATAAAATATTTTTACATGCCACTTGTAATTTATTGTTTAACTAAAAATTATTAAATTTTGTAATAATTATTAAATATATAAAATTAAACTTAATTTTAAAATTATATATCATTACAATATTATTGCATAAATTTTAGTTATCTAATTAACTTTTTGAGTATTAATGTCATTCCTTAAGTATTTTAAAAATTAAAATTGAATTGAAAATCTAATTTCATGAAATTTTAATATAATTAAATTAATATTTTTTAATTACAATTCTTATATTTTGAATTATTATTTTTAATAATATTTTATATTATGTAATTATTATTTTTATTTTATATGATTTTACCATAAATGTTATTAATAATATTATGATGATTATTATTGTTATAATTATTATTTGACAACTATTTTTCTTGTAAATATTATTATTTTTTAAATTTTTCATTATTTTTATTTTTTATTTTATTATTATTTTTATTACTTTGTTATCCATAATTATTTTAATTG